>CM028930.1:6831071-8110357 GCA_016801845.1 Polydactylus sextarius | reverse complement strand
TTCAGTCTGCTCAAGGCTATGTATAACCCTGACCTCAGCCACATGCATGACCTCAGCATGTGTGCAGATATTGTGACCCGATGGTACAATCCAGTGTGTGTCTGTGCATGAACGTCAGGGTGCCGCAGGATTTGAGTGAGTGAGATGTAAAAGAAGAGAAACCAGAACGACAAACCACATTGCTAATGTTTTTAGAAAACAGTATATTCACTGGGCAACAACAGTACTCTGGGCTAAACACTGTCTCACTGATTGGATATAATTATGGACAATGTTTGTCATATTTGGCAGTATGAGCTATATTCGCACATCAGTGGGATTAAGATATTGGCAGAGGACCATTCTGTCCAATCTAGTTCCTATTCAAGGTAAAATTCCATTGCCCACCTACATACAGTAAAGCAGTGCTGTCACACAACCACTGACTCACACCTATGGGCAATATAGCATGATAAATTAACCTATCTCCCATTACATGTTTTTGCACTGTGGGAGGAAACTGGAGCACCTGGAGGAAACCCACACAGAAACAGGGGGAATGTGCAAACTCCAAACAGAGAGAGATCCTTGGATTGAACCCAGAGTCCTTTTGCTGTGAGGCAACAGGTCTAACCATTGCACAACCGTGTTGCAAATTGTGGATGTGTCTTTATGAAAATCTACCTATAATCATGGTTCAAAACTATAAAAAGATCAGTCTTTACTCAGCTTCCTCTGTCTAGCACAGTGCTGATGGATCCCTCAGTGCGAGGGGTGCTGTCCAAGGTGCTGAACTCTGGACTCCATGAGATGCAGGAACTGTCCAGCACACTCAATGGACAAAATCCTTTTTTTATTCAACAGGACACAATCCTAACAAATGTGCCACAGCTTTCTACTGTATTGTGCTCTTTCATGGTATTTATTATCTCTGTACTGATATCAGGCTGTGAACGTGGCACCACCTTATACTCATTTAATTCATTTAAATCACATGGAAAGTTGCGTAAACAATGTTACCTAAATCATGTTCCTATATAGTGGAACAATGTAGGAAAAGCCAGTGAAATCAGGAAGAGACAAAGGAATGTAGACGTTTACTTTAAAAGTATCACCATGGCTCTGTCTTGGTTTATAAATCATGCATTTTCTGCTTTAAAACACAATTTTCTGCTTTAAAACACAATTTATAATGGGCATCAAAGAAAAGGCCAAGGCCGAGATATCCCAATTCTTGTGTAATACCTGGAACTCCTTCAGAAATTAAGAAGTATTTTGGAGTAAGTTTGGGTTATTGATCACGCGTATGGGCAGGTAGGATGGAGCAAGAATTTAATAAATAGACTAGTGGAATAGTAACAAAACAGGCTTTGTACCAGACCATTGAGGTGAAAAGGGCAACTGAGCTGGAAGGCACAGCTATCGATTTATTCATCAATACACACTCTGACCCTCACCTATGGCCATGAGATTTGGGTAACGACTAAACAAATGACATCGTAGTTACAAGCTGAAATGAGTCTCCTCTGCAGGTTGTCTTGGCTGAGATTTCGTGTTGAGGAGGGTGAGGAGCTTGGAGAAGAGCCCACTGAGGTTATTTGGGCATTTGATCAGGACACCTCCTTGACACCTCCAGCACATCGTTCCACACACATTCAACTGGTAGGAAACCTCAAAGGACACCCAGAAAATACTTGAGAAATTATCTCCTCTAGTCAAGTATTCAGGTAACATCTTGGGACACCCTATGGGAGCAGTTGAGAAGCATTGCTGGACAGAAGAACATGTGAAATACCTCAATTCATGATGACACAACCATTCATGAATGGTCAAAAATGTATGAGTGTAAAATGTATGTAAACATGGCTGGATGGTTTTTGGCAGTTTTTCATTTCACTCTTAGCTCATCAACTCCAATATCTGCAGGTTTTGATAATTTCTCTTATATATCTGGAACTGTAACTCTAATCACATCAGTTTGGTACCTCCACAGCCATGGATAAGGCATTATACAACAAAGTTTGTTTAGTATGCCCTGTGAGTATTAACATTACTCACACTTGGATCAGATCTGTAGCAAACAATCTCTCCCATGTATATGGATTAATCCTAACCTTGAATAGCTTCTCTTACTGCCCCCAGATACGGCACAAACACATCTGAAATCTTAAGTCAGACATCATATATGAGCGTTGCATATGTAGTATACGTAATTAGACACTATCAGGGCTAAACAGACTGTCATAAAGACATAGATCATTTAGTGGGTTATTCAGCATGACAGAGAAACACAGAGCAGGGAAGAGAGGAGCAGGACAAAGAAAGCAAAGAGGACGGAAATAGAGGAACAGAAAACAGACACAAAGCTGTGAGTCATGAAAAAGAGACACAGGAAACATCCGGAGAGAAAGAGAGAAAGTCTCCAAAGGCTGTTAAAATAAAACCAGCTAAATGAGTTGATTATATAAATAAGCTCAGAAATTTGAGAGAGGGAGGATGTGGAAGTCCTAGAGGCTAAGAGAGAAAGAGAGAGAGAGAATCGTGGATAAAAGAGATGAAGAGAGATGAGTGGGTAAATTCATTTTGAGGTTTGAAATTAAAACAGCCAAATGATCCGATTATCTAAACAAACCAAATGATTTGAGTTGGACACCAGTGAATTTAAAGAGGAGAGTGGAAACAGGGGAGGAGGAGGAGGACAGAACAGGAAGCAAGATTCATTAAATTAAAAAAAGCAAAATGAGCTGATGTTCTGAAACATGCTCAGAGATTTGTGATGCTAATTATTGCGTGTGGGGTCTGAAATAATCTTTGATGTGCTAAAATAAACAGGACAGCAAACTTAGTTGTTTTACTGAAACATTCACAGGAGGTCACATGCGCACAGGAACGCCTTTGGGAAAGACTCTATGCTGCCAGTCCAAGCAAGGTAGCAACACCCTGGAATAAACTCTCATAATAATAATATGCAAATTCAAACACAACATTTTAATGTAAAAGCAACACTGAATTACATCCCTGAGTTTCACTACCAAAAGTATAAGAAAACTTAAGCAGGCCCAACCCTGACACAATGCAGCTATGTTCTAATCAGCATACATGCATATTCAAATATAAATATTTCTAACATGTTGTTATACACTTTTTTGTAGAGTTCACATGAATACATGTTTTTAATAATGGAATACCAAAGGTATCATACATACTCATACATCAAAACTTATCAATTAGCTGAGGGTTGCCAGGTCAACTTTCCTGAGGTGAAGAACAAAACAAATGAATTTTAATAAGCAGAGCTTTGATGGAGATGGCAATTTACATTATTTATTAAAATCGTAATGTATATATATATATGTGCATGTGTAAGGTGCTTTGAAGAGGACGCTGCCTGTACAGTGTTTCTAGGAGGTATCAGAATGTTTAATAATATCATATCCTACATGTGTGTATTTCATTTTTCTGTCACAGTACAAAGAAGTTGTAGTTAAAGTAGTTAAAGTGGAGGTAACCCTTATCAAACACAAAGTATTAGAGTGAAGGACAATTACATAATGTTTGTACTGAAGTGTTCTTTTGGAGTATACAGTATGCACTGTTCTTACTCCCTTTCTTGTCCAAGAATAACTAAAGAGTGCAGTCCTGAAACATATCACAGGCTCTGTTTTAAAATGCCCTTCTTGATCCAAAACAGTTGAGCTTCAAGAGCAGCTGTTCCACTGGAACAACTCTGTTGTCTGTGATATAAACCCTAACCCTAAGCCCTGAGGGTAGCTAGAGCTAAAGCCAAGTCCTCAGTTCTGATGCTACTGGATCTATCTGCAGCTTCCAACACAGTGGTCTACCACATCTTGTTGTCTGTACTCTCTGATAAGGGCAACTTAAGCACTCTCTTGGTTTGAACCATATCTCACTGGGTTCTCCTTCAATGTGACATGGCAAGGACAAACATCCTTATCATCCACAGGGGTACCCCCTTTTGCAATATACACCGCCTCCTTGTGTCCAGCCATCTACTAAAATGGCTCATCATACCACTGCTATGCAGAAGATGTTCAACTTTATCAGACTTTCCTGCCAAATGATCAAATGATCTTGGAGCCAATTGTGTATTACAGATATATCCATGGATGAAGGAATGCTGTCTCTAAATAGTTATCCTGCTTTGCATCTACAACATGAGACAATCAGACCTTATCTGACTAAAGATTTTCATGTCATGTATAGCAACCTCCCCTCACACAAAGTGACACATGGTCCAGAATGCTGCAGCAGGTCTGTTTTCGACCACCCATTTACTTGAATGCAATCATAAAGGCTCCTGCTCCTTCCTGACCCCTCTGTTCCTTCAAGGAACCATGTGTCTGGTATCAACCATTCCTGTACACAAGGTAATCTGTGGAACAAGGTAATCTGTGGAACATTGCCCAATCTTCTCCATCTTCTTGAATCTCTTGAGGAAAGTTTGAGTTCTACCAAGAACATATTTTCTCCTAACTGAGCTAAAATCCCTTACAAACACCCAGTTTGCACTCAATTACTACTAGTTACTAAACTGATCAAATACTTGTTTATTTTCTTATGTGTTTCCTATATGCTTTAAAAAAACAGTATTTAAATTAAATGCTGTTGTAATGTAATGTAATCTATTACATTCTACCAGAGTATAGCTGGGTTATCAAGTTTCTAAAAATCAACTCTTGTTGGATCTGAGAGAGATTTTCACCAAGGAGAGATTCCTCAAGGTAAGAGTGTGTTGAAATGTTCCTGACTAATGGGTAAAAATGCAAATGGAAAAAAATGCTCTGTTTATCTGTATAGACACTACACTGGCAAATGATCCTATTTAAAAAGAGCTATAAATTCAAAAATAAAATGCCAAGATTAACAAATAAAGTAATCTAATAGTTACTAATGTTTCATTTGCAAAGTAACCTGGATGTTAAAACTAGCAGATTACTTGTGTTAAAAGTAGGATGAAAATGTTGTCACTCAGAAGGTCTAACCTAACTTTAAAAGGAGTCATTTCTTATTTCAGTGCTGCTTGATCAATATAGTCATGGGACGAAACATCTAAAAACATCTTGTTTTGACTCCAGAGTTGTTTCTATGTTGCAACTGATTTCACAGAGTGTGTATGTTTCCATCTTTCAACTGGCATCTTCAGCTTTTCAACTTGATCCATTTGGAAAGGAGTCCACTCTCTGCTTGCATTTTAAATGATTTTTAAAGTGAAGGAGCAGCTTGTTCTCTGTCTGTGTGGGCGCTAATAATTTGATAAGGGTAAGAACATCTTGTCTACCTTTGTGGTTTTCAATGTAGGGCATGCAGATGTGTGGGTCCACCTCTCGCCCTGTTTTTTTTTTTATTTTCACTGACAACCAAAAACACTGTTAGTGAATAAAACATAAGGTATAAAGCTTTAATACATAATACAATCTGATGGCCCCAACAGCCAGTAAAGTTTAGCCTTCAAATGGCTGTTGATAAGGCTTATGTGTGGAGGGGGACACGGAACTGATTTTATATGGGGAGAACCAGACAGTAGAATATAAGTTAAATAAGAGATGTATTATCTCTGGATTCTCATTCACTTTTCACATCATCAAAGGTAGGAGAGTTTTTACCTGATAGGCTCCTGGATCTGTTTTTGATCTCCCATCCACTGTGTTTTCACCTACACAATTATTTTCACATGGTGATATTGCTGGATGTTAATGATTTCAGGGTAAAACCTGCTCCCATCTGTTTTTTGGGTGGATTCCATGATGCTGGATGTTAATGATTTAGGGTAAAATATTTTTTGGGTGGATTCAATGATGCAGGAAGACTGTGCGGGTTTGTAATTTTTCACTAATTTTAGAGCCTTTTTATAAAGTCCCCCTATGATTTGTATAGCTGGAGGCAAAGGAATAGTTCTTCAATTTTCCATGTATTGCAGTACTTTAATATATTTTGATGAAAAGTATTTTTTTCAGGTATATTATATTGTATATAATATACTGAATGTAAATGATGGTGTTACAAAAAAAGTTAATGTTCTAGGGTTAAGGAGGATGAACTAAAATGGTCCACAGTGGGGCTACATAACAGGCAGCTTGAGATAAATCATGTAAAGCAAATAGTGGAGTCCAAGAGTAAAAAACTAGAGATGGTAATAAAAGGTCCACATTAAGTGCATATTTAAGACCAATTTTAAAAGATATACTAAGCTTGACAAGCTTTGCAACAGAAGCTAAAGGGGTGAGGACCTTGGTGAATTGAAAAATGCATGTCAGCAAAGTGTGAAAAATCACTTTCAATTCAAACAAAACCTGCTTGTATTAATCAAGATGACACTTTTTTCATTCAGTGCAGCAAATGCAACATAATAAAGTAACTGTGTGATGTTCAGTGAGTCCGTTCATAACATATATTTACATAAAAGCTCATATTCCACTGAAGTCTTCCACAGGATAATCTGTTTACATGTGAATTTTCATATCCCAGTTACACATAAATACACTAGATGTTATTACCACTCAAACAAGGCTTAAAGCAGAGGGTGAAAATGAACACTAAATGGGATGAGGTGTAAACACGCTCTGATATTAAAATAACTATTTTGTATCTATCTTATTCAGGTTTGTCATAATAGGGATATGCACATTATTATGGGACGGGTAGAGGTGTGTAAATACATAGCTTTTTTTAGGCTGAAATAACTTGTCCTGACTTTAGAAGCCAATGTTTAGTTAGTGAGGTCAATCACAGTGGATGTACAGGTTATTTAAATAGGGCAGGTGTGTGTGCGAGTGCTGAGTGTGTGAGAGTGGTTTCCCCTGACAGCTAAAAACACATTTAATGAATAAAACATTATGTGTGAAGCTTCATAGTATAATCCCATCTGAAGGCCCCGACCACCAGTAATACTGCTGTTTTATGGTGATGGACTGGGGTTTTTAATTGCGATATGGGTTTTGGGAGTAGATGTCTATGTGTTTTGTCAAAAAAGTCTTTTTTTACATCCAAATGTTGATTGATTATAGTTCATGCTAAGGAAGTTAATAGCCATACAGATTTTTATCAGAAGCTGTTTAATCGTATATTAATGGTGATATTTCCCAAAGCACTTCGTGTGAAGGCAGTGTGTGACAGCTTTATAGTTTATGAGACTTTGAGGTGAAATCGTGTCAGGCTAACTGAAAAGCTTCTCATAAGACCCATTACAGCGCTGTAATTGACTGTGTGTGTGTGTGTGTGTGTGTGTGTGTGTGTGTGTGTGTGTGTGTGTGTGTGTGTGTGCTAAAAATACATGAACTCAGTGAGACACTTTTGTCTTGTGTCACTCTCCTGGAAATAGCTTGAAGGGTCGGGTGGGGTTGGGTGAGGGGGTTGGACCGATGGACGAATGAGGAGACAGAGAGAGCAAGTATATAAAACACAGAAGATAGCAAGAGGAGAGAGTAAAAGATAGAAAAGAGAGAGACAGCCTTTAGCCTCTACCCCCTCTTCTGGAGTGGTTAAATAGCTGCCACAATACACACACACATACAGAGCAACATGCAAACACACCGTCCAAACAAGACCATGCATCTCATGCTGCTTTCAGCAATGTTAGAAACATTGTTCTTACAAAGCAAGCGTGAGATTGGGATAATATGACAATAGTGACATAGTTCCAATGAACAACAGTGACTCTGAGGCTGTTGACATTTTTCAAGATGAGGTTTAGTTATTCAAGAAACTACCAAACCTGACATGACTAGAGGACAACAATGGGTTTTTCCCTCTCAATTACATCTTCTGCTCTATCTAGTACAACATTTATGTGGTTAAAGCAATAACATCACTGGTCAAGATTCAAGTGACTGATGAAATACTCTGCCTTTATGCTGAAATTTAGCTGTTTTGTTACATACTGCAGATTGTTTGCTTGTACAAAAAGCATGCTCTGAGTTCTAATTCCCTGATATACATTTCCCTAAATTGCTTGAGGGATTCAGAATAAAAAATGCAACATGAGAATGTGACCTTTTTTTACTGCCCCCTCAGTCACTTGGAGTTTGGCTTGGGACTTCACATTAGATTCCATTCTCACCCCCATCATCCCAGGCACGAATGTCGAAAACCACTCAACTACCTGAATGTCAATAATAGATGATGCTGAAAAAAACAGAATTAAGTTTTGTCCAAATATTTGTTGGTATTCAAAGAAATCAAAGTCAGAAAAAAAAACATTTTAGTCTTGCCCAGTGGCGTTGTTAGGATCTTTTCACAGACTAGGGGTTCAGCTCAACACAGGCATTTTCAGATTTTCACCTGATAATTTCACTATTTTAAAATTATGAAATGAAACACTATTAAAACAAGTTCTGGTCAGGTGAGTGGGATGACTCTAGTCATTATCACTAGCAAAATCAGCAAAATAAGGAACAAATAGGACTTTCAAAGTTGATGAAGCAGTCATATGTTAAACTGTATGGTAATGCTTTGTTCAATTTTAAAAATTACCAAGGCCTAGAATCATAACTTCAACATCTATTGTCTTGTGTGACAAGGGCTCTGCCTGAACTGTGAGAAACTGTCTCAACTCTGTCTTCTTCTTCACTGCTACAGCTGCTCTGTCACACTCATGTCTTCTCTGTAAACAACGCGTCAACCAAAACTGTAATGATTAGATCATAGACACTGTAATATCTAAACAAAAACACAGTGTTTCCAGGTTATTTGAACACATCATCCAATGAGCAGACAATTGTTATACTATTCCATCTTGAAGGGGGCAAATATTCAGCAGTGCTTATTATTCCATGTGGACTAATCTTTATTGCTCTATCACTTAAAATAAGTCTTATAGACAGTGGCCATGCTTATATGAAAAGGGGTGGAAATAAATACTGAGAAATACTGAGCTAGACAAGCTGGATAAAAAAAATTATCATCTTCACCATCCTGAGCTTGTAGATGAAGCAGCAGTATCTCACACCCTGACTCACCTTCTGCTACAGCAACAGGAGGTATGTCTTCTTCCACACCTGCACCATCATTTTTTTTTTTTTTTTAAAAAAAAAGCTTCTCATATTCATAGTCTTGTCTTTGTGAGATCCGTTGCTTGCTACTGAACACTGACAATGTTCTTTCTCTGTCTCTCAAAATAGAATAGATCCAGTGTTATTTTTTATAGAATATTATGTTTGTAAAAATATATAAATACAATCCAGGGCTGTTCATAAAACATTCAGTGTTGTAGCCTTGGATATCCAGGCCTAACAACCATTAGATAAAATCAGAACATTTTATCATCGCTCTAATCTGCTTGAGGATATAAAATGCGGTCACAGTGCTCCATTTATCTTCTGTAAATTAAAACACAGAATAAAAAGCTCTTCATAATGTTTTCCATTGACACAGCAACGCTGTGGTGTATTTACTTTATGCTTATTTGAGGCTATAAATGATGTGTGACACAATCAACCAAAACAATGAAGATCACAAACAGATTGTATTTCTACTCCTTCCGTGCAGTGTGTTTACATTTTTTACTTTCCTCTATATGAGTTTTGATCATTAGTGCTGAAATCCACCGTTTAAAAAGGAAATGGGCTAAATTTATATGGCGCTTTATTGGTCTTCAAGACCAGTCAAAGTGCTTTACGCAACAACCATTCACACACTGCACTCATGCAATGATAGAACAGCCATTAGCAGGTCAGTGTTTTTGCCCAGACACACTTAGACATTCAAACTGAAGGAGCTGGAGATTGAGTAACCATGAGTGTCGAGAGACGTATCAACCAGGAATAAATTCTTGAAGATAAAATTTTAAAGATGATAATTTCCTGTGACTTCTTAGTGAAGACTCTACCACCAGATGAAATAAGAAATAAAGAAGCAGTAATAAAGAAGTTAATAAAGAAGTAATTTGAAAATGTAAAAATATTAAATAGTCATTGCTGAAAAATACTGGTCAAAAACAGAACCAAAAAATCTGTTTGCTAGGTGAAGAAAATGTGTAGGACCCCAATTTTAAAATGCTTGGTACATATCTTATGGTACATATTTTATATTGCTCAAAAGGTTGGTCAACCAACAAGTGTTATAAAAACACAGAGTTTTTAAGAAAATAAAGACAAAATAGAATCGGTGCTCATGTTGGTGGTGGTTTGACTTCAAATGACAAATGACTTAAGGTCAGAATTTGACAAAATTTTCATCCATCACCACATTGCAGTTTTGAGAACTGCAAAGCCAGTACTTTTTTGTAATATGATAAATGGTAGATGTGACATTTAGATGACAGCACATATGGCAGCTGTGTGAAGAACTCGCAGTAAATGTCATTCTTTCACTTGTCGCACATAAACAGCAACTTTCAGCTGCTCAAACGTGATGTCAGACGTATGTATTTCTGCTCGGTGTTCTGCCATTTAGCCACTGGAATAACACAGCAGTGGGTCCACACTTTCACCACTAAGAGTAAGGCTCAGCAACACAGCAGTTTGACTCACCTCTCCCACACCTCAGTTAACTTCTCCTCTATTCCTCACAGAGATGAGAGACGAAGGGTCTGAGTATTGGACAGAGCGATAGATAGATAGCCCCATAAAGACGGAGAGATTTGTGACCGAGGCTTGGGTTGTGTTTGTGTGCGTGTTTGTGTGTGAGTGTGGGTTTGATGTGGTGGGACAGAGTTTATGAACCTATAAAGTCTTCAGGGATAAAAGTCACACAACGCCACGAGGTTAAACAGCAAATGGAAAGAAAGAGAGAGGAAGAGAAGAGCTATGAGTTTCATTTAAAAGACAGAGATGACAGCAGGGGACAGAGTCTCTCCCTCGCTCTCTGTAAACGTTTCTACGGCTGTTTCTACTTTGGTTAAAAGCCTGTTCCTCCCTCCGTTCCCTAAAAATTCTTATGTAAGCCCCATCTACTCTACTGAGTATGTGTATTTTCATGTGCTTCAACTAACTGGAATTTATTTTTCAGCTCAGACAGTATTTTTCCAGCTCTGCTACTATGTGAGTTGTTGTTGGGGCTTAGTTTTTGAATCAAATCCAATGAATTTATTTGGCTTGGTTGACTATTTCCCAAGACAGGAATGCTATTTTTTTTTTTTTTTTTTTTTTTTTTCAGCTATTGATCCACCAAGGAATCGTTTCCACAAAGAGCAGTTTATAAAACTTCATTCTGTGTATTTGGCAACCTTGTGTCTTATAGATATGGTAATATACATTATGTTTCCAAAAACATTGTGCAGGAAACATATTTGCTGTCGGTTATATGCAATTGCAACACATTTGTTTGTTTTCTAAAAAAAAAAAAAAAAAAGAAAGAAAGAAAAAAAGAAAGAAAGAAATAAAAGGGAACAGAACAGGACTTTCTGACATCCTGTGCCCTACCTGTGATTCACTGTAGGTACCTAAAATAAACACAATTTAAGATTCTTATTTTTGGTTAAATTTTAATTCAGTAAGGACATTCAGTCTAAAGACAGTTGAATCTTTCAATATTTAACCGAGACCAGGAGAGATATCCTGGTCTTGGTTAAATATTAAAATGCTGTGAGTGTCTCAACATCACTACAGTAAAGTTGAATCTTGCTTTAGTTGCTACAAACTGAAAATATGAGACAAGAAACACAATAAAAAGTTCAATTCACAGAGGTGATCATACAAGCTCACTGTGAATTTATCTGCTGTTGCAAATGAGTGATAAGCAGGCTTCACTTAGAGGTTTCTCAAGGACACTGACATCTAAGATGGGTTGGCTGCCAAAATCTTAATTTGTTAATGCTGTTGACAATAAAGGAGGAAAAATATGACTTGTCTTTTCTGAAACAAACAACATTTGTCTAGAACTTAATTTTCTTGAAACATATTGTGTATACTCAATACTATTTTGGTAGATTTTCGATTAATCTTCTATTATATCTCCATGATCATGGTCACTCCTGACAAGCAAAGACTAAATACAACACAGTGGGGTGAGTGCAGAGTGACAATAATTTAAAATGTCCACATCCAGAGGGTCTTTTAAAATGGGATAAAATAGCTCTTTAATTCAACTGTGTGACTTCAGTGTTTGGATTCAATGTCACTTCATATGATCTGTAGACTGCTTGTGTTAAAGCCTGACTTGGTTCAACCAAGTCCAACTCTTGACTATGAGCACACCACAAAAAAACTCTTATATAAAAGTGCAGCAAATATTCACATCAACATCATGTGGCAGCAACAACTTTTCTATTTCCAAAAGTCAAATGTTCCTTTGAAACATTATAGCTCATTAAAAAATTGAGCCAAAATAAAGGATCTTAGTCTCTGGTGGTGTTTGATCATCCTTTACAAAGTAGCTTAAATTAGTTTCATGAAGTATCTTTTGTGAACAAAACTCTTCTCCCCAAGGGTTTCTTTGTATTTCAGTTCTTCCAGTGTAGAAGAACTTACAGATTTTACATCCACACTATTTTTTAACATCAGTTTCCCCAAACAGTGAACATGGTTCTATCTCAAAGTGAAACAATTCATTTGAACGCAATTACCTCTGCTGGTCTTTGGATCTAATGCAACTGCCAATTCCAATAGTTGGAAAAACTGTTAGAATGGGAAAAAAGTTAGAATTTACTATCATGTCATCGGCTCACTGGATTTAGTTGTTGTTGGTTAAACACCAGAACCAACAAACAACATCATTACCATCAGCAAAAACAACAACAACCCAGACAGAGCCAGCATTCAGCTTTCCATTAATATTCAGGACGCAGGTGGAGGACGGCAGCCTGACACTGTGGGGGTGTAGCACCCACACACACACACACACACACACGGCGCACACACACACACACACACAATCCTGCCGGTTCACAAGCACAACCACACACTCTCTCCTTGAACCCATTCTAAGTCCTGCTTTCATCAAAACACCAGAATAGCGACTCATTGTTTTCCACTTTGCTTTATACTTCACCACTCTAACACCGAAGCTCTCGCTGTGTCTCACTGATTGTGTGTGTGAGTATATGTTGATGCCGACTGCAGCCAGCAGTGTTCATTAACACAACAAAGACCGAGGAGCAATGATGCTAAGTGATGAAATGTAAAAAATCCATTTTCCAAAAGCATAAATGCAATGTTCTCCTTTTGACCAGAAGACAGAAAAAACACAAAACACTTAGTGTGTGACTGTGTCTTGGCTGTATGTTTTAACAAAACAGTGCAGTTGCAGTTTCTAAGCATGTATACTTTGTTAGTGACCTAGACTTTTGACCATAAACCACAAAAATCAAATTCAGTTCAACTGAATGCTGGCACTAAGTATGAAGAAATCACCTTAAGCTGTTCCTGAAATAATGTGTTCATAAGATAAAACAAGGTCACACTGACCACCAATCTGATCAGGTCATCATGAATACAAGTGAATATTTTTGTCATTACTATGATCAATGGCTCTGTTGTTGAGGAGGAATAAAAGTACCAAATTTATATGAAACACTACAGACTGAGGATTAGGCCAAATTAAGAAGGCCAAACGGTCCCCCCCAACTTCTTGCGTAGAAGAGCAGACTCCAGCCTAAACCATCTTCCAACACAGTGTAACTCAGCATCTAAAGAACTGCTGAAAAGATCATTGGTGCCTCACTGCCATCACTGCTGATCACTTTCTACCAACACAGCATCTGCAGAACCTCCAACATGATCACTACCCCTCCACCCTCCAGAACATTTGCTGCATGCTGCCTGGGGAATAAAATCAGGCCTGGACTTCCACTGGGAATGGCCTGCACCAGGGTTGTTCAAAGCTTTCAAACTCTGTGGCTGTTTTGACAGTCTACCAGTCTACCAGGATTTAGAGTAGTGGAAAGAGTAATCCAAAAAGCATTCCAGCATTGACAACTTAGTAGTCAGAGTGTAACTCTGAAGGGCAATTTGAAAGGAAACAATCAGCCATCGTACTTTTATGCAAATATTTCATTATATTTCATAATTTTGTTAGGATGTTCTTTCGTTCTGCTTAAAGTTTCGGGAATAACTCTGCAAGGTTCCAGGAATCCAGTTTGGCAACCATGTTCTTCAATGATTAAAAAGCATTAATAAGTGCCTTTCAGGGGATTACTATGGTTGATTAATTTAAATTCACTCCTTACTGGGGAGTTGCAAAAGCTGGAATCTGTCTTTTTTACTTCTGTGTCAAGTAGCATTGTGTTTGAAGGCATTTCAAAGTATTTTCTAAAAATATCTATCTACTTTCATTTTGGAGTTATTTGTTTATTCTTTCAAAAGTTATCACAAGACTTTTCTGATCTTTCACAGGAAAGAAGCTGAGGTATGACGAGAGAATGCAAACACCAACTTTAGGTGTGAACAGTAAAAATAACACCACACAGTAACACATTCCCGCCTCCAGGCATTAAAAAGCTATAATTTAAAAATATGGACTACAACTTTATACTGAGTAACTGTTCCAACATTTCTCTCAGTCGCTGTAACTCTCTCCCAGCTGTACGTGATGCAACCTTCATCCTTTTACTTCCTGCTCCTCTGCCATTTATGTCAACCTCCCTCCCTCTCTCTCTGGACAGAAAAAGTCTTCTATCTCCCTGAAGGTCCACTGTCAAATAGCCGCTTACCTCGGCACTCTTGGCTGGTGTGTGTGTCTGTGTGTGTGTGTGCCCCTGGAGTTCTACACCAACCAGCCCAGAACACCACTGTGTCTGTGGGATTTGACAGTTCTACAGACTCTGTCTTTTGGGAAACACACTGCGATGAAGGGGCATGGACAAGGCTCACTCTATAGGGGAATAAGTCTAAGTATCTGAGTATACAGATGCGTGTGTGTATGTGATAATCTAAGTATGGGGAACTGCAGAGAGCTCACAGCTCAACAGAACACAGCAGGACTTTTAGAAGTTTTTGAAGTTGTACAATGTATCATGCAGAGATTAAATATCCTGCACGTTCAACAGTAACAAGCTTAACAGATTTACAGCAGTGCTCACACTCCCTCAATATGTATTATACGCTGTGTGTAGGGCACCAAGCACTGCAGGGGCACCAACAACCCCCCTCCAGTGAAATAACGATAAGAATAACAACAACAGCAATAATAATAATAATAAAAGGTTTTCTTTAGAGTACATACAATGCCACTACAAACAAATCCATTATTCATATTCAATAAACATTTAAAAGTAAAATTACTACAATAACATGAGTGTAAAGAAAATCAAAGGTCAATTCAACTCAAGACTGAAGGAGGGACTTGCTTTATATACTGTAATAATGTGAATGAATGGATGTTATATAAATAAATAATGGATGAATAATAAAAATTAGCTCAAATGAGTAAATAGATGCAGGCTCATCATATGTTTCCAACAGCCTGATGTGTGATGGGGTCTGTGTGTGTGTGGGTGGTTGAATAGATCAGCTTATGCACTGTAGGATAGTGATAACAATGGTGGGAAAAGTGCTCCAGCCAGATTTACTTCAGAATCCTTGACCCTCATTACATGCAGGATCAAACACACCAATCACTTTAATTACATTTAGTGGACATTAAGATGAATGGTGAGAAAGTACCATGTTAAGATATTTATTGATTTTGATATTATGATGAAAATTAGATTACTTACTTACACGCTGTTGGAGCTAATCATATAATGAGTGTCTGGTCATGACGCTCTAAGCTTTCTGCTCTCAGACGTATTATATCTATCAGCTTCACAGTGTCTTCTGTGCATGTGGCCAGATCAACCTGCCATGGCGCCTTGGGCCAAGAATGAGCTCAGGCCCCCCATCAAACGCCAACTTTCCTCACAGTCTGTGCATTGTGCTTGTACCCTTTCACCTTCAAGTACTCAGTAAGTACAGTACATATATAGCATACAGAACATACAGCACATGGCAGCTTATTATATTCAACCTTTACTGTGAGAGTGAAGGGCTGGAGCATTAGTGGTGTATATTTCAAGCACCCACTAATGCAAATATTACAGTCAAACAAAACAGCATATAAAACCTGAAATCTTGGTTCCTGTAAAAATGGCCTATTTTCATATTTGTCAGTATTCAAAACCCATAAAATAATCACTAACATCAAAGCAACACCCCCAAAAAGCCCACTTTACTTGTTACTGATGACACTATAGTCGTCACTGACTCATTCATATTTCTTGGCATACATGAATACACTTAAATAAAAAATAAACACAAAGTCCCTCATCTAAAAAAGGATCCGCAAAAGATGTGTCATTCAGTACCAGCTCAGTTCATCCAGCACAGATCGACTAAAAGAAAAGTCATGAAATAAGCCAATTCTTTTGTCATGCATGCAGCTGCTTTTTGTGTATTTTTATGTCAATATGATGTCATCAAAACTAATTCTGTCCCAGTTCCTACATACAGCACACATTTATCACCCAGCTTCACATTCATACGCACCAACTCATCCATGGGAGACACCTGTGATTATTGGCCAATCAAAGCCGCCCAACACAGTCACACTCCTCTGCTGTTAGCCACTGAGCAGTTTCATTGCAACAGGATAGAGTTGCCAGTGTAACAAGGCCTTAAGGCCTGTGATGCTTTTAGAAACTAGGTTGAGAGTTACTCATAGTTTGGCCTGTGGAACACTGAATTATGAAATAAGGTTTCTCATTTAACCGGTATCAAGAGAAACTGCATATAACACTGTTATATGAGCTCAGCACAGATGACACATTGTTTTCACTTGTTTTATCATTGTCTGGCTGAATAAGGAATTGACATGCTTGTTAAGAGCATCGTTTTGCCAGAGTAACATGGTATTTAGTGCAAAGATGTTTGGAGGAAGGGGAAAAGAAAGAGCTCACACTGAGTCAGAGTTTTGCCTGCGGGGGGCACAACAGAACACCAGCGTCCCTGTTTCATGCTAACATTAAAAACACAGCTTGCCTCCTACCACACAAACAAAAATAGATAGCTTGCTAGCACGCTAACATGAAAGAGGCAGCCACCAAAAGGCAAAAGAGGAACATGGATTAGCATGCTACCCATTAGCTATTCATATCTCAAAACATTACAATGCCAAAAAAGAGGTCAGATGGTAGTTTAAATACTGCTCCATGGCCTTAGGTTGTTCAGAGCAAACAAAGATGAGAGGACACTGTGATCCACCATGGTGGCAACGTGTATTTTAAAAGGTAAAGTTGAAGCTCAGAGTGACGAAGTAAAACTGTGTGATGATGACACATGGGCATTAATTCAGACAAATTAAACAAAGGTTGATTATAAACCAGGACAGAGTGGAACAATTAAAGGCCATGGAAATGCCAAGAAAATGGCCTTTACTACTACTAAAATTACTATGACTTAGTAAGTGCACTGTTTTGGACAGCTGAAAAGCTACCAAATGTAAATTCAACACTAGAAAATAAAACCCTTCTATCTGCTTACTCTTTTATAAAAATAACAATGTTACCAGCCACATCTGGCTACAGAACTGGTTGTCACTCAGTCGTCCATTTCCTGCTCAGCCTCTGAACATACAGCGATGTTTTTGTTAAAGCTGAAAGTTTAGATAGATAGATGTCCTTATATATAACGCAGTACTCATACACACATTCTTGCAAACCACCCCCACATGCACACAAATACTGCGCCTCAGTGAAGTTGCCATCTCAGCAGACTTCTCTGACAGCCTATGGTTGTCACGATGATGATGAGGTCAGAAGTTTGGGGGCGGAGTTTGATCCTGATTGACAAAGACAGCCCTGACACAATCTCTATGAGTCAACCAGCCTCCCGCTAGACCCTGAGTGTGTGTGTGTGTGTGGCAGAGCCAATGTGTGAATGCATGTCGCTATGGTTTTGTGACTGTGTGTGTGTGTGTATGTGTGTGTGTGTGTGTGTGTGTGTGTGTGTGTGTGGAGGGCATATTGTAGCAAAAGGGTGAAAGAGGCAGATTTTTTGACATAGATCTCTTTATATATGAATGAGTGTGTTTCTGTTGTGTGCACAGTGGGTGTATCTGTGAATGTTTATGTGTGTGCGCATGTGTATCTGGAAAAAGAAAGCAAAACCAATGCGGAGGAGAAACAGATATATTTTGACAAGAGATTGTGTCAATCTTTTAGTGAGGCCCTATCTTCCCTGAGGATTTACATCTCCTCCCTCTATCAGAAAAAAAACACACTCAACAGATACTGGCTCTGTCCAAATATTTCAGCTGTCAATCGCCTCATATATGTCTTTTTTGGTTTGTTTTTGTTTAGGGGCTTTTTTTGTTAGTTTGTGTGAGCTAAAAACACATGATACATGTGCACAACACATGACTTAACTTGTGTAATTATATTCACAATATAGTTTGGCTGAAGGTTAGAGGGTAAAGCTTTGGTTACATTTTACACATAATTACTAAGTACTAATTGGAGTATGCTAAGCCCCTATTTCTGGTGAACTTAAAATGAACTTTGCATCACATTTATAGTCATAAAACTAATCTGGAGGCCCTGTAGATAATGCACAAAGACTGGCTGTTTCCCTCTGTAACAAACAACCCTAATAGGTGCTTGAACAGAAACTGATAAAAGCCTCAGCTTTCCGAGAGCACGTCAGAACTGGTGTCAGCCCTGCATAGCAACACTGTTATGCTGTAGGCTAATGCCACTTCTCCTGGATCCAGTAAACTGTATACAACTTAAGACATCAGAGTCTCCCGTGTCTGCCTCTTCTGACTGCCTCTTCTTCTTCCAACGGTGCCCCTAAAGTTTGTTTTTGTCCACAGGTAGTGAGGTGTATTTAAGCTGCTATATTTAAGACTCTTTGATCAAAAGTACTAACTTTTGCTTTTCCAGGTCACAATGAGATCATAACCACATACATTATGATGCATTTGCATGATTACAGTAAACAAGGAAGACCTACCACAGAGAAATCTCTATCAGCTCTGACACTGCAGGCTGCTGAGAGAAATCACTGAAAGTATGTTAGAGCCAGAGATGACAGGAGAGGGGGCGGGGTGACTGGAGGCAAATAGGCTTATAAAAAAAAAAAAAAAAAAAAATCTTAATTCAGCAAAACACCAGTCATCTCCACTGTGTTCTCATTTCGTCAAAGTGATTTTATAAAGACACTGCACATAATTTGAAAGACAAATATCACCCACATTTTACAAAATAAAAAAAATAAAAAATAAAAATAACAACAATTGACAGATGAGGCTACACAAGTGAAAAAAGAGGATTTAATGTCAACACCTTTACTATTAACTCTGTGAGACCTCTTCTATATTCCCTGTAAATGCTTGTTGAAGGATGACAAAGCTCTATAAACCCCTTCAGCCTCCCGCTGGCAGGTTAGAGGAGACTGTGAGCAACCATTTCTGTTATTCTCTTTAATAGCGCCCTGCTGTGCAGAGTAAAAAAAAAAAAGGAGGCAGAGTTTGAACTTATCTCACTGATACTTGTTTTCATAACCTAAAGGTGACAGAGAATCAAAAAGCATTTTTACCTCGTCTTTGTTGAAGAGCGGTAGTTTACCCACATTCAAGAACATGTGAAAAGTGCTAGAAATTCTGATAGAAATTCATCTCATAGAAATTCCTTTTAGAAACATTCGCTAGAAAATGGGTCAATTTCATTAATGGCTGTTTGTGACGTAAAATGAATCTCACTGACCCCCCACTCTGATTCCATTCCCTCCCCTTCAAAGGTGATTAGCTGTAAAAAGAAAGTCTGTCTGTGTTCTGAAGCTGGAAAAGTTACATTAATTTGAGTGGCAGTGAAGGAGCCAATCAGTGTCAAGTACTTGCATTTCATAATGAGGTTTCCAGTTTGGCCCAAAAAGATGCCAAATAGGTGCAAAACCACCCGTTTAAAATCCCCCACCTTCAACTAGCTTTCTGAAAGAGGATTTTAGAAAGTTTCTGAGACATTACAGACCCAACCAAAATGGTATTGTCTATGTGTCACATCACAGAACAAGGATCAAAAACCTGTTCAACCATTCTCTGTCACCTTTTACTATTTGTCGCACATTTTATATGAATGACCTTGTCGAACACTATGAATGTTTTCCTTTGTCTTAGTTTAGTTTCAAAACTATCAACAACAAATTCAAACTCATGAACACTGATAGTCACATACTTGTGAGTGAGTGAGTAAAATCACGAGTAGATAATCTGTTGGATGTCAAATTCACAAAAATGTGACATGTAATCATTATTTCCAATGAGTGAATAACAATAGCATTTGATTTAGCCTCTTGAAATCCACACCTCATGTGCCTGACTGAAGTATAATTTGACACACAACATTTGTCTTAAAATGTACATACTTAAATAATATTGTGTTTCTCATCATTCATAAACTACAAAAGCAGATAATGGGGAAATGTATCGGTAGATGAAGCAAATATAAACAAACATAGCAAAAAGAAGTGAAAGAACATGCTTGAACTGGGGAACAGAAGTTTTAAAATAACTTGTTCGTTATTTCTAAGCTTTCAACTATATCTAACTCAGTCAAAATGATGTGACCCACTGGAAGTGTTTGTAACAGTATAACATTGGTATCAGGGATTTCAAAGAAAAAATGACCAAACTAAGGAAGAAAATGAGTTGTGTTTCAATTCTCCAGATATAAAATCTACAATAAAAAACAACAGTAACTATTATTGTCCAAAATGTGGAACCATATGTTCTTCTTTACTTGTGTTCCTGTGTATGCAGGAATGCTGACACAGGACTTTATGAATCATTGGATTGAGATCAGTTTGACCTTCACGTTGAACCATGTTTTTTCAGATCTAACATATTCCCTAGGGTCACAAGCACATGCAAAAACGCACACACAAGACACACTGCACTCATTGGTGTGACACAGAGACACAAATGTCCTACATTCACTCACTGCTTTTGTTTAGATTTATGTATTTTCACTCTCACATCTTCTTCCTATTTTTCCAGCTTATTTTCCAGTGACAGCTTGGTGGGTAACTGGTTGATGTATAAAGGAGGACTCATTTGCATAATTACCTAATGTTATGCTTCACACATGTGTATGATATGTCATTCGCTCAGTTAAGATCACAAGCTGCCCTTATAGTGAGAGGAGATGTCTTACATAATATCTGAAAATGAAAAGACTGTGAAATGATTTGACTCTGATCAAAGATTGTGTTTGTTGCTTTGAATCATGTAGAAGCTGATATACACAGCATACATACCACTCCTACTCTATGGAACAAAGCCAAATTCAATGTGGTGATTTTGCTCTTCTTTAGTACAAGATAGAAAGCCTCACATGAAGAAAAGTTGCTGGTACAGATCAGTACAAGGGGAGTCAAAAAGGGGACTGCAGGAAGGGGCAGACTTTATTTTGATGGGCATGCCATGCAGCCAATCACATGCAAGGACAGACTAGGATCATACCATTATGTGACAGAAGGAAGGGGGGTGCAGATGCTCTAAAGACAGCAAGTATAGTGGTACAGGCCAGGTACACACAGATGGACAGAAAGATGGGGGAGACAGACTGAAAAAATGAAATGAAATGAAAAAGAAAAATGAGCGAAAAGAGAAAGAGAAGTAGCATCTGGCTACATTTCAAAAACTGGATTGGAGACTGCAAAGCGGAGTGCAGAATTTTCAAACTGAAAATATTTAATATAATGTTGACTTTATTTATTTGATTTGTTTGCTGTGGTTGTGTTTTCAGCCAAGTGACACATGATCAGTCAATTGACAGGTCTCACATCACAGCCTACTCCTGTTGCTTGGCAAAACTAACCAGTAAATGTAATGAGAAGAACACAGCCAAATTTAGACTTCAGTTGGTTCTGTTGGTTCTGTTAGTCTGTTTGGTGTTAAGTTATATACCAAAGCCTTCAGGTCTGGTTTCAGTGCAAACCGTTGGATCACGTGGCGGCGTAAGGGTGACTGGGTGATCAGGTGTTTGAACATCCAGGTCCATTGAGTTGTAGTGCCCACTTCCCTTGCCTCTAGCTAATTCTCATTGGCAGCTAGACCCTCCAGGCAGACTGGAACAGTGACACCGTGCATCAAGGCCAAATGGGGAAGCACGCATGGCTGCAGAATCCAAGACCATTGGGGACATTAGGGATATACAAAAATATGCCTTGTCAAACCCTTCAAGTAGCTTATCCTGTCTTCATTGGACTCTGAGTAAGCAAGTTTGTAGTCCATGCACACAGCCATAATAATGACTGGTTTTCAATCCAAGTGTTACTTAAAAAAGATTAAAACCTAAAAGATTGTCGGAGAGGACCATTAAGCCTGCATTCAATTTCTGTGAAGTTGGACAGAGGGCATGATGCACAACACTTGAGGCAGAGCTGAGGGCAGTGGCTGTATAATTGTGACATCACAAAGTTAGAGAAACACCAGTTTTTCTATACCAGATATGTGCATTTCTACATGGATTAAGTATTTCATACTTTAATATTATTCATATAGTACCCAGACCGGCTCTATGAGAAACACACAAATGGAAATTCCACTCTCCATAACATGAGACATGTTATGTGTTTAATCACTCCTAAAAATTTTGTCCATATAAAATGACAGGAACAGACAGGAACCACTGAAATTGAAAAAAAAAGTCTACACAACGATACGTAGCATCTTCTTGAGATGTGTTTCAACAATTCAGCCTATGATTCACATGTATTCACCAACCAACCATCAACAGTTAGGTTAGTCACTATGACCACAGAAAACACACTAAAGGTCCTGTCCTCACAGTGAAGTTGAGGGTGAAGTTGTGGAGTTTACAAATCTTCCCACTTTGAACAAAACCCATGTGACTCCTAAATTTAGGCTCACTAATGGCCTGCCACAGCCTGGACTTCAGCACAGCGTACATTACTCACTGATTCTATCAGTTTTATTTTTGTTTTTTTGTTTTTTTACCTGTTGTCCAACAATGACTTGTGCCTTTAGAAATACTTTAGCAATGCTGCAGATGTCCACTTTCTGTCCAGAATGATAAAACATTTGCCTGTGACAAATCCAATATATATCCATACACTCCATTGGCTAGAGCCACAGCCCATACAGCAGACTAAACCATGTCCAACAAAGGGAAAGAGCAGAACATATCTGGCCACAAAGTTTGACATCTGTGAGATCACAAAAGCTCTTCTCCAGACACTGCCCTGAGGCTGGGTACCAAGCTTCAATACTTTTATGGCACCACTGCCAACCTGATTAGATATCATCAAGTATTGAAAAATGCCATGTTATATGGTACCAAACTTTGAATTTCAGGCCTCTGTTTTCACCTCTATTCAAGATCCATTTGAGCTCAATATTGAATGTTGGTCACATGTTTTTGTCCAGCACATAATCACAGTAGACCACACCATGTCTAAGAATACCAAGTAATGTGTTGGGTGTGGCTGTGCTGTTACAGTGCCAGTCATATTCTGTCTGGAAGACTGTAAAAAATAAAGGCTCTCCTGCCAGGGGCCACTCAGACAAAATTAAAATTGTTTGTATATGCAGTATGTTGATCATCACTTAATTATGAAATCTTACTGCTGAAGACGGATGACCTTCTGGCAAGCTGTCTGGATTACTTCAAGCTGTTGGTATTTATTAGACCCTTGCTAAAGTTAGAAACCCAAACCAAGAAGCAAGCAGTGGAACGTGCCTCTGGATGCAATTCACTTTTATCTGCCCTTCAAACTCTTTGTACATTGCTGTGCTTTAGATTGCTGTGTTTTTATGATATGCCATATGGATCATGAATCAGTAACTATTAACAGCACGATGTACATGATGGTAATTTCGTTGTGACCTAGTTACCTAGGACTTAACTGTATGTGTACTTGATTCCAACATTGGCTAGAAATGGTTAACCTTACACTGAACATCTTTATGAATTATGTCCCCTGTCCTGTCGTTACTCTTTTTGTCTGTGCCGTGTTTGCCAGAAATTTTCATGATGGCAGAAACAAGTAAGAAGACAATAGTAGCAGAAACAAATAAACAAACAGAAATGTAAAAGCTTGTTTTTCTAGATCTAGCTTAAAACCCTGGAGTCCAGAGCATTAGTGTTTACTTTACAAACCAATTTTAGATGGGGTATGGTTCAATAACTTTCCGAATGGAAACCCTGAAATTCAACCAAATTTTATTTTTATCATTTAAAATTGGTGTACAAGGCTATGTAAGATCAAACACCTGCTCTTTGGACAAATATTTGTCCAAACAGCAACAGAACAAGGAGCTGAGAAACTTTCAACCTCAGGTGGAATGAATACATACCATGACCTCCAGCTGATGAAGTTTTCACAGCCCAACAGTGTACTCTTATCACATCATCTCAGGAAAAAGCATATAGAGTACGGTTCTTATTACAAACCACATTTTCTCTGCATTAAAGCATCAGAAAAACATGTGAGACCTGATAAGTGTGAATGACAAAATGGAATATGGTGCAGTGAAAGTGACTACTCCACTATTTGTGCATGTTTAACAATTGAAAAGAAAGAAATGCCTCACTTCAGGTGACTGTTGGGGCTGAATGACTCTCATATCACAGGTGAAAAATCTGCGAAATCTTGTTAAAAGAAAGTGAATCAGAAAAAAAAAAGAGAACAATAGGACTACCAGGTTCTGGTGGTTCTGAATATATTAATCTGTTACTTGTTTTCAGTGGTTGCTTTTATGTTAGTACAGCTGAATTTTAAGGAGTACTCTATTGGTTGTTGAGGATGATTATTTGCATATTGTAAAATACTAAAAAAAAAGGAACAGTGCCTAAGCTCATGCAAGTAAATTGAGACAAAAAATTGCTTCACATTCAGTCTGATTACTCTTGCTTACTATATAGCTACACAGAAAATGTAAAATTTAGGGAGAAACAACTCAGACATTCTAGAATAGTGAACCAAAGTCCAGTTTCTTCTTCACATAACAATACAACAAAATATAAGTTCTTCAGTGAGACAGTTGAAAAAACAGTCTAACCATTTCAGAGCCAAGTATTATTAAAGTTGGAAGACTTTGCCAAGAAAATAAAGACAGGACTATGACTTATTTCATACTCCAGGGTCATATCCTGTGAGTGTCCACTGACAAGGCCAAATTTATCTACCACATATCTTATGCAGAAGACACATGTTGAAACTATCTTTAAAAATTAAGTGTGGTGAGGCCTTTTTAAATAGTAAACACATAACATTACACCGCCCTACCTAAGTTTTGACAGCTGTAGAAGAAACACATAGTAAACAAATAAACTATCAATCCAAACAAAGATTTTGGGATGTATATTTTATTTTCTGAGACTGAGACACTACAAAAAAGAGTGGTGTGACCAATATGGCCCCTGTCTGGGAAAATCTGGGTTCTTTCATTAGCATAACAGATATTACATGAATTTAGCTACAGTAGAACATTATAGTAGAGATGGTATTGTTTATCTGTCAGTCAACAACTGGTGGCTTTAGTGTCATGAAATTTTCTATAGACATGAATTATCAAAAGAGATGATGATACTGATTCCCTGACTTTTTTATGCCTCAGGCTGTCTGTATCTTCCATATCACTCTTATGAAGGTAGTATCTCAAGAGCACCTTGAGGGAATCCTTTTAAATGTGGCACAAATATTCACTTGGATTCAAGGATGAACTGATTAGTTTTTACTGGTCAAAGCTTGAAGGTCAAAGTCAACTGGTTGTCATACAACAGCAACAAGGTAATTATAATTCCTTTAGCTTTTAAATGAAACTGACTCAGGGTTCAGAGTGAAATATCTGCACAGCTATGGGACATATCACCAAGAAATTCGCTTTAGACATTTATGGTTCTGTGGACAAACTGTATCACTTTGGTGATGCTATCACAAAGTGGCTCCATGACATGGTCAAAATATCAGTGAGGTTGTAGAAAGATGCTAGCATTATCACAGTGAGCATGTTTACATTCAGATTTTAGCATTTACCTCAAAGCATCTCTGTATCCAAGTCCAGCCTCTGGAGAGCTGCTGACATCTCTGTAGACATTTTAGTCTTTTAGTCTGAACTCTTCCCTTTGAAGATAGAAAACTGTGGTCTGGTTGGTGTCACACAAGGAAAAGCACAGGTGTATCTAATAACATTAGCAATGTCTGTCCCATTTCAATACCTGAGAGAGCTGTGCCAGTGACAGAATCACAGTCCTGGAATTAGAGCAGCTTCATGGAAAGCAGCCACGATTAATGTCATTAGTTACACCTGTGCTTGATGAGTTATGTCCACCATGATAATGATCTACAGTGCTTTTGGTTTAGACAGTGACACCTGGTTTATCTCCTCCATTTTTCATCTGTCAACTAGCTGCCCCTGTTCAGATTCTTACCCACAGCAGGTCACATAGGACTATTAGTCACTATCCTACACAGCTGTAGATTAGGTATTGACTTGTCATTATAAATAGATGATGATGTTTTCTTCACATGTTCTATTACACTGAAAAGTTTATCTTTATCTAGCCTCCCCTCCAGAGGAGCAAAGGAGAAGTTGGATGCTGAAGTGCACAGCCAGCGTGCTGTGATGTGACCTGAACTGATAGGGATCCAGGAGGGATGACATCGTGAGGTCTGGATGAGACTCACCCTCAGACACACAGCAGTCAAGACTACTCAGCCTCATCATATATGACAAAACAAACAGTGCAGACAGGACTTTGGCACAAGTCTTTGCTCATAAGTTACACTGCCACAGTCACTATACCTTCTCTAAGTCTCCTGCACTAATAAAAGCCTCTAGCAAAACAGCAGACACCGAGAGGAAAAAAAAAAAAAAAAAAGACACAAGTAAAGAACTTTCTTTTGAAGCCATGACAAATTATTTCACTGACGTAAACACATAATGAAAAAAAAAACACAGCGCTGTCTCAGAGTTTAAGAGTAGAGAAGATAAAATAGTCTTTTTTTCTTACATGAAGGAAGGAAGTGGAAAACTTATTTAGCCAGAGTAAGACATTTATATAAAGGCTTTTAGAAGGGAGACAGAGATATGAGACAAAAAGAAGGAAACATTTAAGGAGAAAAGAGATCAGAGTAGGTTTCTGCTGTTGTGATAGCTGTTACACAGGATCATGTTTCCCCATCAAAACTGTAGCTCACTGCTTGTAAGTAAGCATTTATCTCTCTAAAATAATGTATTCCAGGATTATGTGTATATACATGTCTCTAGAGAGGCCTGATGGACTGTACTGTGGCTTGTGTGTCCCTCTCCGACCAGGAGTGACTCAGAAAAAAATAAATGAATAAACATTAGGCTATGACAGCAACACCTCTCACTTTGCTTTTCAAGTTTTGTCTCTTTCTGAAAGCTATGGAGTAAATCTATCTATGTAAGTAAAAAAGTAACAAAATGTTTCACTGGAGCTCCTGGTGAAATTCTGGGAAAATCACATTTCTAGTTTTTTAATTTAATGTTTGAAATTTTAGATAAACCATTTTTAACATTTTTTGTGTTATTATGTTGTTACTGTGTTCATGTATATATATATATATATATACACACACACACAGTATATACTGTAAAACTGAATAAATATATATGTCCAAACATAAATTAAAACTGACCAATTCCAAGCAGTGCCTCCATGATTTAGACATTTAAAGTCATTATTACAGGTTGTAAACCTCAACCAGTCCAGTTTGAGAAATGTTGTGTATGGTCACAGTGGCCTTTGGCCATGTAGATCAAATCAATTCATTCTTGAGTCTAAATGAACATTTATGCCAAATTTCCATCATTGCATTATTGAGCTATCGTGTTCACAAGAATGAGATGGATAGACAAGATGAAAACATTAAGCCCCAAATGTGCAGGCATAATAAAAGTAAAAGTTCTGATTTGGTCCATTTGACTGATAAATTGTGTATTCCATCATTAGACACTGGTGTGAGCTACTTTATGTACAGTTTTACAGTTTGTTTAACATAGATATTGAGAAAAATTTGGAAGGCTTTCAGAAAATTTGTGCCAGACAAAAGTAGAAAAACAACACGCTACTAATCTCTTGTCGGTGTCTGAATTTTTTTCTCTGATCTTTGAACTTTAATGAGATGTTTGGATCATTTGAACATTCGAGGGAAAAATCTGTGTTTGCTGGAGCTCTCAAGTAATAGAGATATACATAGTGTAGTTTGTAAGATACCAGAGACTAAAAATCTGATCTTGAATGACATGTTGTAGTCTAAAATCTTGTTGTAACATTGAGTGAAAGCTTAATCTTAAAAGTAACAGTATAAAAAGGAAACAATCAAGTAAACGATAAGTAACCCAAAAAAGTTACTGAGGTGCAGTCTATACATATGTTGTAATTCATGTATTAATTTGAAAAAAATATACAAGGTTTTAAAAACACATTTCAACAACTCATCTAGATTTCAGCCTGAGGCATGAAAAAACCTGGAGGGGGCCAGTGTGCAGAAAGACACAAGAAGCAACAAGAGTTAAAACCCAAAGGAAACACTCTGGACTCCAGCCCACAGAACACCTGTTTATGTCTGCGTCTGAAACACGGTGTTGCCTAAGCCAAAAAAAAAAAAAAAAAAAAAAAACAGCTTATATATTTGCATCAAACTGAGATGATTACTCAGCTGGCAAGACAACATTTGGCAGCAAATAGCTACTTCTCGGGCCATCTCAAACACACACACACACACACACACACAGACAAGGAAAAGAAACCACAGTGTGTTTCGAGTAGCAAAAAAGCAGACACACTTTACTCTCAACACCAATTATATGTCTTTCCTCACTGCATACACAATATGTGAGTCTGATATTTAAAACGCAGAGGGATATCATTATGTAGCACTTTCACATATGAAAGGCTTGTGTAATATGATGTGAGCAGCCTGAGAAACCACACAACAGGTGTTCATCACACTCTAGAAAACCAGGGATGTTTGGGATGCTTCCCCTCTGTCTGAAATATCACAACTTTTTCGTCACCTCCCCTTTTTCTCTCTCTTGTTTCTCTGTCTAGTTGTGAATATTAAATAATATATAGGTGGCAGAGGAGAGGGGAACAGTTCGCAACATGCCCTCTGCAACTGTCACACAATGCCTGAAAAATTACACGGTTCAACAGAGCGTTTGTGACCCTAATTATAGTGGAGGCTTGATGTACGTGTTGTTCGGGAAGTCTTTCAAACTTTTTGAAAAACAGCACTAACTGCAGTCAAAGTCGTTAGAGAGAGTTTGACATTGCCTGAGGTGCCTAATCTACGGAAAGACCTCCACTCAGTGATCATCATAAAACACAAGTGCCACTGTCAACAAATATCAATGGCTTTTCTCAATGATTGGCTATGGATTTAAAAAAGATAGTTGTATTCATTTAACATCATATTACAATACATAACGTGTTTTATTGACGATATAAGACAAGCTTGTTTATAGTGATGGATCAGCTGTGGGCAGTCTTACAGAATCCATACATTCAAAGCATAAGAAAACCTGCTTTAACCTGCAACAGAAGTCTGATTGAGGTTCAGATTAAACTGCACATATCATCTGCTACCTGCTACCATTTAAAGACCAACATCTCCAGGTCAGTTAGTTTAGGTCATTCTAAACTAAAAACTTCAAACTTTATATGTCCCCTAATAGAGATTTTCTTTCCCCCTCCGGGGAATCTGGATGTTTTCTCTTCTTCTTACTCCAGCCAAAAGCAAATTCAGATTCTTTGTTTCAGAGCACACTTCTGTGTGTGTGAAAATATTCATTCACGAAAATTTCAACCAGATGTCAGAAGTTATGTACAAGACAAGTGTCTGAGGAAAATATTACTTGGATAACACAATTATAACTACCACTAGGAGAAGTAAACTAAGACATTAAGACTCAAAATTTGCCCAAATAATTCAATGTGTTTCCATAGGACCTCAACAACTTCAGCTGCTTTCATGACAACGCATTTTTCTGAAAGTTATTTTTTTTTCATATTGGAAATGTTCAAGACATCATAAAAAATACGTACACCTGAATGACAGTTGCATAGGTGAAGGACGGATGCATGTAGGAGAACAGACACCCACACAGGAGCTGAGGACACTGACAGACATTTTGATTACCAAAATATCTTTGAAAGAAGCGTGTGAAACATTTCTCTCTATAACTAGACATTTTTTCCACTGCAAATACATATTATGGGATTCTGCCAGTCACTCAGGGAAATGAAGTGTGATATTAAGATCACAATAATACCATACTGCTGATTTTCATACCTTTGGAATTGTATGCTGCTATAAAAGTTGTAAATGAATTAGTCAAAGCACTTGATGATAAGAAACATTGTGTGTCTCTATTCATTGATCTCTCTAAGGCATTTGATACTGTTGATCATAACACACTAGTTCCTAGGCTGGTCAGTATAGGTCTCAGCCCCCTGTGGGCTGGTTTATCAACTACCTCACTGATAGGACTCAGGCTACGCAGGTTGAAGGTCTGACGTCACAATTTTTAATAGTTTGTAAAGGGGTCCAGCAGAGCTCAGTTCCAGTGCCACTTTTATTCACTACCTATATTAACTGTGTGGGAGAACATGCATCTTTTCATTTTTATGCAAATGACACTATTGTTTATTGTTGTGTAGCTACTGTAAAGAAAGCATCTGAGTATATGCAAACTACTTTTGACAGAGTGCAAGCACTGCTTTACCAACTGAAGCTGGTTCTCAATACTGACAAGATCAAAATAATGGAATGGGCTTTTCAAACTCAAAAAAAAAAGGAGACAGGCCTAAATGTTTTTATTTATCAGGGTACAAAAATTTATGCAGTCATTGGATTTTTAATTGATGAGCACCTTTCTTTTAAGCCTCATATACAGAACCTTGTCAAGAAGCTAAAGCTGAAACTGGGGTTTTATTTTAGGAATGAGTCTTGTTTTACCTTGACTGCCAATAGAAGGCTAGTCGAGGCCACATTTTTGCCTATCACTGATGTACATGAATGTTCCATCACAATGTCTTCAGATTTTTGGACACTATACAGTTTACTCTAAAGTGAATTTGCCTTCTCTGTCAGTTCGCAGGCTTACTAACTTTTATATCTTCTTGTGTAAGGCCATTATTGGCAGCCTACCATCTTACATCTCTGAATTTATTTCTTTTAAACAGAACTCTTATGGTTTAAGGTCTCAGGACACTATTTTCTTAAGTGTACCCCAAGCCTGGACAGAACTGTTCGAAAATGCTTTCATGTTTTCTGCACCTTCTGCTTGGAATGATTCACAGAAAACACTCAAATTACAGTGTCTAATCTCCTTACATGATTTTAAAGGTTATGCTAAAGACATAGAACATGAGTCCATCCATACTTGCAAATTTTTCAATTAATGGTATTTCAGGTCTGGATTGCACTATGAATTGAGATGTATTTTTGGCGTTGGCCAATTTCTTTTTTCTTGAAAAAGAGATTATATATCACATATCTCTATGAGACTTACCTGGATAAATAAAGGTTAATATTATGATTATTGTTATTATTATAATTATTATACACTGTGGTGTTCCATGCTTTTACAAACATGCTTTATCTTTTCCACATCAACTCTTACTTTCCCCTCAAGAAACAGCCGCCTTGACTTGTGGGTGCTTCTATTTATCGCTACCAAAACTTTCTCATCTGACAGACAAATTATACCACATCTGATACCTATATTTTCTCTCGAGAACCTCCATCTGACAAACTGCTGCTAATATATTTCTCAGCAGAATTACATTGTTACACCACAAACTGACATAGAAAAATGTGTTTGCTCGTTCTCATATAATATATTATACTGGCAAACCCCTGTGGACAGCCAAACAAAACATTGGAACACACAAATGTTACACTCAAATGTAATTGTTGAACATTTTATTCCAAAACCATGGACATTAATCTGCTGCTGCGACTGACTCAATTCCCTGCCTCCAATGTGCTACTGTGATAGCTTCAAAACATCTGGCTTTCTTCCAAATGTTTGAATATGACTGCAGGGGTTTGCTTCAGGTCGGCTGCAAGACCTTTAGTGATGTGAGCTACTGATGTTGGCTGATAAGGTCTCATAAGCTCATGGTCAGTCATCTCGTTTACCTAAAAGTTTCTGGATTTGATTGAGGTCAGGGGTCGGATCTACTAGTAATCTATTGATTCTATTTTATTTTTTATCATCATATCCCAGAAGCTTTAGCTCTTATAATTTAATTTAAACTAGACTATAATAAATGAATAAAAAGAAGGCTGTAAGGCTTTTAATGTGAAAAAAAAAAAATATATGTTTTCATTCTCATTCATAGCCTGATATGACTGTTGCTCTCCTGAAAGAAATGGACATTCTACTAAATGTACCAAGATGACAGGGACACGGTAAATTGGGTAATTGTGTGAAGTTGCGTGCATTGTATAGAAACACTGTATGAATGCGTGTGAATAAGCGAAAGTAACTTGTATTTTAAAATTCTTTTGAGTGGTCACAAAAAGACTAGAAAAACACCATATAAATGCAACCCATTCACATAAACTGGATAACTCAAGACACTTTTGTCCAATCACAGCGACCTTGACCTGTGACCACCAAAATCTAATCAGTTCATCCTTGAGTCCAAGTGAACATTCATATTAAATTAGCAGAAATCCCCTGAAGGCAGAACAAAATGCCTCCAGCTATAGGTGGCGCTGGCATGCAGAACTAGAAATAAAGGCCCCTACTACTGATGTAAATAAGGGCATCATGTGGGAATTTGCAGTAACTCATACTCATACTATATATTCTGTATGACATTAATATTCTAATCTGTTTCTCCCTTTTTGAATAACTTATTCAAATTCATTCATTTTTTTTCATTCATTCATCCTTTTTTCCAGTTTATCTCTAATGACACCTGCTAAAAGTCACTGTAAATGCAGGAATAGCATTCCTCACTAAGTTTTTTTTTTTTTATGACCCATACAATGAAGGTGCAAGAGGTGTTTGAATTACAGACTTATCTTCATTTCAGTTTGTAGTTTGTCCAGTTTTATTAATGGTCAGATGTAAGAGAGTGCAACTAATCTGAGACACACAGAGACACATGGTAGCCCACAGTTTATTGTGTTTTGACTACTTCATTTGAATTCTGTTCTAATTTGCTGATGATTCTAAATATTGTGTGTGAAATGATCAGACAGGTCTGAAAGTGATAAATCATTTCAACTAGAAACTGAGAACTTTCTTTAAAAAAAAAATAATAATTTGGAGTAAATTGGAGATTTTACACTGTGTGTTGAAAGAGGGACTTTCCTTCTCAAAGGTATAGGCACTCTATGATATGAAATTAAGATTTATTTCATCCAAAACAACAAAGATTAGACCTCAACCCTAAGCTCATGTTTGTTGAATTGAGAAAGCTTTATGGCCCTGTATAGATATCAGGCTTTGTCAGCAACTTTAGTGTTCGACAATGTGAGTATATGAACTGAATCTGTGATTTATAATTTTGTCTACCTGCTGTGTTTTATTATATAGATTTGTACTTAAATTACAACTGAACCGGACTAAATAGACAACCACAAGTCATATTCATGCAAATTCACAGTTTCCATGATGAAGGCAGTATAGAGCTGCTTTCATTCCTGCTGCCTAGACACGTAAAGCGGACACCCTCTATCAACCACATTGTTTAACAAACAGGTGTATGAAACCGTTCTGACAGCTGACATTACCACAACCACTGACCCTAAGAGGTTTATACCTCTCGTGCATTTCTATTTTCTAATCTGTGTCTCTCAGATTCTTTTTTGTCTCGGCAGTGACGTCCATCAACCGTTCTGACTTTTAAAATCTGTTTTACAACCAAGTGATGTGGAAAAAGGCGTCACGGGGGGCAGTTTGTTGATGCTTGTGGTTATGTTAAAACTCATCTGTCCCCCTTCGACAGAAAAAGTAACATATTTTCAGACAGGCTGCATAACAATTTATTTATACAAATACATACAAGCTACTGCTGGGCAATACACTGGATGTAAAAAGGGATCCAATATTAGAAAACTATGTTGATTTTAAATTTATATCCAGACACTGTGACTATAGATCAAAACAAATTAGAACTGAATATTTGCAGTGTTATACTGGTTTGGATTTTTTTTTTTGCAAATGTTAATAAATTGAAGTTATTTTCTGCTGCTCCATTCGAAGAATATTTTTGAGAGATGCCAGTTGTCCTTAAAGCACGCAGTGCAACACATAGTATGACCATTAATATTTCACCTGCTGTCAATTGACAAACACCATTAAACTGTGAAAGTAAATGGATTAAGAGAACGAGCAAATTCAGTCAGAAATGTGTGCACAGGCTGTAATTTGTGCTGAAGATCTGTGGGGAAAAAACACAGATTCAGCATAATCTATCTGCTATATGTGTGTTTAAATGCTAGTCAGCAGCCATGGGCATGCATGCCAAAGGGTCAGAGACTCCAACATGCTTTCTTGGCTGGAGGCAAATGGTCTATGCATGAGTCAGGGAGCCTACTCAATAAAACAACTGCTGGTAAATCCAGTGAACACATTTGACACTATAAAATTCAGCATATTGTGATGTAAGCCTGTGTGGAGTGCATGTTTGTGTGTGAAGAGCTGCTTGCCAGGTCATGCTGAAAATAGCACACTTAGCACCAGCAGGAAAATAATGGACCACATCTGTGTGTGTCGTTTTGGGTGACACAAATCCTCGTTAATTTTCATTGTCACGGTGGTGTCAGGTGATTGGCATATTAATATTGTGCTGTGAGCATTTCTAGCTTCATTACAATGAGGCAAAGGTAATAATTGTGTTTTTACAGTGACTACACAAACCTGTTTTCACTGTGTAACTGCAAATTCATTAGTTAATTGTTGTGATATGTTAAGAGTGCACACACCTTTTCCCATCTTGCCATATACTTTATATCCTACATCATATCTAAACTCAACCACACAAACCACGTCCTTCAACAAAAATATGTCAGCGTCAGGCTAAGATTGATTGTAGGTCTGAAATCAGAACAGTGTGTAATACACCTTAGTGGTTGTTGCATGCCATAGGCCTTGCATGTTTGTGTCTGACAGACCATGCATGAGTGAATGAACTGTTGTGCTGCAGCTTTTAGAGCCACTCTATAAGCTCAGGCTGGCTTGAGTAATTTGGCTTTTTCACTGTGCAGCATATAAAGTCTCTCTCCCTCCCTCTGGCTGTGAATGAATTCCTATCCAGGTATATATTTTTTTTTTTTTCAAGTGATAGATGCATTTGTCAAATAAATAATGGCAAAATATCATTTGAATGTGAAATATTGGCCACTGTGACATATGCGACTCTATTTTAAGGCTGTTGCAGTTTCTTTTCCATCACATTGTGAGTATAATACCAGGTGCAAATAGCATATTGCTACACACTAACAATACAAAGGACTTTCTTTCATTTACTTCTCAAGGAAGCTTAGATTTCCCTTTCTCTCTCTCTCTCTCTCTAAAATGAATATAATAAAAATGTGTGGCTTGACATTCACTTAACATCTTTGCATTTTGTGCTTGTACTCTAATTCATTGACTCCAGGGTTGAGACTGAACTTCAATGAATCTGATTCTCTGGTTATTTGAAGGATCGTGAACTGATTCGTTCACCAAATACAGTATGATTAAAACTTTTTGCACTGAGGGGAAGTTGATAGGGTGAATCTGTCTGACAGGAGGACCTGAAATAGATGGTGTCCGGGGTGTGTGCTGTCTCTTTTTCCACTTTTATGTTTGAGTAACACAATGTAAACCGACACACCTTTCTATTCCTGAAATGATCTTTTACCCACACAAAGTTTGTTTTCCTGGGGAAGATTTATATGTGGTCATTGAGAAAAAATAGTTTTGCCTTCACTTGTTTTTGCTTCCACATGATGACACAGTCTCAGGCCCTCCCATCTCCTCTAAGAGGATGTCCTGACTGCATTGTGTAGCAGCCCACCCCACCCCCCATTGATGACCGACTGAGATCAATGACATCACTGTTAGACTGACTCAAGGGACCTTGATATGATGCATGGGCTTCTCAGTGCGTGCATGCAGGCCTGCGTATGCGACTGTAACAGTGTGTGCGTGTGGGTCCACGCTGAGGCTAATTCATAATGATGACAGGAAATATTCCATCATATCTTCACACTCAGTCATCTTTACCAAACAGCAGGGAGGGGAGAGAGAGAGAGAGAGAGAGAGAGAGAGAGAGAGAGAGAGAGGGGGCAGAGCGGGAGAGAGAGAGAGGTGGAGTGGCGGTAGATTGAAAGAGATGAAGGTAGAGCGAGACAAAGACAGACAGGGATGGAGACGGGAAGATGAAGCACACGTGGAGAGAGGAGATGAGCATGCTAATTCAGCTCTATCACAACTGTGTCTTGAGGAATAATGACCACATTTATATTGTGCCAGTCACAACACACCAACAATTACAGTACATTTATTATTTGTCATTTCTGCTCGTTTGTTAAGTCAAAGCTGCCAAGAATTATGAAGCTGAGAGCAGCTTTGATATTTATTAAATAATTTCACCATTTATTTCACATGCGGTATTACTTTTATTTTTTTGTCGTATATTTATAACAAAATGGTTTTAGTTATTGTTACTTCAGTTTTTGACACTTTAAGACTGTTTTCATAATGTTTTGTTAAAGGTGGAAGTGTCACCATAGATGTCATAATGATGTGACCGAGATTTTTGTGAAATCACATCTAGTTTTGAAGCCAATTCTGGTTCAGTATGTAACTTATGCAAGCTTCCAGCCAACTTGTAAAACTGTGAAATGAAAAAGTTAAATATTTACTTTATACTTTTTAGTGGACAAACCATATGATACAATGTTAATGTGTTAAATTATATTCAATAAAAGATTTTGTTCATCAATGGTGAATCTACAAATCATGGTATATCTGAGAAATATGAAAGGTCACATACTGTTTTTTGTTTACTGTAGATTTTTGTCCCTATAATGTTGGTTGTGATGGAATATTTTCAGAAATGCATATCTGAAGACAAACTGATGGCAAATGGAGGAATGGATCATTTGAAAAATATTTACATTATGTTGTATATAAGTACATAATAAAATTATTTTCAGTTATAAAACACTTAATCTCAGACCTTTAGATTAATTACCAAGCAACACAGTCTCTGTTCTCAGTTTAAAATGACTGTAAATTCTCTATTTTTGCAGTTTTCTAGCTGTCACTCTGACAGAAAAGAACTGAACACACCAACAAATGAGACTGCAAAAACAAGCTGACAGAGAAGTGGTTACTCCACAAGGAGATAAGTTTCTCTCTCTCTCTCTTGGGAGAAGTTCAGTATCAAGCCGCTGCTGCTCCATCTCACTGAGCAGAGTCGGTGAAGGTGGCTGAGTGTTCCAGACATGGCTCAGTGAGAGGAGAGGATGGGGCTCCTCTTGGAAACCCCCAGGAGGAGCTGGAAGATGCCAACAGGGAGCTGGGATGTTTGAGCTGCTTGTCTTGCTGTTTTATTGTGACCAGTGAAGAGAGGACAGTTTAGTTTATCAATTAATGTATGATCATGGTATTTTGATCATCAGTGATCTACAGTCCAGTGACATCTACATTAAAACCACAAAGCCAGGAGTAAAAGTTTATGTGAAACTAGATATTCATTAACATGTTGAACAAGACACAGATGTAACACAGTATGTACTGCCCCAACTGCTCTCATGAAATTAGCAGTTTTGTTATGCATAGTGAAAATCATTGGTTAGTAAGTCTTGGTTGGTTTCATCTTTGTAACTTGGCTCTGTGATAGAATGACAGATTGCTATTTCTCATGCTATTGTTTATTTGTTAATTACTTGCATCTCCTAAGGTGTCACAGCATGACATCTAATCACTGTTCACTCACTGTTATGTATACTGATACCGGGTGGTGTTTGTGTATGTTTGTGCAGTTTATGTGAGAAACCTTCTTTATGTGAGAAGGTAAATTACATCAATTAAAATGCACTTATCTTATATATCCCGTATTTGTCAATCCAATGTCCTAAATTTGCTGCAATTTGTGTGAGTGAGTATGTTCTACTAATTAACATATTGTACTTTTTAAAAAACTTATTTACTAATAAAATCTTTTGAGGTTTGGTTTGGTTGACTACTGTTGCTAAAGCCTGGGACATTTCCACAAAGTCACATTAAAGCAAGAATTCCACACGGTGGACAGTTCCATTAATATTTGTCATTTATTTATCTATTTGTTCCCTTTTGTGTGGCCTAGATTATTTCAAAAATGTAAAACACAGGCTGTATCATACATTAAGTAGTAGCTATTTCTTTTATTATTATTTTTTTTTACGTACTGAAGATAAATTCATCTTTGAAATGTCGTAGAAAATCCATAAAAAACATGAGTAGTTTCACATCCCTCAACATAACATGATACCCACATTTGGAAAAGGATGTTTTTTTTTTCACTTTTGAGATGAAGGTGCAATATTTTAAGTGATTTCTCTTCAGTCGCTTCACCTGCTCTTCTGAGAGCGTCTTACAAATTAAAGCATATTTTAGGGTCTGATTATTTGTCTTTGGCAGAACAGCACACACAAATAAGGCTTAACAGTCACTTTAAGTTCTGCTGCAAAACCTGCTTGGCAATATATAAAAAGCTTGGTGCTTTATAGCTGAAGCTCATTTAATTTACATGAGATTTACACTATTTATGAACGTATACTAATAAGATGTAATTTTTGAGAGAAAAAAACTGATGTGTAAACTCTTAAAGAAGATGAGAACTGAATTAATTTCAGAGACATCACTTCTGCAGATTATATTAACTTCTGATCTCAACTCCATCGTGAGCTGAGCTTTGAAAAACCAATTCATATGCTCAAAGAAAGTCTCGAGTAAACTCAAACTGCATGTAAACAAATCAATCTTACACTTGTGTTTAACATTGACTGATATGCACCGAACAGAATTTAAAGAAAAAAGAGAAGGGAGGAAAAAAAAATAATTTGGTTCACAAGCAGCAAAAAAGTTTCTCATATTCTTGTTAGGGTCAATCATGTGCTAATTCAAATTCAATCTTCAATACTGATATGATTTGTCTCAATTATGGCTTGTATTGATCAAATAACATGACAGGGGATTTGTCAACATGTCACAGACACACACACACACACACACACACACACACACACACACACACACACACACACACACACACACAGAATGCTGTCCTGCAGATGTAGATAATACAAGTGTCTGGGGAGGTGTCATTCTTACCCTCCATCTCTCATCCTTTAGAAATTCAGATCATGTTTGGCTTCACGCTTGAATCATGTCCAGACCAGAGATAATTACAGAGTGCAGCCTGTTGGACAAAGGTTTTGTTGCGCTCATAATATTTTTTGTAAAATCTAATGTCTCCTTGTTATAAACTTGTCATCCATTAGTCCATCTCCAGCAACAGGGATACTTGGTGAAGTAATGACTAAAATGCGAGCTAATGGCAACAGGAACAAACAACAGTATCGTGCTAATTCAAGGCAGTCATGTTAGCTCAATGAGCATCTTTCTTTTAGGTCAGCACTTTGTTGAACGGACTTGTGATTACAAGTGCACATTTTATAAATTAATTATATTCATGGAATTAAATATTCCATATAATACATATGTGATATATATCATGTGTAACAGACTGCCCACAAAGGGTTTCACTACTAGCTAGGTTGCTAAGTGACAGCTAGTTCCTCCTGTGGTTCAGAGTTCAGATTTTCACATGATCTGTTTGCAATCGCTCTCTGCACTAACTAGCACATTAGCTTGGTTGCTACTTGGACAATAAGTTAAAAATCCATTTGTGGAATTCATGATGTGAACTGTCTACAAAGGAGATTTAAAGAAAAATAGATGGTACTGCTTATAAATTAGGTAAGATTACCCCATTCTGGACTATGAAACTCTATGATTCAAACACTTGTTTGACTGTGAATCTATATTCTTCTTTTAACATGTATTTTTTTTTGTTTGTTTGTTTGTTTTAATTTTGTGGAATGATTCTGCAGCAGGTAAGAATCAGTCAAATGTGTTGTGTTGGGTTATTTGGGGTTTGAGTAACGATTCAGCCGCCACATTCAACTTATCTCTGAAACTCATCAAGCGTGATTGGTTACATGGTTGGACACGTTTCACAGGTGAATACACAGTCAAACATTCACAGGATGATGAAAAGCCAATGGTGATGAAAAAAGGGAAGAATTTCAGTCCTCATGCAATAATCAACACATTTGCCTCCTTTTCTAATCCACAGCATGCTGAGTGGAGAATCTCCTGGCACTCACACAAGTTCTGCACGGCTGCCTCTCGAGTGAAAAACCATTACAAATTACAAACACTTGCAGAAACAGTTCTGAAGGTACACACACTGATATGTATACATGTCAAACATGACTGCAATAGCAGTAATAAAGCGAATGCATCTGTGTGCGTGAGCAGAGAGCTCATCATATTCTGTGCTCTCGCTCTCTGCCAGTGTCAGCAGTCATGCTCCTCTCATCCCTTGCTGTCATTCATTCTCTCTCATTCTGTCTTTTTAATGTCAGCAACGACCACAAGTCTTTTTTTTTCCCCTGCACTCGGACAAGCGGCAGATGAGATGAGGTCGGTGTGATTTGTTTCAGCCGCCATCCAGCCGTCGGAGCTGGGTTTGATTTGTAACGTGCTCTGACCCTCTGTCCCCGCGATAGAGCGCGTTTGATTTGTGACCTGCTCTGTCTTTGTCTCGCCGCTGTTGTGCATTTGATTTGTGGCGCTCTCTGGCCCTCCCGCTTCACACCAGGTTGAGAGGGGTCGGACATAAACATGTGGCTTGGTGTCCTGCAGTAACTAAGCATCTCCATTTTTTTCTATCTCTGGGACCAAAGTGATGCAACTTACTTTTAAAGAACCTTCAGTCTTGTCTCTCTGTCTGTCTATTTGTCTCTGTGCCTTGTGTCTGTTTGTCTCTCCGCCTTCCTGATCTAAACCATTTGCATACTGCATTGGAACAGCTGACATTTGGATGACAAACTAACATTGTTTGCCGTCGCACTCCAGTCCATGAATTAGATTTACTCTGCTTATAAAAGACAATGGCTGCTAAATGCCATATCTCTCTGTGACTGTGTGTGTGTATATGTGTGTGTACTCAGTCTGGTTATAGTCTATAACAGCGTCTTTCTGTCTCCCGTATGTCTCTCCAAGAAAATGAAAACGCCAATCTCATTCTTTTCTACTCTTTCCTCCCACTCTCTCCAAACATCTTTTTTGCTCCCTCCGTCTTCCTTCTGCTGTAAACGTACAAACTCATACATTGATTTGCATTCGGCTTAGCCATGCTTATTTACCAACCACACTTATTCACTATGACCTTTAAAGAGTGAAAAAGACTGAGATGATCTAATGAGGAGGACAGGGTGGCAGCTTTGAGATGGAGGGAGAAGATAAAGAGGGTGAGAGGATGTGGTTGATGATTTCAGTTGTGTGTGTGTGTCAGTGTTATTAAGCATATTTTCACTCCATGACATTTAGCTGCCAAACACTGACTGTCCCTCTGCCTACTTAAGGGAACACTCTGGTAATATTTGAGTTCCTGAGCTGGTTTACCGACAAAGCTGCTGACTGACAGATCGTCGCTGCACAATGAGGCAATTTTGCACTGTGGCTGGTACCTCTTAGCTTAAACTAAATATTCAATGTGTTTAAAGAGATTGAAAAAGGTAACAGTGAAAAACTGCAGAAAACATGTGTGTTATCAATGAAATCTATTGTATAGAAGTACATGAGGATAGTCAAGTTGTAAAACACTATTTAAACCATCTCTTATGGTTTGTCTGTGCTGTCATAACAACAACCAACAGCTGGAATCAAATCACTGAACCACATATCCATAAATTTGTAATCAGGTTTTCCAGCTGTCCATCAAATTCTTCTCAACACCATATCTGAGGATCACCCTCAGGATTAAAGGATGAACTGATCTGTCTCTAAAATGTACAAAGAGTATTAAAGAAACTCACCCTCATTCATCTTGTTCTCTCTCAAACAAATGTTTTGTTCAAGTTGAAATATTTTTCAGCTTGTGCGAACGTGCCTTCACAACTGTTTGTGTCACCTTGTGTCTTTGCTTTGACTTTGTGTGTAATCTCACTTTGTGAATTTGCTTTGAGTTTGGTCTGAATGCACCATTAGACTATCTAACCCAGTCCAAACAAACCCACATATGGTCCATGGTTCTTGTTGGGCCCAAAATGTTGTGACCTTTATCTTAGCTACTCATCCAGAACTGACGCTGAGAGAGAAAATGAGCTCAGGTGAGAATTTCAAACATACCCAGATTTCAAAAGATTGGACCTGGACACCTTCCAGCATCCACTTTGTCACAAGGCAGGGTGGTGACTTCATCTATATTAATATGTATTTCATCATGTGAAATGTTAAACTCTCATTAAGGAACGATGCTTCCTACATTGTAAAAGAATGATATTTCTGTGACCCATAGAAATAAAACAAAACAAAAACAGATAAGAAAACAAGGTTATGTAAAGTAAACCTGCAGCCAGGTGCACACCGCCTCCATTGTGAGAAACAAGTTGTTCTTCCATTACTTTAAAAACCACAATACCGGTGTATACTGGTGGTTATGGTTCTGGCAACTTTGCTTTATTTCTCTGTTCATTTGCTCCTGTTGCCTGTAACTGTCTTACAAGTGCATGCGCTTTATACTTAAAGTATCACTTGCTGACTGGTCTGTTTCTATTTGTCCATCTGCTCATCTTATCAGGCTATGATCAGATGGTGTTTTTCTGTCAACTTCAGCACAAATACTCACTGGAGCAGCTGATATGTCCGGCCACAGTTTCATAAAGAAACAAAAACTGAGCTCACTTGCCAAACGATAATAATTAACCCTCACTGACCTGCTCAAAGGCCCCTCTGCGCCCCTTTTCTGTAGCACAACTACAGAGGGTGGAGTTACACAGAGAATACAGTGTCATTGCTAATCCTACTCCACAATAAGTAGCACTCCTTTGTACTGATGAGGTGTAGATTCACCTTGTTGTGCCAAAAATGTGGAAAGAGATTTTATTTCGGCATAAAAATAACACAAACACAGTCAAACACATCCAACTAGTTTTGCAAATCAGTTTATGGCAAATAATTTGAGCCACTGTAAGTGTACGCTTTCTCTGGTAAATGTGTGCGTGTTTGTAATCATGAGAGCATGAGCTTCAAGCTACTGGTGTGAAAATAGCTTTTCTTAATTAGCATCTAACATCGATCCTACAGTGACATGAGGAGAAAAATGTGACCAGTATGTGTGTGTGTATATATATATACACTCTGTGTGTGTGTGTGTGTGTGTGTGTGTACATACGTATGTATGTGCATGTGGTGGGTGCGTGTGTGTGTGTGCTGCTGGACCCAATAAGGTTGCTTCACTCTGGGAGACAGGATGTCACACAAATACACACACACACATATACACATATATACACACAGAAAGACAGTGATAATTAGCAAGTATGAACTGAGAGCAGCAGGCAGGGAAAGGTAGAGAGAGACAGACAAAGAAATAGAAAAAAGAGAGCGAGAGATGGAGAGGTAATTGGTGCACCTGTCTGCTGTGGAGAGGACAGCCCTATCCATACACACACAAACATGCATGTGCACACATGCATGCACGCACGCACACACACACACACACACACACACACACACACTCAGTGTGTGTGCATTCAGTCAGGATGCAAGTGACATACTTGCATCCTTACAAGAGAGAGAGAGAGACAGAGAGAGAGAGAGAGAGAGAAAGAGAGAGAGAGAGAGAGAGAGAAATGCCCACATCACCACTATTGAATGGTTCAGAGCTTGGCAGCCAAAAGTGACATCCGAAAGCCAAATTTAGTTTTCAAAATAGTTTTTGTTTGTCAGTGCAGCAAAGCATTCAGTACTTTGTTTAGTTTGGATTAAATTTGGTCATAATGCAAGTCAAGGACAAGTGCTCACTGCACATCACAAACTGTTGTAGTTGTAGCTGTTTAGACTTGTGTAAAGTTTTTTTTTTAATCAGGACATATGAGAATGTAGCATATATATATATATATATATATATATATATATATACATATATAAATACTTTTACTTCCATCACACGAGTGAAAATGGGTCATTTCTTCTCCATTTCATCTCCATTGCTCACTCTTTCTCTGTCTCTCTCTATCCCACTTCTGGTCAGATGACTATTATGATGATGATGATGATGATGGGTGATTATAACAAACCAATCAGATTTTGTCACAGGCAAAGATTTCAATATAAAATGTACCAAAGAAAAAAAGAAAAGAAAGGGGAAAAAAAGAACATTTCAGAGTAGAAAAGAGTTGAAGCAGGCAGTGTTTTTTCTCCCACACCGATACATGTGCATGTGTGTTTGCATGTGTGTTTGCATGTGTATCTGCGTGGGTGTGTGTTCGGAGAATTGTTCTTGCCCCCAATGTGAGTATGATCTGGATCTAGGACTTCTGCTAAAATTTGCCGGGCTGCAGGCCAAGCATTGTCTTTCACACCAAACACAATTAAATACACACTTGCATGTACGTACACACACACACACACACACACACACACACACACACACACACACACACACACACGTACTGTTTGCTCAGTCACATTTCGTCAGGTTTGGTCAGACAACAGAAGATTGTATAGAAGAGGTGTGTGTGTGTTTCAGAGGCTTTGTGACCACATTGAGTGTGGAGTGTTACATGTTACATCCAAAATAATGTGTGTCTGTGTGTGTTCATTCATACATTTGAAGCATCTGCTGTCAGGTGGAAACTTAAATACAGCTTGTCTTGAAGTTAGTGGGTGTCACCAATTCTATGCTGTTGATTGTTGAGCATCCAGACACACACACACACACAGAGTATCTGCACACTGAAGCATATACTCATCTCAAACATGCAGTCGCAGAAGGCTTTGAATAAGTATCCAAACACGCATACAAACACAGACGCACACACAAAAATCCAAAAGGGTCTTTGTGTATATTTTCACAGTAAAAGTTGGCTGCTGAAGACATATAGAACGTCAGCAGCGCAGTTGGCTGCCATTGTCAGTGCCGGCAAAACTCTGCAGTCTTTCATTCTTGGCGTAGAAAACTTGGAGAGGATCATTTTGTCACTTTTGTTACTTTTGTAACACTGGAGCTGAAACTAAACGGTGCCTTCTGAAGTATTCTTTGAGATATTAGCAACTTTTTGAAAAATGTCTTTAGACACTCATCCCATTTTTGGCAGCTGGAGAAAGTTGTTGATTTTTGTAATAAAACTCTTTTTGATAGAATTCCAGTTAGTTTTAGACATGAAACATTTTAATAGAGGAAAGTGTGCCATGTAAACCTAGAATGCATATAAACTAAAGTACCTCAGGTACAGTTGTTTGTCCTTGCCAATTCAATTAAAATCTTTAATTTAAAGCAAATAATAGTGCTAACCACTGCACAATTGTGCCACTGTGAATTATGATTGCTATTTGACAAAAGGATGGTGGAAAGAAACAACCAAAAGAAGAGAATTAAAATTAAGATAAAAAAGAAGAAGATAAAGTGTATTTCCATACCAAAGAAAAGATACTCAGATTCACTTATGTATTTTAATATCAGACGGTAGCACAGAGTTCAGCCTTTATGAAGAGCTTTGAGCGGCTGGTCATGCAGATCATCAAGCCCAACCTCCCTCCCTCTCATGACCCTTTTCAGTTTGCATAAAGTTCAAAGAGGTACATAGAAGATGCCATTTCTGCTGCCCTCCATCCAGCCCTCACCCACTTGGACTTAAAAAACACACATGTCCACACAGTTCAGCATTTAACACAATTATCCCCCAACAGCTCATTCTGAATCTCTGTCACTCTTTGCAATTGGGTGCTGGACTTCCTAACCAAGAGGCCCCAAAATGTACAGGTCGGCAGCAACCGACAATGACGAAGGCAACTAGAGGAGTGAGGTGAGCAAACTGGTCCAAGAATCTCTTCCTCAGTATGGAGAAGACCAAAGAGATTGTTGTGGAATTCAGGAAAAGACCCCCACAACATCCCCAACAACACAGCAACATGAAGTTCCCAGGGATGCACATTTTTGAGGACCTCTCCTGGATCAACACACTACATCACTGGCCAAGAAGACCCTTACACGCCCCCAAGCAAGAGTTTCACTTCCCATCATGTGGTCCTTTCACTAAGGCAACACTGAAAGTGTCATTACTGGCTGCATCACTGTGTGGCATGGAGGCTGCATCGCCTCATGCCAGAAGACTCTGCAACACATAATGAATACAGCCAGCAGGATCATCGCTGCCCCTCTGCCCTCCATCTTGGATTTATTCAACACTCGCCTCATCCGCAGAGCCATCAGCATTGCGGAGGACACCTCCCACCCCTCACACTCACACCTCAGCCTCCTGCCTTCAGGGAGAAGGTATCGGAGCCTCCGGGCCCACACAACAAGACTGACTAACAGCTTTATCCATCAGGCTGTCAGATGCTGAACTCCATACACATACCTACTCCCTCATTTGCCCCCTGCCCCTGAACTATAATCCAGCCAGCTGCACATAAATATACACACATATGTGCACTATATGTAACTACCTCAGCTGTTGTAGCCTCTGACTCTTTGCACTATAAACTTTAACAAAAACTCTTTGCACATCAACTCTGCTGTTATTGCACACAGACCCCATTTCACCTCTGTATTATCTGTTTACATTCACATTTCACACTCTTTATTATCTGTTTACAACTGCACTGTACACTGTGACACATGCTGCTACCACCACATCTTGTGCTGCTGATTTATGCACTAACATCTATTGTCTATTGTTTATATTTTCTGTCTAAGTTATTGTCTAGTCCCTTAGGTTTATTTATACCAGTTAAACGGCATTTCAGTTTTTCTGAATGTCCTGTACATATAGTGAAGTTAACAATTAATAGTCTTTGAATCTTTGAAAAGATTCACATTTGATAAACTTGAAATGGAACCCCATTCCTTAATGTAAAAAAAAAAGTAAAAATATGACCTGGTGATAGCACTACATCACATGATCCGTCCAATAGTTACTGAGATTTTGCCAAATTTCCCGAATTGTAAGAAATCAGAATAATATCAATTTCAAAATGTATTCCATTCTTATGATATTTCAGTCTGGACTTATAGATTGGCCATTACTATTCATACAGTAGTACACTGTAAGACTGTACAATGCTCTTCTGCTTTAATTCCAACCGTATCTGTGTGCAACCATTTCATACAAAAATCCTCCTGCTTCATTGTTCCTTTTGTCATAGTATTTTGAGATCATGACTGTCCCAAATCTAAACATCCTCTCTACGTGTTATGCTTCTTAATGTTTGCATTAACAACCACAGAAGAAAAAAAAAGTAGCTTGAGCTGTTGGTTTTTATGCTACAGAGCAGATTAGCAGTGTGACTATGTTACACCATGCTGCGCAGATTAACTTCTTTCTCATTTCTTTCTGCTGCACATCCTCTTTCTACTGATTATGTGTAATGGAACACATCATGTTTCTCTAGAAATGTATGAATCTTATTACCCACATGTCCCTCTATAAAAAAAAAAAAAAAAAAAGAATTAGCATGATGATACAGATGAAATTACATCACTACATCAACATTACAGTTGATTAACATGGAATTATATTTGTCATCTAATTGTTCTTGGAAGAAACCACTGTTTAACACATGCAAATACATGTTAAATGCAGTGATACACATACACTAATCTAGATTTATATTTGCTGCATGTTTACCAAACAATTACATAAAAAGAAAGTTTCATGTTTAATGTAATAGTAGTTCTCACCTTCAGGTGAGCAAAAGTTCCACTTAAACAAGACACTATCGCAGGGTCATTGCTGCTACATTCAAATTACTAAATGCTGCTTTAGACGACTGTGATTGGTTTCTTTGATTTTTTTATCATTTATTTATTTTATCCCTACTAGCAGAATGAAAATGGGTATAGCCAGATTGTTCTCCAGCACTGACACAGCACAGTGAAAACACACACACACACACACACACACACACACACACAAACACACACACACACACACACACACACGCACAGAGACACACACCTTCTAAAACTTTGAGGGATTACGATTCCTATTGTAACAAATTAACATTGAATGTGAATCTGGCAGTAGACAAATCATTCTGCCAATGTGTGTGTGTATGTGTGTGTGTGTGATGCACGTTAGAGTACTGTGAAACAAAGACATATTGTCCCCCCTGTAAATTCATATGCGACCAATTTATCAAAGCACAGTGTGTTAGTGCATGCGTGTTTGTGTGTGAGGGACAATTTGGTGGAATATGTTTGTAGACGACTTAGTTACCACCACATGCACCATTTTGCTTCCTTAAGTGAAATAAAATAGGGATACAAATAGACAGTGTGCACTTTCCTAAGTTTGATAAAGTTTGATACGATTCAAAGGGAATTCACCTGCACAAATAATTATTCATATATAAAATCTATTCACGGCTTTGTCTTTATTTAAGTCTTTTTTTTTAATCTATTTATTTAATTTTAGTGTTATTATTCAACAGTTTCACTAGTAACCTTGCTCAGTGATCCCACACCTTCTTCATAAAGACAACATCATAATTCAAGGACTGTTCAAGGACTTTCCCAACCATGTTCACTCAAACTCAAGGAGCCAACACAGAAACGCGTCAAGGTTAATGACTGTTAATTAATGAGAATTAGAGGACATTATGGAGGCTCAAAGATAATGACTAAAAAATGAGACGCTTTAATATATGAGCAGTTCTCAGCTGTGTTACAGTGAGATATAGAGAATTCTCTTTAGTTTAAGAGCTGAGAGATATTGGGGCACAGCAGCATGGAGTCTGTTTACTAATGCAAAGTGAAAAAAAAATCAAAAGCAATTACATTTTTTATTTCACAAAATATAGGACGTGATGTATTTTCATTTACCCGTGTCTATTTTTGTCGATTATCAACTTTCAAGACCTTGATATCCAGTTTTTAAGATTCACAAACTTTCCATGACTTCAGAGGACACTTCATTGACTTCATTCATTTTCTGTAGAGATCATCTCCTTTAAAACCATTACTTGCTTCGTCCTAACCTAAACCAAACTTCAAAACACATCTTCACCTTCAAGGTTAATGATTTACATTATGGAGATTTGCTTTTTGTCTCCATTAAAACAATTCCCCATCATGTGTTTAAACAGATTTTAACACTTTATCAGTAAATATATTCAAGTTGAATGAAACAAAAGTGCAAAGCAAAAGTGAACTAAAAATTAAATAGATGATTTTACTTCATAAAACATGTTGGAATCTAAAGCTTGTAAATTTCACAGTTAGTAAAATGAAATAATTACCTAATAGTGCCACCTATTACTGGAGAGGTAATTAACAGAGTCTGATTAACATTTAAACTGTACCAAAAATAAAATTGCTATTTGAATTTTTTAAAAAAGCATCAACGCCTGCAGATTTGGCAGATTTTTTTCATCAGCGCACTCATCTGTTAAGTGCCATATTGAGATAAATAATTCCAATTCTAGAAGAACTGGCCTTGTATTAATAACAATAATTTGAGGATGACTACTAAGCCTGAAATTGGATTTAAATTCCCATATTCATATATGGTTTTTATAAATGTTAGAAACAGATGTATATTTGTACATGTAGAAATGTTTGAATAAACTATAATAACTTTAACATTGTACGTGCTTCCAACTAGTTACAACTGTACACAACTGTGCAAACTTACACTGTTTCAATTAATTGTTAATATATATTTAAATTTGTGTAATTTTGAGACAAAGTATCAAATCAATACATTTAATCAATATATTAAACATGGTGAATGAGATTACTCAGATAAATTACCATCATGGTTAGCTCTATAGAGCATTTTATCATCTTTTTCTCTTAAATTTGTTGTTTTGGTTGGTTCTCACCATTCACATTTACACTGTTTCCTGGTGTTCCAGGTGTTATCCACTGCTCAGCATCACAAGGCAGACACACCAGGTTCTTAACCAGCTGGTGAACATAGTTGAGCATTGAGCGGTTAAAGCTGGTGTGTAAAAATATATTGTTTTCAGCAGCACAATATGGCAATTTCTTTTAGCCATATTATTTGAGGTATAGTAGTAGCTATACTGGGTTTTACATTCCTCAATGTAACAAGAAAATTAGTCTTTGTCAACAGTCAGGGAACAATAATATTAACAATGTGAAATTGTTTAACAGAGCGCTGAGACAACAACACAACTGATCTAAATGTAGAACTAAAACTGCTGCATTGCTGCTCATTGAAATATTGCTTTTTCAGCCCTTAGGCTGTGATTTCTCCTCCTTCACTTGCTGCTACGCACCACCTCCCTTATCATCTGTGTCTGTTGGCCTCTTAACTCCAACAATATGTGGCCACAATCTGCTTCCAGTTTGACAGTCTCATTTAGCCTCGGGGATACACAAGCTAAACTGACGTAGTGGGCGGTAAAGGCTGCCCTTTTGAATGTTTCCCTTAGTAATGACATTTCATATCAAAATAAATTCAGAGTTGAATCATAGGTCCCGTGAGTGATTGAGTAGAAAAAAGAAATGCATGAATGTTTTATGTGATGCTAACAGGTGATTTTTTTTTCTCCCAGCATGTGTAATTTAATTAACTTAATTAACTGTTTTCCTGACTAATCTTCCATCTTCCTTTTAAACAAAGCCAAAAGAAAACCACTTATGATGATGCACAGTTCCAGCCACGTTTAGGAAAGATTCAAACTGGGGAAAAAAATGCAAATTAACATATCTTTCCACCCACTTGTGTGATGCGAGTATGAAGAGTTGGTTGCATCAGCTGGTGTTGCTGAATTCACCCGCCTGTTGCCATTAAACCAGCAAAAAGAAGAGTGAATTGAAATGGCATGATGACGCTCTGCAAACAGGTGAATGTAAATAGTGGTGGTAATTGTAGTTATCAGAACTGAAACTAGGAAAATAGGGGCATGTACTTACTCATTTATAATATCGAAATATCCACAGGCATATTTAATGTTATCCCACTCTACTTTCCTATATCTCCATTTTTTGATATAGGTCTCTCCCTCTCAGATATAAAAAGGAAGAACAAATGTAATGTTAATATTTTCATCTCTTTCCTGTGGCCAAGATTTATATGCCAAAATAACACCTCTCTGGGTGTCAAAATGACCTTAGGATTTAGAAAGACTGTATGTTTCAGTGTTTGTGTGTGTGTGTGTCTGTGTGTGTGTGTGTCTGTGTGTGTGTGTGTGTGGGAGCACCTACCACCTCAGGCTCTTTTACTGTCTCGCTTTCCCTTTCGTCCATTTGTTTCAATCAATGTCTTCACACCTTTCTCTCCATCGCTCCCTCCCAGTCTCTTTCCCCAAACTTTGCACCTTTGTCCAACTCTCTCGCTCAGCCGCAGAATCAGTCACAGATTTTTTTTTTTTTTTTTTCCTCTGTCACCAGTAGCATTTTTAATTCATTTCTGTTTTTTTTTTTTTTTCCTCCTTTTTCTTTTTCTGTTTTTTCAAGTCTGATTCTTATTCCCTTCTCATCGCTGGAGGCTGCATACGAATACATGGTCATGCTTTAACACCTACATGGGTATGTGTGTGTGTGTGTGTGTGTGTGTGTGTGTGTGTGTGTGTGTGTGTGCACCATGACACAGTGTAGCTAAACTTAAAGTGTTAGTATGGAAGTGCATTAGATGTGTGTTGGGTGCATTCACACTGATTTTATTTATTCTGACTGAATCAAACCCTAGTGAGTTTGGCTGGATCTGTGTGAATACTTGACTTGAACTCTTGCTTTGTAGCAAAACAAATGGTGAACCAAACAAGTTGTGCAGTTTAAATAACTGTATTATTCTGGCTTTGCCTCCCTCAGTCCAGTTCAGCTCAGCTCAGGAACAGAACCATTAGGTGTGGTCGTGTCTAAAGTTTCTAAGTCTGGATCCACATGTTTTGTTTTTCTTGGTTCACTGTCATGTATATACCCCCTCTCACTCTACTTTCCTGTGTGTGTGTGTGTGTGTGTGTGTGTGTGTGTGCGATCTTTTCAACACAGAACAAGATTAGTCTTTTAATGACTTCTTGTACCTGAGTGGCGACTCTGTCACACAGCTCACTGTATTCCTTTCAGAACTCTGAACTTTCTTAAAATTACGTTGATGGTTTCAATGTCCAAACCCTCTTTTGATGCCAGAGTATGACATTTCATTTCACTGCAACAAGAAATCTTGCTGTGCTCTGCTACCTCTGTAGCTAGAAAATGAAATCATGAAGGTAAAAAAAAAAACAAGCTTTAAAATCCATTAAAGCTGTACCTGTACAGCGTTGTTCTTTTTTCTGCCAACGCTGGGTGTTGATGTTACAGTAATGTAAACTGCCACAGAGAGTAAAATTGGAAACTGTAAAAAAAAGGAAATTTTGACAGAAGCAAAAAAATAAAAGAAGAACAAAACAACATGCAAAACGAAAAACAGTTAGTCAGGCCATGCATGGACCAAAGTGCACTTACTTCTTTATGTCTCAATATTTCCTTAATGGGGCAGTAATTTTCCAAATCAATGTCGAGGAATACACATGTTGATGTCTGCACAGAGACTGTTGAATTTGAGCAAAAGAGCAGAAAGACTTCATCTAAAGCCTTTTCATACCTGGCATTAACATGAGTCTACAAACACAAGCCGACAGCTCTAAGTACATTCACGCCTGGCTTCCTCCACACGACCACTAGTGATCGGATCTCAATCTCCACTCTATATGCAAATAGACATGTAAATCATTCTTGTTTGCAAAAACCAAATGTGTTGTTTTAAGCCAGTCTCACTGTGATAGACAGTTTAATCAATGTGTGTGTGTGTGTGTGTGTGTGTGTGTGAGAGAGAGAGAGAGAAAGACAAGGAGGCATAGAGTAAATCAATGCACTGTGCCCAGCTCCACAATGAAATAAGATTTTACCCATTAGACAGCAGTAAAAAATTAGAAAATCAATATGTGGAGATCAATGCTGATATTGTGGAATGCTGCCACAAATAAATCAATCTATGGAAAACACTGTAGAAAGTATAAAAATACTTTGGGTTCATGATGAAACTATGGCAGGACAAATTAGACCAACGGAGGATGTCAGATGAGTAGGTAGTGTATCATATAAAGCGCATGAGGGTGTGGAAATACACAGCCCAGAGCAGCAGAGTTGAGTGTGGTCTCAGTGATCACATCCTGACACCTTCTCACTGCATCTTTAGTCTACAACAGACAGTACTGAGGAGTAGGTGTAGCAAATACTAAAGGGGGTTTGTGTGCTTTGAGAGGCAATCTTATTTCACAGAATATCACTTCAAATTCTTAACATGGTTTGTTTAATGTGTGTTTGCTGTACCATCCATACACTGCCTACACTGTGCTAGTGAAATCCAGACAAGGTGTCCATAGTGACCATAGTGCATAGATTAACAGCACAAAACCTTAAAGTGACACTGTAAGCTCTTTCGTCGCCTCTCTTGAAATACGTGCAACGACCGTCTAGATTCTTCACAAAGATCTGGACAACAGGACACACATAATACCCCTGCAAAGACAGGCAGTGGTATTCATGTGCCAGCTCCAGATCAGCGTACATGTGACTGGAGGATGAAGGCTACCACTGGTTGCCAGACCTGTGCATATTGCACGAGGCAAACAAAAACCCCTTGGAAGTGCAAAGCATGTGAAATCCACCTTTGTTTTCAATAAGACAGACACTGTTTGAAGCCTGGAATCTTGATCAGGTAGAGAGAGCCACAGTGACATTCCAGACTGATAGCTTTGACAATGGGGATGGGCACCAATAACAGTGTGTTGTCACCTGCTCCATCAATATTCATTGTATATGTCCAAGATCTCAAAAAAAATAGTATCACTCAGTCCTAACAGTTTAGTTGTCAAATCTCATTTAAATCCCATAAACCTTGAATGATGGAGCCAATACCTCTTTTATGCGTTTCAAAAGCTCAGAATTTTTTTTTTTTTTTTTCTTTACAGTATCTCAGAACTTGGTGTATTGTGTAAGAAGGTGTATGTTCACAGTTAATTTTACTGCTTTCATATTATTGGTTCTTTAAGCTAAATATAACCATTGTAGCAATTTGAGATCAGGTAAAACACTTAAAAATAAAAGCAAACAACCTCAAAAAATCTCCATATCATTACTGAAAACCACATTTTCCCCAAACTGAACTAAAGTACATTTATTGCCTAAATGTTATAATATGCAAGATATGAACCCACTCACTGCCAAATTCTCACACTGTCTTACCATCCTCAAAACAAGCCCAACTTGTGAGTGGTACAGTGATGAGACAGCAATGTCAGTTCAGAACAGTTTCCCTAGAAATATTGCTTTACTACCATGGATGTAAATAAAAAGTTATAGGTTTTCAAGTTATATGCCCATCAAAACAGGTTTTTCTTGCTGTTATCATTCCTCCAGTTTATACTTTAGTATTTTAGTATTTTGCACTTTCAATGAATGCTTGAGGTCAATATCTCCAACCCCCAGAGAAAATTTCATAGCAAAAGACCATAAATGACCTAATTTACTTAACTAAGATGCTGTTTTAATTATGCATTTGTCTGCATATTCAGATAAACATTTATAAACTATTCGGTTCACAAATGGACACTTCCTATTGTTTTAAGTCAACCTTGTAAAATTAACTGACATCAGATGGGTCCTTGAACTTAGTGGTGGTTTTGCATTAACACCACTGATTTACCCATATCTCATTCACTCTGTTACCTGGTATCACATGCAGCTTATGACTCTTTGATTCATGCTGATGGAAACTATAACGTTTTAAATTTTAAAAATTGTCAGCTCTGTCACTTGAACTAAAACAGAAACATGATTGATTTTCAGGAACATTTTTTGATTCAAGTTCTTAGTATTCCTGCCTCACAGGCCACACAATTAAACAATCTTACTTAGAGTTCACAAAATATGAATACATTGTGGTAGACCTCTGTCTTGGTAGGAACCTGCACATAATCACTGTTGCTATAAATTGTCCTACCTCAACGCATTTTAATTCTTTGGATAACACAACAAGGCTCTGGTCAATGCATGCTTCCTCAAAGTTAATAATAATGAGGAGATCTTAAATTTTTAAGCACTTAAACAAACTCACTGGCTTTTCAAATGTCCTTTTAATACTATATTAACTGATATCACACTGATATTGCTTACATACCACACAAATATCCCTTCCTGAGTTCTTGCATTCTTGCAATTCTTGACTTTAGCAATCATTGTCCTGAATCTGTTGATGACAGCACAGTGAAATTTTAGGATTTTGGTGTTCAAAATCCTTACTTCTCAGCCTTATCCCTCAACCCTCAATGTTAAATTATCACCTCGAGAAATTTCATGGCAGTCTAATCTTCAAGATTTTCAAGATAATTTGTCAATTACGGACATTGATTATATTGTCTTTATGAGTGATTCGGCTGTGGGACTGTATTGAACTTTCACAATATTTTGATATTACTGTTGACAGACATGCCCTTTATGAAAAACAATGAATTAAAAACAGTACTTTTTTTTCTCTCCTCTGGCCTCCACAACAGAGACAAAGCTTGGTCTAAAGCTACATCCAGTGACACCCCTGATGACTGATTAACCTTTAGGCAACAAAGAAACATCTGCAGCATTATGATTGGGAAGCTAAATCAAATTATTATCAGGCAGCCCTTTCTGTCTGTGATAGTTCCATTAAATGTTGGAAAACCACAACATCACTTTGCAATTCATCATGGACAAACTCCCACATCAAATCAAACATGAATCTGGTCATATTACCAATAGATCATCCATAGTTTTCCATCCAGAGCTTTTTAATCTTACCTCTCTGGTCTTCCATCTGTCTGCAGATATTAGACAATTACCATAACTCTCTCCAGTAAAAGAAAAGTTTGTACAAAGTTTGCTTTATGTATAGAGTAGGCAGAAACACTGGTCTCGACTAACTACCCAGCTATTAAAACTTTAAATGACATCCACATCACTCTTGTTGTCTCAAACACTGCTTTAAATCTTACTTGACAGCAATTCATTGGTCAACATTCACATTGGAAAAATACCTCATTCATTTGAATATGAATGAGGTCTTTTTCCAAACATAAAACCTTTTTGTTGTCAAGTTTCATGTCTGTCCCTGTCTATGCAGAACCTTGAGTCAAGAAGAATCAGCCGCATCATGTTATTCTTTGATAAAGCTTGAACTCACACCACTTCCCTCTTCAGATAATCAGAATCTACACATTTCCATATCTATTCAACCTTAGATCTCCCTCATATACATGTAAATTGTCTGTTTAGGTACAATGCCCCATTTGAATAGAATAAGCCTTTATTAAATGATGCACCCTCAGTTTTATTGTATTGTGTAATTTTTCATTTCATTGATAGTGCTATTTCTTTTTCTCGGGTCTCTCTTGGAAATCAGATTTTAATGTCAGTAAGACTGCTATATTAGATGAAGAATATAGGTCAAACAGATGGTTCACGTTGTATTTTCTATAATCATTTTGCTAACCTACCCAGTCAATTTCAAAACACTTCATAATAGTATAAGGTCGCATTATTTCAAATATAATTTGAATCAACAACCTGTATTATGTACACGTGGCTAGAACAGCATAGCATCAGTATGTATGACTGGTGCCCTGAGCTAAGCCATTACAAAGTCAAACACAGCAGCTTATTAATTCAGTTAACCTCAATCACCCAAACTCTTACTGGCTTATCCACATCTTGTTAATGGTGTCAATTTGTTATTGGTGTCAAATCAATGACAGCACAACACAAACAGCCTGAGCTCACAGCGAGCATTTTAAAGTCTGTATTAAAGAAACTGCCAGTAATTATTTACATAAGGCAAACATTTTGTCATTTTATCAACTGATTAAACATGTGTTTGATCAGTTTTTTGCTGTTTTTCTTAATGTGTGTGTGTGTGTGTGTGTGTGTGTGTGTGTGTGGGGGGGGGGGGGGGTATTACTTAATATTGTGGGGACCTAAATCTATTTTATTAGGTCTTATCTTCCTAAGGGGAAATAACAGCAAGCCTCTATAATGCAAATTAAGGCTGAGTGCTGTGGCCAAAACTGTTACCACAATACTATTTATTTATTTTTTATTTTATTTTTTGCATTTGTGTATGTCACTAATTATCAAGATAAAAGTGGAATCAAATCTTTCAAGCTCGATTTTTTTCTCCTTAGTGAACAGTTGCTAAGCTGAAACATTTTACAAATCTAAGGTAGAACAGTGTGTGTGTGTGTGTGCTGGATATTTGCATACTGAGCAGTATCTAAACCAACTCTAATTACATGCACACGTGTGTTGTTACAGCTCTCTAAACAGCTATAGAGATTTGCTGACCATTCTTCTGTGTTGCCATAGCGGCCTAATTAATCAGATTAATTGAATGTTGTTGATCAATAGCCAATGGGGGTGTAGACAGTGCTTAGTTAATATGTTTCTCATCAAGATGGACTTCCAGCAAGGATCTGTGTTTCTGTGTAGGTGTGGGTGCTTTAATGTGAGACAATGGGAGCTGAAATGTGACAGGACTAGAAAAGACTTTGATTCAATACAATAATAATCTCACCCCCTGCTAATTAATTCGAAAATGTCAACTCTGCTTTCTACTCCTGTAAGTTTAAAGGTGAAGGATGAAATAAGAAGACAAATATATTTATCACTACTGAGGACCATGTGTTTTTGCACGTGTATCTTTGTTTGTTTATTTGTCTGCAACAGGGGCGCAACGGTATCACGGTTTTTGAAACACGGTTTAGATCATTTTTCGGTAAAAAAAAAAAAAAAAAAAGGAACAACACATTTGCCCATCGGCTATTTAGACAAAACAAAGCACTAATGAAATCTTTGAACTCAAGATGTCCATATATAAAAAATAAAGTAATATGGAGCATTACATCTTAAAAAAAGTAAAAGTAAAAGTTACTTCCAATTCTTGTATATATTTTTAAATCCTTTGTTCTCCACGAGGGAGTATGGCCTTAAGGCCCATTTATGCTTCCTTTACATACATAAATATGTACGTCCATTGCTAATGTCAGACGATTTATACTCCCCATGCGTTCTTTATGTTGGCATGGTTGTTAACAACACATCCAATAGAGGGTAGAGACGAGTGCAGAGTTCCAAGCTCCAAGTTTCCAACAGCAACAAATTTGGAGACAGTGAAGAAGATCACAGCACACATTCTAAGAAAGTGATAAAAAAGACGCAGCGCAGTAGACGCCGGTGATTTGTGCTGACATTAAATACAGCGTGGCATGTGGGCGGAGATTTCTTCTACTTCTTTGCTCCTCTCCCTGGTCGCATTTGAGCTATACTGCGCAACACTGCCCCGGCGGTTGCCGGTGGTATTACTCCGTTTGCTGTATAACTGCTACGAGAACATACAACCAGCTTTTTTAAATAATCAACAAATTATCGTGCTCCAGAATAAAACACAGCCAGTCCGCGGTACACATGCATTCCAAAGTGATATGTACGGATCACAGTTCAGCTATGATCTGTTGCACCACTAGCCGGCAAGATTTCACAAAAGGCACTCAGCCAATTTACACCAAACTTAGTCAAGCAATGAGGCGTAGAATCTTTTAACTACTTAGAATTTTAACAGTGCTGTATTAACTATTTTTAATTAACATTTTGATGATAATTGTTAGTGAGACCATAGTCAAAATGACTGGAAGTAAACCATCTCAGTTGTTACTACAAAGAGTTTTTTTTAACATAACTTTACTATGAATGTGTTAGATTTTCTTTTGCCCAACTGTGTTAAACCTTCTACCACCTGAGTCTCTGCAAAACCCTTGTGCCCCTTTTACTTAGTACTACATGTGCATTTAGTACCAAGTTTCCAGTGGTGAAAAAAGCAAAACAAAACACAACCCATCAAATTTCCTGTGTAATTAAACCAAGAAAAAATAAACAGACTGTTTGGGAGGAATTATATTAATACTAAATTATATAATTATTACTAAAATCCAAACATTCACCCATTCTTGGCACAGTGAGTCAGGCAAGATAGTCCAGATGTCTCTCTTTCCTCTAATGCTTCCACACTAAGGTGTTCCCAGCCTATGAAAGCATGTTCTGGGTCTAACCCAAGTTCTTCAATGAATTGGATGTCCCTGGCAAACCTCCATTGGGAGACACCCAAGAGAAACCCTGACCAAGTACCTGAGTCACCTCAACTGGCTGCTTTTGTCACAAAGGAGCAGCAGCTCTACTCTAAACTCCCTCTTAATTAAGTTTGAGATTTTCACCCTACCTAAGGCTGAGTCAGCCACCTGCAGAGGAAACTGTGGAAACTGTGGCTGCCTGCATCTACAACTTCATTCTTTTGGTCACTACTCAAAGTTCTTGACAAAGCTCAGAACCACAATTGACTGGTAAATTAACTCAATTCCTAACTCCTCCAGGACAGGAAGTAATTGAAACTAACACTCAGACAACAACATTTTTAACAACCTATATTGGTTACAACCATTTTTATGGACTTGCAGTCTTCTTCCCTTCCTTTGTTGGCACATCACAGCTCATCTTGGCATGTTATAGCACCTGTTGATCAATACCACTAGCAGAAGTCTGTACCAAGTCACTGACATGTGCACGTGTGAATGTTGGTGAACAAAAGGGACCATTTAAACAATACGTTTTTATTGCAAAGGATTAAAAAACTGTTTGCTATGTTAAAAGCGTTACTCACTGCAACAAACCCACAGCGAAGTACCACTGAACTCTGGTTCACGGTATGCTGTGGCTCATTGTTGTGTATTTGTCAGAAAGCAGCTATTTTTAACTCTAAAGGTTTGAATGACCACAGCTACGCTACTTGCCTAAAATTAATTGTAACCCATGGGGTACACATGAAAATATGGTGGAAATAATGTCATACATTTGTCAAAGTGAACCTGGACAGATTCAATCTGTCAAATCAATCAACGTTTATCTACAGCATCTCCAATTACCATCCAGTTACAGAGATTAAAGGTTAAAAGATTTTTTACAGAAATTAACTTTAAATAAACAAGTACAGAGCAAAGTACAGTATCTGATGCAAAACAAAGAAAACTGGAATTACCCCTTAGTATTTAAATGCATGAGTTATGGGCAAAAACTTGGACTTTGACCTTTGACCAGCAAACTCTAATCAGCTTATCCCAAGTCTGAAAGTTTTGTAGTGATTCAAGGCGGTAGGGCTGTCACTTTTTTTTAAAACATCAAGATCAAATGATTTCAAAATAACCCACAATTTGTTCAAATTAATTCTAATGACTGACTATGGCTGTCATCAGCTCAGAGGTATAATAAAATGTAATATAATAGATACATTACACCGCTCTCTGAAAGTAGAAACTGCACTGCAATTAGCTGTTGAAAAGTACTTTGAGATTTAGCTCTAGGTTGGATCTCTATGTTTAGTAGTTAAGGGCTCCAATAAGACCAAATGGAGTTTAGTTCAATACTGTAAAGAAGGGCCAAAATCTGCTGCAAGAATGTAGTTGGAGAGGAGTTTGGCTGTTAAATAATGTGGGGTAGGCACTGACCTTTCTAGTCGACACACTCACAAATACACTTTGCCTCCAGTACAGCGGGTGCCTGCGGCCAGGTCAAAGAAATACAGACACATTTAGAACTACCATCCACCTTCTCTCTCGAGCACACACAAAGACTTAGAGAAACACACCAAGTAAATACCAACATCAAGCTGCTACATCCACTATGTTACTATGTATGTTTGCTGAGTGCACATATGTGCTTAAACAGCATATGAGATATCGGAGCTGGTCCTCAAGTCAAACAGCGCCCTGGAGAAGAAATAAATAAGCAGATAAATGAAGAGATGGGGAGATGGCAGCCAGGATATTAAAAGAAATAAACAACATTTTGCTGCATTCAGACACTGTACATTTCTGTCTGTGTGTGCCATTTTAGTCACTAAAGTCTGCAGCACAATTTGTGTGTTTATGTGTTCAAAGCATTATATTATGTAGATTTTTGTCGCTATGTATGTATGTGTTTTTTTCTTTACTCTTCAGTCTAAAGAGAATTAAATACAAATACAAAAGAGATGTACCAACGTAGACAGAATAAATTCCAAAGAAACCATTAATGCAATGGATGCATGTATTTACCCTTCAACCTTTCCCCATATACACTGTTCTATTAAAGGATAAGAGCTCCTTGAAAACTCAATTAGACTGGGGGGCAAAGCCCACAAAAAACCTACCACACTCACACGCTGATGTGTAGAGTAGCACACACACACACACACACACACATACATACAAGGCAGTGTTTTAGCTGCCTAACCTGCAGCTATTTCCAGTGTTAAATGGACTCTGAGGTTCCAGACGAAAAAGCTTGTTCTAAAGCATGTACCTAATTACACTGCTTGTGTGTGTGTGTGTGTGTGTGTGTGTGTGTGTGTGTGTGTGTGTGTGTGTGTGTGTGTGTGTGTGTGTGTGTTATATGCACGTGTCGCATGCTTTTGATGGTTCACGACACGAACATCTTAGCATGCACGCACAATCACTCACATACACGGAGAGAGAGACTACAGATATAAAGTCCATGTATGGAGCCATTCTTTTTTGTTGCTGTTTCAAGAAAAAATATATATCACAATCTTCTGTATCCTGGGCCATATCAAAATGGCCTTTAAAAAAAAAAACTTGAACCACCATCATTACCTGACTTAAAAAAATTTATTTTAGTTGCCCATTTCAGTGCAGATATTTAAGACTTTTAATATTACTGTTGACAGACAGAAGAAAAAACTTTTAAAATAATCAGCTCTAGACACTGATATTGACCATAGCCCTGGGTTTTGGCGGAACCTTGGTTTGTAGAAATATGCAAGTCTTACATCGTCAGTGCAAAGGTTGTGCTCAGGGCTCGGAACTATGGACATCCACATCAAATTTCATGAAGAAAACTGACCAAAAAGATGATGATATATTTTTCTCTGGAGAAAAAGCCAGATACATTAACTGACAGGTCAACAGCTCACTCCTTTGGTCTCATTTCTAAGAAGGAAAAAGCAATGCACTATCTATAAAGCTTCATCCCACACTGTTGTCAAAACTTTAAAGAAATACTTTCACAATTTGGCAACAGTGCTAAACAACAGTTTGTTTCTGCCAAAAGTGAAATGTGCACAGCTTTCTTTAGCTTGGCATGGCCTAGAGATTGTAAACAGCTAGCAATGTCTCGCCAGAATATACTTTATATCTTGTTTATTTAATCTGTGCAAACACCATGAATCTTGACATTATCGTAAGGTTACCAGGCAACCACCAAAGACTCCATGAAGTCACTGCCCAAAAAACTAACACATAACTCTCCCTAAAACCACATCTGATCATTTTTACAACAGCACTCAGAGGCCTCATTTTTTAAGCTTTGGAAACATGCTAAACTATATTGATAACTGACACCTGGCTTGGTAAGAGTGAGTGAAACCACTCAAAAGCTTCTTCGAGAAAGCAAGAAAATGAAAATCCAAAATATTATATATAATGGCTTTACATTATCAAAGCTTTAATAAATAAAGACAAGAAAGAATGAAGAAAAAACTTGAGAAGGTCAGAGAATCTGCTTCCACTGCTAAACTACACTATGTTGTCACAATCAAACAGTTTTATGTTAAACCCAGGTGAGAATAAAACTGTCAAATCATTTTGTACAAGGCCTGACTGGCACAATTTAAGAGAAACATGAAAATGAATGAATCAAAGTGTGTGGTGCTTTGTGTTTGGGTTTAGGTTTGGGTGTGTGGGTATTTTAAGCACCCCATTCTGGTTCCTTCTACGGGTCACTGGTTATTAACCCCCAGACAGTCACCTTGATGCACGCCCTCCCACACACACTGAAACAAAAGCATGCATACACACACTTGAACTGAATGTTAGGCTGACCCATTCATATGCTCACACACTCACCTCCTTTCAAGACACACACAATCTTTATCAGTCGACTGTGACCTAGACCTCTAGATGAATTGGCATATGTTAATCCTAATATTGGATTATCAGGTAGTCAGAGATTATCCCCTCATTTTGAGATTAACAGCTTAGTTTAAGATTAGTCTATTTAAAGTGGCACTTAAAGGTTATCATATCAGTGATGATGGAATATTATTTTGTCTTTTAGGCTACTGCATTGTCTGTTTCAGAGGAACAGTACACTAATTTACAGGACAGCTTGAGAGTGTAATTAAATCTCATTGGGAGAAATAAACTATGTATAACAATACATAGATTTACACAGTTTATACAGTCCCTCCATCTCTTTCCATTATTGGTCATTTATTTAATCTGCGTGTCTCTTTTGCTGTCTTGCTCTGTCACTTTTCCATTTGTGTGTGTGCATGTGTGCGTGTGTGTCTCGTAGATCAATATAGGCTAATTGCTGTGGCGCATCAGACAGTTGAGTATCTTCTTTTCCCCAGAGTGCCTAATTAAGACCATCAAACTCACTAACTGAGTGTGTATGAATGTGTGTGTGTTTGTGTATGTGTGTGAGTGTGAATGTGTTGGCTGATGTTTATGTGTGTGGTTGATTGGACCAAAAAACACCTGTACAACCGTGTTCAGTAAATGACAATAGTTTGTTGCAAGCAGGGAATATTTCCAAACTTTCAACATGAATAAACAGCAGCCATGTTGTCTGTGCTGGTCTGTACTGGAACTGTCCTTTTATAAAAAAAACCCTCAAAAGTGATTACACATGGAAAGACAGTATAAGAGAAGAGGAAACAGAGGGAGGATGGACCTTTAGGAAGCAGGTAAAAGAGTAATATTACGTTAGATACACACATACTGTAGCTGTACTAGGTTAACCCAGCAGAACTAAGTAAAACTATAGTAATAATAAAAGGACCTGACAGATTTCACCTTCTCTTTCTATGAATCTGTGTGTATGTGTGTGTGTTGAGCAGGGTGAAAGCTTTGCAGTATATAAGTTTTCACAAAAGTTTTTTTTCTTTTGTATTTTAATTTGCAAGCTGTGGAGTTTTGCACCTTTCCAGACTTTAGCAATTAGTGAGTTACTGTTTGGAGAAAGTGCAGAGAAACCCACAGGCATGTGGTACGTTGAGACATTAAATTAATTTACATAAATAAAGATCAATTTATATAGTGTGGACCGTAGTGGTCTAGGTGTTTAAAGAGCTGGCCATGAACCACAATGGTCCCCCAGTTGCATTTCGCTAGAGGCATCCTGTCAGGATTTTACAAGTAACGATCCAATAAAGTTTAAAATGAACCGCTAAACGATGTAGTTTATGTAACATAGTTGCAAGTATATGTGGGGATGTTGCATAAACAGAAGGATGACAGGTGGAAACACAGGAAGTTTGACACATCTAAAACTCCTTCACTAACATGGACGGTTTATTAAAAGTGTTAAGGGTGTTTTTCCACTTTCAAAACTTACTCTAACTTGTGACTAACAGATCATGGTGATTCTCCAGCCTCGGACCCGTGTCACCTCTGGACTTTGATAGACACTTTTTTTCAATGTATAGGCATTATTAGTCATTAGCTCAGGGCTAATGTAATGTAATGTAAAAATGACCCCAAAAACCGTTTGGGGATTTGCATGAATACTTCTTACCAACAGCAAATATGAAACCAAACCTTAAGACTTTTGTATTAAGTTGGCTTAAGCCATAAATTCACTACAGCTAAGAGGACTGCAGAGACAATGTTATCTTGGAGTTGGACCCAACAAGGTCCAACTCATTTTGTCACAGGTTCAGACCAATGTTTTGTCAGACTCAGACCTAAGTGAGTCTGCAGCTGCTTATACCTGATGCAAACATCTCCAACATGCAGATAAGGCTACCGGATGTAGTGGAATGACTTTACTTCAGAGAAAGCATGAAAGTGAAGAGCACTTACTCTACAGCTGATTTTATGGACTAAAATGTTGATATTAGCTGAAAGGTCTCCAACTGATGATTTAAACCTTCAAGCATCAGGAGGCACCCCTGCTGATTACTATTCATTCTAGTCTTCATGATTTGCCTAGTCATTACTTCAACTACAAAACGCTTTAGAGCTCAATCCCCTCAATCTACACTCATCCAGGAACAGATTCCTTTTCAATTAATATCGAAATTTGAATATCTAAACCTTTACTTTTTGAAGATGCCTGACCTTGACTGGTATGGAAAATGTGACCTAGAGCAGAGATAGTGCAGAAACTGATCAAGGTAGAGGTGGCTGAGTAAAAGGAAGAGGGGGACTGAGAGATAAAGAAGGAGAGAGGGATGAGTGGAGATATAAACCAGTAGCAGCTGTTCCCAGCCTATTAAAATGTAATTAAGGAGAACCTCATTACAGAGAAAGACAGAGAGAGTGATGAGGAGATCAAGAAATAAACTGTTTTCTACTGTCTACTTTATCACTCATCTGGACAGAAAAATCATCACTTTATTTCAAGTACACCCTTTGAAAGAGAGAAAAAAAAAGAAATCCCAAGTGCTGTCTGGTTCTATGATGCTAATTAGATTTGAGCAGATCGTTTGGCAGAAAAGACATAATGTTCTCAATCCAGTTTGGCACTTGAAAGGACAGAATATAATAATCCCTCTTCCCAGTCAATCAGTCTTTCTCCAAAGAGTGGGATTTCTGTCTTTTTGTCTCATCAGCCAAACAGCAACCACTCTGAAATGAAAACAGCCACAGATGATTTCTGAGTTTTGAAAGCAATTAATGATGTAGAAATAATTAGAAATGTTTTCATTGGATTCAAATGTGTCACTCTACGCCTCAAAGAAACTCACATCGGGTCAGTGAAATGTTTATGTTTGTAGATTTCTATTTGTAAGTTTTACATCAATTATTTGACTGACAGACTTGCATTTTATTCTTTTTCAGGGTGGTTAGTCCAAAAGATGTTACATGGAAATGTACTCTACATTAACATAGCTGCCAGTCATTACAGTTGAAATCTGTTTGTGGCACCAAACACCCTAAACATGGCAGCAAGACACCATGTATGAAATTGAGTCATTGGCATGGCAGCCATGTGTGATCTGAGGATTGTACTATTAGACAGTATGGATAGACATTACAAAATGGATTAAAGACAGTCCTTTAAAACTCATATGACAAGTGTGGGGCTGACACAAGATGGCTAGTTCAGGCCATGCTATGGTTGTTATCAACTGAAAAAGTTGCTTCTTACAATACATTCAGTGGAGCAAGTGAATTAAGAGTTCTCCTGTTTCTTGTCAGGTATCAGAAATACACTCTGTAGCTAAACGTTAATGATTTTGAAAGTATCAGAAACAAAAATATTTTCTATTCTACAAATTTGTCTTCTTCAGGCTCAGGTGTGCTGTGTTAGTAGTGGCTGGTAACCACTGGTCACTGGCCTTAAGCAGAGATTAGGAGATAGCGACAGAGGTCCATTCAGCTCACTTCTTTCTACCTCCGCAAACCAGATTCAGACTTAACACTTATTCAAGTGACATCTCATGAGGTAATATACAAGACTTTGTGCAGTCATTTTCTAGCACGTATATGACACACATGATACATATACTGTTAAGTTTAATGCCAATTTATTCCTTTCAGTGATAAACATCCTCAAATGTGCAGGACGTACAATTATAGTCACAATGCCCCCTTGTTTTAAGTTCTGTTTACCCTTTCTAAAAGATCAACAGAAACATTAGTTGTACAATGAAATTCTCATTTATCCAATAAGCCCCACGTTAACAAAGGGTTTTTCACAGTTTCCCCAGAGATGTCAAGGTTCCAGGCATCTGTGTTGGTGGTGGATATTGAGAATTTACCTGGAAAAAAACATACTAAACAAACAATTACTAAACACATTGCCTAATTATTACCTACTGTCTTTATCTTTTGTCTGAAAGAACATAAAAAGCTGAAAAATGTACACTACCTGAAGTGAAAATTTATCATGTAATTATGTTAGTTCAGTCAAGACTTTACATATCATCACCTCAATACTTTACTGGCTTAACTGGCTGGATACACAAAGGTGTACACAAGCAGACATGTATTCACAGAAAGGCACAAATGGTCAGAATAGATGGCCTTCATGCAGATCTTCATGCAGATCTCTCTGTCATATCCCACATGAAGTATTATTGTCCAACATGACACAAGGTGAGAAACAGCATTCCAGGTTTAAATTAATAAATAATCACCTGCATGCAGGGTGTAGGAGAAAAGAAAAATGTATCTGTGCAAACAGTGAAAACACATATACACTTTTCAGAATTTTTATTCAGTATTATTCAAGTATGTGCTCTCACGCATGAGTAGGAGAAGATTCAAAGGGAGCACAGTACTTAGATAAACTAAAGAAAAAAACGTGTGTGTGTGTGTGTGTGTGTGTGGGGGTGGGGGAGGGTGGGGGCTGTCTAATAACTAGGGCAAAGCAGTCTTGAGGATATTAGTGTTTTTTAATTGAAAAATGGTCAGAAGGGAAAAGTGGCTCATATTCAATGAGACATACACACACACACACACACACACACACACACACACACACACATTACATACTGAGTACAAACAGAGATTATCAAGATATATATTTAGTTCATACAAAATGTACTTCTACAGGCTACAAAGGAAGCAATTATAAAGCTGATCTTATTTTACACCACATTTTGTGACAAAAAAATTAGCTAAAAAGACAAAGAAAAGTAGAGTACTGTTTATAATAAACTACATAATAACCTGAGTCACTGTAAAATGAAGTTACTCAAGGGATCACAATGGAACTGGACTTTATATTGGATAAAACTTACAACACTTTCTCTCTCATGTTTAAGTTCAGTATTCCCCTATTGTTAACCAAGTGCTGTAGTTGTCAGGATTGGTTATTGCAAAAAACGTTAAAAATGAAATCTGTTTACAGTTCTGACACCTTAGCAGTGAACAGTGAGCAGCTTGCAAATACGTTTAATATAAACTTGAAGCAGAAACTGTTTTTTTATTTTGCTGGTTTGGACTGAAAATATTGTCTTTTCGCCTTTTTTTTTTACACTGAGTGACTGCAGAACTGCTTAAAAGCACAGTGGTCTCTCACCTATCACGGGGTTAGGTTCTAGAACCCCCATCCCGCACACACGAGATGTGGAAAATCTGTGAAATAGTAACTGTAGATTTATAAACCCTTTATTATCCCTCCCCACACTGTGGATGCTAGCAGAGAGGCAAGCAGACTAATGCTTCGGTGTAAAGATGCGTGTGTCTGCATGCATATAGATACATATAGATAAACTTGGGTACACTTGTGTGTTCACTGCACCTTGAAGCCAATACAAAGCTGTCTTTTCTAGTTTTAACTTAAAATGGTAGGTACCTCGCTAAGAAATAGCCTTGCCAACTACGTGTGTGTGTGTGTCAGTGTGTGTGTTGCCCCAGGAAGGAGGAAGTGGTTCAAAGAGCATCTGACGCCTTGATTAAGGAAGTGTGTAATCAGAACTGAGGGCCAGCAACAGTGTGATGCTGCCTGGAAGGTCTGACACACAGGAGAAAATAGCCAGGAAACACACAGACACATACATAGACACAAAGTGAAACACACACAGATTGCAGTGCTTCTTATAAACTGTTAAATGCAGGCAGGTTTAAAAGACCAAACTGTGCTGTGATCAAAGAAACTCTCCTTTTTAGAAAGGAGTGGGAGACATGTCTGTGCTGGATGGACAAGCTTAAGCCAAACATGCAGAAGTGTATGTATGTAATTAGACAACTAGCTTCAAACATCATGGTACATCAATATATATATATATATATGTGTGTGTGTGTGTGTGTGTGTGTGTGTGTGTACACTGAATCACAACACACAACCAAGAAGAAACAAACATAAAAACCTGAGGTGTATGATTTGTCACAGAACTCCCTCATTCTGTGTGAAAAACAGGTAAGCATTGAAGTAAAACTATCAAGAAACCATGTATTTGAATATAATTGCTGCTATATGACTACCATCTGACCACCCTACATAAATGGCTTCTGAATCACCTGCCGTTGGATATTTACCATGCTTTACACTAATGAGAACCACATCACATCTCAACTGTCTGATTTGGATAGGAACACTTCCTTCTGCAGGACTACTGCTGAGATATACACAAAAAACACTAATTCTCTGAGGACAGCTGTGATAGAGTCAAGGCTGCAGCTACCGTCAGTATTTTGCCCTTTGTTTGTCTCCATGGGAGAGGTATATGATATATAGATACTGCTTGTATTCATTATATGTAGGAGGTTTAAGTGCTCCCTGGGAGTTTCCTGTTGTGACAGCAAAACCATATTATGCAGCAAGGACTTTGTGTAGGGTGGTATTGGTGGAGTAGTGCCTGCATGGGTTTCCTCCAGTTTCCTCCCACAGTCCACAGACATGCAGGTTACATTAACTGTTTTTTGTGTGATTTTTTTTTTTTTTTTAATCTCTATATATCATCCCTACACAGACCACCTGATGTCAACCAGGATTTGTTCTAGCCTCCCTGCAAACCTCAAAGAAAAAGGTTAGGGTTGTAGAGACTTTATGAAAGTTATACAGCACTACAGGAAAAGTCAGCAGAGTTCATTCCCTGGGAACCATGGTAATCAATTCTATAGTTGCTGAATCATTTCAATCTTGACCAAAGTAGCATATCATTTGATCATCTGAGCCATTCCCAGCCTGGGTAAAAACATCTCATCATCAAATCATCAAATCATCATCAAAACATAAAAACAGAAGCTAAAACACTTGGTTGTTCATATAGATGAGTAAGGCAAGTCACCACTTGTTTGTGCTAGTAATGACTGACCTACCTCAGTTGAAAAGGTGAAGGTAGGATGATTTTTTTCTAGCACTGTAAAAGCTCTAATCAGGGACGTTGTGGCTTTTTAAGTACCTAACTGTGATAATGGCTGCAGTTTCCATCTTATCTCATACCAATAGTAAAGTTCAGTGAAGTCTCCTATGAACATGAATACAAAGTCTTACTGACATTGATCACAAAGTTAGAGGTACGTGTGCAAACTTAACTCCAAATCAGGCTCCAAATCAGACATTTTTGGACTCATATAAAGGGACAGTCAGACTGACAGCCTATTAGGGTATGAGGACTATTTTGATGTTGCGTGATCAATTTTGAAGTGCTAATTATAGGTATAACAGTATCGGTCATGGTAGTAGAATAGCCAGTGTGTCATTTAAGATCAGAAACAAACTTTACATTTCTTTAGTGTTTTGTTGCCAAATTTCATTGGCTCTGAAGATATGCTTTCCCAGTTTTAAGTTTTTAGTTTAATATAGAGAAGTACATGTTGAGTTTGTTTCGCATTGAAATGTTCTTTATCTAAACAGGATGTCGTTGACAATTATTTTTAGTCTGTTACACAATGACAAAGTTTCATAATATCCCCATATGGAGGAGTGAAGTGTCTCATTTCCAATTGCTCAAGCTGAATTTAGCTCTTGAACTTGGCGCTTGTACCAACATCAAGAATAGTTGTCTCCATATAGACTATGAACACACTATACTGAAGAGTCTTGTGTATTTTGGTGCTTGACAGTTAACCTTTTGTTATCTTTCTCTTTGTAAAATGCCTCCAAAGTGGCTAGCTATGAACAACACTGATCCCTGAGAAGTTATTTTCTGCTCAGCTTCATCTTCAGGAAAACAGAGTTTAATGTCAGCAGCAATTTTCTGTAGCTGGGCTCTCAATGTATTGTAAAAAAATGTATGAAAGTCCCAATCCCCAACCAGAGTGTGTCCTTCCATTGCTTTGTTACTCATGTTCCCTGCCTCTCTCTGTACCCAACCTCTTCAGTCATGCTTTCCCCGAGCGCCTCTATAACAGCACTGTAATGCTGGAACACAGACAAGAAAATAGATTTTGTTTGTGAACTTGTACATGTGTGTATGTGTACATGTGTGTGCATAATGAAAAAAAGGGAGTCTAGAACAACAGTCCGAAAAATTGCAGTGTCTGTAGAGGTACAGAGATCACATTTCAGCTAATAGTTTTCCCAGCCTTGCTTTCTCAAACACTAGTTTTAGTCGGCTGGGAGTGTGTCTGTGTTTTTGTGTAAACTTATATATAGCAATCCATACATTGACGTGGATGTGTATTCCACTACAGTGAACATGATAGCTTTTGCTGATATCTCTATCACTGTTCCAATCTCCAACTTTTGTCAGCTGTGAAAATATATCTATTCCTCTATCTGCTCTTCTGTGTGTGCACGGCTCACACACCGACAGTCACAAGTACAACTGAACTAGGAGCACTGAGGCCTTTAAAGACACTGATGTGACACCAAGGCTTACATATAAACCACTAAGGTGTTAACAACTATCAGCCACACCATCTTCAGAGATGGTCAGACATACAATTGGCTGCACTGACAACTATCTGGATAATATCAGTGAAAGGACTTGTGGATGACATCCATGTTCACACATGGTGTATTCAGGCCAGATGTCATTTACCTGAATGCTTCAGAAGTATTTCACAAATAAATTCAAAATATTCACCTACAACAACCAAAGGGTATTACTCCTTCATAGAAGCCAGCTGTGCTACCATAACCACAACTGGAATTAAATTTTCAGAACTTACATGGCGGTTATGCTGCTTTTGTGTAGTTGGAATATTTTTTCCAAACTCATGCAAATGGATATGTTTGTATTGCCCAACAAAAAATTGCAACTATTCACATCTTTGCCTTGATATAATCACATCAGCCTGGTTTGAATTCACATAGTGTCCTACTATTGAAATACGCTTGACAACTTTGTCCTGAAGTAGAATTAAGACCAGGATTGCCGAGACAAAACAGACTCAGCGCGATGGAACAAAACAATAAACAACATTCTGTAAATGTATTATGCTATTTGTTCAAGAGCAGTTAAAACACTAAATTATGGGGTGGGGGGTGAACATGACAGAAAGGTTAAAATTATGAAATGGCACCAAATAAATAAATATAAAACATATAAATACTTTGAAACTTGAAATATTTTAAACTTAAAAGTGAGAATCAAAAACCGTTTTACCTCCTCTTTGTTGCAGAACGGTAGTCCGCTCGCATTCTGGAAGATTCGCTAAGTGTTACAAATTCTGAACATCGTATTTTCATAAAAATATCTCTTTTGAAATGTCTGCTAGACAAGGGGTCGATTTCCAAAACAGTTGTTGGTGACGGAAAATTGATCTCACTGGCCCCTCACTCTGATTCCATTCCCTCCCCTTCAAAGGTAATTAGCTGTAAAAAAAAAAAAAAAAAAAAAAAAAAGTGGTCTGTCTGTGTTCCAAAGCCGGCAAAGTTACATTCATTTGAGTGGCAGTGAAGGCAGCCAATCAGTGTCAAGTGCTTGCATTTCATCATGAGGTTGCCAGTTAAGGCAAATCCCCGCATTTAAAATTCCCACTACTGTGAAATACATTTCTCAGGCTTTTATGAAGCTTCTGAGGCATTACACATCCAACCAGATTTTTGTTGTGTTATATATATATATATATATATATATATATATATATATATATATATATATATATATATATATATCTGTCACATCACAGAACAAGGTCACAGTCCAGTCCAGGTCACATTTCCATCATGACATCTGCAAAATAACTTTCACACTGTAAGAGATGGATAGAAGGTAGAGCATTTGTAGTTACATTTTGACAGGGTCTGTAGTGATGGTGATGCTCAATGTGGGATCTGTAATTGGGCCTAGACATCCCTAATTCTAATGATAGCCACTAAATTATAAAGACACTTGACTACAGGAAGTAAATAAACAGAACACATAAATGTATTCAACAAATTATTCATTGTTTTACAACTGTGATGACATAAAAATGAAATGACCTTCTTCTCACATACACACACAGATACATTCATTAGCAAACAAAAGCTTCTATAATTAGTAAACCATTTGTTCACATCAACACATAAGACTATCTGTTGCATTTTTAAGCAGCTTTGTCATCATGTCCCATGGAGGCAACAATAATGTCTGTGTTTTGTCCTAAAAGCATTTCTGAGCCACCACCCAGACTTAAACACAATATAGCCTCATTTACATTCAGGGTCTTTAGGCTAAGGAGGCTGTAATAGACAGTGACGGTATATATTACTGGTCTGCTGCTTTTCATTATGCAGCTAATGATTCCCTGTCAAGTTCTATTGTAAATGAACGAGGGGCAAAAAAAAGAGAGTGGGAGGGCAAAGACAGGAAGGCACAGGAGGGGGAGAAAGACGACATGAGATGCATGCTGAAAACTGTGGTAAGAGATGTTGCAAAATGGGCCACAACATACCAAAATAAATGTATGATTTCACATACACATGACTGCTGTTGTAATTAAGTGTCTGAAATCCAAAACAAAAAAGCAAGTCCCATGAAGCAGAAAAATATGACAAGTTAGCTTGAGAAAAATAAGACATTAAAATCACATTTTTTGACTGTTATATTGTTTCATGTTAATGTTTTGTTGAATGATTATCCATTATGACGCACGCTAAATTTTATGGACAGTTATCACTACCTGTTTTATTGTGATATTTTTTTCTTCTTTTCCTTCTTTGCTTTTCTCAGATCATCTGGTTGTTAGTGGTAATTGATGTTTTGTGTTCCCTCATACTCCTTATGCCTGTTTCAATGTATTCACCTGCTCAATTGAATCATTCTCCACCAACTTTGTCTCTTTTGTTAACATAACTTCACTGCATATATTTATCTTTTAGGATTCTTTCTTTCATGTTCCTGTTTCCAGCCATCACAAACATAAAGACTTGCAGCTTGCAGTCTCCTAATGTTGGCTTTACATTTAACACAAAGACTTGAGAGAGGCATTGATGTTATCGATCTCATAAAACTCAATAAATATAATAAGCTTTTTCAAATGATTTCTTTACTATTGAATGTGCCGATCTGTTTTTGACCACTTGACACAAGTATTTCTACAGTTAGCACAAGGGCAGGCTAATCTGTGCTAAGTGAATTTCCTATCAATTACTTAGTGGAGTCAACATGGCAGCTGGTGAAGAATGCAGTATAGCCCAACTGCCACCATGTACCGCTCTGCTTTGAGTTCAGCAGGGATAGTATATCATTCAGTCTAATTAGAATGCCAATAACACGTCTCCCCAAGCGAATGCACTTGATGTACACACACTGACACACACACACGCATGTATTCATGCACACACATATGGCCTAACATTATTCACTGGTAATTACAATGTCAATACACAGCTACACAGCAGTGTGGCCACACAGTAGCCATAATTTAAACACACACACACACACACACACACACACACACACTATCCTTTAATTGCCCTTCAGTCAAATGCTTTAGCACTCATTTTCACACACAAACACACACACACACACACCACCACACAGTCCCACTTGTGCAGTCGTCCATTCAGACTCCCCACGGAGTGAATCTGCCACACTCTCACCACCACCCCACTGTTCTTTTTATGCACACAAAACCACCCCCCCACACACACACAAACTCACGATCGCACACAAGGTCAAAGACTTGGTAGCAGGTTCATCAGTGTCGCATCTCACGCACATTTTTTTTTTCTTTATCATTCCCCTCATTCGCCACTCTCTTTCTTTCTGCCTCTCTGTCTCGTCCCCAGAGACTCACACAATGAAAAGCCATTTACCCCTGTTGCTTAACTCCACACTCCTCCGTTACTGAGCAAAAGAAATCTCTTAGCTGGGATTTTCTATTATCTGACTGTGAGTGCAGTAAATTGGGTTAAGCTCCTTTACAGCATGTGGCGTTTTATGTTTCTTGTTTTATAACAACAGGTTAATTGCTTGTCTAATCTTTCAGTTCTCTGTGTCTGAAATTGCTGTTTGAGTTACTGATTTCATTTCATTAAATGCTTTATGGTAGTATTAAGAAGCTTTATGATTTATGTAAGATATAACATCAACAGAACATTTTAAAGACAGACGTTTTGACTTGTCATAGTAGAAAAAGCCCGGATGTAACACTGATACCAAATGGCACTCATTGGATTCTAGGAAAAAATGTTTATATAAAGTAGAAATGCAGGACACTGAGAACATGTTCCAGTTGATGGAGTTCTTATGTTTGAGTGTTCACAGCCAGGATGGAGAGTGTTCTAAAGTGCTGTGTTAAGGTCACAGTCTTCCCTGGAGATGGAGGTGTGGGTTCAAATCCCATTTCTGACAAACTGAGATTTTCACCTGAATAAATACCTGTAGCGGATTTTAGAGAATAACATAACAACAATGTTTCAATGTGTTTAGTATTGTCCCTCACTTGTAAGTTTGGATAAAAGCATTTAAGTGAATTGTACTGCTATTTTCTAAACTAAGTTTGAAATAAGGAACTGGAACATGTTGTTTTAGATGATCCTGTCAGTCAGTACAAAATATATTTTTTAAATCCCAAAAAGAAATAATAATAACTTTTGGTACCTAAAATGCTGCTAATTTATTAATATAAAGCTTGTGCACATCCATAGATGTGGTTGATCAGACCTTTCCTTTTAGGTTGAGATGTACCTTCATGTTTTAACAGAGGTTGTTATAGCAGAAGATTTACAGATGAAGTTTCTTAGTGAGTCAGTCAACATACAAACCAATATGGCTTCTTAAAGGTGACAGAGAATGGTTGAACGGGGTTTTGATCCTTGTTCTGTCATGTGACATATAGACAATAAAATATCGGTTGGATGTATCAGAAACTTCATAACAATCGCTCAAGACACTATTTTAGGGTGGGGGATTTTAAACACATGGTTTTGCACCTATTTGGCATCTTTTTGGGCTAAATTGGCAACTTCATTATGAAATGCAAACACTTGACACTGATTGGCTGCCTTCACTGCCACTCAAATGAATGTAACTTTGCTGGCTTTGGAACACGGACAGACTGTCTTTTTACAGCTAATTGCATTTGAAGGGGAGGGAACGGAATCAGAGTGGTGGGGCAACGAAATATATTTTACATCGCAAATAACCGTTTTTGAAATTTACCTATTTTCTAGCAGACATTTCTAAAATGAAATTCTGAACATCTCCTTCTCGATGAAAAGGAGATATTCAGAATTTTTAGCACTTTTTGCATGTTCCTGAATGTGGGTGGACTTCAGTTCTTCAACAAAGACGACACTTTTTGATTCTCTGTCACACTTAAAGCCAATCTGATAAAATCAATTTGTTTTGCCAAAATAAATATATAATCACTCATTTATTTATTTTATTTATTTATTATTTCACGTAATGCATACAAATTACATGTAAATGTGCCAGATTATAGCCTGTATGTATTGCATAATGTACTACCTCTAATGGATAGTGGATTATAGCTGAAGAAGGTTTTCCTAAAAGGAACCTCAACATCCCTGTTGACCACTACTCAAGTGACCCAAGTCTGATGATATTTAATAAATTCTTGCAGGGGGGGTGGCGCTAGGCCATGTAGAACTTAAAATAAGTAGAATATAAAATAAGCAGATGTAGGAGAATTTACAAAAATTATCAAAACTCAGTAGATTGCAGCTGGTGATGCAATAGCTCAGATGAGAAAATATCACTGTGTGTAAGAACATCAGGGCAGCAGCATCTGACATTGAACATCTAATTTGCTTAAAATTATAGAGATTGAACTAAATTTTTTGGATATCATTTTTATGTGTTTTTAAAAGAAAGACTGGAGTCTATAACCATACCTAAGTATTTAAAATCCCTAACAACTTCTAACGATTCTGTGCCCAAAAACAGCCCAGACTGAGAGAGCACAGAGGAAGGTTGCTTAGACAAGTATGGACAAATGTTTTTTTTAGCATTCAATATAAGATAGGATCTGTTGAGCCATGTTTCTATGTGTGTAAGAGCTATAGAGATCACACATGCTGCTTTCTCCAGATCTTTAGCTTTAGTAAAAATGACTGTGTCGTCCGCGTCAAGCTGGACATCAACATGTAACCAGTGTTCAGGTAAATCATATAAAGAGAAAATAAAATGGGCCTCAGTATGAACCCTTGAGGGACCTCTATTTGACACCCCATGAAGGTAGATCTGGAGCCATCCACCCCAGTACATTGTTCTCTGTGTGATAGATATGATTGAAACCAACTTATAAATTGAGCAGATAAATTAAAATGAGTTTTGATAGCAGTACCTTGTGATTCGCAGTGTCGAAAGCTCTTTTTAGGTCCAGGAAAACGGGACCAACACAACCATTCTTATCTAGCTGCCATTTAATTTTTACATAAACATGGCCAATGCAGTCTCAGTAGAGTTGTGTGGACGAAACCCAATCTGCATGGGGTGTAAAGGTGTTTGGCTGATGCTGAGGAATTTAATTATTTGGTTGGAGAACCATTTTTCAGTCATTTTTGAGGTGACAGGTAAAGTGCTGATTGGTCTGTAATTATTCATGTTGGCTTTGTCCCCAGCTTTAAATACAGAAGTAACAATGGCCAATTTCCATGCCTTAGGGACAATGAAATTTTTATAGATAAATTAACCAAATGCGTGAGTGGGGGCGCTAGAATGCTAGTATCGAGTCCATAAATATCCTTGGCTTTAGAGTTGTTCAAGGCAGTTATGATCTTAATAACTGTTTGTTCTGTGATTTCTTATTAGGACTTATTAGAATTTAGGTTGCTCATTGTCAGTCTGAGCAGGAGCCAGATGATCAGAGCCCTAAGAAGGTGTAAACTGCTTCACCAGATCTTCTATTGATCTAATAAAGAAAGAGTTAAGCTCTTGAGACAGGACAGTAGGATCTCTCAGTTGATTGCTAATTGTTATTTCCAAGACTTTGGTTCCCTGTTTGGGTTGTTTCCCTGTCATTTTATTAATGTTCTGCCAAATTTTTTTTCTATTACTTCTGGCATTTTCAATAATTTGGATAAATAAAATTTGCTTTGGCATTATGTAATTCAGACGTTACTTTATTTCTAGCTCTTGCGAAGTTGTCTGTCTGTAATAAGCCCAGACTTAATCCCTTATATTCTAGTTTTATTTCATTATTCAGTTCAAACTGACAAAGTACCTTGCTCTTTTTGTACAACACAACTGCATATATTGTTTGTTATAAGCATATACATACTCATTACTTACCTCAATGGGAAACAGCACAGAAACTGGTTTGTTAACCTTGGTCTTTAAAGATAAAATACTATCACAGCAGTTTTTTAAATGTTGTAGTGAACACACAAGGGACTCAAAAGGGAATAAATGGAATGAGGTTGGGAATTATGATGATACCAAACTTCATAATCAAGCCCAGAATCAGTTTCCTGGTAAGGCAGCAGAAGTGAAACGACCCGTGCGGTTGGGCCAGGGACATATAGCTGCTTTAAACATTGTTATGGTCCTATGTAATCAGATCTTTTCATTTCACAGGCTGACGCCACAGAGCAGTGTGACCTGACACTGTCTGTATGAACGCTCTGAATGTTAAATGAATGCGAACAGCCGACTGGCAGCTTTGAGACACTAGCTGCTCTGTACAAGCCAGCTGGAAAATCTAGTTTTCTATTCAATTATCTGCTGCTTTGTACTTCTCTGCTCTTCCTCTTTTCCCCATTGTCCTCTCCTCTTTCTCTCCCTGCTGTCATTCCACCCTCACTTTTTCTTTTTCTTCCCTTTTCTCCACCCCACCATTACTCTGTCTTTACCATTTGCTTCCTCTCACCGTCTCATCTCCTTTTTTTTCCTTGATTGTTTAATTTTTTTCCCCCCAATAACTTCTCTCAACTTGTGTTGGTGCTCTCTCTCCTCCCCTCTCTCACCCGTCTCCTGTCCTCCTTTCGCTGCTCTCTCCTCCTCTGATCTGCTCTCCTGGCTCAGGCCCAGTTAAATTACCAGTTCTACAGAGCGATGGTGACAGAGTGCAGAACTTAATTACACACTGGCTGACAGCAAGGACTACTTGTTAGGTTTTTCTCTTTCTCTCCCCTCTTCCTCTTTCTTTTCTGTTCTTCTATCACCTCCCCACTCCCTCATCTCTTCCTTTCCTCTGTTTCCTTTTTATTTTTTTTGTCTTTCCCCTCTTTGTCTCCTACTTATTAATGTCTGGTTGCGACATTGTACTCCATGAGTTTATTTTTGGTCGGTGGGGTCGATGGCTGTAAGGGGAGGAGCGTAGTGGTGGGGATGTAACATGCACAATAAATATATGGTAGATTTGGTAGAAGGTGTACAAAGAAAAAAATGCTGATGTGACACTCCTGCTGTGTATTTGTCCCTGCTCACATCTTTCTAAACGTGTGTGTGTGTGTGTGTGTGTGTGTGTGTGTGTGTGTGCAATAACTATAACTAATCCTTAAGAGCCAACCGCTTGTAGCTGTTATTAGTGGGATAACTCAGGCTGCTATATGATAATTTATGAGCTTATCATCAAATTCAATCTTCATCAAAACAGTTTATTTAAATGTCAGAACAACTAAACAAGTACTTGATGGACACAGAAGAATAAGTGCTACAGACCTTTAGAAGAAGTTCAATTTATTTTTGTTAATTTATAGATATTTTTAGTAGTTTTCAGTATGGTGCGAAAGAATTGTATTTGATTTATGATTTTTATATCATTTCTATAAATGTGCATATAGTTATATATTACATATTAATTGTTAGTGTTAGTTAATTTTATTTCAGTTGAAAATTTATTTCGCTATATTTAGCTTCCATCCATTGTTATTTTTTTAAAAGATCAAAAATCAGTGTTAAATACTGAGTGAAATAATCTTGACATTGACCAAACTAATTATCATTATTATTATTATTTTTATTATTTGTATGTTTAAAACATGAAAAATAAAAATAAATTAATAATACATATAAAAATAACAAATATAATATGAAACAATAAGGTCACATAATGATGTGTCAGTTAACTGCGAGGTAACAGCACTAACATCTTAACACATGTAGCAACAGTAGCAACCCCGACTACATCACATAAACTAAGGACCACTGACTCTCTCATCATATATAACACAGCCATTTGACAAGTAAGCAATGTCTGAATTGTCTCCAGCACCTGGCTCTTCGTAAGTGTTAGTAACAGTGTCTCTGTCTCCATCATGTAAGTCAGCTCCATTGATGTCTGTACAATCCCCACCGGCCATCACTTATGTTGGACCCTGCTGTTTTCCCTTCGGTGAATGATAATCCTGAATCTATGATCAGCATCACATGTTCTATTGTTGACAGCTACCTGGTGCTTGTTACCATCCTTGTGCTGTCATTTTATATGCTTCACTCCCAGGTGTGTGAACTGACCTGAATATGAAGCGTCTGAAGTGCAAAACAACATAATGTTAGTCTCTAAAGAGATAAGACGGAGCCCTGTCCTCCTCTTTCTGCACCGCCGATCCAAAGTGCATCATCTAACAACAGCAAATGTATTCTTTTTGTTTTCACATTCATATTGTCAAACTTGGCTACTGAACAATTTTAATTTTTTTTCACACATTGTCTTCTAGAGTTCAAACAATTATGGTAGAACTGGCATATTGTTTTTTTCCCTTTAAAAATATCTATATAATTACACATTACATTGTAAAATTTGAGTCGAGATGTGGCTGTTTGAGTGGGTGCATTACCAGTAGTCAATTAATTATAGCTTATATGTTAACACGCATACAACTTTATAAGGAGGCTCCACAATTTTACCATCTACTGACCAAAATCTGAAGTATTTCAAGTGCAAATTCATTCAAGTACAAATCTCTCTCTCTCTGCATGTGGTGAACTCTGCTATTTATTACTTTGTGGTTGTCGAATAATGATTTGCTTCACCTACATAACATTTTCATCTTTGAAAATAATGTAGTAAATTCAGAGAAACAATCCAGGTCAATGTGAGCTCTACAGTCAGAATCAGGGTGTGGTGGTGTTGCCGTTTTTTCCTTTTTTCTGTATGATAAAATTTAAGATTATCCGTGATAGCCCTAATTCAAATATATAAAAGCACCAATATATTGCACTGACACATTGATAAACTTGGATTACACTGTTGACACTGTTAGTGTGACTGAAATAGGGCACCTCTGGCTCAGGGGGTGGAGATTTTTTTTTCCATCACTTTTTTAGAGGAGTGGATTTTTTTCTTTTTTAGAGTTTGATTCTCAGCTATTTGGGTCCACATGTTGAGGTGTCCTTGAACAAGACTTTCCTCCTAATGGTTGTTCCATCAGGAAACTTGTAAGCTGCTTTGGATAAAAGAGCCTGCTGAATCACTTATAATGTAATGGATGAACATGTATGATGCATTTTCAGCTAAATCCTGCCTTATATTTGAACTTTTTCTATCATTTTATTTCAGTAATTGTGAATGTGTATGTGTGTGTGTGTGTGCGTGTTGCAGATTTTTTTTTTTTTTTTTAAATTAGTGATTTTTTTTTTTTAATTAATTAATTTGTTTCCAGGCTTATCTGTCCACTTTAAATGTAATCTGTTGATTTATTATTGCTGTCGCTGTAAATGTGCTTATGTGTATGTTTATTCGAGTGTGTGTGTGTGTGGTACTTAATGTACATATCTGCCTGTATGACGTGTGTGTGTATATGCGACTTCAGATATGAGGTTGTGTCTTTATATTTCATCACATGATTATAAATGTATGTCTTCCACTCTGCCAGAGATTGAGATAAAGACATAGAAACAGAGGATGAATTACATGTGTGTCAAGGCACAAGTATGTAAAATAGAGAAAAAAAACATGCAAGATTTGATGTGAGGTTAGAATATTCAGCAGCATAATATAACACTAAAAGAAGCAGAAACAAAGAAATCAATAATAAGAAGGACAGAGATGAAAGACATCTGAATAAAAGAGAAAAGTCTTTGGGAAACCAGTTGACCACAGGAAATAATTACACCATCTTGTGGTCCTGTGTGTGTGATCTATTGGTGTAACACTGCAAGTACCTATTTGTGCACACTTGCATCTTTCTGCACATCTGGGTGTGTGTGTGTTAAGGAGGTAATTAATAGAGGGCTACATATAGTCTCTTTCCCCTGGGTCCTCTGTCCAAATCCATTACTGTCAAACACACACGCACACGCAATTCAAATATATTTTTACACACTGATGTGAGTGTTTACACACTCACATCATGGGGACCAGCTTTTTGTCCCCACAAGGGAGACAGGTCCCCACAATGTGAGTGTGTAAACAGGTTTAAGTCCCCACAATGCAGGAAAAAACAGGTACACACACACACACACAGACAGAGCAAAGAGAGTTGTCTTTAGTTCAAGAGGGTCAACAAAAGGGCAGAGAAACAGAGAGAGAGTGGGATAGACAGAGTGAGAGAGCAAGAGAGACGTTTGTGGTTGCGCACACACAGACACACACACACACACACACAGCTAAATGCAAGGTGGAGAAAAGTCAAGTACATGTCTTTGTATGACAAAGCCACTAAGTCTTCATTATCATTGAACCAGGTGTAGACGTGCTGATTATTTTATTCTGGTAACAGGTTTAAGTCCCCACAATGTAGGAAAAACCAGGTACACACACACTTGCAATATACTTTATGATGGATTTTACATGCGTTCAAAGGGAAGGTTGATGTAGATGTAATATCATCAAATCAGCTGATCAACAGGTTCTTGTTAGAAACACTACTCATCTTTACCACCGAACCTTAAGTAAGCGAATATTCAATATTCGATATACATTTTTTGCTGTTGTAGAAATAATAGCGATTTAAAGATTTAAAGGTGCTATTTGTAAAGTTTCTCTGGTTCTCTGAGTGGTTTCTCATCTGGTTTCTTACCAGGAGCGAGATGATGGTGATAATTGCTCATCCATCTCGCTTTAGGCAACAAACCTGTGAGTAACAAAATGTATTTTGATGATCCCCTCTAAATTGCAGTATATACCGAATGTTTTTAGAAATTCAGTGAAACATTAACATTTAAATCTAGTCATTTTACTTTTACTTCTTCCATTTCACTGCCTTTGCTGCTGTAATGCTAACTAACCTTACCACATTACCACCACCTGTAGATTAGTGCAATTATATGCCCCTGTTAGAAAGGAGAGAGTGTGTGTGTGTGTGGCATCACCTGTTTATTTGTGGACCGACTAAAGCATTAACAAAGAACCATTGTGACCTGTTAATTTAGCCATTATATTTTTTCAAGATGGTGGTGCCTTTTCTCAGGTGAAGGTGGAAATGGAGAATGTATAACAATTTCTTTTTGCATAGCAGACATGGGTAAAAAGACAAATAGGCAAATAGACGTTTACTTTTGGAAATTTTTACTTTATTTTTATTTTTTACTAAATTTTTACTTTACTTTTGGTTTAGCTTCATGAAAATGTTGCACATGAAAAAGAAGTTCTTTGCAAGCAGGTTCAAACTTATTAGTGTTCAATGTATATGTGTTTTTACACCTACATGTGCCCTTGATTGCATTGCTACAACTGTCAGTACATACAATATATTGTTGTGCATGAACCTTCACGGTTGTGTTGGTGTGTGTGTGTGTATGTATACGTATATATACTCAGAGAGGGACCCTTAGGTATACAGAGTCAAAGCAGTGTCAGCCTTTATCAATATTTGACTGCAGAACCAGAGGATGGATGAATCTTTAATATGACCTTGAAGCACAACAAAGACATGAAGACATGGGGGATGAGAAAGGGAGAGACACAGAGGGAGGGAGAGAGGGATGGGGAGTGACAGAAAGGGAGTGAGAGGGACAAAGTGGAGATGTGGAGAGAGACACAAGAAGACTGAAGAAGTGAGGAAGGAAAAAAAAAAAAAAAAAGCACTTTTAAAATCAACTTCCTGTTTAAGTCTGGTGATTGAACCTCTAGTTTTGATTTTGTCGACATAACTGTAATTTTCAATGTGGTAAAAAAGAAAATGCACAAAAAGAGACATTTTGACACTGTTAACCTAATATATGTGTAAGGCATAATTTTAGGTGACCCAGTGCTTTCTGTAGTTATTAATGAGACTATGAAACTGTAGTTCAGCCTACTCTGCCTCAGCTAACTGCTCTGACTCTCAGGTTTGATGGCGGCGCTCTCCCAGCTGCGACTTTCATCTATTTCCATAGATGTTCAGATGGATTAAGATCAGGATTCACAGCAGGCAACTTCAGAGCTGATGTGACTTAGCAAAAAGCTTTAATTTTCTTTCATCTGTCCAAAGGACTTTCTCCCAGAAGTATTGTACCTTGTCAACATAAATTTTAGAAAACTCCAATCAGGCTTTTTTATGTTTCTTTTTCAAAAGCAAGTTCTTCCTAGGTCTTCTTACATGGAGGCTAGTTTTGATCTTGGAGGTCAGCTTGTATCCGTTACCTTGTTGTACCACATTTCTTTGGTTCTCTCTCCACACTTTGAACCATTTCTCCGTTCAATCTGGAATCAATGTCCCTCCTGTGGTCCAGGGAGTCTGTGACAGCCCCACAGATCTTAAAAACAGCTGTAGTCACAGAAACATCAAGCTATTTACACCGGCCATGCTGAGAAATTGTAAGAAATTTGTTCTTGTTCATATTCACTGTTGTATACACAATGATACCAAAAAGCACAATAATCACTTTTCTACATTTCAGGAGGCAATATTTCTGATTATAAGCCGGAAGACATCTGGAACACTAGAAGTTGAAGACTATTTTAGAAAATCCTCTGGTCTCTAAAGGTAAAACATCACTGTGACCTCCCAAAACAGATTTGTGGTCCTTTGTACGTGAAATCTCAACCCCCCCTTGAGGAAAAATCTTTACATTTTTAGACAAACATCAAAAAAATTCAAATTCTACCCAAAGAAAATTAAACTTTGGTGGTCAAATGCCATTGGGTCGCTGTGACCTCACACATGACAGAGGCAAACCAAAGGAATGCAGGTATGAAAGACAAAAGAGTTTTTCATTTCAACACGATTCATGAATAACAGGAACATTATCTGAACACTTTGGGGCTTTGTCTGTATCTTTTCTTTCTTCCCTATTCTATATACATGGTTCCCTCATTGACATTATTGCCTGGTAGCTACAGAACAAGAACCTCCATCTAAAGCCGATTAGACAGCGTAGGGAGAAAGTGGAAAAAAGAGACAGAGGACAGAAGAAGGACACTGCAGAAATTAGGGAGACAAAGTAAAAAACTGGGAGTACAAGTAGTGTAGAGGACAAAACCAAGAAAAAAAAAAAGTAAAAATGGAAGTCAAAGATGAAAGAATACTGGCAGGGTAGATTCATCAAGCGGTGTTTGGACAGTAGTTTAATAATTATTGAGTAGGCTGTATTTTTTAAAATAAATAAATGCAAAAATAAAGTGCATTATTCTAAATACATTGTTACACAGTGCTGTCGAGACAATAGTGATTTTGAGATGTGTTTTCAATGCTCCAGACTTTGGCCAGCCCCCAATGATGTCACCTCTTCTCATGTCCCTGTGCCACTGTTGTGCCAACGTGGACTTACAGAAACACACACAGTCTGCAGAGACTCAGCCACAAAAAGCTTCTCCTCAGAGGAAACCAATGTCCTTGCTCTGGAGGAGCAGAAACATGACAAGTGAAAACACTAAATTTGGTTCAATTCACTTCGGAAAAGATAACCCATTCATTTATTGGGCTGCCCTTGACTCAGATGATCAACTACTCGTTGCAGGGAACAGTGAGGTGATATTTGATGTTTGAGGAATCGTTAAACTCGTTTTCTCAATAATGTTAGATTAAAACAGTATTTTTGATACATCGATTCATTTGTGGCAGCCCAGTACAATATCAAATATGACCACAATGTATTGATTTTCTTTTTTTTTTTCACTATTTCAAATGGGTAAAGTCATTGCAGAGCTGCATGCAGTGCATTGATTTGCTCAGCCCCTCTGCCCTTTGCTCTCTCTCCCTCCCTCTCTCTCTTTCTCTATCACACACGCACACACACACACACGCACACACACACGCATACAAACACAGACCCGTCTGTGAACATCCCTTCCTCTCCTCTGTGTACAACATGATCATGAGTGGGAGGAAAGATTGCTGTTGGTTTTTCCCTGCAGAGAACGAGAGAAGAGGGTTGGCTGAATTCCTAAATAGAATCAGTCCAGAATTCAGGAATGTTTGATATCATCAAATACTTTGCAAATATGTGTCCAGAAGTGATGCATTCAACATACCAGAGGTTTCAACAAAGCAAGTGTAACACCTGAATGGTATGATAAACCCGTCGATTAATTTGTTTCAAATATTTCCAGCGTTGAAGCAACACTGCTGTGGCTGCTGAAGCTGTAAGGGAAGGTCAGAAAGTGGACAAAGAGAGAGATGCAGGAGAGGAGGAAGAAAGCAGCAGTCAACATGTGGGAGAGCCAACTAGAACAGAAGCAGCAGGTGAGACTGACAGCAAACAGGAGGATGTAGAAGCAGGGCAGGTCAGAAAAGCAGATTTCTCAGGTGAAGGGGCTTCATTTTTATTCTTCTGTGCCTTGTAGACAGGACATTAGCAAGCTGCAAGCACAGAACAAGAGGATCTGATCAAGAGAATGACTGAATGTTCCTCAGTTTAACATTTGGCTGCAACCATGATGTGTGGTTGCATATATATATATCCAAGTCAATTATGGTTGAGTTTAAATGCCTTTACTTGCTTATGAAAATGAACTGGTTCGCCACATAAACTACTGGGAGCCTCAAGAAAATAAGTTACCCAGCTATTATTTAAGATTAAAGTCAGTCTTTATGCTTTTAACATAGTCCAAATTCTGTTTTTCCCCCCAATGTAACAACTGACCAGAACAGGAATCAGAGGTCTCATTGTATCACTGATGGCATACTTAGCAGTAGTCACTGAGGGGCTTGTGATCAAATCATCACAGGCAATTAGCCTGGAAGTGGATGAGAGCACAGATGTGTCTATGACCAGCCAACTTGATTTGCATGTCCGGTACGGGAACATTCATTTTGTTTGATGTCAGAGTCCCATAAACACTGGGTCCTAGGCTGTTCTTTCTGGACCTGGTCCCTTTTGCCGATGGCAAACAGACGCTGTTGTGACAGCCATCAAGAACACAGTCTTAAAGTAGCAAGTCTATGGACTCGGGGTTGATGGGATGGCTGTTATGACAAGTGATTATTTCATGCCTGTGTGAGAAAATGATTTCTGGTTACATCCAATGTTTGTGTCTAAATTACATTATTACATTCAGGGTATGTTGATGAGATTTATGGAGTTTGCAAACAGCTTCCAAAGATTGACACTGTGGCTTATGCAGCCCACAGATTGAACCTTACTTGCATGGATCCAATGATTTTGAGGGTACATGGCCACTTTCAGAGACCACCAATAACTACTTTCATATTAGATTATACAGCCTTCCTTGAAATGGTTGTTATTGAGGCTGGTGCAAGATCTTCCTCAAAAGACACTGACAGTTCATTGTAGACCATCCAACTTTGGTGGAAATGCACCTGGACAGGAAGTTTCATGATGTGCTATGATGTCTTGGGAACACCAGCAGCAGCTTTACTAGAAGATACAATCAACATTTTTGATCAGCATCGGCCGACTCTCAGCCTCACAGGAATTGCCATGTTCAAGAGCCATGTTTCTACTGGTGCATTCAAGGTGGGTGGAAAGTCATTGTACCCACAATAAGCCACGGTTCACAATGTGATGCCATGGTGAATCAAATATTGCGATGAGTGGACCAACCTCTATCAACACCTCATCCATCACACTAATTATCCACACCTATCCCCAAAACTAAAAAAAAGTGTGGTATGTTTTGCATTCTGTCTTGTGAACACAAACCTCCAGTAACAGGTTCAAGGTTAACACCTGGATGGATCATCTCAACAAATGGTCCCCATCCTGAAGCTTACCTATGTGATAGGCCTAATTTGTCACACCATATTTTACAATGAAAATATTTGCATTGAAGCGGCTTTTTTTTTTAAATTGTATTATTTAATCTTCACAAGAAAGTCCCCTCCACCCCACACCCTCTAACAATCAGCTAACACCATAACATAACAGACACAAGTGTTACTCTAATTTTAATAATAAAACTACTAAGCTGATAATTTTTTACAGTGTACTGTATATTGTGACCGATACACAAGAAAAAAAATGGTAAATAGCAGCTATTCATGATGAATAGTTAACTCACCTGTTGGTTCAACAAGAGTGAGCTGAGGCAAACACACACACACACACACACACACACACACACAGACAGCACAGAGATGTCTTTAGTTTAAGAGGGTCAACAAAAGGGAAGAGAAACAGAGAGAGAGTGGGATAGACAGAGTGAGAGGGCAACAGAGAGAGAGATGTTTGTGGCTGCGCGCACACACAGCTAAGTGCAGGGTGGAGAAAAGTCAAGTACATGTCTTTGTGTGACAAAGCCACTAAGTCTTCATTAGTTGAACCAGGTGTAGACATGCTGATGATTTTATGCTGTAAATGTAAATAGATGCACAAACACAGGCTTCTGCACAGTAATGTCACATAATTATTACTGTACATCAAACAGTATCAGTGTGCTCAGTTTTACTTCGTGTTGCCAGTTAACTGTGGGATATCACCCACAACCACCTCTGTGACAGAGCTTAAAGGCAGAGTTATCAGAGACACGTATCTTTATTATTTAAGACAAAACCTTTTTACAAAATTTTTCAATTTTCACTATGCTTTAAGACAAGTTAGAGTGCTCTGGCAACATTACCAATGTAATAATGTAGGTCTTGTACTCCAGATCAACAGGTGGTGATAAAGCATCTGAAATTGCTGAAACGCAAGAAGATTAATAGCTTATTAACAGCTTTATTTAGTAATTTGGCACACAACACAAACGTGTTGTGATATTCACCATAAATGTGACAAAAGTATATCTTGTCTTTAGTGTTTTCTAGATATAGATTCCTGTTTTTTTAATTTTGCTTCTTTGAGTGCTTTTCACTTCAGAACCCAGAAGACAGAAGTCATTGACAGAAATCTGATAGCACATTTCCATAGAGAATAATAACATCGAGTGTCCTTTAGGAGCTTGTGAGAGTGAAAAAACGTTTTATCTAATCAAAATTAAATATGTACGAAGCTGTAATTAAGATGTTTAAACCATTGTTTTACCTTTGTTTTTTTTTCTTACAGTGAAAAGGCTGAGGCTTGGGGCATTGACTGTGTCAATACTTCAGCTAATTGGAAATTATATCCATTCAGATTTTTGGAAACAGCAAACTTAAACAAGTTTTTATAATCTAACTTATTTGTTGCAATTGCACCGTGAAGTTACATCATTTAATTGCACCATTCAGCATCCCAAGCAAAACAAAACTGTCTCTGTCTCTCTTCAGCTGCTGTAGTACAATAAGAGCTTATAAATATGGAATACGTCTCATCTCCTGCTCTTTTTCTCTTGTTCCCTGTCACTGTCTGCATTCTCCATGGTGGTGAATAAATAATTTGCCTTTTTGCCCCCAGCAAACCAAGCAACACTAAGAGCAGAGGCAAAAGAACTGACGTCTCTCCAAAAACAATTGTGAAGTCATTCTGGTTGTCCAACACAGGACGCAATGTTCTCTTAAATAGTTTTGTCTTTCATTTTAGATTTTTAAAAAATATTTTTTTGGGTCACTGGTTCACAGACACAGACATTTATGTTCACTCCACAGCAAAGTTAATCACAGCCAGACTGTGCCGATGTCCGTGTAATTCAGAGAGTGTATCTGCATTTTTTAGTGCCTAAATAACATGTACATTACCGCCTGATGACATCATATCCTCGTGGCTAAGGCTATGTTCACTTAAGGTGAAGGAGGAGGAAGCTTCTCCACATGCATTTACAATGATATTCTCATTTTTGTCAAAAGTCCTTTGAAACCAGTTGACCTGATTTTGTGTGTATTCTTATGTATAGAACAGCGCCCCCTGGATTTTCACCGTTACTGCAGTTTCATACACATACTTCCCTGCTTCCTTACGTTTTTTTTTTTTTTTCTGGTGTTAACAATGCCTAACATGACATAAATAGACACCTGCTCAGAAGTAGTTTTTAATTTGTTTGCTCTTATTTTCTGTTTCAGGTGACCACTGAACGACCACACGAACTGAATGAGAATCATTTGAGCAGTTCAAATGAAATAGATCCAGTTGTCAACAATGAAAAGGTATATTGTATGTCATGTGGATATTGGTTTGCCCTTTTATGGTTGCATAGATGTCAAAATGTGAATGTAAAATATCTTTTTTATGCTGTTCGTCATTATTAAATGTTAATTTTCACCAACAGTGTCAAAATCATCACCTCGTGTACAACTGTATCATCATTGGACAAATGCTTCAATTATGTGGGACCTGTATCCTCCTTTAAGTGGCTGGGCTATAAATGCAAAGGTGGGATGCAGTATTTAGTAAAATGGTGCAGTGTGTGGCTCAGGGTGATAGGTGGACTTGCATTCATTAGACATAACTAGGTGAAACTCATGTAGTCTACTACAATGGTCCAGCAAGAAATCCTCCTCAATGAAGGTGATAATGTTTGTGCAGAAGTACTTCAACTGTATGAGCATGTTTGGAGATGAAACTTTTCAAACAAACATTGAACATTAGACTCTTCAGGAAGGAGGATTTATTGCAGCGTTGTTCTATTAGACAGCATTTGTTTTTAATTTTGTATTTAATAAAGAGATGTTCAGTTTTGCCTCACTGATAAAGACAGAATCTTTGGGGGTATCATGCTTGAGGTTTTTTCTTAATCTACCTTGGTATTCTACTTGTTCTATTAAACTTACTAAATACTACATTGTTATCTATTAAACGAAAAAAAATCATTTGGTTGTTGTATTCCAAGTCATTGCTATGGGTCAAATATCAGATGTTGCTCACAGCCTGTCTGATAAGGACTATGTACCAGAGTCAGAAGATGATTCTGATTCAGATACAAGCATACCCTTTATGTCTAGTCACTTCGAGAGATGGACAAGTTATTGTAGTAAAACCAGATGAAGGAACATCTTATGGGTCAGATGCAAACATTCCAGTTATGTCTAGCACATCCAAAGGTCCACCACTTCTTGAAGACTTTGTGGTTCTCAATGCTGCTAAACCATCAGATTTAGCTAATTCTAACTAAGATGCATCAAAGGAAACACCAGGGGATGAAGCATGTCTTTTCAGTAAAGAATCAAGACAACTGACTATAAGTGGAAAAAATTACTGTTACATTTGTGGTAAGCCACAGAGTAAAATTTCCCGCCACTTGAGAACGCACACCACATCCTGACGTTGTATATGCTTTTTCCCTTTCTGAGCACTCAAAAGAGTGAAAGATTTTGATAGAGAAAATGAGGAATAAGGGAAATTTTATACATAACACTGCAGTTTTACAAGGTGGAACTGGACAACTGAAAGTTAAGAGAAAACCCAAGATTGAAGTAACAGAAGGAAAGTTTATTCACTGTATGCATTTTCAAGGGATACATTCAGAAGGAGCTTTGGAGACACATCCGCAAATGCCCCTGTGTGGCAGAAAATGAAGATTCTAATAAATTACCTGATAAATTACCTGGGAGAACCAAGGTACTGGGTACGGCTGCTGCTTTAGAGTCTGTATCCTGTCAGCAGACCTCAAGTGGCGTGTGGAAGCTCCTGACAGCCATGAAACAGGATGAGGTTGCCTCAGTTGTGTGAAATGACCTGTTTATCGTTCAGTTTGCCCAGTCCCTCTACAACAGACATGGACAAAACCCTACAAAGAATGAACACATGAGACAGAATCTCAGAGAAGTGGGGCGCTTGTTGTTATGTCTGCACACATATTTCTCAATACATAACCTAGAGGAGCCTGTGAAACCTGTAAACTTCCAGAGAGTTGTGCAAGCTGTGAAGAAAGTTTCTGGTTTTGATGAAGAAAAACACTCATATAGAACACCAAGCCTTGCCATGAATCTGGGACATACACTACAAAAAAATCTGTGACATTATCCATTGTAGGGCCCTCATGGCAGAAGATGAAGAAGTGATCAAGTCCACTGGCATGTTCATGAAGCTGTACAGCTCCAAGTGGTCTGAGTTGGTGTCTCAGGCCTTAAACACAATGAGTGTTGTAAAGTAGTTGTGTTGTGAAGTACAACAAGCCGACAACATTACCCTTCACTGAGGATGTTCAGATTCTTCATCGATACCTTGAGAAATCTGTAGAAAGTGCCTTTTGCACTTAGAAAGAGGTGGCCAGCCCTCAGAACTATGCTCAACTTGCAAAGGTTACACTTTCACAAATCATTGTGTTCAATCAAAGACGTGCTGGGAAAGTGTCAAAAATGTGCATCAAAAGTTTTTATGAAAGAGATATCACAAAGGTCCGTGAAGATGTTGCCATGGGGCTGTGGGGCAGGTTAAACAGAGGCTCTGCAGCTATTTCAGTCGAGTCTAAATTATGGGCAAAATAGGCAGAAAGGTTGCAGTTCTTCTCACACCAGGTATGGTGAATGCCCTCTCACTACTGACCAGAAAAAGGAGCGAATGTGGTGTTTGTGCCACAAATGTTTTACTGTTTGCAAGACCCAAATCAATGAGCCGCTACAGAGGACAGGACTGTTTGCGTGTTCATGCAGACCAGTGTGGAGCAAAGCACCCTGAGCATCTCAGGTCGACTTTGGACACATGTCGCAACACTCTCACAAGTTCTCAATTTAAAAAACAATGAACTTGATCAGGTTGCTGACTTCCTGGGTCACGACACCCGTGTGCATCGCGATTTCTACAGATTACCAATTCCCACAACACAGCTGGCCAAAATTTCCAAACTAATTTTGTCAATGAAGAAAGGACATCTTTCTACCATGCAGGGGAAAATCACAGGATGAGATTCAAATAGAGGGTTTGTACAGAAATGCAAAACATCTACATACTTTCTGAGCGTTTCTTTTCTTCCTGACTGTCTGAAGCATCTGGACATTATATCAATTTGACTTTTCTTCACACCATTTCCTAGATGAAATTGTGGTAAGTGATGCTGAAGCCAAGGACAGCGAGAATGAATCCAATGTCAGTGGCACAGAATTCACAGCAACAGAGTGTGGAACTAGTGAGCCTGTTCCATGCTGCATCTGATTCTACAATCACAGAGCACGCCCATGACAATGGAGATGTTAGTAAGTTACCTCATTCATACTTTGTTTCAGATGTGTTTCTGTTAATAAAATATATATTAACCGTGGATAAAAAAAAAAAAAATGTAATCATATGTTCTGCAGAAACGGTGTCGACAGTGACATCCACAGTAGATGAGACTGACCCTGACTCTGAGGCTAAGGCAAGTTTGATTGTAAAGCACCTTTACATAAGATATAAAAAAAAAAAGCATGGAAGCCAGGTAAAAATAATAGTCTTTATTGTCCGTGTACAGTGGAGGTACAACGAAATGTGTCTGTGTCTGTTATGTGTCTGTGGGTGTTTGCAATCCAGATAGCCCAGAGGAAGAAACTGTTAGTCAGTCTGGTGATGTGGGACTTGATTGACCTGAAGCGTCTCCCAGAGGGCAACAGGCCGAACAGGGGGTGGGCGGATTGGGAGGGGTCTCCTGTGATGGCCTTGGCTTTCCTGAGGCAGCAGGATGTGGAGATTTGTTCCAGGGTGGGCAGAGGGAAGCTGATGATTTCTTTGGGCAGTGTTTATGGTCCTTTGCACCACCTTCCTGTCCACCACCACCTTCGGCTGTGTACCACACACCGAGGAAGTAGGTCAGCACACTCTCCACAGGAGTGATAGGCCGGCAGCAGCAGCTTTGTGTCCAGGTTGTTCTTCCTGAGGACACGCAGGAAGTGTAGCTGCTGCTGCTGAGCCTTTTTCAAAAGGGCCCTGATGTTGTAAGTCTAGAAGTGGTCAGCAGAGAGGTGGGTGCCCAGAAACTTGAAGGTGGTGACAGTTTTCACCTGTTCTCCATTTGAGGAGAGGGGTGTGGTCCTGTCTGTGCTTCCTGAAGTCCATAATGAAACAAAAGAACTCATTATGGACTTCAGGAAGCACACAAATCTATATAGAGTATTTTCTTTCCATTAGATCAGCTGCAGCTAGTATGAGGCTTCATCATCTATAGTTAGACAAATCTGATTGGTGAAATTAAATATACTGACCAATCAACTGAAAAAACTCTAAAAGTGTGGAATCTGAGGCATTAGTTAAACTTCACAATAAATTTTGTTTTGTGTCAGTTTCATATTTTGTCTACTTTCCATATTTTCCAGGACAAGATGCTGATCTAGTGAATGAGAATGAAAATCACATAAGTAAAGGAAAACTGGCCTCCAAAACTGAGTGTAGTCATTGCAAGCTGGTAGAAGGCTCTGTGTTAGCACAGAGAACGGTGCAAAATATAAGAGACTTTGTAAGAAACCGAGGAGTAGCTGCAAAGAGGCAGGCACAGAAACCAAAATAAAAGCTTTAAATCCATATGGTCCAGAGAACCATGTAAGAGGACACACTTTGTTCTCTTTGTTGTTATTATAATGAGACCTTATTGTTTAAGAAAGCATCCATCGTTCTAAAATGTGCCTTTATACATTGAGATATTTTAGTAAAAGTTAATATTAGTTCTTATGTTCTGTTGTGTGACAGTACACACAACATTGAAACAGGTAGTATAGTTGCATATACCCCCATATTATATAGGTGTATATATAAAAGAAGAAGATGCTAAAGGGCAGTAAATCCAGTAGCTGTCTCCAGTGGGCTCAGAATTAAATGCACTTATTTTTATGCACTTTTTCATGTCTTTATTCATATATTTTTGTTTATGTTTATCCTGTTTAGTACTGGATATGTGTATACACTGTGTGGACAGTATTTGATTTGTAAAAGTACATAAGCATAATAAAATGACCTGTCCTGTTAATGCTGTGCTGTCACGTGTGTGTATTTATGTTAATGAGGGGTCATTTAAAAATTACATCATTGTCTCTTTAAAGTCTGGACAGTGTTTTTTCCTGTCCACATAAACAACACATTTTTAAAAATGTGAACTGTCTGTGTAAAACCACAGTTGAAGCAGGGTCGTGTGTATGAGGTTCTGTATGGTGTGTCTGAACGCTGAAGTGACCTGAATTTTTTTCACTTTTTTTTTTTTTTTTTTTTTTTTTTTTTTTTAGAGTGTTTTAATCTAACTCCCATAGCTCTAGGACCTCAGGAAATGGTAGTCCACCTAAACCACCGCTGGGTGTGTTTAGAGAAATTGTCCCTCTAAACCCTATAGACCAGTAAGTGTGTGTGTGTGTGTGTGTGTCTCAGTGGGAGAGAAAAATCTTTGTGTCTTTTGTTCTTTTTGTATCAGTCAGACCCAGTCAGCATGCACACGTGCGTGCTCACACACTCATGCACGCACTTCATATATTACATGCCATGCAACACAGACACGTCTTACACTGCACTGAAACACACCGTGTTATCTTTATTCTGGTATGCATGATCAGAGTTAAATTGCGATAACATCACACTGAGATTAAATCGCTCTTTGATCAGAGGTTTTAGCTGTGTCAGAAAATGCACTTGGGCACAAGGGCATTTACTGCTACTTAATCAACCTGACACACACACACACACACACACGCATAAACAGAAAATACAAATATATGTAAATATTAAATACAAAAGCAAGCAAGGGTGCATATTTATCTACACAGAACATTACTTTGCTTTATGTTTTGGTTGTTTGTCTCACTAAGTCTCTTCCTGTTGGAGCCTGGCAGGGATCTAGATAAGAGTCTGCATTAGTATCTCTCTGCTCAACATCTCTGCTGATCTATTGGTTCTGTCTGGAGTGACGCAGCTGTTAAGATCTAACTAAGAGAGATGAAGAGGGGAGGATGGGGAGATGATGAACATAAGAGTCACAGAACATTTATGTGTATAAAAGTGTCTGTATATATGTATGTGTAAATGTGGTGTCCCAGAGTGACAGTAACCACACGCATATGTATGAATGCATGGCCTTCTTAGTGAAACACTCCCAATGTGCAAAGGGGGTGGAGGGTGTGCAATTTCGCATAAAAGTGTGAGTGTGTATAAATTAATGTGTCTGTATGAAGTGTGTTCTGACGATGTGTGAATGTGTTCCAACATCATCTTCAGCATGTTCACTCTTGTATAGCCACTGTCAAGCTCATTAGCATGTTCAGCAAAATAGACTAACCTAAGAAACACTCCTGCCTATGTGTAAGTGAAGTTATCAATCCATCTTCCCAAAAGGATTGATAATTTCAGTGGACCTTGTGGAATATTCTTTTCAGCTGATAAGGAGATCTTGTATAATATGGGAGTGTATAATGATGCTGCTGTCTGTAGATGTCATTAACATAACACTGACTGTAGCTTAGGCCTTCAGATCACAGATATGCAACAGGCCTAAAAACATCCCGGTGTTCAATTGCACCCGCTGATCGACCCATTTCAACAGGGGAAGCTGGATACAGCATGAACATCATATCCCTTTGAACAGGCCATCAGAAGATCTACAGTCATCTACACTCCAACACCTTTACTAGTCTCTACAAATAAATCAAATTACATGGAAAAACACCAGATTAATGCTGCCATTGCATTGAAACAGTCCTGATTATATTATAAAAACTTGTAAAGATGTAAAAACTAGAGAATTAAAGTGGATATGTTGGAGTCATCAACTTTGTTGGACATGAGGTAAACGTTATGTATTTCCTATGATATACTGTCAACAATATAGTAAAAGTTTTCAAATTAAACAGAACCTTTACCTTAAGACCAACAGATTTTCACAGAAAAGATTTTCAGATAAATAAGAATGAATTGAACTATGAGATCAGATATTGAAATGACTGAGGAGTTGGGACAAAAATGACGAAATATTTAAATCAGATGGCATTTTGAATGTACAATGTGGCAAGAAAATCTTTCTATGCACAGGAAGATTCTTTAAAGTTATGCATATTTACTGGATTTTAGATTGTGAAAAATCTTCTGTCCAAAAGCAAGACACTAATCAACAATGAGGCGTATGGTACAATAGCTGACCTCCCTGATTTCCCTCTGGAAGGAGGTGAGAACTTCCTACCAAGGATCGGAAACGGTATTGCACAACCACTGTGCTTTTGTTTTCTACAGCTGAGATATTATTGTTTATGTGTAGATCTGGATAAAAATCACTTCAAAGCATCTCCATCATCCTGCTCTCTGCTGTGTCTCATCACAATTTGTCCCCTTTTACTGCAGCAGACGCTGCATCAAAGCACAGCAGGGAGATTGACATGAGGAAATGGTAGTTCCTAACCATATGGTGTCCAGTTACACACACACCCACACACACACACACAAGCAGTGAGACAGAAAAGATCTAACAGCCTATCTTTGGCTGACTGTAGCAGTCGCCCACATAAATGTACGCTTGGCTCTGCTCTGATCACATAATTGCTCTGTGCACACCTCTCCCACACACACATACAAAGAAGGAGAGAGCATACACTGAAGCCCACTCAGGGAGTTCACACACACGTGCACACGCACACACACTTAAAACCTGGACATATACAGCACCCACACACAGACAGTTGCTGTTCAATATGGCATGAAGCAGACCGTTCACACACGCCTGCAAGTGTACGCGCACACATACACAGCAAATTGCACAGAAACTCCCACCAGTTCATCCACAGTCAGCACACTGAGACTGTGACTGACACACAGACTTGCACAGTGAAAAAGGTGGGAGAGGAGAGCATGACAGAAGGGGCTGCGGTGAACACACTGACACCCACACTTACTGAGCCTTTTAAAAACAGATTTACTCACAAAAGACTTAATGCAACAAAATGTGTTTTCTTACTCCTCCTCTATTTCTCAGATGAATGTGGAATTACTTCAGTTGTAGCCTTAAATTTGAACAAATAATATTAATAGAAAAGACTTGCTGAGTGCTTGTGTCTGGAGAAAATGTTGCCAAGTATTTGTCCAACTGTCCTTCACCACTTCATTGACCCACTGCAACTACAGCGGCTGCTGTTCTGTAGAAGTCAATAGAGGGCAAGATTTCAGGATTTCAGAGGATCCAAATTTCCCATGAATTGTTTTATACTTGTTGAGTTGCATTGGTTTTGCCCCCTCTGTCCTTCTCTAAGGACAGAGGGGGCCTAATAACTTCTCTAATAACTTGATGGCCGTTAAATCTAAAGACTTTTCTGAAGTCAGCCGAGGGCAAGATTTCACTTTCAATTAACAACAAAATAAAAACACCTTTAGTTATTATTTAAAAACGATTAGTGTATTGTTTAGGACAGTCCATTGATTCACTTACTTTAAGTAAGATTGATACAATTTTCACTTCTGTAAAACTGATTAATCTGTCTGATGATTTTTGGCATTTTGAGGTAAGTGTCTGCATCTACACGAAGCGTTTGCTTAACTTTGGCTGTCAACTTACTACAATAAAGAAATGCTGAACTTTGAAGAGGCAGTGGTGGGAGAGTAGGAAATATACCAATGTCACCTAAGAGAAAATGTTAAGATTTGAATATTTGAATCCTTGCTTTTACAGCTGAATACATTTCATTGAACACACTATTTATATTTTCTGAACTGTAACTGTAGCCACCTATCAACCAAGTAAACAATTGTACTCCTCATGAGCTGGGGTCATCAAAAATAAGGATATTTTCTTTTGCAGGGAAACAACTGCCAGCAGAACTACCCATAAGTGAGTTCATAAGCCGACAGGACCTGGTATCAGCTGAGTTAGAGGATGAAGACATGATTAATGATCCTCTCATCTCCAGTCAACAATCTGCCATGGTCAGCAGTTGATTTGATAAGACACCCAACGTTTGTTACGCTCATCTGCATTTACTAATTATGTCTAATTGGAAATTTAGTGTATATTTAATATCATCTCTCTCTCTTTAGGACAGTCTTGGGAAGGTAGTGAAATATCATTGTGTTATGCTTGTTGAGTTGCTTTGGATGGCTGATGTTCTTTACTTCCCCTAATAACTTGATAGTGTTCAAATCTGGAGACTGTAAAGACTGTGCTGCCCAGGCCATCATCCATGATCTGAATCCTAAAGTCTCATGCAGGTTGTGTTGCTTTTGAGTTATTATCTTGCTGTAGGATGAAAAATAAACCAACAAATGTCTTCTCCTTTTTCACCATATCTAATTCTACTTCCTTCAGTGCTATGTTGTCCAACAATACTCAGTATTGTAGGGGCAGAGTTTGTTCCACCACTGCCTGTGTAGGTTGTCACTAGTCAACAAAAGTTTAGATGGTCACAGGAGCAGTTTTCTTTAACTTTCAATGTGTAGTTTTCTTCCATTGCTGTAGGAAAGCTGCAAGTGAATCCATTACTTGATCCCTGAAAAACCTTGTTTTCTATTAAATGTATACTACGTTTCTGTTTTTCATGACCTAAACATTTTTTTTTCCATTTGGCAGTTTATCACTTTCCTTTGTACAATTTAAGGTTATTCACTGGCCTTAAACTGCTTATATTATCATAAAAACTGGGAACATTGGGTTGTTCTAAAACTTCTGACCCGTAGTGTAGCTGGGGCAGATAATTAGCTTAGCTTAGCTTAGCATAAAGAGAGGAAAAGGGAAACAGCTCTATGTAAAGATAACCACCTGGATCAGTACCAATAGTCTCTACTGGTTATACAACTGAAGGATTTGTTCATTTTTGCATGATTATAGTTTTCATAAGAACATAATGCTGATCAGTGTCACCAAGAAAGGGAATAAACAAACAAGTCAATTGCGATCACCAGACTTTGACTGACATATATGCAACTATGTACCAATTAGGGTTTTGTAACAAGTTAAGGCCTTGAAAGATCAACTTTCAATGTATTTCTTTGATGCTGAGCATGTGTGCAATAACAAAGGATCTCTAAATAATTATTATGGTTGCTCCAAAATTCCCTTGATTAAATTGCTGGGGCTAGGCTCTCACATTTAAGCAAGCAAAATTGTGAGAGTATTAAAATACAGAGAAATCAATTCTAACTAGATTGTTATAATTAGATACCTGAGTTTGCTAAAAATCAGTAAGTAACTTTCTGTATCTTTAAATATATTTCAGGAGTTGCAATGTTTAATTACCAAAGCTGCACTCAGAGTGAAGATCAGATACTCTGGGTATGATGAATAACACTTTTGGACATAAAGACAAGTATAATGAATCTATAGGTAATCAAAACAAAGTAGAGTCTATAATACACCACTATGTGACACAACACACACACACAACTCACCATACATTATCATACAAGACACTATTGAGACCACATGCCAAACCTTGATAGCCCAATCAAACTCTTTCTGTCACCTTGATCAGCTAGACACAACAAATCGATCAGGAATAAAAGACCATCAGCAGATCTGTCATCAGCTGGCTGCTGATACACAAATGAGCACAACAGCAGCAACAATGACAGCAGCAGTCGGATGGGCTGATCATTACACACCATCAGCAGAAAAAGGAGAGGCAGGGAAACACGTCGACAGTTATATGAGCTCCGAGGTGGAGTTTGGAGAGGAGTCTTATCGGAGAATGGCAGAGGTGGTGATTATGGAAAAGAAAGAAATGTCTAGAACAAAGGCCACCGCATCAAGTTAAGAGACATCAACGCATCAGAGAGGAAATGTTGGATAAAAGCAGAGTGAGAGTGTGTGTGTGTGAGAGAGAGAGAGACAGACAGAGAGAGGGAAAAAAAGAGAGAGAAAAGCCAAGAGATAGCATTATTGAGAGAGGGCTGAGCGTTGCAGCGAAAAAGGACAGTGAAGCAAAAAAAAAAAAAAAAAAAAAAAAATCAAACAGAATATAAGCCAAGTTGTTCATCCTACCTGAGTTCCTCTTGGAGATGTATTTGACATCGTCACAGGCTCCTGAGGCGAGGAGGAGGAGGAAGAGGAGGAGTGATATAGTCTTCATCTCTATTTTCCTCCTGCACCTTGAGAAAACAGGAATAAATGTTAGAGATAACCTAGTGTCATTCAGATTGTCATGTTAATCTAAAAATAACAAGCAAACATGCAGTAAACATGAAGTGTGTCGACACGACAAATGATTTAAACACACTTTTAACACAGCTTTCCGTAATATCTACACACACTGATTGTAGACAATCTGAGGCAATTTGGGGTTAAGTATCTTGCACAAGGACACTTTGACATTCTACTTGGCAGAGCCGGGGATGGAATCACTGAATTTCCTATTAGTGGGTGAACCTGCCCCCCTTCCTTCTGTCCCCTCTCAAGTTTTGGAAAAACTGTGTCTCTAGTTTGAACAAAAAAGAAAAAAACATCACTGTTGCAGAAACATTTCACACCTTAATAGGAAAAAAAAAAAAAAACAGGATAAGCTCAATGTTACAAAACAATTCATTTGAGTGTTTCTTGATCTGCCACCTCAATGGTAACGCTTTCGTTTTAAGTAATTAAAATCACTTCATCACAGAAGGACTGCTTAAAAGACACAAGTGTTAATTGCTGCACAAAGAGCAGATGCAAACAGCAGAATGTTCCTAACATAAGTGTCTATTCTTACACTCCTCAGCAACCACAGCTGAAATCTGTTTCTGCAGAAACTTGTTAGTTTTGACTACATTCTTAAAGACAGAAAGGGACAGTCGTTAAGGTAGAACATGAACCTGAATGGCTGAGTTCAACTATGCAAGTGCAGACCCTGAAGTCTCTCTGTAGGCAGCATGTAGCAAGAACTGTGTGGTGTACCAAGACTGGTAAGACCTGATTTTTCTCATGTTGTAGAGAGCAAAGCAGCATGGACAAAGATGCGCAAAGTGTTCAAAGAAGAATAGCTGGTATCAGACTTAACCAAGATTTGGCCAAGGTTTCATGAAAACTTGGTTGGGGTTAGGAACAAAAAGGTGACTTTGATCTCAGGGTTGTGATGAAGAGATATATTGGTTGGGATGAGTATTTGGTTGGAAGTTGCGTTCCTTTATCAACAATGATGAGATAAGCTGAGGTCCATGCATGTTATTTGCCTGCATGCGTTTTTTGTTATATTTGTGTATGCGATTTCTGTGGTATTTTATTCTACAATTCCACTCCCATTGTTTTAAACGTTGATCATAAACTAACCTGTTTTGATATGACTTGATTATCTACAACCAATATTTTATCTATTATTTTAAACATGTTGGCCAATAGTCATGTTATTGACAAATAAGAATAGGGTAAAAGAGTCAGATGGATATTTAAATTAGATAGAAAAACCAAAAAACAAAAGAAAAACACATAACACTCTTTCACAAGTTCTTTTTTTTTTAAATAAGAAATGGTTTCAAAAGGATGTTCACATTTGTGTGTCCATCTTTCAGCCTTTACAACTTGAAATGAAAAATGAAAAGCCAAGACGAAATAGGGTAAACCCCAAATCTTGTTGCATGTGGGACAATATGCTGTTAATATTGATCTGAAACACGGGTTTGGAGAAGCACAGTTCGCAAAACATTTATTTTTTTCAATTGATCGAAGTCAAAATACTGAACTAAATTAGATTTGACCATGCCACGAATACAAAGGCTGCAGAAGCTTTCAGTGGTGCACACACACAGATACACACAGGCACACATACAGTTGTGTTTTCATGACTTCAGGGGACATTTCATCGACTTCCATTCATTTCCTGGATACTTTCTTGGAAACCCTTGAGATCTCAATTGTTGGTACCACTTGTCTAACCTTCATCTAAACCTGACCCTAACCTTAACCAAACCTTAAATCATGTCTTCACCTTATTATTTTGTTTTTTACATTATGGGGACCTGCTTTTTGTCCCGATAAGGGAGTCCCCATAATTTGAGTGTGTAAACAGGTTTAAGTCCCACAATGTTAAAAAAAAAAAAAAAAAAAACACACACACACACACACAAGAAACACACACACACAGCGAGGGAGAGGGAGTCTGATCCTGCCTTGTGAAATCATATGGATAGAATACAATCAGATAAGCTCATTCTTTCTGTGTACAAATAAATATAGAAACACATATGCATACACACTATCACACACCAGTGAAAGACTGAGGAAGATTGGCCATGTCGACACTAATTTCATTAGTATTTTCTATTCATATGACAATAAAAAAGAGCTCTAACTCCAGCTTGAGTGCTGATTGAAGTCACCTTTCATTCATATGATAAGTGGGCTGGCTGATGATAAATCCTGCAAAGGTGTTGATATGTGAGCCACATTAATGTGCTTTTGAAGACATGCAGTGCAAGATTGGGGCCACCTAAAACTGGGGACTCAACATGGAGAATATATATATATATATATATATACCAGAACCACACAACAAACTCAAACACATTGACATTCAGGATAACCACCACAGGAAGCACAGATGCAGCTCCTGTAATAACACTAATGACGTCTTAGAGTCTCAATAAGGCAGAAATACTTTGAACACTGCCACTGTTATGAGTATTGTTGGCACCTGAGCCAAAATTGTAAAGTAATCTCGAGTAATAAAGTGAAAAGTTATGCACACATCGGGTGGTTCGGCCTATAAATGTATTTTGGGGCAAACTACAAACTATTAACGAAGGAAACCTACGTAAGTTTTTCTATATATAATCACTCGGTCAAAAAAAATAAAAAATAAAAATAAAGGATTTATCCACCCCTCCAGCAAACCAGCAGATGAATCCGACTCTCCAGCATTAACAGTAAATGGAAAAACAACCCTCCCCAGAGTCCAGGCGGATCAGACCTTTAAACATAGGCAACACAACACAAAACCAAACAAAACAAAACAAAACAAAACAAAACAAAAACCGTCCATAACCTAAATACCTCCAACAGGTGGTTACTCTCGGCACGTGCGAGGACGCCGCAGCAATAATGTTAAACAATCACCACGATTCTCTCACCACTGTCCTGTTGGAGACGTGATCCAGCGGTGTAAGGAATCCTAGGGTAACCCATGAAAACTGGTACAGGATATTGTACAGGATATGTCCGCAGTCCCCTGGAGACAAATTATCCTCAAGGCCCCAAAACTCCAATACGGTCGACGTCTCTCTCGTTTGGCGCGCGGCCGCTGCGCGCTCTCCTTTTCTAGGCCTATTTATGGCTTATTTAATGGCTAAATTAAAAAGAAAATCAACAGTTGTTGATACTTCTTCTCTTCATTGTTCTCTTGTTCTTGTTCTTTTTATAACAATAACAATACAATGTTTGCATTTAGTGCTTATATATATATATATATATATATATATATATATATATATATATATATATATATATATATATATATATATATATATATATATATACAAAGGCTTTAATAAATGAAAAGCCAAGTAAGTAGAGTAAGTAAGAGTAAGCCTTGATGAATATTTTCTTTCTTTGCAAGTATAAAACTGTGTTCCTATTGTTTTGTAAAAGACACATGTCTCTTTATACTTTGTAGCAGACAAATGCAGCCCTCATCCAAATTTATAGTGTCACAAATGAGTGAATCAGTTAAATAGCACATGATAGCTGACCGAGTAATTCCATTTTTTTTCCCTATTGTAGTCTCTGTGCTGGTGTGAAGCATTTCAAAGAATGTTAATTCTAATCTTCAGAAACAATAGGCATTTACAAAGCTAGTTTTCAGTAACTGGGCCTGGACTCATAACAATACACAAATAATTTGGCAAAAAAAAAGGGACAGAGTAAATCTGTAATGTAAATCAAGGTGAATCTAGAGTGACTGTGTGAGACTGGTTTTGTTGCCAGAGAAAAAACTGGTGAGATTCCTTCTTGCCTTGATGCAGTCTGTGCACATTATTCTTGCATAAAAACTTGAATGCAACTTCTTCCATTATACCTTTAGTACCAATTTAGTGCTTACTGAAGTGTCAGCGTGGGGGGAAACACATCCTTTTCAGTTTGTTCAGCAAGCCAGGGATGTACTCTGTTTGCAGGTTTGGCAGCAGGATGACATTCATATTTCTTAGCTTTATAAGACAGTTACAGGTGAAGTCATGACCTTTGTGGATTTAAAATGAAGAGCATAAAGAAATATATTGTTTATTTTTAGGTATGGTTGTTTGTTTTTAACTTAATGGGTTTCGATGGTAGAACCTGGCACAGTTCACTGTAGTGAAAGTCATGAGGGTACGTTCACAAAGCCTTTGCTGAATCGCTGCAGTGCCGTATAGAAAGTCTTACAAGACAGTAAATCGAAACTTGAGTTTAAATCTAAAAGAACAAGAATTGCCAGTGCAGCCCAATTGCAGGTAATCGGTGTTTAAATTCATGAGTTTTAGCCAATTATATGTTGTGTGGGGTCACAGTGTCCTTAGGCCTTCTTTAGCCACCACTTTCCAATTCAATTCATCCTTGAGTCCAAGTTAATGTTTGTGCACCATTTGACAGGATCTGCTCAAGGCCATCTTGAGATAATAACCTCTCAAGAATAAGACCGATGGACAACTCAAAAAACATAAGAAGTATTGACAGTGGTTGTTGGTAGTGAGCAGCTTTTTTGGAAAAAAAAAAAAAAGTCTGGACAGACACATGGGATAAACCAGACCAAGTAAAGTCTATCTTTGTTTTTGTTTTTGCCTCCTCCTGACCCCCCAGGCTACAGTTAGTCTCCAGGCCTCAGAGGAGGAAAAAGGTTGTACCAGGTGATGTTCAACTATAGCAGGAAAAGCTAAATTGAGCTGTTGTCTTCAGGTAAAGATAGTGAAGCAGGAACTCTGACAAGCAACAGTGAGAAAAATCAATGGGTGAGTCAGTCAAATGTGGGAAGTGTTTACCTGTGTTATTTTGGAAAAGTCTAATGGAGTTTGGTATCAAGAACTTTTCGGGCATAAAAACTTTTTAATAAAATAATTACAGGATATTTCATTAAATCTTATCAGGGAATTCAGATTAGAAATCAAAAAGGAGTACTAAAGTTAACTAACTGAATTCATTACAAATTTAAATTTGGGGAAACAGCATCTCGACATCATTATGTAGCAATAGTTGTGGTGTCATGTTACAATAAAACACCCAAAGGAAGATATAATGACAGGCTGAAGTGAAAAAGCACAGCCTAGAATGTAGTAAACCAACACAGCACAACACAGACTTTAACACTTTTATCTATCTCAAACACACACACATACACAGTATGGTTTCCATAATTTCAGGGGACATTTCATTGACTTGCATTTATTCCCTGGAGACTTTCCTGGAAACCCTAGAGATCTCATTTGTTGCTGCTACACATCTAACCTTTATCTAAACCTGACTGTAACCTTAACTTAACCTTAAGTCATGTCTTCATCCTTATCATTATTATTTATTTTGATTTATTATTATTATTATTATTATTATTTTACATTATGGGGGCCTGCTTTTTGTCCCCATAAGGGAGACAAGTCCCTATAATGTGAGTGTGTAAACAGACTTAGGTCCCCACAACACAAACAAACATACACACACACAGACACACACAGAGGCCCTGTAGCGTCACAGAGATTGAGGAGGGGATAAGGGTCTTTTTTATCCACTTTCCAAAACCTTTTAGTCTCAAACATAGACAGGCCTAATGCAACCGCCGCTAAAGGCTGTATTTGTGTGCGTGTAAGTGTGTGTGGCTGTATCTGTGTGTCTGTGTGTGTTCTTATTATTTGTACAGCAATGTTTTGTAACAAAATGAAAGTTTTTTTTATGTGGTTTGTGAAAGAAGGTAAAATGTGCCTTAAAGAGATAGTAAAAAAGAAATAAATGCAACTACATCCATGATAGCAGTAGCCCCAGTCAGTGCACCACACAGTAATTGTTCTATCATAGCAGAGCAACTCTGACTAACCATGTTAAACTTTGGAATTCTGTACATGCCGGAGGTGAGTGTAATCCTGTGTTGACCATTAAAAAAAATCAAAAAACAAGAACAATATCATGAGAAATAGATGACCCAATGTGTTTTTCTGCTCTTCTACAAAATGAGAACACATGACCTGTTGTAATTTAACTACAAAAACAATGGTGGGTGAATAAAAGTTCAGCTATTCTCAGGTTTTGTTAACTTCTCACAAGCCTTCATACCTCACATGTACGGACGACCCCACCACCACCACTACCACCATCCCTTGAATTCCACTGAAAAATAAAGGCCTTTAAAAAATGATTCCCCACACAACTCCCCATCTCTTTCCTTAGAATAACAGTGTCAGAAAATTAACACAAGCCACAGGAAGAACTATCTGTCTCTGACCCCGAGAAGCCGACGTCTTGATCTGATAATACAATTAATGGCAGGATGTGAACTTTCCTTATCATCCTTGTGGGAGTCAATACTGTAAAAGTAGGCAAATACTTGCTAGCTGATGTCAGATAGTAGTCTGTATAATTAATATTAGGCCCTAGAGAAGTTAGTAATTCCTAATAGTGTTCCACTGTTCTCTGGTATTCATGGATTCCAGACTTCCTCTCACTACTGATAATCTCAATGAACAGCTCAATGAGTGGATCCTTTACAGTGTACAGTATTATTTGTTTATTCAGAAACTGAAATATCATGTTATAATATCTTAATTTATTGCTTGTTATTTATTTGTTTCTCTAAACACAAACAGGAAAGCCCTGAATGTTTAACTACTTCTGAGCATTAGACTAATGATACTTCCATTTCAGTAAAGTGTGCAAATTTAACTTTAAATAAAAAAAATTAACTATTACAAATTACAACTGTTTACAAATTTAACTTTTTAAAAACCTAGTTTGTGAGGCCAAGAGGCCAACTGATCAGTCATGATATCAAAAGCAAAATTGAAAAGAAAATCAGGCCCACTACATTTTTGTTGGGAATCAAAATGCTATATCATAATGTAGGTCTGTAAATGCAATATTACATTTCCCAAATTCACTGATTAGTCCTCATTCTAAAGTCATTTTAAAAAGTAGGCAATAGATTGTAAAACACGTTACCTCTAACATTTGTGTTGCTGATCAAGTTTACCTCACAAAATTAGCATTAATTCCCTATTAAGATCTGGTAAGTAAGAGCTAAAACAACAGGTGGTTGAGATCATATAGCAATTTCTATAATAAGCCATTAGCTTCAAGTTATGTGCTCATTATGCTAGGTGCAGTGTTGTCAACTACCTCCAAATGAAAAGAGCTGAAGCCAGCTTGAAAAGTGAATAAATGTCTTTAGCTGCTGTCACATAGTAATTAGCACATCTATGATGTCACGCCCGGTTTGTACTCTACATAGCATCAGACTGTGTCAGGTCTGTGTCTGTTATAGGCGTGCTGTGATTTCTCCTGTAAAATGGTCCTTAATGAACAGAATATATTTTCATAAAAAGCACAGTCTGCAACTTGATGCATTCAAAACATGACAAAGCTCAAGCTGAATACTTTCAGGGGGTTTCCACTATACCGTTCTAACGCTACTTGGCTTGACTCTACTTGCTTTTTTTGGTTTTCCATAATGGATTGTACCTGGTGCTCATTTTGCTACCTGCTCTGGCAAGGTACCAAGTGAGCTGAGCCGACACTAAAATGTGACATGAACAGTCTGCCGGCCACTGATTTGTCAGAGGGAGCATCATTACAAGCGCAACCAGGCACGAGCTAGTTGAGAAAGCGTCAACAAAATAATCAACTGCCATTTTTTAGCCATCGTCATAGCCTACATCATAGCAAGCTAATTTAAAATGGCAACAAGCAGCAAGTACCACATTGCATTGATGTCCTCCATTAATGTTTACTAATGTTTGTGTGTCTCTTAACGTCAAGACATCAAGGAGGTGGAAAATTGTAATGGAAAACGACATGTCTGGTATCAAACTTAGTAGAGTTAAGTCAAGTTGAGTAGTGCTAGAATGGTAAAGTGGAAAAGAGAAAATGCTTGGTCTTGACAGTGTATGAAGTTGTTTGTTTTTTTGTATTATATTCTTTACTTATATTCCAGACAAACTATTAAAGACGGCCACTGACAGCCACTGTTAGCTTTAAGTTTTTTGTGGCCACTAAGCTGATAAGTTATCATGAACCAGGTGATCCTGGCATATTGTTTCAAATATTCTGTAAACTTCTCTAAAATAAGGACTTTTTTAAACCCATGGAAATGACAAACAGACACAGAAAGTATAAGATCTGTGGTAACTGTGCATATAATGTCATGTCAATGTCAATGTTATTTCAGCCTGAGAATACTACAAGTTTTCACACGCACTTTATTTTTTCCCTTCAGTGACACACTCACACACATTAAGCTGTCCTTCGTTCACACAGGCTCACTCATTGTGGCCGCAGTCTTCCTCTCACACTTTCATTCGCACATAGGCCCCCTCATCACCAAACACTGAGATCTCTTTATCTCATCCTCTCTGTCGCCCCTTCTGCACTGTCTCATATCCATCACAACACCCCAAGGTCAATCTCCCTCTTTCGTGTTTTTTCCCACACATGGACGCTGACACTCTTCCTAAGACAGCAGCAGTGGCTTGTTTGATGTTTGACCCACAATGAAAGAAAGCATGGAATTGAAAGCTCGTGCTATATTGCCTTTTATACTGTATGTGTGTATATGTAATCTCTCTGTCTGTGAGTATAGAGGTAGGTGTATAAAATAAGCGGGGATGTATTTAAACAAAACCATAATGATACAAAATAATTATACCATACAAAGAGAAACTAAAGAGGAAAAAAAGAAGCTGGCTTTAGGTGAAAGGATATTTGATGGGTTTCACACACATAGACACAGTAAGAGAGAGTGCACAGGACAGAGCAAACACCATTAGAGCATTACAGCCCCCCTCGTATCTTTCATCCTCTCTGGTGCTTTGCTTTGCTGTCTGTCTGTCTCTGATAATGATATCCTAACACCAGAGTACAGGGAGATCTAAGCAAGGTCAGAATGCCTATAATGCGAAGTGTCACACATAACATGCACTCAGAAAGGTTGGTCTATGCAGAAAAAATATGCTTTTACATAAGTGTAAGTGCATGTGTGTGTTGTTGGGATCTTCTGTCAATCATATCCTGCTACTCTAAGGTCCCAAGGACTTAATCTTTAGTATGTTGTCAGCCAAGGCCTGTTTTCTGTATCTGTTCAAAGGTCTGTGAAGTGAGGAAATATTGCGCCTGACATGAGGGGAAGAATCATGAAAATTCACATCTAACATTGTTGACTGCACTTCTCTTTTCACGTCAACTCTTTGCAATATTTCATTGTGATTTTGCAGATTTTAATACCTGCTTTATGACTGAGTCACATACTTGTGTAAACAAGTGCCAACACACACACACACACACACACACACACACACACACACACACACACAGATAACAAGCTATTCTTGTCCCAAACACACCAGAGTTAAGCCATTAGGATGCTTCAGCCACACATCCAATATTAAAGACAGCCTCCAGGCCTATTCTGTCACACTATCTGTCTCTCCCAAACTGCATGAGTCATGCTGTTTTGGTTACAGAGGCAGTTTGTGTTTTACATGGAAACATGAGCCACCTCATGGTTATGAAAGATTTGGTATTCATCCTTTTTAATCTATACAAGAGGAGGTGTAATTGGTTTCAGTTTGGTGTCACGGATTCTTGTTGTCTACCTGAATTGGATTTATATTATTCAGGTTTAGCACCTCTTCATACTGCTTCTGAATACTTGTTTAATTCTTAATAGAAATTGTAAGAGGAAATTGAACAAAATAAAGCAACTAGAGTGTTTCCTGTTTACTTGTGACCATCTGTGACATCACAGAGGATCTCCTGATCTCACACAAAAATCATAGCAGCTTCAGGGTTGCAGTTCTGCTGTTGTGGTCAAACTGAAAGACTGAAACTTTGAAGCTTTCCTGAAAATCAGTGAAAAGAGCAGCAATACAGTGGAATAGAAGTGGCTAAATGCCTTGTTAGTTTGCAGCAATGGAATATTATTATTCGCCTTCCTATTGTTTAAAAAGTTACATTGCTGTGGATTCATGACTGAATGACTATATGCCTGAAATATTTTCCCATCTTAGGCCTACAACACCTGACTTGTTGATGACCTATTGGTGACATCTCTTTACGCTCTGTTTTTTGTCTCTACCAACCCTTAAGGGAAAAATGTGTCTCTTTAGCTGCTAAATGTCCACTAGATAGGCACCAACTGTTTGTGGCCATTGCATGGAGCTGAGCAGTGTGTGTACAGTTGGCTTTTAGAGTTTTTGGCTGAAAGCAACCACCTGCTGTGGTTGATGATTACGCTATGATAGTGAACTACAACAGCAAAAAGCTAAATAGTGGTTATAACAATAAATTTTCACACCAGTTAAAATACCAAGTTTTAGTGATCTGAAAAATAAAACTAAAATAAATCATTTCACAACTTTTTCCACTTTAATCTATAATCTATACTTCTATTTTGAATGTAAAACAATCTTTAAGGAGGAACTTCCTCCATATCATTTGTTTTTTTATTGCTTTTGTTCTCCCTTCCCCGGAGGAAGGGAGAACAAAAACAACGAAATACAAATAATGTGGTTGCATTTTATAAATGGAGATGGCAGTGTTCAAAATTAACCACATTCATTCTCATCTTAAATAGTAGTCAGCACTCACTAGCCTCCAATTCAAATGACTCTAACTGACTCAAAAACATCCAAGTCCACCTAAATGTATATAATAAAAAACAAAAATTACAATAAGTGTTGCAAAACAATGTGGGAGAATTGTCTGATGAGACAGCAATTGAACTTTGGGGCCAAAACTCTAAAAGGGGCGTTTGGTGCGAATACCAGAAAAAGTTCCCCATACCCACAGTGAAGCATGTTGGTTTTTAGTTCAGTTGGAGCTTGAACTTTAGTCAAGGTGGAAGGGTATGAACAGTTCAAGCATCTGCTACAAAACTAAAGGTGAAGAGGAATTTCATTCTTAAGCAACCCAAAATACACCCCTATCAACAACTGAATGACTTCCACAGGAGATGAGTTTTGGAACAGCCCCAATAGAACCCAAACCTGAATTCAAAACTGTCTCTGTGAATGCAACACCACACTGTGATTATGTTAATGTTATGAAAACCCAGAGTTAATTAGTGGAAGTACAACTACTTATGTTAATTGAGCACATCATGAATGTCTAATCAACACAAGTTATGAGATACGCCACAAACAGCGGGGTGTATCTATATTCACAAATTGGATCCTGTTTCCACCTCCTGTTGTTATGTAGAGATAAAGATGAAGTATAGTCTGCACTGGTTGGTACAGCCATAGATTCCAACCACTATGTGTGACATAATAAGTCTACATCTGTTTGACTGAAACAAGACAAGGCACGAAAAGTACGTCCATTTCACCTGCTGTCTGGAATTTGAGAGATGTGGCACATGCTCATCAATTTGCAATAATACATGCATCTTCTTACATGAGTACTTCTATTAAATCTAACACAACCAGCTCGAGGCTCACAAAATAAGAGCAGCAACATCTGTGGCTTTGTGTGTGAATGACAGACTGGTTTGTCATAAAACAGCAGGCTTTCACTAATTCACAACTTTGAACTGAATTGTGATGACATGATCATATTGGGGTGAAGATTTCATTTCAACTCAGCTGCTTTAATTCCAAATAAACTGTAAGATATTGTGTTCACAATGTCAAGACTGTGTTTGTTTTGGAAGAGTGACATTGACATTTCACCTTTTACCAACAAAGTTTTATCAGTTCATCCTCAAAATGAACATTTGTGTCAAATTTGATTTTCTTGAGACTTTCTTGAAATATTGGACTGACAAGAATGGTATGGATGGGCCAAATGGAAAACCACAGTTGCTGGAGATAGGGAGGTGGTAGGTGTCATAAAAATCTATTAATTAATTCTTAGTAGCCTGTGTTAGCGATCTAAAGTCATTATAAAAGTTTATCTAGTGTGATTACTTGGAAAAAACACTGCCTTGATTGCAGTATCAATCACATGTAAATATAAAGCCTGTGGGCAATAATCAACCTGTTGGATGTTTCAGTTTATACAGAATTATACAAACCTGTAGCCAAAAATAAGACACACCTGGTCCACAATAATATTTAAGAATTTCCACTGCATAGTGAAAAACAACTGTTAGTGCTAATCAGATCCAATGAGAGCTAAAAAAAAAAAAAAAAACATTTCCCACATCATTAGCCCACCAGCGGTTTGTGCCTGCGACAGCAGGAAGGTTGGGACTGTTTGTGCTGTTTATGCCAATTTCTGACCCTCTCATGAGAAAGTGGCTACAGAAAGACCAGGCAGCATCTCTAATCCTCTGTCCAGTGCTGTGGATCATGTGCTCAGCTTCATTCCGTTGTTATTAACTGACAGAGCCAGAGGTCGGTATGGTCTTCTGCTAGAACCCATTGACTCCAAGGCCTGACAACTGTATTTTAAGCTGCCCTTTTTACACGTCGCTGTCGGGATATTTTACTTGCATACTGGTTGCCTCGAATGAGCCTCACCACTCTCTGACATCCTTTGTCAACATGGCACATTGTACCCCCAGGACTGCAACTGCTTATCACACCAATCTCTGGGAATTCTGCACATTACAGAGCATGAGTGGCAGCTATTTCTGAGATGCTGAAACATGCGTCTGACTGCAGCTCATTCCACTCATTTTCAAAATCTTTCAAAGGATGCTTTTTTAAATGGTTCTTGCAAAAGGCAATGGATAAAGCGGCAGAGAAATAGAAAGCACACATTGTTGTATGAATGAAAAGATTGGTTTGAGCTGGTTTTCTAGAGTGCTTGATTCTATCAGAGAGCTGCTTTCACAGGCAGATTTCAAGGTTAGATGTGTGACGCGAGAGTGAGAATCCTTGGTCAATTGATTCCTAGATCTGTGTTGAATAGATTTTTATTCCCAAGTGGAATGGATTGTAGGGAAGTACAGTGGTGAGGCTGGTTATCAAGGATCTGTGTCCCCCATACACATCGCTCATGTCTTCCACATGGTCTCTCCCATGTGTGCTCTGACCTCGTATGAGGCTGTATCCATCCAACAGACACTGTCAGTGATTTTACCCCACATTTAATTTGATGTCTCTCCAATCAACAAGTTATGTGGTTTCTTTTCAGTCTCTGTGCATGTGTCAGCACTCAGCTTTCCTTACACTCCTGCTATGTTTGGACCTTTTTTCTACACCTTCTGTTAATCTGGTCTTATTTTAATGAAATAATTAATTTAATCTTTTTAATCTTATTAAAAAAAAAAAAAAGATTATTAGTGGAATCACCAAATTTTGTTGGACACTTCCACCAATTAGTCCAATTGCAATGAATTGACAATTGAATACTTAAGCGGTGATGATTAATGGTTAATGGTTAATCTGTTTTGTTTTCTTATTCCATGCCAATTCCATAGCCACAGCTGTGGCTGGCACAAAGGGCATAACATGTTGAATCATGTTGAATATATATATATATCACCACTGAATAGTGTTGAAAGTTTTACATGTTGAACTACTACTGATAATTTTGTAATTCAGATTAGTGAATAAGTTTCCGGGAGTATCATGGGAGTCACTATTACATCTGACAGTTGCCTAGAATTTATGTAAACATGAGGCTCAGTGCGCTTCCCATCGATATTAAAAGTGAGCTGGTGTTACCAGAGGAGACAGCTGCCTTCCAGTCAACACACGGGGAACAGCTGTCTCCTGTGGCCAGCCTGTTTTGGCGAAAAAAAAGGGACACTAAATAATAAATTAGTATAAATATTTACAAATTATTTGCACTGGGGAAGCAGAGCTGGGGTGTTTATTAGACTCAGAGGAATATGAATTTTTTAGAAAGGATAAAAAAATCGCAAAAACAAGTGTCTGCTTCAGTGCCTGTTTTCGGTCTAGTAGACACAAGGTTACAGGACACTGACAAACACACACACACACATCACAGCACGGGCTTGGTGATAATGAATACAGTACCACCTGTTCAGTAAATGATCTAATTGCTCTCAGCAGATCCCCATTTCCTCACTATTTCACTGTTTAAACAGCACCATTTAACAGGTAAAAAAAGTTGCTGCAGAGAACTATCCACTCTCTCACACCTTCACTAATTTAACATTTAACAACATCTCCTGTCATGTCAAAGAGCACAGAGAAGAGAAGAGAGGCAGAGGGGGGAGGAGAAATGTGGCAACAGTGAGTAAAATGGGTGAAAGAAAAAAAGAGGATTAGAAAAGTGGAAATGAAAGGATGAAGGAATGAGGTTAGGTTAGAGAGGAAAACGGCTATTTGTTCAACAGTGGCTCCATCGAATCGATTAAACACCTTTCTCATGTGCCTGCCCATTTCCTACAAACACACACACACACACACACACACACACACACACACACACACACACACACACACACACACACAAAACATGCACATCGATGCACTGGGCCACAGGCCAGCATTCGCAAACAAAGCCAATGTAACAACTGGACACACATGCAATGGTGATTATAAATTGTAAATGTACAAAATAAGATGCAAGCACACACACACACACACACACACACACACACACACACACAGAAATAAATGTGCAGTAACAAAATAAATTACAACATGGAAATAAATTTATTTCGTTCTCTCTTCATTGCACTTGAAGAGATTTGGTTTATTCATGCAAAATAAAAGGTTGATGTGTTACTGTTCTGTGTGTGTGTGTTCTATATTTGCAAAATTAACACTTCACGCTATGATCCTCAAGAAAGAAACCTGGAAGCTGCCATAGATAATTTGCCCATTCCTCCCTTCAATGCTGTCGCCTAAAATGATGTTCATATCAAACTACAGTGAGCTTTTAAGTTTGCTTTAACTTCTCATTATGAAGTAAATGTTGATAGGACAATGAAACGGCTAAAGAATAATGACACCATCTGCAGTTAGATTGGTTGCCTATAAGTCTTGCTTTCACTGTGTAATTCTAGCTGCCACCAGGCTGAAATTTCCATAGAATAATGAAGGCTCGTTTTATGGTAAACAGAGAGAAAGAAAGATGACAGTGCTTTTGTTTTTCTCAGTAGGTATATGGTGGAAATGGCAGATGGTAGAACCACCAGAGTAACTGTGGAAACCGGAGATGGAGAGAAACAGAAACAGAGGTAAATGTGAATCTATAAAGGATATTAATTTAATAGACAGAGCCATGGTCATACTGTGACAGAAATTCAACAGTAGATCCACTGGGTCTGACTTTATGCATGTAAACCAGCTGGTGCCAAAGCCCATCAGGATTTCTCCTGGTAGTCACAGTAATGGAGAGATCTCCAAACCCAGATTCAGTTTTCAAGTCACAAAACCTGCCTATTTATTAACACAACCAGAGGTTTTAATCTGCCTCCATGACAGCACTGACATCTAGGTTTTAAGTTTAAACTGTAATTCTTGTGATTGTTTGTTGCTTGTTACCCACATAGCAAATGCTATTGTTAAACTCCTGAGAGACATTTCTGATTCATTAACTGCTTGATACTCAAAAATGACAGTAGTCTCTTTAACATAAGCTATGACGAAACTTGACATTAACTCAACAGTACATAACATTAGTGTCACTAGAACTGAAAATGATTTTTCTATTTCAAAATACATCTGCACAAATCTTTTTTTTTTTTTTTTTAAGTACCTACAATATTGCATCTACAGCACAACAGATAACTCTGGCCAACAGCTAATCATAACTCATCCACTTTTATAACTTAGACACACAGGTGGTCAGACAGTTGTACAAGAAACCACTTTCACTGATTTGCCTGAAGGCACCAGCAACAAATGCCTGTCTCAACACAGTTTTATGAATTAAAGTGAACCTGGAACAATTCATCATCATTAGGTGGAGAATGTGAGCTTCTACCAGTTAACAGAAAGAGACTGAGTGTGTGTGCAAAGTACAAAACAATGGGTAGTGTGATGCTGCACTAACCAATGCATTTACTGTGGCCAGTGATAACTAAGTACATGTACTCAAGAGCTGATACTTATGTTTTACTTTGAGATGTCCCAATAAAGTTGTGAGTTTTTGAATATTATATACTTGCTGATACTGAGTCCATATCTGATATTGTGCTTGCCTCCATAATAGAGAATTTTTTTCAACTTTTTGTTTTGTTTTAATCATTTTGCAGATACTGCAGGTGGCTGTTTTTTCTTTCCTTTATTTTTTATTTATTTTTTTACTGATTTTGTAAAAAAAACAACTTTACTAAAACTACATTACATGTGCAACTTTGTGTATGTTGTGCACAATGTCAGATAACATAATTGTTAAATTTTTTGACATTGGGACCTGGATTAGTTTTTACTGGACTCATTTTGAAGATGATGTAATCGTTGTTCCTGCTTCATACATTATTTCACTGCAAATGTCCACACCCCAGCTTTGTTAATGGTTTAATGTTGAGAATATTACATGAGCTATGTAGTATAAGGATGTATTCACACTAACCTTGTTTAGTCAGAAGTGTCAATTTAAACCAAACCCTGGATTGTTTACTACCTTAGTTTTGTTTATGTGTTGGTGTGAACGTTGGATTGGATTTCTGGTTCAGACCAAGCAACTGCTCCCCAATGAAAACATTCATTAACTAAAATTTGCTGATATGTGCTCACCTCAATGCCAGGATGATATTATATATCTACAATATTTGGAGTCTGAGTTTTGTCTTTGTGAACGTGAAAAGAACCAGTTGAAAAACTCAAACAATACTTTTAATTTAATTTTAATTAAATTTGGTTTTAATTTAGGAACTGGATCTTTAGGTTTGAACATGACATGAGATTATCCAATGAATGTAGATGTTTTATGTAACTAATGTGGCATCAAGAAGTACAGGCAAATAAATAGAAATTGTTTTGAGTTTTGAATTAGTTAATTTCTCTGTGTTGAGCAAATGAAGCATTTCAAACCTCAATTCTGAGGAAAAGCTGCAGTGCAGGCAGAGGTCAAGCTCATCTAATAGGCTCAACTATGAAAACGTGTCTAAGCAAACTTCTATTTCCTGGGGACATTGTAGATGCAGCACAAGGTCTACAAGTTTAATAGGTTGTCTTTGATTAAACATTTCTTTGCAAACACAGCACACATAAAGAAACAGTCATAAGAGTAAATGATGAATTCTGCCTTTTCATCTTTTCTAGTTAACATCACATAGGCAAAGCACTACATTCAATGTGGTGGTCAAAGGCTACAGATGGTTATGGGTAAAGCTGACAGTGGAATCTTTTCCTGCATGTTACTCAATGCATGAAGTAATGTGAATCCATCAACACATTTTTATTGGTTCTCTTACATTTAGTGGATCATCACAACATTTTTTCTGATGTGAGGTCATTATAGTAGATGTGATCCAATATCAGACCAACAATCAAAGATTTGAGCCCAAAAACTTTTACTTAAGTGTGATTTTTCAACATCTATCATACTTATTATATTTTTCTGCAGCTGCATCAACAACATATTCTCAGATGTGGCTAGTTGTATCAGTAGAATATAAATTGACAGCAATGACTTGTGATCAGGGTTTGTTCTTCAACATGGTAGCCCACAACCCTCACCAAAATAGAACCGAGCAGAGACAGGCTTGTATATTTACACAAATATGACTGGACCCGTCTGAGTCTGTAGGAATATCATGTTCCAGCATAGCACTAACCTGCCCTGATAACTATGACATTTGGAAGTTTTGACATTTTTTACTTTCTACCCAAATTGGAAACACACATCAACTGTTGTGTGCCAGGTTTCATGTTCTCAAGGGTCAAAAACCGATAATGACACAATGTAACGTAATAAATGCATATTTGTTATCAAAATAGCATAGCACAGAGTATATGATCAAGTACATATGGCATGCATCTTAACTGTCGTGGCCTGGTCTGTCTCCTGTGCTTTGCAAACGAAAAACAAAATGGCAGTCATTTTAACAATCCAGTTTTTGTTTTCAAAAGAAAAACAAGAAATCAGAGCTATTCCAAAATTTTACAAAACTTTTACAAGTTTTCGTCAAAAGTAAAACCTATGTTGACAAGATAAAAACATACAACACTACACAGGAGCTTCTTATGTTTTGACATAAAATGTCTCAGCAAGACGCTAGTGATTGTGAAAATGCCAAACCGTGTTGCGGTGAAACCAGAGTAACAGCCTATTTGTTTGTCTCAGGTGCATGTGCTGTTTAATTACATGTTCACTTACATGCTTCTCTTCAAAACTGACTACATTATTAATTCCACCATGGTGTTTACACTGCATGTAAACAGAAAGTGCTTGTTGCGGTGTTCTTGTTCCAGCAGCATGCTTTATGATGTGCTTGGGGGGTCATGTATTCCATGAAAAGTATTTGGGTGTGAATAACTGTGGCTGCCTTATGTAAATATCTCATATCCATATTGTAATTATGCCATCAATCAGAGCAAAGCTGGGATCATAGTGGTACGATATTGGCTGTCAAGGCAGAATGCACCCCCTCTTTCTCTCTCTCTCTCTCTCTGTCTGCCTCTCTTCCATCTCGCCCATCCCTTTCTCTCTTCATGACTATTCACTCTCACTGTTTCTCTCTTTTCCTTAATTAAAGTAAGTGCTACCAAGCTTACATTAGAGGGATCTTCTAAAAAATCAATGCATACATGTGTATAAACATTGTTGATTCACAAAAGCAATCTTTGAGTCAAATTTATAGAAAGCTCATTCATTGACTGTGAGCATTCATTGCAACTGGATACACCTCCACTTTCTTTTCATCAAGAGAAAGATAAGAAATTATAATTAGTGAATGACACGAGCATCCCTCACAAAGAAATGATGTCATACTAATTGAAAAGATGTTGTGGAGATGTACATTGTTGTAAATCTAGCAAGACAACAGGTTTACATGGAGGAAGTTGAAATTAGAGATCATATCAGAAAATAAGACTTCTCAATAACACCCGATCCATTGTACTGTATAAATAAAACAATAACACAAAAGCTCCAGATATTATTTTATAATTAGAAAATTTACATAACACTGAAACATGTTTGTAATGTTTGGAGAATCGCTGTCTCTGTCTTCTTGCCTCTCTCCATCCTTGGCCTCTTTATCTCTTCTCCTCTCTGTGGATAGTTGCTGTCAGGTTGGAGGCAGGGTGCTGTCTGCCTGTCCACCCACACAAGGCACCAGCCACGCTGATTCGACCCACCACTGACAAAACTACACACACACACACACACACACACACACACTCATATACACACACACACATATATGCTTGTCACACACATCACACAATCCCTCACATACAGGAGTGAGCGTGGAAACGCGCATTCAGCACAGACACAATCGCCTCAAAAGTTTGTACGGATACACAGAAGATACATTTGGACATTCAGTGCTGTATTTGTGTAGGTAGATGTGAAAGAAAAGTTTTCATATATATAAAAAAGCAGAGCTCAGAGAGGTTTCTTTCTGAGAAGCAGAGGGGCTTGTACACTGTGTGTGAGTATTGATTTTGTGGCTTTCAATAAGATACCGAACATACATTTGCAGGCTGTACTTGAATTTGAAGAGAAAAATTGTGACAGGACTCTGAACAAGCAGACCTGTGGTTTTAATCTTAAATAACATACTCTAGTATAAACAATACATTTTTTGTGAAATCTAATTCTGTACAAAAGTATTTCAAATTCTTGAGGATTATAGAAAATGGGTTGTAATTACTTCTTACTGAAATAATGCAATAGAGCAACTTTCTTTCACTCTGCTGTGTTTCGATATTCTGGCTTCAACAAAGCCAAATAAACCATCTTTACCAATGACATAGGTCATCATAAAACAAAGCTAATTGTTTCATCCTGTAGTTTTGTTGAAATTTCAAAGGCAGTGAGCAACTTTTAGATGTCAGGATTTCCAGTAAAGTGAGGTTAGATTTCCAGACATCTAGAATCTCCACCATCACTGAACTCTGGGAAGTTGACAATATCTATTACCATCGGAAACTTACATTGACAACAACTTTAAGGTAGCAAAATACAAAGATTTAGATTGAATAAGGAGGAACTCATTTGGAATTTAAATGTAAAGTTTTTAGTCAGTAAATACTCGATTTTACCACATTGTCTCCAAGGTTGGATTACCATACAGATAAAATGTCAAAATAATCCTCAAAGCCCCAATTTCAATGTGTACCAATTGTTTTTTGTGATGTAATGAAACAGTGATCTGTAGTGACTCTCTAATATCTCATGTGCTTCTATTCATAGTGGAAATGTGGAAACAACAGAGGCTTAATACATTTACAAAACAAAAAAAAAAAAAAAAAAAAACTTTGGTTTGTATTTAATTGTTTTTCTAGGCTCTAAATCATCTATGTATTCAACGGTCACATCAAGCACTGATCCAAAGACTGTCGCATCAAACATGTTCTGGGTCAAGGTTATTGAAAATTGGCAGCATTTTATTTTAAAGTTGAAAGGACTTTGGCAAAAACCATTTGACAGAGAACATTTCAAATGCAGTGGTTTCTCAGATTTCCATTTAAGTGAACGCCTGCACCCACTCTTAATAATTGATGACTAAAACACATAGTGTTGGTGCAAATTTACTGAGCAACAATAGTATTCTGCAACAAAACACAAAATATCTGGAAGGCTGAGACCTAGATCTGCATATACATGTGTACAGAAAATGTTTACATACTGTGACAATCTGTAAACTGATTGAGAAAAATGTAATAAGGTTGCAGACATGCACAGCAGAAGCTGTTAATATTCCTCATCTTTAAGTATCACTGTCATTTTCTCATTATGACCAACGTATTGGTCTGTTCAGCACCATCAGTACACCTCTTTAAGTGTCTTTACTTTCTTTTTTCTCTCCCACTCTCTTCTCCTTGATTATTCTACATGTAACACAAGTCACTGGTATCAAATCATACACAGCAAATAAGTGCAACCCTCTTGACATGATAGCATCCCTGTTCCCTTTACACCAGGATGAAATAACAAAACAAAAATGAATGAGAAACTCAGACGGATGTCTGGGGAAATTACTCATTACTGACTGTGTTTTTATGCTGCAAAAATTAGCATAAGCCAATACAATGTGACCAAAGAAGGTGTATTTCAGTGTTAGATATTATAGACTGCAGCACTCACACTTTCCTGTGAACACACTGCGTTGAGCCACAAACACAACTGAAAAAAAAAACAAGGATAATGACAGCATAGTGTGAAAGCTGATCATGTTTATTATGCTGCATTTACATTCATATAGAGGCATCAATCATTCCTAAAGTGATATCTGAATATGCATGTGGCAATCTGTATCCTCAAATCAAGATCTTGCATTTAATTTAACTCTTAAACATTCACACACTAGTGCAATCTAAGCCCTACACAGTTTCTGCAAAACTGAGTTTGCAGTAGCTTCCGTTTCAAGAAAATTGGTGACAGAGTATAATACAAAAAGTGATGAATACCTGCACTAGAAATAAATAGATAAATAAAAAAAAAAAAAATGCAAACATGTGGTGCTCTGGAGCCACCTTATTGCTTAGGTGCTCCCTGAAACCAGAGGAGCTTGTGGCTTCCTAAAGTAAACTACTGTTGACAATTCAAACACACACCAAGTCTACCAAAGTGATAAAAATGCTTTGCAGCGTTATGATCTTCAAAACTGAACCATCTAACTATTTCTAATCTTCCTGATGATAGCACTGGGGTGCCGCATCCCACAATTTCTACAACTTTCCAAAACTGACTTCATGCTGTGACTGACCAAGTAAACAGAGGTGAGCAACTTTTTATGTCTTTTTGAGAGAGAGAGAGAGAGACAGAGAGAGAGAGAGAGAGAGAGACTGCCTGAAAAGCTCTGTCATGAAAGAAAGTTAAAACAACCACCTTCTGAGTCTATGTCTTCACCAACCAGTCCAGTTTTAGCCAATTAATGCTTAAATTCATGAGTTATGGTCACAATTATGTTGAGTGTAGTCACAGTGACCTTGACCTTTGATCTTTGATCGAAATCATCCTAATCATCCCTGAATATAAGTGAAAATTTCTGCCAAATATGTAGTGATTCCCTTAAGGATGTAATGAAATACTACATTCATTAAAAAAGCTAAAATTAGGTCACAGAGATGCTGACCATTTACATTAAGCCAAAAACTCTAAGCATTTCACCTTTGAGTCCAAGTTTCATATTTACCAAATATGAAAATATTTCTTTCTCCAGAAAAAACCTGGAGAATGAGATGGATCATAATAAGGGGAAGGACGAACAGGAAGCTTTTGCCAGCACAGAGGCATAAAAAAATTACTGTCAATAATCACTAATGACTAAAAGAATCCATTGTTGACTGTTGTCAAGAGATTAGACACAAGCTGTGGGGTTCATATGCTTTGTTGATTCAGCTGTTGACCATGACCTTCCTGAAACATTTTATGACTACATTATAATGTCACACTTCTTTCATTTTTGATGGTTCCCGAGAGGTCACTTGTCCAGAACACTTAAACAGAAGTTGTTTTACATAGACAAAGTAGCGTGAGCAGCCATTAGCAGAACAGCAGCTGTTGCTTGGCTGCTCAGTGTGTGTGTGTGTGTGTGTGTGTGTGTGTGTGTGTGTGCGCAGTAGACACAGTCCCAAGTTGTAGGTCATCTGCTTTTTTGCCATGCTCTGATCCCATTACACACAAACTGGAGAAAAATAGACAAGTGTAAAAATATGCTTACAGATCTAGTGCAAGTAAAAACAGGTGCTGGTGTTTGCCTTGGTCTAGTCGACAGCCAGATTGATTCAAATAGAAACGTGTCTATTCAGACATATATTAGATGGGTGACAGGTGTTTTCTTCAAAAACTAAAGCTATTGCCATCGACATTGGTGTGTGTGTGTTGAGTCTATGACAATGTTTAAGTACATAGTATATAATATCACAGAATAACTTCCAGATGAATGTCAGTATCCAAAGTTTCCCAGCAGGCATTTGGATTGTAAAGATATAATCAGTGATTTTAAATGCTGTGGCTGGCTGGTATAGTCTACAAGAGATGGTCTTTCTACAGGCACAGTATAAAAGTGCAGAACCAGTGATAGGGCAATGTATTACATTTCTTGTGTGCACATGCATGCGGGTGGTGATGTGCATGTACAAAATACATAAAAGACACACTGACAGTAAAACAGCTCCAATACGAATTTGAAAAGAAATTATTGTTTTGTTTATAGGAATGAGATGGATGTAGAGATATACAGACAGACATAACCTGGGACATAATGTCTATGATGGATGCTATTGCTAGCACGGAGGTGTAAAAAACTCCACAGGGAGGCTTTGAGTCTTTGCTCTCTCTTCATTTCAACTTGACAAAACCAATAGCCAAAAACTCATTATCAATAATAAGTAGCACTTATTGACTGATTTAATGAAAGTGTTCTGTTTGTCCCTTTGATTTTGATTTGAAAATGATTTTTTGCTTTTCATTTGCATGTACATGGCACTATATAAAGAGTTTGTGTCTTATTGAAGTAATCTACTTAGAGGTTTCTGGCTTGTAACTTTAAATGTCCAAGTCAGGATTAGAAATATGAAACAACAAGCAAAAACCAACTAACATGACAAGATCTAAAGGTGACAGAGAATCAAAAAGTGTTTTGACCTCATCTTTGTTTAAGAACGGTAGTCCACCCACATTGTTTGCGTGGCAGTGAGGGCAGCCAATCAGTGTCAAGTGCTTGTATTTCATAACGAGGTTGCCGAAAAGATGCCGAAAAGATGCAAAACCACGCATTTAAAATCCCCCAACCTAAAATAGCTTTCTGAGAGAGGTTTTTAGGAAGCTTCTGAGGCATTACACATCCAACCAACATTTTATTGTCTATGTCACATCATAGAACCAACGATCAAACCCCATTCAACCATTCTATGTCACCTTTAACATCAACTAAAGTCTGTTATTTTATGTAAATAAAGACAATTTGAAAGGATGACCTTTTACTATCAAAACCTAATTATATTTGAGTCTCAGTGATCATTAAACCATTTAAAATTGTCAGACGACCTGAGTGGTCACAAGTAGTTGCCATGGAAATCTGTCCCATCTCCATCCTATAGGACATGAATGTGACATGAGTCAGGCACATGTTAAAAGGTCTTTTCACACATGACATTTGGATATGTCACCACTTCAGTTCAGGATCCTGGTGTTGTGTGAGCCAGCCAACTGATTTACCATCATTATTGTCATCAGTTACACTGTCACTTACTTGTCACTTACTTTGACCACTTAGGAAAAGGTCCACTCTGTTCCTGAGCTTTTTGAATAGTGAGTGGTTAAAGGTAGTTTCATATTGTCTTAATACTTATGCTCAACAAAGTCAGCAGAAAAACAAAAAAAGTTATAGATATGTACATGAAGTTGTAGTTTAAAACCTGCAAAACCTGAATTTACAACAAAAGAGAAATGTGAACATCTGTGTGTTAACTCTGCCGGTATTCAAAACATCCTTATTTCAGTGTTCCTGTCTCTTTTCCTTATTTCTTCTGCTTATTCTTTCTTGTCTAGCCTCACAAGAAAAGTGAACAAATGAGAACAGAGTCAATTTTTCATCTCTTTTTTCTCCATCTGACGTCCCTGTCAACAGCAAAACAAACTGGATGGTGGAAGAACCCTTTCTGTGGGCTCCTCTAAATTGAGAGGACAGAACCGTTTGTGTGACACTTTCTGAAAGTGCTTGCTTTCTCTTTCAAGTGTGCAAAAACTAAAAACAATAGTTTACTTTTAGTAGGGAAAAAAGTTCTTTTTACAGCTTTTGCATACGAGACATTTGCTTTAAACTCGAGAATCTTTAATCACAAAAATGCCACAAATGCCACAGGCTAGTGTTTGAATAGCCCCCAACATTTGAAGCTGTTGTGCTGACATTTGCTCATCCAATATTTATTGGAGGCTTTTTTCAAACACCTGAGAGAGAATAGAGAGTGAAATCACAACAGAGTAACATGCCACCTCCTCTGAACTGCTGACTTTGGCTTGTTTGGGAAGGAACAAGCAAACAAAAGTGTGCTCTGAAGCGTTTCCCAGTGAGTTTTTTCCACTCATTCCCATGCCATCATGCAGCTTTCTGTGCAATGGTGAACAGAAAGCTGCATGATGGCTTTCTGTGCTTTCTGTTTCTTGGTTTTCTTATGCAGGACAGTTTTGTGGCAGCCATTTTGTACCATTTTATTTTGTTTGATTTAGGACACAGGAACAACACACACACAGACAGATGCAATAATAGCTAATGCACACACACACACACACACACACACACACACACACACACACACACACACACACACACACACACACACACACACACACACACACACACACACACACACACACACACACACACACACACACACACACACACACACACACACACACACACACACACACACACACACACACACACACACACACACACACATCAGTGCCTAACTCAGCAATCAATAATCTTTTTCAGAGCATTAAAAGTCGAATCAATAAAGAAATGTTGGCCAAGAGCTGCTTATGCAGAACTTAAAGGGGAATGCTGCTCAGTTTCAGTTCACCAATAGGTCGTTTCTGTGCCATGCAATGTCTCAATTACTATTACTCCAATAAACTACTTGGTTACCCTTCCAGCTACCAAAACCACCCTCCAGAACCCTGCTGAGAAGTCCCACATCAGGCCTCACTGCACATCAGCTGCAGCAGAGGCACTGAGTTATCCAACCATCGAACAATATACATTTAAAACTATTGGTTTTTGGATTAACATTTATATACTGTACTAAGAGAACTGTCGTCTATAAATGAACTTCCTTCTTTTCCATATTTCTTAATGCAGAACTAATAGTATTTTCTTATACAGTTGTCGTATGTCAATGCCCAGCTTTTAAGTATGGTAATGATCATCACTGAGAAAAGCATGGCTGCATACTAATATGCAGTAATTTCTGGCAAATAAAGGTGTAAAGGTTTAATGGACTGCATTTATATTGCATTTATTTAGTCTTTTGATGACCAGTCAAAGCGCTTTACGCTACAGTTGACATCCCCCCATTCATTTATCTATACACTGTGTGCTTTTTGTTAATCACATTCACACACCGATGGAACAGCTAAAAGCTGAAATTACTATGAAACCCATGGTCACCATGATTGTGCAGCAATGCATATAGAAATGGCTTGGCAGGCTTAGTTGCTTTGCAAAACTCCAAACTTCAAGCTCCAAGGCACGTGCAAGTTTCAGTCTCCTCTATCACATGTCACCAAAAGACACCATGCCCACAGTGAAGCATGGTGTTGGCAACATCAGGCATAAGGGTTGTTTTTCTCTTTTTCTTCAGCTGGGTTAGCTGGAACTGGGGTGTTAGTCAGGGTAGAGGGAAATAAGAACAAAAATCAAAAGGTGCTTCCACACAGTTCTTAGCCAGAGTCACAGTTTGATTGATACTAGATATTCTGCAAAAACAGCAAAGTGTGATAATTAGTAGATAATACATAGTGTGTTGGCTGTTGGAACTGGCTGCCTGTCCATGCAGGACACCCAGTGTAGCATTGGATTTACACAACTATATTAATTATTTGTGACAGCAAACGATTGGTTTAATTCTGTAACAAGTACATCTTATTCGCTCATGAATAATAATACAGTGCAAACAAAGAGCTAATCTTTTTTTCAATAACAAACCTGGCTGACTGTTTAAAAAGTCAGAATTTACAGTGCATTTTATTTCTGTTCTGCTGTTGCATTGTGATGCCATGGTCCACAACCCCTCTCAAACCTTCATTTGCTGGACGCCAAAGTTATGGCATGAATATACAAATAAGCTGCTGTACTCTGAGTTGTGCATTTAGCAGGTGTTTTACAACAGCTCCCTGCATGACTCCAGCAGTCAGATTTGATAATGCTGAACATTTACTGCTGTCTCCCCTGGCCACAAACAAGAGGAGAGATTTGTCTCCTCCCTTTATCTGTAATGTCACGTCAGTGTGCAGCCTCCTTGTGACTGAACTGCAAAAGATGGTGAAGCTGACTGTATGGGAGAACCCGTGGGGTTTTTCTGGGGAACAGGGAACATTGCCATGACAGATTGAGCCTAAAAAGACCAGCTTCGGCTCATGGTACCAATTTTGAGGTTTTTTGAATTGCGTTTCCTTAAGGCTGAAGTGAAGTTCATTTTTGGTTCAGTTGGGATCAGAGGCCATTTGGGTCCCCTGAATTTAATTCTACCAGATTTGCACGAACATGCACGAGCATGAAAAAACAAACAGGGAGTGATACAAATTCAGAAATGCACATGCAAGGCCTCTATGTCAGGTTCACATTATTGTGTTGTGTGGCTGCAGGTAAAAAGTGACCTTCTGGTCAATGATGAGAGGAAAAGATCAGAGCAACTGACAGAGAGAAAAGAGGACGAGGGAGATTTCATTTAAACTAAAGGGCAGAATATCATGACAGCACATGGGCAAATGCATAATCAGGGATAGACAGGAAACTAGATTGTCATTTGTCTTGTACTAGGTATTGACAGTAGGGCAATCCAAGACAGGATTTGTTCAGTTTATAATGCAGTTATTGTAATAAATGTTTTCTAATACATCAATACATGATCATTTCCACTTCTCATTCTTTCTTTTTTCTAATAGCCTGAGAATTGAAGGGTTCTGGGCTATTGGACTGGAACAGGTAATGTGCTAGCAGACCAGGAACATGTTATTGCTAGTCAGTCTCAATCAATGACTGTATATTAAGATGGATGTTGCACCCTCCATTTCCTCTCATTGTTTAAAAATGAAGCCGAAAACCAGTCCAAAGCCTGATCAGTCATGGGCCAGTCTCACATGTTGGGTTTTATGTCCCATACTGCAGCCAGCCACAAGGATATCATTGAGATATTTTGGGTACTTGCCACGTCATCCATCTTTATATACAAGCTATGGTCACAATTCCAGCTCAACCAAATAACTGGCAGGGCTTAACCTACCTCAGGAATAATTGGCCATTATATATACCAATGTGTCTATTAGTTGTCTGTTTATTCACGTGGTCATGTCACATAGGCATGTCCAACTTTATGACTATTGCATAAAAAAAAAAAAAAAAAAAAACATGCCATGCCATGCCATATTTGTTGATGCTGGTTCCATAACTGTCTAAAAACCATCTCTTCTTTCTGGAGTTTACATTCCAAATGACGGGGTATAAAAAACTTAATGGTGCAGCACAGCTAATAAACTACAATATTTGCTCAGCCTTCACTTCCCTCAAAGGTCAGTGCTGTCAGGACACTTCTCTGTCAGTGTTGTATTTTTGTGTGTTGGAGTTCACCAAAGTTGAACCTGATGAAAAAAAAAAAAAAAAATCTGCATAGATTTAGGCCTCACTAATGAATGTGCTTAACTCTACTCTACATGTGAGTCAACTGAAATGAAAAAGATTTTCTGTGCCCCCAATGCTTTGCAAGAACATGATGCATCGGATGTGATGCAACACACTGCAAAAGATTTTGTCAACAGTTATACATTGTTTACATGTAAGAAGTACATTTTATCCATATTGTGCCACGCACACTAATGTTACTGCGTTCTTCTTTGCCCTCTTTTCCTTTAAAACACACTTATAGACTAGGTTGTCATGTTTCCTGTCCCCTTATACATAACATAAACATTAAAAAGAACACTGTAGGTGTATACACACCATAATCATATGGAGCATTTTCTGACTATAGCGCAGCCAAGAGCTTCAGGAAATTTAGCTTGGCATGGTAAACATAAATGAACTGTAACTACACACACAAACACGCGCACACGCACAAAAACTAAAAGCTGCAGTGTTTACGGCACTGATGAGCCTGAAGATATTCCTGTTAACATGACATGAGCATATGACATACTAACCACACACACTTGATACACAAACACAGCTGCTAAGAACACGCTTAACACATCAAACCTACATATGTCAGATCAAATGTTATTTGATTAAACAGCATCCTCAAGTATTTCCTGGAGTGCATTTAGCGGACTTACGCCACACACACACGCACACACACACACACATATACACCCAAAAGGTCACATAGGAGCTGGCACGCATGCATGTTCACACAATCAAAAGGATATGAGGCTATTCAGACACACACACGCTCAGAGTTTAAGAGTTGACGGTAATGAGATGAGCAATCAGTTGTGTCAGATAGCTTGTCCGCCAGGAGGAGAGGAGTGAGGGGGAGTGTGTGCCAGGAATGGACACCACCTTCTCCTGTTTCCATCCTATTACTCTTTACGAATCTCTCATTCCATTGGCCAAAGGAGAGGAGGAGAGGAACATTGTTTTTCCCCCGGGATGACAGAGCAGAGAGGAGCTTCTGCCAGGATATCACGCCTCTTCTCCACTCTTGCCTCCTCTCTCTGAGGGAGAAGAGCATATGGCTGATCGCCTCTTCATCTGGATCCAGAAGAGACAGATGAGGAGAGAGATGAATCGGCTCAGTGCACATTTGACAGACGCCAGCGTACATGAGGCAGCCACGTCCAAACTCTTCTGGGTTAACATGATATGCAGGTTCAGGGTCAAGCCAGACAAGCAGAAAATGTCTGGAATATGATATTATGGTTAAAAAAAAAAAAAATATATATATATATATATATATATATATATATATATATATATATATATATATATATATATATATATATCATTTTCAAACAAAGCAAATGATTCAAGGATGAGAGCCGAGAGGCAGGTAAACACAGGAAAAACACAAAGAACATAGGTAACTGCCTGTTTGTCAGAGGTTTTCTAAATATCCCAGGCCACTCCTTTTCCAGTAAACCAGGTAGCAGCTGTAGTCAACTTCTCATATTGTCTCAGTTTCATTTTGATGTTATATTTGCTGTGCATGAGTGTTCACTGTTGGCACAGACCACCATATCATCAGTCCCTTTAGTATGATTCTATTTCATGGTTCAAAAAATACAGAATTTATTGGAAAAAAAACTAAACATAATTTGTCATTTTGGGTTTCAATATTTTGAGTTAACGACAATGTGTCAGATAAGTATGTGTAATATGAAGGATGTTGTAATGAATCCACAGATAATTCTAGCTGTCCTCTCAGCTCTACAGAATGTATTAACATCTTTTATCCCACTGCTTCAGTTTTAAGTCTCATTTTCACTGCTCTGATTTTTCAGCAAAATAAATTTGACCCACTGCACCCACCACTACCTGCCCATTGCCACAAAGCAAAGTCAGCACCTATGTACCTGATGAACATTTAGCAGCTATGGGCCCATATATTTCCCTCAGGAGTTTGTTGTAGATGAAAGTGGAGCTAAAAGTACAGAGAATACTGGACATACATTAGTTGTACAAGTACGTGGAAAACAGCTCCAGACGACATTGTCACTCAGGGTCTGGTCAGCTGTTTAGGATCATTTTTTTCTCATTGAAATTAATGGAGAGTTATGGTAGAGTTGGTCAAACTTTTTAAACTATCTTCTCTTTGAAGTATAGCTACTTGAGCAGACTTTCAGACTTTATTTGAGTTGAGTTGATTCTTTTTCTACATTTTTTACTCAAGCTTTTGTAGTTCCCACATAGCTTGTAGATTTCATTATACATATAATATGTGTATATATATAGTCAGTGTGATGACTTAACTGATAAGACTTACATTTTTTTTTTCAAACTGTCACTTGTTGAGAGAAACAACACCCTCAGCTGACCTCTATCAGTCTCTAGTAAAGGGAGGTGGTCATTTTTAAAACAGTCACATATCAGTTATTTATCAAGTAATCCAGACAAATGACATGTAGGTCTTCAGCAACGTCTCCTGATGCTCAATGCAGAGAAATATCAGCAATACAAAATATAGTTTTTGTGTTAAGGTATCTTGTTCAGTTGGTCCGTCAGTGGTTCTCCCTCTGTATTATCACTGCTTTGGTCTAACAATGACTCAGCATTTTCAGGCTCCACTCATATTAACACAGATATCATTCTGATTGGTGAATTAACTTTAAGCAATGATTGAACCCATATTCATTAACACATACATTCCCATCACCATTTATTCAGAAACTCAATTTTCTAGTTGTAATGTAATGGCTTTTCATAAGAGTAAAACTGATTTGTGGAATGTCTGGAGACCATGAGGTGGAATGGTCTTTTCCTCACTGTGATCTGTGCAGTGAACTTTAAGTAAAACAGAAATGTGTTTGATCCTCATGCCAGCAGCAGATGACAATAGATCACAAAGAGAATACATTTTAAATACATAAACTTGAAAACATTAAATTTGGGAGTTAATATAGTAATAGATTCAAAATAAAAATTGCCTTGTAAGCCTCAACTCATCAGCATTTATCTTAAAAATACTATACTATTGTATTATTGCTGTAAGTAAAACAAGGGATACTTACACACTGATTTCTACTTCTTTTTAAAAAAAATCAAAACACATTTTTCATCTGTTTATGTTGAAAACTGCAAAACATTTGCAAAGAGTACTTTGTATTTTTATCATGTACACATTCCTTCTTGCCCATAAAATTTCTTCCTGCATGTACTTTTAATTCTTACAGATGGCAGTGACCTAGAGGTGCAGTTGAATCGATCTAAAGAAGGAAATATATATAGGAAATGAGTCAAGTGAAAGAGTGAAAATAGGTGGATGTGATGACAAAGGAAAAACAGATGAATGGATCGAGGTGGAGAAGATGGAAGATGGATTTCGGCCAGGCTTGGTGTTGACAACTGCCTGAACATGACAGTTTGGAGAGAAGAGACAGAAAAACAGGGACAGAAGGAGGAATGGAAGAGACAGTTTTGGACAAAGGGAGGAAAAGAGGTGTAAAAAGAATGGAAAAAATGGGAAAAACAGAAAGAGAGACAGAGAGAAAATGTGTTGTGACGAGAAGAGAGAACGAGTGAGATTTTTCTGTCAGATTAATTAGCAGCTGCCGAGGTGGTCTGGAGTCTTAATGTGGCATGCGCGCACACACACTCACACACACACACACACACACACACACACAAACACACACACACCCACACAGAAAAGAAAAGGCCCATATTTTAAGTGCACACAAACACACATCCAGGGTCACCAACTAGATACTTTTCAGTTTCTGCTAAACCTCCCCTCCTGCTGACACAGACTTCAAGCACAGAGGTCACACACACACACACACACACACACACCATATGCACACACACATTTTCCTCCATCTTGCAAGACAGGGAAATGGCTGAAAATGTAGGGAAAAATATAACTGAGGATATGCTTGCTGGCTCTGAGGTGGTGCCCCTGCAGAGAGGCAAAAGAGCAAATTTATTCTATAATAAATACTGCATTTAGGAAAATAGATGTGAGAAATGTTGTAGAGAATATCTAGTAAAACAGCCAATTACAGAAACAGCCATGACATAGTTGTAAAAGTCATCTGTGACTTTTACAGTTGTGGCAGGAAGGTGAAGACAGGCTCTTGTTAAAACATAGATTTAGGTTTAAAAAGGCGGTTCTTGTAAAAACATTATGCATTTTGCTAGCCGCATGAGCAGGTCATCTGATACAGTCTCAACTTGTCATGTTTTAGGAGACCAAGATGAGGCAAACTTCTCTTGGAAAAGTAATTATTTTCCATTGAGACCTAGTTAAAAACCTGAGTAATGTGTCTTTTACAGCACGGTGCAACACCCAGACAGTTTTAGTGTGACCTCTGGCTATTCATGATCCACCACTGCTCCATTCAGCAGGGTATTGTATTCCAATACAATCCCATTGACTAGGCAGCCCGGTTCAATTACAAAGGGACAATGTGATAATCTGGGTAAAGAGAAATAGATTTTCCCTTAAAATGGTCATTGCCCTGTGAGGGGGGAGGGAGGAGGACCTGCAACATAGCAATGGGAGACACTACGAGAAGAAGAAAGAGGGAGTAATGAAGAGGGGAGTACAAGGAAGACATACAAGGGTGAAGAGGCATGGGTGGGACACATTTAGACTCATGTCAGGGGAAAAACTGGCGCAAATCAATAGCTGTTGTTGTCAGCATTCAGCACAGCATCAATCATTGCTGCTTGTCAGCCTGGATTACTGAGTAAACTTTACTATTACCTCAAAATGAACCAGACTAGACTCACAGACTCACACACAGCCAATGAGTCACTTAGCCAGTCAGTAGATTCAGCAGATTTCATTATTCCTGCCAAACCATTTTCTTTTCTGCCATTAGAATATTTCACTACAATCAAGCTCGTAAAATTGGTCACCCACATAACTAGCTCACCACCTCACTGATCTGGCAGCAAGCTAATTACAGTAGTGAGCCAAAATCAAAAATTAAACCTTTTAATGCCACAATTTACCTTTGTCAGCCATCTTTTTTTTACCCACTCAATCACACAGTCCACAGATGTGGTGGTTGGACCAATCAGTCTTCTTGTTACCTCATTATTCATCAAGACTTCCTGTTAATCATTTTGTGACCAAGTCAGTTATTATGTTTTCTAGTCAATAATTTGTCAGTAATCAAGTCTGGGGTCCAGTCATTCATCAGCCAAAAATTCAGTCAGTCTTCCTGATAACTAGTCAGTCAAAAAGTCGTCAAGTTGTCTTGTCAGTCATTGATCATGTTGGTATCTAATTATCATGTAACCTGGTTAGTGATATTTCTTGTCCCATCAGGTGACTTAATTATTTACCAGTCAAAACACCTAATATGTCTTTCCTCCATTAGTCACTAATTTTGTCAACAACTCAACTTGTCATGTCATCAATAATCATGTCAATCTACAACCTTGTACTGTCACTATGACTTAACATTACAAATTAAGTCATATCAGTCATTTAGCCACCCCATCACCTGGTTAATCATCTTACAAATTTTATCAGTCAATTTATTAACATCTAGTAAAATTTTAATAAATGCAATGTCATTGTATGTAACATTGTTTTGTTTTAAGTTGTGTTCAAGTTCTGTGTTGCATATTTATATCTTTAGCTGTAAGATTTAAATTAATAAATCCACTCAGGGACAGAATATAAAAATAAGGAAGTGGAGTACATTTAATACATTTACATCACAGAAGTGAAGTAATGTTGATGAATGTTTTTTAAATAAATAAATGAAGAGTGATAGAGGAGACAAGAGACACTGTTGAACCCCCACAGTGTGTGCTCGTACATGGGTGTATGAGTGTGCTCTGTGACAATCAGAAAGTGTACGATCTATGTCTTGAGCCTGTGTCTTCGCGTGAGTGTGTGTCTGTGTGTGTGTGTGTGTGTGTGTGTGTGTGTGTGTGTGTGTGTGTGTGTGTGTGTGTGTGTGTGTGTGTGGCTGAGAAGGGACACAATATGGCACCATTAAGTCACTTCTAATAACATCACATTCAGCATGGAGCATCTAAGACCACAGCAGTCTCTGTACAGTCTTTGGTGTGTGTGTGGCAATATGGATCCATTCATCTTGACCCCGTATATGCATTTATGTGGGTGTGTTTGCTATCTTTATGTATCTATATCTGCAGATAATTCCTAAACTTTCTGTATATGTATCTTTCTTTTCTTTCTGTTTTTGTGTGTGAGAGAGTTATAAATGTAGACTTGACTTGGTTTAAAAATAAGTTATCTTTATATTTACCAACTGCTGTTTAGCTCGATATCTGAGTACTTTTTAAAAGCAAATATTTGTGTGTCAGTGTGTGTGTGTGTGTGTGTGTGTGCACTGAAAGCTCATTTGGGTTATCATTCAAGTGTCTCATATGACATGTATCATCCAGCATGAAAAATCAACCTGGTAAACATGCTGGCCCTCTCCTAACTAAACCACATACAACATCTTTCAATTCTACCTAGCCCCTCATGGAGACTTTTGGGTGTGTCTTTTGGCTTTCTTGACCATCCACATGCTGTATAACAACAGACAATAAACAGAATACTACACTTAGGATGCAAAAGACTGCCACTGATTGAGCTGTTCAGCACAGTCAAAGTGTCTGGCATGGGCTGGGATTCTTAAGTTAGAGAGAAGAGAGATATATGCTACTGGCAGTGATAATATCAGTTCAACCTAACCTCAATCTGTAACAAATGAAGAAAGTTTGTCTCTAATCTGTACCAGATCTATCCTGCTTGAGGACAGCACATACTAAAAGTTAATGGGGTGAGACACAGCCAAATAAAATATTCACTTCTCCGTTAAAATCACTATTTTCTTCTAGTGAGTATGAGTAATGTCACCTACGTGTAGAGCCACTTCTGTGCTGACAAGCCAGATCCCAAGAAACAACATTCATGACTGCTTTATGGCAGACACCAACATTGTCCCCTTAAAGTTGATGAGTTGATGCATCAGTTGAGAGGACCCAAAGTTGACTTGCATTTTGGGAGTTGACTCGTCATGCTTTTTCTTTTAGCTGCCTCAGAATCATAAAACTACCAGTGATGGAAGTAGGGATAGGTGATGAAAATAGAGGGCAACCCAACGTTGGACTGTGTGATGCAGCATGAGTTGTTGTTGTTGTCCTCTTTGATACTCTCAGCTCCAGTGTCAGACTGACAGCACTGTCAACAGCCCAGCAGGAGAATCTTCTCATAACTGCACTATGACGAAAGATGCCATCTTCCACTGTCTCTAAATCTGATGTTTTCACATCCTAGGTGATAAACAAAAGTATGACCAGTGATCAACTTATGTACACACCAAAAATGACAACCAGCTGTGTCAGCATGTTGGCATGCTGAGCCTATAAGTACAGGTTGAGAGAGAAGCTAACCTGCTTCTGATACTGCATTTTTTAAATCTCTCGTCTGAACCTATCCACTTGCTGGATTCAGTAAGTGAAACCTGTTTTCAAGTCTTAAAGTTTTGTAAACCCATCATACAACCCATTCTCTCTAGCACTTGTATGTGAAACAGAGGTGTAGCATTGTCAAGTGTTCCCTGTAAAAGAATCCAGCAAATGGTCAAGTTGCCAGACTAAATGTACGTAGGATAACAAACTGGATGGCTGTGTCTCAGGATGTGTAGGGTATTTTTCACTAATAGAAAGGTTGGGGGGTTTATTCCTGTATCGTCCAGTTGACATACAAGGTCCTTAGGCAAGATACTGAACTCTAAATAGCCCCCTATGGCTGTTCCACTCACATTGCTTGCACCTTTTGCTGATTTAACCAAAAAAAAAAAAAAAAAAAACATTGACAATGATGTCAGGTTTTCTAAAATGTCATGAGAGTGTATAGACTTGATTTGCCTGGAGGCAACTGGCAATAGGTCTAGAGTGGGCTAGACGATTCTGAGCAGGGACCTTGGTAATAATGGAAACAAAATTGATAGATTTAGATGTTGACACATACAGAAAGCAAAACCTAATCCCAAGCGGTCATCAGAGATATTTTTTGCATGTTAAATTACATTCTGACTCCAGATAGGTGAAAACAACGTGATAGTCAAAGCTTATATATATATATATATATATATATATATAGAGAGAGAGAGAGAGAGAGAGAGAGATGTAATTTAACATGCAAAATATAATATATATATATATATATATATATATATATATATATATATATATATATATGTGTGTGTGTGTGTGTGTGTGTGTGTGTGGGGGGGGTGTAGGGGGGGTTGTTCATTATGCTGGGTTCAATCTAGAAGTGTACTTTTATTTCGAAATAAAATAATGACATCAGCAGGGAAGTCAGTGAGCAGAAGATTACACAGTGACTTCATGCCTTATGTTTTGAAAATACTATTAGCTCTGTCTGTTCAGCACCTGGCTGGAGGCACAAAGTCGATATATTTATTTTACTTTTTTAAAGACATTATTGTTGTAGTGTGTTGAAGTTTTTTCCGGGGGTTTTGGATTGGACTGTTTGGGTTGGCAAATAAATTATTTTAATACTTTGAATTTTCTCGGTTGATTATACAGTAAGTGAAATATAACACATGGGATTCAAAATAAAATGAGAGATATCGTGGGATATCTGTTGGAGAGAATGGCCATCATTATTTAGCCAGAGATGCTGCAGTGGAATTTTTTTTATTAATTCTTATAATTTGTATATGATTTTTATATACTTCTCTGTAGTAATCTGAGTATAACAGAGTAAAATGACCATGTTAGGTCTGGGCATATGACTTTCTTCATTTCTTATTTATTATCTTGCTTTGTGGTGTTTTCCTTTAAATCTTTGGTTTCTGACATTTTTTGAATTATTAAAATGAAATTACAAGGTTCACTGTGGTTAAAATCAGGAGTCTTGGGTGTAGTTACAATCATATGCTGCTAAATATGCTGAAAAATGCTGCTAGTTCCAGACTCCTCAAACAAGAAAAAAAATCAATAATAAAACAACAATATGATCTATGATGAAGATATTAGCAGAAGAAATATATCATCTAAGGGTTGCTGAATTGAGATTTCACAAACTGTGACACCCCCATATGGAGAGACCATATGTCCTCATCAATACACCATACTAATTCATAATATATACCCACGCACAGCAGCACAAGCATACAATTACATATCCATGGACATCAAGACAGCACACACACACACACACACACACACACACATATACACACACACACACACACACGCGCACACACACACACACACGCAATGCATGCACAAACATATAAACACACACACACACAGTTTAGTTGGTGTAATGACCCATTTGGCATTGAGCAGCATCTGTTTAGCAAATGAAGACTTGTAGTGTGGATGTTAGTAATTTTCTCCCTGACACAGTGAGCAAACAGGGAAGGCAGGATCCTCTTTAGCACTTACAACCAATGGCCTGTCCTGTTCAACTGCTGTGTTGTCATCTCCTCTCCCTATCTCTTCCCTATCTGTCAGTACCCACTGTACACTACCACACACACACACACACACAATCTTTACAACTACCTTTGATTCAAACTTTTACAAAAATTACGCAGCAAAAAAAAAAAAAAAAAAATGCAGTAAAAGCCCTGGAGTCACCTACAATGAAAAATGATTATACCACGTGCTAAGAAAAAAAGAAAAAAACAACATCTTCCAAAATTATCCTTTCAGTCATGTTGCTTTTTATATTTTCCCTTCTCCTCTCGCTCTTCTCGAGGGAGGATCAGGTGGTGACAGCAAGTACTTTCTGCTCTGTCATTATCAACCAGGAAGCAGTCTGAAGAGAGTGATGGCAGCTGCCTGCTGAGAGAAAAGCCTCCACAGCTTTTCTTTTCATCATTACAAAGTTACAAACATAAAGAACATGCAGTAGAAAGGCTAAGGTAACGACGTGTATCCAGCAACCGAACAGGGCAGGGCTCCATTTAATGAGTGTAAAGCACACATAATCCATTTACTCATAATGGTTCATTCCTAAATATACCCCTGTGGAGTGCAAAAGATATAAAAAGGAAGAGTTGCAATGCACAATGTTCTATTTTATTGTCTAGTACAAGTTTGTCAGTGGCATTATTCTTTATTACCCTTTGCACTTTTGAAACTTTTTTGTTCCTGCTGTATCCTCTTGTTGTTTGTTTCTGCAAAGCACACTGTAAATCTTTTATGTAAATTTACAGTGAAATCTGAACAATATGTTACTGTATTACTGTCGCACAGTATCGTACTATCAACTGCAATGCAATCTGGGAGAAAAAAATGATTACAGCAAATTACTGCACTTTGAGAGAATGACATTTTTTAAAGGCCTATACTGTAAACTTTACTGTAAACAGCTGAGCATCATGGGAAGGTGAAAGAAAGGTGTGGGAACTAAAATTTGAAAATCGACTGGCACAACAAGACCTTTCAACTTCAACGACCTTCAACTTTGGTGCAAGTCTGCCAGCCAGTTTGTTTCACGGTGAAGGCACAGTCACAGGACAACCTGCTCAGCTTGTCACAGATGTCTGCGGCTGCTTCATATCCTCCACTGAGTAAGTTAATAATTAATTCACAATTTCTTCTGACTTAGGAGGAGGATTTGAGGATTTCTGACTTAGGTGTTAGGAGGATTTTCTATATTGAGCTTTTGCTGGTATTTCTCCAGTTGATGGGTACGTTTACAAGACATGCCATTTAGAACAGTGTTTGACTTTTATTGTTAATTAAATAAAAACAGAAAAGAAATTTTTTTTTTTATTTATTTATTTTTTCAAATCTTCAAATCTTTCATTTTCCAAAATGCTAAAATAAACAAGCTTAAAATTAGCATTCTATATTGGTTTACATTACCATTAAACACTCCTGCTTTTGCTGGTAGATATTTTAACTAATAATTTAGAAAGGTAGTAAGTCTAACAGAAGTTAATCCAAGCAGATTTGTGTTTGTTTTTCTGCATGAATCCCTCTTCTTATTTTCTTCTTCTCTTTTCTTAGGTCAATGATGCAGACAAACCAACGGTGGATGATGAGTCTTACAAGACATTTATAGACATTGAGGTACCCATTGCTTCAGCTCCAGTATCCATGCTGTAGTGAACCTATAATCTTCCGACGGACCCACATACTATTCACCCTTGCACTGCAGCCCTTCCTGGTCCCACAACATAGAGGTTTCCCGTGAAAGTGCGCACCATGGGAGAACTAGGCTTTTATGGTCCACCTTGGGCATAGGAAGGGTGCATTGGGGGTAGGGGATGAGTGTTTGTCTGTCATCATTATTGTTTAAACACTTTAAAGTGTGTCCTGTCTTAATGGTATGATTATGGAAATGTGTGTGGATATTTGTTATGTATTTAGATTGTAATATTTCTGTATATATTTTTGATATTCACCTTGAATGGTGCACAGCTCCATTCTCCTCTGACACAATGAGCTCTATCAATTGTTCAGAGAGGGGGTGGGCTGAATTTAAAGGGTCAGTCTTGCTTGGGCTCTGGTTGGTGGCAGACACTGTGACTGAGAGTAGCATGTTGTGGCAGGTTGTTGTGAGGCTGTGAATGTTAGTATATAGACTTGCATATTTATCGATGCCTATAATGGCTGGATTTTGTTTTTTTTTCTTTCCCTTCAGTCTTTTGTTTGTAGTTTTGCTTGTCTTTATTGGACTTACTTTGGGTGGATGCGCTACGTGAGGTCAGGACAGTGAAGTCTCTGTCTCACACATCCATCCATTTTCTATTCTTTTATCCCATCCTCAGGGGCGGGGGACTGAAGCCTAACCCAGCTGCTTACAGGCAAAGGCAGGGTGCACCCTGGACGGTCACCAGCTTGTCGAACAACACTTTCGCAACAACCATTTGCACTCACCTATGGGTACCTATGGGTAATTTAGTATGCCCAATTCAACTATCCCCAATGTTGCATGTTTTTGGTGGTTGGAGCAAACCCACGCAGACACAGGAGATGCGGACATGTATTTATATATAGGCCATGCGCCTGGCCCGGGAGTCAAACCCAGGACCTTCTTGCTGTGAGGCCAGCACAGCGCTAACCCCTCTACCACCACGCTGCCCTGTCTCACACATATGCACTGTAATTTAAATTAAAAATGAATAAATGTTAATCTTTTAAAAGAGCCAAACTGAGAAAACATACAGGGAGTTAAGGTTTATTCATGCCCTTTTACTTTTTTTATTTTAATAAATATTTGAAAAGGAACTGAATAATGAATATTGTCCTGCTGTCATTTCTTTATTTATTATTATTATTATTATTATTATTATTATTAATAATAATAATAATAATAATAGTAGTAGAAATATTACAGTAACATTCTGCAGTTATGTACAGGATACATACTGTAGATTCAAATACAGTTAAAATAGTGTAAATATATAGTAATTTATTGAAAAAAAAATATCATCAGTATCATTCTATAAATTTAAAGCAATGAACTGTAGATTTGTTTCCAGTAATATACTGTAATTTTAAAATACAGCAGTTTACTGGCAAAGGTGCTGCCAGTTAATTACTTTGAATTTGCAGTGAAAAGTTTAACAGTGCAACATTTCTCCAAAGGAATCAGTTATGGTTTAAACACACAGTAATTAGACTCCTCCAACTTTAGACTCAATTCAGAAAAACTGAAGCAACCACTTCGGACAGTTTACTATTGTAAAAGTGAGAGTGGACAAAAAAGCTGCTGCTGTAAAGTCTACACAGATTGGCTATAAAATTATTACACCGACCAGTGAAGGGGACAACAGTGTGAAGCTTTGGGAAAAGCTGTGATGGGCAACCTAGGATCCTGCCATTTATGTGAATGTCACATTGACCCATACCATCTACCTAAACACTGTTGTAGACCACTTACACCCTTTCATGGAAACTACATTCCTTAATGACAGTGGCTTGTTTCAGCAGGATAAAGCTCCTGACACACTGCAACAATGGTTCAGGATTGTTTGAGGTTCAAGGTTTTGACTTGGCTCCAAATTCTCCAGAACATCAGCAAGATGCGATTGGCAATCATGTCCAGTCCGTAACTTACAAGACTTGCTGATAATGTCTTAGTGCCAGAAACCAAAGCACCTTCAGAGATCCAGTAGAGTCCAGGTAGAGTCCAGACCTTATAGCCTTACAGCCCATTTAACCCATGTCAATTTTACCAGTGGGTTACCATAACTTGTTCAAGGTGAAAAACATTTACTTTGTGTTGCATATTAGTGCAATTTACAGAGGACTGTGACTGTCAAAATATTCAGTAATCACTGCAGCTTTTAACAAGCCAGAAACATTCTAGAATTGAATCTGTTTATTTTAGAAATTGTGATGTTTTAAATACAGATGTGACAAATATAGATGATGTACGGTGAATGGACTAGAACTATATGCTGCTGAACACAATTTCTTAACTGTGAGGAATATATTAAACATTATTAAACTTTGCAGTCTTACTGAAAATTATTACTGTTGCAGACAATTCTTCCTAAGGTACAGTGCTTGAGAGGAGGGTGCTATAGTATTCTTTTGATAATGGAGGTATTTCATTATAAATTATAAATTTAGCTGTAAAAGAAATCATTTTATTCAAAAATATCGTTTTTGAATTTTTTTGCAGAGAATGTTTACATGCTAGAAGAGAGGCTGTAAAATGCATTTAGTAAAGTTGAAAGAGGTGATTTTCATTTTTTTTGTTTTTTTTTTTTTTTTTTTTTTTGTTTTTTTTTTGTTTTTTTTCAACAGGACAAACACATGGTGCTTAGGAAAACTGATATTGTGTCAGCTCTCATCAAAAGTGCCAGTCCATAATTCTATGTTTGCAGCCTGTAAATGGAAGTGCCTTTAAACGTGGGCTGTGGCACACACAGGTCCAAGGTCAATGCCTCACCAAATGTACTTTTTAATTGGCAGCATTGTGTGAATGGTCCTCTGACCCTGACACACACTCACACACACACACATAACTGAACAAACAACGCTGTGAGCACAATTGAATGCACCAACATCCACATACACACATGGACAGTCAAGAACTACATTAAGGGGTGACCTACTGCATGTATGTACCTTGTCTTCATGTTCTATCTCTATATTCTGAGCTTTTAAAGCTAAGGTCACACATCGGCAATAATGTGAGTAAGAAAGTTGGTATAAAAAATTGGAGAGCAATAAAGAGAATGGGGGTTGGCATGGAGAGAGGAAAGATATAGAAGGTAAAAAGAAAAATTTTAGGGTCAGGACAGAGAGCACTGGGGGGGAAAGAGCAATGAAATAAGAGACAGGTAAAAGAGGTAAAAAAAAAAAGGAGTCTAAATGGTGATGTGATTTATCACCTTCACACAGGTAGTAACCCCATCCTCTCAATTTTACCCTCTCTCTGTTTCCCTCTGCTATCCTCCTTCCATCTTTTTTCTAAACATTTCACATTATATATGTTGTGAGTATGAATTAAATCTCCAAAAAAGAGTTTTATCAAATTATAATTATAAGATTTTTAAGACTAAAATGAACCAGAACCCAACATGACACTCATAATATTCCAGCTTTTGTTTTACATTTTGTACACAAGTATAACAAAGTGCTGATTGTGATGAGACTGTAAGTCAAGTGGAAAAGTCAGGACAACACTGAATACTTCACCTAGTAAAAATGTACTCATTACCAGGTGACAAATCACAAACACAGACCGAAAGACAAAGACTGAATTAACACTAAATCCATTTTTTACACTATGAAACAGTCTTCTCCTGGGACAATTTCAAAGTGACCATTGTAAGAGAAAGAGAGAAAATCTAAACACAGGAAACTTGCACCCCAAATTATGTTCATCACAATAATGGAATTGTGTTTTATCATTTTAATATTATCCTATGGTTCAGTGACAAGGACACTAAAAGACACTTTATGTCACATAAATCAGTATAGTTAGTAAAACAATAATTAAAAAATAGCTGCTATTTTACAGATTCTTAATGACTGATGTGATATTAGGCATTAAAACTTATTTATCATTATTAGGCATCTGATTATAACAGAAACACAACAGCTTGCAGAAGAGATAACAGATGACCTGACAGAGCAGATACAAATACATTTGTTCCTACGAACTACCCTATATTCTACATACTGATTTGTAGAGATTTACTGTTCTCCGAGAGCCTCAGCATCACTTGAACACACTGCACATGCACCTCATCATCGTCTACATAGTCATTGTTTATCTACAAGTCCTGAGTTTTTTCTATTATGGTCCTGTTTGTAAAAGATTCAACAAGTCACATAATTCACCTTAACATATACGGTTTAATCTTAAAAACCTGTAATCTCCAATTAAAACCTCTTAAAATATTGTGAACCTGCACAAAACACTTACTCACACATTTAGATATAGTGAGATTTGCAAACAAGGACAGTAAGTCAAATGAATGTTGTCTCTGAGCCTATCCCACATCAGTGTTTTAATTCAGGGTCCTTCTTGGGGTTACAAAATACTTAAAGTGTCTATTACTTCTAACTTCTTTTACCTTGCTGCCTCATATCCTTTTTTTTTCTCCATCCCTCCTTCCTTCTTCCCCCTTACTTTCCTCTGTTATTACTCATTTCACCATCTTGCTCCTTTTCCTTTTTTTTCTGTTGTCTTTTATCCAATAATCTGCTCCGTCTGTCTGATCCCCGCTCCTTGTACAATATTCAATAGTTGTAAATCAATGTTCCAGTATGTTTGTCTGATAACACGAGACATTTACGAATAATAAATATCTGCTTCCCCACTCAACATCCTATGTCATATTCAAATAAGTGAAAGGGATAAAAAAGACTGTCAGGGTGTCATTGTGATTATAGTCTACCTTTGTAAGTAGTTTTATTTTAAATCTGAAGTAAAGGAGGTTTCTGGCTCCTATTTGCCATTTTTTTTGTTTTATGACCTACTAAACTGATTATGACATCAACCCATCGCAGAGGTTTTAAAGCTCCATTTGGGATAGGGTATTGTTAGAGAAACACATAGTGACGAAAACAGTGAACAACAAAGTTATAATATGCATCACAGAAATTATATTTTTGCATTTTTCAACATTTCCTCAGGACCATTCATCAGGACGGAGTGACATGATAATATAATGTAACATGACGTTTGGCAGAACTCTATTATTTATTGAAGATTATGTCATTGAAAATTAATCTTATTATAGTAATAAAGCTGTCAGATACCATAAAAGCACATGTGGGCTGTCACCACTAACACATTTATTATTCTCTTATGTTCACATTTTAATGTACACTAATTTATTTCTGGAAGGGATTTTATTATGACATGTAGCTTTAAATCCACTGATCAAATATTCATTAGTGCATTTGTCAATGATGTGATGGACAGTAAGTTCTGTGATGAATATTGAATGGACAATATTGTTTAAATAGCATACTGGTTCGACACATCTGGCAAATTAAGTGGTGCAAATAATATTCATTTTCATCTAAATCCCACTTTGTATTTGTATTATATTCAGGTAATAACGGTGTTCTTATAAGCCCCTCTGAGAAATTTCATTTAAAGATAAATCTAGGAGTTAAAACAAGTAATAGACATTTGAAATGAATAAAATAATGTATATATGTGGTAATCTGCTTGCATATTTCTTTATATTACTGTGCCATTGTAGAAATATGGCACAGCACAAATTAGCACAAATTAAAGCTGAGGATGATGGGACTGTAATTAGTTTTGCATGTATTGCATGATTAAGCAAAGTATTAGCCAAACAGAATCCCATGTGATTACCATTATCAGAGGAATTCATCCACTGGGAGGTCTGCACAAGAGTTTGTAGAGATTCATCCTGTACTTGTTTCAGTCTAGACCAAAGCAGCGGACCAAGTGACTTTCTTCAAGGAGGGATTTCAATTTTAATCTGTCAAGGTGTTTCTACCACCATAGGTGTCATTCATCTTTGTGTTGGTGAAGTTCACCACTGGAGATGTTGTATATAAAAGAACTAAATCCACATTTTCCCTATGGAACAAGCCACTCCATGTCCGTTTTGCCCATTCTCTAGGCCTATTCAACAAAGTATCTCAAAACATACCTTTTCACAAAGAGATTTGTCCACTAATCCCCCTTCCTTTATTAAGCAACCTTGGGTATTTTGAAAGGCACTATATAAAACCGAATCATTATTTTAATTATTATCATTATTATTATTATCATTTTTACATTTTGAAGAGGTTTGGAGTGGATGGACGACAAAATAGGACTTTCATACAGGTGAAACAGGTGTGTTTACTATTGTTACCATGACTACTAAGGTCAAGTATGAATGTTATTGGTTTGTATCAAAGGATAATGACAAGCAACTTATAAATTATTATATACAATTATATATTGTTTGGGTTGGGTTCATGAATTATTGTGTTTCAGACATGAAGATGACGTAAGAGCCAAAAAGATGCAGAAAAACCAAGAGAATGAATTTATCTGAGTAAGAAAAAAACAACAAACATTGGTTCTGTGATTGGACGTACAACACACTAATCAACACATGATGATGATGATGATGATGATGGTGCTGCAGTTAAATGATGTGATGATGTGTTTCAAGTAGCAGTGATGCATTTAGGATGGGGTGTAGACTTACGTATCAGCAGCACATGACAGCACATGAAGCAACACCTGTACCAAAAATCTTTATGGATCATGACAGACAATTCTTGACTTTTAGGTGTAATTATTAAAAAAAAAAAAACATGTTAAATTAAATATTTATTCCCAGCCAAAATACATTGTGTGTATACTAGACCTTCAAGAAATGTGATCATTTCGCTTGACAAAATATTTGTACCCTTTGTGACTGGACATGAGCTAGCATGCAGAGCTGGCCCGCCGTCTGCGTAGATATTTTTAGACGAGCCCCTGAAGAGAATGCTGCCCCCAGTCCAACACTAAACCTGCCCAGCCCCTGGTAGGTCCTAAATTCAAATACACAGTATGTAACCTCCTGCTTAGAGGCTGTGAGACACTAACCGGCTTCACACTGTCGGGCCAAAGCCGAGCTAACCAAGGTGTGCCAGGCCAAAATGTTGGGCTACTTGGGGCCAGAGAGGGGCTAGAGGCAATAAAGTTGGCAGTACAGAAATGTATTTCCGATTTTAGCTGCTACGTAGAACTACGGATTGACATTTCTAGTCTCGTGATGATGTTCGTGCTCTGCTCTCCATCTGGGTAGAGAATCGACAGGGTTTGTTGGAACGAAACACATCGTAGCAGAGAGCTGCCCTCCAAGAAGAGAAAAACTTAGGAAACTGCGGGCACAATATAAGCTATGCTAGCAAGCTAAACAGATGGCAGTTAGCAAGCTAACTTGTTGCAGCAGACCCAAGTAGATCGGTACAACTAGAAATAAAAACAGCGACAGAATTTATTGTTTACTTGCTATTTGTTTTTGTGTGCTTGAATCTCCCATCCTGTTTGAAAATGGGCAGTATTGGTGTTTTAACAAATGGGGGCTTGCTGAAGGGTGATCCAGAGAGGCTAGTAGCTCGGCTATCTGAACAGGGGCTATGGGACTAGTAGACCTGGGACACCTAGGTGCCTCCAAATGACCCTGGCCCAGCCTGGCTCGACAGTCTGAAACGTCTACTGTGATTCTGTGACTCGCCGTTGCACATCATGCAAGACATGTAACCACTAGGGACATTGTTTGTGTTGCCCAAGTGATTGGAAGAGCAAGCTAAGTTATAGCCTCAGTGTAGTAAGAAACTTAAAATTGTGTTTTGTGATTTTACCATGTATTTTTGCCAGCATTGGCCTGAACTATTAAGTAATTCATTTTCATTTTTGAATTTTTCCTCTTGTATTTTTTTGAGTTACTGTTTTGTTTTGTTTTGTTTTTCTATTTTATTATTATTATATTCATTTCACTGTAAATAATGCACTGATGCTGAGTCCTAGAGGAAAAATTAAAAACCTTCCTCCTGCTGCTGCAATACCTGTGTCCCCTGCTTAAAAAGACTGCCTGTCACAGATACCCTTTGACAGATTTTGTTTGTGTGATTTATACTTTGGGTTCACAGTCATCATTTTCGTCTGCCATATCACTAACTTCTACCAGTCCTCAGTTCACTAAGAAGTTTAAAAATGTCACATCGGACAATTGTCTCTTTTTGACTGAAGAGAAGGACTGTGCAACAATGTAAAACCCATTAGTTAATCCATTTCTAAAGACCACTGCTCCTCAGGAGGGAACGGTGCCAACTCATTCTGCACTGTCGACTCCAACTGGATGGGAAGAAAATAGAGCAACTGTTGCTTTTCACAAGGCCAAAATCCCCAAGCATGAGCCGGCTAGATGAGCTCCAGGACACAAGTTGACATTATGTTTCATTTCAATGACAATGCCTCTATGAAGTCGACTTGGCAATATCCCCCAGTAGGAAACACACACAAACAAACAATGTGATGTTTTACTTTTGCTGCTACGAATAGTTAATCGTCATGAATTATTTCAACAAACTTTACTTTAAAATTAACACAAACTCTTAACCTTTAAAATGCAAATGTAGAAAGAAATTTCATGTTTCTCTCTGGCACAAACACACACACACACACACACACACACACACACACACACACACAGTTCATTTTCTCTGATATTCCCTCTGCATCCCTTTTAAAACCTGCTCCATTGACATTACAATGTTCCATGGGGACCCTTAAGAAATAATGTGCAGGCAAGATTTATTGCTCTCTCTCTCTCTCTCTCTCTCTCTCTCTCTCTCTCTCTCTCTCTCTCTTTCACACACACACACACACACACAAACAAACACACACAAACACACACACACACACACACAAGGCAATGAGAGAATTTGTTTATCACACAGTTTTACAACCTCACAGGAAAACTTCAATGATACATTATGATACACACACATCCACATGTACGTATACATGGTGTTCTTATCGAACAAAACACACACTCACACATTCACACACGCATTCCTTTTTGATGCAGAGTCACACAATGAAATACAATGTAGTCCAATATTTGTGTTGCACACACACATATACACAGTTGAAAAGGGAAGGAACCTATTTAAATGCTAAGTAAGCGGTCTCTCCCTTTTGGGGCGAAGTGATTATGCAGCCGATCTCATAAGCAATGCTTCCTAACTGGATTTGCACATGTAGAACTTAATTACAAGCGGCCTCGCTTCTCTCTGTGTGTTGTATTCATGGGAGTGTATCTATTGAGAGAGGTGGGATTAAAGCTATTACTTTGGTTGTATCTGTATATGTGTGTGTTTGTAAAGCTAAACTATCAGCAGTTTAGCCAAGATTAATATTTACATAAACAGGTTTTGGCTTAGTTGCCAAATTCTTTTTCTAAACTCTTGTCAGTTTTTCTCTCCTTTTTTTTTCTTCTACTCCTCTGTTTTTGTTTTAATATGTGTGTCACAGTTATTCTCTCTCTCACGCACTCACACAGACACACACATACACACACACACACACACACACGCACACACACACACGCACAACACTTTTTGCTGACTAAAATGAGTACCAGTTAGTGAACAAAGTGGGGTAAATGAAGAGTAAGCAAAGAAAAAGTGATTAATGAAAAATTATTTTCATCATATTTTTTATATCCCAGTAGAATGGTTTGGGATTCTATCTCTCCTCCTGCATTTGAATCTCAATTTGAATTTGTTTTTTCGTTAAATATATTGTGAGTGGGGCCTCCTGCTGGTTGAGCTGTTTAAAACACTTGCTTCCAGCCTTAACAATGGTCCAAGAACAGGCAGGAAAACCCACATTTATCAGAATGGGATGGACAGACAAATACTACAAAACACAATGCTTTCGGTCACGGCTGTCACCAGTGGAGAAGCATAAAACTTACTTAAAGGTCCCATATTATACTGTTTTACAACAAGTTAACATAGCTCTATGAGCTCCACTGAACATGTCTCCGAAGTAGTTTGTTGAAAATACCTCTCAGATTAGGCATATCTCTACCCCTCTGCTCAGAACAGGCTAATTCTTATTAGAATCCATGCATGCAAATAAGCTGCTACTGCCCACATCCCATTGTGGTACTGGTGTTGTGCCCGTGCATGCACCCAGCCTCTCTGCCAGCACTGGAGTTTACTAAAGACATGGCTGCTGCTTCTGTACAACCATATATGTTTGAACCTGAGTCCAACCCAGAGGAAGGGGACACACCTTTAGAAACACCACCACTCCATGTGGAGCAGGATGTTTCTGAATGGTTAGTTTAAAATTAAACTATTAAAAACAATGTCTAATATCTCAATTACATACATGTAGCCTGCATATATATGTGGACAGTGTGCATAATGACATCTGTGGCAGAAAACATGCTACCGGGAAATACCAGAGGTAATATTTTCAGTTGAAGCAATACTCACCATAACGGGTTACTAGCAGGCTGGACTAGCATGGTTGTAACAGGTTGAGGAAGATTACTGTATGACAGACCAACCTGTCCGTCAGCCTAAATGTCTACTCACTGCAGAATGCATACAACATTTACAAATCTGACTGCAGGCCTCTGAGATTAATCCAGAGCCTCAACGCCCCCGGTCCAGGGGCCAGAATGTGTTACAAATCTGATTTCACAGCTTGTATCACCATCTCTGCTTTGTACACATCAGCATCGATGCCTCAGAATCTCAACATCCCAACATTTTCTAGGATGCTCTGTGAGCAGTTCAAAGGTCAAAAATCTGCTTTTCCTGCCTGGTAACAGGCTGTAATTGGACAACATCTGAGGTAGCGCTTGTGAGAAAAAATGGCACATAAGGCAGCTCTGCCTTTTGGGCGGAGATATTCCATCATGTTGTAGAATGGAGATGAGTATTATTCAAATATCCCCGTCAGTGACGTAGTTGACAGGGAGAAATCTAAACAGACTGTTTAGCACAGAGTTTCTAAAACTGGTGAATTTACTATTTGACCAGTTTTGTTTTATTATCAAACTCACAGTGCGTGTTGAGGCAGCATAGACCTAAAACGACATTTCATAATATGGGACCTTTAAAATCAACATGATGTAGCACATTACATAGAGTTGTCAGGCCATGGAATGGAAACAATGTGCTATGTCTGCAACAACTTGCAACCATACATCATCCATTAAATACAGCTGCCTATCCTGTGCAGTCACACACCTATGGGTCATTTAGAGTCTTACATCACAAAATCTACTTACTTTTATAGTGTGGGAGGAAAGTCAAGCAGAAAACAGAAACAAAGGGAACATGCTAACTGTGCAAAATACAAAAAAAATCTGTCTGACATATAATCTCCTCTACAATACTGTGATTCTTAAGGGATAAGGCTAACACTGGCATTATGTTTCTGTTACTGTCAAAAAATCCTGCGACAAAACCAACACCAACACCAACAATCAGATTATCTGTCTAGCAGGTATCATTGGTGCCATCACAGTCGGATACGTATAAGGCCCAACTCCACTGTCAACATAATATGTAATACAAAGAGCTGAGCCTTTTTGCTTGTGTGAAACATTCCTGTTGTGTAATAAACATGGCTAACTGCATGGCTAACATCTCACCTTTCAGAATCAGCTGCACTGACTGGTGGTTAAACTGTAGCATGATCGCATAGCCATAACATCACATAGCCATATAATCATATTTTTTCATGGTCAGAGACCAGTACTTGGTTGTTTACATTACACAGTGATCTAAGAGACATTTATTCTGCAAGTCATGAACAGCAACTGTAACCAGAAATTAGAAAAGCTTCCGACATCAAGAGACAATGATTTGTGCAAAACTCTTGCTGCATTCAGACTGTGGTGCTGTCAGAAACACCACAGCTCACGCCAGTGTGGCAAAGGAGGAGGTGCAGCTTAGCATTATAATGTTCCAGCTGCAATCAACACAATGTAGCTATGCAGGAAAACTTGTTGTCCAATCACAACTTGCAGCAGTCTGTAGCTTAGAGCTAAAGTCAGACATTGTGGTTATAAAGAAAACTCTCACTGTGTCATCGAATGACTTTATTCTCCTAAATCTGTTTAATACTTTCTATGATACTATAAAGTACATTGCATTGCTCTTCTTCTCTCTGTTAATAAAGCCGTGGCTGATATGAGGAGAAACTGATGGAAATAAATTTAGAGGAAGGAAGGAGAAGAGAGGTGGGGTGCAGGATACTCTGGGATGGAAGAAGCCTCCATTGTTTCTTATACTCACACACACATAAACACACACACAGTTACTATTTTCTATTGCGCTGAGGGGATCGAAAATGAAGAGTCTCCAGAGGATGAACAGGTTACCCTGTCGTTTTAAAAGTCTTCACACATACAGACATACACACCAAGGCTGGCATAGTCTCTTGTTCATGAAATACAAAGTAATGTTTCCTACTTCCTCCAACTTTAACCGATTCACAGCAGTTGGAGAAGGTATACTTAGTGCATGCAAGCTCCAAATAATTACAGGCAACAACATTTATGATGTTGACTTTGTGGTTTGACATTCAGTGTTTGAACTATTGCGTTAAATGAGCTTCATTTCTAAACAAGTAAATGCACCAACATCGACACTTAACTCACTGTGACTGTGCCGTGCCTGTTGGCTTTAATTGTCCCGCTGTTGATTTGAAGCCATTTAAAGTGGCTGTGACATGCATAATCCCTGCCAATTTAAATATAGTTGTAGCTGTCTTTGATCAGAGCCGAGCTTTGACACCTCACACTAAAACAGCTAAGATGTCTGGCATGAAGAACAAGGTCTGCGACAGCAAATTGAGCCATGTTGCACTCAGGTGATAATGTTCATTTCTACACAGAAGCCACTGATTTCCAGCAGCAACAGATGGAACAGTTTGTGACACAATGAAACCACCAGATTAAAAATGATATATGCTAAATGCTAAGGTGAGAAAAGCATTTTTAAAGACTTTACCAGAGACTCAAGTCACGTGTTTGGGACTGAATCACAGCAGAATCATGATGGTGACGTTTCACATTTTGAAAAAAATTAGATGAGATGACATGAGGGTGCTTCAGAGGATGAAGGGCAGTGTCACCAGTTCAAGTCAGGCTAACAAGATTTTGTCATGCCACATCTCTCTCCCCCATTATTTTCTGATGCATAAAATGGCTCCAAAACATACTCTTAAAAGTGAGCAGTGCATCCATTAATTTTACTAACAACAGATACACTTAAATCAATCTAAAAAAGCCATTCATATGGCACAACACACAAACACAAATAATGATTTTCTTACACCCTGCACACAATTCACCACTGCACTATTTATTCATTTGCACAATCATTTACTGCTATATCATTTTATATGACATCATCATCTCATGCTGTATATTTACATGTGGTGAATTTTAATTCCATCTACGTCCCTATACAACAAAAGGCCAACAACTTCCATAAATATGTCAAGTGGCTCAGGAATGTAACATCAAATGGTCAACCATGTGCCACAAAGAGCCAATAGCACCTGCCAACCTGTCCTGTTCCAACACCTATTGTCAACATGTGACAGAAATAGTGGTTTCAGAAACCAGAGGCAGAAACAATACAAACGTTAGTTAGAAAAAGACATTAAGACCTATAAGAACAGCTACACCAAGATATACACAAACTGAGAAAACATCCACAAATTGACTTCAATCAGAGCAATCAGAGCAAAGCACTGCCTACACAACATAATCAACCATTACACCTCAATCTATGAGGACAGTGAACAACACTATATAAAAAAAATCTGTAATATATATTTGCATTTTCAGAAGTGCATCTGCTCTATAGTACATAACACTGATAATATTGGTCCATAAAGTGGCAAGTAAATAAAACCAAAGCAGTACAGAAGGTGTTAAAATAATGCATGACATAGCATGCAGACAGAAATTACACGTTAACATATCACTTCTGTATTCATACCAGCCATTGTTGCTACAGTAACCACAGCCATTACATAACCAATCATCATCATGAAACGAATCTTTAAATTTTTTTGCTTTAATGCATTCAGGTCACAATGTCTCCTGAATTTGTGGGTTCAAATCCCAGTTCTCACAGAGACAAATTATTCCCGAATTTCTCTTGTGAAAAATCAATAAACATCTTGAAAATAGCAGCTTACTTGAAAAAACAATTTACTCTCCTAACACCGGGCCTACATGTCTTATACAAAACATGTCATTAAATAATGTGAAATCCAGTCACAGAAAAAAATAACACAGTGAAAAGTGTGTAAAACCACAGACCTAGCTTGGTTTTTGTCACTACCTGCAGAACAGGGAATAAAAAGCAAGAGTTCTCACTGCATCAAAAGATCCCAGGAGTCCTGAGAGCACAAATTAGGACAATATGTAATACTACTTTCAGATGGACCCATTCCTCTCTAATCCATGGTCTATGACATCACAGCCTGTTTTTATCAACACATTTCCCCAGCCTGAACTTGTATCCTTAAAACTTGTACAGTGAAACTGAGTGGGGCTTGTCTTGTGTTATATACTCACAATGTCCCTTTTCCAAAGTTCATCTTATAGAAATGTGTTCTTGGAAACTTACCTTTAACACACACTTGACCACAACATTTAGCAGTAAACTGAGTATTGGCATTGGCTGTTTGTAAAGTAAGAAATCTCTTGAGTTAGAGAAAATCTATTGCACTCTTTGGAAAATGGCACTAATATTGAATCTGCACTAAAATATGTATCATACTAAAAATACAAATTTGGTCCTTTAACAGTGACACAAAAATCATTGCAGTATGTGGATGTGTTTTTAACCTGTAACACACATATCATGACCTTAATACCAGCCTAACCAATTTTTTGAAAAATGTGTAAGTAGAAAGTAGAATCAGCACAGAAACGTGTCGAATCAGTTTTGCAGGGCGCTGATCTTTGCCATATTATGGCTGCTGTTTTAGCAGGCCGAGGCTGCACTGTTGCTGCTGTGTACACTATTGCTCTATTTGATCAGAATCCATAGGGATTGGCCTGTCAGACCCTGTTAAATCAACTAGGGATAGGCCACGCACACTGGTAGACATGCTGAAGGCTGTACTGGAGTCACAGTGAGGAGCACTGGAGGGACAGGGGAGGGGCAAAAAGGAGAGAAGAAGAAGAAGAAGAAGGGAAGAAAATGAAGGACAGAAATGAAACAGATCCTAAGACTTTACTGTTGTACATACATCTTATTCTGGATGCTTTTATGTAATTCCACATACATGTGCTTTAGCTAATTTTGAATGCATCATTCAAATTTAATACCAAGACCAGACAATACAGATAAAGATGGTGACAGTGAACAGAGAATGGTTGTAGATTAATTCTACAGGACACTTAAAGAGAAGGAAGAGGCAAGAGAGAAAAAAGCAAGAAGGAAATGTGTAGGTGAATGGCAAGAACATTACCGAGGGAACAAAGATAAAGCAACTGAGAAATTAAAGAGTTACAGTACACCTCACCTAAAAGATAAATGGCAAAAACTAGCTAGGCTAAGATGCATACCAAATTTACAGTCAAACTGATTCCAAAATTAAATAAGAGGATATAGATAATGATGACCTAAAGACAAACTAAAGCTCCTATGATGATGTAGATGGTGACATCTCTTCATTATTGTGGCAATTGTGTAATTTCTTCTTCATTACAGCAAAGTTTTGTCAACAACTAAAAAACTTTCATTTATATAAATGTAGTACTGGGTAGACTTGCTGTGTTGGCTTGGTTTTGGTTTCATTTGATGTTTCTGATAAAGTCATTTCTTAAGTTTGGTAGATCTGTGCAGATGTAAGAAGTCCTAATGGCTAAATGGCAGAATTGAAGTGTGAAAAAAGTGTTAATGATGTGATTCTAGTCATGGTTAGAAGCCAAAATGGACCATCTCTAGAGGAAGCAACTCAGGAATGAGCATGGTTTTGTTATAAGCATAAAAAACTAATTAATTATTTTTAATTGAAATCACTTACAGTAAGTTACAGTAAGTAAGTAAGTAAGACCAGTCCACAGTTGATACCACCCATGATCACCACTCTGTGAGACTGTACATGGGCATAGTGGTACAGCTAAAGGCTGTTTACATCACCACACCAGGAGAACAAAATCGCAGTGATTTTGCTAACATGGATGTTGATCGATCAATAATTCATCCTGAGGGTGAATGAATGTATAAAAAATGATGGATATTCATGCAATAATCTGGACCAACAAGGTGGACTAGTTGACTGATATTAGAATCCAAACAGCTAAACTACTAACATGGCTGAAAGAAACAGTTACAGTTATCAGTCATTATTTTTACAACTGTAAGAAGTCAAGCTTGTTTTTACCTTATAAATACTCAATGACACATCTTATTAATATACTGTTTATCTTTTGTTATTATCATTCTCTGCGCGTGTGTGCGTGAGTTGTGTCTATTGCTGAGCTGTGATTTGTTCCTTACAGGCACGAGACTGGGCCTGCTCCCATCACGACTGATGTATGTTTCTGTTTGACGGGGGCAAAATTTCCCCTGAACGCCCCCATACCCTCTGCAACCCCATCAACACCATCCAAAGTGTGTGTGTGTGTGTGTGTGAGTCAACAAAGATTCCTTCAGTTATGTGTTCCATAATTGATAAATTAATTAACAGATAAATGTGAAGCAACAGCTCTGTTTAACCTCAGAGGACCTGTTCACAAAAGAGACGCAGCGGAAAATACGAAGTCATGTAGATGTGCAAACATACACACACACACACACACACACACACACACACACACAAACACCCTTTCTATTTCTGCAGAAACCCTATTTAACCATATCCCTATTTATAGAAGAAGGGGAATTATCTAATATGTATAAAGACAATCATGCTGTCCCAGTTCTTTAGAGTAAATGTCTTGAAGCTATACATGGAGTTTCTTGTAATCCCTCTCAATTTTTTTCTTGGGTTGTAAAATGATGTAATTTAAATACCATAAAATAAGCTTGCTGTTTGCTACAGTTTTTGAAATGTTTAACTTAAAATGCTTTCACATAAAAATGTAAAGCCTATAGAGCTCTCACTGTGACAATGGAATCTGTGTTGTGCCAGGCGCTCGCTGAGAAAACCTATCACTTGTTTAGACACAGGCGTTTAAATGCAGGTATGTTCCACTAGAACAAACACAACTTAAAAAAGCCATCAGCTTGATAAAACACTTTGCTGTTCTTGCCAAGGTTTCCTTTTCCTTTTTACTATCCAGGATGCAAAAGACAAATGTAGTCTCTCTCTGGGATCCAGTCTCATTAAAGCATATTGCCTCTTTTGTCAAGTGAGGACATGGCAGAGAGAGGTCTGTGACCACAATGTCTAACACAAGGACAGTTAATAGCTGCAGTCCAGACGCTGTGACTGACATGATGACTGATGCTGCAAGGGACACTGGTGTCTACTTTCAGGGATGCTGTGAGAAACATGAAACTTTGTAGCTGTAGAACACTAAATGACATTTCTGCTCTGTGGGAGTCCGTGTCAGTGCTGCAGCCGGAAGGGTTGAAAGTGTGTTTCCCATTGGAGGCACGGATGAAAACAAATAACAACTCCTTAATCTCCAAACGCCTTTTACATGAGGATTGCTTTAATTTATAGCTCACAAAAACACTTGGAGGTTGCCATATGGGCTGCAACAACCTTCAACTGGATGCTCTTGGTTCAAACCTTTATGTCAACATGCTTCCACCCTGCTGACTATGAGTAAGACACTGAGTCACTTCTTATGTCCCACAGGGTTTCAATCTGAGCTGAGGCTGACCTCCACAGACATGTAAACTGACCTACAGGCACCATAACAGCTTTATTACAATGTGCATTACTATTAAAAGTTGCAGTGGTAGCTGTAGCAGGAACAGAGGTAGTAGCAATATGAGACGATCATGTATGGTTTGCAGTTTGGTAGTGATTGTGGCCAGAAATGGTAACAGTATAAAATTGGGATAAACTGGGATTGTAAGTTAAGGTACGGTTTCACTTTTTTAGTCGGCCGAGTCCAACTTGTTTGACTTGTCACAACATGGCTGCATCCAATAGAAAAACAGAATATAAGTCCCACTTTATCCATGTTATAATACATTCTTAATCCAGACAACAAACATACTGTCAAAAAATGCAAAATATTTCCACTGTAACATTAGCAATAGGTGAGTTCACCACAGTTTGGAACTTTTGAGAACAGCCATGTGGGAAATAAGATCCCAGAACCACTCTAACTGAAAGACAGTTGACTGAGATTGTATGAAACCCATCCTACTACTGTTGATCATTCAGGCAATGAATCAAGTATTTCTCAATAAAATGAAGGTCAGACAACATCTAATCTGGCAGACATTCAGCTCAATTCTACAAATCTGGGTAAAGATTGATCATGAGGGACCAGTATATTCTGCCAGGATTGTTGTCAGATGATTGGATAGCTTCAGAAAGCCCTAGAACCTGCCACCCATTGCTGTGATTGTGTGGCAGGTTTATGTGTAGGTAAGAAAGAATGTTCTATCTGAACCAGAGCTGGCGCTCCCATAACGCACATAACACACTGTGCGTAGGGCAACAAGTGAGGGAGGGGGCACCAAAAGAAATTAGGATAATGGAAAATTACCATAATCATAATAATAACCAGAATGACGACATATTTAAATTTACAAAAATTAACCAATATGCCAACTAGCCACCACTAAAGTACCAATTCTATGTTTCAGTTCTAGTAGATGTTTGTGCTTCCACCAGCTCCGTCACTGCTCCAGTGCTCCGCAGCCTATTTGCTGGTCTTCTATTTGTACAGCTGCCAACGCTCCCATTTTTTTCGGGTTTCTCCCGTATTTCTTCCAGTAATCTCCCGTAATTTACAAGGTCCAAATGTTAAATAATAACAAGAGAATGGTGCCCAAAAAGCTGCTGTGCTTAGGGCACCAGCTTGATTTGAACTACCAGTGAAACAATCAAACGTCCAGGAGAGAATGTTTGAAAATGTACAGTGTTAGTTCTCTATTCCTGCTTTCTCTCTGCCATCAAGCATAGCCGTTCAAACTGTTAGAAACACTGTTGATTTCCCACATGGATGGAGAACACATTGCTCAAGCCAGTTCTGATACATTATAACTAAGCCTTTAGTACTGCAGTGACTGCCCAGCTAAAGAAAGAAAAACTAAATCCTCTGTAGACAAGGGCAGTTTTATTTTATTAAATGAGCTCATCGGCAGTGTTGAACCTTGGTGACTCCAAATTTGTCTCATACTTTTTGTGACTTGTGCTAACGTTAGCCACTAATAAGTAATGCAATTGCTTTTTCAATGAGTAATGAGTAACTGAGCACATTGCTTGCCCATCACTACTGCTGACTAATGACTCACAGATGGACTCGCTGTTCTTAGAGCACCATGCTGCCGCTATGGACACTACAAGTACTTTTTATTGCTGTGCACTGTTGTAAAACATCTAATGACAAACACAACCTAAATTAGACTTGACTTGAATGGCCTTGCCACTTCTAGTCAGTCTCCCTAAAGCATGCTTGCTGTTTTTCAGATATTCAATATGCAATTAACCACCAGTCTGAATGCATTTTCACCTTGTGCCAAAATGCCATTGAGCAAGTTCTTTCATATGACAAAAATAAAAACTCTTTGATCATTTGAGAATGCATGACATTAAATTATCCTGGAGTCTCACTGAGGTGTAAGGATTCCTACATTCTACGGCATCACTTTGATCACAATTGCTCTTTGAAATTTTTCAATACACAAGTCATAATAGTATCACACATGCCAACCAGCATACAACTGATCAGAGGTTTCTATGTAAAACAGAAGACGCATAATCAGAGAAGCCTTTCAGAGGCACTGAGATCCTAAGAGACTGGGTTTTAAAAAAAATGGAGATTAAAAAAACAGCTACTGTTCTATTGCCATTTTATGACTAATCAATGTCTTTTTTAGCAATTTCTTTTTTCTTTTTTTTTTTATGAATGACTTTTATGAAATTAATATGAATATATGTTAGTTTAATTATGCCAGATGTGGCACATTAGCCATCTGAGTAAATGTCATCTGCCAATTCAAACCCTATAATATGCACAATTAGAAAGTGGTGACATTCATGTTCATTCTTGACCTCAGGACAGCAATTGATAAAACATATTGAAAACTGCTTATCATGCATATGAGCAGTTTTCAATAATATATGTTCTTTTTCTTCCCTTAAAAGCCTGCAATGAAATCCCTAAACTTTATATTATGGTGTGATTTAAAGTGCAGATGTGGAGGCCTCAAGGGGTGCTCTTAGGTGTCTGGCACTTGGAAGAGAATCCTATGGGTCCTATGGGTTGGCTTGTCCCAATATGTACCACAGATGCTCAATCAAATTGGTATCTGGGGAGTTTGGAAGCTGGGTCAACAAGTTGTGCCTCTTGTCATGTTTCTCTTGGCATTTCTTTCATGTGGTGTGATGGGGCCAACTGTCCTGCTGGGGGTAAGCTTCTGCCTTTGGTAACTGCTGTTTTCCAGCAGAACATTGCATCGTAATGAGATGATCGCTATCAATAACTTCACCTGTGGTTTTAGTGTTGTGACTGATCAATCTATTTCACATTATAAGAATATTTATTGTAAGATGGACACCATTGGACACCATTGTTGTATAATTTTTTTTTTTTTTTTTTGTAACAACTGTTATCAGAGATTTGCAAATGACTGCTTCTTAGGTCATTTCTTTGTTTCCAAACAAAGCAGTGCAGGCTTTCACATTTTCCAGACGATTCGGATTCGCGGGCAAATCATCTTCATCTTTCCGGCAGATTATGCACAGTCTAGTGCTCTGCTTCCTCCCACTGATATAGTTACATCACTGCCACTTTAGATCCAAGAGAGCTCTACTGGTCAGCACAATATAGTTAAAAATCATGCTGTGGGGCAAATTCATACCAGTCTACTTAGTATACTATTCATAATATCCACTCTCAAACTCTATGCGCTGGCAAGGATCATGTGATAAATATAGGAGCTTGAGAACAACAACCTTCAAATTAAATTTGTGTCGTAAAGCTACATAGTGGTTTTCTATAAATTGCTAACACTTCTATTTACCATGCATGTAGATAATGCTTCATATGAAAAAGAAACAGTAGGGAAAACACCAATAAACAGCAGTAAAGTTTTCCACTGCTGTTTAGAAGACCTTTGGAAGCAGGCTCTTAACTTTTAAATCCTCACTTCTTCAGCTAATTCCTGAAGAGATTTCCATTAAGTGACCATAAACCAGAGCACAGTAAGAGTAATTGGTGAAAACAGGCTGAATCTACAATATTTCACATCTACAGTATTGCAGCTCATTGCTCTTCAATAGCATCCTGATTCTATCTCTGTCCCTCCGTCTCACTCGTTCATCCTGCTGTCGTCTCGGCCACTCTTCCTGCTCTCATATATTTCCAGAGCGTCTTCGCGCTTCGTCATCCCTTCCACGAATTATGGATCTCTCCTCTCTCGCTTGTCCTCTTGTCTCTAAATCTATCCTCCCCTCTCAGTTCACTATATCTCCTCGCCTCTTCCTATGCCATATTACTCCTATTCCATTTCTTTTTACTCCCTTTACTTCCACTTTTTTTAATTCCTTATACCTCACTTCCTATATCTCCAAACATCCCCAGACCTTTGTCTTTCCATTCAGTATAATGTTCAGTTAAATTCAATTTCCATTTTTAAAATCAACATCACTGACCTGATTTCAACACATCTGTGCAAATGTGTAAATGATCACATGGGGAGGTGGTTGAAACCACTTGAAGAAACTTATACAGCTACTTAAATCAGTTTCAGTTACTCAATGGGGTTTCTATATATCATAGGAACACCAGGTGACAAAAGGAATTAGTTTTTAAATTGAGCAATTATAGTGGAAAAACAGCAGTAACTCCTTTCTCTTCTCATCTTCTGTCTTTCTCCTCTACCACCATTTTCATCCTCTTCTCACCTCTATATCATCTATCTATCTTTGCCTCCTCCTCTTCCCTGTGGACATTTCCAGTGATGGAAAGTACCTAAGTACTTAGTTCAAGTACAGCACTTTATTTATACATATACTCCCACAACATTTTTTTTCAGTGACTGTAGTATCTGCTTACATTTCAGATTAAGATGTTATGTAATGTTGAGGATTAAGCCAGTGCCTCCCCACACCACCTCGCAAAACATAAGTTGCATATACCAGTGGAAGGTGCCCAGTTAACTCAATCACAATCATAATCCAAATTTGGGCAGATAGTGCAAATTCTTTAAAAAGTTATGTCCCCAAGTTAGCAAGCATCACCCTTCAAAATAATGTCAAGATGGGCCTCCATGTCATGCCTTCGTGATGTTTATGAATTGTGAGCAATTCCACCAAAGAAACATTTCCTCTCCCTGCTTCTTTGGATGGTTTAATTTAAGTAACCACTTAATGACCAAACTAGTCACATCAGACAATATTCAATGAGAGCAAAGTTCTCCCACATTACCCATCTCATCAAAATCCCATCAAACCCATGTGCTTTTTGTTATTCACATTCACACATTCACAGTTATTAGGGGGTAGTTCAGGGTTCAATATCTTGCCCAACGATACCTCAAAATACGGACTGGATGACTTAGAAATCAAACCACCAACCTTACAACCTACTTCACAGTTTGGGCTATCCTACCTAACTATATTTAAATTACTATACATCTTAACCAGCCACAACAGTGAAAGGCCATTTACAGATGAAATGAAACACTTACACTGTCTTGATCATCCCATGGACTTGCTTGCTACACTCTCTGCATCCACAGCCCCCAAAAGGTTTAGGTCAACCTCAAGCCTCTAGTCTCATGCTGTGGTCTAAAGGCCTCCAGAGGGGTTAAGCTGATGTTGGGCCCAGCTGTGATGAAGGTGATGGACTGTTTGGGGGCGCTAACAATAACACCGTTCCCCTAGTGCCCTCCGGCAGCAGCTGAGGATGTGTTCCAATAGAGTGCTTTTTCCACACAGTTAGCAAGTAGGAATGTTTGCTGTGATCCAATAAATACAAACACAATAAATACATATTGTTCATAAGGAAACTTCATGTACAATAAGTCACCTATTTATAACTTCATCGGATATAACAATTTACTAGCCATTGTAATACCAGTGCTTATCCAAAATCAAAATGTTTCATGCATGGTTTAACTTAGTTTAACTTAGTTTTAGAAGAAAGAGCTGAAAATTTCCGCTGCCAAATCTCCTCTTTCTTTCAAGTTTCTCTCATCCTCTCTTCTCCCTGCTGTAAAGAACCCCCTCCCCGGCTCCAGTAATAGATGACCAGTGTTGGTCAGTGTGACGGAATCATTCTGCTGCCAGTCTATCTACCTACCAGTCTGATCTATATGACATCAGCTACCCACTATAAATCACACACGCACGAATGTGTACGCGTGTACGTGTACGTGTGTGCACACACGCACGCGTGCACACACACACCTGCAGTCTCAGATGGGTGCTTGGTCTCCCTCCACTCTGAGATTGATGCGCACCTTGTTGCTAAACGGCCGAGATAATTAAACCCCACGCATCCCTCCCCTGCGTGTGGAGGTGTGTGTGAATGCCCTGCTGTTGCATTGTGCTGCACACACACCACTTACACACACGATTAGATGGCACACATCCATTCTGTCTTCCTCCTGTCTCGTCTCATACAAACTGTTACACAATAAACACACTTTCCGTCGGAGTCCCCCTCAACACATAAACACACACATACAATCTCTCTTTCTCTGTAGGGAGAGAGAGAACGGCAGAGATAGAGAGGGAGGGAGGGAGGGAGAGAAAGCACCTGCTGGGCTGTAAAGCACTCAGACAAACGGCGTCTGTGTTTGGGAAGACTTGAACAAATGGGAAAATTATACAGTGGAACCAAAACGGCACCCTTTGAACCAAAGGTACATCACCCCAACTGGGTGAAGGGAATTTGCGAAACATATTTCCACTGATTTTTTTATTCAATCAGAGTGTGTATCTCACTTTGTGCACATACATACAAACAACTTCAGAATTCTCCCTTTGTAGCAGGCATGGTTTAAGCATGTTAAGGCTGTATGTGGCAAATAATTGAGTTTATGTAACATCAGTGACTGACTGCTGGACTGACTTATAAGGCAAAGCCCCAGGGACCTAGGGGGCCATAAGGGGACATGTGAACCTGAGCTGCTGTAAAAATGTCATGGTTAAAAGTTAATAACCCTACTACAAATATGCAAAATGACAACAATGTGACGCAAAACAAAAACACAGAGGTGCAATGCAACGACAAAACAAAGAGATGCAAAGCCTCCAAAGATGTAAACTGAATACAAAGAAACAAGAAAACAACTACAAAGAGACATGAAATGACCAAAAGGAGATTCAAAATGAGCACACTGACTACACCTGACTACAAAGAGATATGGGATATCCATGGTGATGCAAACCAACTCCGGGAATTGAAACAAACTCAATCTGGGTGAAGCCCAGCACAATGTGTCTCATCTTCACAAAGACAAAAGGCACAAATTTAAACTCAATACAAATATGTTTTGCTGATTATATCTTGTCCCGCATGATTGGCCTGTGTATAGCTTCCTGCTATAGCCTTCAGAGAATGTCTTTCACCCACTTGCCAGGGTTTTAGCGCACTCATTTTACTTCATACATACACTTCATACAGTTTGATGAATGAGTAATGAGCAGCCTAACGGAGTTACGGTGGGTAAGGAGGGAACAAAATAGTCGAATCAGAAGTGTTCAGGACTTGACTTTCTATCGAATGGACACACACACGCTCACACACACACACATACACACACACAAAATCACTGTCTCACTCGTGCGTAAAAATGCTCTGCTATCCGGTCTCTCACCTCTCACATAAACCCACGGACCAGGCGCTCTCTCTCCCTCTCTTTCTCACTCTCTCACACACACATGCACACACACATACACAAACACAGAGAGAGTCAAGCGAACAACTCTCTCTCTCTGTCTGCATCTCTTGTCCTCCACATATTCACGAACAGCCCAAGAAGTAAAATCAGCACACACGTGCGCGCACACGCGTAAAAATCTCTTACCTGGTGCTTTTTTTCTTTTGAGAAATCTAAATCCTGAATCCAAGCGGCGTTAATGTCACAATCTTCACCACACGAAAATGTTTTGAAAGAATTGCTTAAATAATCCCACCCCCGGTTCCGTCTCTCGTCTGTAACAAATCTTGACCGGTGAAACCAATTTTTTCCTCCTCAAATTGACTGGACGATAGATCGATAAACAAAATGATGAGGGAGGTCGTTTTTTTCTTCTCTGCCAAAAACACCTATAGCCTCCGATAAGCAGTCGATCTCACTAAAAATACAATACAGCCCCTTTCCTCTTCCCTCCTTTCTCCAAGATATTAGTTCGGCGAAAGTCTGCTCCAATTAACCGCAGTTACGCACCCTCTCCTTCTCTTTCTCTCTCTCTTTCTGTCTCTCCTCCGCCCACTGTCTATCCCACTTGTTTCTTTTAGGACAGGGTGTAAGACAGAGACAAGTAGGTAGACCTCTGTGTTCAGTCTGTCTCTGTCTCTGCCCGGGCAGTGGTGTGGAAGAGTCGCTCTACTTTGCGCAGCCAAAAATAACTTCCAATCTCCAAACTGGAATTCCGCGAAGCACTTGCACTAAAATATTCCCTTTTCAATTCTTACGATATTTACAAGATGGGCTTGTTGTGTCCATTATGAATTTATAAGCATGCTTATAGTACTTTATAGTACTTTCCTTTGGTACCATAAAATATCCTCGCGGGGTCTTAATGATACATGTGTGACACAAATGTTGTTTAACAGGGATTTAAACATTTGTTTAGTTTTCACTGCATGATACTTAAGGGAACTCGTAATGATGACTTTACAAGTGGGCGTCGTCTATATATTGATTAATCAATGAATCTACCCAGAGGTTTTGCTGAAGAAGAAACATCTTGTACAACAAGAAGAGAAGCTGCAGTGCAGGTTCACTTTCCGTTTTAAATCCCAGCGATAGTCCAAGTTTGACGGGTGATAATGTCCGACAGTCAATTAACCAATTAATCAATCGACTGATCTATGAAAGCAATCAATACATCCTCAGATAGTTGGTTGATAATATAAAACGCGAGGATATTAGGAGAAGTGGCTGCTCTTTTCTGTCCGTTTGTCCTAATCCGTCCGGACAGACGCTTTTGGAAACGAGAGCCCACGCGCGTTCTTCATCTCTCTCGTCCGGTTCCTCCACTGTTCTATGACCTTCTTTACTTTTCCTCTTTCTCCCTAACAGGTCAGAGAGCTTTACCCTGCTTGGTATCCCCTGGATGCGATCCCGGGACTGAAGTCCACTGCCAAATCACACAGACACACTGAAGTCCACTTGAAATGACTTTTGGAAATCCTTCTTGCAGCTCTGGAGCAGCGGGAGAAGGGAAAGCGCGAAGTGTCTTTTTTTTTTTTTTTTTTTTTTTTGGTTCTCCTCCAAAACCGAGAGGGAGGAGGAGGAGGAAGGGGAAGAGGGGGAGCTATATCTCCTCGCACAAATGTGAGAGTGGACAGAGCGATGGAGAGAGAAAGAAAATGATATCTGGAGGAGAGAGTCCGCTCCTGTGATTAAAAACCACAAAAGAGAAACCTCACTTTTGGCTCGGCGGCCGAAATAACTGGAGAGAAGAGATCAGATGCGCCTCTCTTGTAGAAATAAAATATAAAATACTTCCTGTCATTATTCGTTTCCCTCAGATACTTCACCACCTGCACAGAGGAGGACTGATAAGAAACACAAAATCTGCCATTTCTTGCGGAGGCTTTTATCCAAAGTGCCTAAAGAGAGTCCACAAGAGAGAGGGAGAGAGACAGAGGAAGAAAATGAGAGAGAGAGAGGGGAGCCCGCAATGGGCAAAAAAGAAGAAAGATATCCTTCCTCCGTGCGTGTTGCTATTCAACCCCTCACGTACATTTCCAGATGCCAGATAGTTTCCTGCCCCAGATAAAGAAGAAATGATTGTTGTTTGGAGATAAGACACAAATAGAAATGAATGGCATAGACTGCTCCATCCGCCCGCTCACATTCCCCACGTGAAGGGCGCTGTTCATTCAGCACCACAAGTCGCACGCGCGTAAGTGCGCACACACACAAGAAAGAGAGAAAGAGAGAAGGGGGTGGGGGGGTTTATTCTCCTCTACTGTAGTTGTACTTTAAAGTTTTATCTTGACATGTATGTGTGTGTGAGAGAGAGTGGTAAGAAAAGAAAGGTTTAAGTCATTTTTCTTGTTTTTCTCTCTTGTGACTTTAAAATCGCTGATTTTTATTGTCAAGAGCAATACAAAAATTTCGCAAAAAATTAAGAGAGAGAGGTGAGGTTCAAGAATAAAAACAAGAGAGGAGATTGGTGTGTGTAAGAGAGAGGCAGGGAGAGAATAAAAAAATATGCAAGTGTTGCTGTTGGGGTTTCTCTCTGGTGTTTCAGGGTGGTTAAAAGTGCCGCTTTGTTGCCCCCTTTTGGCAGCTGAGAGAAATGATCAGAGGAGGGCGAAAGATGGAGGGATAGGGGAAGTTAAGGTAAGGGAAAGTAAAAAGAAGGATGGATGGAGGGAAAGCAGGAGAGAGGTGAGGGAGCTGATCAAGACAGTTCAGTGAATGGGATCAGTGAAAATTTCATCACTTGTCTGATATATTGTCTGAATGGGAAAGACTGGATGGATGGATGGATGGATGGATGGATGGATGGATGGATGGATGGATGGATGGATGGATAGATAGATAGATAGATAGATAGACAGATAGATAGATAGATAGATAGATAGATAGATAGATAGATAGATAGATAGAGAGAGAGAGAGAGAGAGAGAGAGAGAGAGGCACTACTCGCCACTTGGGTCAGAAGTTGGCATCAAAAACATGATTCCATAGACCCAACCTGCCTTGTGTCAACAGTCTTGACTGCTGCTGCTGATGTGATGGTGTGGGGGATGTTTTCTTGGCTCACTTTTTAGAGGGTGACAAGCGAGTGAATGTCCCATCCCACTCCCATGATAGGATAGAAAAACAATTATGTTTTACTTTGTTGTTTGTCTTTGGGCAATGCAATAATGATTTGATGTTCTTGTTGTGTAATATGCATCATCAGTCCGCACACGTCATGTGCTCGTCCGGCTGCCTGCAATCAAACAGTGACCAGCCACCAGAGCAGACAGAAGGGAATAAACGAAAACTATTTCAAATAACATCACTCACTTCTATAGAAAAAAAGATTCTCTGGAACTGCTCGATTTATATGTGCATCGTTTCAGGACAGAAACAAAACAAAATAAATGTCAATAAATGGTAATTGGGCTGCATTTATATCACTGGTTATTGGGAATTTGGATAAAACAGGTTTTAATTTTTAAAATAAACAGTTAGTTAAGGCACAGAATCTGAAGGTACATAATTAGAGCAAATTCCTCATTTTGTATTTTTTTTTTTTTCAAAAAAATAGGCATTTTTGTCATTATTACTTTGTTTTTGGCAACACAATAATAAGTAAATTATTCCCTATTTATTTGGTCTAAAGATATATAATGATCAATATTCTGTTCAACAATTATATTCTAACCTCCGGTGAAGACCATTTAGAGGTTTTTGTCACCAATGTCAGACTGTACATCACCACCATCAGACAGAAAACCTGACATCTGATGGTAGTGACAAAAACCTTTTACATGATATGCATTGTGTTGAGTTGTTCACATTAGCCATCTTGTTTCCCCTCAATTGCTAGCTACTTCAGACATCTCCTTAAAAAAGTATACATTCATGTCATAATCTAATCTAATATTCTTTATACAAAACAGACGATGTTGACATGTTATGGTTGCAACAGTAGCAGTGTCCAAAAATATGAACAAGTTCAAGAGAAAATAGCAAACTTACAGGAGCTTGAGTGATCCTGAAGCACCCTGATGCACTAGAGTGGAAGGTTTAAAAATGGGGTCCTCAGGAATGTAGTTGACCTTGTAGTTGCCTGATTTTATTGCTTTTTATAAATATCTGACAGTGGTGATGAATATGTTGGACACATTTTGAGCAACCACAAAATAATAGTAAATATAATAGTAAAAAAAACTCACTGTTTGTAGATTTTAATACATGTTACAATATACTCTGTCATGTGGTAAAGATATTATTCAATTGAATTATTACTTTTTGTTTTTTATAATCAAGTTCAAATTATTATCTCCTATGTGAGGACAATTGATTTTGTAGGCAGCATTTTGTGGGCCAGCATATAACCATTAAATTAATACAAATTAAAAAAAAGAAGAAAAAAAAACAAAAAAAACCCTTAAATATATGCAAAGGACTCCCTGATTTTAACCTTGATTCTTTTTATTTCTGAAAATGTTATTAATTTCCAACAGAAATTAGCACTATTCAGTGACATGTTTATGTCAAAGGTTCAAGAATCACTGATATAGAACTTACCATTGTTGGTAACATTCATCTATTCACACACAGTCATACAAAATGTGCATGAATAGCACATGACTATCATACAATTTTATAAATGTAATGTCTTGCCCAAATACACAACATGCCAAGGATTTAACTACCAATCCTCAGATTAGTGGATTTCTCACTTTGAGCCACAGCTGTCCATGTGAAAGTAGTTCAGGTTTGGCTGGAAGTTGCTAACTTCATTGATACACATACGTTTTCTGAGTGTGGCCTATTGAAGGGCAACAGAAGTTTACCCACAATTCATAAAAGTTTTTTACATATTATTCCCACAAGAACCCCTCCAAAATTGCCAACACTCACATAAATCATGGTTTGATATGAGCATTGTTGCTGTCCATGTGTTTCCTTTTATGGCCACAATTGACCCACCTTCCAAAGGCTACTTCCAGCATCATAACACTCCATGGCACAAAGCTAAAGCCAGCTCAAACATTGTAATGAATTCAACTTTTTCAACTATTTCAGTGCCTCCTCAGTAGTCAGCTCTGAATCCACCAGAACATCTTTGGGATGTGGTACAAAACAAAAATGTGCAGCTGACACATTTGCAGAAACAATTTGATGCAATTAAAAACGAAGACATCGACACAAAGAACTGAGGGTGTAAATGCAGGCACTATCCAACTGCTCCCAATAAAGTGTTTCATAAGTACTTGTTATATATATACACAACAATGTACACATATATCCTATGCTAGTATAGGTATGTGGTATAAAAATTGATTTACCACCTCGCATCATATGCTTGCATCAACAAGTCCAATGCATTATCTTTAGTTCAATTAAATTCAAAGTCTTTTATCTATCTGACACAGAGATAAAATAAGGTAAAACAAATACACAAGTATCCAGTGTAGAGGGTCCAGTGTGTGGTTAAGTGCACATATTGTAATTATTAGTTCATATTTATTCATATGAACACCCAGGTGCTTATAAGCTGTAATCATCTCAATCTTACCCTTTTTTCTGGATGCTCAGTGGTGTTGGAAAGGCGTTGGAGCACCTGCAAAAATCCACCACCAGTTCTTTAGTTTTACATCTGTTGATCTCCAGGTGCCAGTTCACAAAGTCCAGTATAAATCTTCTGTCATTGCTATTAGTGACGAGGTCAGTGACGACAACCATCAGAGAGCTTGTGCAGGTTGATAGGAGGGTGAGTTGTAGAGATGGCTGGAGTCAGAACCATTCCCTTACAGGGAATGGTTCTGTACAGCATACAACCAAGCTCTACAGTTGTTTTTGGAGGCATTCTTCTACTTCTCAGCCTTTAGTTTGGTCTTGAACTTTTCCAGGCTGATCATATGAGCCACCTGCAGTTCTTGGTAATCACTGTGAAGATCCTTTTTCTTTTTCTGTTTGACATCACTCTTTACCTGAGTGGCAATCTTCACAGCACTCAAGGTTTTATCTTCAGTGTATTTAATATATTATATACTGTATATTATAAACCTCTTCAGCTAATGCATTTCCTTAAGGGATGTTTGAAAAGCCCGCTGTCTGGTTTCCTCCAACTCTTTGCTAAGTTAGAATCTTCAACAATGTTCTGCCCAGTATTTGGCCCTCAGATGAAAATCTCTGTGCATTGCCCTGCATCATCTATGTTTGATTAATTACAAGTGGTGACTGTGCAACAGGCCTCAGTTGTGTGGGGTACCACAAATGGTATCTGTCCGGTTGATGTCCATTTCTGTGGTTTGGGGGTTGATTGATTTGCTTTTGCTATTTCCCTATGTTGTTGAATCATGTTTAATAGTGTTTAAAATCAATAAATGCTTTCCCTGATCAGAAGCATACTTCAGCTGATGGCAGAAGGTGTTTTGTTCCTGGCAGTTACATGTCTCTGACTCAGAGTTGTAAACTGAAGTTCAGAAGAGCGCAGCCTTCAGTTGATCTCAAACTGACTGAGAGGTCACACACAACAGTTGTACACAGCACCAGCCATTTATACTTTAAAGTATATGTATATATTAATACACACACATACACACACACCCACACACACACACACACACACACACACACACACACACACACACACATATATATATATATATATATATATACAGTATATATAATGTTTAATATATAAACACTGTAAACACATCTGAATATCTATCTATCTATCTATCTATCTATGTGTTCATCTATCTGTCTGTCTGTCTGTCTATTTATCTATCTACGTGTTCATCTATTTATTTGACGTCTGAATTTGAACTGTCAGACGTATTTATGAACAATTCAATCATACAGGATCTGCTTTACTTCCATTCGTGCAGAGAGATACCACACAGATGGTATAAGGTCAACAGCACCTGGTGTGAAGGTGAGATTGCATGTTTCACACAAAAGTGAACCATTCAAAAAACATGAGCCTACATATAGAACTCAACATCCAGGCCTCATTAAAAATGTGCATTTGAGCAGTCTTGCAAACAGTACAGCTGTAGCTCTGGGTGGGAGAATAATGAGTATTCATTAGTGCATGGGTCCAGCATACCACAAAATAAGTCATGGTGAAAAGAATGATGCATGAAACAAATTATGCAATCTGAACTGTACATTTTCAAGGCTAAAATGTGTCAAAGTTCACGGGTTAACACAGGGTTGTACAGACTGGGAGATCTGCCAAATTAGGTGTGTGAGTCTTGGCTGGTTATCTTGAATGCTAGTTTTTGTGAGGAGCCTGTTGGTGTGGACCGGTGATTTCTAGGAATAGTGGGCCACTTTAAAAATGAAAAGCTTTGGAACAGATGGTTAACTAGATGTTTAGGGTCACTGGCAATCCTTCCTGGCCTCTTCCTCACCCTGTTGTCATGCAGATCCTGGATGGAGGGCAGCAGACAGCCAATGAGGCACTCACCAGTGCAGAAAATGTATTGGACCTAGTCCCTGGAATAAGAGGAGACAGTCTATTTAAAATGAGGACAGTGTTGGGCAAAGAGTTATTAGGTGGACATTAATTATTCCAAAAAATCAACCATAATTTTCTCTAAAAGAGAATATTTATACCAAAATAAAAATTACGTCATGATCTGCTCAAGCACATCAGTTGAAACATCTCCAAAAACAAATAACTTCCAAAATTGGAAAATTACAGTGGGTTGATTAAAGTAGTTCCAACTAAAAAACATACCATATAATTATTGTACCGCAATCTAGCACAAACAGATTAAAAGAATTTGAATCTACACTTATGCTAGCAGCTTAGTGAAGCATTACTGTTGATCTAACTTTAACATGCTAATACACTCTCAGCAAAAGTGCTAACATGAAAATTTTCTCAAGTGTTTTTATTCATCTTTAAGCATAAAAACCATCTTCAGTTCCACTATCGCCACTGCTTCTATGTGCTAATCCTTACTATTCTGGCAGCCTTTCATCATCACTGCCACTAGCATCATCCTCACTTTATTCAGGTGGTATTTGCTCTAATATACTGTACATCTTCCCATTACACACTGCAATATATAAAGACACAATACTGCTTTTGTTATCTAAAATAAGTAAGTTACATTGTAATTACATAAATAAACTTATCTGCAGTTACTGTAGAGGAAATATTTTCACGAACACTAAAGTCACAGTAATAGATGGAATTGTAGTTGAAATATAGTCAGCTTTGCATGATGTCTAATTTAGTAGACCGATGAATAATCTTAATTTCTTATTTACTCCAAACTCCATAAAATGTTTTATTTTAACAATTACACTACTGTTGTTGTTAATCAGTGTCCCTCTTTTCCTTCACCTGCAGGTATCTCTTACTACATTCTGGAGTTACTTGGCATTTCTGGGTTTTCTGTTGGTTATCCTGTTTTTGAGATGATTTGTATTTCACTTATACCTCCCGGCCAGTGTGTAGCAGTGCATGGCTTCAGACAATAGCCTCCAGTATCATGGCTGATATGCACATATGTCATCAACACTGTCATATGTACAAGCAAACATCTCTTCAATAGTTGTCATTGTAGTGACCACCATGCCAAGTGTTCAGTTTCTGTGGGATTAAACCTGATCACCCTGTAACTAAGAATCATGTTATTCGTTTCCTTGAACTGAGCTCTTCATTACCTTGAGCTGAGCTCTTCATATTTATAGCGAGAGTGGGACCTAGGTTGCACTACCATTTTTTTAAGAAGGCCTTTCTCCTCCATGCTTGAAAGGGGCAGGTGAGGCGATGAGTATTAAGTTTGTTGTAATCTCTAACCTGACCTCTAAATGCCATTAAACCCTACACTGAGACATTAATAACCGCTGCACTGGATTGGGAGGCACTGATCAATTTGAATTGTAAGAGTGAATAGGTAAGAACAGACACAAAAAAAACTGTCTCAGTTGGATATGTTCTCATCCCATTTAAAATTGTCATTGAAGGCTCTTGCCAGAAATTGGAATGACTCAGTCAGATTGACAATTGAACTCTTGGACTTCAGGGAAAGATGAGCACAGATGTGGCACCACATAGAAATCAGGCCTGACTTTTGAGCACTCAGAAGATGAGCTTGCTGACCATTGTTGGCAGGTACCCGAGAGCCTTCCACTCTATAGGGATGTTGGGGTTATTGAGCTCTCAGACTGTGTCTTGCGTCCACTTTCAAACTGAAGTGTAAGATATGTCTGTCTGCCTTCAGCATTAGTATGTTGGAAGTTTATAGGCACTAAGTAACAGCCATGAAGGACCTTAGAGAACAAGGGGAATGGACCTTTAATGGTGGAGTAAAACCGGCTTGTCTGAATTTTGTATTTTTTCCTCTATTGGGTGGGGCTTTCATTCCTCTTGTTGTCCTGAATGAAGACTACAGAGTTGGGATGTTTGGTATTAATTTTATTATCTGCCCTGATAGTAGGCATGGTATGCCATTTTCTTTTGCCTGAGGGGGAATGTACACAGCAGCAAAAATGATTAAAGCAAACTCCCAGAGCGAGCAAAATGGTTTGCAGAAAAAACAGCAACTGGAGTTGTGATTCAACAGGCACCACTGAGAGCCACTTGCTTTTGATATTAAATTATACAGCCCCACCCACTTGTTTGTCTGCTGATTTGTCTGAATCAGCATATCATGTACTTCCACAATGCCACCTGAGTTAAACGTGATCTTGTAACTTGAAATTGTTATGGTGAAGTCATTGTTAATCCTGGTCAGCAGTTGTAATTTATGCAATTTGATGTTTTGGATGTGAACACTAGGGAACCCACTTGAGGAAGGGCAGCATGGAAGCTTTCGTGTCCTCCAGCAGTGATGTACTTTCACTATGTGCTTCCCTTCTCAAGGCTCCAATTATACAGATCTGGGGGAAGAAATCCACATCTCATCAGCAGCTGTTGGTTAAAATGTCCAAGGGAGTGCTCACAAGTGTGGATAAAAGCCAGTAGGCAGAATGTCAACCACTACTCACAGGCAGATCTGCATGGTGGAGAAAACACACAATTCACAGGAAACAAGTCTAAATGCAAAATCCAAAACAGAAGAATCTCAAACAGAGTTTCAGATTCTAACATGGGATTACTTGTGTCTCTAAGATAGTTTTAACTTTTTCAATGGCAGTAGAGAGCTAACAATGTGCATTATTTGAAAAAAAAATATTTTAACATTTTAACTAGTTATGATTTTATCTTGAACAGGAAGTTAGATCCCACAATTAACCTGGGGCCATTAGATATTAGCATTGCATAGCATAAAGGCTATGAACAACTCACGTTCAGCAACATCCAGTATTTCATTAAACAACTACAGATAATGTGGAAGTAACACCTTTAAAGCAAGGTGATTTGGTTTTGCATTCAACATTTGGGTCTGGCAATGTGAAACACACCAGTGTAGACCAAGACAGCAAACTTGTCTTTATCTATATCCATGTCCAACACACAGCAAGAAACACAGAACCACACAAATGAACAGCCTACTTGCTATCTAAGACGTTTAAAAGATTGTGTCCACACTTTCAAAACCAAAACATGCACGAAAACAAAATTTTCACATTGGAATACCCATGTGACTGCTGGACTGTTCCATATATATAACAGCCAGTGCTTTTGGCACAATGACAACAAATAAACAATTACATTATTCAGAACTTATCTTGCAGTCATACTGTTTCTCTGACTTCTCTGCAAGTATTCTGCTTCTTTGTTCCATCTCTATAAAGTACAGAGATTGTATCGTACAATTCCAGGCATCCAGAGACAGCTATAATAAACTCATCCTCCATTTGTGATTCTGAGACATTAGAGGACGCTCAACTGTGATAGGTGATTTTTTGTTTCAGTTTAAATATTTTCAATTCACACATACCCGTCAAATCACAGTGCCTAGAACCACTTTACTGTTGTGTTTGCCTTTGCCTTGATTTTGTAAGTACACGCCAATGTGACATATTCACTTTTCTTTTTATCTGAACACAATACAAGAAAAATAAGAAATAGAGATAAAATGTGCTTGTCTACTTTGATTAAGTGCAAACATTAGTTTAAACATCTAACAAGCTTATTACCTGCAGTACTGGTGTAATGTTTGCAACTAAAGAACACAATGTCATATTATCATGTTTGGTTATGGTCAACTCACCAAGTGGAATAACAATGCTATGAGAGTTTGAGAGAGTGATGTTCTGCTCTTTCGTGCATTTTATTGGATGTGGGGAGATTTAGACTCTAGCAAAAAAAAAAATAAAAAAGTTATTGCTAATAATCTAGCTAGATACAGCTGATCAAATCTGGTCAAGTCAGCTAAAAATTAAAGGCTGTTTAGTTCTGTATGAAATCAAAGACTCACTGTTTCAACACTTGCTTTTAATTATAAGTTCTAAATCTGCCATCATTATCATTGTAAACTGCATATGTGAAATACTAGAATGGAGCCCTTGTCAGGCATAATGTAATATGATTTACATAACTGGCACCAAATTATATCACAAAAAAAAAAAATGAAATCCAGAGCTAAGAGATCACTTCTCTGTATATGAATTAATTGTATGTGGCTAGCCTTATTCTAAAAATGGAACAAACTGAAATTTAATTTTGGGATATATCTCTAAGCAGCCACAAACTCTCTCTCTCTTTCTCTCTCTCTATCCCTTTCTTTAGATTTTAAAACATTATAATTAGATTTCCAGAGATGCTTGTCCAATTAGGGGGCTGAGAATCTGTTAAAAAAGGGCCAAGAGAAAGACGGGGTATGTAGTTAGAGGCACAGAAGGAGGGGATGGTAGAGTGGGTGGGAGAGAAAGAATGAATCAAGGATAAAAGGCAGGTTAAGAAAGATAAGAAAGATACAGAACAGGGTGAGAAAACAAAGGAGGATACAAGGGTTAAAGGGTAAACAGGCACTGGAAGGATTGCTTAATTGTTCCTTCCAACAGTTGTTCATTCTCTCTCTCACTCTCTCTCTCTCAGTACATACATATACGTGTACATACGTGTGTGTGTGTGTGTGTGTGTGTGTGTGTGTGTGTGTGTGTGTGTGTGTGTTTGCATGTGTGTGTGTAAAAGACTTGCACACACACAAACACTACTGTTTTTGCTCCTAATGAGCACTTAGACCACTGAACCACCATCTTCAAGCTCTGAGCTCTGTGAAAACTAGTCAGTACACACTCACAGCTCATGAACATAAGAACTCTCTCTCACACACACACACACACACCATCTAAGCCATCTGATACACCTCACAGATTTCTTATCAAACATACAGACCAACTGTGGCACGTTGGACAGTTGTTATTCTCTATGTGTACTGTATATGTACGAGAATTTTAGGGCTAGGTTAAGACTGCTGAGCATGAACATGATAGTATATGCCACCAACTATGAAACTGATATTACAGGCACATTTTCAGATTGTGGTCTGTGCTCTTTTTCTGGCCTATCCTTAGCTGTTTAGCAACATTAAAATACAGATCAGTAAGTCCACAAATGAGCTGACAATATAGGTGCTGCCATTATCAGTTGTGGATCCCCTTAGAAAGAGAAAACAATGTCCCCCATCTTAACTTGATCCACTCTTCACTTATGGGTAAAAAGGAAAATCTAGATAAAATTGAACTCTTTTGGAAAAGAACTGGGGAACATTCAGAGTTCACTTGAGGATAAATTGATCCATCAGTTGGTCCTGCTGGCAGAATTGATCTATACACTCCTTGAAAGGCACACCTAAACCAAGTTAGAACAATAGGAATTGGCCTTTACTGTCACAACAGTTTTGATTGGTGCAGCAGAATCAAGATCATCATTTATCCAGACATTTTCTGCTACATGTCTGAAGCCAGGTACGTGCGGGCTGAAGAAGGTCATACAGACATTCCTCTCCAACATCATCTACAAACTCCTAAGGGGTCGCACATATATTACTTTCAGTGTGTCTCCCCCAGGTCTCCAAAGGATGTCCAACCAGTTGAACATGGTAAAAAGTGGAGAAAAGTGTTGGATGTCTTAACTATCTACCTACCCAGCCATACCTTAACCATGATTTCACTTAACCAATGTTTCCCTTAGTCATACATATACAGATACTATAGAAGGTGAGAAAGCAATCAAAAACAATGTTGGCATTGGAAGCACAAAACACATATCTATAATGCTGGGTTTTGTAGTATTGTCCTCATCAGACATCAGGGATGAGGAGGTTGAATTTCAGTTGTAGTTTGTGTGTTATAATGTAAAAAATATTACTAGTTATTAGTTTGATGATAACTGTCAGTTTGTGTATGTACACTGTGACAGGATTCAGACCTAAGAAACATTCCAGTGTAGGTTTTCAAGGACTCAGTCAATCATGATCATGATCATGATTCAAGAACATCAGGATTTCTAGAGATAAGGGTGCTGCAAACACCGGCCTTGGCTGAAGACAGAACACTACTATATTCTCAGTAATCTCAGTGTGGATATGTTGGGCATTTCTGTATGTTATATGTGCCAACAGTGAGCAGATTGTAGACATTACTTGTACTGGCTTTTTTCTTTATTGGTTCATGCCAAATCTTCAGATTACTGATTCTTGGAGACTGTCAACCCAAGCACAGCAGCATCAGTTGTATCAGTGAATAGATGTATGACATATGTTCACAAAGCACTTTGGTGGTTATATGTAATTTTTTAGTGACAGAATCTACATAGGAAGTGGTTGAATGGGTCAACAATATTTTGGACACAGAAGACAGGTGTGGGTTTCCTCTTTCCATCTGAGATTCAGAGCTGTTTTTTTTTTTCTTTTTATTAAAAAAATCCAGTTATTGATTGTAATGACAACAAGCAGTCATTTCCATCCAACTGCTTCTCAAACCATATTTTTATTCTATTTACCATGAGATTAAATTTAACCAAACCTTAACCATATAGCCCTGTCACATAGTAAAAATGATGATGTCCCTTTTGGGAGGGTATAGACAAAATTTTGTATTTTTCGATCTGCCTTGTTGGGTTGTTAGCCAGTTTAGTTGTCAGCGGTTTTGAAAATGCTTTGGCTGCAGCCATTGGTTCTGGTATCAGAATATACACACACAAAATAAATACACACAGTCTCCTGATCAAAGCACAGCCATATGTCCAGAGCCTGATGATGAATATGAGAACTGACAGACGATTAGACAGCTGATTAGCTCAATGCTGAACACTGTGTGGTTGTCTGTGTGTAGGTTGTGTGTGTATCTGCATGTGTGCATGCGTAGGCAGGTTACTGCAAACCCATCTGTGTGTGTACTCCCACTGTAGTTAACAGCTGACAGAGCACTTTCAATCATTTCAGACAAATACTAAAAATGTTACGAATTTAACCGCTGGCACGCAGCCATCCTCATATCTGACGATCTGTGCATCAGTAGAGTCACTTCAACTTGGCCTTAACTGGCATGAAAAGAAATCTTAGCATATTTTTGTCAGCGAGTATTTCTCTTGCAAAATACCAGATAACATATTACAGAGATTATCATATCAACATAAAATAGCAGCATATGACGCGGGTTCATTGTTAAGAGTGAGCACTTTGACAGTGTGAGTGTGTGGCAGCTATCTTCCGCCTCTGCAATGATCTGTTTGGACAGTTTCTCGCCACAGACACAGAAACCTGCCATTGGCATCTTTGGTTTTTTTGCAAAGGATTCAGAGCTGTCTCTCAGAATTGCATCAGTCACTGCATTCAAGATGATATGGATTTCTATTTTCTTCACAATGCATTACACAACAGTGACAAATACACTGTACAAAATGTCTCTGGCAGCATATCACTTTTCATATGCTAAGAGCCACTGTGTTTAGGTGGTTTGTTAAAGGCTTCCTGTTGGGTTTTGCTCTAGTGTCACATGGAGCTGAGTCTATTCCTGTCTATCCATAAGTCTATACCTGTTTCTGTTTTTAGTTTTTTTTTACATGTACTGGTGATGTGAGACAGTCAAACTTGTCCTGTGATATGTACAGATACAAAACACTTGAAGACATATTGCATTGTACCAGCAAAGTCAGGGAAGAAGGTGAAAGCAAGCTAGTAAACATGAACATGAGCGACGTTGGATTTAAAATACTTAGACAACTGTGTTTGCCAATGTCTTATGATGAAAGAAATAGACATGATAGACCTTGAAGGTGCACCTAATGAGGAATATGGAATGTTAATTAGGAATTATTGTGTTTACAAATCAATGATCAGGGTGTTCTGGTTTCTATGGGAAGTTTGCTGGCAGTTGTGGTCAGTGGTCAGGACCAGTGGTTGGGAGATATGGTTCATTTATACTGAATTATTACTCAGTGTCAGGTCTCAGATCAAATTATTGGTACAACTCCCATTTTTATGTGCTAATCTGGTGATGATTAGACTAACAGCATAGTGGCAGGATGAGAAAACAGCTACTCTGTGTCCAAAAACTAAAAACAAAATCCATACACAAACAAGAATGTAAAAATTAAAAATGTGGCAAGAGTTGTTATACATACTAGTAAAATAATTATCCACAGCATGTAACATCTCCAAACCTCAAATTGTGAAGGCCACAGACACACACACACAAAACCCAGATGATACAATGGTTATTAATGTACTTGTATTTGTATTCATTTACTTTTGAGATAGTAAGGGTACTGTAGCCCTTTGGTTACAATGTATATGTTAAGATAGGTTTGTTGCTGGCTGGTTCTAGCTCTGAAAGACAGACATAAGGAAGATGTTATTCCTCTCACTTAACTCCCAAATATCAGATTAGCATATTTTCAAAAAATGTTGAGCTGTTCCTTTATTCTAGTTGCAGCACAATATTGGTGCAATAGTGGATTATAACAGTATGTGCAGCATACAGTAAAACATCTCGCAGCACTTCTCATTTTCACTATAGGGATCTTCTACAAAGAATTAATTTGTGTTAATGACTTCTGGTCAGTGGCTACACCAAGTTCTAATCCCGGATGCAGAGAGGTAGAGAGGAGTAAATGTTATGATTTCACTCAGCTGTATTTATTGGCCACTTGTCATAATCCACCCACCCATCAGATGTCCCCTAGACCTTCTTCCTGTTTCAACATCCACCTGCTCACCTGTTTTCCATTCCATTCCTCCACCTGCCTGCACACCCAATTATTCTCACCTGTCTTCCAGTATTTATACCAGTTCTTTTTCCCCAATAAGTTGCCAGAATGTTTTTGAATCTGTTTCTCTGTGTGCTGCTAATGCTGTGGACCATTGCTGCTCCTCCTGGGATGTGGCAGGTGGGGAAACCCTAAGATCTGGTATGGTGGTACAGAGTGGGGGTGGTGCAGTGCTGCAAACCAACACATCAGCATACAAGGGTGCATCTAATCTTCATAAACTTTACATGTAGATTAGGTTGTGTCAGACCCAAAATTCATCTTGGGACAGGATCTTTCCTGGCAATATACATTTTTAGCTCAAAGTAAATCATTATATTTGCATCAGAAAGAGCTTTGGCAAATGCCATTAGCTGCTCTGGCACAGGTTCATGAAGTTTCCTGACTGATAACAAACAGTATCCAGAGAGCATTTAAAGTCCCCATAACGTCAAAACCGTGAGTGCTTAGCTGAGTGCAAGGCTTTTAGAGCTCAAAGAAAGAGCATTGTGACCTAAAAGTTGGTGGCTCCAAATGGACCCTTTGGGATAATATGGCTCCCCTTCCCCAAAATCAAGATACTCAGCCTACAGCCATTAAACAGAAAACTATGGCTCTGGAAACAGTAATAGCAGACTTAAGCTGCTCTGAGCAGCAGAATGAATGTGTGGACCTATACAATCTGTACTGCTGACAATAAAATCCCTATACAGGTACATATGGACAGCTACTGAAATACAATGTATTTCCTTGCATTTGAAACCTATACCTATAAAATATATAGAGTTAGCGAGGTGCAAATGACCTGCAGTGTTTTGAATATTGTGATAAATTTACATTATTTCTCCCCAATACAGGTTTGTTCATTTTTATGACATAGAAATTGTTATATCTTGTGCGGTTTAGTTGATGACAGCTGCTTTAGCCATCAGAATTCACAATACTGCTGTTAAAGGAAAAGATATATTGCTACTATCAAGGCTTTTTAATGCTGTCTCAGTCCGTTGGCTGATTACTGTGCAAAGCATATGATTGGCCCACAGGGGATAATGCTAGACAGGTTTTGTCAGTGTGGGTCATTCCATGAGGTAGCTCTGATTCACTCCAGTTTCACTTTATAGTTCCTACTGTACCTATTAAGCAGCTAAATAAAGCTTTAAATCCCAGACAGTGACATTTAAGCCTGGAAGCTCCTAATTTTTCCCACTACCAGACGCAGTTATAATTATGCTGCTATTATTATTCTACATATTTTACAGCTGTTACAGCCTCTCTTTTGTCTCATTTGCTACATATTCCCTCTTCCCCTTTTCTCATTCAAGACAAATCACTTCATGTTGCCTAATACATACATGAAAATGTATTTGATGCAAATATACATACATTACACAGAAATATAAAAGCTGTGAGACAACTATATATGTACATCCATTTTTTTCTCTTCAAAGGAACAGAAGTCTGTATATTAGCATCTTCACCCTCTTATTTCTCCATTATATTTTGCAGAACACCAACTTCTCTCCTTTAAAAATAATGTTGTTTTGTGAACATTTACTTTGGTCCGTGTGTATTAACACTCTCTTGCCACTGCATTATTTGTTCCTCTGTATATTTCACACACACACGAAATGAATAAATAATTCTTTTATCAGTATCCAACTCAGATTTTCTATCACTCGCATCCCATTTCTTTTTGTATGTGTGCTTTTGCACTTGGCATAGAAACTGTATGATCTTGGCATGCACTAGTGGGCATGTCACATCCCGTACATACACACTGTCTCTCTCCCGGTCCTCTCCTCTCCCTCTCTCTCTCCAGCGTGCTCGCTGTGTGTTCCTGGCATGCACAGGCGGAGGCGTCACTTCTGATTTGCTTAGGAAGCATGATTGTGTGTATGCACGTGTCACTGTTTTATACGTGTGTGTGCATTTGTGCATGTATTTCTCTCTGTAATTTTGTCTTAGGTATTTGAGGCATTTAGGGATCCTGTAGTGACATTGGTTTTTTTTTTTCTCTATAGTCTAGTTTAGTTCATGCTTCTGGGCAAAACATGTATATGAGAACATTAGGATATATGTTTGGCTCTAACATAGCAGGACAGACATTCATATTGCACTATTCTGAGCCTTAGCTCCGTCTGAGGCACTATATCATCTGAAAAAGAAGCTGTATAGCATTCAGTATACTGGATATCTATGGAAACAAAAAATCAGTCCAGTCTTGTTGGCTTTTACAGTGCCAAAGTATTATCAAAATAAACAGTTAATGACATCATTATCAATTACACTGCAGTAAAGTACGTGAAATCTAGCATGCAAGGTTTCAAGATATCTACATTTGGAGTGTGCTGAAAAATGTGATAAAATTTTAGTGACATGGCTCCAGGGATGATAACGTTGGTCTCTCAATCAGGATGTAGGTTCACTATAATGTTGCAGACTTTATAAGTGGGAAATCACTTTTTTAAAACACAACCATAAGAAAGAAATGTCTGTTAAATTGTCTGATAAATTAAAATAAACACACAGAAATACAAAACAAGGTGTGCAACAATCCTACATACAGAGGGGCACTACTGCAGTATGAATGTTTAAGATCTTAAGAAATATTGATGAATTTAGTCAAGTGCCATGACAACTGGCCTGGCAGAAGGAGATGAGTTAAAATCTCTGTTGGCAGTTGGCAGAAATTACCTCCTCTACTGATGCCTGACACAGCCAGGCTGAACGAGTCTGTGGCCGTAACTGCTCCTTAGTTTGCTCAGTGTTTTATGATGGGAGTGTGTTGCACTACCTATGACTGTCTGTAATTTTGTCACCATTTTGTCCTTAGCTTCTTCCTCCAGAGTTTGTTTATGTCCCCTTAAACCTCTTCTTGTAGGCAAGATTAGCGTTATCAATAGAATTATCAATAACAACTATTAGATCAATTGACAAATAAAACATTTGGATACATATTTATGGTTCCGGGATGTTGAACGCTACAGTCTAAATTAGAAACTACAACAGAACCGCAGACCACTAACTGACAGGTATAATGATGATAATAAATTATATATATATATATATATATTATTGATCACAAGGGGGTGGGGGTGAATATAAGTGAATACAGCACTTTTTAAAATAATTCATATAATACACATATAATTTCCACATTTAATATTTGTCTGAGTTTTGTGACATCCTTCAGTGAGACATTACACTTGATTGGTGGTAATGGTAAAGCTGGGTGTCATCTGCATAATGATGTAAGGTAATAATCTTAAACTGACGAATGACATGACCATTTGAGAAGATGTAAAAGCTGAACAAGATAGGACCGATATTTGGCCCAAAACAGCTATTGTCTCTTACTTGATACTGCATATCAGTACAAGGGGTTTTGATATGTATTCTAGAGTGCTAATTCTAAATTTGCAAACATTTCTCATTTGTCAAACAAACCAGTGGTGCTTTGTCTCTCTCACAGCAGAAGGATAACAAACAGGAAGTATTTATGACAGCTACTGTATAAATGACATATATAGAAACTGAGGGCTTGCCAGATTTTTAAATTTTCAAATTCTATTTGCAGTAGTTTCAGTTGTATCAATGGCAAAGAGTGAGGGATCAGGACTTAGCCTAGCATGTAAATGATTTATACTCTTCTCCAGCATAATGGCATCATTTTTCTCTGTTTTTTACCAATCACCCCTAATTGCTAACATTAAGTCACAGAATCTACTCCTATGCAATTACAATCAGATCAGTTCACTTTTTTTTTTTTTTTTTTTAATCTGATAGCATATGCTCACACCAAAATTGCCATCAGTGGTATAAAGTAGAGAGAATTGTCTTGGTCTCTCAAGCAACACTCATTGCATATAAAAGATTGTACAACCCAAACAGAGCTTCTGAAACTTAGAACATGTGTTTGTACAGACATTCATTTATACAGTACTGTGTAAAAGTTATAGGGACCTCACATGTTTTGTTTTAGCAGTGTGTTAAAGACCATACATATTTATCTTTCCCTTTCTTTATGCAGATATAATAAGAAAATACAGGAAATTTGTTCAAAGTATTTAAGAACACATAAAATGTACTAATGATTCTGGATTCAGACTCTGGCCACCTTCTGATTTGTTGCCTCGGCAGTGCTTCAGTGACCAACAACCACAAGGAATAAGCTGATAACAAAGTCACTGTTCCACACCCAGATCACTGCTAGACATGCCTAGCCTGCCAGAAATTTTTGGCAGATCCAGATGTGACAGGGGTCTCATCTACATGGAAACTTCTAAATGGTTGCAGCCGCTAAACAGGCAAAATGCTACACTGCTGAGATGTGCAATAGTGGTTCATATTCTCCTATGTACAGTGGGTTACAACAGCCTGAATGTCATTCTGTAAGTGCAAAGTCTTCCACCATCTGCTCTAAATCCAGCTTCTCTTTTTGTTCATTCTCAGTGTAAAACATAAACATTCCACTGAGCTAAATGAGCTCTGCAGTCACAAAGGGGATCGTCAAACATAACAGAAATGCAGATCCACTGATCCACTGTCAGTATTTTAGCATTTAGCCCGTTAAGCCCTTGTGCACCTGTTGATCACAAAGTACAGCAGATGTGTTTATGCTGGGACACTTGCCTTGGTTTCCATCTTCGGTCTTGCACAGTAAATCTTATCTTCTATGTTTTTTTGTTTTTAGTTTGTTATGACTTAAAATGCAAAATGTTGGAGTTAGTATGTTTAAACAGAAGTGAAATTGACTGACTATTTTTAGGAATAGTCCACGAAGATATGACTTTGTGAGAGTAACAGGACAAAGTGTAGCCATTTACTTGCAAAACCCACCCAGGATGAAAATATCCAGAAACCTGTGTAGACAGAGTAAACAGAGTAAACAGAGTAAACGCTTTTGGCTCGGTACATCATCGTAATTAGTCAACCAGATCCGATAATACGTTTTTCCATCTAACAGCATGTTTATGCATTTTTTATGAAGAGATTAATAAATATTCTTCAAATTGTGGACCTTTGTGTGTGATCATGCTCAACTTCACCATCATCTCACTATAGTGCAAAAGGCTGTATTTCTGTCTTAATCAACTTATTGGATAATAGATTTGCTTCATGGTTCTTAGCTCCCTCTAAGTGTGTACGTTATCATAATATAACTTCAAAGTTATGTATAAATATGCATATGCATAAATACAGTTTATATTCTGTATATTTGTACTATATGATTTTCAACCTCTGTTTACTGTTATCTGTAGCTGAAGCTTCCTTTTTCTTCTTAAATATCCAGTGATATCAGATGAGATGACATGTCAGGTGCTTGAATATATAATTTAATGTGAGGTAATATCATTTGGTTAAAATTATGTGCTCATTTGAGCGGATGTTGGATTTGGCATAGCACCATCTGTCATATGCTTTCTGGCTATCTTTTCAGTGACTTGCTGTGGCACAAATCTTTTTATCCCATCAGAAGTGCTCTGCACAGTTACCTATTACTTTTTGAACTCCATAGCTGGTGGATATCCAAGTAATTTCTTCACGTTTGCCTCTTTGAATGACTGTCAGGTCAAACAACAAATCATTTGGTCCATTGCTTTCTGGAGAGACACCAAACTGTTAATGTGACTGGCACTGTCCCAAAGGCACTGAAGAGCAGGTGGCCAATCACTGACCTTTTAGTTAATATGGTTCCACCCACATTTGGTGACTTGCACTTATAATGCAGAGAGGCAAAGATGCATGAACGAGTTACATAAAACAAGTTGTTCTCTATTGCTACTGTTACACAAATGCACACACACACACACACAGAGAGAGAGAGAGAGAGAGACACAGACTTTTGGCTGCCTCTCTATTTAACACATCTATTTCTAAGATCTATTTAACACATTCTAAGTGGGCCAGACTTGGCACAGTTTAAGGTAGAATACATAGCGACTGGAAGAGAGTGGCTGAAGCCAAAATGATCCCTGAATGCACAGAACATCTGGAGTACAGCTAACTGATTAGCCACACTAACAGTGCTAATGACCATGAACATTAAGAAGTGATCAGGGCGTGCTCTCAGTAAAAACTCTTATATCTGTGATGCCTGGTCATATAGGAAAGAGTAACTCCTAAAAACCAACACTTATTTTACCATTATGACAAAATTCCATTGTCACCCAGAGCACTGACTAGATTAGATAGTCAGTGATCCCCAGTCCAGTCTAGTGTGTGGTTGTAATTCACCTGAAGCTTTCTGTAAACTTTTTGTTAACTTCTGTTAAATAGCTGTTTAACGAAACAGTCCTGGGTAATCATCCATTAACTACCACAAACACGTTGATGGTATTTTTAAGTCACCACTGCCTCAGCAAAAAAAAGTCAATGTCCTGTAACCCACACATATCATTCAGTGGTTACACTGACCAGGGATCAAATTAATGTTGCTATAGTTCATACTGCTAATTTCAGTGCAATTACACAGACCAGAACTTTAGTTAGTGCTCATTTCCACAGATCACTAAAATGTGCAGTATTTAGGATTTGGAGTCACTGATTGGCAGACAGGGAATGTAATATTTATATTTTGTTTTTATTAGTGTATAGTCACATGAAACTTGGAATCATTGTATTTTTGTTATGTTAGAATAAGCTGTTTATATCTGCATCAGGAGGAGGTCCACCATGTTGCTACAATTGCCCACAATGGATAAAGTAAATGTTGGCTCTGTATTACCTGTAGGCAACTTTGGTTCTTCTATATGCTTGGAAGGTGCCAGGGAGCCAAGAGGTATATGGTTAGTCCTCACTACTAAATCCCACCCACTGGTCCTTTACTGATTTTGTCCAATTTGAGAGGAGAAAATATTATATTTGCTCAAAGAAACTGCAGTATTCTAACCTTTTGAATCTATCTGACTAGATTTTGAAACAGCTTAAATGCTTCTTGCATGTATTTGCACCTAACTTGTCCAAAAGCTACTTTTGCCATTAAAAGCTCTTTCAAATACTTTATTTCTGGAAGAGGTGATGTCATGAAGCAGCCTGGGATCATGGGAATTTTGCCGTATTGGTACAAACTGGTACAATCAGGTAAAAACACATAATAAAACATTTTCATATTTAGAATCATACCAGAAGGACTGGAAGCTGAGCAATCAATAATGTCCTCTTAGCATGTTTGTCATTTTCTAACTTGCAATCTGAATGTCCAGGAGGTTCTAACCAGAGGCCGGATGGAATTATCTGCTGAGGTCCTCTCAAAACAAATGGACCATGTAATTAAATGTGGTGAGAACTCTGATAACATGATCAATCACAGATTCCACTGATCACGGATTGTTTTATATTTCTATATATTTTATTTGGAGAAATTGCATCTTACTTTTAAAGTGTGAGGATATCATACTCCAGTGACTTCAAACATTGGCTCAGTAAAGTAACATTACAAACTGGCTTTTAAGTCCAGGCATGCTTAAAATACTCACTACACACACACACACACACTATTTTACTCTGTCTTTACATCTTTGAATTAAACCTGCTAAAACCTGGATGGTCTACAATCATTCAAAAGCCCTTGTTGCTGTATTACACAAAAAGACAGAATGGACCTTTAGCTCATGCAAAGAGACATCAGGCAGAGGGAGAAGTGTTTTGGAGAAAGAGGGGTAGAGGAGGCAGAGCTGGCAACCAAAGTTAAGAACACCTTTCACTGAGGGAGGGGCATAAAATGGATATTGTCACTATTTTGAATAACACAGGTGGGGTTAGAACATCCCATTTTGATCACTGAAGTGTCTCCCTGCACATATGAGGAGGGGGAAGTACATAAAGGAGAAAGAAATAGAAACAGAGCAAATGAAAGATTTTAAGTGGATGAGATAGTTAGAGAGGGAAATATATTGAGAGGGTATACTGTAGTGAGAGAGCTGAATCGAGGGTACAGGCGTAGAGTGATAACAGAGAGGGGGGTGGGGGTGATAGAGAGAGGAGATAGGCAGGGTACAGTGACAGAGAGGTAGAAAGGGCAAGTACAGTGCAAAGAACAAAAGGTTGGATAAGGACAGATGGCTTCAGGAGGAAGTCTTTGTAAACTTTCTAACTGGGTTCTCCCTACGGTAGATGTGCTGTGTAATGCTGCTTTGTCCTCTTACTTTTTTTGTTGTAAATCTGTGACCAGAGACACAAACAGACAGTGTTTTTGCTCATTAATACAATTCCAGCTTAATGTAATTACAGCTAATTGGATGACAGGGCAAATGTTTTCCCTAAATAATTCTGTGGGCTACTTGAAAAAAGTTGTCAGATTCAAAGTCCAAAGTTGGATGTAAAACTTTCTGGAGACATTTGCCCTACTGGTGAGACTGAACTTTGTAGCTTAAAGCTAATTAGCTCAAAGAAACAGTCTCTCCATAGGAAAATACTTGCATAATGAGGCTTATCATGTGTTGGCAGTTTCACTTTTAATTTGCCATTGTTCTGTAGACAATAACGTGAGATGAATAAGACAGAGGATCTGTCTGATGTCTTGACTGAGCAGTTGGTAAATAGACTCTGTTAGGCCTACTCTACCATAGAAACTTAATGGCCGTTACAGAGATTGCCACAATTTTGGTTTGAGAGTGAGTTTCTGAATCTCAGTTTTGACACCACTCAGCTGGTGATACTAAACCTCAAAGAAGCAGGTCAATTTCATCAAATGTCAATCAACATGCACACCAAACACTGTAAAAAAGTGTGCATCAGTATATATACATGTCCATCATATACAAGTATATATAGTGAAACAGCAAATAATTATTTTGTAGAATGTTATTTTTGCAGATCAGATGCAGAGAGAGCACAAAAAGACTTTAAATCCTGATTTCATTCCTGAGTTTAGTTATCTCCTCAGTTCCAGGGTATTGTTTGATTTAAAAAAAAAAAAAAAAAAAAAAAGGGGTCAGCAGGTGGCAGTTAATCAGTCACTGTGTTGGTCAAATGTCTCTTTTAGTATTCAAGGAACCAGGAAGCCATGTGGGCAGTTGGTAACTCAGTGAGCCTGTCAGTAGGTATTCAGGCTCTCCCTGATGCTGATGGGATGTGAGCATCCAGAGTTCAGCCTTATCTTTAGCATCAGCAGCCTCTCCTGTGGGTCCAGTCCTGTGCCGTTATCACACCCCCACCTCCATCCGCCACCCCTCTTCTTTACCTCTTTACCCCTTTATCTCATCTTTCTGTGTTGACATCAGCAGTCTGTCCTGTTCTTTCTGCTTCTCTCTGGTTCCATTTAAAAACCCTCTTCAGCACTGCACAAGAACCCATTATTGCCCTATCAACACACACATGCAGATAGAGCCAAACATAGACTGATAAACAGGCTGTATACCTTGAGATACAATGAAAAGAGGAATCATGCATAGCCATAGACAACTGTAATAAAAGCAAAGTCTCTGTTACTTTCGTTTACTCCCTGCCCTCCATTCTTTGTCACTGTCATCCGGCTGTAGTCACATGCAGGTGAGTGTCTTTCTGTGCCTGAGTGTGTGTGTGTGTGTGCCCAGATAGGAGGTTATTCTGAGATGCCAGAGTAGTGGGAGATAGTGATCTCAGTCAATCTAATGGAGATGAAGGGTCCCACACACTGACACACTCATGCACACACACAAGCACACAGAATTTCTGCAAACCACTTTAATCCGTTTAGGGAGCATAGTCTGCATTTGAGGGAGAGAGGAGTAGAATGAGATAGGATTTAGGAAATACTCTTATCTCATCACAAGTGTGTGCCTGTGTGTGTGTCCTTGAGTCTTTACAGTAACCCTGTCTGTTCTGATTTGCCTGCACTGCATGGTTGATTTCATCAAACATGATCACCCCCATAGATGTACAGATCTTACTCTTGTCCCTCTGCTGTATGAGCTGTTTTCACATTGATGCTTCTATCTCAGTGGTCTGTGCACTGATATGGATTTCTCTACAAAGAAAAAGCACAATATCTCTTCTTTATAAAAGGACCAGTAGGGCAAAAGTATTACTTTACAGCTTTTCTTCTTTATGAGAGAAACTTAAGTCATAACCTGCAACCTCTGATGCTGCAGCCTATCACTGGTTGATGTCATACAGTAGTGATTTAACTGTAATCCACTTCTTGAAAGCTCTGGACACCCATGAGATTGTTCATCTTCCCTGGAAAATCCTCTGCTGAACAGTTAGTAATTTATTTTCCCTTGTGAGAAACAACAGTGGCTTGTTTGGAAGAAATAAGAAGGCTATAAAGTAGTACATGAGTAGGATATTACAGCATATTGTACCTGTGCCTAAACTAGCGTAAGTAGTATCACCAGCTATCACATGTACCTTGAAAGTCAACAAGAATAATGTATATTATTGCTGCCTGAAAAAAAAAAGATTTATTATAGAGGTAAGACCAAGATAAGAGTGACAGGATTTACTGGCTTTGACCCAATGTCAGTATTATAAAAGTGCTTTAATGATTCGAAGAAAAGATGATATCAGTGACTGTGCAGGTAGCAGAGGTTGGTGGACTTTAGTGGTTTGGAAGTGCTGACTGATGTGGAGATGACAAAGGACAACACTGTAGTCTTAGCAGCGGTCTGAAGAAAGGAGGGCTGCAGATGAAGACTACTGAAAGTGGAGGTGAAGGTTGAAGTGGCGACTAATTCTGGTGCTCGGTTTTAGTTAGGCACAGATAAGGAATTTTAGGTAGTCACGATGATTCTAGATTAGAAGTGTCGGTGGAACGACATCTAGGATCCAAGACATGCAGGTAATGACACTCAAGCAGATACTTAGTACTCTAATGGCGCCATAGTAGCAGACATCCAAGAACCACTAAGTGGAGGTGGATTTAGGTAGATGATGAATAACTGATGGCAAGAGGTTTGAGCTGAGAGACAACCACAGTGGGTTATACAGTCACTATGTGAGGTAGGAGAGGATTTCATCTTAGTCATAAGAAATAGTACTAGGGCCAACATGGTTCAGTAAAACGGTGCACTAGACCTGAAGGGGCATAACATCAGTAACTAACACAAACACACCATGATTCAAAGGTTAGACAGGAAGGCTGGAATGCAGTTGGCTCCAGGGTGGTATTTAAGGTTAGGTTAGGGTAAGTTAAAGACTCTGGAGATCCAAGAGTCAGCAGTGAATTGCCAATTATCAAGACACTTGCCTGGAGATGAATGTTGGTGCATTCAATGTCCCAAGTAACATGCTACAGTGAGTAGACAAGAGAAAAGAATGTGCAGCTGGGGACTCTTTTGTTGATCTGAACTGCTGAGGTTTGGCCCAAACTTCTTGAAAATTCTTGCCAGGATAACATTACATGAATAAAATTAGGGAATAAGTGTCAGTCGAGCCCTACTAAGCTACGAGGGTTATATTCAGGCTTGTGGTTCACACAAAAATTGCTTCATTCCACCCAAATAGACAAGTTTCCATCAATCAGTTAATGTCTTGAACTCAATTGGATATTTTTTCAATAGAACTTCACAGAGACTTTTTAGACACTCAGCTTTAAATACAACAGAGAAACTGCAAGAGGCTGTGGGTAAAAAGGACAATGCAGGGTAGCTGAGGTGAAGGTAATCCCAGAGGACCCTGGAGCTATTGTGTAATGCTCAGCCATGGCAATGAGAGAAGTGTCATAAGTGTTCAAGAAATTCTGATTATGTGATTAATCACTAGACTAAGTGACCAAAGACAATGTTTATTTAATAGATTGTATGATGTGGATAAAAACATTGTCTTACTATATTATACACTAACAATGACAATCTGATTTGTGTCTGTTCACTGGTCCATGGAGCAATCAGTGTGCAGTCACTGAGATGATGCTGCCATTAGGTCCTTGTCAGAAGTGCTCTGTGAGTTTAAAGTTCATTTCTTTTCTTTTTTTTTTTGATAGTCACAACTCAGTCTTCTGCACCAGAGCCTTTTAAAGACTCCATCAGGAGTTGCATGCAGGTCACAGTAAGGTTAAACTGAGTTGTGGAATTATTGTGGAAAAATAAGGGTAAGTGCTATGGCGTGACTCCACCCTCTTCTGTGCTGGCATTAGGGTCAGGTAAATGCTATTAGACTGATGGTGAGAAGTCCAAAATACATTTTGAGTTATACTGTCCCCTTTCGTTTTCCCTCTAGCAGGCTTTGGTTGTTAAAATTATGTTATTACTTAGTAATAATGTCAAATTAAAGTAACCACATGTTGCACCAATCTGTCAAACAGACACAGTCTACATGTTAAGTACATGTGGTCTAACATGCGAATGCATGAACAGGCAGTCAGATCACTTTGACAGACTGGTTTTAAATCATCAGTCCCTTTAGACATCTTAATGACAAACTATCTTCTCAATCTGCGACGCAAGACATGTTGGTTCTTGACTCTTTTTTTACGTGTCAAAATGAATCAACCATAAGAGGACTTGCTTGCATATTTTTAGCCATATTTAGAATTTTTTTGTGCTCATGTCTGCATTAGCTCTCTTAACCCTCTCATGTAAGAAAGTTGATGATTCGGAGATAGCTCCTCCTGCTCCACTTACAGCTAAAAGCACACACTAGAAAAAATGTGCGCTGGACTTCGGAAATGTTTTTAACCTGCAGAATCATCCACTAGAAATACATTTTGCAAGTAGGATGACCTTGTAAGCTGGTCATTTTCTCAAATTTGGATCAAAATACCATTCGACATCTAAATATATTTGGATCAGAAACACCTGTATAGCTGTTTTCTTGTTTCTTTTTTTTTTTTTTTCTAAAGCTACACGGAATTACTTTTTAAATTTTTGTTCCCAATTTACTGTTGGGAGTAGCATGCACTACTGGAGAGATGTAAGGGGCCTGATCTGGTACTGTCCTGTCTTACACAGAGCTACAGGGTTGTCCTCTGCAGCTGTCACTCTCCTGACCCTTGGGCCAGCCACTTGGTGACTCCCATCCTTAACTACTCCTAGACTATGGATGGGCAAACGATTCCACAAATGGCCGTGTGGCTGCAGGTTTTTGTTCCAACCAGTCAAGATCACAAAGTTTGACCAATCAACTGTCTGAAGACTGAGATCAGTTAATTAAATGAGTCAAGACTGATGTGCTGCTGCATGGTTGAAAAAAACACTGCAGCCAAACAGTCCTTTGTGGAATAGTTTGCCTACCCCTATACTAGACTCTCAAGGAAGGAACCAATTCTCCATAGAGTTTTTATTTACTTAAACATTTTTTATTACTTGAAATTTCTGGACTTTTACTGTTTACACAAATAAAACACGAGTAGAAGTGATTTATGGTATCTAAACTTTTTTTAATTCTCCCTGTAGGTGCAATAGACTGTTACAGAAGATATACAGTGCTGGATTAAAACATCCTAAAATAAACTTAATAGCACTAAATATAGCCTGAAATACATCTCTATGGTTTGTTACTTTTTGCAGTGTGTGAAGCTTGTTCTACTGAATAGTCAAGTACAGAAATCCACTTACCCATCAACTGGAGTTTTAATACATAGTCAGCAGCTTCAGGTACACTTTTACATGTACAACTCAACACTCTTTCTCTCTACCGCTCTCCCTCTCCTTCCTTCACTCTTTCTCTCCATTTCCACCTCTGCTCACTTTGAATCCATCCAACTCTATCTCACCTTCCCTGCCTTTTTACCAAGCCTCTTTTTTTCATTGCCAGCTCAGCTGTCCAGCAGGTTGCTGTGCTGTTTTAGTAACTGGCTCACTTTGCTTTGTCATCCATTTTCTAGTTTTCTTTTCTTTCATATTTATTAAGCCTTCTGACTGACTTCTAGCATGCCTTTAAAAGCTGAACCGACCAGAGGGTGAGAGATCACTCTGTGTGTTGACTTGTAGAGAATGAGGAGAGAAAAAGAATAAAGAGGATATCTGAACAGGGTTTAGCCTAATTTTGTCACAAAAGAGCAGTAAATAAAGCAGATTCACTCACATTTCTGCATAAAAAACAAGCATCTCATTCATTCCTGCATTTATTTAAGCTTTAAAGGGCTTAATCCTTGAAGAAAATAATGTGAAGTTTTATTTTCTTTTATCACCAGTGCCGGAGAGAGCAGTGGTAGTGTAGAAATGTATTAGTATTGCATTTGTTAAAGAAAATGGTAATACTAATGCCATGCGTACACTACATAACTGACTGGTGACTGGTGGGCCACAAATTAAAAAGTTTCACAGGAATCACCAAGAACTCAGTGTGGTCTCTAAATGATATAAAAACGCAAGGGACAAGTGACACTGTGCACAATACAACAATACGGGTTTATTTTTCTTTCTGTAAATGAGAAATGTCCGCAATAAATAAGCTATCCAAGTTGTTCATGTGTTGATTTGCAGAAAGGAAAAGAAGGAGGAATGATGTATATATATATATATATATATATATATATATATGTGTGTGTGTGTGTGTGTGTGTGTGTGTGTGTATTGTTTAACCAACCGGACATAGCGGTGGTGGACAAAGTGCAAAAGAAGGCAGTGGTGATAGATGAGGCGATACCAGCTGACGCCAACATCAGAAAGAAGGAACACAAAAAGAGGCTGAAAAATACCAAGGGTTGTAGGAGCACTCAGGGCAGTGACCCCCAAACTGGAAGAGTGGCTCCAACAGATCCCAGGAACAACATCTGAAGCCTCAGTCCAGAAGAGCGTAGTCCTCGGAACAGCTAAGATACTGAGATACTGCGCTGAACCCTCCAATTTCCAAGCCTCTGGCAGAGGACCTGAGCTTGAGAATAACACACACACAGATACTACTCAGGAGAGTGAGAAGGAGATTTATATTATATATATATATATATATATATATATATATATATATATATATATATATATATATATTGTGTGTGAGAGAGTGTGTGTGTGTGTGTGTGCGCGTGCACCAGGGCTACAAGGGCAACAGTGGGACAGGGTGAGTTGCTGAGTCATGTCTGGAATGACAAGTCTGCCTTGGAGTAATTATGTTACATCAAACAAATACACTATTAAGCAGAAATTATGTCAGATTTCCCTCTTGTAGTGGCCAAAGACCAGATTCATCATCTGATTCAGACAAATCCATATGGACATATTTTGTTTTGGTGTTCCATGCTGGATTAAAGAAGATCTGAATTGGGGTTTGATGATAGTCAGGGTTGGAAACCTAAGCAAAGAGAGGTTGCAGTCACTTTGAACCCTTAAATGGGTTAAAAAAATCATCAAAGAAAAATGCATGAGATGCCACCAAGTGTATAAGCCTGCATGTGATAACCTTGCCATGCTTCTAGCCCACTCCAACATGCTACATTCATTTCTGCAGTATTTCACTTTAATCCTGCAGTAACTTAGATGAAGCGTGTCCTAATTGATGCTAAAAATAAGAGTCTGCCCTCATCTTCCACATATATGTTCAGTATATGCTTAATCTGAATGGAAATATTTTCACATAAATAACCTCTTCTCACACACATTCACCAACCATGTCAGCTGCAAGGAGAAAGTAGTTTTAATTTAATTCACACACTGTCACAAAACACACATACACACTTTCTTTTCTTTTCTTGTTCTTATAGTTCTGGTTTTGCATTTATAATAAAGTGCCTAAGGAAGTACATGTGCAGATTAATGGCCCTGCTTTGGGAACAGCTAATAGTATGCAGAATTTATGCATTCAGACTTTATTTTAATAGGAATTATGTACAAGTTTCACTTTAGACAGTGCAGCCTCTCTACTTGTTTTATGACTGAACTTGCCTGGCATGTCATTATAGGTTTGTTTTGTAAGAACAAATTAGTTTAGGCTAGAGGTTCCTAACTGGTGGACTTACTCATCACAAATCTGGGTCAACTTTATCAGTATCACAAGTCTTATTTTTTAAAGTGTATTAAGTTTGTAGCACATATTGTAAATAACTGTGTCTCTGCTGCAAGCATCTTCTGTAAAAAAAAGTGTACAGATTTGATCAAGCAGCTCAAGTGGCCACATGTGTTGTTCCCATCGGAGGCAGATGATTTCTTAAGTGTTCTAGGAATGTGAGAAGACCGTGTATGTGGCGGACAGGTGGTATTACAGGCCTCCTCTGTTGAGTGATGGATTTCCTGACCTGAGGAGTTGTCGTCTCTTTTGTGTTGAGCCATGCAATTGTCCAAGAGCATGCCCAGCTTTTCAAACAAACTGAAAAGCTGGGCATGGATTTATACAGGTGCTCTCACTTCCATCCATAGAGAATTTTTTGCCATTTGTGAAAATCAATTGTGTTAGTTGTGCTTATTTCTGAACCTTCGTGAAAATCTGGGGAAATTTTGAAATATCAAAATACAGTGTGAGCCACAGATGTACACACACATTCCCACGCACACACTTTTATGTCTCTGACAGTCATGGACGATCATCCCATTTTTGTGAACATGGTATCTCATTAACACCTTGAGGCAATCAACATGTTTTGGCCATAACTCATACTTTTGAGGAGGAATTAGTTCCAACTGAATTAGTTAATGAAAGCATACAACCAGAAGGTGGTTAGTCTAGTTTCATGATATCATACATAAAATCACTGCATGTAGGCAGGTGTAAAGAACACATTAACACATATGTGAATGCATACACTAAACAGACTCTGCCAGGAAACACACACACACACAGTTCATGTGTTGTGATCTTAAGTGCTCACATCATTACATGCCCACACATGACGTAATGGAAAATGAATTCACTTGCAGAAATGTTAGCATATCACACATTGATTCACACATACACATAAATACTTTGCCCTACTAGCTGACACACACTCTCTCTTTCTCTCACACACACACAGATACACACACACAGACACACACACACACACGCGTTCTCATAGTGATATTTCACTTACAATAGGGAGCCAAAGCTCTTATGAAACCTCTCCTCTTAACTTGCACAGATAAGAAGCCGCTTTATTAAATGTCTTTCTATTCAAGTTTCCATTGATTCATTTTAGGAGGCATTTCAAAAAAATCTATTTCCTAACCACACACATCGCTTCTGCTTCTGCAGCTCAGGCAGAATTTGACTTGTGATCTGTTTCTTTCTTCTTTTTTTAATTGATTGTCCAGAACTTTCTTCATTTCCTCTGCCACATTTGCCCAAGAGAATCTTTTTGTAGAATATATATAATGAGAAAAGAGCTGTGAGATGTGCCATTAAGATCACACACGTGGAAATGTAATATGGTAATTAAAGAACTATATTTCATTAGAAAAGCTGTGTAACTAAGCCAGTGTGTGCATGTGTCTCACTCTTACTTCCTAATTCACATCTCCACTCTTGCCAGCCTGTTACTTCTTCTGTGACAGATCCTACTATATATGTAGTGTTTGGAAACTGAGATACTAATTCATCTCGTAGTGCTGCCTGCCTCCCAGTGCTCATTATTTGGCTGCTGGTTAAAGGGTCACTTTGCAGAGTTTCAACCATCTTGTCATTTTAATGTAAGGAGGACATGTTGAAATCCAACATAACCATTTTTCCTCTGTGCTGTACCTTGTGAGTTCAATCCAATCATGTTTCTTTCTCACCACGTGTCTCCCTTTCTTTCCTACTTGCAATGTAGAGGAGAGCAGCAGCAGCCTCTTGACTGAACCAGGAAAAGACGGAATGGCTGAGTTCGCACTCTCTTGCTCTCGGGTCACGCCTAGGTAAAATATAATACATTTATAAGCACATAGTATGATTGGAGGAGTGACACTATGGTGCTCACAGCGAGAAAGAAAGTCCAGGCTTTGAATCTGCTGCTTGTATGGAGTTTGCATGTTCAAGGGACATAAGAGGCATCTTTGACAGGCATAGTTGTGATTTTCCTGGGTTCGTCCATTAAATTTTTATGAGAGATAGCATCACAGGTGTTATGCAAGACCAAGGAATTTCTGTGTGAGCTTCTGGATGAACCATTGAAAGATTATTTTTGGGAGGGAGGGCAATTTTGCCTTTGTTGTAAAAATGGCATTCTACCCACACTCAGGAACATGCAAAAAGTGCTAGAAATTCTGAACATCTTTTAGAAATGTCCGATAGAAAATGGATCAATTTCAAAAACGGTTGTTTGTGATGTAAAATGTTGTCTCCATTAGCTGGCAGTTAAAACAGGGTTATTTAACAAGGTGCACACACATATTAATGGGTATCTGTTCCAGTGTGTCATTTCTGTGATAGGCTGGTGACGTGTGTATCACAAATAGAAGTTTACACAGGCTCCAAACCTCATGATCCCTACACTGAATTAACATTGTCATATTCTGTTTACATGCTATCGTTTACGTGCTGTTGTTCTGTGCTGTAGCTCGTTTATGTGGGTATGCGTAAAGATGCAAGAGAATTATTAAGAAGATGTAAAGGTCAGGTAAGTGCTTGATGGAGCAGGAAGACACTGACTTAATATGATAACAATGCAACAGAATCACATATTTTACAACACACTGGCACACACTTACAACACACACAATGTGTTTCACAATACATAAATAATACACTTAGAAAATATGATTAAAGAAAAGGTAGAAGCATTAAATCCAAAGAGAAAAAAAGGTTTTTGAACAAAGCCAACTAAAAAAAAAAGAGAATATTTAGAACATTAATTGAACTTTAAACACATAATGTGTAATTTTTCAGGTTATCTATTAACAAATTATTTTTTTTTAATCCACACCTATGATATTATTAATTAGTAATTACCTCCATCAACAAGTCAAAATGTGCTGGTGGGCTTTAAATTTTAAGAGCAACCCTTTCAACACAGACACGACATGTTGTGCCGCTGTGTTGAGACTACAGGCGCTGACACAAGACAACGCAGTGGCAGCACGACTGACTCACAGAGCATGATATCCACCAGAGATAGTCTACCAGAGAGCTCTGTGAGAATGTAAAGAAAAAGTCCTGAGAGCCAGATATCTGACACACACATCTGCCAGAGGCTCACTCTGCTTAGACGGCAGCAGGCTGGTGGCCATGGTGCACCGCTGAACTTCACAGTAGCGAGAAAAAAAAACTTTTGTCATTTCAGCATTTGTCACTGTATCTTTCAGGGCTTATATATTCACAACATGTTTTCTAACTAACTGTCCACTGGTGGAAGTGTGCTCATCTGTGTGTGTGTGTGTGTGTGTGCGTGCGTGTGTGTGCACAGGTCACTCTCTCTCTCTAATTGTGTTAGCCCATTTTCTATTATGTGTTAACGTCAAGCTAGCGGACTACTTGCTAGTTTTTCACATTAAATGTTAAAAATACTTGTATTAGAGAAAAACAAGTGAGAGAGTGACAGAGACAGACAGAGGTGTCATGGAAGGTAACACTGAGTTAATATAGAGAAAAACAACATCCTGAAGATACTTCTTGGCCACTGTAGAAGGAAATGTGCACACAGGTTAAAGAATATCGGAGGGTGGGGTACAACGTGCTGAGGTAAAAAAAAAAAATAACATGGACGGTTTAGATAGCAATGCTTCCGGTCTTTTCATCGCACTGTCGAAAGACATCTTCGTTCAGAAGTTCGACAAAATTTGGGTGAGTTTCGGCAGCATGTAAGTATTTTTTTGTCATAAGAGTTGTTTTTTGAATTACAAAGAATAGCCGTGTTTCCACAGAGGAAGTTCCTTGAAACGCAAAGGGGCCAGGAACTTTTCAGAAACGTCCCCCCACTTGGCCCTTGTAACAGCTATGTGTCCACTAAGGGAAAAAGACCCCAATCAGTGACGTGATGGGGGCTGGACGGATTTTACCGATCACCTTCTTCATCGTGTTACTATAAATAAACTACACAATGCAGTGAGAGAGAGAGAACCTTTGTTTGTTTTTAATGCTGTGTTTCGTGTTGGGAAAAGTAAAGAAATTCATTTGTAGCGGCCAGTGTTGATTCTATGACAGGAAATGTTCCTCTGGTGGAGACAAGCGCCAACGGCCGAGTTCCCGTATTATTACCAATCTTCTATTGATGTTATTACTTTCTTCTTAGCTTCTAAACATGTTACCAAATTGAAATCTGTGATCAATGTATTGCGAGTACTTGCCACGCCTGAGGAAAACGCAACAAAATGGGATTAGTTGTAACACAGTGTTACAACTAACCTGCACATTTGGTACATCCTGAAGTGAGGTCAGCACTATGCAGGGGCAAGAGGGGGCAGCAGGCCCTCAAATAAATGTCTTGCCCCCTCAAATCAAAATTTCAGAAGTTGAGAAGGCACATTTTAATATACTCACAAAATGAATATATTACAAGTTGAAAAAATTATCTGCAGTAGCGGAACCACATTAGCTGCTATGTTGTTTTTACCTTAACTGGTTTTAACAATTGGAAAGTAGCACTTGATCAAAACAAGGGGCTACAGAGGCATGTGTCCAGCCACAAACATGTGCATGTTTCAACTTTATGTAGCAGAGGCTACAGGGGGAACTGTTGACTCCCTGTTGGTTGGTAAAAGACAGCTTGAAAAAAAACATTACTATGTCAAAAGTGTGGGCAGTGCTGTTAAGTTTCTCTGTGCAAATGAGCTAGGGCTCCATGGGACTGCAGAAACTTTGAGGCATGATGCAGCTGACAACGACATTGCTTTAGGTCTCTTTCTAAAACTGATGGAGTATACCTTAGAGAAGGATGAGAAGCTAGCAAGCATTGCTAAGGGTATCCCCAAAAATACAAAATACACATCTAAGGATATCCAAAATGAAATTATTGAAACCCTGGCAGACATTGTGCTTGGAGAGATCAGGAAAAAATATGAAAATGCAGATTCTGTGGGGTTCTGCTTCAAAAGTGATGGGGCCAGAGACAGGTGCAATGTGGAAAATTTGTCTTATTTGGTTGCTTGACTTACATCAACCCAATGCAGAGTACATCACCTCTAAAATATTGACACACCTTTCTGATACTGGCTACAGTGCTGACAACATACTTAGTCAGTGTTATGATGGGGCTTCGGTGATGAGTGGGGTAAGAGGTTGTGAACAAGCTCTGCTCCAAAAGAAGCTTGCTAGATATGTCCCATATACCCACTGCTACAACCACCAACTGCACCTAGTAGTTGTGCATGCCATGCAGAGTGAACCATGTGCAAAAAGCAGAGATCACAGATGCTATCAGCAATGTTTATTACAAAAGACATGGTACATACGGTGGAAAAGCCAGGATTCATCTTGAAAGTTGTAGACCCGAAGTATGTGCTACCATGCTACAAATATTTTTCAGATGTTAAAAATAGATTAAAATTAAAAATCTGATTTTTTGTGAAAAAATCTAAGACTTTTTTAGGCCATATCGACCAGCTCTAATTCATCCCGGTTGCAGCCTCTGGCTGTGCTGGCTGGCACAGTGGCAGACAATGCAAGTCTGAAAAATTAAATCCTTGTGGCAAAACAGTTGTTGCTCAAGAAATGTCCAAATGGAACAAACCTGTGCACTGTATGTAAACACCTGCAGGAGTACAAGGAAGCCTTTCCTGAGTTGCGTAAATTGTATGCAACAGCCCTGGTGATTGGTGTGTCTTCAGCAGCATGTGAGAGTTGCTTCTCCACATTGTCACAAGTTCTAACCCTCTATCGTCGCACTATGTTACACAAGAAAAAGAGAAATCTGGTGATCTTGGCCCATGAGAAGCCCATAACAAATAACTTGGATGGTAACTTCGACATGGATGAATTTGTTTTTGCAAAGGGAAACAAGAAACTGTTGTTGTAGAATAGAGTGGAGAGAAATAAGAGGAGTGGAGAGAAAGGAGTTTTTTTTTTGAGCTGTTAAGTTGCCAAAAAAAAAAAAAAAAAATGAAAAAAGAAGCCAAAAGAAGAAAAAAAGAAAACATAAAATGATCTGTTGTGTTATATCTGTTGTGTTTTATAAATTAGTTTGAGAAGATTTTTTTTTTTTTTTTTTTTTTTTTATCATTCATAAGACTACCTTTCATTTCAGGTATAAAATATGCAAATTGGCATTGAAGTGCGCCCTGCATTTCCAGTGCACATTCCCAGACGCCTGGAACAAAATTCAAATGGCTGGGAAAGATTAGTTTACTGCGTTCCTTAAAAGAAACAGATCCCTTACAGTGATCCCAGGCCACCAGTGTGGTGAAGGCCACAAGCGTCAAAGCACAGTCAGTTGGTGTTTTTTAACAACCTTCTTACAGTTTACAACAGACATAACTTTAGTCCAAATGATGTCTGGAATATGAATAAGACAGAAGTAACAACTATTCAGGCTCCCAAAAAGATCATCTCATCCAAAGGAGACCAAAGAACCACAGTTCTCACTTGTTGGTTGCTGTTGTGAATTTCTGCCAAGAACAGGGCACCATTTTGCTTACATTACCCCACACTTACTCCCACAAGCAATGTCCACTTGACAGAACAGTCTTTTGGTCTTTTAAAGGAAAGGTCATCATCTGGATGATTGGATGAAGGCTCACCCTGGCAAGAATGCCACAATTTATGATCTTACAGGCATCACCGCCAAAGTGTTGCCAAAGGCAGCTACACCTGACAACATTATGTTGGGGTTCAGTTGCACTGTTATCTACACAGCCCAGGGGCCTCATGTACTAAAGTTGCGTATGTGCAAAAACCTTGCGTATGCCATCTTTCACGTTCAAAGTCGGATTTCCTAAAAGTGAACTGAACGTGAGAATGTACGTTCCCCCAGCTGTCAGTTAGCAACACTTCATTGTCTCCCTCAGATGCCGACACAACACCACTCTGTTCTCAAACAGGGTTAGCTCATCTGACTTCATTCCACCGCTAGTCATGGAAATGCTCTGGTGACTAGCAGCACTTTTCTTTTAACGTCAGACATTACGTCCGACCATTTCTTATTTAAATCTGGCACAGTGCGGTTTTCCGACACCACTCCACAAAGTTCTGCACGGGTCTAATTTTGACAATCTGCACTGCCTGTACCATCATACTTAAACTCACATCTGACCCATTATCTGACAGTGTTACACCCGGGCCCCTCCAGACTGGCCTGGGTGTAACCTTTTCACCTTTAATAGCAGACATTTTCTGTGTGTCAAAAAATAAACAAATAAGAAAAAATCACGTGATGTTCATTATAATTGCAATTTATATCCACGCTCTCATCATGTCCGACCCGACCCGAACGTGTATCCGATGTAGTATAATATATTTCATCTGTTTCATCTAAATTTGCGGTTCACCTGTCGGGTACTCACTTTGAAAAGTTCAGTTTTTTCCTCACCATTGCCATTTTTCTCTGAAAGACAAAGCAGTCCTTGGCTAGTTTATACCAATTAGCATATTATAATGAGCACATTTGAGGGAGGGGACAGAGTGGAGTGTTTTGCTTGTGTAAGTGCGCTCAATTTCAAGTTGATTGCAATGTACAAAAAGAATGTGCTTACGCCCGGTTTCATTCATCTGAATTTTTTGTGAATTTGGAATTTTACAGCCTTGAGCGCACAGAGCATTTCAGTAAAATCCATGCAATTGTTAGGACATGAGGCCCTTATATGGTGTTTATATAAAAAAAAAGTGATTCCATTAACCTCAGTCCTTTCAAAATTATCTGGCCAAAACCAGAAAGTGTTACTTTGTGCGCCGCTCTCCCTTACTATTCAGTTGGTTGCGGTATACGACCTCAGCACTAGATGGGGGTAAATCTTATACATTGGGGCTTTGAGTTAATATTTAATACTGAGTGAAATGTATATAATATACAGAGGTATCCAGTATACCAGTAAAAGCTGTAACAGTTAAAGCAGTCACAGGCAAAACCAATGGCCCTGGAATCGGAGGCATATGCGCTAGGAGGGGGCTAAAAACCAGTGGCTACTAGTGTAAAGGAAGTCAAGTCTTAAACACTACCCAGCGCTTGCTGGCTACCATTACAGCTGATTAGATGATTATCAGTGATGTAAGAGGTTCAAACTCAGTTACAGACTCAAAGGACCATGGATTCATTTATGCAAAGCCTTTTAGCAACTTTCAGCTCATTATTTTGGTTTTACAACTTACGGCTTTATTGTTCTTGATGAATTTCACCACTCCCTTGTTTTTAGTTTCAGAAAAGAGTCTTACTTGATAAACCACTCACACTGCAACTGGACTAGGTGCAGAAAAACATTAACTTTTATTACTTTTACATGCCCAACTCACTCACTGTAAACTATCTGCTCACCAGAATGCAGTTCACTCATAAACTTAGCAAACCCTTAGCAGATAGATAGGAGTTGGTGAAGAGCTACAAGGAGAGCAGATAGTGGAGTTTTGTGGCTACTAAGTAACTGACTTTATAGTTTGATATGTTAGAGGTGTGTTTACAGCTTGCTGCACTGCTGCAAGTGGACGAAGCAATCATGGTTTTGAAGACTGTTGTTATAGCTGTATTATACATTTTATTTGTTTATCTTTTTAAGTATTTGCTACATCCTGTTTCTATTACCATTTCCCCCAATATGAGTCATTATGGTTTTATCTTGTCTGAAATTAAATTTCAGCATCTCGTTGCCTCTTGATATTCCCAGCACAGGGAAACATTAGTAAATTAATCATGCAACCTAACTTGATATAACCAGATAATCAAAACTTGTTCAGTTTGATACATGTCAACTTCTATCACTCTCAGAATGCAACACCAAATCCACACGGAGTCTCATAGCTTTGATACCAAGTGAAGAACAAAGAACAAGAAAGAAAAAGCTCTGTGTGGGCCACTGAGTCTGAAGGGAAGAAGCTCAGTGGAGAGCTGGGAGACTTGAAAACTGCTGGTGCACCTGTATCCAAAAGATTATGACACAATAATCTAATAGCTAATGTATCCCAAAAATGTGTAATCTGTCATCAATTGTGAATTATTCTATGAATTACTTCTCTCCATTTTGGCTTTTTCAGTGACTTCAAGGTCAAGGGGACTTTCTAGTATGAAACTAAATGGTAGGGAAGCAACTCTCCTTCCTTTTTATCCTTAGTGACAGGAACATTTGGTAGAACACTAATTGCGTCTCTTTGGGATATGTGGGAGGACTGAAACAGAAAGATACAGAGAGAAGCAAATGGAGACAGGTGACTCAGTGTTTCATGCTCTGAGTTAAAGTTAATCTTGCTTTTCTTTTTTTTTTTGCATCAATATAAAGTCACATCATTGACTGTAACCTTTTCTAACCATTTTTCTTACGATATCCTCAAGTAACCTCCTGACATTAAGTGGCTTTCCGATGCTGTTTGTACAAATAACCACATGTATCATAGTCGTAAACATCTTTCATGCTGCATTCACCCCAACATGTTACATTAACATCAGCCTGCCTTAGCCTAATGCTCCATTTTAGTGCTTGAAATGTCTTCCAGGTAAAATCCTATATCTCTGTTAAAAAAAAAAAAAAATCTTGCTTTCTGCAGAGGCTACATTTGATCTACCATCTGTGTCACAGCATCGGTTAATCAGAGTCCTAAAAAAAGAACATGAAATTCTTGGCCGACTGTATGATATGAACTTCATCTTTGCAGCAGAGAATAATACCAAATGTGTGAATCGGCTGGCAGAGCTGAAAAAGACTAAACAACCTCCACCTTGGAACTGCTTGAATTTTCTCCAAGAATATTCGCACAATAACCTTCATACTACACAATTTACATGGCAGTAATGGCTTTACAAAAAAATCGAGTCATACTACAGGCTGTTCAGAATAAACTTGACTGGCTGGCTGAGTGACTGTCTAATCAATGTAGTGGAAAATTTAGCCACTACAGTGATGTATATTTATCTTTCCCAGGAATTGGTGGAGACCAAAACAAAGCTGAAAGGAGAGTGAATATTTGATTGAGGTAACCAGAGACCCAACAGCTGGCTGCTAATATTACTAATATGAATCTGCTGGTGTACTAATAATAAATGGTCTGCATTTATATACCACTTCTAGTCTTCATAGAATAGAATAGAATAGAATATATAATTTAATTGCCCTGCAATGGGAAATTAATCTGCCTGACTGCATTAAAAAACATGAAAATAATTAAAAATAAAATAAAAAAGTTAACAGAAAATAAATAAATAGTTTGTGGTCCAGAGATGAGGAGAGATGGTTTTATCACAAAAGTGCTTTACATTGCCAGTCATATTTACCCATCATGCAGCATTTCCATACACAGTGCTGAACTCCATACACGCCATCAAGGGCAACATAAAAGCTTTCTGGACTCATCTGGTCCAACAACAATTCAATATGTAGACTGTTGGACACAGGAAGTGAATAATCACTGGCCTTCTGATAAAAAGAGATCGCCTGAGTCATACACATGTAAATATGCAATTGATTTTTTTTTTTTAGATATGTTTTTGGCCATTTTGCCTTTATTGACAGGGTAGTGAAGATAGACAGGAAAGAAACGAGAAGAGTAGGGGAATAACATGCAGGGAATGATCAAACTGGCTTATGTGCCAAAATGGTGCGCCCTAACCACTTGGCTATCTGGGTGCTTCTATACAAAAATTTTCTTCTTTAAGGTCTCCTCATCACTCTTCTGCACTATTGAATAGACAGACACAGATTGCTTCACAGTGATTTGATAATGTAGTAATGAGTAAAATGTATTTAAAGCTAACATTTCTTTTACATTTATTAATTATAGTAACATTCTGTTACTTCAATATTTAGGAGTAAGTGGTTAGCAACACCCGTGTGTTGTCTTGTTTGGCTCAAAAGTTGAAGTTAAAGAGTGGAGGTAGGGGGAAGGTGGATAGCCATATCAACAGAGTTGAGGATTATGCCGCTGCACAGGTTTGATTAGTTTTGTACTTTCAGCTATTTTTTTTTTTTCCTGTGTGAAAATGTATTTGTTAAAATAAAATAAAATGAAATAAAAGCCATTTCCTATAAAGGAGGAACTACCAGTCCTTTCCAGCCACCTTTAAATCTCACACAAGACGAGTGTTTGATGTCAAAAAGACAGATTTGAGGTGAAGTAATGCTTCAAGGCCTGATTTTCAAATGGTAGGCAGATACACACACATACACACACACACACACACACACACACACATACACCTCCCAAATGTATATATACAACATGCTTCTCCCACGTATTCATCTGCAGGGATCTCTCTGTGGTTTCTCTAACAACTCTTCAAAAGCTTTTCCTCCTTGAATACCTTTTCACTGCCAACAATCCCTCCATGAATGCTTCCCTCTATCCAACCTCATCCAACCTGTTTGTCATCATCATTTTCCTATTTTACCGTCATCCATTTCTTTACGGGTCACCACTTTTACACCATTTCTCCTTTTTCAACTTCTCTTTTCCTCTCATTCCTCCCATTTTTAATCCCTTCATATTTTGCCCTAACTCCTCTCTTTTTCATCTCTGCCTCCTCTCCTCTCTGTTCTCTTCTCTTTCTCCATTCCTAGCCTTCCCTGTGTTCTCTCCAAGTCTATCTGTCTAATCCGTATTTTCTTTTGAAGCACTCCTCAGTGGTTTCATCTCCTGTCTTTGCGTAAATTGATCTGTCTTTTTGACCAGCCCGATTTCCACAATCTCTGTCTTAACATGAAGCCAGGTTTGGCATTTTTAAGAAATGTAGCACACTGATGAGACACCACGGCTCTTTAAAGAGCTCTCCAAAACTCTCTTTGCCGTTGTGACAAGTTTTTGACACATCAGCAGTGAAATCTCTTGTTAGCATTCATTAGCAGTGTTAGAGAAAGTCAATGGGGACAAAAACCAATTCTCATCCAAAACTAATTGGCTTGCCTGTAATTTCATCATGCGGGATTCTACTTTCAGCCATTGAGGTGCAGGTTTAACCTTGCCACACCAAACACTTACCATGCTGTGGCTTGCATGCAGATGGATTTTTTTTCATGCAGGACAATTAAAGCGATACGTAATTCAAAATGAATCTTCTGGAAACTGTTGTCCTGTAAAAGAAATGCTTCCACAGGCCTGTGATCGTGCAAACAGGCTGTTATGACCCATAGTTACATTTCATTATGAGCTCATCTTGATTAGCCACAATAATTAAAATGAGAGAAAAAGATGAAATCAGCTAAATTAGTATATAAAGTGCCTGACTGAATAAATAGAATGATAAACAGGACAGGCATGTGGGAGACTATTGTATGTTTCTCATGTTAAGGTTTAGATCAAAGTTATTTCTTTAGCCATTACATTACACAACATTAACTATGTTTATCATTAAAATTACACTACAACCTAATGTTGCTCAGATATTGCAATATGGATGGTGGTACAACCTCACTCCTCACATGGACAAAACATTTTTGTCATTTTCTGACAGACATTAAAAATCACTTTACTGCTGTAGACTCCAACCATAAACAGCAGCTGACCAAGCTTAATCTACAGAAACCAATGCCATCATGGTCCCGCCTGGAGTTACACTAAAGAGATTTTTCTACACTGCAGGACACTAGCATTAGCCTTGGGGCTAACCCTTCCAAATCAGCTTCCCAAAGCATGGTCCTTTTAAATATAAGCTCTTTGAACAGTAAGCTAGGTGTCATCACCCCGTAGTGGAAAACCACTACTGCTTGCTGTGGCTTTGAGTTAACAGAGATGTGGTTGACTGACATTGACACTGCATTCAGTCTCGATGCCCTAACATTCCACAGAGTAGACAGAGCAGCCACATCATTTGGCCGCACGGCTAAATCACCTCCATGAACAATTCATGGTGCTGGGATGTTACGTTAATCTCAAAGTTCTGTTCTAAAGACACACACAAAGACATTACATTGGTCATATCTGAAAGAAGAAAGAAATGACCTTATATTCAGGTTCAGCCATAGATGTTCTAATCCTAAACCAGAATTGTAACTTCTGGCTACAATATTTACTTCCTGACAACCTGATGAAGGCTGTAAAGGGTTTGTACTACAAATAGAGGCTAAGCTCTGCTTGAGTGCACCCAGTTACAATGCTAATTGAGTGTTAAATTAAATGTAATGTTATTTTTCTTAAACAAATATTGTGCTACTAGATACTGCAGAATATCATCCAAACCCCAACTGCAATATCTGCATTCATTGTGTGGGTTCTATGGCAGTAATTTGTTTTGGATGGTGTTGGTAAAAACTCAGCATACATTAAAGGAGAAGTTTAGCCAATTAAGATTAGAACTTTTACTTTGGTTGCATTTTTTCCTCATGTTGTTGTATAATGGTTATATTATAACTGCTAATATTAAGATTATGGACTGTGAATTCCAAAAAGCAAGGACTTTATCAGAGTACAATGAGGAGCCTAAAACAGAAGTTACTATTATGGTCACCATTTAATCAGTTTGAGGGACAATCAAGTATGGGTCAAACACCACATCTTTATTGAAAAACAGTAGGTAAAAGAAAAGTACAGAGCCCCTATATCTTTTTAAATCTTGTGCACATGATCATTTATTAAAAAATTCCTTTACGTCTCTTAGAATTTGAGGTACTCACACCGCCATATAATGAAAAAAAAAAAAAAAACTCAGCTAATCAAGTTTCATTTTCATGTTGGAATGTCATATAAGGAAATTCTTGCAGCCCCTCACAGACATGGGATTATCATCAGCAGGAATCATTTGCTGCGAATACTGAAGAACAATAGGCTCAGCCGATGGAGGGTCTATGTAGAATTAGGCCGTGTCATTGGCTTCATCCTCAAAAAATTACAGATTAGATAATTATCAAGATAACTGTCTTGTGAGAACAAGATGAAAAAATATCACTTTTACAGGACTTTGGGAGCTCCATAGAAAAGTCAAAACATAAGAAAAGTATTGTTTTGTTTTGTACTGTTATTGGGATTTTTATTTGTCGTTTTTCATAGTGGGACTGCAGTTTTAAACGTTCAACTTCAAAACCTTGAACATGCTACAATCATAATTTCTGAGGAATCCTTGAGCAAGATGTCAAGTCACTATCAGTGATGCTGCATTTCTCACCAATACACACTACATACATAAAGTATTTCTGCTGAGATATGTGGGATATGGTGATATAGTGTCATACATGAAGATATATTAAAATACTGAGATAAACTCTTCTCCTGATTATGTACACATGAACTTTTGGTACACTGATACTGAATCTCCTCGCTCATTGTCATTAATAAACCAGTTACTTTAACAATATTTCCCTTTCCTCTCTGACTCAGCAATAATAGCTTATGTTTAATTCAGCGGAAAGTGATTAATAGGAACACAAATCTGCACAATGCACTGTATTACACTGAACTGTTTAATATGGAAGAAAGCTAGATATGTTAAACAGGTTTCTAATAGATTTAACTAAATTGTTTTGACAATATAATTAGGAATATATATATATATATATATATATATATATATATATATATATATATATAAAATCAGATTACATGTGTAATAAGCCTGAGAACAGAAGTCTATGCAGCATGCTCACAGCAGCACATGTACTAACGAAAAGAAAAGAAAAGAAGATACACAGAGAAAAGAAGAAAAATAAAGGAAATGCTGGATATTGGAGGCAGCGGAGATCTCTCTCTGTGACTAATTCTCTCCTGATCTCTCGTTCTCCCCCTCATTTAGAAAAGACCTGTTTGCTCCCCCTCTCTCTGACACACACCCACACCACTACCACAACATACACTATTACAGACACACACACACACATACAAAACACTGCATACACCCACACTTACAATCCCTCTCTCTCCCTTATTCTGTCTTTCACACTGTCAGACGTACACTCACACAAGAATTTTTTTTAAAAAGGCGGAATAGCCCGGAGTGGTTGCTGCCCACACTGTTTCCTATATGTGAGGATAAACCTACACACACAGACATGCACTAACACACACACACACACACACACACACACACTGATCTCAAACAGAAGAAAATTTGTATTCTGTCTTTTGATCCAAAACTGCTTGATTTTTACTGCCTCGTTCTGCACGGCCACTTAGCAGCTGTACACTTGTGTAACCAGCCGGTACCATTTTGTGCTTACAGTGTTGGATTCCTTCTAATCTGCTTCATGTTTGTCTGCTTCATCTTTGTTGTGTACATTTATTAATGCTATCAATCCCAGATACTTCTAACGTACAGTGAGTCCTCAGACACCTACTTGGGTAGCATCTGTTGCAGGGATCCATTTAGATCCTATTGAAAAATGTATATTTATTCAAGCAATTGTTCACACTGTACACAGTGCATTTAGTAAGAGTAGAGCGTGTCATTACTTGCTGTGAGTAACTTGGTTCTAGTCCATACTCTGTTAAGGTCTTATTTGTTTTAAGCTGCTGCGAATGAGCATTCCTGCTGCCAGGAATAACTTTAGTAAAGGCATATTTCCTCCATGACTGAGCAACCACAACAGTGGGTTATAGCAGTAATCTATTCAGTTTTCTTGGCAATTCAACAAATTACTTGTGATTCCAACACACATAGAGTTTGTGTTGTAAGATGCAATAAGATATAAGATAAGTTTCAGATTTTGAGTATCTCCCTACACTTTTTGTAACAGTTTGAGTGACCAGAGTTAAAGGCTACAATGTATACAAGTTAGTGGTATCTTGTGGTAAGATAGACTGCAACCAACTGAAAGCTGCACCTGTCAGTCTTTTATATCCACACGTGTACGACTATGTTGGTGTTTGATCTGTCCCTTCTGGGATACTGTCTCAACATGATGGTGCAACATTACAGACAAAGGGTTAATTCTAAAACATTAGTTGCAGGTGATTGATACAGTAATGAAAGAAAGCATGATTATGAATATTGTATTTCATTTCCACACATGGCCCACCCTAAAGGCCCATTTGTGCTCTACACAGGATACAGACGGAGCCTTTCGTCCATCTTCTGCCTTCATTGCATGTGTAATTTTGTCCATTTTCAGCGAGCTTACTGATACATAGCAGTGTGCAGCAAACTGAGTTATACCACCGGAAACTTCGGGCAGTTTAGCTTAAGTGCAACCAGCGAGAGGAACAAAGAAGGAGACAATAGAAATCTCCGAACACATGCTGCAATGTATTTAATGGTTGTTCAGACCACTGCTGTCTAGTGCGATGCGTCTTTTTTTCACTTTCTCGAAATATACGTCAGAGCTTAGAACTCTGCAAGCAGCACTGCCCTCTAGTGAATGCATTGCTTAACAACCATGCCGACTTAAAAATACGCATGGGGAGTATAATGGCCCTGACATTTGAAATGGACTCATACTTATGTACGTTAACGGGCCTTAAACCCAGTATATTAGATATTTAAGAACACCTGCAAAACTGAACATAAGAAAACTGAAAACACTCAAGACACTTTCACCAACACACATGTTGTTGATGAGTGTCTTAATGTGTTTGTGTTGCACTTAGTTAATTTTGTTTTCTCAAGTTGCAAGAGTGGGAGTTAATGAATCTCTCTGACTTGAACGTCTGTGTATTAGTTAGCATATTGGCTAAATATCACAAAAATTCCTTGCAGAGCCACTGCTCAAGTTACTTTTAAAAGTGCTTTAAATCCCAGCTGAAAAACAATTCTCTCTCTTTACTTAAACAGTTTTAAATGCACTCCACCTGTAACCACAACTGAGAGTGATGTCAACACTGTTGGGTGACAACACTTTTACATCACCACAGCTAGGTTAGATCAAAAACCACTGGAGGTCAGCAAAAACGAATTTTGGCTGCTGTTACACTGGACTTTAAACAAAGCATGCCATGATTAAGGAGGTTAAGGTCTGAAAAGTCTTTTAAAAACTAAAACCAAGCTAAGTTTGAGGTAACTATAATGAAATTTCAATTGGAAAAACAGCAAGTGTTCACCATGATGGATTACCTTATCTCAAGCCAAGTTTCAACTCTCTAAAACTTTGTTTCCACAGTGGAGGCCTTCAGACAGCCATTGGTTTTTAATGATCTCAGATCATTGACTTAGAAAATCAAGTAGAAAATCAACTTGGTCAGAAATTGGTCAGAACCTGAAGCATTGTTTTTTAATAATACCAAGAAAAATATTGTATTATTTTTCCCACCATTTATGACTATTTGCCAGGTTAGAGCTATAATGTCTGCATCATGCAGCACTTTCAAAATAAAATCACATTTTTCAGTCTGGAGGTTTGACATTTTAAACTATGGATCTACAATATGTGTTTGAATCCAGCTAGAAAATCCAGCCACAAATGATCAGTAGAGAAGGTTAGAGAGCAATTTTGAATTTATGAAATATGGCCAATGGTCTGACATAGTAAATTTGTGAATAATTGTAGAAGGAGTTTAGGTTTATAAATTTTGTGGATTACAATGAAAATTGAAAAGGTGTGGTAGAATTTCCCCTGGGTACTAACATGCTAAGAACTATTTGAAGAGTACCCTAATGTCTTTTCATTGCATCTTGATAAATGTAGAAAAGTACACCTTAAAACATTAACATGTAATATAGAATTTTTAGGCAATTATTGTAATAAATGGTCTTACCTCTCCTTTTTATAGACCGTCCACAGAAGCATATCTGAAGGTCTGACTTTCCCGTAAATAGTAAATCCGTCCTTCTCATTTCACCCTCTGTCTCAACCTCCTCTTCTAAATGAAACCATTTATGTAAGAGCAGAATTGTAATGTGACAAGCAGGGATTTTACCAAATTTACATAACATGCTCTGTTTTAGTGAGCATGTCTGTGTGAGTCACACATCTAGAAATTCCTACATAAAAAAGATTTGTGTAATTAAAAGAAAAAATGGTCTAAAGTTACAACATCAGGATCACATACAACAGTATTTGTCATGGTTGAATATTTGCCTCACAAATTCATTACAAGTACAAAGATAATTAGTCAATTAAAAGTTACATTCTTCCACTTCCTCTTTCAATAAAATATCTGCTACTAGTTGTGTGTGTAATTTCTATAGGATCATCATATCTGACAGGGAACTGCAGGCTTGTTGGTGTTGTATAACTCTAGGTGTAATACTCTCATTCACAGCACTTTTCAAACTACTGGATTTGGCAACAGGTCCAAATATTTAACCTGCTAGATATCTGTTATCATCAGCAAGTTTCTCAGTCGCATCTTTGAACAGTTCACAAATTGCAGACGAGGGTCGATGAGTCGATGAACAGCAATCTGTAATTTCCAAAAACTGTCTGTCTGAGCAGAAAATCAGTGATAAATTCATGCAATATGAACTTACAACCCACACAGACATTCACATGGAGAGTAAAAACTGATTGGTAATGAGAGGCATCTGAGTCAGCAGCAGATTGTGTCAGGTGGGGGCAGGAACTCAAGGGTGACATCTGATGGGCAGGTGAGGAATGGAACGACAAGTCAGCATCAATATCACAAGTGAATCAGATAAATTAGAGATAGAAAAAAGAATGCAGTATCCAACCTCCTCCTGCATACTGATCATACCAGCTATTTAAGTTTGTGCCTGTCTCTCACAGTCCTGATTTTATCTTGAGCACTAAGGACTAATTAACAAAGAAACTTGGTACAAACAGGGCCTCAAGCAACACTTTTTTCAGCCTCAACAATTAGCCAAGAAATGGAGGAAGCCAACAACAGTCAAATACCTACATAAAATAAAGCAGGCATGAGGATGAATGACATGAATATGGTCTGAACCATCTACACATACCCCCGGTCAGTCATAAGATACCTTGCAGATATAATAAGTTTGCCAAAGGTGGTGTTAGCAGCCACCACCATCATAACAAGGTAGTTCCCCACAATGGAGGGTTTCACCCTAATACTGGACACTGACAAGGGAAACGTGTAGTGTAGGGAGGAAAACAAAGTGTAGACCAACATACATCAAAGCCGCTGACTGTCCAGAATCAAGTAAAAAGATTCAAGAGTGCATTAGGAGAATGGTCCCACAGGATAAGAGGTGAATTCCTCAAGTAGCAGAGACCCTGTAACAATGATGATGATGAGGAAGAAGATGAACAAACCCCTGCATGGAATGTATCACTGCCAAATAGAATAAGAGGGTGATAAAAGATAATCCTACCAGTGGCTGGAAAAAGTTGGACTGTCAGACAGCAAAGAGGGACTAATCATAGCAACACAAGAACAGGCACTTAGCACAAGATCAATAGAGGCTGGGGCACACCAGACAAGACCCTAGGTGAAGACTGTGCAAAGATGCCCCTGAGACACTAAAACACATAACAGCAGGGTGCAAGATGCAGACAAGAACAGTGTATATATAACGCCACAACCAAGTAGTGGGAATAGTGTATAGGAATATCTGTGCTAAGTATTGGCAGAAAGTCTCAAGGTCAAAATTAAAGACATCTCCTAGGGGCTTCACAGTGGTTAAGCTAAAATCACTTGTTGACTTAAAAATAGTTAAAGGTTAATCAATTAAATTTTGTGGTGGCCAATAAAGAAGGCCATGCTGATACTTTACGAAAAGTTTATACTTTAAGATACCAAGGGCTGAAAGAGAAGCTGAAAAGCATGTGGAGGATTAAGGCAACAGTGTTGTCCTTGGTATTTAGTGCTAAATATAAAGTATTTCATCAAGGCGTTTTGGAAATATTGCATTCACAAATGGATGGACGGATGGATGGACAACTATTAAATATAATACATCTAGTGGAGACATAAAAAGGGCTGTAGCCACTTCACATTTAGAAGAGGGACTTTTTTTCAGAAGCTTATCTGGAGCTATTTAAAGCCGGTCTTGTTTTTGTTTTTTGTTATTTTATTATTTCAAAAACTAAAAAAAAAAATAACATTATGCAGAGACACTAGAATGATGATGAGATTACTGCTGATGTTTGGCATTTGTGATGAAACTGTGCCGATGCTGGTTAAAATGAAAATGGTGGCATCAAGGTCACAGACATTTTAATGGTGACTGATGATTTCAGTAAAAGTTGCTATCAACACAATTCAGAAAAAAAAAAAACACTGATAAGTTACCCCATGTTAGGTTTTGTATTTTAGCCACTAAGCAGTGGTACATTTAGAACACTTAGTTTTACTGTGTAATTAATGTATAAAAGGATATGTGTCCACCTTTTGATTGTGAGTACAACACAGTTGTACTGCACAAGCGTGACCTGTTAGATGGGCTCCAGTTTCTTTGCTTGTTCATCAACCTGCCATTTTCAGCTATCTTATCACTGCCCAGTCTTTTTTTTTTCACTCTAGACTATAGACTATATTCTATATATTCTAGCCTGATGCACCAGACACTTTCACATCATTTCACTTTGTGCAAAGCCTTGAACTCAAGCTCGAATGCTTGAGTTTAACGTCATCGCTTTCAGCCCTCTCTCTGTTCACTGACTGGCCTGAACAGCTCAGAATCAGTGCAAACCAAATCCTACAAATAGCTCCCTGACCAAGTGCTGGAGCTAAATGAGAAATTGAGCAGAAGCACTAGATGGCGCTAGCCCAGCTAACTATATTCCAGAATAGTTACTAATTTGTGTGTGTGTGTGTGTGTGTGTGTGTGTGTGTGTGTGAGTGAGTGTGTGTGTGTGTGTGTGTGTGTGTGAGAGAGAGAGAGAGAGAGAGAGAGAGTGCGTGTGTGTGTGTGTGTGTAGGTATTTCCTGTCTGGCTCTGGAGATAACCCTAACTGCCCTTAGTTCATCAACTTCCATATTCTTAACCAGATTGATCCAGCCTCTCTGTGGGAGTTCTTCTTTCTGGCACTCAGTTTGATTTTCACTCTTGCATGCATCTGCGAAAAGTTGAGTTGCAGGTAATTAGTGCTTAAATTCATGAGTTATGGCCAAAACATGTTGTGCATCACCACCAAAATTTTATCAGTTAATCCTTACATCCAAGTGTGTCCTATCTAAAAGGATCCTCTCATGGTGTTCTAAAGACATCGCATCCAGAAGAGCACAGATGTGTACTGAACTGAGGATCTGTTCAGAAATTGTGGTAAAACTACTTATTTATTTTTCATATGAATATTTGCAACTTTCCAATCACAAAGTTCATATATTACCCAATTATTTTCCCAATAACATCGTGGTTAGATTAGATTAGATCATCCCCACAGTGGGGACATTGTCAGTGTTACCACAGCAAAAAAGTTGTATACTTTTGTTGTATACTGTGTTGGCGTTTTCTGTGTGAACACCGTGGTACTTAAGATGTCACCTAATTAGAGTCATTGGAGAACATTTGCAGGCACACTGAGGTGAACTGTGCAAGCAGGGGTGGTTGTGGCTCAAGATCTGATAGAGCAGGTTGTCCACTGATTGGATGGTCGGTGGTTCGCTTCCTGCCTCCTCCAGTCTGCACGTAAAAGTGTCCTTGGGCAAGATACTCGTCAAAATTGCCAAGTCAGTGGCTTTTCTGTTAGTGTAAATGTTATTAAAATAACAGAGGGCCACTGTGTGAATGTCACCTGTAATGTAAAATGCTGCGACTGGTCACATGAAAATTTACTGTTACTTATGGAAAGCATGCAAAAAGTTACTGTGTAACATATGACATATGTAGTAGTGCATGACCTTGTTTATAACTTCAGAAAAAGGTTCAATATAAAAGATATATTTAATGAACACTTGCCAGCAAAAACTCAAAACAACTCATATCAAGCGATAACATTTTAGAATACCAAATACTGTTTGAAAACCAAGTAGCAAAAAAAAAATGATCTGCTGTGAATGACTTTTATTTAATAACCATCCAGGTCTCAATGCAGAAGCAGAGATGAAAAAGAAGTTCACCAGGAGTTCACTCACCTCCAACTTTGCCTCCTGCTTCCAGTTCTTGCTACAAAGTCACTATTTTATCCATGTTTTTAGTGGTTTTTCATATTTCTTTTCATATTTCCTTTGAAAATTACTGCAGAAATGAAAAGGTGAAATTAGACCATTTGTTGAATGTTTCTGTTCTGGCACATTCACATGCAAGAAATAATATTTTTTTCTGTTTCAGTTCAAACACTGATGTGTGAGAGTGAGTACATGCATGTGGGTGTGAGAAAGAGACAGAAGCTCTACATTAGGGGGAGAGGGAGAGAGAGAGATGTTCTGTAGTAACATTTTAGAAATGTGTGTGCAAATCCCAGTCTTCTGAAAAGAGATTCTAAAGTCAAAATCCTGCTTTTCCTCCATTTCCAACCCTCCATGAAAGAAGAAGTGATGATCAGTGTCTTCGACCCAGCTTCTGCATCCACCTGTCTCTTTCTTTCCATCTCTCACTTAATTTCCCTCTTTAATTTACCATTTCCCTCAGTCGACCTCACTCTCTCTCCCTCCTTTTACCTGTCTCCACCTCACTTCTCTACTCCCTCCACTACCTTTTCCCTGACTCCCTCTACCCACTCCCCCTCCCCCAAATCTCCCTCCATCCATGCATTCCTCCCTCCCTCTCATCTCTCTTTATCCCTCTCAAAGGGAAATATCATAGAGAATTTGGCAGGCACTCGAAAGACAGAGAGTGGGCTGAGAGAGATAGAGAGAGAGAGAGAGAGAGAGATGAGGAGAAAGGGAAAGCATTAGAGAGAAAAAGAGAGGTAAACAGTAGAAGAGAGGCAGAACAAAAATGCTCTCACGTCTAATTTTCCAACGGTGGTTTCTGTTTGCTGTGAATGATTCATGGTTCCTTCTCTCCTCTGCGTGTTCTGTATCTGATCTGATCATATTTATTTAATGCTGATGTCCATCAAATATGTAATAAAGTGACACACTGCTTGTTTAAAAATGGCCGCGACAAGATTTAAATGATCGCTGTTGAGAATACATGTCTCTTTCTGTCACAGTTATTTTTAGTCAGACAACATCATAAAATTGGTGTAATACACACATATGCAGGTGCCCCGTGCAGAGAGATCAGAAGTCAGGGTTTGCACTAGAGCCAGTGGAGCTTCTGTGACTTTCTGGAGGAAACAGCACCGGGTGATTTGCCTGGTCTTTAGTCTTCTGATTTATACAAAGAAGTCTTTAAGAAGCAAATTAACCTGAAGCTATGGTCGCTAATATGAAAGAGACAGGAGAATCTTGTAATTGTGGCTTTTGAAACAGATTAGACCCAGTCATAGCTAAAATCAGTAGTTGCTCTATGGTGCCACCTGCTGAATCTTCTGCTTTGTTTTTCCTACAATATAGACATGACTGTTCTGTTCTCACAAGGGCTGTAATGTGTGAATGGCATGATGAAATCAAACACAGTCTGTACTGTTTAAATATGATTACAACTAAGGAAGATATGACTTTAGGACAGTGGTGCTTTGAGCTAAATGCTAATGGTCATGGTCAGGATGAAAATGCTAAGATGTTGATGTATAAAGTTTACTATTTGATGGTGGTGCTAGATGCTAGTATGGTGAGCATATTCTGCTTAATGTTATATGAGGACAATAGTTGGATGTTTTTGAAGTATTTTTTAATCTACAAATAGTCAAATTTAACCATCAATGGGAGTACTCATTCCTGGTTGTACTACTGGTACCTGGGATCAAGTAACAGATCCATATTTTCAGAAGTTACAAGATAATCCTACTGTTTCTCATATTTTTCTCCAAGTCCTTCAATTTTTATATTCTGTACAGATGTTTTATTATACAATTTCAGGGTTCCACAGACAGTCAACATAAACCTCCATTTCCTGATTCTTGGTCTCAGGTCATCACTCCCTCATCCACACAATTATAAACACCCAGTTGGAGGTAGAGGTCGAGAAAAGAAAAAGATAAAAGAAAGGAACTATGATGACTGTGAAAGTCCTGTGTTTTGCTGAACTACAGACTTTGTCAGTCTTTATATTACATCACATAACTGCCTTCTGTCCTCACATTATAATTCCTATAGACGCAAAAGGTCACCTAACTATAGTTTGTAAGAAACTATAGTTACTTGCTTTTGCTGTTTGCACAGATGATGTATAGGCAAGAGGACAGTCATGTTTCTCTGACAAGTGGCCCTGGGCTGCTTCTGAGTCAGTGTCTGTTCTTTTCCCATTTTTACCTTTAAATCTTGAATCAGTCACAGCTTCTTTACTTTGTTCATGTTTTCATGTCTCCCCTATTGGACCCTTTTGGTCATTTATACAACACATTTCTTTAGAAGTAGCAATATTCTACCATCCTTGTTCTTATTTACCATCTTATTCAGTTATTTACTTCATAAAAGCCACTCCCTCCTTCAAAGTGTCAGTTTGTATGTATGCATTTACCAAGCAGGCCTTGGGCATGTCGCTAAAATCATATATTTGCTCACACGATGAAAATGTCAGCTCCAAATAGATGCAGCTGATAACTCCTTATTACTTAAGCTTAAATGATTGTTCTATAAAGAAAGGCTCACATATTTCCATTTTGGATGTGAGTAGAGCTCTGGAAACTTCTTTTCTTGGTGCTAAGATATTTAAATTAAGGTATAGGATTATTTTTCTTTACATTTTTCCATTATACAACTATTCCCTTTGTTTTAAAGCTGTGAAAAGTTTAATGCATTTATAATGTACACCATACAGTTTAAAACTGTTTCCCCCATCCATAAATGTCAAAACCATCTAACAGATATAAAAATATCCCTGATTGATGCAGAAGAATGCTAACTCTTAAAAGCTGAACCAGCATTATGGTAACCATTTTTGACTGGTGCATGAAAAGTGACAGTTTTCAGTCTTCATATGACATTGTAATTTAAAATATTTTTCTAAAGTAAGAAACCTACGTGTAGCCTGCAAATGCACTGGAATTCACATTAAGCCATAACACGCTGTACTCTAACATCAACACATCAGGATGATTTAGAGTGAATAAATGTCATCATTTCATCCAATTGAACATAATAACACATAAACTCAGTGAGCAGGCTTAGCAGCTGTTTTCCTGCAAAGTGGCCATACTGCAGGAACAGGATGGGACTGTAATATTACATGGAGTGAATCATTTCACATTTACAGATATAAATGGATAAAGCCAAAACATCAGTCTGTCACTGGTCACAGTCATATGCAGAGTAATAAAAATCATTCAGGATCAGATCTTTCACTTTGAATCAGTGGTTTCAAACCTGAGGTTCAGGACCTTGGCAAGTTGAATCAAAGAACAACAAAAAACTAATATCTAGGATAGGAAATATGAAAAAATAAAATGTAGTGATGGAACATGGTTCTCTGATCCTTTATTTTGTCAAATGGTAAAAATGTACCTGTTCAGGCTACTTCAACAGAAGTAAAAAAAAAAATCTGAGGTGGGAAATGACTCTGATCTCAACTGATTTCAACTTACAGAAATATACAAAGGGGCTATAAATAATTCTTGCTACACATCAAGGGGCCATGAGTAAAAAATAATCAATCTAGGTTAGAGGACTATCAAAAGAGAGAATACCAGGATTAGCTTTAAGCAAAACACTAATGTCAGCAAGCTAACAATAGGTACAGTGTTCATCATCTCAGTTTAGAGTTTGCCATAATCAGTTATTCCTTGTCACAAAGTATGATAAGCTGATTTTTAAATAAATGAATAAATAAAATGAAAACATAAGGGATCACCAAAGTTCATCCTGTGGGAAACATTAGTGTATGAACCCAAGTTCAGGGCCATTTATCCAACAGTTGAGACATTCAAATTCAAACATGAACCTGATGATGTAAGAAGGAGAATCAAAAGATCATGGAAGACGGTGGAATTCATCCGCTGTGGACAATGGACTTTAATGTAAAACCATTCAACAGTTGAAGTGTTTCATTCTAGACCAAAGTGGATATTACTATCACTACCATTCTACAAGCTCTTTCAGACATTCACTGCTGGTTTGTAACTTTTCAACTTTTTCTATTTCTCTTTGTTGGCTTCTCCAGCATTTATCTATACATTGTCCCACGAGTTGAGTGTTGAATAGATGCAGGTATAAGCTTGTATCATTTATATTGTAGACATTATTAAAGTGGTAAAAGAATGGTTTGAATGCGTATTCAAGTGAGCCATTGCCTGATTAACGAAGAGGATATGTATGGGGATGTGATAGACATCCAGTTATATAGAAAGAAAATGTAAGTGTGTGGGTTTGGGCTCAAGAGCAAGCCACATCTCTATGAGCAATGCCAGAAACTGCCAAACTTGGCTCTGGGTCTGTGGCCTTATTACACATGTGCAATAATGTTTCAAAGACCTTGTCTTACCCTTGGACAGGCCCAAAATGAGTGGTAAAAAGTTGTAGTGTTGACAGGCTGGGTCAGATTTTGGATAGAGTTAGGTAAGCCTACTACTAGAAACAGAGTCTGTGAAATGTTTTAAATTGAATTAAACAATATCTGACAAAAATGGAGCCTGTGTGGATCCTTGCCATGTTCTCAAAATTCACCCGAGGTCCTCTCTTCAAACTCTTGCTCTCACTTTAATTTGAAATAATCCTGGGAGGTGAAGCCACTGACAGTAAAATATAATAAATCTTAGATTTACATTTGTGCTAAATATTGCCTTCACAAATGCAGCACTCCAGTCAGTTAGTTAATAGTTTTTAATTGCCTAAAAATGACCAATATATCAAAATACCAAATCCTCTATCTGAGCAACATGAGACATGAAAACATGAATATATTGTCTTTGAACAGGTATGACACTTTCCTCAGGTCATTTCCGCACCACTGAAGGGATGTTATGTCAGACATTGAGTGTGTTAACAGTGAATTATTGGTGGGTGGCACAGAGGTGAAGTTAAATTGATAGGTAGCAAAGCACAGAGTAAGGATCCTATGATTGCAGGACCATTAAGGCTCCTTTCTGTTTGATCACTCCAGGCTATTCTGATCCTTCGGCATAGAAATCCAATAAACTATGTTATGTACGGTTGCAGCTCAGTAGGAAAATATAACTTTTAGAAGGCCAAATTCTCCTTCTGCATGCAACATTTAAGCGTAGTTCCATTCCACAGAAAAAAGGTTATATATTCATATATATAATCTTTTTTTCTTCCAAAAATAATGCTTTGAATGAAAAGATAAGTTTCATCTGGATTCAATATAAATAAGATTGCCTTCACCATGTCCTTGATAAGGACTTGGGGAAGGCAGACCAAGGTCTAATTTATCTCTATCAAGTGTGTAAATTCATGTTTCAAGTAGTCTCCATATTTTATTAATTGCTCTTTTGAAACAAAATAAACTGTCACAGACTGCTTTGAATGAGTGTAGCTTAAATTATATTTACCTTACTAGTTCATTAACAGGGAAGAGTAAGTTTTTAGCAAGGTCATATCCAAAATATCTGAGACACTGGTGTTGGACAAATACAATAACAGGTGATCCTTGAGTGTAGTAGATAACACATATTGATGTGGACATATGGCAATTTATACAATACTCCTATACATAAAATCCAAGTCCAAACTTTTCTACCACTCTACACAGATCATAATTTTCAATCCTTTAAAATGTTTTGTGGGCATCTAAAGAGACATGGACTTGTTTTTGCTTTTGGGGAGTTTTTTTTTTTTTTTTTTTTTGACAGTGGTACCAGTTTCAGTCATCTCATTGTGGGGGGCAAAGAATCTATCTGCAGTGCTTCATTAAATACCTGACATAGCAGTAGGGAGAGCTAGGATGCAATTTTTTTATATAAAATTTAACCGATCATGCCCAGAGCTCTACAGCTTTTTACTTTAGTAATTGCCCTTTGTATTTGCTCCACTGACAAAGCCTTGTCCAAGACCCTCCTGTCTTCAGTATCCAAAATAGATAATTTAATATTTCCTATAATCACTCTGTTTTTTCTTTGTCTGCAGCTTCAAATGTATATAATTGCCCATAGCATTTTTTAAGTTATCTGCCCTAATACATTTCCATAGTTTATCCTAATTGGTATCAAATATATCATTACTTTCTGAGAATTAATCTATTCCAGACCAGTGATAATGATGTGAATAAGAGTAATGGGTACCATAGAAAACCCAAGGGCCAAAACCAGTACAGAATTCCAGACTATTAAGAAAACTCTGTTGAGTATGTACAGGCATAAAGGTGTTGCTCACCCATGTGTCCATATAGAGGGGGCAGTCTTTTTGTGGTTAATAAAATAATGTGAAAAGGCCATACATCCCAAAGTCTAGCTAGCCCAATGGAGACTGAGGAGAAGAAGTAAGAAAAAAAGTCTCTTGTTGCTGTTTTAGTCCAAGCGCCTAACTGTGTTGGCCCATACATATTCCCTTGGTGCCTCAGGCCCTTTGAAGCTTTGACAGGTGCCGTTCACAGTCATCTGAACCTCTGCTGGATACCACAGGCCAGCCTGCACCCCCTCACGTGTGTGAAGGATTTGTCTCACCTCAGTGAAAGCACCTGTTCCATCACTGGTATACTGGTGCATGTATAGTCAGGAATGCAGCTCGTATCCCCCCAAAGACATTTTCACTTGTTTCATAGCTCTTACTATGTCAGAAATTTCAGTGTTCCTGGAAATAATAGCATCTGATTACCCAGGCCATTGGAGGGAAACCGACCTCCTGTCTTCTCCATAGTGACCAATGGACATTGTTGAGTGCTGGAGTCTCTCCCATACTGAGAGCCATTTTCAGTGGGTCTTGAATCCCACAGGGCATTTATTGTCCTTACATCCTTCTTTGATGTCATTAATATGTATGTTACAATGCTGAGAGATGATCTTGAGGTCAAATATTTCGTGCTTTCAGGATATCAGAGTTGCGATTGTTGTATTTTAAATATCACGTTTTGTGGATGTGGTAGCATGTTGCAGTTCTTTTCCTCGCCTTCCCATTTTTGGCAAATTGTTCACAGGCTATCTCAAAGGATAGCAATCCCTCCACTCAACACACATACATGGCTTAAGATAGGCTTTATGTTATTACATAAGCATGACGGAGAAATAAATTAATTTGGTAATTTCAGACGTTCAGGTGAGGAGGATCCCTACTTGTCTTCTCCAGAATTGCACTGCTCAACTTTGGTAGCAAATACAAATATGTCTCGCTAACAATGTCATCAGGACATGAAGCAGCTCAACCCAGAGCCATAGAAAACATTATACAACTCTGCTTCCTGACAAATTAATACTGCTCATGATAAATAAATGAATATTGAAGTGTAAAATCAATGAGAACCTGCTTATATTGCAGTGTTTCACCTGTGTGAGTTCAATTTACATGATTCATGATTTATAAATTTTCGTAGGACTTGTTTCTTCAATATAAGTATGTAATAAGAAAGTAAATTGCCTCTGTTAATACATCCTACAGCTACTGATGGGATTCACACAGAGCTTACTGTTGTATAACTTGATTTTAGCCTAACTTTCCATTATTGTTTCCCTCTGATGATGATTTTTTTCTGTTTTGTTATTGTCATTGAATTCATTGTTGATACTGTTATTGTGTTGTTCTTTTTATTTGTTGTCATTGTACTTTGAGTTTGATCCTTTGTACGAAAAGAGAAGCTCATGGAGAAAATGAGACACATCCATCACAAGTGCTCACGCGATATGCACATGCACCAGCACAACTGTCTCACGAGTATGTAGTCACATACATCAAGATATACAGGCAATGTTTGGATATGAAATTAAAAAAAGAAACAGCATCACAATGAAACAGTTGCATAATGTCATTGTTGGCTCTTTACTTTCTTCACATTGTCACTAAGAGATTTCCTGCTGTGCTATATTGTATGTAAATCAGAGTAGTTTTCACACCAAACTGATGTGTTCCCACATAAGTAATCCAGTGTGTGTTGTGTGTGTGTGTGTGTATGTGTGTGTGTGTGTGCGTGCATGTGCATGTACTTGGCACAAAATATTGAGCTCTGTAAACCCATTTCCCAGAGCCGAATTTGATATCCAAACACTGTCCAAACACTTCCTGGAGCCCGTCCAGTGAAATGGACCAGGAGCAGACCGCCATCCCCCATTCGCTGTCAAGCAGGAAGAGTTGGTTTATTGGGTGAGATTGAGTCATGACAGCTTTATTGTCCGTGGCATCCCTAGATGGCTGGATTATACGGAGCAGGAGATGGGAGAGGAGACACAAACAAAACAAAAAGCAAATCCAAGAGATCAACACAGAGAAAAAGAGATGGGAGTGTGTTACATGTGTGGAGGATAGAAAGAAGTCAAAGTCTCAAGTTGTATTTTTCATGATCAAGTAAGTCTTTCCTCAAATATGAGCAGTTTACAAGTTATATTATTAATTGATGAATTAGTCTGACCCTTAAGAGACACCCTGAGATCCTGAACATGCACATCACGTTGTTTAAAAATGTGTGTTTTAAAGAAAAGAGCTTCAAGCTGTGGGCTATGTTTATGTCTTTAGCAAAGGTAAAAGTCTTATCTGTAATAATAAGTATGAGATCAAATGCAAAGTGAATTTCTCATGTGGAACAATAATGAACAAAGTTAAGGCAAAGACTCGAAGAGCCATGAAATCTCACCAAGAAAACAGATGTACAAGTTGAGACAAAAAAACAGTCACATTGGGCTTCTGACGGCAACACCAGTAATCAATGATATGCTCATCATGACTGTCTGTAAACACCTGAAGTTTAATAATACAATCTCTTTTATTGAGACAGAAAACAGGAGAGAGCATGGAGGAAAGAGGGGTGCAGACTACCGGGGAAGTTGTGAAAATATGGATCTATTTCTTTATTTCTACATTCTAATTGTCTGTAATTGTATAATTGTCTGCTACAATTGTGGAACAGCCTGCTGGAGAGCCTAAGGGCTGCAGAGACTGTTGATATTTTTTTAAAAAAGGCTCAAGACTCACCTTTTTAATCAGGCTTTTAATTGATTTCTTTGATTTTTCTTACTTTATTTGATCAGACACCAATATATATATATATATATATATATATCTTGGTGTGTCTTGGGCATCTTGGTGTGGGGCCTCCTGTTCACCCGGGTCGGGGTCATCACTGTGGCAGCACTCCCTATAGTCATGGGCTGTGGACGGCCTCCAGAGGTGGCTTTCTCCTTAGACCGGGTCTCGGTGCTCAGCCATGTCTCTCTGATGATAGCTAGTCTGTACGGGTGTGAACTTTGACACTGTGTGCCACTGTGTGTGTGTGTGTGTATATGTGCATGCGTGAGTAGATGTGTATGTATATGTGTGTGTGTCTCTGTATGTACCCATTGGGGTGGGAGGGTTGGGTTTTCGTTTCTGTTGTTTTTAGCCTCTGTGAGGCACTTTGTGTTGCTCTTAAGTATGAAAAGTGTCATATAGATAAAATGTGATTTGATTTGATTTGTTTTGGTTATGTAAGTTTTCTCAGGTGGGAATACTATCATTGGTTCAGACAGTGTGGTTATGAAGTGGTTGTGTCAGCTCACCAAAAGTCAGCAAGCAGCAGCATAGTAATAACCAGTCAACACTGTAATGCAGATTAAGCGTAGATTACTCAACAGGAGATAAAAGCTTTAGAGAGATCATTGGGATTTCTTGACATAAGATGATATGACATACTCACTAGTATTAATGTTGATGTATGTATTATCTCCAACTTAGAAGCCTGTTAGGATATTTCCCTGCCAGACTTTGACTGGTCTGACCAATGAGATGCAGCACAGCATGGCTTGAAGTTCAATGACACACCTGTCAAATATGGTCAACTGTGGGTGGAAAAATATATCTATTGACTGATTTTACTTTAATGCAGATGTCCAGTACGTCATTCTATGTGTCTTACGTATGTTTTGGGGAACAGTTGGAAATCGTGTTCATTAACAGATATGTTAAGATGGACTGTTTATTTTTGGTTTATTTATAATGTTAATGATAGAAAAAACTGTAGTAAACTTATAGTATTAATAGTATTTTATAAAATAATATAGTATAGAATAGTATTTTAGGGCAGCTTTCAGTTATGTAATGTACTGCTTTGTATACTTTATATCCCTAGTTGGAAGAACAAAGGCATGATAATTTTATAACAACATGCAGTCAAGATTTGTGCATTTCATAAATTCTCATTAAATCATGCAGTCTTCTCCTACAAACATGAAGAATATGTGAGATTAATTTGAAAAGAACAAATGGGCTGCAAAGTAAATAGACGAGCTTTATTCAGCTGTAAGGATCTATTGTTTATATGGAGTCTAACATGATCCTGAGCTCTTCATACCGTAATTGATCCAGCAGTGTGTTGACTGCTGATGCTTGTTTGTCTGGAGCTCAGTTTAAGGGACAGCTGGGAGTTCACATTTGTCAATGAACCCACTCCAATTATGGCTGCAGTGCACTCATCCATTTCTTATGTCTATGTCTTTTTGATCCAAAACCACACTATTTGTTATATTGTTTTGTGTTTTGATTTATTTTCCATACAAACTTAAATTAAGAGATTAGACTTTTGGATGTCTAACAACACTGTTGTACCTCAAATAATTCCCAACTATAAACTTCTGGCAATCAAATACAATGGTGAGGGCTTACTATAGAATATGCACTGTGTATATCAACAGATTTGGGGGACAGATGCACTAATTTGTTATCAGCCATTTTAGGTACAATATTGCTGCCTCTAACTATGGCATCTTATGATGTTATAGTTACTCATTCTGCCTATAGCTGTGTGTGAGTGTACAATGACATTTTTTTTGTTTTCTTCTTATGGATATTCAGTCATGAGAGGGTCAAGGAAAGTATGGAATTTTTATGTAAAATTACAAGATGAGATATGCAAGGAAAGACCGATTACATTTGATACAAAATACAGGATATTTAATTGTGCTAAATGTCTCTTCATATTAAATTCAAGTAGGTTTACATAATTGTGAGGGAAATGTGTTTATTTTAACACAAGGTTCAAAAGTAACTGGACTGTAGTGAAATGAAACCATCAACCACATCATAAAATTCATCTCCTGCTTGTTATGGAGACTGGGTTACTGTTAGGTTTAGTACTAATGCTACTCAGCCAGACTGAGGTCAGATGATTGACTTATCCAGTCAACAATATTTGCTTTAGTCATACATTTAGGAACTGGAGTCCTGTTGATGATAAAAAGTTGTCCATTGAATTTAGATACATGTAACTGGATCCGAACACAGATTGCTCCTGTGGACCTGTGCGTTCATTATGCTGCTTCTGGCTATAGTGAAATCATCAATAAATACCAAAGATTAACCATATATAAAGCCTGAGCGTTGCAAAAACAATCTGGCCCTCTCTAGGCTACTTGCACACACAGTTTTATAACTTTATGTAATGTCAATGTGTTGAGCAGCACTGAAGTGAAATTGGAGCATAACTGTGCAGGAAGTAAAGCTTCACTTCAACTTTTTTTAAAAAGCAGCTGATGGCCCCATCCAAAATCCTCCTGCTCACACTCTCCACCTGTTCAAACTCCATTTCTCTTACATGCTCTTCCACCTACAGCCTGGAGAGCATTCTTGACTTTCCATGCAGTCAGGAAGTTTGTTTTCTTTGCCACATTCTTAAACAATATTTTCTTCTCACCCACAAAGCTACTTGGTCTACCGAACTGTTGAGGTTAACAAATCAACTACTTTCGATATGCCTATCATAGTTTTGTTTGAGCTTCATCATTGTACATATTATCTCTTCACTCTTCATATGAACAGGCTTCCACTTATAGGGTCGTCAGCACAGTGGCAGACCCTATACATTACCATACACCATAATCAGGACTGGGAACGTTTTCTAGAAATTCAACATAAATACACTTATGGACAAAACAAGACCAAGTTTTTACATGCAGACTGGCAGTTCAGTGAGCCAGTAGTTCTAAGTGCAGTGGTGCCTAAAAGTACAGCAATTACAGCAACAATGTGTGTAGCAATATCAAATCAATTACAATGTAATAATGAGAATCATCACAATACATGTTTAGGGTAGAACTGCATTGATCATATCATAGAAATCATCAAGTAACATTACTCCAGCATGGGCAAACAGATAGGAATGACAATTAATTTATGTAGATCTGCACACATGAGTGACTGAGTGAGATTGGAGGTCAATGTGGGGTGCAAGCTTTGGCATTTGCATAGGTAACCTTCAATCTTTTTTTATATCTAATATTTTACAAAGTGAAATCGTGTTCCCATCCAACATTCCATCTTTATAATCCATAACACTGAAATCATGCAATCACAGAAAGCTACCTCTATAGAAACAGTGTCCAGTCATCTGTGAAGGTTGACACATTTCTTATGGTATACTGTCTATAATCCAGCCATGTCAACCATTCAACTGTTCACTAGCAATGTATTTCATTTGCCTTCTGCCAAAATACCTAATCTTGCCATATAATCAAAATAACATTCACGGTGATCACAGCATTATTCAACTTTTCATTCATTTATATTTTGAATATAACGCAAGTGATTACGTTTGACACCACAGTGTAACTGTGGAATATAAATCTAATGCCTTGGAGACAGGATTAGTATTCCTGCTCCACAACCTCAGGAAGGAAAGCTTGGAAATAAAATACTTCATCAGCTCATTCAAATAGACAGTGGTTCAGTGATTATAAGAGAGATTCTCTAAAAGCTGCACAGCATGTAGCACTGACAATACGATGGACCACTGATGCTAATATTCACAAGGCATCGCAAAAAACAGTACGTGTGGTAAACAGTCGACTGAACAGCAACAACACTAAGATGATGCTGCAAAATGCACATGTGAGGGAGAAAACGAAGAAGAAAGATGCCGCCGTGGTGACAGATAATACAAAAAACATGCTGGCAGAGGAGACTGGAGCCCAGTTGGCCTTCGATGTTACGCTGCCCACACCTTAGATCTGGCTTCAAAGAATGCCCTCCAGTTGGACACTAAAAAACCTTTGACGAGAGAAAGGGAGGAGAGCGATGCCTTGCTTTCATTTGCACTGAATATCACCAAGAGGGGGAAAAAATCATATTTGTTTGAAAGCTACTTTTTATTAGAACTCTAGGTTTTAAATCAGGATAGACTGATTCAGACATTTTTTTAAAGGTTTCTTTAGAAGCCTCAAAATAAGGAAACCAAGACTTTATTGCTTTTCAGCTAAATAAGATCTCAGTGGATAAAAGCAAACTATTTTGAACTTCCAGCCTTTCTTCAATTAAAGACATCAGGAAATGGGAGCAAACACTCCCACCTTTTAATGAATCTGCTTGTTTAGTCTGTATAGCCTTTATTTATCCAAGCACCGTTTTATATATTTTTCACAGAGTAGCTCAATCAGAACATTTGGTAGTGAAGCATGTGGCTCAAGGGCTCTTCAGAAATACTAGTCATGACAGGAAACACCATTACCATTCCCTCTCCCCTCCACGTTTTTCTGTCTGGTCCAGAGTTCCATCCCCTTAGGTCACAAGCCCACTTTCCTAATGTGGAGGCTCCTGCTACCTCAGTCTGCTGTTAATTTATTTAAAAGCAGCTGTCAGAAGATTATTTTACTCTCAGTTATCTGTGATGTGCAAATGTAGTAATAGCCTCCGAGGTAATCAATGGTTTCTGCTCAGGATCACACCTACACAAACTGTTGCATCATGTGCTATTATTATTCTTTTGAGGGATTTTGCATTTCATACATGAGACAGAGACTGCACACAGCTGGGGTAAAACAGCTAATATCTTGTATATAAGGCTGTGCACATCCAAAGGTTAAATAGCTATGGCCTATTTATTGACTTCAGAGCAATATGCTATCAGCCACTGTTGTGCAACAAGAAAAAAAAAGAAAAACATTACTAGGAACATCCCGCTGTGAACTCTTAGCTCAGCAATATTAGCCTCAGGCTGATCTGTGTATGTGTGTGTGTGTGTGTGTGTGTGTGTGTGTGTGTGTGTGTGTGTGTGTGTGTGTGTGTGTGTGTGTTGACCCTTGTCAGAGATTGTCAGTGTGTGTACACTAATCCTATTTCCCTACAGTGGGAAAGAGAGGACTTGCTGGAGACATGGTTATTGTTGGGACAAGATAAGGATGTAATTCACAGACACACTGACGGGCACATACTCACATACTACAGCACAACTGACAAACTCACACTGAGAAAAACACTTAACATAAACATGGATTTTCCATCTTTCTGAGATTTTATTATTTCTAATCACAAAACCTGAACATCAGCAGCACAGTGATGTAATCATTAATTCTCCCAGTGGAGAATGAAAGATGGTCTGATTTACTTTCCCTTGCCATTACGCTGCTCCTTGATGCTCATTCATATCTTCCTCATGGATAATCAGCTGTAGAGGATGCTGTCTTTCCTGCTGCTCAAGACTTATGTGGCAATGTAGTACGTGCCCAACCACTTGTCCATCAGGGCACTTCAGGGTGTTTCTGATTCTAAACAGCCAACATTTCCAGCCAACCCATAAAGCTACTATTAGCTTTATGGCTTATTAGCTTTAATCTTGCTGATTAAATCACTGGTGGCTGGCTACATGTAAGCCTGCTTATGGCCACTGTGTGAAAATTTGACCTCACAGGAAACTGCATTGAATACAATGAAAAATTTGTCATAGCCAAGTGAAAAATCTCTTCATTAAGATGGAAGGACATGCACAGTGAGACAAGAATGGGACTATCAGGAGACAAATGCATCTTTCGGTGTGAGAAATTGTGCTGTTGCAGAGCAGTTGGTCATTCCTGACCACAAAATAGTTACTGAAAGACAGTGACATGCAGAAAAGGGAAGGACAATAAAGAAAGCCAAAAAAATTCAACCATTTACACCATTCAGCCGTAACATAATAACCACCTGTCTAATGTTGTGTAGATTCCTCTTTTGCTGTCAAAACAATCCTGGACCCATCAACCCACGGACTCCACCAGAAGTGCTGTGATATCTGGCACCAAGACATTAGCAGTAGATCATTTAAGTTATGAGTTGGGGCATCCAATGGATCAGACGTGTTTGTCCACCACATCCTACAGATACTCTATTGGATTGAAATGTGGAGACATTTGAGGTCAACACAGTTTTCCAACTAAATTTATAAGTTTGAAGTTAGACGTTGGAGTGGGAGCTCTGGATTTCAAATGCTGCTTTGGAAGTAAACAAAAATCAGTTTGTTCCCTACATGCCTGACAGTGTTGCATTATATCTGGTTGGTTGACTTCTGGTTGTCTGTTGTTGCATTATGTTTGCTTGGGTGATCGCAGCTGACTTACATATGCTTAATGCCACCTGTGTGGCAGTAACCAGCCAGCTAACCATTGATAATGGCAGCAGGAAGGGTAGTAAACATATATGGCTGTAGCAAAGAGAAAATATTCTGTTTTCTTACATATACCAGTGGGAAGGTGGCATAAAATGTATTTGCTCTTTTTATGTGCCCAGGAGTTTATTATCGATGTCATCAATGCAGATATAGGCTGCCTGGACTAATTTTAAGCTTTATGAATATCAAAGGATATACACATAGTTACTACAGTTATCTGTGGTAGCTTTACTCAGCTACAGTCAACCAGACGCTGCCAAAAATGGTTAACTCCCACTGCACAGACTCTTGGGCTTATCTCTGATTCCAGGTTCCAGATTTTTTTTTTTTTTTTTTGTCACATACACAGTTATAAGTGCAGTGAAATCTATACTTGTGTGCAATTTAATGCAATATTTATGTATCACACACAAAAGCTTATGTTTACATTTTCTATTTCAGTTGTCTTTTTACACAGTTCTTCTGTGTTCTCCTGACAAATCTGACAAACTGCTCTGCATTGAACTGCGCACATTTAAATGGGGACAACGCTTACTGACAACAGAGAAAAACAAATGTCTTAATAATGCAACAAGATATTTAGCTTACTCATCATGAAAAAAATAACTGATGCAAACACAGAGCCCTGAAGTCAAAAACTATCCTCATGAAACCCCAGTTTTATATTTCATTGTTGGTATTACGAGGCAGCAGTTGTAAACAGATATTTTCCACAGAGCGATGGTTACAAATCCCTTAATAAAATGAACAGGATGAATCCAAAAATGATGAGTGCCTCCAGCTCCCAATTGACAAACAATGATTGTTTTATTATTTCAGTAACTCAATATACAGATAATCACAGATACACACAAACTCCTTCATCACACACATATGCATCTTCGCATACTTAAACATCAAACACAAAGCATTATGGGGGGATCACTGGTAAGAAAAACAAAGCTCTTACGCACCAGGTTTTATTACCAGATCTTTGTGGTTTATTCATGTGCAGCAGGTTTGTATGTAATTATAATGTGTTGATTGTGTTGTGTACCACTCCATAGGAGTGTGTGTGTGTGTGTGTGTGTGTGTGTGTGCGCGCGCGTGAGTGTGTGTGATGCTGAGGCTTTGTTTAATGTCACTGTCTGTGCTGTAAACTGCCGAACATCCAGAAGCCCTCCCCTCTTCTCACAGGCTCTCCCAACTAATTAAAAATACTCTGCATTAGAAAATGGATTACTCCAAAGGGCAAACACACACACACACTGACAAGATGAGGTGTGTTATTCACTTGTGGCATGCATGTTCACCCACACTGAGACTTGTACATTTATGTCTTTGCACCCAGCAAGGAAAGAAAATGTGGCTGGTGACATTAAGGTAAATTGCTGCTGGCATGTGAATGTAGATTAGGATGTTAGCACAAGCACCTTTCACTCTCTGAAATACAGAATCAGTGTGTATTTGTGTGTATGTGTGTGTGTGTGTGTGTGTGTACATGCTAGTGATAAGCCCAGAGCGTGAAGGGGAAGGAGCGAACAACAGTATGATTGTGTTTGTGAGAGAAACAGCGAGGAGGAGATAGGGTGTGTGTGTGTGAGAGAGAGGGAGAGAGAGTGAGAGATAGATGGAGGTGCTACTTGTGTGTTTGCGTGTGTGTGCGTATATATGTGTGTTCCTGTCAATTGACATTCAGAGGTCCCCCTATCTCTACCTCCCTTCATCAGTCGGTGATGTGGACCAATAAATCTTTACGTATCCTCAGAGTGGGATGTTTTATTGAATGCCTGCTGCACCGCAGAGGGAAAACATCAGACACAGACAAGGGAGACCCAAAAATAAGTTAAATAAAAAAAAAAAAGATGAAAAATGCAAAAGCTAACTGGAGAAGATTGTGTTGCAGACGTGCCTTTCTCAAAATACTGGTCAATATCTGAAGTGGTCTGGAGGGTTATTTGATGATGGAGCTCAACATGACAAGAGGACCACTGCTATGATTTAATGAGTCAGGGTGAGAGGCTCCATTTACCCATTCACTTCTTCATTCAGCTGCTGTGCTACTGTCAAGCCTCTGCCAAGAACCAAACACTGCTGGCTGTAAATAGAGTTGGTGCTATGAGTAGCACTTTTAGTACCAATAAGTAACATTAATTTTGGGTGGATGGGATAATTATTGTAAACAAACAGAACTTGACAGGCCTTCATGCTACATTGTGGCCATGAGCTGTCAAGAGCTGTCAGTAGTTTGAGGATAGCAGCTTTAAAATGTTATTATCACTGTAAAAACATATTGACCCACAATAGTGCTATCAGTGAAAGATGGTAGTGACAGATTAATGAGCTACTGCTCATGTGAGGCTTTATAGGCTTAATGATACCGTAAGGTCATTATTTCAGTTGTTTGAGACAACAACAACAATAAAAATAATAATAACTAATAATAGTTAAACTACTAATTCATTTTCTCCTGACTGTACAGATCCTGTACAAGGGGCTTCTGTGGTTTGTTTTTGTCGTAGTTTACTTTATAGACATGTAGATGTGAAAAAGGAAATTAAGGAAAAAAGATACCAAGCAAAGGTGGCAAACCAGTGACAATGCAGTCAACTTTCAGCTGCTTAGAATTGGGTCATGCTGGCAGTAGTTTAAGCAGCGTAGTCTATGAACCCTGAAGTCTTCTACCAGGTGGACATACACAGAGAACTTCTATCAGGATGAGATCAGGAGGCATCCTTATCAGATACCTGAACCATCTCAATTGGCTCCTTTCAGCATGAAGGAGCAGCAGTTCTACAATCTTCTTCTGGATCTGGATGCTCCTTATTCTGACACCATGTAGAATTTGAGCCTATATCCACAACCTCAATCACTAGTCAGAGCTCATGACTGTAGATGACAGTCAGACCAAAAGAGTGACGGGTGAATCTGCGTCATCACATTCCAGTTGAGCTCCGTCTTCCACAGGACACACACAATCACACAAAATCATCTCATTTTCAATACATTGTTTCTGCAGAAGCTTATTTAACAAATGCCACTTGTACCAATTGTACAACAGGTAATCATTCAGCATGAAATTACCGTATTCCTGATTGCATTAATCAGAGCCAGACATCATTGTGACATCAGTGACATTTCTTGCTACCTGAGTGACCACACTGCTCCAGGATGTTGGGCGAATGTGCAGCACTGTGCACATTCAATAGAGCCTGCAATAGACAGAGCCTGCACTTTATGTTGCCGTGATGTCAACCTCATTCAGAAAGATATTCGATGTGAGTGATGGCCTGGTGATTGCAAATATGTAAACAGCAGCCAGTAATGCAAACACAAGCCTGGTATCAATCTTCTTCAAAATTCAACTCTTGGTGAACAAAGACAAACCAGCAGGAAGCTCTCAGCCTTAGTGATAGGAGAGTAAAGAAAATGTGTCATAATCATTTCTATACTCACAACTAAAAGAAACTAAAAGAAAAATGAGTATATTCTGAACATTCTGATTTTTAATGCAGCCCCTGGTGGGAATGTAAAGCATCTTGTTAGCATCACCCTTCTTTATGAAACAAATAATGTAACTCTGTGGAGGGTTGGAAGTAATGTATCCTCTGGATCATGATGAATTATAAAGGATTCAAATTCCCAGTACTGAGAAGAATAAGAAATATATCAGAGCTTGGCTCATGTTATTAAAGCATTTACTGAGGGGCAAAGGTGACTAACATCTGCTGCTTTTACCATCATCTAAAAGCAGCTATAGGTTTTCTGGCGTGCAAGCAACATATAGCATTTAAAAAACATATTTAGCAAATAGGGTGATGCAACATTTGCAATATTGTCTCAAGAAAACATTCAGCTCAAAGCTTGAAGCTCCTGCTATATCGTTCACACTGTGCCAAGCTACATTTTTATTGCCAACATTCTGTATTGCTGTCATTGGCTGCAAACAATAAAGACTGAATAATGATTTTCTACAGATGGTGGAGAAAGAATACATTTTTTATTAGACAACAACAAACATCCTCATGTTTTTAACGTACCCTTCTCTTTCATAAATTGAAATCTCTGCTGTAAGTGTCAGCTCACTTAAATAAAGATATTAGACAGAAAGATTCACCACCAAATCAGTCATGCCAGTAAAGTTCTGAGGAAAATGTTTTTTTCTTTTTTTTTTTCCCCAAAATGTACTATTCTTTTTTCTCCCTATTCTAAAAATAATAATAATAATAATAGTAATAATAATAAGGTCAGAGTGCCACTGACAAATCAGTTGTAATGTACGGTAATTGTTTTGCCACTTTCTTTTTTACATTGTAAGGAGATTTTTGGTTTAAGCTCACAGGCGGGTGTGAAGTTGTCGGGCACTGCTTTCCTGCTACTGTCGGATCAGCAGCAGTTTAGACTCAAACTGCAAAGAGGCCATTTGTCATGCGAGACTGCAGGGAAGCCCTGCATGAGCTTTGGTGCTGAAGAGCCTTTGGACAGGCTGAAACAACGCAGCCTAAATAATTCCTTGTTTCTCCTACTGGAGAAGAAACAGCAGCAGCAGCAGCGTGACATGTTAGCAGACATAGAGAAAGTGAACCCAGAGCTGCATGCAGTCTAAGTGCTACTGCTGAGGACCACTGCAAAACCTTGGACCTTATTGTGTGAGTCTGCTGTTGGCAAACTTGCCTCGGGGGGAGGCATGGAGTGACCAGTCATTTGACACCGTTCAACCTGTGTACTCTGAGAAATTGGGTCAGCCAACTAACCTCATCACACACGGTCGCCCTCTCTCTATCTCATTGTCATTGTCTCATTATTATTACACTGGTATACATAGTGCTACAGGCTAAAATCTCACACTAAATTCTTTCCTGTGTTTCTTTGTTTCCCTTCTTTTACTGTTAATTTATTTGGCACAGATCACAGCCTCTGCTGAAGAATTACAAAGTACCATGATGACACCTGTTTGTTGCATCAGAGAATGTAATGCTTTATGATTGTGCATAAGTTGACAGTGGATACAAACTGAGAACTGCACTCACACTCTGAGCCCCCCTGAGGCTTAGAAAAGCTGCCGACACCTGCCATCAACAAACCATTATTGACATCTGAGATGGAATAGTGATTGGCTGTTATCCAAGGCCACCTTTCACCTTCATGAATATCCAAAGCCATCAATATAGTGACTCAATGCAGTACTTTGGCATGCTATAGTGATGCTATAGAATAGAAATCCTTCCCTGCCAAAGAAATGTTGTGTTTTCCCACCTTTCAGAAGTATATAGTATCCTTCACTATGTACTCACCTGATTTAATATTACACCTTTCAAGTAAAATGATTCACAAGACATTGACACCAAAAATGGTTACACCCAAAGAAATAAAGAATAAAATCCCATGTTCTTAAAGTGATATTCTGAAGTCAGTTAAACACAAGGTCTTCATCAGCGTGCACGACAAGAAGTCGAACACCCCCTCAAGAGCTACGTTATGTTGGTCGAAGGAATGTCGAGTTTGACCGTCTTTTGTTTTCACAGCCAAATGGCTAACTATGAATGTGATTGGGGCTGCCAGCCAAACGTATACAAATTGCCATTCTTCAACTAATAAAGCTGAAAATAGCACCGCACCTCATAGTACCATGAATACGGTCCCTACACATAAAACAAAGAGCCAATAACTTAGTAAGTGTACAGAGTTTATTGAAAGTTTATGTCATAGGAAAGTCCATAAGTCAATTACTAAATGCAATGCAAGTCTAGTGACAATTATTTCCAGAAATGGACATATACTTCACTGTTAATACTGTTAATATCAGACTCTGAGTTCAAATGACACCAGAATATCACTTTGATTCTTGCTATTTAGCACAAATGTTTGATCCTACATTTCCCTGGACACAATTGAATTATACATTTCACTAGACCCACCTTTCATCTATCACTCTACCATTGCTTATTATGGGCTCTAACACTTATAAGATCATACTAGAAACTTGTGAATCTTAATGAGAATTTTATCTGCATCAATAAGATTAACTGAGAGTTAATAATAAGTATAAAATAAATCTATTACTGGCTTGTAGTACTCATAAAGATATTTATGAGGCCTATAGTTTGTGGACCACTTGTCAACATCAGTTCCATTGGCAGATTTTATTTATTTATTTGTCTGTTTGATTGCTTATTTGCTTATTACAAGCAAAAATGTCTCGTTTTATTTTTTTTAAACTTATTTTAAGAATGGTATTTTTTAAGCTTGCAATGTTTAATTTGGTAGAGAATTTGGTAAGACACAGAAACACTGCCTAATGTTAGTAGAGGTACTTGTTGAACAGGGTTTTGATCCTTGTGACATACACAATAAAATTTTGGTTGGATGTGTAACACCTCAGAAGCTTCATAAAAACCTCTCTCAGAAAGATATTTTACAGTGGGGATTTTACACATGTGGTTTTGCACCTATTTGGCATCTTTTCATGCTTAACTGACAACCTCATTAAGAAATGCAAGCACTTGACACTGATTGGCTGTCTTCACTGCCACTCAAATGGATGTAACTTCGAAACTATAACTGTAACTTCGCCGGTTTCAGAACATGGACAAACCGTTTTTCTACTGCTAATCACCTTTGAAGGGGAGGGAATGGAGTCAGAGTGGGGGGGGTGGTGAGATACATTTTGCGTCACAAACAACCGTTTTTGAAATTGATCCATTTTCCAGTGGACATTTCTAAAGGAGGAATTTCTATCAAAAAGGAGATGTTCAGTATTTCTAGCACTTAGTGTGTGTTCCTGACATTTGTTCTGCAAAACAGATGAGGTAAAAAATCCTTTTTGATTCTGTTACCTTTAAAATAGATCTTTCCAGCCAAGTCTTATCAAAAATAAGTTTCCCAGACTGATTTTGGGATAACATCATGTCAAAAAAGCTTATATTAGACATCTTATTTTAAGAAATCTTACCAATTCAATTTTCACTAGTTCCATTGGCAGATTTTTTTCATTTATCACAAGCAAATAGCTTTGTACTGATCAATTATTTATTATTTTTAAAGCATTTTTTGCTGTGCAGTAAAGTTCTCCCGTCACCACTTGTCTTTCAATGTGTAGCATCCACATGAACTAACAGAAATTATGTTAAATGCTTATATGGTCTTTTATAAGCATCTTACTAACCATCTTTTAAGATCTTATAGGGGCTTATTAACTGTCAACTATTACAAATTAAAACAACCTCCAAATCAGAGCATCACTCAGGCTTTACAGTCAAACCCCTCAGTCAGGAAATCCAGTTGAGCTTTAAATCTGAACTACAAAATGATCATGTATAAAATTGTGTGCTGTGCCCCTTTAACTCTAACAAAGAAATGTTGCTCTTCTTTGTAAGTAAGTAAACTTTATTTCTATAGCACTTTTCACAGATAAAATCACAAAATACTTTAAAATAAAAGTGCCAAGTGGGGTAATAACACAACATAACATGACAATTTAAAACATATCTAAAAGTAATATAAACAGACAAAGAGCCGCTCAACTAAAAGCTTGTCTAACTAAAAGTGTCTTTAGCTGTTTTTTAAAAGGGTCAGCAGAGTCAGACAAACGTAGAGATACTGGTAGAGCGTTCCACAACCGAGGGGCGACAGACAGGAAAGCACAGTCGCCTCTAGTTTTGTAGCACGTCTTTTGTAGCACTACCAAGAGGTTTTGACCCGACAACCTCAGTGATTGTCCTGAGAAATTTGGGGTTAGAAGATCACAAATGTATTGTGGGGTTTGTCTATGTAATACTCTAAAAGTCAAAACTAAAGTCTTATAATCAATACGAAGTTTGACTGGAAGCCAGTGTAAGGCAGAGAACACTGGGGTAATGTGATCATGTTGACGTCCACCAGTTAAAAGCCTGGCCGCAGCATTCTGAACAATCTGCAAATGATGTAAAAAACCCTTGTTCAAACACATAAAAGAGAGTTGCAATAATCTAATCGTGATGAAATAAAAGCATGTATAATCAACTCCACGTCAGAGTTTGAGACAACAGTTTTAAGTTTAGAAATATTCCTCAAATGAAAAATGCAGTTTTTTTTTTTTTACCAGATGCCTTGCATGGTTCTCAAAGAACATAGAATTATCAAACAACACCCCAAGGTTTCTGATGTCAGACTGGACTGTGGAGCACAAAGACCCAAGGTGTTGCTTGATCAGAGCACTTTTCTCATCAGGGGCAAAAATCAGTGTCTTCGTTTTCCGTTCAAATGAACAGTAGAATTGGATATCATCTGCAAAAAAGTGGTAGGACACATTATTGAAAAGACTTATGAGCCTTCCTAAAGGGAACATATGTAACATAAATAAGATTGGTCCAGGTACAGAGCCCTGAGGTACACCACATAACAACACATTTGACTCAGAAATTATGTTGTTAAGTGCAACACTGAACGTTCTACCAGTGAAATAGGAAGCAAACCAATCTAGCACTGTCCCAGACAGCCAGACAGTTTTAACATAACAGTAAGGTCAACTGCATCAAAACCAGCTGTCAGGTCCAACAGCAATAAGACTGTGTACTGACCAGAGTCTGCAGCCATCAGTACATCATTTGAGACTTTTAGAAGTACAGTCTCAGTCTCGGTCAGTCTTTGTAACATATGTAAGGGAGCTATATCAAAGTGGATTTCTGTCCTGGGTTTACTCCTCTCCAGTGAAGATTTCAACCCTACAGCATACACATTCATATAACTGGTCTCCTCTGTTTTGCTGTCATGAAGTACAAAAGCACATGAAGAAATATCTCTTGAGTGAATGATGTGCTGGGATATCTATACTGAAAATGCAGGAAATAGAGAGAAAGAGTTGAAGAGAAAGAAGAGCAATAAAGAGAGAGACTACATAAAGTCAGTTGGCCTGCTCTTCTCTAGGCTTTTACAAAATGCTCCTGGCTTTGGTTAAATCTCAGTCATTATGTTTTTCACTTAAAGAAAAGAAAAGCCCGTTGTGGCCGTGAGTGACTCATGACCAGGATTTTTTTTGCAGGATTGAGTGTTAGTCACAACATACACCTTTTGGTGCAGCTCTATCTCTGGACCTATTGAGCTTTGGGGTAAGTCACTGGGCATTACAAGGTTTGGCAAGATTTAACCTAGAGTTTTATCATTTAACTGTAAATGAGAGGTGAGAATGTTTCTTTAGATAATATTTTATGGCCCTTTCATAAAGTCCATATTATGTTGGTGAAATATTGGGAATAAATGATTGTCTGTGGCAAAAAAAAAAAAAAAAAATCAAACAAATAAAATCAGGCAGGGTTGTAGTGTTACTGCAATGACAGAGACTTTGTTAATTAAACATATGAAGCTTTCTCTTTAACAAAATTAAAAAAGAAAAACGACTAATTTGAGCTTGGTGATACCTGTGAAAATTTAGTTACTAGAGATGGGAAATATTCTATTAAAGCTGTGATAATCAATATTCCAATATTATCAAGTGCATCAAATTGGTGGTTGGTAGAGATGAATAGCACAACAACAGCTGGACTTTTCTTCACCAGGTACCTAGAAATATGAAAACAAACTTAATGAAAGTGTTCTTCTGTATCTGCTGCACATAAAAACTTTTTTTTGCTTCAGAATCTATAAAGTCTTGTTTTTACAACTTACTCCACTCTTATTCCAAGAGGTCACAAATCGATGAATATATGTTCAAGTAAGCCTGTTGTGATACAGCCTCTGAGTGTATATGAGATCCAAAGTCCTACAGGCTGTGTAACACAGAGCAGGAATACAGAAAGTGTGGGTTCAGGGGTTAAACTGCAATATAACAGACTGAAATACTAACTAATAAGTGGTTCAAGTAGCTGTAATGTTACACAGCCTGTTTAACACACCTCTTGACTCCAGCTGCTGTGTCAGTTTAAATGAATTATGTAAGAGAGCTGTTGTTGTCATTTATTATGCTACAGTTGTGAAGACTTGACCCGGGGTCTTGAAATATTAATTTCCCCGCGAAACATGTCGTGTACTGGGACACCACATGTCTTGATCATGTTTGTGTTTTATTTCCACATGTGTAATTAGCAGATGATTTGAAACTTGCAGCCACTGGCAGCCAAGTATATTTTGGCACATTAAAAAATGAATGTGAACATTATGACACAGCATGGAATTCAGGAGGTCAGTGGCATGATCCACGTTTCCTGCAGTCTGCATGTAGTAATGTCCTTGGGCAAGATGCTGTTCCATCAGTGTAGGAGTGTGTGTCAAGTGCTAAATGTGGTTTTTGCAATACAATGATATAATTATAAAATCCAGCGGCCATTCTCATGCAAGAAAAGCATTTGGTCTGAACATCCTACAATCACTGTACTGTTAAAGTTGGAGAGTGTTGTAAAATGCTTTTTCACTGTTCCACTATATAGTAGTAGTCATGAATCTAGACATCTATTTAACCGAGTCACTTGAGTCCTACCACATTTGAGTGATATAATCAATAAACGGCACCATTAAAACATTTTACATCTCACTCGGCAGAGAAACAAAACGTACCAACTCCAGGCAAGCAGCGCAAACTGTAAACACTAACTCACTCCGACTCTGCGTCGTCACTCGGGTAAGTTTTTTTTCTCTGCCAAGTGAGTGACGACTCATGAGACTCATGAGACTCATGAGACTCATGAGACTCATGACGACTCATGAGTCATCACTCGTGTCCGCCATTAGACTTACCCGCTAGACATACCCAACTCCAACCACTCAGGACTTATGAGTCCTGAGTCGTCACATAGACTAACCCAACTCTGAGTCGTCAGTCTGGTAAGTTTCTTTTCTCTGCAGAGTGAGTGAGTGAGTGACTCACGATGAGTTCTTCCTGTTGTTGACTTCTATGGCTGCTATAAGCTTGTTGCCTACGTTGTAAATGAATTAATACTCTGCTGATCCACTCCACATACATTTTAGACCACAATAAGTTAAAATGTTTTTTTTTCTTAGTGGTGACCCTGACCTCATTCATTTTTGTACAGCCTAATTTTGAGTGCTGAGTTTAGGCTTATGCATTTTTTTATGCTATCATACTAGACCTTATTATTGTTGTTTTTATTATTAATAATAATCAATGGGTATGCTTTATTATGTCTCGATTGAATGTACACTTTGTCAAGTGACTCACAGAACCCGGCTCACATTAGTGAGTGACCCTTAATGATCTGAATCCCTCCAAACATCTAAGTATTACATTACTACTATACAGTATACTAGCATAATACTTACAATACTGATGGTGTCGTCCGACAAAGCAAAGTCAATTTTTGATGAAGTTGCAGGTAGGATTGGGGTGTCTTGATCGCCGAATGGCTATTGCACTCCACATTGGTGTATGCCATGCAGCTTTTCACTGGTTTGAATACCACGCGAGTCAAATTTTCCTGTCTGTCTTTCTCCCATTCTCCTTCCAGTTTCCTCTCTCTCTCTTCAAAGTTTCTATCATTAAAGGCAAAACAAAGAATCCATGTTAGTGAAAAACCTGAGTAGGAGGACTTCACTAGTTTTGCAGAACCAGTACTGCGTGCTAAGTCCACATCTTTCTAACTCCGCATCCTCAGAATGTTTTACATTTTCATACTTGTAGTCCTCGTAGTAGTCCTTGTAGTAAATGACCCAAGTGATGTCATTTGAGGACATGTAACAGATGCCATGCAGCTCCCCCTATAGACACTTTTTAGTAGAGCTCCTATTTCCTGTACAATGTTTAAATTGAAAGTCAAATTAAAAGTCACAATTACAAAATCTAAAATGAACCTGTTTCAAAATTGAAGACGAGAGGAAATAAGTGACTGCAGGAAAAGTGGCAAAGAACTAGACTGCCTCTTAAGTTATGAGATTAGTGCAAGTGCATTTGCTAACTTGGACATATTAGACTAGTATTTAGCAGTATTTCATAAAATGTGTACAGACATTACAAATGTGCTTCTTTCACCAGCCAGTAGGCGCTGAGGCAGTTCACTGTTAAGACATTCGACCTTAAGTGTGGACAATAAGACCCTTCAGATGGCACTACCGTCTATATAGTGTATTCATTGGGACTACGATAGTGATAGTGTCAGTGACTCTAAAATACCTCCACTTTCCAAAGCTATAAGATAGAGCGTATTCATTTTGGTACTATCCTTACAGCTACAGCCTTTACACTGAATGGATTTTCTTATCCACACTGAATAAAGAGGGAAAATATCCATTTGATTCAACACTGACTGTTAACAACACAAGGAGTGCACTTCTGTGAATGTATGAATGTGAGTGTGTGTGTTTGTGTGTGTGTGTGTGTGTGTGTGTGTGTGTGTGTGTGTGTGTGTGTGTGTGTGTGTGTGTGTGTGTGTGTGTGTGTGTGTGTGTGTGTGTGTGTGTGTGTGTGTGCGTGTGCATGTGTGTGGTAGCCCAAAGCAGAATGTGCAGCATCTGCAACACAGTTTTTTTGCCTCTGCTGTGCATGTGTGTGAACTCTGACATACTATCATACTATTAATTAATCCAATACAGGCTCATATGAATGATTCGAGTGTTTTAAACCACATTAATTATGAATTACAAAGCAGCTGAAAACCTGCACTGAACCTAGCACACTGGGGCCAGCTATTGACCCATGTGAAAAAACAATTTAAAACTTTAAAAGCATCAGTCATCTTTAAAATACAACCCATGTTAATTTCTACAGCAAAATGTTGATGTACAAAAGGTATTCATTTAAAATTACACATCATGTCTAATAGAGGTGATTTCTCTAAGACTGCAAGTGAAGCTCAGCTTCCTCTAAAATGTCAAAAAGTAAATGGTCAGATTTGTACAGTTGTGTTAACATTTCATTTACTACAAATGTGTTAGAACACGTTCATCTCAAAGACAAGTTCGTTCAGATTCAGCTACTTATCACACAGAGTCGATGTTGATAACTTCCCCATAGCAGTGTTTTCTTATACAGCCTATGGTCAATGCATTTGCCTGTAGAAGCTGAACATCCATGTACTTCAATGAGACTGCATGGAGCAGTTTTTTTCATTGCCTCGAAACTCAACAGTCATTGGATAGATGCTGCGATTTTTAAATATTTAGTCTGAAGAATGTGAAGTGCAAAAGTAGAGCTTTTGTCACAAGGTGCATTTTTGCAGTTTATGTTAGTTCTATATATGTATATATATTTTCATTTTGGTCAAAATAACATCCATTAAGGAGAAGAGGAAGAAATTAAATTTTAGATTTTGAGTCATTTTATATGATTTGTGCTGAATTATGGGATATTGATATTCTGAAGCATAACAAGTGAAAGTGCATCATAAGAGGAAAGAATTGGCAGAAGCTCTTTTAATCTAGATTTTACCACTGCATTCATTCATTTTTTTGGCCACTTAGGGACTGAGGAACAAGCTGTAAACACACTTTGGCATCACAAAGTTCTTTAACACGTCAGCAAACAATCGCCAATTTACAGATCCAGCAGAAAAAGCAACATTAGCTCTTGTTTGAAGTTGTGCTTCTGCCCACCTGAGAAATTTAGGTCCAATATTTATCAGCTCCTGAGGGAAATATCTGGCTCTTTAGGTGCTAAATGCTCCACTGTGCTCACCAGCTAGTTGCTAACTTTGTCTGAGCACTATTTGGTGCCAGGCAGTAGTTAATCAAAGCAATTTTACAGGAAACACAAAATTGGAGTTTTAGCTGCCCCCCTGCATCTAGAAAGATGCTTGAAAAAAGCATCATTTCTTCAGCAAAATATCAAAAACCGCTGATCTGTATCAGTCATAGACATCATGACTTGTCTTGCATGGTGTGGTGCTGTTATATAAAACCCAAAGGAGTGAAGTTGTGAATTATGAACAAAAGAACAAGAGAATACTGTTTGTTTTCTGTTTCCTGAAATAGATGTTGGTTTCTGTTTTTATTTTTTCTCTTGGTTTGATTGTAACCATGACAACAGCTCTTAAACTCCTAGCAAATTAAGTCATTTTAACTATCTTTTCTAAACCTGATAAAGCACAGAACTGTCTTCTGCATTTCTCTAGTGTCACATGGCAAAATGCCTTCTATAAAAAAGCCATATAAATCCTCACATAACAATGTAAAAATAAATATAGTGGCAACATAATACCACCTGTTGTGCTTGACCACAGCATTGTTGTCTACAAGGATTTCCAGCAAATGTACACCAATAACCATTAGTACTATTATTAAGCAGTGTCTTAAGTTCCCCTTTTTTCTGCCAAAACAGTCTTGACTCATTGAAGCCTGGACTTGACTAGACCTCTGAAGGTGTGCTGTGGTATCTGGCATCAAGACAGAGTCCAACAGTAGATTCTATCCTGTGAGTTATGAGGTGGGGCCTCCTTCAATCAGACTTGTCTATCTACTGCATCCCACAGATGCTCGATTGGATTGAAATTTGGGGAATTTTGACCCAAGTTTCATTCTTGAATCATTGTTGTAGTGTCACGAGAGAATTATCCTGCTGAAAGAGAGCATTTCCATTAGGAAATACTGTTCCCAGGACTGGTTGCGCAAGGTCTTCAACAATCCTTGGATGTGACAGCCACACGACTTTGACCCAATGGTTTGACCCATCACACTGTCTCCAACAGCTTTCTTTTTTTCTTTTTTTTTTTTTTTTTGTACTTTTTGCACTGTTTTACCTGATACTTTTCTCTTTGTGTACTTTGTAATTAATGCCCTGCTTACTTAGTAATTATTGCCCTGCTTTATATTTTATAGTTTTTATAGTTTATACTTTATTTTCTATCCTCACCTTTACTGAGTCACTTTCGATCGATAAGAAGAAAAATCTGTGTTTTCTGTGTAAGCAACTGGATGCCTTAATTTCCCTTTGGGATCAATAAAGTATTCATCATCATCACCTTTCTAACAGCATTAACCTTGTGAGCAATTTTAGCTACAGTAGTTAATGCATGATTGAACCATGGTCACCCATGATCCTGTCACCACTTCTATGGTTTTCCATCTTTGGACCACCTTTGTTAGGTACTGGCCACTGTAGACCAGGAATATTCCATCTAGTCATCACAATTTAGCCCTTGTCAAAGTCCTTCACATTTTTACTCTACTGTTGATTCATTTTATGTTCACAACAAATTACAGGTTTATGTTTGTCAACTGTTTGGTTGATGCTTGCTCAGGATGGTCTTACGTTATTAGGACTAGAATATGAACAAATGTTGTCCATCAGCTACATCCTGCCTAAACTGTTGCAAGTCATTGCCTTTGAAAAATAAAGAAGCATGATGGCTGTAGCACAATGGGGCACAGAGCTTTTCACCACTGGGTCAAGTTAGTTTCAAGCAGTGTTGTGTTTGTAAGAGTCTGCCTGTTGTGCCCTGTGTGTCTGTCAGAAAGGCTGCAGGTCACTCATCACAGGAAAACACATCGTTCTCTTCCTCCTACATCTGATCTCATCTGGTCTCACTCTTTCTTTCTGTGGCTAACACACAAACACACGCAGGCACCTCAACTCAGGTGTGATTAATCATTCAGTGGTGCTGCGGCAATCACACCGGTGGGTAGATGAACTTCACTGTGTTTGTGTGTGTATATGTGTGTGTGTATGTTTGTGTGTGAGAACCAGAGAGTAAGGGAATATGACAGCTCTGTGTCAGGAGCTTTTGCCTCTAAGGTCAGATTTATTTCATTGAGAGGCATGTTAGCTGACTGGTTTGTAGCCTGCGGTCTGAATCAATATGAGACAAGACGTATGCACACACATACACATACACACACGCACACACACTCAAAATGAAGAAGTCCTACATATGATATTGATATGTGACTCATTTCCCTACACAGCTTACAGTAGGTCACAGTCTGTGAACAAAAATACATTTATGTATTGCATGCATCTCTGCCTACTTTGTATCCATGCATGTATGTGTGTGTGAGCATCCTCAGAATTTTTATGTGTATTGCGAGTAATATTATTAAAATTTACCATATTTTGTGCCATGAACTGTGACAAACTGTGGTTCTTTGGCCTGCGCTTACAGTTAAAGCAGATTTGCATCAGCTAGATTTGAAGTTCTCACTCTTTGACAAAATGTCTGCAGAAGTAAGGCTGCAGAACATTTGATCATTTCACGCTGGTAAGTATCTTCACTTGTCATGTGGGATGCTGAGGTTTGATTCCCTGATGAAGCGCAGATCATTGTTTTTATGAAATTTCCCCACAGGGATCATTAAAGTTTCATCTCCCCTAATGTCAGATACCTACAGTAAAATTCAGATGGTAAAATACGTTCAGCTCCACCGTGACAGTTTCAGGCTCTCCTGTGGGCAGGTCTTGACAAGGGGAGACGGCAAAGGTGTATTTATGGCTTGACAGCCAGCTGGTAAGGTTTGAGCTTGTCCTTCCATGTCTTCTAATCCTCTAAGAAAAGTGAAACACATGGAGTGGTTACAGAGCATTTCCCCTTAATGTCACAGCTAGGACACTTGGGTCTAATTTTATGCCCATGTCCCTACCAGTAGAAAGAGATATACACAGAAGTTCGTACTTGCTTACAGCTGACCAATTAAACTTTATCTCTGCATGGCTGCCAAATAAAGTAGCAGCAACTCAAGTCTGAATGAGGCCTGACTTATAGGTACAAAACAACTAAACTTATGGATATAACATCAAACATTCATTAAGACTGCCAAGAAGAGGATAAAGATATGAACACAACAAACAAAATGTAAATAGGACCCATTAAAGAAACCACAAGAACAAACAATTGAAGATACAGTTTATGCACATACACACACAATGAATATTACAGAATAAAAAAAATCCCACAAACTATACCCAACCAATCAAAATGTTTCAATGCAAAAGAAAATAATCCAACAAATACAATTCATGAATATTGCTCTTATCTGCATTATAGACTTTGACTCTGAAGTTTAATTAAACTATATAAACACGTGACAACAGTATTTGTTGCTGCAAAAGAACACACGATGAAAGAAGTAAAATCAGAGCCACACAACACAACACAACTGTCTCCAACAAATGGCAATCACCATGTCCCATCACTATCCTTCCTGTTTTGTAACTTGTACTACAGTTATCACTTGTTTGGGTCATTTTAACAGTTGCTAATTCAAGACTTTAATTAAAGATTCATGTTTATAGACAGGTGTGTTTTGAATGAGAGAGTTTCTACCTGCAAATTACTATTCTCTTACCTGCTGCTCTACCTCTAACTCATATCCATTTGGACAAAGAAATGGAAGAGTTGGCATGAAGTAGAAATACTGATGATTTAATTTTGTCTTAACTCTATAATGAACAGTAGATGCTTCTAAGGTGTTGATGTCTTGATTCCTATCAGTTATTGTTTTTTTATTTTGATGACTTTTAGAATGCGATGTGCCCACATTTCTTCTGGATTCAATGTATCTCTGTATAAGCTCATTCATTATCTGAAAGTTAGGCTAGGTGGTAAAACAGATAAATCATAAGACCATCCTGAGCAGGTATTGGCAGATAAAACAAAATAATTAGGTTGGACATGTTGGAGTATTTACAACTTCTTGTTTCTGCTTTTCTTTTCTAAGTACACATTGTGTAATTGAGATTTTAATGTAATTTACTGTGGAATAAGCCTGAGACTCGTTTCTACAAGACAATAAACTGGATACACTGGATAGTTTGTTTCAATTCAAATTTATCTCCAAATTGGTAAATTTCCCTTTTTCTTGATTTCTTGACATAAAATTAACCAGTGTTGAGAAGGAGAAAATTCCTACTGAGCTCCAGAGCTCTCTTAATGAAGTAAGATATATAAGGAAAAACCCTGAAATACTAAATGAGATGCCTCTATAAGTATTTCAGTATATAAAGTGGGAGTGAAGAGTTATAGTTTCCATGAGCTACATAAGTCTATTGAAACTGAATAGTTTGCAACAAAGGTTATGAACAATATTCTCTGCCAGTAAATGTCACTCCTGAGCTCTGGCATCTAAGATCACAATGAATATTGTGTGCACTACTCCTGTGATTTCTCATTGCATTTGCTGCAATATCCATATTCAAATTATTTTTTATATAAACTTTGCTTTTATATTCAAGACTCAAATGGAGTTGACCCTAAATTTTGTAGATTTTCTGGTTTATAATTCTGCAGTTTTCACTCCACTTCAAACGCATTGGCAGTTAAAGTATAAATAATAACAGGCTTTGCTGAATACAAAATTAACATCCCCTTAAAACAGAAGCAAATCAAAATGTTACCACTGTCTGTTGAAAAATCCAGCAAAACCATCCTTATCAAAGAATTAGCATAAATGAAAGCCTCTAAAATATTTTCACATCATTCATTTAGTCTTGAGGTTTGATGCCAAATATGACCAATAATGAACAATGGCAATGTTGGTGATTCAGTCGCTCCACCACTATGGTCCAGACTGTCTCTCAGCAACCTTTTGATGGATTGCCATGGAATTGTGGCCAAACATTTGTGTGAGGAAATGTTGTCAATTAACATATTTGGCAACTTAGAACCACAGACGGGACTGTGCATGTGAACCCCAGTCTCTGTTGTGACAGTTGTGTGCTTTGTATACTCACCATCCTCCCCAACTGCCTCTTAGCAAGTCTAGTGCAGTTCAATACCATTGTCCATCCATTTACAACCATCTGTCCAGGATCAAGTCGTAGCAAAAGGACCAAGCAAGGAATTTGGCCCCTCTCCCCAGCCATACAGATAATCTATCCGGTGTAATGTAGTTTCACCCCCCAGGCCAGACTAGCTTGGTGTGTATGGAAAACCTCCACAGGGAGACATCCAAGGGTAATACTGATCCTGACAACAAAACCACCTTAACTTGTTCCTTTTGACACAAAGAAGCAGTGGTTCCCAAGCTCCCCCAGGATGTCCTAGCTCTTTAACCTATCTGTCAGGCTGAGCCCACACACCACCTACAGAGGATAATGTTGGACTCTTGTTTCCATGAGCTCATTCTTTTGGTTACTACCCAAAGATCATGACCACGGGTGAAGGTCGACCCATAGATTGATTGGTAAATCCTTTTGACGGCCATACTGCTGATACACCTACCTTACTGTTGTTGTGGTACTGCTCTGTCTGTCAACCCTCTTGCTCCATCCTACACTCACTCATGAATAAGACCCTGAGGTACTTGAAATCCTTCCCTCTGGGCAGCGATTTGCCACTAATCCAGGCTTCCGACTTGGAGCCATTGTGCCAAGTCATTGTGTGTATGTTGTGTGCTAAACAACAATTCTTACTATGGTAACACATTACACTAATAGAAAACATAATGTTACAAATGTGACTGTTATCTGTTAGCATCCCTCACAATACAGCATGTACATAAATACATACTTAGCATACTATGGTGTGTGGCGTATTAATTTGGTTTCTAGTGCAATAAAATGACACATGAAAAGATACAACAATGACCATTCTGACATATAATAAAGTTGCTGCTGTATATATAGCAGGATAAATTTAGTAAAACTGTCATTTGTGTTGAGTGAAAATCAAACTGAGACTTAATTCTGCTGAACTGCCTCTGCAGCTGTATGTGAACATGTAAATGTCAAGGGAAAAGTCCAAGTATTGATACCAAAAATGCTTTTAAAATAAAACAACACTACAGAGCACAAAGCTGTCAGACTCTATCAAGAGCAACATGATGCCTATCAAACGCAGGTGGTATTGCTCGCTGGACCTTAACCAAAACGTCTATAAAGCATTTATGAAGACATGTCAATAAGCCTGTTCACCCTGAGGCATTTTAACCATGGAAAAATTTCACTTCTCTTTCACAGACATGGAAGGCTAAAAGTGATTTCCTCTATTTTTTGTTTAAATATTGTTTGAATTAAATGTCTATAATTGCTTTTAAATGCATTTGCCATCACTTGCGAGTCTTAACACACACATCTAAAACTGCTGCATTTGCAACAAAAGTCTAATTATTCCGCATAACTGTCTTTATTGATTATTTTTTAAACATTCTAAACCCTGCATATTTTAACATCTGCATGAAGCAAAGCAAGTAAGGTTGTGCTTTATTGACTCGGAATGAAGTTGCTCCTTTGCTCTTTCTTTCATTTTCACATCATAGCATGTCACAGCTTAAAAGAAATGTTATATAATTTTAATTGCTCCAGACAGGAAGAGCTGGCCCTGGAGTTTTGTGACTTTAATTATTCACCAGGTTACACTTTACAACAAGGCCCCAAAATCTCAAGTTTTCAAACTTGCACAGCACGTACATTGTTTATAGTGACAACCAGATAAACAAGCCAAAAACAGGTTTCTCATATCTTGCTAGTGATCATCGGTTTTATCAACTAAAATGGTAGTTGTTGTTATCAGATTTTATGATCTGTAGCTAGCTAGGTAATTGTGAAAGTGAGCTGTATGAGTGGGTTAAAGACATAGTATCCAACTGTATTTTATGTGGTTAAAATTGCCAGATGTAATCCAGCTGGTAAAAGAAAAATCCTCATTAGGTAGTAGCTCAGTTTAGTATTGCATAATACACACTAGTTAGTTAGACGTACAGTATTAACAACTTGGTGGCCATATATTGGATTAGATTCTAAGGTTAGTTCGATGAATCTTCCCCAGGCTTGGCCTTTCCCATGCATACCATATGATCCCCTTCAAAGAATCAGTGGAAGACATCAAGTTTCGATATCTACCATATACGTTGGTTTAACTAATACTCTACTACAAATTTTCGGATTTCAGGTCATGCTTTACAGCTTCACGCCATCCGTTTAGTCTGGTCACATGAAATTGAAGCAGCTTTCACATCCTTTAAACAACTGCGCACTATTAAACCTGTGCTAACTCATTCTGTTCCCTTCATCGGTTCATCATAGAAGTCAAGGCAAAAAATAGTTGACACAGACCATCCTCAATGGTCCCCCAAAGATGATAAGCTGCATTTTTATCTCCCAGCACTTATACTCTGCAAAATTATGATGTTGTGGGATGTGTCAGTATCTCAGTATTGATGTTAGAGCTGGAACAATTGATGTACTACAGATATGTTCTGTCAAGATTCCATGACAATAAGTTGTGTAGGTGAACAGAGCCGTGATCTACTACTTTGAAAGTCATGTAGTGTGAACTTACTCTGTCCAAGTTCACCAAACATCAAGAAATCAAAAATAGGACAAGCCTACAAATGAAATTAGTTTGGAAAGGATTCAACATTTTTTAGGAAAAAATATCTGTTTTTGCTTTAGTATATTAATCATCTTGTGACTTACTGTCGTGGTCCTGACCTCTAAGTTGAAAACCACAGAATTAAAGCAACTGTTTTCCCCTCGGGACATCATGTGCCACCCCTCCACCTCCTCCTCCTAACCCAATGCCTTCTCTTTCTCTCTCTCTCTCTCTCTCCCTTTCTCTATGTGTGTGTGTGTGTGTGTGTGTGTGTGTGTCAGAGTAGAGCTTCACTTGCTGCAGCTACATTGTTTCTGTTATCAGATAGAAAGCCAGCACTACTTTTTTGCTATTGAATATCAAGTTTTGTTGCTGTTGTCAGTTTTGTCTATTCCCTGGACTCATCCTGCTCTATCATACTTGTCATTTTACCTGTTCTGAGACCAGTTCTGAGGCCTTTTTAAGCATTCTCATCTGTCCCTACCCAGCTGCTCCACACCCTTCTCCTACGTCTCCCTCCACTAACAGCTCTCACTCCAGCCTCAATTCCCCATTTCCAGCCCAGAATTTCTTAAGATTTGTAAGATAAATGTATTGGCTGTCTGCAGAAAAAAGGTAAACCACAAATATTTGAATATTAAAATATTAAATAATAGAGCAAAATGTAAGTGATGTACAGCAGCCAGATCATTGTGATTAATTAATCCACAGATGTAGATTTACGATCACTGCTTTTGGTCTTCATGAATGCATTAACAAATTTTAAAGGTAAAATGTATAAAAACCAAACCATCCAGTTATTTTTAAATAGTTGTTTGTTTTGATTTCTGATTAAACCTCCCACCCATTTATTTACTCCATTTGTTTTCTTTTATTTTCATCGATCTGTGCCCAGTCTGTGATTTGTACTGTTTTCTACTTTGTTGCCAATTTGATTTTGTTATTGTTCATTTATAATTCCTACAATAATATCTTTGGAATATTTTCATGGTAAAATGAAGCTTGTACACAGTTACATGTCCGCTAAGTAACACCTAGTATGACAAGAGTTTTTCTCCTTTGACCTGAAGGAAAATTTCATTTAACATTTTAACATTGTAGAAACCTAATTTTGTATCTGCTATTTGTTTAAAGATGTGCTATAGTGAGGGAAAACAGCAGGAGCTGCACCTTGTTTCCTTCTGCCACAGTGGGAGGAGGAAACAACATAGATATGCATCTAAAGATAAATACATAAAGCCACATGCTCTGATCAAACAAATACTTTTTCATATTGTTATTCTACATTAAAAAAGCATTTTATGATTCATGTACAAACCTTCTGTGGTAAACTGAAACTGTCTATTCTGCATATAGCTCCCATATTATTACTTTATATGCTTATATTTGTTCTTTAAAATCTAGAGAGTTTAAGGGCTGCCAACATCAGGAACTATAACTATAACAGTAACTATGAATATGTAGTTTTAAAAATCGTTCTGTTTGTTTTGGATTGAAGAGTCCACACTACAGCTATAACAATAACAACAGTGGCAAAGATATCATTGGGATCACTTTCAGAGTGATGAACGATAAAAACACAGACAGCCACTCAAAATCTATTTACAGAGCATCACACGTCAAAATTTGTCTTTAAAAGACGACAGCTGTTGCAAAAGTGCACTAGATTCTCCTAACTGCTCTCGTCTCTGGGGAATTTCATGGCCCCATACCTTTCTGGTTTTCAACAACAGGTCATTGATATCCATTTTATCAAAAGATATTTATCAATGTCCATTTGATGCCAACACAGCTGGAGCAAGCAGTGTGTGTTTGATCCTGCTGTTTACAGAATATTATCATTCATCAGTGTGGATGACCACATCATTATCGTTATAGTTATAGGTCTTGGTGTGGGCAGCCCTTTAGAAGAGGATCAGTAATCTTGACCAGTGTCAGATTACCGATTCCAGATTTCACATCATGTGAAGTCATACTGACACTGTAACATTAAACTAATAGTTCCCAACAGGAATACTCTACAGTACCCAGGAGGTATGTAGAGAACATATGGAGCTCAATTCAGTAAGTATATACGTGTTGTTGTGTGAGACTAAAATAACATAAAATGGAGTGACAGATTTCTGTTCACACTCTGTACATGACATGCTGTGGCTAGTACCGTGACAAAGAAAACACATGGGGTCAACAACATCAACCATAACATGATTTTCTTACAACAGTCCACATCATGTAACAGATGAGATGGTAAAAGAATGCAAAAAATCTTGAGACCAGCCTCCATGTATCCAGCTATCATCTTCCAAGGGAACCAAGAAGAGCATCCTCCATGAGGTACAAGGATGGACCTGAACAGTAAACTACATTCCACATCATCTTTGTTAAATTATCAGAGGCGATCACTGCAATCACTGCAAACTTGCCAGCTTGAAGGTGATGTGGTTGAGGGAAACATTCAAGGAAAGTTGGACATCTCTTCTTGGTATTATCATCTCACTGAGAGCTATTGTCAGTTAAGTGACTGAAATCTACTGCATTCAAATGTAGCTTACGCTAGTAGTAGTAGTATAGAGAGTGAGGTGAGGAAAACAGTGAGGAAAACAAGACTCTAGTTGACTTTATTTTTCAGTATTTGCTTTGGTCTCTATCACATTAATGTGGTAGCTGGGACATTATTTATGGTCTCATTATTTAAAATACAAACCTTCCAAATGTTGTAAACACAGTAAATGACAGAATATAACAAATTTGTTGTGACCATGCTGACTATGTATAAAGCATCTGTGTAGAGTTGGTGGTGTTGCTGTCAACAGAAAAGGAAAACTATGAATTAACCAGCCTGACAAATAAACCTCCATCCCCGTAAAGAGGCCTCACATTTCTGGGGTGTGTGTCATAAATGATACACATCACCGTTCTATCTGTACATGGTGTATGTACACTATTCAGACGACTCAGACTTTAGACATTTCAGTTGCACTTTCAGGCTCTTGCTTATTCAGAAATAATCTTATGCACAGACTCTATAAGTTATAATGTCTTCAAATAAAAAAAAAAAAAACTGTATTTAAAATGTACAGGAAAACTCTGAAAGAAGCAACAACTAACACCGTGGCCTTCTGGCTCTGGAAAATGTGATATGGAGGGTCAAGGGACATGAGTAAGAACATTCAATATGGAAAGAGGCATTAAAGAAACTGATTTTTCCTTTTTCCTGATGTAAAGAAAAGAAATCTAGTGAGTTTAATAGTCACTAGAATCACATTATGGCCCTTTGAGAGAGTCATTGTGTGGGCACTTTAAGTATCTTGTTAAGCTTCGAATAGAGAACAGTTATCTGTGGGCCTGTATGTTGTGTTTACTGCCTCTGCAGAGGAATAAATCTAATTCATATACATCATAACCAGCAGCTATATATATATATATATATATAGGAACATGCTGAGGCCAGGATTAACTGATGTTCCAATCCTTGTACTTGGTGTAGCAGTAAGGATGTGCAGAAGCCACAACTAAAGTTGCATCTGTCCTTTCACCCTCTGTGAGTGAGCTGCCCCTGTGGAGGAAAATAATTAAATGATAATGATAAAAGTATAATAAATAACCATAAATAAATAATGATTGTGTTGTGAATGACTTGTTTTGGCAGTTTTGGTTACATATAGCCCATTGCAGAGGTGTACAGATGTATCTTTGGTTAATAATTTGGTGATAATGCAAAGTAATACTGTTACGCCAACATCCAGTTATACACTTATGACCATTGGCAGATGATAGAAATGAAATACAGTGATGTAATTATCTCATTACAATGGCATCAATAGTTGTAAGTTTCACAAGCTGTCAGATGTTGGTGTTGCTGGAGATGCACTAAGTCTAATTTCTGTGTGAAACTGTTTTATCCAGGGCTCTCAGTGTCAATTACAATCACGACTGTGTGCAGACAATTCCAACAGGCACACTTTTAACTGGACAATGACATCAAATGGCTGACCATGGGACACACATTCACATCTCACGCATGAGCTGCTTCTGCCCGATTGGAGCTGCTGCAGCCAGAGTCCGTACCCCCTAAACTCTGACCTGCTCACATTAGATTTGATGGGTTTGTCACCACTGCTAACAGCGGTGACAAACCCATTGTAACTATTATGGGATGGTAAGGCCAGATGGAATTCTATGCAGTTTCTGTTTAGATGCACGTCACTACATCACCCCCTCCTCTCTGAATTATCATCCCTCTCAGCCTTATTACTGCCTGGGTCCAAACTACTGCAGCATTTAGTTTTGGTGACTTTTTTTGTGATGTTGAACTTTAAGTTTATATTTCAAATTACTCTTGTACTTTTCCCCTCATCTTCCTCTTCTACTCTTCAACTTCATTCACCTTTCCTTATCTCCCCATCTTTTTTCATCTTCTCTCTCTTTCGTTTTTCCCTTGTCCTCATCTTTACATCCACTCCCTGTGATTAATTATTGCTGCTTGGTGTCAGTCTCCTTTTATAATATTAGCATTATCTTCTCTTTCTCCCTCACAGCTCTCTTCCTCTAACCTCTTGCCCTCCCTTGCCTTTCCTCCTTTCATGTCATTTTCAGTATTTCCTTTCCTTTCATTTCCTCTCCTTTCATTTCCCCCTCTTTTTTGCTCTTCATCTCTTTCTCTCTCTCTCTCTCTCCCTCCATTCAAGGTGATTAATTATTTCTGCCCTATGTGCTGTCCCCTCTCCTTTTTAAAAATCATTATCCAATCTTTTATTAACGCCATTTGTGCTTATCTGTGCTAAGCCATTAATGGCTTGGCTTTTTCTTTGCTGGAAAAATTAGGGCAACTGCTCTCTAGGCTATGCTTGAGAATCACTTAACTTGAATTTAAAAGTTGGAGAGCTGAATTTGTATTTCTCATGACCATCTAATCCCCAGTGCTCTAAGTGAGTTTGAGCTGTAAATATACTTGGATATAGATAAAAGTACTTTTGCTTGGGGAGAAATAACAGCAGGTGTTAACCCAGAGGAGCAACACCTTCTTTATTAATGATAAATTAAGCAGACAAGTGGAACTACCAGTCCTAACAACTCATTTGTCTTGTTTCTAAGTAAATGCATCTTCAAAGGAGTGAAATAATTTCTCATTTCTAATAAAAAATTGTGTTATGTTGAAGGGATGTCATGCAGGAGGACATGTCAGACACCACTGATTAGATTATGATGAAACGACATCGACAAGAGTTGCTATGTTGGCTGAGGAGAACTCCATCATAGACTATGTCATGTTTATTGCTCCCTTGTTAAAATCACTTTAGAGGGAATTCTGGTTTCTCAATTTTCCTGAAAAGTCTCAAGGCTCACCCTGTCCCATATACAGTACGCATTAAGAGACACGTTTTCCTTTTTTCATTGCACAGTACACATAGTCTCAAAGACTGCTGTTGCTTTATAATGCCAATACACGTCAACGTGTACAATGTACAACAGTACATCCATCAATTATCTGTACCCCTTTCCCTTCAAGGGTCACTGTGGGGCTGGAGTCAGTCGCAACTAACTGTGGGTGAGCCTGGAACACACTGGACAGGTCACTGGTCTACACCTTGCCAATTTAGGGTCACCAATTAACCCACTGTGGCCACAATACCTGGATTAAATTGGTAGGATTAGTTGTGACTCATCCGCAGTATGTGGAGTTTAATAACAGGGGGTGACCCTGTCATTTCTTTGCCCTTTTCTCCTGGAATTTTTTCTTACTTTCCAAAGACAAATGTTTCCACATGGAAATTTTCAGATGAAAATCTCTCCTGGAAAAAGGTTATCACATCCACAATATGCTGTAAAATACACTTTAACAAACTGCACTGGACAAGGCAAAGTTAGCATGAGAAAATACATGTGAAAGTATGCTCATCATCAAAATGCTTTGTTAATATATACCAAATACAGTGATGGACTGGTAATCTGAAATTTGGGCAGATCCCAGAGGGGCCGTAAGCCTTCATGGGCCGACCAACCAATCACAGGGCCCATGCAGCCTGATGATTTAAACAGTGGCCCCAAGATCGCTTCCTGCAACCCACTTCTTTATTTGGTTCATTAGCCATCTAATGGGCAATCATCCCCCAATTCTTCACTTCTACCGCAGTAAACTGTTGTAATCTCATCACTATTTGTAGCACATATTGGCAATCTATATCACATTCATGGTTACCCTCTACAGTCACCAACTTTTACATCAGTCTACATTGTTATGTAAAGAAATGTCTTATTCAAAAGGTGCATGGTGTGAAATAAAATAAATATACCTGCATTTTCTTATTTGATTATTTTTCTGCAAAACTTAAAATGAAGCAATGCCTCATGGGAATCTCAACACAAAATCGAGTAGACTGTGTTGGTGTCTGTGTGGTTGTTGGAAGTTGGAGGCTATATGAGATTAAGCTAAGAAAGAAATGAATCGAGGGATAAAGCGACACAAGGGGGGAGCAGAGAAAAAGAGAGATAAATCTTAAGTGAGCACTGTTGGCTGATGCTAAAAAATGTGGCAAATTGATTTATTTTTTAAATCAAGTGCAACTTCAGCTAGCACTAGCGCTAACACTGCTAGTACTAATGTAAGTGACATACCAGGACTCAGTTGTCACAGGATAATTTGGAGGCTCTAATGCTGATGGCGACAAAAAAAGAGGTCCTAAGGTAAGACATGTTTTTATTAAGGAGCTCTGGCTATGAGAGTTTTATTAATATTTTTATGCATTGGGGTTGTGCTGGTTGATATGTTCATGTTATATGTTATATGGTATATGTCATATGTTTTAGTGCAGTTGTTTAGGCCTATTTTTTCTGTGCGCCAAAGCCCCCACACACACACAACTATATTGAGCTTACATGCAATATGTGTAGCTCAAGAAGTCCAATAAGGCAACACATTCATCCTCCAGCTATATCAAAGCCTGAACACATCACATCAGTATCATCCTCTATCAATATCATCATCTTCCCTGTATCTTTACTGTGACCTTAGGTCAATCATTACATTCTAACAATATGAACAGTAAATCTCACACTCAAATGGCAGGACACTAGTTCAGACACAGATGAAGATTTATAAAGATTTACTACAACTTACAAACTGTCCTTTATTGGAGTTGGGCAAGAATTTGTTTGCTCCCCAGGAAGCCATGGCAGACAGGGAACAGACAGGCACATTTCTCCAGAGGTTGGTTCACAAGAGAGTAGTACAAGCAAATTATGGTTCCAGCTGATGAGCAGGGGGGCACAGGCAGATGAAGACAAAACTGGACATGGCAGGATACAGGGGCTAGAAAGGGGACCTGAGGGACGCAAAAATGCTAATGTTACCCAAAGGCAGAAAGAAGAAGAAAAAGACAAAGACATGTTTACCACATGAACTGGGATAGCATCTACTGGTGCAGATAAACACTGACCTGATTGGCTTATTTGGCAGAGAACCTATTCCTATATTGGGAGAAATAAGTTGTGATGCTGTTTGCATCTTAGAAATAAACAAAGTTCTGCAGAGTTAGGGCTTTTAAAGATCTACAACACATATTCTAGATAAGTCTAATTACTGAGTCATGGGTGTTTTTTAGACTTAACATCCAATAAACCGATCAGAGTAACATCAGCTGTTACATTTAAAAGCTTGAACCTGATTTCTATTACAGTGAGTGACTAAAACAGAACATTTCTCTGCACAGGGCACAGCGGTCCCTGTGGAGGAAGCACAGCAGCAGTCCGTGTGCGAACAGGACACAAGCAGTAGGACACATGTTGATGAATCTGCAGTCTCAGATTTGAGAAGTAAATGTCTGCTGTCTTCTTCCTGCCTCTCACAGAGCATGGGGAGGGTTAAAAAGCATTGTTGATGTGAGCCTGTAAAGCTACATATGATTGGGGGTCATATCACACTGAGAACCAAAACTAACTTAAACAAGTTGTTAAGATGTGATGCAGTGTTTCACATAAAGTCATAGTATCGCATCTATTTTAGCTGTTATTATTGATTTTCTGCATTTTGCTGTTATAGCTGGTAATTTTGTTTCTGATGAAGTCAGGGCACTAAAGGCAGTCTATACTGAGGACGCAGGCTCATTACTTTCCTGTCATGGTTGAGAATCGTTTAACTTAGACTCCCAGCGACTCCACTGCACAACAACATTTAGTCCATTTAGTAGAGCTGGAGGCTGTTGAACAGATGGTTCCCTGCAACCGAAGAGAGCTTTCTCATAAAAAGCCAATTTCACAACATTTGGATGTGAAGACTGGATGATCTTATTATGATGCAGCCTACTTAACTTAGATGTAAAGACTAGACATTTACACTACACTGCTTAATGTGAGTGAGGACAGTTTTATTTTTGTATTGAGTATTCAGTCTACAACAGTGCTGTGTTAACATGTAAGTGTGTGAATTTGTGACTCCATGGCTGTTTATCAAGCTTCATAAAATGTTAAAACATAGTTACAGTGCAGTAAGAGCCTGTGATCACATGAGAACATCTGTGTATTTCCAAATTTCCATAAAGAATGGGAAAAAAATTAACCAATTGGAATAAAAGGAGAGGGTGTGTGTGTGGAGTAACCTTGCTACAGTACATGTGTATTGATCGCACTGACATTTCCAGCTACCACAGACTGTTTAAGAAAAAATAAATTTAACAGAAGCACCTCAAGCACACTCTCTGACTCTCTTTCTCTGTATGTGTATGTGTCCTAAGTGACCTCTGTGCGGGACTTCTTCCAGTGTCCACAGCATAATTAGATGGTGCTGAGACCATCTGCAATACATCCATCACTGACACACACACACACACACACACATACCTCTGCACCTGCAATGAAGACAGAGCGAGAGAGTCCACAGTCCACCTCTAATCAAGTCAACTCAGACATATCCAGGTTAAAGGAAATTAATATTTGCCTCATGCTGATCTCACATGCTCTAACTCAGCAGCTCTCACCTGCCCGGAGTGGCATGCCTGGAGACTTAACTCAAATGTCAAGACAATCAATCAGTCTCTAACACATACACTGCATTAAAATTATTAAAGTAGATGGTTTTTCATAGTTCAGTGAGTAGGGCGAGACACAAATACAGGGTCGGGGCTTCATTTCCTTTGGGGGACCAGTAGAAAAATGCATGCACAGACAGTACTGGAAGGGAGCTAAACATTCCTATTAAATTGTAAATGCATCCTGAATAGCAAAGTATAAGAGTGGGCTGTTTACTACAAGCAATGTGCAAGCTGAGCCCTCTAGAGCTCTCCATTCATTCTGCAGTATTTATTGCAATACTACACATACAGTGGAAAAGTTTTAAAGTTTTCATATTTTGACCCGTCATATGAAATAAGACTGTGTAGGTTAACACTTAGGACAACATACATGGTTGCATCATATGTTTGTGATCATATGTTATGATGTTTATTGGAAAATTCACACTTCTAATGAATTATAACTAAGTCCAATCTGAACACAAAGACCGGATGCATATATTTTTTTATTTAGTATGACTGGCACTTCCCGGGGATATGATTATCTCCCAGTGTTGAATGAATAAATGTCCATAAATCCTCTTAGATGTCACAGAAAAAAATATGCTCCTTTTAACCCTAGAACTTGCCTAAGAACCATCACTTTTTAAAGTTTTCTTTATTGTCAATGTAATCCAGTACAATCCCACAAAATCCCCACATTATATGCACCACAGTTCCAAAATGTAGAACTTGATTAGGCTGTGTTTTGTGTGAGGGTCCACAGTGCCAAACTTAAAAACTCCCGCACTGTACACACACAGAAGGAGTAGACGAGGCACAGAAGTTCAGACATACTGAGTAAATGTGACAAATTGGCACATGACAAACGAACACGCCAAATCATTATCAGTCAAAGCATTGGCCCTATTAAGCAGATCAGGGATCAGTCATGGTATGTCAAACAAATTCAGTGTTCCCACCCTAAGTTATATTTCTGAGGAGGAAAGGTTGGATCAGTAGATCCCTAGAGACAACGTCAGCACTGGGATGGAAATGTGGCTTATCTTTGCAAGGCAAATGTCCCTAATTGTAACCTCTGTTTGAACCAGAATCAGAATTCTGATTACTGTAGTTACCAGTGGCATTGCATGCACTGTAATAGGTTCATGCTAATTTGTGTCAATTTAACACAATTAAGGACATCACAGAGGAAATTTACCATTGGTAAAAGACAAGGTGTTATGGTGTTATTTGTAATGTTTAAGACCCAAAAGCAGTTCACAGTGTTAAATTGTATTGTCAAGAAGTGTGGGACAGAATTTGGCTTGAGGATGTTGTCCAGGGATGGGATCTTGATGGAACCAGAACTTTGGCAGATGACTGAGTGGAAAACTGAGTGGCTGAAGCAGAGGAAGAGCAGTGCTTAAAAATTTCCATCAGCAAAACCAAAGAAAAACAAGCCGACAAGAGTGTTAAAACCTTTAGTGTGACTGAACAGCCTGTGATGGTCTGAGAGAACGGGCCACACTTTTAAACTGAACAGTCTTGATAAGTTGATGCATGATGATGTCAGCTGGAGCGACAGCAGTCAAACCAGGGAAGTAACACTCAACTACACACAGGAAACACAGGGACTCACCCATAACAAGACAGCACTTCATACTAACCAACATGTCACAGTATGACGCAGAGGAAGAAGCTGACAGCTTTGGTTTCTGTGTCACTGTACGAGAAGAGTTTGTGACTGACAGAGGTTCTAACTGACTTGAACATAAGATATTTTTTTCAGTAGTAAAATTATTAACCAACAGCCTCACAATGTACTAATGAAAATAACTCTTTTGGCAGCAGGGAAGCTGTCATCTTATTGATCTTGTTCTCAGTGTAATAACTAGATTGCTGAAATTTATTTCCATTTTTCTTTTTGCTTTTCATTTTTTTTCCATGTTCCACCCATTTGCAGCTGCTTCTTTATAGTTGATGTAAGTTCCAAACTTTAATGTAGATCTCATTCTTTAGTTTATTATTATTTAGTTTATCATTCCATACATTTTCATAAATGTTAATGTGTTTAAGGTACATTTATTTTTTTTTGAGAATTTGATGATCAGACAAATGTCTTATTCACTCTCTGACACCAGATAGCTTATTTCTTCTCTAGCTGCTTGCTAAATTCTGTTGGCTACCATTTGTTCATGACCACAGGGTCAGTGACTGGCCAATCAGAGTCATGGGAGAGTCATTTGGAATTTGGAATTTTGGAAGAAACCTTAGTTGGTTGCCAAGTTTGTTTGTTTCTTTGGATAAAGAAGAAGAAAGAAAATATCCGCTAAAGAGAAGTACGAGGCAGAAAGAAGAAAGAGGCTTTTTAATCCCTCATGGACTCAACAATATTCATGGCTAAAACTTAGCGACGGAGGTGAAATGTTTTGTTCAGTGTTACAGGCCTTGCAGTTGTGGCGGTGATCAATTTCTGTTTTTGTTTCCAGGTAGACTCACCTGAGCTCCTGATTACCTGCAGGTGTGAGCAGTCTACAAAGGCCGGCCTACCGCCCTCAGTCTCTCTCACATTTCTCCCATTGCTGTCTGCCAGGCAGCAGGTTTTGCTGCTTATCCCACCCTTTTGTTTCTGACGCTAGACATCATATAATAAACATATTGAAACTATCTTCTTTTTTTGGTCCACCCTTTTTGTGTTGCTTCCCTATGAGCCGGGGTTTGTAACATTCAGTTTGTCTGCAATTTCCAGCAAAGGGGTTGTTTTTTAAAGGTACTGCAAATTACAGGAAACATGCCATCGATGCTCATGACAAGAGTAAAAATCATTTGTTCTGAATGGTGGCTAAGCGGCAGCCGGTCAGCTTAACATTTGGGCAAGATGGGCTACCACTGAGCATCACCAGCAGGTGACTAACTCATCAACACTGCCTACTACACAATCAAATCCAAACAGCCCTTCATCTCTTTTGAAAAGACGGTCACTCTTCTGAAGAAGAACGATATCGATGTCAGGACACAATATTGCTCTGATGTTGCATGTCAAAGGTGAGTTAAAGTTCAAAACTTAAAGTTACAAATTTGTAGTGTGTAAATTTCCTCACACGGTTTCATAATGCTCATACTGTTTAGATCCAAAATAATCATAACTGCATACAGTTTCGGCTGTAGCTTCAGCATTGTCAGAGCTGTCAAAGCGTCTTGGTGTAACGTGTCTCCCACATACCTGGGACACCATTCTCCACCAGCAGCATGAGGGGGGAGGACGGGTGCGGCTGGGCTAGGGAACTTTATTTTGAAAGGTTTCCCGGCCTTGTCAGCTGTTTTAAGACACGTCACACCAAGACACCGAAACAGTTGTAAGCAGGTATGATTACATCTTATCCTTACTTACTTGTCTGATCACAAGAAACTAAAACTCTAATATCTTGTGAATATGTTGTCCTAACTACTACTTTTTTGTTTTTCAGGTTTGGAAATGAAAAACTCTATGTCTGTGGTCAACAGGTGGCTTGCAGCAACAGACAGAAGGGGCTTGGAGTGAACACACACACACACACACACACACACTTTTTCCTCTCACTGTTCTATGTGATTGTGTTCTATGGCAGATGCATTTTTAGTTATTGACATTAGAAAGAGAGAAAATATTATCTGAAATGTGTATATTGTAAATTGTAAATGGAATGAATTTAATAAATCAAAATTTAGGTTTAAAAAAGTGTTATTTTCATTTTTGTCAGCTGGGCCAGTGAAAATACACAAGGGGCTAGTAAAACTCTGATCTACTGGCCCAGTGGGGCCAGTAGGGAAAAAATGTTATGCTGAACCCTGGGCCAGGTTGCATACAAAGCTAATAAGACATGACGACAAAGGCTGAAGGTCACTGAAACACAGAGAGAAAAAGAGACTCACTGTAAATCACTCAGGGAGACTTAACTATGCGAGACGGATGTGTCCACAAAGCGAGACAGTGAGAGACACTTCAGAAGTGACTAGCCTACAGATCCTTTGTTAAGAAGTTACTTTACAGCCTTCACTTACTTGCACATGATTTTCAGCTGACAGGATGGCTGACACACACACTAACACACTGTCACACACAAACTCCAGTGCAGCTGGACTCACACTCTGTCTTTTTCATCACTCACATGCACACACTCAGTGACAATAAGACAAGCAGACGCGCTTTACAGGCTAAAGGGACAGTTAAGGACGGGGTAGTGACAGGTGTCTAATGAAAAAGGGAGAATAGAAAACAGAGAAAAGACGAGTGTAAAGAGAAGGGGAGAGCAGGATGAGTGTGGCAAAAAAAAGGAAGAATGAATGGAAGAATGAAAGAAAGTGACAAGTGCCAAAGTAGTGAGGGAATCATGTCTGATCTACATGCTGTGACACATTTCCATTTCCATCCTAACATCTCCATGTTCAGTGTGTGTGTCATCTCACATCAATATCCCAGTGAATGACTGTGGCAATACAAAGAAGACAGTCTGTGTTTCTTGACCTCGGATAGAGAGAAACTGAACCTTCACATCTCACGCACAAATGGCTTTTCAGGAAATAAACCAATGATTTGTCCCTCATGGACATCAGCCAAGTTTTAGAGTTTTGAGTTTAACATTATTTTTCAGGATACGTAAAAGGAAAGGTCAATTAGGTCCACCATGTATGAGCTAAGATGGTACAAGGTCTGAAATAACCATTATAAGAGGGTATAACATTTGACAAATGATTTTCAGTTCAGTTCAGTTCTTGTTAGTTGTACAGTGCATCACAAAATACATCTTTGCAATATTATAGAGAAAACCCAACATTTCCCACAGTGAGCAGAACTTGATGACAGTGAAGAGGAAAAAGTCCCTTTTAACAGAAAGAAACCTCGATAGTGGACGACTATCTGCATTGTCTGGCTAGGGTGGAAAGAGTAAAGAGGGGAGGAAAGGGAGGGTGATAATACACTGTTTTCATTGTGTTTTGATTTGAATTAATGGTAAATGAATAGACTTAATAGTCCACATTTATCCATCCATCCATTTAGAGTCCTTTATCTGAGATCAGGTCATGGTTGCAGCAGACTAAGGAACATAGTCTGAGTGTCTTTCTCTCCAGTGACACTTTTAAGCTTCTCCTGGAAGATTCCAGATATACTTGGGCTAGATGAGGTATAAAAGTTCTTCAGTGTGCTCTGGGTTTACCCTGGGGGCTCTACCAGTTGGACCACCAATGGGAGTCCAGAAGGCATCCTGATCAGGTGGTCAAACCACTTCTACTGGCTCTATTTGTCATGAAGAAGCAGCAGCTCTACTATGAGTTCCCTCTGGATATCTGGGCTCTTGAACCTGAGCCAAGACACTCTGCTGAGGAAACTTATTAATTTTGACCACTTTTGTATCAGTTATCTCATTCTTTCTGTCACTGAAGGTCATGACTGCAGGTGAGTGTTAGAACAAAGAGGTTGATAGATGGATCACTGAGGAAGGCACTGTAGTGAACTGTTGAGTCTGAAAGCAAAGTTGTTGAGTCACCCACCAGTCAAACTTTTAAATTTTTTCTCTTAAATCTAGTGTTTTTAGGATCTATTATAATAATCATGTAAAAGTTTTATTGAATATATCTTAATTATCTTGGTTGGGATGAAGGCACATTCCTTTTAGGGTTGGTGGAGTCTCTAGGAACTCTAAAGACCGCATCTCTACATCCTGGTCTCAACTCTGGAATGTCAGGTTTAAAAATGCACTTTGCAAGTCTGGTCGCGTTTTCTTTCCGAAGTTCCCCCTGCAGTCTCAGATTTGAGCTTGAACTTTCTTGAACTTGGAGTAAGGCCAAGTTCAAAATGGAAACAGAGGTGCGCTGATCGCCCTGTAGCATGACACAAGCCTTTCGACTACTTTTGACAGCTGTTTAAATCGGCTAGGTTTATATTCATTGGTGCCGATCAGGTAACTCCTTGAACATGCCAACCAAATGGGAGAAAACTACCTTAAGATTCTGTTGCAAATTGTTGCACAGTGTTGTACCACTGAGCTCGCCCTTCATAAATCCAGCGTTGCCGGCTCATAGATCTTGATCTACATGTCGTTTTTCACTAAGAGACGGTGGTGGCAGCCAAGAGACTCTTCATTCACCCTGTAAGGACTCATTTAACCATCACTGTCACTGAGTTGTTACATTAACTTAAAATTCTTGCATAGTGCACCTTTAACTTTTGATTAAACTCCATCAGATTTCAGGAGATTAGAGCGACACAGTCCAAAGTGCTATGAATCTCTCCTAATCAGATCACATCTTTCCCAGAAGGTCTACCAATTTATGTCTGTAGCCTCTAGCCAATGGCTGAATGACTGAATGAATGTCCTCACTGGTCAGATTTGGTCGAGAAAACTACAGAGTCTGACACGGTTTCAGCAAAGTTGCAAAAAGATTCCAGTTTCACTGTCAGGACTTCATACACAGTTCACAGCTGATGAAATCTTGAGCAGTGAATGTAGCAAAACCAGAGCCTGGTCCTCAGGTAATAACTACAATTATAACATGCCCACATAAAGTACTTGTTTCTGATTGGCTGTCCGAGCATCCATTAGGTTGCTGGGACACAGCAAACATAAACTGACTCAAAAGTTGCGAATTAGTGCACAACGTATATCAAACTGCAGGTAACCATAGAAGCATGTTTAATGTTTCAGCCTCCCTTTTAACGCTCCCTCATTAACACAATAATGCATCTTGTAGCCCCACACTGGCAATAACTGCTGTGTTAAAGCGATAATGACAGCGAACACTCAGCACAGATCAATCTGTCAGAGCTTTGACCTTTCCGTGTAATGCTACTTCACATAAAAGCTTAAATACTTGTTTCAATAAGCAGAAAAATACTGAATGAAATAATCAACTACATTCATGTCATTCAGAAAAAAAATGTATCCGTATTGGTGCTTAGTGTGTTTTCAAGCAAAACAGATGGAAATGGACAGAGGGTTGTACTGCCTGGTTTTATTCAAATGTGTTCCACTGTGAAACAAATTGATATTAAGATAGACTTTTATTACTGTTATTCTAATAAATCTACAGCTCTGTGCATTTCAAAACGTGTCCCCCAGCAGCCTGCGATACAGTACTTTCCAGTATTTTGTTCTGTAATCACCCTGGGGGATCGTTTTAGCCTGTTTCCAAACCATTGAGCAGACTCCTCCTCACAGCAAGTGAAACACTGCGACACAGGAAGGAAACAAGGAAGCATGACTATTTCTTTTTTAATACCCCAAAGATATGTGAAAGTGTTAAAGTGTTACATTGTTGCAAATTTGAGAAAGCCAGAGACTGAATGTGTTGTCAAACAGTGCTGTACACATGTTAATAAAAGTATATTTATTGATTTGTAAAAAGTAACTGATGAATAAATGCTACTTGACATCAGTATAAGTCAAATAGCATCAATCAAACAAAGAAAAATAAAATGTCACAATGTTGGATTCTCTGGTAGATGTTCATTCTTCTTTTGGGTCAGAGAATCTGTTTGTGCTCCATTGTGTAGAGTTTGTGTTGGATATATAAAACCACTATATACAGTTGTTTTAAGGTCAGTTTTTTCATGTCTGTGAGGTTGAAGAGACACAGTCACACATGCCTTAAAACATGATTAATGATTTATTACTTGGGTCTTATAGAGCTATAGTTAATTTACAGAAAGTCAGTGTAGAGCCATCTAGTTTGTGTAACTGATGTTTACAAGATACACTTGATTAAAGATTTTAAATAAAACATATAATGGGTTTTATTGTAAATCATCAATATTAATAATCAATTATATTTAAGTTAGATGCCAAACAGTACAGGGACAATAGGGTTAGGGTTAGACTTAATGGCACTTGGAGCATTTTTTCTATTTCATTTTTTTAAGACCACATTGGTTTAACTATGTAGTTAATATCTGTGACAATGATAGTGAAGGTTCCACAATCTTCACAATGTCACTTTAACCAAAAATACAGTACCACTATTTTAATGTGGCAACATTTCTTATACTAGTGGTCATTCTCGCTGTCTTCTTTCCAAACATCCTTGTGGTGTCACATCTGATACAAATATACACAACCTGTCACACTTGTGATCTGTAGGGGGGAGAGAGGGAGGAATAAATAAATATATACATATGTACACATACATACATGTGTGCAATCTCATCTGGGCATTTGTAGCAACTTCTTTCCTTGATGCTGAAACTGAACGTGACAATTAAAGGTCATTGACCATCAGCCTGCTACTGTCTCTCTAGAGATATTAATAAAAATTTCTATTTTTTGAGAATCTATGATGATTAAACTGAAGCAGCAGCATTGATTGTTACTTCAACTTGCACAAATCTGACATCCAAGCTCAAAAACTACAGGAAACTTCTACACTTTAGTGTACTAACATCAATTAAGAGCATAATGACTTTGCTAACGACTTGAGGCACTTGATTGTTTTGCCCTGTGTGCCCTCTGATGCTGTACTACAACTACAATTTGTATGATTTATTCAATTTCAACAACCCTTTAAGTCATTTTTCCCCAGACTTTATGCCCACATACCTGCGGTTCCATATATTCAAATTACTAAATATAACAGCAATAAAATAGAAGTGCTTGTTGTGCAAACAAATCATATAGATGTATGTGTTAAACTGCAGGAAAATGAAAAGTACATATATAGTTGATAAACAATTAAAAAGTGGAAACCTGCCTGGGGCACATAACCAACAGCACCTTAATCAAACCTGTCTCTACAGGAATTCAATTAGCTTATTTACTGTTAATGTGCCTTACCAATTATGTTTTGAGGGGAAATAAATGTAATTTCTGCCTGGATTATATTACCTAATGGTGTTTTTTTTTTTTTTTTTTTTTTGTTGTTGTTGTTGTTGTTTTTTTTCAAAATATAAAGTGCAAGACATCAGTCCAACATGAAGCATTTAGTTAAGGTGAGTCAAATATTGTTGTTTTAATAATATTAATAATAATATTAATGTTTTCCATTAATTTTCATGTCTGTGAGATAAACCTATCTCTCTTATTTCTCAATCCCCAAGAGGTATTAAGACATGGGCCTGAAAGGTTGATGCTGCTGGGGTTTTCAGCTCCCCTGCCAGTTTGTCTTTCTGCATGACACAAACAAAACAAGCATCTTTACATTGTTACGGTGCAACTAACATGAGGTGGCAGTGATTTGACCTTTGATTTTTTGAGCCACCAAATTTTACTCACTTCATGCCAGAATGAATGTTTGTGCCAGATGTCATGAAATTCCTTCTGGGCATCCGTAATAATAACGTGCTCCCAAGAATGTGAGGTCAATGTGACCTTGACCTGACCTTTGATGTCTGACCACCTCATTGTAACCGATCATCTTTGATTCCAATTCCAAAAGAAGTTTGTGAAATTGAAAAGGATTCCTCGTGGTGTTCCTGAGATTAATGACGTAAATTCTGTTATTTCTGAGGTCACAGTGATCTTTGACCAAGATTAGTTCACAATGAAACACTTTCAACATTACTGTCAATTTTGACAGGATTACCTCAAGGCGTTCTTGAGATATCATGTCAACAGGAATGGGATGTACTGACACTGTGAAAACATATCGCCTCCAGGTATGACTGTCACCAGAGCAGAGACATAAAAACCCAAAGTCAATTCAAAGATCAGAGAAATATTAAGAGCGACGTTCTCAGTGTTTCAGCACAGAATAGACCCTTTTAAAGCTGCTTTAATAAAAACTAACAAAGAATTACAACTGAGTAAATGTACTCAGCTCATTTTCAGTCATGTGATAAAGGCATGAGTGCCTTTAGGTCCTCCAAATCCAACCCTGACACTGAATACATGAATCATTACGTATGGTGCTCGTCTTCCTCTACTGTCCAGCTGTGTCCTTTGAACTCTGGTGAGAAGAAAAAAACTCAGAAGGGTCGAGTCGTGAAAAAAACAGAAGAGCTGACTTCACTGAAAGGCTGTTGATCCCGAAAACTTCAGCCATGATCGCCGACCGACGTGACGCCCACATGATGAGCGTGTATCCTGACCCCGGTAGCCTTTTGGTCCAATTAGCGTCACATCACTTTTGAAAGCAAAGGTGTCCCTGCACTCAACACACACGCGCTCAACACACACACTGATATAGATAAAGACACAGACACAAACACACACTTTCACTTTAAACCCCCTGTCCCATCTGTTGTGTGACCCCTGTCAACTAAATGTCACCTGATGACATCATAAGCTCGTCAACCTTTCCCCTCATCACACGCATGCACGCACGCATACACACACAGTGCTCACACTCAGCTTGACACAGGCAAAATGCTTCATGCAACACCTCCAGCCTTGTCCTTTTTATTTCATCTCTTTTCTAAACTTTTCTCCTCATCTTTCTTTCTTCCTCATGACCTCTGTTAATCCTCACACTCTGATTAATCTTCGTTTCTGTTACTTTTTATCTTATTATCTAACATTAACAATAACTTTTTCAGTTATATCCTATCTCATTTACTCCTTTATTATTTCTCTCATATCTTTCTCATTGCTCCGCTCACTCTACCCCAATCTCCCCCCCCCCTCAATTCCTCTCCTGTCCAACTTAACTTTGTTAGTCTGCGAGGAGTTTTTTGACTGTTTAGTTGAAGTGACACAGAGGTCTTATTCACACTGCTGCCTGTCCTCTCTCTCTTCCATCACCTCGCCCGCGCACAAATTCAAATGCAGGGATGACAAGTAACACATTTGCACACACACAGTGGTGCACACAGCACAAGCTAACACCTGTACATATGCGCAAAGAAGAACACAGGACGTGATAACAGTGAGTGATATATATATAACAGTAAAGTGATATGTATTATCTAGAGTAGTATATGGTGGAAATAAGAATGTTTATATAACAATAAGGGACTTGCACCTTAAACTTGCACAATGATGGACTAGCAAGCAGAAGCGTTTTAGGTTCAGTATCTCCTCCAAACTATCTAGACTTGTGTGAGTCAAGAACCGACCGCATGACCGTTACAATTGACGCACGAGATGATTTTCTGAAACTAAAGCATCACATTATATTTCACGTGGATTTATGATTGAAAGTACAGATTCAGCTTCCTATATCAAAGAAACTCAAATTTTAACTTATTTTACATAGTCTAGCCTTCAGTTTAAGCAACCATGAAGGGACTTGAACCCTCAATCTTCTGATCCGAAGTCAGACGCCTTATCCATTAGGCCACATGGTCACATTTACAGCCTCCAGCCTCCAAGGTCTAACCGTGTCAGACAGTTACCCAAAGCATGTTTAATGAATTGACATATATAAGGTTTTATTAGGCTGAGTTGTTTTTAAACTTCATGGTGCCCATGTTTTGATCTCAGCAGAGTAGATATTTGTGGATAATTAAATGAGTCTCAAATACTGCAAATTTTATTTCACCTGGATCCACTGGAAAAGAAGGAAGGGAAAGGAAAAATTAATATTGTGGTCTGATTACTCCCATACATTTCCTTTTAAATAGCTAGCAGGGGACTATTTACCCCACAACATCACAAACAGAAAGGCAAGTGCATTGCTCTACTCTATATTTGTTTGGATTTTAATAAATTCCACCAAAATATCTGTTTCGTATGTTCAGCCGTGGGTTACCCTGGACTTAGCATATCGCACATATTTGGGTAACATCAATCGAGAACTTTTCATCATCAGGCATAGCATCACTCTAAACCAAAAGTTGAAAATGTTGCCTTCTTATCACTGCTCCCATAGCAACTACTCTCCTCCCTCTAGTATTATTAAGCTTAGATAAAATGATAGAATATTGATAGAGGTGCAAAATCACAAACCAAAAATCAAATGCAACAAGTCCAGACATGAGATTAAATCTAAAGGGAAACAAAAAAAAAAGAAAGAAAAAAAAATGTTGGTAATAATATTATTCACACACCCACCAGCCTTCAGGGGAAGATTTCAGACAAAACAGGATTGAGAGTTTGACTTAATAAGCTTCCCTCCTCCAGAGAAGACTCACTGAGCACACAGCTCGTCTTCTTCACGGACGTCTTGCTTCACACTCACATGATTACACACATTCACAGCTGGAGATGTCCGCTGCAATCACAGTCTACGGCAGCTGGACCTTAAGAAGCTTTACAATCTCATAACCATCAAAAGTATGTTTCAAAATGAATACCCTGCCGATTTAGAGAATTATTTCAGAGACACTTGTGATATAAAGGTGTTCATCAGACTCCATAAAATGTAATTAAGCTTAACTTTTAAAACCACTTTGCAAAAATATGGGGATACGGAAAAGACGTGCTGCTGCTAAAAGTAGTAAAAGTCTAATATGTTAGCCGAAGTCTGTAATGACGAAGATAAAGGCTGTATCAAAGGTTCTTAAATAAACTAAATCAAATTAGTTAAATTAACTACAGAGCAATAGCAGTTAGCTTAGCTTAGCAAAACCACTGGAAGCAGAGGTTAAGAGCTAGCTTGGCCAATGGCAACTGCTAACTAGAAGGTCTAGATGCACTGGAGGTTTGACAGTTTAGATTGTCATTGTCATTAATTCCATGTAAATGTTTGAGAAAAATTCCCTCAACGCTTTTCTTGGGTTTACAATGATGGGATGGACAAACAGGCAGCCAGCAAACACAATGCCTCTGACCACAGATGTCATAGGCAAAAAAAAAAAAAACAAGGAGCAGTAGCCAAATTTGGAGTTAAGCATTTCTGTAGAAAACAACATCAAACAAGTTTGACAAAAATGAGACTTCTCTGACTCATTGTGAAACATTCAGTTCATTGTACTTTAGTACCTACACGAAGCTGTTGTCTCCTATTTCAACATCTTGTGTGGGACAGCTATTGCTTTGTCGTACACTGTGAGCCCAGTCTTGGTTGGCAACCCTACGGGCAGAGAATACATTTTGATGACATCCCTCTTACACCTGACTCTGCGCTTAACAAAGAGTGGATTAAAATTTTATTACGGTCTCTAGGGTAGGACTGAGAGTATAGACTGTCTCATTCTCTGAGGCTCATTCAATGAAAAAGAGTCTGACCACCGACTCAGAGCAAAACTGGCAAGTGTTGGAAAAATGGAGGACTGAAAGAAAGATGGAAAAAAGTTTATGGTATGGGAAATGAAGCACGAAGACAGGTAAAGAGATGGACAGTCATGGTTAAGTAGACTGGATGAAGAGGAAGAGTGAAGGAAAGAAAGGAAATGAGTGAAAACAAAGAGAGACATAATTACCACACTGGAGACAAATAGGAGGAGATAAGATTTGCAAAGGCCAGCTGCTGATTCACAAGCTGTCTGACTTATCTGACAGTCACTTTTTCTTTACTTCTTTCTTAACTTTCTGCTCCTCTCCTCACTTGCACAGCTTCATGTTTTTTTCCTCATTCCATATTCACTTTAACCTCTCTCTCATCGTGGTACACACCAATCTGCAAGTGTCTGACAGAGAAAGATCATTGTGCTTCACTTGGAAGAAGAATGTTTGAGAGAAATGAGATGAAAACAGAACAGGATAGTGACGAGCGGAAACGAGGGAGAAGGAAATATTGACTTTAAATGGACTTAAATCCCTATGAATGAACACAGTGTGTCAAAGTGAAACAGGCAACAACAAAATTGAACTTTTTTAATTTCACTATAACTGGGGAGAGGTATGAGGCTAACAGAACCATTGCGATTGCTGTCAAGGTTTAAGGTCTTTAATGAGGTTATTAGGGTGTTGCTGACGGAGAAAAAGCTGTTCTGCTGCTCAGCTCAGGGTCCTGTAGGTGTACATGTCCTGGAGTGATCTGCAAATGATATGCTGAAATCTGCTCTTGTTCTTAGCAGCTACAGCAGCGTACCAGGTGGTGATGGACCAGGTGAGAATGTGCTGTTGTTGGTGGCATAGAAGTGCATCGTTATTGTCATTGGCAGATTGAGCTTGTATTGATCTTACTTGAGAGCCTGTGTGATAATGTTTCCTGAGCACCGTCATCAACAGTTCTGGATGACTTGTGGGTTGGTGGGTTTGGTCACAAAGGGTGTGGGAGTGTGTGGGATTAGGGTTTTCCTTAATTCTGCTGTCATTTCCACTGACTTTAGAGTATTGAGCTCCAACTTGTTCAGCTCCTGCACCAGTTCACTAGGTGTTCAGCTCACTAGATGGGCAATCTTCCACATGTAGACAGACTCATCCCCACCAAAGACAAGTGAAGAGAAGATAAGAAAAGAAGGGACTCTGTCTTGTCTGCCGGTGGTGCTGGTGAGAGAGATATTTCTCAAGCTGCCTCCTGTCCAGCAGAAAGTGACTGGTCCATCTGTCCTTTTTGTTCTGCAGTAGAGCTGCAGTCATGGTGTTGCAGGTTAAGGTCACAAACAGGATCCTAGTAGGTCCCAGAGGAATCCAGATACTGGTGGGTGAAACCAAGCATAGATGGCTGCCTCAGTGTACACTGTTTTGCTTTTTAACACTATCAATTATTACAGAAATAAGAACTTTATTTCCTTGTTTATTTAGTTCCAAGTTTTTGCAACACACTGAAGAAATATTAATAAAAACAACAAAGTGATTCACTATCTGAAAGGACCTAAACCATTACATAACTTAAATATCTGTGAATTTTCCTCCATAATAACTTTATGTACATTGGAAATACAGATGCAGTATGGCCTCTTTTTCTCTCCTTTAAAAGAAGAGGACATAAAAGCCATGTCCTTGTGCAGGAAGTGCAGAACCAAACAAGAGCCAGTAAATGGCTCTGAAAACAAGTCACAGAGGCCAAAGGATGTTAAATTAGCTTGGAAGAGTTGCACCAATTTTGTGAATGGTTGGTCTTGCCTCTCAACAACTGCAGCCCAATGCAGAGAGAGATGAAATGATATGAGACAGATAGCCAGGGGGCATCCAGCAGCCAGAACCTCAGTGAAAAAGCTGCAGCTGCATCTACTATCACATCACAGAGCAGGAGTAGCAGGTTTTGGAAAAATGGTGATTGGCAGCGCAATAATTCAAAACTAAATTCAAACTCCAAAACACCTTAAAATACAGTCTATAATACATATACAGAGGCACTATCGAAAGCATCCTGACCAGCTGCAACGCCGCGTGTTACCACACCTGCACTGTTTCATGTAGGAAGACTCTGTAGCGCATTGTGAGAGCAGCTGAAAAGATCATTGGTGCCTCTTTCCCCTCCCTGTAGGTCACCTACAACACCCACCTCAACCACAAAGCCATCAGGATTGCAGATGACCCCACCTTCTCATTTCACAGCCTCTTCAGCCTGCTGCCATCAAGAGGGAGACTGTGGAGTCTCCGGGCCAGAACCAGCAGGCTAAAGTGCAGTTTTATTTACCAGGCTGTCAGTAGGCTCAACTCCTTCCCTGCTCTGTCCCCCCTTCCAATGTAAGACAATGTAAGGCTTCAAACAACATTGTTTTCTTTATGCAAATAGAATACATGCAGGATTTTTTAAAGCTAATTTTATACATATACAGACAGTGTTTCATGTTCAAAGCCATATGTGAAAGTAGCACTAACTCTAATGATACATCTGACCTGGGCCAGCGCTAGAACTAAGTTTGTGTTGGTAGAAATCTTTGGTGGAGAACCTGGTTCTCCAGTGGTCCGGCAATTTCTACATGAATTGTTTGCAATGATTCCTGAGCTCAGTCATATGGATGCAGTAGACTAGCTGCGTGCGATTTCGCAGTTTCTGGCAGGCAGTACACGACTTTCTTTCTCCTCTATAACTACATCCTGGCCTGGTCACCAGGAATAGCTGTGTGTGATTTCTTTCATTCGTACGACACCACAGTGTCCAGAGTGGAGCTCATCAAGCATTTTCTCTCTCAGTGGCAGTGGAATAATGATACGATGGCCCCACAATAGGCATCCAGACTGGACTGATGACTCGTTTCTTCTCCCCAGGTGTAAGGCTTCCAGCTTGGTGTCATCTATCCTCTCCTCCCACGAATGACTATGTCCATAACCTCAAAGACAGTCTAAAAAATTTTAACTGTCAGAGAAAGTAATTATGAGAGTGTTAAAGGAGTCAGCTAACTAGCAGGTACTGGAACATGAGCCGTCTACTGATGACAGTTATTCATTATATTTCATTAAGCATTTTTTGTGCACACACTTTCGATACTATTATGCATTTACTATTTCACACTGAGGAGCAGTTAACCATTTAGCAGTCAACAAGCCACTGTTTAATGACTGTTGAATGAGAGATGACAGATCTATACAGTTGTTGAAAGGGGTGCTAAGGGAATGATATCAGGTTCTGGCAAGGTGGCATGGGACTGTTTCTAACCAGCCTTCCCTAAATATCTGTATTTTTAACTGTTTTTTTTGTTTTTTTTTTTTAATCTTCTTTCATCGAGGAAGTCCAGCTGACCTGCAGTGGTAAAGATGTGACAGAATCTCTTGTAGGGTCATGTGATTCATACAGTAAACTGCAATCAAATCAATGAACAGAAGTGACACTTAGAGTGCACATAAAATACAATCTGAGTCTGACATTGAAACTTCAACTTAATGTTTTGGATGAAATTATGATAATGAAAATGCTCTGATTACTGGGTCCAGTTTAATATCCATTATCCTTTTGGCACCTTCAAATTCTACACAAAATTTCATGACGATGTATCTGATGTTTGTGAAGATTTTTCAGTCTGGATCAAAGTGGTTTAACTGACTTACCAAAAGACTCTTGGGTGCTGTGAGAGTGCATGGACAAGACTAGGTCAAAACCAATATATGGCTGGACCATGTATGATCAGTGTACTAAACTGAATATGAAGTCTTTTCCAGAATACTGCTCATATACAGCAGATATTATAACTTTGTCTGTTAATATAGTCAAAACCATGCATTAATGGCAGCATATTATAATATGGTCACAAATACACACAATATTTATATATATATATATATATATATATGTGTGTGTATATATGTGTGTGTGTGTGTGTGTGTGTGTGTGTGTGTGTGTGTGTGTGTGTGTGTGTGTGAGACCTCCTTTGTTCCTCAGTATTAGTCGTGTTATGATTAGCGGTCTTATGTCACAGCATGACACATCAAGCTACTGTGCATCTGTTTGTGAGTCCTGACCTGTTTTGTCCCTCATAATTAGACGTGTGATGACCAGCAGGATGACAACTTCAGCCAACTTCACTTGCGTGTGTGTGCATGTCTGTGTGTGTCACAGTTGAGGAAGGAAAACCATCTAATTTTTAGACTTCGCCTCATCTTTATCTCTCTATCCTCCTCCTGCATCATCTTCCTGTCACTCCCCAATTACCTCTTTCCCCATTTTCCTCTTTTCTTTCTCTCTCGTCCCACACCAGGTGGTGAAACATCATGGCATCACTGTGCAACAAGGCCCCCCACCTCCTCCCTCTACACACATTTCTCCTTCTTGCCTTCATGCCAGGCTGACAATATTTTAGAACACGTTGCGTCAGAAAGAAATTCAAGACGAGACAGGACTCCCCCTTGTCTCCCCCACTCTGCTCCTCATGTCACCCTGTAGGTGTCAGACACTTTAGAAAGCCACTGTTCTACTAATCGCAATGATTGCTATCCTCATTCTCTCTCCCATATGCCCTGCATGCTGTCATGAGTGAAACGCATGGACCACTGATGATTTAGGTCAATATCAGTTTGGAGCAAAAAAAAAAAAAACTTAATCTCTGTTCCCTATTCCTGATAACTTCTTTATTGATAATAAGAACAATTAACAATTAAAACAATTAAAAATTGACAATCCGGGTGAATCTATGCAATTAGGTGAATCTATGCAATTTGTCTATTTATTATAGAAAAGAAATGTGTCAGGCCATGAATGCATGTGTGTGTGTGTGTGTGTGTTTTGTAGTATTTATAGTATGAGCATTTGTGTGTGAGCATGTGTGCATCTAGTGCACTTGTAGATCTTGTATCTTAATTCAACTGTATTCTTGGGCAAGTATGTGTGAATATATATGTGGTTGATCACCCACATGCCCATGTGTGGGAGAATATCATTGTCTGTGTTTGTATGCCTCTCTGTTATTGTAATTGCCATAACAATTAAAAAGATATTTTCAGCCTTCTTCATCCAAATGCACACACACACACGCGCGCGCGCACACACACACACACACACCGGAAGCAGCAAAAAAAGGAAACAGCTCTGTTTTTAGCATCAACAAAAATCAGTCGAATCAATTTGTGTGAAGTCATGTGTGAGTCAGTGTCAGTGTGTAAAGATTTTTTTCTCTTGGTCAGTTTTCCAGAGGTGAGATAGACATTACACAGAATTTACAATGATCATTCAGTACAAATCAACAAAAACCTGAAAATATACCAAACTGTAGCAAACTCTAATGGGTTTTACCAGATCACAGGTTAAGATATGATACATATAATATGATATGACACATCTTGTTGAGTCTCAGAAGTAAAAAGAGACCAAGGTAAGATCAAGCACAATAGTAGAACACTATACCAAATAGTCCATTTGTCTTCATGGTAGCCATGCAATTATCTGTCTGTCATCTTGCACCATAAAAGTAATCACTGCTATAATTATAATTATGCTAATTAACATCCAAGGTTGAAAAAAGTTTCCTGTGCACTAGGAGGGATCAGCTAGGTTGAGGCCACACATTGTGTTGAATGATTCAAGTATAATTTAGAATGTAAATTAAATATATAGTGTCTGAATGGACATTACATGTCATTAAATGTCTGTATTATTTCTGTTGAAAAATTATCCCACCTATGTCGAGCTTGTGTGCAGGATAGCTCAGTGGCTGAAACTGTAAGTAGGTAAGAGGATTAATGCAACTCCAGATGAGCAATCATCTGGAAGTGGAAAGCATCTCAACTTGGTTTCTTTAATGTCTCTCATTAAGATATTATATTCTTATATTAAAATGTTATTGAAACATTAGTACTTTCTTCCTAACTACCTAATCTTTGAACTCTCAGATACCTGAAGAAAATTTAGTGAATACAAGAATCTTAGCTGTGGCTCTCCCTTCTGTTTTAGATGAATGCTGTGAATTCATAGGCAGAGAGACAGTGAGATCACATGGGCGATTTGCCAGCGGTTCACATCAATGAATATATCACAGCTGTCTCTATTTGAGTTAAACTGGTACAGCTTGTGTTTGAAAAACAGCAATAAGTCAAGGCAAGCGTGATGCATGAAAACAAATGCAGAAAATAAATTGGTACAATAGCTTCAATATATGTGGCATTTCATGACATGTGCAGACCATTCTATTGATATACTGTATGTATGGAGTACTGTTAATCCACCCCATATTGATATTCTTGTCTTTTTACATCTGTGTAACTGTTACTGTTACTGGTAATAATGACTGGCTTGTTTTGTTGTACTAGATCTATTGTAGACAAATATCGAGGTGTTAGTTAATTTCTTGTTTATCTTCCCAAAGGAAATTGAGTCCTTGTGTATAGATCATCGAAAGGTCAACACAACACTGGTGTCAGTAGGGTATGTCACCATAGCAACAAGGGTCGCTCCCATCTGTCCCCTATTTATTTTGGAAGGGCAAACATGGATGGAGTGATTAGAGACAAGAGAAAGAGTGTAAAGTGGTAAATACTGAGGTGAAACTAATCAGTCTTGTGGGAAAACTGGGTCATTACAACAGCAGGCAACAGGCTATAATTAAGTATTTGAAAACACTGAAGATGCTGATTATAATATGATTAATGGTTAAAAGCACAATGAAATCAACAAACATAGTGTGACCTCACTGACTTGTTGATAGCAGATGGAAAGTTGTTTGAGACCATTAAACCACTGGTGGCTCCACTGTTTACACTGTGTTTGACTTTTGACCTGTAAAATGATAACAACTAAGTAGAAGTATTGTCAGTGTGGGGGTGAGAAAGTTTAGCCAACAATGATGATCCATTTTTCCTACTATAGAGCACTTATTTAAGGACTTTGGGAATTTGGGATTTTTGAAAATGCAAATGTGATCAGTTTAAAGTCAGTGCAACTGCTGCTGACAGGCTGGTGTAGTTGCACAGTCACCTACATTATGATACTAAGTTTTCATACAAGCTCTATTTGTATAGTTGTATTAAAAAGAGTTCATTAATCAAAGCTTTATTAAATCACAGCTAAGTTGAGAGCTCTGTTGCTCAAAGTTGAGGAAAAATCTGTGTTGTAAAATGTTTCACAACTAGCCAACAGATTAATCTTCTTGAAGAAAAAATGGACAAATTAACACACACCTAAATAAATTTGTTCAGTATACCCCCAAAAATGAACAATAATAAAGATAAACACATAACATTGGTGATTTGGACATTTTCTCTTTCTATCCAAGTAAAACTACACTGACAGACTCACAAATGGCCACAGTGAATTTATACAGGCCTAGTGGCTTAATAGTAAAGGATTATAGATTATAAAGCACAAAGTCTAATGCAATGTTCCTCAGATTCCCTGGGTCCTGACATTCTATAGAAGTTACTTTGACACAGACAACCTACCTAAACTGTGTTTCAGACCAATAAAACACCCCCACTGGCAATGGCACTCCCCACAGCAGTGCTGCACCACAAGACAGTGACAGCACCAATAAATGACTTGAGGATCCTGAGCCTCCAAACTATCCATATCCAATTTACATTCAGTATTTCTGGGATGTCCTGGAATTAGTCAGATTTATGGAGGCTCCATCCACAACTCATAGGATAGGAAGAATCTTCTGAACAATAACTATTATTTACATAAAAAAGTCAACCAACACTGAGTTCCACAAAACTCCAAAGAAACGACCTAGAAGCAATTGGTGGTACTTTTTTGAGCTGATACTGAGGCGACAAACATGAAAAACTAATTCATCATTTAAAAGTTACCACCAAAAACATTCATATCTGAATATCAGATGTGCCAGCTGATTGTAAAGTTGCATCAGCTGGGAAGATGTTGCACTGTAATTTTGAATGTAAGCAAATATCAACACCCAATGCTCCCAGTGCTTTGTGTGAACATCCCTTGTTGACTAACCGTTAGTAAGCTCATTAGCTCAGAGAGCTTTATTTTCCCTCTTCAATAACTTTTTATTGAAGGAAATGGTGCATGATGGTGAACCACATTCCAAGGGGAAGTAAACAGAGGAGCAGAAAGAAAATGGAGAGGAGCTCTGGGAACTGTTGTGACTGAGCTAATGGTTGGTTCACCAGCATCTATTCACTACTAGCTCATTGAGTAGTTACTGTCAGTCAGCTTCTGGTCTCCAATGAGTTTGCATAGATGAGCTAATGTCACTTGTGGTGTTACTACCGCAATAGTAGAGAAGTAACTGTTGTGACTACATTTCTTTCTCATAGTGAATCCGCACTAATACATATAACTATTAGATTAATCATTTTAGCCACATTAGCTGCATGACTCTAAGGATTATGACAAACCATAATTTGGCCAACACCAAATGTAACTATAATACTATATACTATACTCGATTACCAGGAAAAGAAGAGGAAGAATTTCTGATGACCTTTATCAGAAACTTTATATTCTGTAAAAACCCTGCATCCAGTAGCAATTATGAGATTCTTGTCATTCCTCTTACTTCCATTACTCTGAAAAATATTATCCAGAGTCAACAGAAGCAGAGCAGATTGAAGGTCACAGACTCTTTCACTAAATAAGTATACTTCCACTTTTTTAACCACTTTTAAAAGCAAATATTACAAAGCGTGACACCCATTTAACAGTTCCTCCCTACCATGGTCACTGAGTGACTCAGTCACTTTGGTCCGACTAGAAAGTGAATTGCCATGAAACAGAATGGGCATCATTGTGACTTTTATTAAATTAGTTAATAGTAAAAATAAATAAATAGATAAAAAACTAAAGTCATTCCCATCAGCTCCTGCTCTTCATTGCATTATATGGTAATTAGCATTTCAACATTATAATAATCTAAGAATTTTAAGACTTTCAAGTGAAGGTCACCAGTGAAAGGGAAACTATCCGATCTAAAATGTTAATCTATCTTTTTTCTGTAAATGTACTACATATTTTCTAGAGATAAAAACAATATATATTTCAGGCCATTTTAGTGCCCAAACATCTTGTGTTAGAGGCACAAAAGTTTAAAAAAAGAAACTCAGCTACGATCAACAATCATGAAATTCATTTGAGACGAGTGTCCTGTCATGACTGTCCACCAGCGGAGGAGACAGGCGGTGCCATAATAAAGTGGAAATGCCAAGCAAATGTCATAAAGCTGAAATATCACAGAGTTGATTTTGAATTAATTATGAAAACAAACAGTCACATGAACAAAGATGAAGTGTGAGGTATCAGTCCCATGAATGGTGAGAGTACTTTATTAACATGGGTGAGGCTCGCTCTCTCTGTAGTTCTAATTTAGTCTCATTTACACATTTACAGCACAAACACATAAATATGTGCGCGTGCGCACACACACACACACACACAACAGGCTCTCTCTCATCTCTTTGTCAGATCAGGTCTTTTCAAGGATTATTTTCCTCCCACTTCCTCTCTCTGTGTTTCCCCAGGAGGAGCCTGTGAGCAGCTGTACAACAGTTTATTATATCAGCGATGAAGACATTAATTTGCTGAAAGAGACAGAATGAGAAAGAGCGGAGGAGGAGGGGCAACCGAACGTGGGATTTTGTTCTTTATCTTTTTATCTCTTGCCTCTTTTTTTTTTAACTTCTTGCCTCCATTTCTCCTCCTTACTTTCATCTAGACTTCATTTAAACTTTAAACAGCTCACAAGACTGTCATCTATTCAGTTATTACCACATTCACAGTTATCACATTTTAAGTGTTATTTTTTAATATATTTATTTATTTTTTATTTTTTACGATTTCTGATTTTATAATGGGTGTGTATGGGAGCAGGTTAGAATGAGTCACATGACCTGTGATGTCACCTACTCTGACTCTGTTTTTCTTTTCAACATGCTTTTAATGAGCTAAGTGATCCAGGCAGATTTCTAACGTCAAAGTAAACTGTGTTTTTATGCCACTAAAGAGGCTGTACATCTCTTTCTAAGACCACCTGCAACACGACCAGAAGCCTTATGAACACAACACTATGCCTGTTTAACTCTGTAGTGGTAAAGAAACAGTATAAAACAAGTGTTTAATCAGGCTGTCACGTACCTCCGTTGATTTCTGACTCCTTCAGAAGAGGCGATTTTAGTCACGTCCACCAAATCTCACTCTGCTGGAAAAGTTGGCAGCTCTGTAACATAGCACATTTGTTTAATTTTTTTGGCAACTGACATTAATTGTCACAAAGATCTCTAACAGTAGAATGTCGGTGCCTGAGGTGCCTGCCCAAATGTACCCGACTTCTCCTTTAAGGTGTGTTGTTCAGTGGACACCTCAGTCATGCTTTTTATCTAATAGTGAACAGCGATTTACAGGCTCCAACCACATTAATATTTTGATTGGTGAATTATTATTATTTTTTTTAAGCAGCATTTGGCCTTGCAATAAACTTTCATGTTTATTTTTTTATTTCTTTGTCGTGCTGTATATTAGTGGCACATCTGTCTGCTGTATTTGTAAATGTATTACTCTTGTATTTTACATGTCAGTAATGGAGGTTTTGCATTTTAGTTTGCTTACACACACACATTGTCACACAGAGCACAGTTGAGGGAGACAAATCACCTCTCTGGCTCTTCGCAGCAGGAGACAGCTCTTTGACAGTGGAACAGAAATTGTCACACAACAGCTCTCTGACACACACACACACACACAGGCCCCTCATGAGACTCCTGGGTAGGGAGAAAAGCGACAAGCTGTCAGTGTGTGTGTGTGTGTGTGTGTGTGTGTCTGAAGCTGTTCTTAATTAGCAAGCTATCCTGATGACAACAGACTAGGGTCAAACTGTGCAGGGCTGTGCTGAGTGTGTGTGTGTGGGTGTTAAGCTGCATCGTTTGACTTCTCTCCTTCATGACATGTCTGAAAGCTGAAAACACTCCCTAATCACTTTTGAGGCACACAACGACCACTGTCATCAAGAAACACACACACGTACGCACATGCATACAGTTCATGATGCGTATTGATAGACTGCACCCAGGCTGGGCAGAGTATAGCTTCCCATCCCTTTGTTTCTTGTTTGTTGAACAGATGCTTCATAATGGCGCACTCAGACAAAACCTGGAGCTGCTCCATTTAAAATCAACAGGAATCAGCCTTTCATTGCATGTGTCCATAAATGATGACTTGTTGAAGTTTTTTAATTGCAGACAAATTAAGGTTTTGTGAGACCAAGCAAATCGGGTGGGGGAGTTTTTACAGCAGTAATAACACTGCTTACCTTGAACACATTAGCTCTGTCCTGTCAGATGTCTGGCCCTGTGCTCTCTCTCCCATCCCATCAGCTGTTTCACTTGGCGATAAAAAGCTGGAGGCTACAGATTGGCCCCGAGGTGGATCTTTTAATTAATAACCATAAGGTTGTAGGTTGCTCAGGGGGCCTTCATCCAGCTGTTTATCATGTTTAAAGTGTACATGATTTAATATCATTTTGTGTCTTCAGTGATGTGACTGTGGAACAGGTCAGTTCAGTGAGAGGATCATTCTTGACAAAAGACTAAATGTAGCTGAGCTAAAAGCCAAGCACTCGCATAAGATAGTCTTGATGTAATGGCACATTTTGATCAGATTTATTTAAAGAGTTATGTAGCACTAAGGTGAAAAATAGAGTTCACAGTTAAAAGTCAGAGTTATGTTTCACTTCAGGTTGGGTGTGGTCAGAGGTGAGCTGCACAGGAGATTTTAAATCACTATTTAAAAGAGAATGCACTCCTGAAAAAGATCTTGAGTACATTCATATCCATATACGAGCTCCCTGCAGGACTGAGAGATGACGCTGCCAGGTTTGAAGCTTCCTCCCTTATGCAGCCGCTTTGTTGAGCTCAATGTTTTAACATTTCAGCAAGTAACTTTTTTATCATCAGGCAATGCACTGCATTGTCCAAATAAATATATTCCCTGGAAGGGATGTGACAACTTTCCAGAAAGCTAAAATTCTCTCTCATATTATCATAAACCTCTGTGCTGTGTTTGAGCATTTGGTAAGCCTCCAGACTCTCGGATCTTTCACACAACCAAACCAGGACTGTGTTTTATTTCCTCACGTGTACCTGAAACAACACAACTCCACCAACACAACCTTCTTCGTTATTTTTTTTTTTTTTTAACAACTCTGTTTTCAGTCTGAATGCACAGTAGTGTGACTCACAGTAAAAAAAAAAAAAACTGTGTCAAAACACATCAACATGTGTACAGAAACTTCTCATTCCCTTCTTTCTCAAAACACTTGTGCTATAAAAATCCACTTCTCAGCGATTGATAAGTATGTTCAGTATATTCACAACTTCTGCAACAAAACTAAATACAATGTTCCAAGTGTCACTGTTGTCTCCTCAAAATCCCAACCTGGGGCAGCAGTAGGTAGGGAATGGCTGAAGCATATGTAAAATTAGTGTAAAGTACCAATAAAAATATTCACCCCCTTGGATGTTTCCACCTTTTATTTGTTTTAATGAAAGGAATTATGGTCAACTTTTTTTTTTTTTTTACAAGAACACTTAAAGTGAAAACTACAAAATAACATCAAATAATGAAAAACACATAATGCAACATAAATGACAGCATAAATATTCACCCCTGCCTGTGTGGACAGGTCACAATCATGCTGATTCATATGGACATAATTTCTTCTTAGCACCAAGTGGCTAGACCTCTGTTCAGGTCAGTGTCTTTAAAAGGGCTGAATAATTATGTAATTACTCATTTTACATTACACATTTTTCAGTTAATTGACATTACCGTATTTTTTGGACTATAATGCACACCCGATTATAAGGCGCAATATCAATGAACAGGTTTATTTTCATACATAAGGCGCACCGGATTATAAGGCACAATAAGTAAAACAAAACAGTCAGATAAATACTTACTCACACCATAATATTATATTGAAGCACAGTACATATTATTCTGCAAGGCTCCTGACAACAATAGCTGTAATGCTCCAACTATCCATCAAGAGGTGCGGCTTTGTAGATTACCAAAGTCATACTAAAACATTTTGACAGATTTTTGAGCGCCATGTACCACATAAAATCGGTTCGAGGTCAGTAAGCACAATCAGAGTTAATACATAAGGTGCACTGTCAATTTTTGAGAAAATTAAAGCATTTTAAGTGCGCCTTATAGTCCAAAAAATATGGTACATTGTAGAAATCTGTTTGTACTTTGACATTAAGGAGTTTTTTTTTTTTTTAATGTCTTGTCAAGTAAGCTAAATTGCATTGGCCATGTTTCTCTTTATGAAATCAATAAAAGGTAAAGCTTTAATAGGCATTGTAATGTCCGTGGATCATCTATTTTGAATGTGATACCTTTCAATCATGTTCAACCTTGAAAACAAAGCATGCAAACTCCACTGGAAGTTTGTTACTTTAGAATTTCAGCAAATGGACTTTGGATCCCAGTTGTCATTGGAAAACACTGCTTCAGCTTCAAATACACAGGCACATATGAGATTGTTTTTTATCTTTTTTATTTTTTTGCTTTTCATTGAGTCTTCAGATGCCTTTGGTTAGTGCACCGTCCCTGGAAAGCAAAACCTCCAATGTGTGGTATATGAGCTTCTTCTCAGTGTCAATTCAAGCTAAATTAAGATATATGAAAACAGCTAGAAAAATGCAGCTACATTTCCATTTTTTTGTCAGATGCGCCAAATTCCAAGCAGCTTATTGCATCAAGCAAATGGGTGGGAACCAAGTCTAATTCAGACACTTCAAAAGTGTGAGGTTGGACAGCTTAACAGTCAGGTGGAAACACAGCTCGAGTGGTGTTGGCTGTCCTTCCTGCCAAAAAACTGCCCGCCTGTCTGTGTGGAAGCTCTGCTAGTACTGATGCCCCTTCTGTTGTCATTATTTAGCTACTTAAAGCCATAAAGAGATACAGAATAAAAAGAACAGAATGGGGCCATGAGGTTGCAGTAATGGGCTTGTAATGGACTATAAAACAGCAGTAAAATCTACACACTTATCCTCACAGGCCAACTGACACACACACACACACACACACACACACACACATATATAAGCCACATCTCTATCCACCACAATCCAGCCACCATAAACTGTCATAGATCCAAAGATGATGATAAATAAACTACAAACATGCAGATAGACAATTGCACTGTAATGTGTTACACAGTGTACAACATCTACTGTTGTGTAACAGTTAGCCTCATAGGTGATTTCACAGTTTGCGATAAAATGTCAGTAACCATAATACAGGATGTAAAGTAGAAGAATGCAAACATCAATATGTAATGCAAATAATATATATGATAACACACACGCATGCATTTTTGTACTTCCATCTTTGTGAGGACTCTCAGTGACATTAACCCTAACCCTAAACCCATGCGTAAACCTGACTAACCCTAAAACATACCTTTGAGGTTGCCAGAACCACGCAAAATGTCCTCAGTTTGTACATGTACTTAAATTTCAAGCCCAATTCAATTCATTTCATTTTCATTTTCTGGGCTTTCTGGGTTTTATGAATCTAAATGTTATCTTTCTGAAAGATTATATGGTTAATTTGTAGTAAAAAACAAGCTTTGCTTAGGTATGACTAGGAAAGTGGATTTTAATGCTCAAGAAAAAGTGATTAAAGTGATATTAAATTATTTACTACGAGTTCTTCTAGAATTTATCTATACATTATCATCTTTTGTGTTCAGTTAACCACACACTGCAGCAGGAAGATGCTGCACCACTTCTCTCACTCTCTGGTATCCAGTGTAATGAGATTTATTTGATTCTCCATTTTAAACAAGTGAGTAGCAATTAACCCACGGGCCTTAAATATCCAATATGTCAAACAGATAAGAAACAGAGATACAAACTGGCTCACTTCCTCAACTTCTACACCATATACTAATTCTGAGCAGGGTTTTGTGTTCACACTGAAAAAGTGTCAGAAAAATATACTCATATAAGTCGGTGCATATGCTGATAAAAACAACTAACTGTAGAGGGGGGAGGGCTACTTATGAACATTATTTATTGTGATGATGATAATGATGACAAAAAACATCTACAACAACATGTTGACGAAGATGATAGTATCCTTTTTTTCAGGATTTCAAGCATGTTAAACTATAATATGATAATATTACATTAAATAAGAGACAGGTGAACTCTAGTACATTCATAACCTTTAGAGATGAAATTGTTCCATTAAACATCAGAACAGGAAACAGTTGAAACTGGCCGACCACAGAGCCAAATGTGACTCATGTAATAGGTGTGAACTGTTTCTGTTGGAGAAGTATCAGGCACACAGACTATTTCCTGTGTACTGAAGCTGTGACAATTAGATGTGTAATGTCAGACGTGTAATTTGTGATCATAGTTACATTAATCAATTAGACATTCTGGCAAAATCTCCAGCAGTGTGTTAATATTATGATAATGTGTCATTGTTACAATTAATATGCTCCATAAAATGTAAGAGTTGCAGAAATATTTATTGCTAACTTACTTTATTGTACATTAACAAGTGCATTAACCTCAATAATATATACAATGGTATACCAATTTATGAAATAAGAGTTAAAAAAAATTGCAAAAAATAGAAAGATATACAGTTGTAGATGATGGTAAACTTAAGTATTATGTGACAAGTTTGTATAATAAGAAAATGTAGTGTTACATGGATCATGTAAGTCTTGTTAAAAAGAATAAAAAATGTTTAATGGCCAAAAAATAATCCATTAAGACTCAATCATGTGTGACTCCAGACTCATACACTCATACATGAACATCTTGTCATTGCTGAGGTTTGTTTTTAATGGACTTGGTAAAAAGATGGTGACGGGCAAAATCCAGACTCAAGGCTGTTCAAAAACAAGCGGGTGATGTCACAGCAGGTTGCCACTCAGATAAATGCGACCCCATTCCAGGCAGTAATATTTAACAAGCAGAGTTTAGCAAGTCATCATTGGTGAGGAGGCAGACGCAGCCATTCACTGATCAAAGGGTTGTTGGTTTGACTCGTCCAATCCATATCTCCAAGTTTCCTTGCGCTTGTTCCATTGGTGTGTATACCAGCACTATATGGATGTGTCTGTGAAGGTAAAAAGGTACAAAGACTAAAAAAATGAATGGATGGTAAATGAACTGCATTATAAATGCAGGTCATTTACCATTTAGCTTGTTAGCATGCTACCTTTTACCAAAGTTTGGTCTGATGTGGTGTAGCTTACTTTCAAGAAGTCATAAGTCACGTCATCTGGGAAGTATAACCCAGATTTCCATTTGGTTCACTCACTTCACTAACAACAGCTATTGAATGATCTTCCTAACCTGGTGAAATGCCCTCAAAATGGCCTTTGAATAAAAAGAATCTATCATTATGTCTGGTTGGTCTTTTCTTCACCCACAGGAAAGAAAACCAAATTATCCTGATTGGTGAACAAAAGAGAGGATGCAGCCACCAACTGGGAGGGACAATGGGGCGTGATGTGACAAATAGCATAATAGTTCCCAGAAACCACAAACACACCACAGCTTCCATTCACCTCGTCACCCATCTCAGGGCTACAGGCTCAGCAGACTGAAACGTCACATATCATCCTGTCTTTTAACTGTCCCATCAATTGATTTTTTTTTCCACCCTCCTAAATAATCTTGAGCAATCTCAAGTAGCAAGAGGAAACCAGTGTCTGCAGGCGAAACATTAGAGACCAGACACTCAATTTTAGTTTCTCGGTAACCTGTGTACCACTTCCTATAATATGTACAGTGACGTTACATCTCTCCCTTGTTTCTGGAAGCAAAGGTTTCAATTTCTACATGTTGTGTGTGGAGTTAATAAAGTGAATGGTATTTTGAGCAACTGCTTTGTCAAAAGAGTCACTCTCTTCTTCTGCTCCCTCATCCTCATTCTGTTTCCCTCTTTCCTTGAATTGAGAAAGGATCAGAGAGGAAGGGAAGAGGAGGGGGATGTAGAAAGAAGAGTGGTAGGTGGTTGTTAACCTTTACAAAGGTGCGACGCTGTTGCTTTCTTTCTGTTTCATCTTGTACTTGTTCATCTTGTACTAATTAAAGCTATCAGCACACACACTGAGCGACAAGCGTTTCTCACTATGCTAATTAAAGCATCTGTTTTTACCTAATCTCTGATACTTTGGCCTCGACTGCTCACCACCCTCACTCCACCTCTCCACATCCACAGACAATCTCAAATAAGCTTGTGTTCATCTTGATCATTTAGCAGTCCAACCCTGCTTGTGTTGCTTGTGTCATTTAATATTAATATGCAGACTGACTCAGGTTTAGAGATACATTGATTCACTGCTTCACCTCACACTCCCTCTTTCGCAATTCATCATCTGTCTTCTTCCTGCCTCCCCACCCACCCACACGGCCCTGCTGTCACTTCACCTTCCCTCTCATCCTTCCTCCTCTGTCTCCTCTGTTGGGGGAGGGAGTTCAACAATCATTATTGACCTTAGCACTGCTTTGTCACACGTTATCAGACAGTGTGGGGATTTCCGCCAAGTTCCAGTTCCTCGCATCATGAAACTAGAATTTAATTTTTCCTAGAAAAGGTGAATCGCAGTTCAGTGGAACGGAAAACACTCTCAGATGACAGAAGTCTTTAAGTGGCGGATCTTAGAGCAATTTTAATGAGACATTAACGCATGATAACTGACAGATCTGTCGGGTACAGATCTGTCAGTTATGCTTAATACATTTACCAGGAAAATTATGACTACAAGTAGAAACCGCCCTGTGACTTGACAGTCAGCTGCTAAAAAACATCCAACAGGCTCTAGTGTTTTTTTTTCTTTGTGACTAATCAAAAAGACGCTGACATAAAAACGTAGAAATGTCTTTGTTCTTCTGAGCTCTACATGGTCAAAACAAGAGCGTGATGCTCATGTAACATTCAGTCGTATGAAAAAGATCACATACTGTCTTCTTTCCACATTACTTTATGTTTTGAGCAGCAGGTATGAATGTATAAAATCGGCTCTGAGCAAGACAGAGCTCAGGAGGCTGGAATCGCACAGATACATCTGAACATTGTCAAGAGCTATGCATTAATGGGAGTCATGGGTAATGGACACAGAAGAGCCAGATCTCAACACACATTGACCTGCATCAAATGCACCAACCAGCTGAGACAGTCAAAGGTGGAAAATTTGAAACAGAGAAGAGAAGAAATATACATCTGTGATGTAAAATTTGTTCAAGTTTCAGCCTGCGCACATTAACTTGTGGGAATCATGTTCTGGCCTTACAAGACTTTTAACATTTCAGAACAGCACAGTCTACAGGAGCAGGACTCATTACAATAATACTGTGGTTGGAGAGATCTAGTATTATATATAGCTATATCTAGTTTTAGCTAATATTATCTCCCATTTAAAGGTGATCCAGCTACAAGAGTTGTTTCTTTTTTCTGCTACAATAAAGTCTGAAGACTGAAATCTGCACCACCTGCAAAGTGATGGTGATCTATGTCAAGCAAAGGCAGGTTGAGTGGAGTGATGTCTTTGTTGTATAGTTGTATAGTTTGTATAATCTGGGTTTAAGGAAGGTCAGACTGGTGCCTCATCAGGAATACAAAATTTCTATGACTGTCGAAGTGAAGATGGAGCTGAACTTGACGGCTCCTCTTTAAAACTTGTTATACAACTATGATCCCAGATACAAGCAGTTTATTTTACAGTTAGAAGTTAAAAGAATAAGGATGTCAAGCATCCAGAAGGATCTTGATGCAGAATTGCTGATCTTTCACATCTCCACAGCAAGACAGGTGGTCTGATCTTCTGATTAGGATGTCTGCTCTGCTTGTGAAGGTTTTTCATGTATGCCCATCTGGGAGCAGACCCCAGGGCAGATCTATAAAATAAAATAAAGAAGCGCAAGAGCCTTGGAATCTGTGAGGAGCCAGAAGACATGGCCGAGGAGAGAGCTGCAGAGTTCTAGTAGTGATCCAACTTCAACTTGGATGAATGCTGAAAAGCAACAGATCATGATATGTACTAGAATTTGGTCCAAAGGCTGATCTTAAAAATTTAAAGAAAAAAAAAAAACATGTGTAGTTTGCACACAGGTTAAAAGCTCTTCTATGCGTTTGTGTTGTTTAGTTAAACAGATACCAGTTGGGTAATTTAACCTCCTCTCCTTTTATGTGTTATTGTTTCCTTCTTTCCCGTACCACAGGGAAAAATCTATAAATGGCCAAATAACAGATTTTTACCAGCGCAAATATTTGCTTTGAACGGGGATGGAGAGGAAATAATCTGTTTTCCTTAGTCTGCTGAGCAACATGGTCGAAGCAAACTATCTTTTCTGTCAAAAATCCATAACTCTGCAGGATGTTCACTTCAACCAATCAGAAGACATGAATCTTGCCAACGCTCTCCTCCATCTCCCTCTGTCCCTCAACGATTTTTTCTTTCTCTCTCTCTCTCTCTCTCACACACACACACACACACACATCCTGCCGAGGAAAAGACACAGGGTTGGCAGACAAGCAGCGCTGTCATTTGTCAGCTACATCCCAGAGGTAAGGTATGGGATAGGCTGCAAGTGTGTGTGTGTGTGTGTGTGTGTGTGTGTGTGTGTGTGTGTGTGTGTGTGTGTGTGTGTGTGTGTGTGTGTGTGTGTGTGTGTGTGTGTGTGTGTGTGTGTGTGCAAGTGTGTCAGCTAAATCAGGCGTAGATATAGGCACTGATGCTGTATGGAATAATCAAACAATTGATCCAAAATTTAGTTTGATGTTTCCTGGCTTGAAATTCAAGAGGTTGGAGTGAGAAGGTAGAAAACAAGAGTGAAGAACATGAGGCAAATAGGGGAAGAAGAAAGGTGCAGAGAAAACAAAAAAAGAAGTGCGTTTTGGAAATTCTGAAGGAAACGGAGGAAGTGTGAGCGGAGAACACTGTCCGGAGCTGTGGATATTAAAATACATTCTTCTTCTTAATATTAATAATTCTCGCTGTGGCCACTGAAACAAGCCCAGTCTGGCTCATATGTGTGAATATGTTATGGCACAGTCTGAGATGGAGATGTTGGGAGACTTTTAAAGTATCTTTAACAGTCCTGTATAATACACTACTGCCATCCTGTGGTGGGACACAGGACTCATTGAGTGGTGGTGGGACTCATTGATCCAATGGGCTCCTTATAGAAGACTATAAAATGACAAGGAACATAACTAAAAGGATGGAATATTTTCTCTGTGCAATTTCTTTGAACTTTGGACCTTCTACACCACATTAGCATTGCTTTCCCTCAAACACACACATACACTGTAGCTGTACAACCTCATTTATAAATCTACACACACACACACAGTCCACAGTGGGCAATGCAGCCCTAATATTATCCATTACGCTGTGATCTCCACTAATAGGTCACTCCAGTGGCAGGCTAATTCAAGAGACTCTGATTAGCATAAGTGAGCTATGGCTTTCATTAGCCTTATAAGGGATTCATAATGCTGAGCAAACTGAATGAGATCCTCTACATACACTGTCTGTGATGAGCACTAGAGTGCTTTACATAACCTGTAAATAAATACACTTATCCAGTGGTTAGATATATGGAGGGCAATCAATTTGTAAATACAAAGGAAATTTAAACAATATTAACGTAGCAGTGATGAAACTACCCTTCTATGGGCCACTAATGTATAAAATACAGACAGAACAAGAGGCAGAAACAAACCAGCATTTGTCTTTTAATGTTAACATGCTGGTTTGTTAGAAATAGAAACGAGCAAAACAACACTATATTTAAACTTTGACACATACAGAAAATAGAATTCACCTAACCCTAATATATTTCTTCAATGAATTCTCAGCTTGAGGGCTTAAAACCTGTTGGACATCAGGTATACCGAGACAAATCCCACTGTGTTGCATAAGTGGGTCGGTGGACCATCACAGCCAATTTTCAGTCGTCGGTGACCTAATCCAGTTAAGATGGAGTCTACAAGCTCCTCCAGAGCAACACAAGGTATTATACATCTGTTTCACAGGCTGAGTTGCACCTCGCATGACTACTTAACTGAACTTGTAAGTGGAGAAGGTGCAGCCTGGTGTCCTCTTGTGGTTTGGCTTTAGCTGCTGGAAAGTTAAAGACCATAAAATTAGTTTGGAGCAATAAATTGTTTCAACCAGCTGAGAGGTTTTTGCCTGGCCAATCAATTTTTGGATGAAGTTGCTAGCCATGCTATGCTGCTGTGGCCTTCCTGAGTCAGTGTAATGCTGAGTGGGATGCTTGTGTGCATGTGTATGCGTGTGTGTGTGGGTATATTGACACTGGGGTGTCTGGCTGAGTAATGGGGGCATAGCAAAGTTTAGATGGCTTCTATCCTCCTTCCTATCCAGTGCTGGAGAAGGTCATCACTCATACAGACAGAGAGGGAGAGAGGGGCAGAGTGAGCGAGCGACGGTGCTCGACCAGGCAGGAGAAAGAGTGTGAACAAGTCAGTGTGTGTGTGTGTGTACAAGCGGGAGAGCATGAATGAGACAGAGAACGGAGCAATAGTATGAAGAGGGACAAAGACAAATGGAAGCAGAATGAGACCCAACAAGTTAGAGGTGAGGTGGGAAATGTGTGTGTGTGTGTGTTCAAGAACGCAATAAAGTTCTCTCTTCTGGGATCCTACAACCATTGGCCTCCAACTATGACAAATGTTTTATACGTGTGGACTGGCGTCAGCCACTAGCTCTACCGACTACAAAGCCCTAAAGCCTCACTAAGGCTCAGCAAACACTCCAGTCTGTGCCCATCACTGCATCACTTCCAGACTCAGTCAGCTGACCGTACAACGCGGCAGTCTCACAATTTTTTCGGTGAATTCATGTCTAAGCGGTCGAGTCTGTGCTTCATTTCATTTCAGACATGTGATGTAACAGATGCAGTGTGAAGCACCATGTGAATGCTTTTGATGGAGAGAGCGCAGGACCTTGATATTTTTGTGTGAGTGTTTTGTTTGTATTTGCGATGGATCCATCACCCATGCGGCAACACTTTGATGTTATTACTCTATATAACTGTACAAATGGAGGATCTCCTGAAATATTGAGGGAAATAAATCAGTTGATCCAGATCTTTACAAGCTGCAGTGCGGTTTTTGTATAGCTCAACTTCATCTGTGGCCTCTGAAAGATCATGTTCGTACTTTAGAGATCATTCTAGAAAATACAATTCACCTAACCCTAACCTGACAGCTCTATTACCCTGCCATCCCGTTGGGTTGCAGGTGATTAGTGCTTTAATTTATGGGTTTTGCCCAAAAAATACATTCTGTGAGGCCAAAACAACCTTTGACCACCAAAGTTGAATCACTTCATCCTTGACTATGTGAAAATTTCTACCAAATTTGAAAGGATTCCATAGAATCCACATCCAGAAAGATCACATCCACAAAAATAGGATATACAGAAATCTTTTTGTGTTGTGTTTATTGAATAAAACCATGGTTTCTTCTACTCTGATATGTGGCTGGAACAATTCACTGCCTCTTGAAGCTTCATCTCTGACCTATAAAAGATCATAGTCAGAGATTTAAAGGATTATTATGCAGTTGTAATTCTTTGCCAACCAGTTCATTTGCAGGGTATTGGTCCTTAAATTCATGGGATTTGGCCAAAAAAAAAACAAGGTCATGGTGACTTTAAAATGTAACCTTAAGCTAGAAAAAATCTAGTAACTTCATCCTTGTGTCTAGGTGAATGTTTCTGCCAAGTTTCTGAGAATTACCTCAGGGTGTTTCCTAAAATATCACATCCACAAGAATAGGATGTACAGAAATCATCTTGTGTTTATGGAATAAAACATACATCTATGCTGATATATGACTTGTCATATATAAGTGGAAAATTTTGCTGCCTCTTCAAGCTTCATCTCTACATCTTTACACTGGCACCCAGGGCTTCAGTGGTGAACGGCTCAGCTTTCATGTAGCATTTTGTCAGAAAATCAAACCTCGAAGACAAGTAATGACCAGACAGACAGCTACAGGCTACAGACTGTGCCATGTTTCATTTTCTCATTTTCAGTTGTACAGTGTTGGTGGGTGATGGGCTCCCAGTCGTCCCTAAAATCGTTTGCAACTCAACTTTCAATAAATCTCTAGGCTTCGTTTCATTCAGTCAAAAACTACATCTTTTTTAGGTTGTTATGAAGAGATAAATCCTGGAGCTGTTTCCAGAGTAATGTGATGACTGTTTAGAGACGGCAGGAGATTTCACTGGGATATGAAAACATTTGTTGTTTAGCAGGAAGCTCCAAATCATGTTAGTATTGTAATATCTGCTAATTAGCACTGGCATAACAGATCTTTTTTTTCAGGCAATGACTGTCTACATTTCTTGGTTCCACTGTTTCTCACTGAATTTTATAACATTTTCAGTATTCCAGAGGCAGTGGGATCCCTGATTATACAGCGTTCACAGCTATTATTGCAACATCCGAGTCACTCCTTTCAGTGTCAAAGTCCCCTTGTTTCCAACATGGTCGACAGCCACGTTGTCAGTTAGCTTCCTTCCACTCTGGTCTGATACCTGCTGAAAACTATGACGGATAACAAACGAACTCTGAATTCATTTATAGCCCAAAGCCTTAGTTTTTCATTGTCAGAACTTAGTCAAACATTCTACAGAAAGGGACAATTATTCATAATGTAGCAGTCAGAAACGAGGCAGGGTAGATGACTCACTGTCCATCAAACAAACATTCACAGTTCTTTTGTAAAGCAGGTCACTTCATTGACAGACTGGATGGTCTCATCACTCGCTCTAAGAAAACTAACATGTTCAGAGAGATGATGTGCATTTAGCCTGGTGCCATTTTATCATTCTTTACTGAAGATATGTTTCTTCTTTGTCTTGTATTTAATACGTCAATTTAATTTGAAACAATCCTGTGGAAATTAACAGCTGCACAGTGCAAATTAAGATGTTAAAACAATTGTTTCTTGATGTTGTGATTGCCTGTAGTCTAATAGTTGCTTCATAATCCTTACTCTACAAAGTCTTAAAGGAATAGTTCAACAATTTGTTACATGTACATATATTTATTTACTAAATGAAGTCCAGCCAGTGACAGCAGTAAAAGTATATTCATAGAACTACTGATAGGTGGATTGTGGTTTCCAGGCCTTATGCTATGCTAAACTAACAGGCTGCTAATTGTAGTGTCATGATTAACAGAAAGACCAAATCACACAGTTAATAATTAAAATAATTTATTTAAAAACATAAGTTAATTATAAGATCAATAATCATCCATAAACACTGTCCACGTTCACACCGTTTGATGTAAACAACGACCCCTTTCAAAAAACAAACAAACAAAAAGAAGTTACATTCAAAGAACCTATGTCGTCAACCGCTGCCTCCTCGATGGACGGTCCAAACATTTCAGTGTGTCCGATGTTCCCGGACGCATCCAGGGATCCGTTTCCACGGAGCCTTGATAGTTCAGATTGTGAAGAGAAAACTCATCGTCGGATAGATCCGCCTGTCCTGAAGAACAGGAGCAGAGAGCTGAACGCAAACTGCTGCACGCAAACCAGGATTTTCATCGCAGCATCAAGCTCCAGGGAGAGCTGCACAACCCACTGCTTTTAGTGTGTAGACAAATATTTGGAGAATAAAAATGGTAATGTAATTCTTCATCCAACTAGAACAAACTGTTGGTATTTGAATACAGACTGAATATAACGACCTCTGGGCTTTTGAAACTCATTAGAGCTCTAATGTGAAATTTTTGAATCAGACAGAAAAATACTCCACTTGTTTTCATACAACTGAAATGAAATAATTACACAAAACATAACAATCAATAGCATTGAATCTGTCCAGACGTACCGGCTGTGTTGCCACGGTGACGACCCGTCCTGTCCCGGCTCCCTCCCTCGCTGCTCTGCTCCGCCTCCTGCTGCATCCTGGTGTCTGTGTAAGCGTTGTAGTCGTAGTGTTGGCTGGAAGCTGCTTGTCCCTGAACCTGGATCACACGACACCAACGGAAACACTTGTGACTACCTCAGGCTGCACACGGGTCAGAGACCTGTGAGAGGAGTGTGTTGTGTGTAAAGCAGAGAACCTGAGGCTGCTGGGACTGTTTGGCCAGACGCCTTCTCTCCCTGGCTGACAGCTGGGGGGGCTGCTTAGACTCTGGGGTGCGGGGCAATGGGAAGGCATCGCCTAGGGGATCTCAACATCCCACACACAGACAAACAAAACCAAAGCAACATTAGTTACAAGCATCTTTCCACTGAGTTAGAGGATATATTACTATACTGTGTTTAGCTGTTCACACTCTTCCCACTTGGTTCCAGTCATACCACATACTTACAGTCCTCATCTAAACAATTAGATGGATGGAGTTCATTAAGGCTGTAACAACTAATCGATTAAAATGGATTATTAAATTAGTTGCCAACTATTTTAATAATCGATTAGTTGGGCCTATGTCACCATACACAGAAGTACGGTGGCAATGTTTCTTAATGCTAGCTGCTGACGCCGTAAAACAAGAAAAAAAAGGAGATGAGAACCATTGAAAAGTTTGAAAAAATGGCAGTAGCGGAGACAGCAGAGGATAAGGTTGTAACAGTGGACGAGGCTAACGTTAGTGCTGACTGAGACGAGTGCATGAGCCGAGTCTTCAAAAGTCTTGGAGCACTTTACCCTGAAGCCTTCAAAGAACAGGCCTGGGTGCAAAATTGTTTATACGTCAAAACGGACACAAATCTGGTGGAAACAGTCAGATATATCAAGGCTCATTATCTGAAACGAGTGAGTCGAAATGAGACGCTGGCATATAATGTGACATCTTAGAGTTTTTGAATTATTTGATGCTTTTTATCATTCAGACCGTTCACAGTAAATCCTTCGTTTACTCAGAACAGTGTAATTTCTTTTCTGCACCTTAATGTGCATAAATTTAAGTTTTTATGTGCGAGTTGTTTGAAACAACTTTTGTACAAAAACAAAAATCTGGATTTCTTTTTCCCCTCTTTCTATCCAATTAAGTTGGTGGTCTTACCAATGAACGCACTCTCCGACTCCAGCAGAGAACCTCTCACTGATCCCATTGCACTCCTCTGAAACACAAACACAAGCCTTGTCATGAAGAGTTACAGTCAGTCGATAAACAATATATGTTCTTGATTTTAAAATATATATCTATCTCACACCATTATTTCTTTTCTACTCACCAGATAATCATGTTGCCGTGGCGGGGACAGGTCTAAATAAGCTGTAACACAAGATGGACATTTGTGACTTTCTCTTGCTTCTTACAAGATTGAAACCACCATAAAAGGATAAACAGGAAGTCAAGAACATGCAGAGCGCTCTAACCATCCTGAACCGTCGACCTCTGGCTGCTGAACTGGTGATATGAATCCCTGTAGTCGTGTCTTCTCCTGCCACTCAAATTCATTTCCTCCAGCTTAGGATCCTCACTGGTGTCCAACCTGGACTTTCCATCTGATGCACAAATACACACAGTGACCAGCTGACAGCTGACATGGTCTATATTCAGTGGTGTGATCATGGTTTCCAAAAACTGTGTGTTACCTGTGTTTTTGAGCTGAAGGGTGTCGTGGATTCGCAGCAGATTTCTGGGCTCCGTGTTTTTGGAGCTGGGTCTTCTGACCGGAGCTTGTAGCCGCAGCCTGGCCATGTCGAACACGTCCACCAGGGGGCGCTCTCGATGTCTGCTCGAATGAAAACCTATCCGTGTTACCTCTCACATTTCTATTCTACAGCCTATCTGCAAATATACCACCTTGCCAATTTCCTCTGCCTAATAAACGTTCATTTGCCTGGTCAGAGTTTCCAGACGTGTGCACATTCTCCAGGCAAAATAATCAAGCTTCTATTAAAAACCTCCTCAACAACCGACACTGAAGGAATCCCAACTGGGAGAAGATGATGACTGACGGCAACAGTGGTGAAGACAAGAACTCCCATAATCCCACAGGGGTAATGTTTGGATTGAGAGACAACTAGCAGCAAAAACTTACATACTGCATCTTTAGCGTTAACGTTACAGTCAAAAGGGTATTTGATGAAACAGTTATTTATAAATTTCCACCGAATACCCATCATTGTTTGTTTCTACTATTTTTTCATCAATCTTACCAACTAGGTAACTGTACATGTTCCAGCGACTCAATATGAAAATATAATTTTCTATTCAAATTGCAGTTTCTATTTGTTTTTCATATTAGTTTGGGGAACACATATTCCTGTTTGATAAACACAGCAGATGGATCCACAACCATGTCCAATTTGTGGTTAGATCTGTGCATCAGTTCTGAACGTTGGAAGTCCACACATGTTCCAATATATCCACAAAACTCTGTACTTAATGTGTTGAATTTTAACACTAATGATTCAGCGCCACCACATCTGACCTGTCACTCAAAGGAGAGTCCAGTTCATCCCAGTCTTCCTGCTGCAGACGACCCCCAACGCGTTTTTGTTCGCTGCGAAGCTGCCGACGCAGAGCGGACAGTTCGCTGAGCACGTCTCGCTGGTCACCTGAAAACACCAGAGTAAATTTAAATTAGCTGTACTGACATACACTGATGAAGTAACGGGTGCATGTGTGAATTTATGTCATACTTGCTGCTCTGAGCTGGTTCCTACAAGCAGGGACAGGAGGAGACTGAAGACCAGACAGAGAGCGCTCCTGTAACTCAAAGGTGAGATAAAAATAAGATATCCAGAGCAAGAGAGAATATTTCAATCAATCTTTAAGTTTAATTATCCTCCGTTTCTGTTTGACTGTTTTGACAAAACACATTTTTGTTTCTGTAAAACAAACAAACCTGGACCAAAAACGGCCACATTTCTTTTAAAGGTAAAGTAACCGACACTAGTCCAAAGCACTTCTTGTGAACTTTAATGAAGATCTTATCACAGAAGAAGAAAAAAAAACTCTGCAACTTATTTACAGAGATGGGGATAAGGGGCAGTGGGAGTAAGAGATGGTAAATGTGACACATGTTAAAGGATTACCAGGAGAACAGCTGCACTACTGTAGGACAATGTGCTGATTTGAATGTGATGGATTGGGACTGCAGTCAAAAGACTGGTGGTGACAATAAGGCAAGTGCATGAAAGGAAGAACAGCGGCTGAGGAACAGAAACTGAAACGGTATCGTGATCTGACAGGTGGATGAGGAGTCGGTGGAGAGATATGAAAGCTATGAGAAATGACAGACATGAAAATGGATGTGAAGGTTGCACTAACAGTGATTGACAGGTGAGCAACATCAGCTTTGCTGAGTTTCACACAGCCAGCAGGTCAGTACCGTTTTGTCCAATTTGTCAACATCTGTGACAGCTGATCCCAAAATAGGCGTCTGTATCATGTGTTTGTCCAGTAACATTTAATTACCATCCCACATATGTTGGACCCTCTAGTTTGTTGATATGTTGCTGTAATGATGTAGCAGTGATGTTGGCTATAACAGAGCCATCACATCCTCTGCATGTTAGTTACAGCAGCAGCTACAGTTTAATAGTCATATTGTGGGATTATTTTGGTTGATGTATAATTTGAGAGGTTATGCCAGGTACCGTTATATTCCTTGTTATGTCAGCTACAACACCTACACTCTCAGAATCTGACTAATATTAATAGTTTTACTATGAGTTTATGAAAGAGGGACACTGATTAAGTTTATTTTATGTCCAAACAAGCACGTTTCTCCAGCCTTGCCTATTCAACTATTTTTATACTGTGTACTTTGTGTGCATGTGTGTGAGACTCACAGACAGGGGGGCAGTAGAGTGCTGGCTGTCAACAGTCGGGGGTCTGGGTGTGGACTGGTGTAGCCCGTGTTTTTTCTGCAGGGTGGGGATTGGAGGTGAAGGCTCCCTGTGGACCTAAAGAAAACACAGCCACTGTTTCACTGCATGCTCTTAAAAACACACACACACAGCTAGTACTGGAACTTCACCAGTTAGAGGAAGAGTAGAGTAATTTCTGGTCTGTTAAAAAAAAAATCTGTGAACCAACCTCCTCCACCCGAGCCTGCCTCTCCAGCTCATACTGCCTCCTCAGAGCTGCGCTCTCCTTCTCTTCTGCTTCCTTCTTCTTCCTCTCAGCTTCCTTCTTCCTCTGCTCAGCCATATTGATCAGCTCTTCATTCTTGGCCTTTTGCTAAGGAACAAAAAAAAAATGGTTACCGATTTACTATTTTCTGTAGTCTTTTATTCTCAAATTATAGAACAGCAGGCACCAAACGTGCCCATGACCATGTCTTTACCTCCATTGCCTTTCGTTTCTTCTTCTCTTGTTCTTCCTCGTACTCTCTACGGATACGAGCTCTCTGCTCCGCCAGCCTCTTCTCTTCTTTCTCTTCCTCCAGCCTGACCCGTTCTCTCTCTTCTGCCTTTTTACGCATTTTCTCTTCAATCTGTTAACACAGATTAATGAAACCCCATAAACCTACTTTAGCTTAGAACAGCTTTCATGTTCAGGCTGGGGAAAATCTCTATAAATGCAGGAAGCAAATTCAGATCTCCTGACTATTCCTCAAGTGTTTAGTTTCAGTTTCAACAACATAATCTCAATGATGCTGGACAAGGCAGCCAGCAGAGGAAGCAGGAGCTGTTTCAAGGTGTACCTGCTGTTTGAGGTAAGCTTTGTACTTGTCCTGCTCCTGGAGCTGCTGCTGAGTGGGCTGGGTGGTGAACACGTTGCCTCTGGCAAACTGGGGGGTTTGGACATGAGTGAAACCTACACAAAGAAGAAGACAACAAGAAAATTAGCAAGAGACAAACATAGAGCAAAGTGTTTAGTTTTCCTTTGAAATTTTGCTGCTTGTTTTTATTTTTCCTGTCTTTTACAGTTCATTCTGACTGTGTTAAAAGCAAAAATAAAATATCACTGTTATTTTCACGCCATACTGATGTCTTGGCAGTGACCACTAATGAGAGTGTCGTCCATAACACCTTTATCTTCACAGTTGCCGAAATGTGATGCTATAAATATTCGAATGGCAAAACACTGCTAAAGAAATTAGGAGTAAATCTGGTTACGGTACCACAGAGCCTGTCGCTAGTGTCATGGCGGCTGCACTCTGCTACAGTACCAGAGACCCTCTCGCTGGGGTCGGGCTGGTCCGTGTGTCGTGTCTTCGCGGCGCCGGCGGCCCTCCTCCGCCACAGCTCTGGGTGGCTGTAGGCCTCCTCGTTCAGCTTGTGCATCTGGTTGAGGTCGGCTGAGCAACAGAGACAGTGGGTTAGAAACATAACAAATCATATGGATGAAAAAAAAAAAAAAAAAGCAAAGACGCTACAAAGTGGGATTTACCAATGAGATTTCCAGTGCTGTCTCTGAGTGGAGCTCCTCCTCCACCTCGACCCCACGGCTGGTGTTTCCTCATGTCAGCCTCCAGCTGGGCTTCATAACGCTCCATGTCCTCCTGCTCCAGACGCCTCCTTTCCTGCTGCTCCTGGATCTAAAGCAGTTCGGTATTTTCAAAGTCAGATAAATTTCCTCGAATAACAAAAAAATCTCACTAATTTCCCTCACTGCAGTATGAGCCTTTGTCATTAATTCGCATGAATACAGTTCTCTGCAGCTCACTGCTTTTTATTGCACTGTGTTATCGTCCGACATGTTTATCAAAACATGGGCTATTGAATTCAGAATATTCCTGGTTACCACAACTCCTTACGATGACAAGTTAATCTTAAATACTGTGACCTGTCGACATGACAAGGGAAGAAAGTAAACCGGTGGAGTGTGATGTGTGTTCCATCATAAACTGAAGAAGCCACTTGGATGAAGGTGAAACATCTAGCATCCCACGTGAGATACGATGGCCAGGACGAATGAGAATCTCCACAAAGTAAACTTTCCTGGCTGGAGGAGACTTGTGTGATTGCGTGTGCTGCCTGGTAAACGCTAAAGCAAAAGCCAGAGAGGAGTTCTGTTGCCGTGTCTAGAGGGAAAATAAAACTGGGAGTGATGGGACTGAGCAGCACAACATGAACACTTGAATATGGGGAGATATCACAAACACTTCTACAGTCGACTCTATCAACACATTAAGGGGAATCTAAGAGCGTAATTCAACTAAACTTAGACAAAAACCTTCAAGTCTTTACTACATCTGTTTTACCTTGTTGTAAAGCTCGAGGCTCCCTCTCCTGGAAGCTTCCTGCCAAAATATCACAGACTAGGATGCAGTGAATTCATCTCCTCTTCAAAGTTATCGGCTGCTGTTTAGCTTTGTGTTCTCTGCTACTGCTATCGACTCCCAACAGCAATGAAGGCTGCGGTGCGTTAAAAGTCTTCTGCCCTAAAAATTATAAACCTGTTACCATAAATTTAACCTTAAATTCAAAGTGAATACGTTACCCACTTTAAATGTAGACCATGCTCACACCCACATTTGGCATATTAGGACTCACCTGAGTCTCTACTGAGAAAGAACAAAGAGATTCTTGCCTGAGTATTTTAAAAAGATGGTCCCTCCGTGATCAGTTTAAATCTGTTCACATCAACGATTTGTTCCCATTGTACTTTGGTCTTAGCTTGACAAAGATCACAGACACAGGTTGAAACAGAGTCGACGTACCTGTTCTTTGAGGGCATCTCTGTAGCTGAGGATCCTCTCCCTGGTCGACCTGGATCTGTCTGGAGGGAAAACTCTGACCTGCGAGTCACCGGCAGCAGTCTCGGTGCTGGGCCTGTCAGAAGAGTTACACAATCACAGGACTCAAATCTGAGCATGACTCCTGCTTCACTGTTACGTCACTGGCAAAGACGGCAAATCACAAGAGGGCACATATTTCTTTACATATGCTGCAAAAGTCTGTTTCACTTAAAGTCATGTGGAGGAGATGGTAGCTATCTGATACCATTGATGGACCACAAGATGCCTGTGTTCTAGTAAACGATCACTTTACTGACAACTGGTTGTTGGCTGTTTAATGCAACTTGTATCCTGTTTCCACGCCAACACAGTAAAAGTCAAGAGGAAATATTTACTGAATTGATAGTTCAGGGAAGCTGCTTCCACTGTGCTGACTGTGAGGGCTGTGGTTCCCATACTGGCTGAGAACAGCTCCCCCTGGTGGTACATTCCAGTAGGACATAGGGAGGCGGGCACCAGGAGCAGATACGTGACCGTCTGGACAGAAAAATGCAACATGTTAAAATTACAATGCCTCCCAGCATATTTTGTTCCCATTTCCACTTTAAGAGAGGAAGCTGGTGCTTACAGTAGGCAGTGTTTGGGTCGAGCAGGTTTCTGTTGCCACAGCAGTGATGGGGGTCGCCATATGGGCTCCTGTAAGCTTCACCGAGCGTTGACGGAGGATGTGGAGCAAACAGAGGAATTCTGGAGACACAACGTAATGTGTAAATAAGGAGCAGTAGTTTTATTGCCATTTTCTGTGGCTAAGTGTGTAGATAAGAGTTGATCTTGAGCTGATCACTCTATACTTAAAAAATAAAAATGACATGTCAAATGACTTTTCAGCATCTTAACAAAGGTATACCTGGGGGTGTCTGTAGCTCTGAGGAAGGACGGACCAGCAGGTTGGTTGTTAGGAGATAAACCTCCTCCTCCTGCTGCTCCCAGACCCAGAGCAGTGCTGTACTCCAGCAGAGGAGACTGGAAGGCCACGTTAGGCTGCTCAGGAGGAGGCCGTTCTCTCTCTCTTACACCGACCTTCTCGTTATTAGGTAAACCTCTAGATGATGATTCACTGTCTCTTGTTGCTGAAGGCTCCAAAACCTGAGGCTCATTTCTCCTGGTTAAACCAAACTGTCTGATTCGGTCCGGCTAGTTTGTGGAAGACAAAATTAAAGGAAACAAACATTTACTAATACTCAAAGATCAACTCAAGTCGGACTAATAGGATTCTAACGGGGTAAACTAGTTAGTTAGACTTTTATCCAAACCCATTGTGAAACACAGCAAGTTTGCAAAGAAAAACATTAGTCACAGTTCTTGTTCCTCAAATGTGGCTGGAGGGTAAAACAGCCAAAGTGTTCAATGAATTAGGAAACTTGTATCAGCCTCTGTGTATTTAAAAGTGACGGTCGTCAGGTTGCAACTGACCTGTTTCTCAGGATCATTTGCTCCCGTTGCAGCAACTTTGAGCTCCAGATCTTTCTCCCTGCGACAGACAGATGCAGCTGTTTTCTAGCGTCGAAGGCTCTCGGCATTTTATCACAGCTCCACAAGTGACACATCAGGAAAATACAAGGCTCTTGTATTTTACAAAAAACATAGTATGTGCTTATTTAACTTAGGCGTTCCACTTGGCACTGACCTCTTCTTGTTCCTGTGCTGCTCGGCAATCTGCTCCTGCAGCTCCTGTCGGTATCTCTCCTTCCTCCTCCTCAAAGCTTCATCTGTATCAGCTGCTCCTGTAAAGACGGGACACAGTTTGTGATGAGGTCACAGTTGCTTGAGGATTTCACCAGATGTAGAAAACTAATTGAAAACGCCCCGCAGAAGTAACAACACAATCGATCGAATTGATTGTATGTCACGTCTTCATGATGAAAAAAACATTCATCAAAATGCTTGGCCTTTGATTTTCAAAAGTAAATGTACAGTTGCATGATTTTAAAAACAGTCTTTTACCTATGATAAGACCAGTGGCAAACTCAACATCCTCGTTTCCGGTCATTGCTATTGATCGCCTGCCTTCTCTGACAAAAACAACAGGATTCTCCTTCTTCTCCCTGAGAAAAGCCAAATAAAACTGATTGAAAAAAATATATGGACAAAGACAAACAATGTTGATTTATGACATGATTTTAACATGCACATATAAAGAAACAATGAATGAGCTCCATCAGGTACCTTCCATCCATCTTACAGGTTCGTCTCTTCTCATCACTGGCTTCAACTCCCTTCTGTCTGCGTCTTCTGCCTTCCATGAGCTCCAGCTCCTCTTTGAAATACTCGTCTTCGTCTGACTCCTGGTACTCTGGCCTCCCCAGCCGGTCAGAACACCTCGGAGACGGTGATAACTGCTCTTCTTCGTCCTCCTCGGGACAGAGAGTGTTGACCTGAGCAAGTCGCTGAGTCCTGTGCGAGCTCTTACTGTCCTCTGTCAGAGTGGCTGCGTCTCTGCGTGAGGAGGTTTGCTGTTTGGGAAGAATACCAGTCTGGTCTTCAAGCAGAAGATGCTACAGGAAATATGATTAGTAGAGCAAGTCAGAAAGAAAACTTCTAGAAAGAAAACTACCCTGCTGAAATCCTAATATGCCAAAGTCTCCACCATTTTTGTGGCAAGTACGACAATTTCCCTACTTCCCAGTAATAGTCATGAACTGAGTCCCATTTTTGGAAAAACATGGAGCCTTTACCTTGAAAGATCTTCTGTTATCAAGGTGAATTAACGGTCCAGGCTCTGCAGGGTCAAAGTGCTTTTTCTGTAAAATAAAAAAGATTCCAACATTTTGAATTTTACTCGTCCTGTGACATAGATTCAACAAAAACTAGTGTTTATGCTGGGTATGTCTGACACATGTACATGAGCACTATGCATTATGGGATATCGGTGGTGTCTTCCAATACTAACAAATGGCTGCTATGTTTCATGACCTCATTTGGTGCCTTGGAGTCTTCGAAATAGGACGAGCATCGTTATCCAGATACGACACAACTCAGCCTAGAAATGCTGATTTCACTGCATCAAGCTGAGTATCACAGCTTCTGTTTACTTATTAAACATAACACAAACCTTTCACAGCAATTAACATGTATATACACAACACTTTACAAAACATCTTGGACTAAAATAGCTTCTTTTTTTATATCTTGAAGTTATTTTTACTAAATATCTTCAGGACATGTCAACAATTTGGACCAAGGTTATCGGCTAGAGTGGGACACACGAGTAAATAGATCAGTCTGTGACAGTCACCTGAGCCATGTAGCGCCTGTAGTCCATACGGAGCTCATGCTGCAGCCTCTGTTTCTTCCTTTCGTACTCCACACCGAGTGGCAGGCCCACACTGCAACTCTCCTCTGACGGAGCACACACGTTAATATTTTATTTAAAAAAAAAAAAAAAAAAAAAAACACACACAGTGAAGAGTTTCAGGCCAAAACAATACAACACAACTTGCCCTTAACTTCTATCCTGACAACAAGACACTTAGTTTTTCATGTGAAAGATAAATGGTAAAACAAAAAAAAGCCATAACAAACAAAGAACAGAAGAGCAGAAGGTCTGGTCATGTACCGTACCTTTCCCCGGTGCGCTGGACTTGGGAGGGATGTTCTCTTTAACAGTGGACCCATACGTTCTGTGGGGTTTGGCCTGTCAGATAAAAATGGAGGAACGTCATGCATTAAAGTACAGATACAACAGGATCACCCAGCTTTCTCTATACAACTTTAAAACATTTAAAGAGACATGCACAAAATGTCACCACGTGTACATTGTGTTAAAATTTTTGCTGAACCACAGGAAAATAATCACAATAATGTACATCCCCAGCCACACCCCTAAAACAGACTGATGATGCTGCAACTGAATATCCCAAGACACCTCTGGACATGTAGAGACTCATGTGTTGTTGTTAGTAACAGAAGAAACTGTTATACCACAATAGGGAGTGATGATAATATTAAGCCCCCCGCCCCCCCCTGAACTCAACTGAACCAGTTCATAACCAATATTTTATATTTAACCACACCTTTATTTCCATGTAGGGAGGGTCTTGCTCCAGTCTGGCTTTATCCTCAGCCACTCTCGCCTTTTGCTCTCTGATGAACTTCTCCAGCTCATCATCCATGTCCATTTGGTGAAGTTAAACAAACCAGCTGAGAACACAAAACACAATCATGGCTTACATGCATCACTGCTAAAGAGAGCTCCCCTGTTAAAATGGTCTAAGCTACAAATGAGAGTGTCCTCTCATAATGGACCCAATCTACTGTATGTTGAACTAAGGGCCAAATGCCAACCAACACTACAGCAGGTGATCTCAATAATCAGTCTCTCCTCTTGTTTGATGGCTGCAAATCCGAGCACGTGATCGGCATTAATATTGGTGTGCAACACTTTGCAGATCACTTCAATGGCGCATCATCCACAGAGCTGATAAATCCAAGGGACGTCAGTTCAGTGTTTAATCTACTTTAAGACACAAAGCAAAAATAGAGGCCGCATTCACCAGAAGCGTGAAGCAGCACATCTCTGCAGAGGGTCGTACACATGTTCTGGATTTGATATTAACTGTGACATAACTGATTCAAACAGAAACGACACTGTCACTTTAATTTTCCGTTGTCAGGCAACCACAATGAAAACGACAGCGTCACTTTACTGATAGTTAACCCGTTATCTTAGAGATTATCTTAACATAAATACAATTGCTATAAGAGAAACAACTATTGACAAGTATTTTGTGGAAGAGGCTATTTCGGTTAGTTGACACTGAACAATAGCTTCCATTAGCTAGCACGTTAGCATTAATAAAAGAGAGGTAAACCAAAAGTATGGCTAACATAAGCGACAAAAAAGTCTTAAAGCAACCCATAGCTGATAGCTTAACCCACACCCTGACAGCGCTAGTCACCTGGGGTAACTACTGGGTTTCTTGTCGTTGACATTAAACAAAACCTACCATTGAACAGGTCTTGTGTGTGAGGTTCCCGAGAAAGGCAATACTTGCTAGCTTGTAAATGTTGGCGGCGCCTTGGTCGTCTTTAAGCGTCGAAACACAACCTGCTTTATCACATTATGAACGTACTTCCCGCGTTACGTGTCAAAATAAAAGCCCGTGTGAGAAGACGCAACGACAGCTGTCACCTGAGGTCTGTACTTGTTTTATACTTTAGCTGTTTATGTCACTAAAATGTGTGTATTGTGTGAGTGTATATGTGCATTTAGTATTACATGAGATTCATGCATGTATAATGTCTAATATTTTCCTATCTATATCCCATTAGTTTCTGCTCTTTTCAGTACATTGTGTTGTAAAATATTGAGGTGTCAGTTTAGGTCAGGAAAATACTCAGGAAATATAATATAAGGCTGATTGTTTTACCTGTTTTGTTTTATTGGGTAGAATGAATGAGGGAGGACAGTGTATGTCGTAGTGTTTTCTTAGTTGGCTGCCACGATGGGGATGTCCAGCCAGGGTGCCAAACAGGCTAGGGCCACTGAGCGTGACACGTTCTGTGCTCTTATTTTGAAGGTTAATTAGCACACATCCTGGTTTACACTGTCTACCTTGACAGATGGCGCCTCAGCAGTGTAACCGTTTGTTAACATTACCGAGAGGTACTGAAGCGTTGTTCACACCCACTCCCTCGTCAGACTCAGCCCACCCTTTGGGGAACACATGTTGCATTCATGTCCCAGTAAAAGCACTGTTAAAGCCTAAAGTATCTAAAGTCACACCAAAATATTTTGTGTATATATATATATATATATATATATATATATATATATATATACACATACATATATACACACACACTTAATATAAAAACTAAATCTACTTTAATGTAATTCTCTCTTTTCATATATTATTCTCAGATTACAGTTAAATATAATGAATGTCTTAATCAGTGAGTCTGATCCACTTATGTAGTATTATTATAATATTTATGGATACTATTTCAGTCTTTTTTTAAGAAATACAGGGACACATAAGTGTTTCATTTGCAATTTATTGCTTATATAAACGCTCTCTAAACAACTTTTGGTAAAAATAAAATCTATCAATAATAATTATAAATAAAATCATCACAATGACTTTTACATGACATTATATTGCACAATTATAAGCCTTAACAAGAATCACAAAACACAAGTGTCGTTGCTCAGGTTGTGTGTAGGAGGAATGTTCAGAGGTCCGTGGGCATCGACACACACTGGCTGCCTCTCAACTTCATCTGTCTTTGCTGCTTTTAATCACAGTCTAGAGATGATCAGTTTTAGAAACTGAAGACAGAACAATTGCTGACAAACTGTTACTGTGCCTTAGAATAGACTTTATAGACTGTCGTGATTTACACAGAAAGATTTAGTTTGTTGTGGTACAGATCGGATATTTTCAGTGCCATTAAAATTAGAAAAAAAAAACTGCAGACAAGGGTCACATAATGTCAAAAATACAATTTGTTCTAGTGTGAATGTGGCCATCTGGTACAAATGTGATCAGTCTAGTGTCTAAAGAGGAAGAAGTCAGGCTCTGTGTGGTTTCTCCCCGTTCAGACACATTTAGATTTGTACCACAACAAAGTCAGTGCCGCGTCGGCTCGACGATTCATCGTTTCACAGCGAAGTTCTACCAACAGAGTCAGCGTGTGTGTCTCAGAGCTGCTGCTTTCTGTCTGAGGTTTAATCAAAAGGCTGTCTCCCTGTCCAGCCTGGCAGTTTATGATTGGACCGCTACAGAAAGGCCTAAAAGATGAACCAGCAGAGCCTTAGTGTCGTCCACACCGTGTGTGTGATCAGTGTGCGTGTCTGTGTGTGTGTCTGTGTGTCTTGGTCAGATGTTGTCCACCTCTGTGCTGAGTTCAGGACACAGTTCCTTGAGTAACATTTCCATCATCACCTAACGGGGAAAGTAAAAAAAAAAAAATCATCAAGTTTACAGCCATCATCACATATGGTGTATTTCTGTGTGAGACAATGCTTGATTTACTGTGTGTTGTTCTCACATAGAGAAGATGTTTATTGGCACTAGCCTCCTGCAGGGCGTTGAAGATCTTGATGATCCCATAACGAGCGTTCTGCTGTCCAACTAAATTTGCAAGTGCATCTGTTGGGAAAGGTCATGTGAGTCGGAACAATTGATTTTTAGGGTTGCTGATGTTTGTGATCATCATACAAAACAGACATAAAATTGTGTTTGCATATTTTGATACCTGGGATGTTGTCAAGTAGTTTCTGTTGAGCCCGTTCCTTAGTTTCGCTGCGTTCTGAGTCAGTGCGGACTATGACATGTGGTGCCAACCTCCCACTGGGCCAGAATGTGTCCCTGAACACGTTTATGTAACACACCAACATCTGTTCACAGAAGATCCAGTTGACTGTGTCCCGGATCTGTCTGTAACACAACACGGGTGATATTAGCTTTAGAGCTGATAAAACAAATAAATAAATAAATATAAATAAAGCAATGTCTGCATGTTAAAATAGTTGCAATCTCTGGCATGATGGAAAACAAATACACCAATTGGAGATTTAAACTAAAAATCTGTCAATAAATGTGTTCTGTGACTGCAGTAACACCACAGTCACCACAAGTCAACTATTAGTCAAGAAATAAGTGAGAAGAGACCTTGAAAATAAATTAACATATTGTTGCATCTGTCATTTTCTGAAAACAGTTAATGAAGACGTGGCTAATACTTACTTGTTGATAGTTCGTCCAAATGTCACCTGGACTAGTGCAATTAGAGTCTTTCTCACCCACTTAAACACTGAGAAAGCAGACAAATCCACTCAGTTAAAACATATATATTTTCATCTTCTGCATACTAAACTTCTGTACATACATACATACATATATGTGTGTGTGTGTGTGTATATACATATATAATAAATAAATGTAAACTGTAACTGTGATAAAAATGATAGCAGTGTGTCACTCACTTCCTCTGAGTTCAAAGATCTCTCCAATGAGCATGAAGCAAGGTTCAGCCAGTGCATCTTTTCTCCCATCGGCCTCGTCGCCATAGTCGGACAGATCACTGTCGTCATCAGCGTCCTCCTGCAGTTACACAAAGCACACAAAATACAAATGAGAATGCAACATTGTTAGACTGCTGAGACTGCTCACGCTGTAGTGTTGCTTCAGCTGTCATCCATGTATGTGTACCTCAGTATGGGAGAAGAAGTCTCCAGGTAGTCTCTCCAGGAAGGAGGCCAAAGAGAAAGATGATTTCTTTTGAACTGACATCACCTATAAACATTGAACAAGATATAATCACTATATTATACACTGCATGAATATAGTAATGCTCAGATGACCTCATGTTCATGTATTACAATTGCAGTTATTTTTAATCATTTGGTCCACAACAGGATTTTAAAACCTCAAAAGAACTAACGAAGCTTTTTAATACATTCTGCACTGCAATAAATATAATTATAATAACTAAAAAACATGCAGATTTTAGAACATTAATATCTAATAATAATTAATAATTTACAGGAACTTCGAGGAGAATAGAAAATACGTTCTGCTAAATTATACACAGTTGTACTACGTCTGACATTATGACAACAAGTAATATTGTCTTATTCTAAATACAATTATGCAAACTCGTTAACCTTGAGATGCTCTGGAGATGGGCTGAGGAAAGCGTACAGAGCCTCTGACTGACACAATCGCTCATCTGTCAGCAGACGCTACAAAGACACAAACAGAGCTGAGGTCAGAGCTGTGATTACAAACCACAAGGGGGCAGTGTGAGCGTAGGGCTTGGTGCTGTTCTACACTCGTGTAGTGGAATGAGGCTGTTGCCAGAGAGATGAGGAGAGATTGTGATGTAGAAAACAAACTAGCATTTAACTCTAAAAATCAAGCTGGGGCAGCTGTAACACCCGAACATGTTGAATACTGTGTTGACAATGCATAACAACTAGTTAGTTGACCAAATGTGACATAACAATTGTAGAAATCAACACATGAAATGAAAACAAAATAAAATAAATCCACTGATATAAGAGGAAGGGTTTGAAGCGGTGTTGTGTGCCTAAAAACATAACTGATAAATGATAGAATAACTAAAAGTGAGAGACCAACACTGAAGGACATCCACTCTTATTGAATTAAAAGTATTTGACGTAAAAATCATTTTAAATAAAAGCCCTAATATTGTGATGGTGTGGTGGTATTAACAAATAAGGACTTGAGCTCAGCTGATTGGACAATGACAGTGGTTCTATCTATTATAAATGTACATTCTATTATAAATTTGTGCTGCTTAATAACCAAATGTAAATGTAAAGAGAACCTGTTTCCAAAAGGCACTAAAAAGCCCTAAAGTAATCATCTTGTGAGTTTAAGACCAGTCATGTGTAGAAAAGTGGAGCTTTACAGTGAAAGTGATTTGTATTGTTACCTGCAGAAAGGCATTGAGCTGAGTTTTACTCTTGTCTAGAAACTTCTGGTCGATGGACTTGAAGGGCAGTTTACTTAGTGATGGTAACTGCAGTTTCTTCAATGATGGAAAACACTGAGAACAAGAGACATTGAATAGATAATTGTTAAAATGATAAAGGGAGAAATAATATGAAGTACATTTACTAACTGCAACATTAAAGATCTCAGTGCCTTTAAATGTATTGTAATCCAATTTATGGCGATACAGTAAAACCATTTAATGACAAAGGAGGCCTAGAAGCGTTTCAAACCGATGGCAGCGTCTGCTCTGTATGGTGCACAATTTGCAATGAATCCATCATCAAATCAATAGAGACTGTGAGCTTCCTACTGCAGCGTCACACAGAGAGACAGGCAGTTCGCCTTAATGAGGAGGAGGGACGAGGCATCAGAGCAGCAGCACAACAAACACTTGTTTCTCGACCAGCCGTGATGCAGTAGAAGCATAAAGTGTTGTGTCGTGTTATTTTACCTCTGTTAGTTTGCGGTGCAGCATCTGGAATTCAGTGAGTTTCCTCTGGACGCTCCAGCGACTGTTAGTCGTCTCATCTCCTTCTACCAAACTGACACACACACTGTAACACGCTACTGTCTCACCACCTTCCTCTGTAGCCTGAAACACACACACCATAAACACACACAGGTAATTACACAACAAAAGAAAGTGACAACAAAATAATAAACCTATATAACACATATCACATCAGGTGTGACAACATTAATGTCAGGTGCTATAAAAAGGTCCAGAGTGTGTGATTTACACTGGTCAATTGGCAGAAATGTAAAATATTCATTCCACCATGTTTCTACAGTAGCTCTGAATGGACAAACCAAACACTGGCTCTAGAGCAAGACTTTATTGTTTTGTTTTATGTTTTTGCTTTTTTTTTTTTTATAATGTGAAGGCCACTGTAGCTTCTCTTACATGATTAGATGTAGCAAGGAGAATTAATTGGTGCCGCATACTTCCATAGCATAAGTGCGCTCACACTGACAAGTACGGCAACATGCAGTGTACTGTTAACACTGCTTACTGCTACGTAGCGGAAGGGGAAGGACGGCGGCGACATAATCACTACCTTGCATGAAACATGGGGCTCACACAAGCAAACACCAGTACTAGTAAAACTTTCATTCTTTATCGTAATTAAAAAACAAGTCGGCAGATGTTTTCGTCATTTCCGGTAAGTGCACAACGATTTTAGACTATGTACTCTGTCGAAGTACTGGCACTACAGAAGTATACATAGCATACTTTATGGAAGGGTACTAATGGAAATATCCAATTTGAAACGCACTGCGGATCTCTGCAATCTGCAGCCTCTCCACTAGATGCCACTAAATCTCACACACTGAAGCTTTAACGTCACCGTTATCCATTTATCCGCTACATGTCTGTGTCTTCACTGGAAATCTGCTTCTCAGATTGTAAACCAGCTTCTTCAGTTTGAATATGTTGGAAAGATGCTGCAGTTACCTCAGCAGTGGTAATGACAGCCCTCCAGTGACCCAGATTTTCACACCACCAGTCTGTCCTGGTGATATGCTGCTGGAGTTCACTGTGTTCTCTCTCCATGGCTCCAATCTCTTCTTTTAGTTTGCTTACGATCTACAAATACACAACATGCAAACTTTAGTTAAATTAGGAAATGACATCAAAACAAATGTAAGTCAGTTTTCAATTCAAATAATTCTGCATGTGAGCTCGAGTGAGTGATGAGTATTGATTAGTTTGATTTTGTGTTTGGTGCTGGAAACTTTGAACTCAGTAAATTCTACCTTTTTGTCAGGTTTTGGTGCATTCTGTATCGAGCCCAGGGCCTGACGCTTGTACTCCAGTTTGTCGTAGAGTTGGTGGAGTTTAGTGGCAGCGTAGCTGGCCTGTTCATTGATTCCTTTACTGCCTTCATCACATACGTCTTCTCCTCCATCCAGACCCTGACACTACAAACAAATCACACACAAATCAATATTTATAAAGACAGTAAAAATGCCACTGCAGACATATATAAACCTACAAAAAGAAGTGATGAAATTTAACAGTATAAAGTGTGTGTGCGTGTTTCTCACCCCTTCATCTTTTTCTTCTGTGCTACACTGTGATTGGCTGTGCTGATCGTCTCGTCTGATCAGCCTATCATAGAGGTCTGAAACCAGGAAGGAGGGGTAGTAGCGCTCCCTCATCGTCTCAGCAACCTAGAGAATACATGAAAGTAACAGAAATGGTTTATTGTAATTGTACGACAATTCTTCCAACTTTTGTTTTAGCACCAATTTTCCCAGATAATTTTGACGTTAACTGTCATCCACTATATCTAATGATAGTTATATGGTAACAGAAGCAGCACTTTACCTGTTCCTGTAGTCGGACAAACACTTGTGTCCCTCTGTTTCCCACTAGACTCTGCTGAATCTCCTTGAGTAGAATCTTCTCCACTGGAATCTCTTTGCTCTCCACAAAGAACTTCTGGTAGATTTCTCCAACAATCTGGGGCACCTCATTCTGTCAAATACATATTGACAAACCAATTCATTGACCCAAACCAACTTCAGAACAACCTTCTGCCATCAGGCAGGAGGTTCTGCAGCATCAGGACTCGAACTGCTGGGTTCTACAACTGCCCCCCACCCAACCACTCATTCACTCATTTCTACCTCATACATGTGCTGCTGTGCTACCTCATTCATATGTTTCATGTGTCATACATTTCATATAATTCTGGGCTGTCATTAATAGTCCTAGGCTGTCATTTGTCTTTGCTGTACTATCTGTTCTGCACCATTGGATCTTGTTATGTCGAGTTTTAACAATAAAACTATCTTGAATCTTGAATAACAGCATTTATTACTGGCAGTGATGGAGTGTGTGTGTACAAGTCACCTTGTTGGCAGTTTTCAGTGTTTCCACCAGTTCCCAGAAGCTAATCAGAGCTCTTTTATCAACTCTCTCCATGTAAACTTTGAAATGCTCCCTATAACCTGGATTACACAAGATGTCATCAAACTGGAGAATCTGGATGTGAAGAGAGAGAGAGAGAAAAGATAAAACAAACGTAAACCATGCTGCACACATTTCAATCAAAAGAACAACCTTTCAATCAAAGAATGAATGATTTGCAAAACCTACATCAGCTCTTCGAGACTTTCAATGTTATTACAAAATAAGAATGTTTCAATCATTCAGTATCTTGATACAAAAAAAACCCCCACACCTTCTGACTTTGAGGCTCATCGCTGTCATCAGCTCCTCCTTCCTCGTTGTTTTCATAGTTTGGTCCACCGAGCAGGCGGATTCGTTTCTCACATTGTTTCTTAGCAACTGTCAGCTGATTGATATATCGTTTCATATCCCTGGCCCTCAGCAGGTCTGCTTTCATGGCTGCCGACTCTTTACCTTTTCGATCTGAGAGAGAGGGAAGTAAAGTGGTGGTTGAGAGTTTGAGTCAGATTTAATAAACAAGACAATTACGTGGTGTGGAGCCGCTGAACCAACAAGAACAAGTTGCAAGACTTTGCTAAGTTTGCGTTACACACAGAAACGTTCAGACAAACACAGTGGAAAATGAAAGACAGCTTTCTCTTTTGGCTACAGAGTTAGAATCAGCTCGCAGATAATAGTTTAATATCACATGTTAAACATAAGAGATAACGTCATCATACAGAGGACGCTAGTGACATTTAATTTGCTAACATTTAGCTAAAACCACATGTAGCTAAAACCATGATCACAAAACAAAATAATAAATCATAAAAACAATATTATTTTATTACCATAAGTCAAACAGTGACATGCAATGTTCATGTACCTTTCTGTTTCTTGAGCTGAGGCAGGCTGCTGATGGTGGTGGCATGAATTATCTCTACCACTATCTGATACCTACAACACGGTGACAGAAGACAGAAACACATCAGTGATCATTGTGAGCAGCACATGTATAGTAATAGAAAATAGAAAAATGAGTGGAATGGATATTTTCAGAATTAATCAGATACTGAGCCAGTATTTCTCATACTAAAAAGAACATCTAACAGCATCATGTCTGCCACATATTTAGATTAAGTATTTTGCTGCTGAGACACTGTCTGTTACCATAGTAACCCCACAGCAGTAAACTGACTAGCATTTGGTCCTGTCTGGTTAACATGTTTACCTACATATGCAGTTTGATTTAAGGAGGTGTGTGTATGTTCAGGACAGTGCAGGTGTGTACAGTGTGTGTGTGTCTGACACCAGGGTCATGCCTGAGTTGTTGGAGAAAATTGACATCAGCAGAAGTTGATATCAGTTTGATGAAGTCTTCATAGGAGGCAGCGTAGGTGTAGGCTTTCTTCTGCTGCTCAGCCTGCTGCTCTCTTTGCTCCAGCTGAGACAACAACATCCTGTTGATGGAGTCTGGATCACTGAGGACTTCTACCAAAGGCTTCAACACTGAAGAGAGCGCGCATGCACACACACACACACACACACACACACATTAAAGTATTTAGAAGGTTTTGTGCATATAAGAGCAGATGTACTGTAGGAATTAATTAAATTCTATTCAAATCACTAACCAGGTCACTACAACAGGAACAGATAAAGTCCAATATAACACATCTGAACCAAAATAAATATTCAAAACTATAATATTATTTTTGAAGCAATAGCAACAATGTTTAAGGACTTTTCAAAAGAAATACCCAGAGAACTTTTCCACTAACTCAATGTATAACAGAAGCCACCTTGATAGGCAGCAAGTAGACACTTTACCTACTTTAAATGGACCATCTAAATTCAACAATGGCATTTTAATATTAGAAATTACATCAGTGCTTTTCTTGCCATCATATCAAAATGTCTGTCATTAAACAATTTTACTAAATTTTAATAGATTTCAAATGAGTTCACTTCATTGCTTCAATTCCCACTTATGGCAAAATGTCAACAGAAAAAGGTCTGAGCAGTTTTCCACCATCACTTAAAGCAGCAAGAGCCAGGGAGAGGAAATCACATTATCACATCTACGCTGTGGAATTGTATTAAATGCTTGATTGTAAATTACTTGGAGCAGAGCCATAATAGGGCTGATATTTTGAAAAGTCTATACTGATGCCACCAATCACAAGACGAAACAGCACTGGATAACTGCCTTGAGGGTAAAGTACCATGGTATTGTATCTGCTCCACATGTTCTGATGACTCTGAGGCCAAACAACATACAGTAACTGATGTAAACTGGACAGTAAAGTACCTTTAGTAGTAATGACTTCTGTGAGGCAGCAGCGTAGTGTATGTGACTTGGCATCCTTGTGTGGCAGCAGACATAGCAGCAGTATTCTGGCTACACAGCGGAGGAAGGCCAGCTCTGATTCTGGACTGACCAAACAGGGATGGAGAGGAAACGGCCGAGCACACTCCTCTGGTCTGAACACACACAAACACAAACACAGACAAAGTAGACACACACACACAAACAGAAAGACCAAAATGAAATGTTATTCAGAACTAGATGTCAGATCATATTACGAGGTGCGACATCATTCATTGTTATTCATCCTTCAGCTGTTTCACATCTCTTTCTCTCATTACCTCGAAAACCTGGCTAAACAAGACTCTGTGCTGCTACATTGTTCCTCTACTACTGAATGGCGAGGGATACCAGACATCTCTTTAGTGAGATCAAATCATAAAGTCTTGCTTGGCTTGGCAAGATAATGAAACCAGATGATGAGTGAATCATCAGTCTGTCTGCTCTGTCTGTAGATGTGAGTGTGTGTAAGAGACAGAGTACCTGGCAGATGCTGCCTGGAGAGGACGGAAGTGAGTGTGGAGGATTTTAATGTTATTTACGCTGCACTGAACAGATTGTATTTCACCCCATGGACACTCAGTTTTCTGAACTGAACTAATAAATTAATCTCTTTACGTCTTCTAGGTGGTGAATATTACATTCGAATAAACTGGGAGAACAAAGCTAATGCACATTTACTTATTTAACATTTTATGCGCATGTCTACGTACCTTGCAGACGCAACCTTGAGGTCAGTGAAGTGTGTGTGCAAAATCCGGATGCTGTCGTAACACACCACATTGACAAGGTCGATGTTTGCGAGCCTCGACCTCAACTGTCCAATCATCTGCCACCAGTCCTCTGACAGCATGGAGTATAACTGGCCCTCATCACGACTCAGGGGAATGTACCAGGTCAGGATGTAGTCTCTGTAGGCATAGTCAAACACTGGGAGAGAGAGAGAAAGAAAATTTGAATATATATGATATGAGATGGACACCAAAGCATGTCTCCACAGAAAATGGTTCAGTCGTCCCGTTTTTCATTTGTGTCACACGCCTGACAGAACAAATGTGCTCCTGTTTTAATCAATGGAGCTGTCTACACTAATGTCATGCTCACACTACACCTTATGTGTAGACATCTTACGAAGAGACAGTCAGACGAAGCTTCAGCAGAGACAGAAACTATTTTATAAAGATAAATGCTTGACAATAAGTCAAAAATCTACTTAAACATATTTAAAGATGGAATCACTATTATTTTACAGTCTTTTGTTGAACTAAAATACTCACGGGCCATCATGTTGCGCTCTCATAAGTGTTACTGAACTTCAGAATGATGATTCTTCAGCAGGAGAAAGTGTCTCAGCTCTGTTTTATTATAAATGCTCTGAACTTCAACGTCCAACCACAGTTTCATTTCCCCAAAACTGAGGCATACACTCAAGATATGAAAACTGAGAAAGCCTCATCCATGCATGTATTTTCTATATTCTCCTATTCTGCGCTCAGTTGACATGCAGCCTGGGGGCTGAGGTTTAACACCAGCCCATCAGATGACTGACTAACACATATAGACAGTTAAACAAATAAACAACCACTGACATTTAAATCTGCAGGCGACTATAGCATCACCACTTCACCTGACTTGACCTGAAGTCAAGTCAGAACACAAACAAACTCCTCACAGAAAGATGGTGGATCACACCTCGTTCATGCAGTGCATTAAATATCAGGTTCAATAATGAAATTTCTGTTTACATTGATGATATAACAACTACAGTCACGTTACTCATCCAGATTTTCTTTAAAAGAAAAAAATGTAGCACTTCTCCATCTGATGTAAACCCAGAAAATATGCAAATCTAATCAATCGTTTCGTTTCTCGTCTGTTAAACATAGGAAACATTGTTCAGCCAAATGTATGTACAGTGCGTCCCACATATCAACAAGACTGTGCCGCCCCGTTGATGTCCTTAACTAAACGAGCATGAGTCGGTAGCTTTAATGTGCAGATACCGGTTGAGGCGCTTGGTAACAAGCATACTTTGTGTGTATGCTCATCTTAAAAACAATAAAAATGAGATAACAATAACAGCCATAGGAAGAGTATGGTCTGAACATTAATATTTAAATCCTAGATTACAGATTAGTACTAACATAAGCCTGATAGGGAGGCACTAATCATCAAAATAATTGACACAGTATTGTTTGACTGTGAACCTAATCATGTCATTATAAACTCATATCACTCTGTGACCGAAGGACCTTTTTACGAACCACACAGAGAAGCATGTGCAAACACACGCCATCAGTGTAAATCCTGAACCATCTGTTACCTAGCAGCCAGACATACTGTTCCACTCACAGTGTGTGTGTGCGTTTGCGTTTGTGTGAGCATGTGTACCTATGTGTGTTTTATGACCAGGACACTCTACTGTTGTAATCCTCTGTGAGAGGGAGGGATCAGGATCAGTGGCTGGGCATGGAAACAGACTCGGCCGCATCAGTCAGCAGTTTTCTCAAAGAGGGAAGTTGACCATTTTTCCCAAAAGTGTCGGAGATATTTCAGACTCAAGGTTTGAAAAAGAAAATTCATATAATGCTGCAAACCAAATATCTAAGTACTGACAAGGAATTCACTACCTGATTTTGTTTTTGGTTTTTTTTTGCTTAAAATGAAGAAATCATTGTTCTCTAAACTGATTAAATTGAGATTTTGAAACTAAAACCATTGTTGCACAACTGCTACTGTGATTTACTCACTTATTAACCTGGAAATGGCAAGTGTTGTCTTGTGGGATCCTGTTTTTTGTAAAAAGGTAGTGGGGGTGTGTCATTTCATACTGCCCACACTAGTGCATGATAAAGACCTGTTTAATGACTGAATACAGCTGCATCACGCACCAAAACTACCTTTAAAATATTATTTTAACATGGTAGGAATTCTAATACTGACATGTCACAGAACCTAAAATAACTTAAAATCATTCTGAACTTTAACACATAAATTTGAAAGTGTATTTTTTTCAAACAAAAATGTTCTTGCATTATGTTGTGAGTAGTTAATGTGAAGCTTTAATAAAACTGCTGTCAGGCATCTGACTCATATGATCCAACTAACGAACCCTGACTTGCTGATGCGCTTTGTTCTTTGCGCTTGCTCTGCAAAGAACGCAGAAAAGGAACACTTTAAAAATAGCAAAACCTGCTTCGCAGTTAGCAGTAAGGACCCAGTCAGACAGGATGCAGTTTTTGCAGTGACAGGCATCTTTATCAAGTTGTTTTCTTTCGGCAGTAAACTGTGCATCAGCTGCTTCTGTATTCTGGCAACCATTTCTGTTTTTTTTTTTCCTGATTGTCCAATCAAATAAATGAAACAAGTGAATACCATGTGTGACTGTACTAGCTGCAGTTACCATGATATGAACAGAACACAGCAGGCCCACGGGCAAATTAGTGCGGTGTTTGAGATTTCTCTTGTTTTCGTTAACAGTGAGTTTTACCTCGCGTCAAAAAATCCTGCTTGGGCTATGGACAGGTGATTCAGTGGTTGCCTAGCAACAATTTTTAAAAACGCACCACATTGCTTTTTTTGGGAAATTGGCTTAATAATAGGCTTCAGCAAAAAGGCAGCGCCATTCACCTCTTGTTTTGCTACAGGCTCTGACTGAGAGGAGCCCAACACTGCTGTCTGCTGTGCCCTCAAACTCATCACAGGGGAATGATGTTTATGATGTTTTGATGTTTCAGTTTTTATCCAATTGCCCACAGTATGTACAAATTAAATAACCTGGATGTTTCACATGTAAATAGAGTTTATGTACACATGTATTTGCATTAATGTGTACATAAGGTGATCTATTACCTTCTTTGAGAGATTTGTCCACATTGTGAGACACCACCACCCTCCTGCTCTGGCTTGACTCCTGAGCTGGCACTGAGAAACGAGCCTGAAAACAGCAAGAACATCAGATCACTTTGCTGCACTTCAATCACAAAGTATGCAATCAGGAAATACGTGGCAACAACAGAAAAGGAAGGGAGAGACGATTGAGAGTTGTGCGTCAAATAAGCCTAAAATCCCAACAAACATGGCAGCCCTAATTTGTCATAGCTCGTACAAAATGTCGGCCGGACGAATGCACATGACAATATTCTCCCACTGTCAACATCAATAAGTCATCAGGCACAGCGACGACCGCTGAAACCCAGCCACCGGGCTGCAGCTGTCTGTTAAGGTAAGCCACCAGACAGCTGCAAGAACATAATCGATTTCCTTCAAGAATACATCACCATAAATGTGTGTGTACACGACTGTGTGTGCGTTAAAGTGTGTCTAAATCTAGCAGCATGATTCTGTTTCATCTATTATAGAACAACACAGTGGAGGATCTGAGGAACGGGAGAGAAGAAAGATGAGAGAGGGATGAAAAATAAAGGAGGGGAGGGAAATAATTGAGGGTGAGAAGATTGAGGCAGCAGAACAAATCAAACAATGACAAATTTCAGTGTGCGTGTTCATTCACTTTTGGAGATTTGGGTCAACATTAATGTTGCATGCGACAAATGTAGTTCGAGATAATGGGAAAATGACCATTTTCATGCCCATCAGTGCATTCCAGGAGTGAACAATGGTTCTTGATTATATATTTAATGATATAATTCTAATGTGATATCATAGTGATCAGGAAAAGTGTAAGCATGACAAAAGGTGCTTTGTACATGAATTATGAGTTTGAATCAGGAGATGCTGGTATCTTACCATGAGCTTGTTGAAGAACTCCAGCCATGCAGCTGACTGCCTTGTGTTTCTGTCAAAGCAGCTGACTTTGAGAGGACTCTTTCTGACTAGCAGAACAAAGCTCCCAGCCAGGAAACACAGCAGGGCGAATGACACATAAATGAACAGCTTCAAGAAGAAGGAGGTGAGGGTCAGGCCTCCCCAGGCCAGCTGAAACACTACTGCTGCCACCACGCCCAGACAGAAAGCGGGGACAAACCGGAAAGAGGAGCCGACAGAAGAAGAGGAGGTGGTGGAGATGGCAGACATGAGCCCCTCCTCTCCTCCTCCGGTGCTGCTACTCCTTCCAGCCGGTGGTGTAGTGATTGATGAGGGGGTGGGCATACTGCGACCCCACCATCCATATATGAGTCACTGCTTGTTGAGCTGAAAAGTTGCTCCGCAAGTCTATATGTCAAGTCACAGCGGTCGGTATACTGTGTACACGCGTGTATACCCTCGACTACAACACTGTCTCCAAGAAGAGGCATCCCCGCTGTGACATCTCCTCACCGACCCACACCGCTACGTCTTCCGCGCTCCTAGCATCGGCCCACCCGGCGACTACAGGCACGAAGCCCCGCAGCTTAGTCATCCACGATACAGAGCTGCACACAGCAGAACAGGGCACCGGGCTTGTGTAGCAACAGCCGGCAGAATGTGTCAGTCGGCCAGACAGCAGAGAGCAGACCCGGGGCGATGAGATAGATGGACCAACAACCACCGTCACCTTGGAGACAAATAGTTGGAAGGGTAGCTTAGTGACTGTTGCTAACCAACTGAGCTAGCAGGAAGCTAAGCTAAACCTAGAAGACAAGTTGCTATTACGTCTCATATTAACATTAAAACGTGAATAAGTTAAAAGTAATATGTAGAAAATAATGTCGAAGTGCAGTAAGCTTTGGTTTGGAGTTAAGCTAACGATTATGACAACTAGGTAACTAGCTTATGTGCTAAGTAACCAATTCAACACGAGCTAATGTTAGCTTACATACCTGTTGTTAAAAGAGGTGCACCATAACGACCCTACATTGTCGCTTTCCCTCTGTTGTAAAAGGCTGTATGATGTATTTGCATTGGCGATTTAAAATTGTCACAAACGTGGTGACAAAAATATATCCGGTCCAATATCCCCCGACACATCAAAACAGGCAACTGTTTTTGTCCTCGAGCTACAGCTGAGTGCCAATCTCCGTGAACGTCTTGAACGTGAAAGCGTGTCAGCCAATCAACGCAGGGTTACACCTCGGGTGGTGCGCCTGTTTTATAGATAAAGATAATCCGAGTGGGCGGGTAGGTTGTCTGTTTGAGCATGTCTATTGGATGTGAATGACAAAACACCGCACGGAACAACTGTGTACAATAATCAAGCATACAATCAGAATAAGAATGACTGATCGGGTCTCGTGTCTCTGAGAATTGATTTTTTCCAGATAGCACCTGACTGAAAGTAGAATTAAACACGCTATCTTTTCGATGTAGAAATGCGTCATCGGTGTGTATTTACAAAATTATGTTTTTAATGTAATTACAAATAATTCACCTCAAGTAATTGCTTTGGACATCAACTCGATGCTAGTTCTTGTCCTGCTTATGGTTAATAATCATAATAAAATTATTGATTATTATATTATCACATGATAATTATAATATTTAGGATTGGTGATCCAAAAAATAATTAGATTAGACCCCTGATAATCCCTTAGGTCTATATGTCAAGTATAATATTCATAACTATATATAACTTCTAGAGACTGAAAAATCAGTTATAATCTATGAGCCAAACAAAAGAGTCATCAGCTAATATAGCCATATGACTGATACCTGTAGATCTCAGTGTGGATCACTGATACACATGGATTGAACTTGCAACTAGCAAATATTTGCTTTCTACACAAATGGGAAATAGCAAAGTCCAATCTGCACACACCCCTCCCATAATTACAACCATTGGGGCTCATATATGTAGAAAATCAGACTCTTAGTTTTATTACATTTTATTTGTTGTTCTATTGAAAGGCATTTACTGTTTCTTATGCACAACAGCATTTGATGATGTTGTTTAAAAAGTAGGCTGTGGTTATGATAATGTTACTAATAAAGATATCAATCTGAAATAATTGAGTGGTTGAAATAGCATATGTTTATTGATTGAATTATATTTGTAACGTAAATGGCAGAGAGACAGAGCTGGATGAAATGCAGTACACAGTTTACTGAAACCCTGAAAGTAATCCTTAATATTTGTTTTGCTGTTGATTTCAAACTGTTTGTTGCTTCTGTCCTTTGTTCAGTCATACAGATTATGTTGTAACAATGTAATTATGTTCCTTTATTTCAGTTGTTGATAACACAAACACAATTTCTATTCATCTCAAGAACATCTGGGTAAATTAACGGTACTAAGCTGATTATGATGATATGATATAATATTATTTTTTAAGAAAACAATCCCCTTCAGCTCATGTTCCAGCCATTTTCACTGTTGGCAAATTTCCCTTTTCTGCATCAAAACAGGCAGCTGAGTGTGCAGGCTACTTCCCCTTACAACATTCACATCTCCAAAACAGGAAAAACATTTCACAAGTCCGGATGATGCACACTACCTTCAACACACATATACGCCACCTCTACATTTTCTTTAAATTGTCTAAGTTTCCATTTTCAGTTACCATTTAGAGATTAATTCATCTTGGCTATGCAATCTGTCAACAACATCACGTAGTATTTAAGAGAATCGTAAGATGAGATTTGGAGTACCATTTAAAATAACACAGTTTGCCAAGCTGTGTCTGTTCAAAAACAAAGCTGTGATATCTGTTTATGACTGGTCTAGGAAGGTGGACCGTGATAAACAGCGTTGGGGTCGACAGAGGGGTCAATTTTGTAGTCAGTGGGCCGCAGCTTCATGACGCTGGTCTTCAGGGAATACCACCATCCTCTCCAAGTGAACCACACAACACCGTCATCTGTCATTGCACTGTAGTGACCCATGGGGTAGTACTTGCCATTAAGATGGGCTGAGTGACACCTTCAGACAGAGAAAAACACAGAGATGAAATATTTGGTATTTTACTGTAATAAATGGTAATTAATAAATGATAATCAAACTAAACCATACTTGTTGAACCACCAGCCTCCTTTGTCTTCCTGAGCACAGTTTCCTTTGTAGTTGTCATTATCCCGGTCATAGGTGCTGAATTTCATGCCCTGGTGACTGGCCCAGTCTGACACACCGACTTGATAATTTCCAGACAGAGCGTCTCCAGCTGTACCTACATAGGCTCCAAAAGAAAGTCGGTAGTGATCCTGCAGTGAGAGACAACGTATAGATATGACAGTGGGACTGATTTTTGTGTAATTTTTGTTAAAGCCTGAACACACAGAGAAAGATAGAGAATGTAAATGTGAACAAAACAGAGCTGCCAAATAGTGACTATAAACTTTCCTCAGCATGTTAAAATAACTGTATTTTCATCCGCCAAACAATACTCAGTCATTGATCAGTCAACATCAATACCTTTTCATCAGCCACTCTGAAGTTCTTATACTCAGCATAGCGCTGATTACCGTCAAAGTCTTCCAGGTAAATTCTCAGAGAATAATTCCCTGGAACAAACAGAAACAAACAGGCAATATCATCATTACAAGACAGTTACAGTATGACAAGACATTGTCATTATCAGAACACAGACAACTGGTTTTTGTACATGATGTTGACCTTGTGTAGTGATATGATGCACATTCTCATTTCCAAGCCAGAACTCTGCATCCATGTCTCCAAAACCATCCTTGTATTCTGCCCATGATCTGATGGATAAATAGATAGACAGACAGACAGACATCATTGATATCATCATGAGACAGTAATGGTGAGATAGTGATTAGATTTCAGGTGTACCTGTTAAATGGCTCCATTCCATTTATCCGTCTCTGTATGACAGTCCAACCACCTCCATCACTCATATCACAATAGACACTGATGGTGTTTAATTTGTACAAACCACTGGATTTGAAACCTGCAGTGAGAAGCTGGGAACAGTCTGAAAAAAAAACAACACACACAAACACACTCATCTCATTCCTTTTTCTGCAATATGAGACCTGACATGCGATATCTTGAAATTTGTTTTCAGATGTTATTTTCTGGTTCTGTTCTAAGGCCGAGAGCCCGGCCAACCTGTGTAGTCTGTGGCCTGGGTCTGGTTCTCTCTGGGTATGTTCTGGTTGCCAGGTTGGCTCAGTGACTGTAATCTGTGTAGTAGAAGTTCTTGTTTCTGAAGCTGCTCCCTCAGAAGCTTCTCCTTTCCCCGCAGATGAGCCATCTCCTCTGTGCAGACATCTGATGCCTAAACACACACAATTTGTATTGTTATATTTGTGGGGATCTTCATTCATACTGTAAGTCTCACCTCTGTAACATAAACTTAAATCTGGTTCCAATCTAGATGATGAGACGGATACTACTCATAAGTAGCAAGGCAAATATGAGGCTTAGCTTAGCTTAGGACAAAGAATGGAAACCCACATACTAGCACATCTGTAACTTATTTGTATAATCTGTACATACTGTGAAACTATGTTGTGCTGAATTATGCCCTGGTCAGGAACAGTCTCTGTTGTTTGTTTGGCAGCTTCAAACTGGCAACTCAAAGCGACAAGACAGAGCAAGTAATTTGTCCTGCAAACCATCCGAATCAGCTACATTATCCTCCCTGGTGTAACCATCTATCTGTGGTTAAGGATTTGTTGGCAGCAAATTATCTTCAGTTTAATTCCTCCAAACAGAAATCCTCATTATAAGCTGTGACTCATCTCATGGCCAAGTGCTTCATGCTCTGGGTTCTCGTGATACCCACAATTATAACCCAAACCTCTTATCACCCAGAAGTTTAATATCTAGAGAATAACTCTTAAGAGTAACTTGTAAGAAATATACCTAGAATTAGATGGATATAGCATAGATTGCTGTAAGACTGCTGCCAGATATCTTAGCTTCCCCATCACTTGTTGCTTGTACATTTTACAATTAATTTTTAAATTTTACTCTTGAACTTTCAAGCCCAACTTCAGTTTAAGATCAACTGACAGGACTCTGCTAGCTTCTCTGGTTTATACTTTCCCCTGAAGAGCTTTTATTTTAACTGTTGCAGTAGCACATAGTAATAGTTGTTTTAAAGGGGCTACATAATAAATATTATTCATCCAATTCAGTCCCCTTCGAAGATAAACTAAATTTGTACATTTGTTGAAATCAGAATTGACATTTCCTGCATCTTAAATGAAATTCTTTCTCCAACAAATGTATCCACAATTCTAATTAGACCAACTGTTTCTGTACATTTTCTATACATGATATGTAATCAACAACATTGCTAACCACACATTAAGGTATGGCAAATAAAAACTACACACAGTCATATCGGCCAAGGGAAGAACACAAAAAGTTAAATCATGGCTCAAAATTTCAATATTTCTGAATTAAATATGAATCATCTAAGCTGGTTGATCACCAGCAGAAACTTACACAGACAGACTGAGAGCAAATGGTGATGGCCATCAGTCCTGTGAGCAGCTGCAGTCGGCTTCTCATCTTCTTCTTGTCAAAACAACAACTAAACTAAATGATGCGTCGAAGTCAAGAACAAAGGAGACGTCTCCAAACTATAACCAAGGAGAAGCAGAGACTGAACAAATACCTGATTCTCTCCAGTCATAAAATAGACAAAATATGCAGGGAGTGTCTAGAACATATGCACACATGCCAGAACTGGCTGCACTTTTGGAAAAATATGTTTTTAGTTTTATGTGGTAAAACAGAATAGAATAGAGAAAAGAAGTATTAAATGGGGGGAAAAAACTCTAATGATATTCCTGTAGCTGGTCAGAATGGACAACGCCAAATATGTAGCAACAAGTGTTGCTCAATACCACCAAAATCCTGTTGTCTGTTCTGCCATCTGTCTTCCCCTCTCTTTTCTTTTCCACTTGATGGCTCTTTGATTTTCTCATATCTGCATGCAGGCTCATCTGTCTGGTATTCTCAGTGAGTGTCATTAAAAGACTCAAGTAGTCATTGTATTGATTTCAACTGAATGTTGTAAGTGGAGTGCAGCAGTGAAAGTTATCTGTAAACAGTGTGCAACAACGGATATTTATCTCACAGGATTAGCTCTCAGAGTAACATTGTGGATCATTTATTCAAAATGATAAAAAAAAAAAATAAAAAAAAAGTATTCAACCATTTTACCCATTTTGGAAGCAATTTGAACATTTATATGTTTATATGTGATAAGATGATATCACACTATTCCATGAAAAGGATCATCTTCCAGATAAAGACAAAATACCACATCCTGCTGAAATAGTGTAGAGGTGCAGTTTATGTGAAGGTCAAGAGGTCAAGTGTTTTATTTGTAAAAAGAAAAAAAAAATGCCATTGAAGTACATTTCCATCTGTCTTCATTTTGTTCTTGTGAAGTATGCACTAAAATATTGTGATAAAATGTTTATGCAACTTTAAAGATTATTGACTGTAACCATTTGACTATACTGACACTTTAAGTGAAGCAATAACACAATAAAATCTATTTAATTGTTTAGTCTTGAGTCTTCATTGTCAATAGTCCCTCTACATCTGCTTGTGATCTGGCAGAGCTTCCTCTCCCGAACACTGATAAATGATCCTAAACACACACATACACACAAAAACAAAGAAAGAAATAAACATTACATACAGAGCTGCATTTTCTAATATTCAGGTGGGTTCAGCAGGCCAGCAGCAGTCATTTATATTCATCTTGTGGCAATTAAATCAGCACTGCCTCAAAAGGTCTTCACATCTCCACACACAACAGTCTAACATACCAATTTGGTACAGCATCAAATTCAACATGACAAAGTAGTTCTGACATTTCACTTTAGCTCTACGCAAAACAAAGAAAATGTTAAAGTATTCCAGTATTTTGCAAGATGATTTATGACCTATTCACCAGACATTTCACTTCTTGGACCAGTGATGTAACTGTGCCTGGATGTTTTTGTGTGATAGAACAGAACTAGAACATTTCTCAGAGTGTGGTCATGGGTTATTTATAAAAACAACTGGCCCTACTTCCATCATACTTATCACATACCCAGAAAGCAGATACTAAATGTACATGTTAAATAGTCTACGTTGACTGGTGCTCTTAGCCTCTCTGTGATGCATTAACATTTTCAAATGAGCTTACGATCCTTCACAATCAACATTATTAGGAATCTGAGACTTAGTTAGACTAGTTACCATCAGTTTCTCCTCCTGGATACAGCTTTATCTGGCTTTCCTGGAGAAAGGAGAAGAGAGGGGATACATTAAGTTTGGTTTTTTTTAAGGTTCCTTTATTAAGCCACTTCCCCAAGTCCTTAAAACAACTTTTTTACAGTTGAAACAATAAAACCAGTCTGAGACACTCAACAAACAAATGCACAACCATGTACTTCAACCTGTGACCTTCCCACCTACCTCAGGATCAATAGCTGGCTTCTTACCGTCAAGTCAGGTGGGGGTCGAGGCCGGGCTAGCATGATTTGGGGGCTACCTGGTGCTAGAGGCTCAGGTCCAGATCAGAAAGAGTCTAGGCCTGGTGCAATTCATCTGTAAGGCCTCTTGGTGGATGTCAATGCAATTACCCAATGACAGAGAGTCGAGGCAACCAAGTTTCTCCTTGACGTCATTCAGATTTTTCCAATCTAAACACTTCAGTTCCCAGAAAAACTTCCAACACTTTCAGCCCCACACAAACCCTCCAGGCAGATTGGGCATTGTGTGATCCCCCCACTGACCCAACAACAGAGCTTCCTCATGTAGAGAGGGTGTCCTACAAGACCTGAAACAACTTCCTGACTGGACAGAAAAACATTTAAGTCATCTGCCTAAGCAGAAAGGGTTATGGACACTCAAATCCACAGAACCCCAGCAAAAAAAACCCACAGAGCCAGCCCCTAAATCTGCACAGTAAGGGTTCAATGGCCAAACTATATAATTGACCTGAAATAGATGTTATGGTCTAATCCACTGCGTCCTCTGATCCATATCTTCTCCATGTGTGATGGTTGACTAACTCTGACCTGGATCTGCTGAGGAGGCAGCCTATGTCCAGCAGCTACTCCTGCTCACCTGTTGCCACTTTCCTAATCAGCCTCAGCCCATAAGAAGGACCACAGCCCCATGTATCTACCTTCACTGGAGATCTACAGTGTGTTTCTCTGTGGGAGGTTTGTACAGGAACCTCTAGCTGCTTTGGAGAGACTAACCAGGTGCAAAAACACCCAACCACCTCGATGCCAATTCAATAGCTTTGATTCAGACCCTTGATGCTGACAATGTACAAAGCTCTCTTTGAGGCCTCAAGAAAAGCCATCAGTTTCAATGTTTGGAAAGACAGTGGTGCATTGTTTTCCTCCTGATCCTTGATTACAGCACTGGTGGATAATGCTGAGAGCATGGGTTCATCTGATGGTGGAACTTCTGCAGAGTCCTCTGCTAGTGTCATTCAGAAGAAGCTGAGAAGAGCAGAGACCACTTCTGTTGTTAACAACCTCTCAGCTGCAGTGATTTTATCCCAATCTCGTGTCCAAGGCATCGCAGCGGCCACATTATTAACAACCAAGCACTTCCCTTGCGCTACATACTAATTCAGGAGACCTTTAGTCATAACTTAAATATATGTTGTTGTGAAAATTTCAAGTTCTGAGATACTGTTAGACTTTTTACTTGTAATTCTTATTTTATTGAGCTTGGATGACACATAAATTATGCCTCTTGATTCAATTGACTGTCATGACTTGTCTGAGTTTAAAATTTGCACTTAAGAAAAATAATTTAATTTTGAGTTCTGATTGTGTAAAATACAATTTGATGTCATGTAAACAACCCACAGTTTCCCTCATACGCAAATGGGCACGTCCAAGGCCAGATAAGTGACCACAGCTGAAACTTGTTGTGGTGAATGATAAGTAAATGTATGCTTAATTATATATTTGCATTCGCTCAGGATTCTGTTGATTATAGCTTACTGTAAAACAAAGCTGCTACATTGTCTCTCTGGATGGCGGGTGGGACGCTCTGGTTAGCTTGTCCCCATGTTTGTGTGCGCCACAGTCTGGTTGTACATGGAGCTACCAATTCCACAATCATGGAAATCATAGTGCTGTAGTTATGGAGCTTTTAACAATACTGTGGTACAGGTTGGATTATTGTAATTGTTTAAAATATTAAAAATGCCCCTAATGTTGTTAGCCACGGTAGCACTAGAGCCTATGCTAAAATAGGCACTTGTAGTGTATGAGTACTAACTTAAATGCTAGCCAAGCTAAGTTGCTATCACTGCAGTAAATGCTGTTTGTTAGTGAAGCAGTGATGGCAGCAGGGCAGCATTAAAGTATCACTTTATTTCTGTTGACTTTAATTAATTTGTTATAAGTTGTTATAGGACAGGGCTCAACATAATTATTAAGCTCATGTTATTTAGAAATGTATTTTATTCTGGCCAAAAAGCTACTTCACCATACTCAAAATATTGCTTTGAATTTATATAATTCTGCCAGCAGTTGGCTAAAATTGGCTTGAAAATTCTATTTTTTTTTTTTTTTTTTTTTTTTTTTTTGACCCAATTTTTTTTTTTTTTAGAGTGTAGCCTATAAGACAACTGCAGCTGGACCCAAGTCCACTACGCCTTCCAAGTTCTTTTCCTGAAAACAATCACTCCAAAGGCATACACCCAAGCACCTGATACTATCTCTACTCCATTGCAACTCAGCTGGAAGCCCTGACAGCTGCTTGTTGCTCTAGCCTCCTAACAGCAAACATCTAGATCTATATGTATATGTATAGATACATATGTACGTATATGTATATCTGATTCCAGAGAGCCTTTAAGTCTGTTGGAGAGGCACTTATATTGGCAATTATTTTGTAGCCCATGCAGAGTAAAGACACTGGTCTCCAATTTGTCAGTAATCCCAGATCTGCCTTTTTTGGGAGAAGTGTGAGCCACAGTGTCACAGTTATTAGCTCTGAAAAGTTAGCTTTGAAACGTTGCGGCCAGCTTGTATGGGCCCCCAACAACTGGCACATTTGAATCGATATTTTACTGTTAGAGGACTTTGAGTAATGTCAGTTGCCAAAGAGTGAAACAAATCAGTGCTACATTAGTGGAGATGTCATAGTAGCGATGAGTCTGACCACGCAGCTAATCAGCTAAGTGATCCGGGCAGATTTCTAACGCTGCACACATCTGGGAGCCTTACGAACACAACACAATGCCTGTTTAACTCAGTAATGGTAAAGAAAAGGTATAAAACAAGTGTTTAAGCATGCTGCCACATACCCCTGGGTTACTGGGTCAAAGATCAGTAATTTAACCACTATAGTGCAAAATGCCTAGCTTACCTTTTAATGAGAAACAGGGTGGAAAAAAGTTTGAAACCTGAAACAAGTGTTTCAAGCACTTCACGCACTCCACAACCACTCACACGCCCATACACTCTAACTCCCAGCATGCAGTGAGGGGATTGTTTCATTTTGACACAGTATAGTTGTGTTCTGGGAATAAAACTTTACCTTTGACATCAAGTAACTCTGCCTGCTCTGAACAATCGTGATCATCTGGTTGAGCGTCATCACTCTTCTTGTAGTAATATTGTTGGTCAGCAGGTCCAAACCGCTAAATACAAACAAACACAATCAGTGTTTCTGACGCTGTGTGCTGCTGAAGGACACACACACACACACACACACACACACACACACACACACACACACACTGAATCACATCACACATGAGCTTATACTGTACCTTGTCAGGCCACATCAAGCTAATGAAGAGAATGAGGGGAAGTCCAACAGTGAAGACGTACACACTCCAGAGCCACGGACGCTGGTGTGTGGCCAAGTACAATCTCTCTATGATACCTGGCTATAATGAATGCACACACATGCATAAACACACACACACACACACACACACAATGAAATAAACAGGAAACCATGAGCATAAGATCAAGATGATCATTCAAGAAGGAGATCACGCACTGAGTTTAGGTGCAATTTAATACAATTACCTTATATGCATTATACCAAAGCACTAGTTAGAGTATGAGCATTACTCATTAGTATGAGGATGGAGACTGCAGAACCTAGAAACAGGTGTTGCCTGTTAATCTGTGCCAGAAACAGCAAAGAAATGTACTGTATTCTGGTGCTTTTGAAATGACAGGACCCTGAATATGGATTGTGAGGATTTCTTCAGAATTTTAACTGTTAATTTTATTTCCAAGTTTCAAGTGAAACTTTATTTTACTGTATGTATGTCTATCAGTATCAGTATATTCATATAGTGTATACAGGGCTGTATTTATGTAGGGTTTATTTTCACTGCGATAATTTTAAAAAGATGATTAGTGGATGTTTTTCTGTAAAATTCAGGTCTTACCTCTGCTGCAGCAGACACTGGTGTAATGCTGGCGACCAGCGTCACACACAGCAACACAAAGCTACACTCCATTCCTGAAACACATGTGCATCCGCATTTTTACAAGCGTGTTCACATTTAAACCCAGACATGTTCAAACACCAACTCAGATAAGACAACTGATAAGAGCATATTCAAAGCTGCTATGTAAGAAATGAGAGAAGGAATATCCTGTTGTGATTGGTCTTTGTAAAACTGATCATGATGAGACAAAGAGAGAAAAGCCAGGAAGAGAAAGAGCATGAGAACTCTTCCAAGATAGGATAAAACTGGATGTAAGAAAGGAAATATAAACAGCATGATACCAAAAACTAAAAGAGAACAAGTAAATAGGAGAGTTTCAGTGACAGGAAGTTACAAAGAAAGAAACAATGTGTTGTTACCTTTTTACACAGAGATTCTCACAGTCGGCTCGAGTTCCTTGGTTACTTCCTGAAATCAGTCATGTGCTGTTGGACTTTGATCTTAAGTCTTTGCTGACATGCAGTAAACACATTAACTGACATGGTAATTATGGTAATTAACACACACACACACACACACACACTAAAAAATAAATGGTCAGGCTGAAGGTTAACAGAAATATTTAACAGTATTTTAATAACAAAGCTGTTCGTTTACAATGAAATGAAGATATGTTTTTACACAACAAACATTATTTCCAAAGTGTGGAGTCGAAATCAAAACAAAACATTTCGACTTGTTTTTAAATGTTTTGATGTTTTTAAAAATTATTTTCACCTGAAGGTATATCATCATCAACAATGCAAGCAACACTACAGAAAGCGATAAAACTGTGAAATCAGAAAATATGCTTAAGGTAAAGGTTTCAAATTTTTTTAACCAAAATGTCTACCTGTTCAAATAAGATGGAAACAATTTCTTGGATTTACAAGTTAAAGATACTTCCTTCATAATTTGTGAGCAGCAAAATGTTTAAAATGAGTTTAGAAACACACACATAACATAAAATACATTTCTGTCAAATACTGGTTTGTCAAAATCAGAGGTTTATGGTTTTCCCATTGTATTTCAAATTGGTACAAAAGAACAAGAGTAACACAATAAGTACTGCAATGAAAGAAAGATGGCCTTTGTCATTTCCATATATTTTCATAGCATGTCCATCACAGCCGGATATTGATTTCACTACGCACACCGTCTCCACCAGATACGCTCTCGTTACCATCTACGTCTGAAAGAAAGCCACTGCCTGTGGTAACTGTAGTGATGTTGTGTTCAAGGGCTGTGATTCGCTGTTTCATTCGCTGCTGGGAGGAGTTGAACTCACTCTGCAGTCGGGCCAAGCATGTCTAAAAACAGGGGGATCATTGGTTATTGTCATTGTTGTAATAATTACAGCAGTATAACCATTAGCAGTGATGGTAGTTGTAGCAGTGAACCAACCTGTAGGCGATCCAGACTAGTTTCCAGCCTTTCTACTTTCTCCTCAAGCTCCTCCCCTGCAGACACATTCACTTCCTCCAGAAGTCCCTCCTTTTGCAAGATGTCCCGCCCCCTCTGCTCCAACTGGGCCCTGGCATGTGGAAACTCTTGAAGCGCGTCCATTAGATCTTGTTTGGAAAGACAGAACAGGTCTGAGTATCCCAGACTCCGAATATTAGCTGTACGTCTGTTGCCCATCTTGCTGCCACTGATGTTCAGAATACTGATTTCACCAAAGCAGCTCCCTGCAGTTAGGACAGCTAACTGGGTGGCTCCATCCTCCCCCACCACTGCAAGGCGGCCATCTTTAATTATGTACATCTCTTTACCCACATCACCCTTGTAAAAGAAAAGAGAACATATAGGTAGAGAAAGTTGGTTCATCTGTACATCATTAGTTTAAAACTAAGGAAAAAGTTAAAACACTGCTGCACAAGAACTGCATACTCTGTGATTAACTTAAAACAGACATGGCAGTAAGTCTACGATACAATACCATACCACTTAATTGTCAGTTCAGGCTGACACAAACTTAACATGCACAACATTTAACAAGAAATGACAAAGTCTTATACACAAAGACAAATATAACATGTAACACCCAACTATTGACATACCACATTGCACAAAAGTACAGATACAAGTAAACAAGTACAGATCACACGCCCTTTCATGCACCTCATGTATTACAAATATTATAAATTTATGATCCTGGATTCATGTTGCACTGGATTTGAACTTAGTTGGTTCAGCAATAAGATGGACTAATGTACAAAAGAAGTTATACATGTGTAATGTTTGAAAGAAGGAACTCTGTGACACACTGCAACAGAAGAAATACAGCTTACCTTTCTACAGATGTAGTCTCCAGGGCTAAAAACCTGTGGTCGAAGTTTTAACACCAACTCTACCAGGAGGCCTGCCTCACAGTCTTGGAAAATTCGGACCTTTGCACATGTACAGACATATCCATACACAACAGTTAATGATTGTGGAATAGTGCACATCATTATGGTAGCAGAAGGAACCAAACTGATGACATGGTGATTTAAAAAATGCTCACATTATCACTCTATCTGATGTTTATTTGTACTGGAGACCCTACTCATGACAAATTAAAGCATATATATGAATATCTTGTTTCTCTGTGTTTTCCAGCCAGCTCCAGTGTCAGAGTTCAACTTTATTAAACTCTGTTCAAGCAAATGTGCTTCATTAGAAAAACTTATGAACTGTGACGTTGCTCTCACAGGCTCTTCATAGTTTGTGTTCCTTCTGAAAAAGATCATTGGACAATAACAGTAGAAATATGACATTCATTCCTGTTTTGATATTGCATCAACTAGACTAGATTTTATGACCAAATCTTTAATTACCTTCTTCAGTGTGTCCAGGTGAACATTGATAGCAATCTCTGCTCTCAGCTTACTGGGCAGGCTCCTTAACACCTCCTGTTCATCAATTGTCTTCTGATTGGTCCAGAGGTAATCAAACCAGCGAATCACGCGCTGCTCCAGCACCTTGCTGACATGTCTGAAGTGCATGTAGTGTTTGAGCGCATCTACACGGGTCTGAAAGACTGCTCTTGTGGCATTCATGTTGGAAATCATGGAGCCAACATTTCCCACAATGGAGGCAAAAATCAGGACACCAACCTGGAACAGAGATTAGTACAAATACTACTGCATTGATAGACAACTTATAAGACTGTATATAGCTAAGGTTACATAGTTGCTATAGACATACCAGAAAGTCAAATATCAAGAACAGGTATTCCTCATCTCTAACAGGGGGTGGTGTTTCTCCAATGGTGGTCAGCGTCAGGGTTGACCAGTACAGACAGTATATATAACTCCTAGTCAATGAGCCAAACTCTGGGTCCGAGGCGTTAGGATAAACCCAAGAATCGGAGCCCAGGCCCAGGACCTTGGAGAAACTGTAGTATCCACAAGCATTCCAGTGTATAATCACCAGGATGTACAGAACCAGTTTACAGATACGGAAAGCATTGGGGTAGCTTGTTCGAGTTTCGGTACGTTCAAAGAACTCAAACAGACGTGACAGGCGCAGGAGACGGTTGAACCGGAGAAGAGGAGTGTAGCTTATTCCAACAGTCAGGTACAGGAGATCAGTTGGGAGGATGGAGCAGATGTCAAGTTTGCACTGTAATGTTCGAACGTAGGTTTCTCTCAGGCGTCGCACATCTTTCACCATCAAACCTTGATCCAAGAAACCTTTATAGACATTATAAACATGAAGAAATGAGGAGTGCTGGGATCTCAAATGGTATATTTATTAGTTTAAAAAATTCCAGAAGAAAGATTCAGATGTTTTTATATAGTAATGGAAATTGGAAAAGGCTTCATTTCTCAGATTTGTTTTTTCAGTACCTGTGTGGAGGCGAACAGCAATATCCAGGATATAGACTCCATCGCAGACATAGTCCAGCACCAACCACACTAACACGTTCTTCATCTGCAGCTCATCAAAACAGGCTCTGCAGAAACACATATAAAGACACCCTTGCAAACACTCTAGTACTCACCAGCAAATAGTGATTCAGTTGCTGATGTACAGAAAAATTGACACTGCAGACATGGGGAAAGCATAAAGTTGTTGTGGTTATTTCTTTGTTTCTACTGGCACCTTTGTAAAACTGTGTCCCTGCACTAATTATTTTTTGTCACTTGGGATCATATAAACACAACATTTACATATGGCAATTATAACAATTGCCTAGACATGTAAATTAGAATATCCCTCCATTATGGTTTCCACCAACCCCTGAGAAATCATTAGCATCTAAATGATGATCAGCAGTTACTTTGTAGCTAACTGTGACTGCCAATTATCGATGGGTAAGCAGAACACTGAGCTGTGTGAGTGAACCAAAATACTGAAGTTGTGGGGCATTAAACTAAAGTAATAAGCTAAATGATACTAAAGCGTCCCATATAACTGGGATTAACTTCAGTATTGGTGGTTTTGTAGAGTTCATGAACATTCACATAATTTCATTACTCAATTGTTGATCCACAGTTGGTTATGAGGAGCACTGGTAATATTTCTAATAGTTACCAACCTGACAACCAATAGGGTCCAGTTATAAAACACTGCAGCACCAATCACTATCAGCCAGTGGTAGTATGCATCATCAGATGGAGATAAGACCATGACATTACACCTCCTTCTCCTAACAGACAGAGATTTATTTGAAAATGTTACATGACATTTTAATCTGTTTGCATTTTGTCTGTTTGTTTATTTTCTTACTTGCGTCTGGTGCGTCTGATTTCATTGTCTACATCAGAACCAGTGTAGCTGTGGCTGAATCTGCTGGGTGGGGCTTGTATGTCTACATGGGCGGGGCCTCTGAAACGTTCTAAAAAGGAATCTGGTCGCTCCGTCTCGTCAGCCAAACTCTTCTGAGCCCAGTCTCTCAGAGTCATCACCATACTAACAATCCTGAAGATAAATAGGTCAACAAAGGACTAGTTTATACAGAACAATAAGCTTTTGCTACCACTGAGCACAACATTGAAGCAAATATGCAAAAACCTAAAAGTGGACACTTAATCAACAGAAGTCCTATATGGAAATAGATGGATGTGGATATTGCCAAGCTGTCTTACCTGGAGAGAGCACCTCGCCCACGAAAAGAATTCTGGGAGTTAATATCTCTCCTGTCAATGGCCGCCATTCTTTGTAGCTCCGAAGAGGTGTCATCACACGACTGCCCTCTGCACATACACACATCACAAATTTTACAACTGATAAAATTCAAAGACTACTGTATGAATTTACTATAAACAGCTCTGACTTCAGATGACAGAGGAAGGTGTCAGCATTCTTCATTACATTATATAAAGTAAAACGTTTTTGTTTACACATCATGCAGACACTGAGTAATTCATTTGTAACACCTAGCAAACAGTGTAATTTTCATTCCATCAGTCCCTAAGGTAAACACTTGGCTATTAAATGTTCCGCTACTTTCATTCAGTTGTTGATAATTGTGTGGTAGTGTGGGTGACTGCTTGTGGCTGCTAAGTTTGATGAGTGCTGAAAGACCGAATCAAAATAATAATTCTGCAGGTTACATATAGTCATTTATTTTTGTTGTCAATATGAAAATATTAGTTAAATACAATATATATATATATATAACATATATATAACATATGTATGACCAAATATGTATATGTATTTATTTCAAACCATAATCATGTATAATATATTGTCCCAACATTCCTTTCTTATGGACCTATAGATAGACTTTTGATATGTCCCAGCCCAGGGAGATGGTTTGGCAAAAATTGTGATTATAATACTGCTACTTGTTTTGTACTTTTTCATTATTTTACTTTTTCATATTTCACTATTTTTATATTCTTTGTTATTGTAATTTTTTGTCGTAGCTGTATGCATTAGCATTTCATTACAGCTACAAATGCTGTTTGTAGCTGTAATGTAATGATTTATACTTTAAAATTAAAATCACTAATTTGTTACTGTTATGTCACCATGAAGTAATTCATTCTTATAAATTCAAATTACATGTCATTACCTTACCATCACCACATGCAGTCACGAAGTGTGTGTGTGTGTGTGTGTGTGTGTGTGTGTACCTGCTGAGTGTGCTGTCAGCTCGGTCGCTCTCCTCCTCTGTCCATGTTTTCACAGACAATCTGTGTGAATCCTGCAGAGGACCTGTCATTCTATAAAAACATATATAGTATGTTATATATCACTATCGCTATCATAGACACACATATAATTGAACATATCCAGTTTAAGATTAGACACACAACCATAATATACACTTATACACACTTATACACACAATAAAATGAAGGCTATCATGCACATACACTCACGTTAAAGAGACAAAGATCCTCACGCAGACTGACACACACACACACACACACACACACACACATACCCAGCAGACACACATGCAATGATAGACCCACAGTCAGAAAAGGAAGGTCATCCAGTGCGAGGTCATTCTGCATCACCACGGTAACCAGATGGCATAGCAACAAGCTGTATGGTAGTTATGGTAGCATATCATATGTGGCAGTGACAGAAAGACACGATAAATCAACAAACCTGATAAATGTCCTTTAATCCCAGTTCAAGTTATCAGTCCATCAGTTCATGTCTTCAGTTTTGCTGCATCTCTTCTCTGTTTATGTTTGTACCTATCTGTTCACTAGAATTCACAAGACACTGATTATGTAGGACTGATGAGCACTCTTCTGGAGAGATGGATGGATGGATGGGCGGATGGATGGAGTGAACAAATGTAATGGATAAAAGGAGTGATCACATGGAACTCAACAAAAGCATCGTTTAAATTGCAAATTGTGAACATGAGTGTGTGTGTGTTCCTATTCACCAGCAAACTCATCTGAATTCAAGAACCTTTTTGAAGTGGCCTCTGAACTCCAAGTGTGTCTATGTCCACGAATATTCTCCTGATTACTGAGCGACAAGTGTTTCCATGCACACACCTGCACATGTGAATGGAGATGACATTTTGTTTCTGCTATATGCAGAAATGTATTTTAATCCAAAACGGTAAGTAGTTTTATAACAACAGCATCAGCAGCTTAACAAACATGTGATCAGTGGTCATTATGAATGTACCAAAATGAAACGCACTTTATTCCATGTGTGCGGGAAGAGCAATTATTTCTTTGAGATCTTTGAGACTTCGTATTGTTCTTTCATTATCACATCTCCAACACTGCAGCTGTTGTGAGATGTTCGAGGTTCAAGGGTTTTTATTTGTCACATGTATTTGACATAGAGTGAAATGTGGCCCTGAGTTGCTCTAATGCTGAGTGTTTAATATAATGTTAAAAAAGCAAATGCACTGAGTGTGTATGTACAACAGATCTAGACAACAGAGAATATAAATACAACCAAATATATAAATAAAACAGAGTATATAAATAAAAATAGCAATTCTCAAAAAAATGGAGGGGGGATAAGTAGTTACAGTGACAACATTTACCACCCACCTTAACATTGCTGTAGACCAAATACACTCCCTCGTGAAAACAGTGTTCCCTGATGGCAGTGGTGTCTTTCGGCAGGATATGATTCTGTCACACTGCAACAATACTGCAGGAATAATTTGAAGATGTTGACTTGTTCTCCACATCTTAATCCAATGTAGCATCTTTGGGATGAAGTGGACAAGTCTGATTCATGAAGGCTCCATCTCACAACCAACAGGATTTAAGCACTCTGATAAAGCAGTCATGAGGTTGATAATGACACATTCCAAACTATATTAACAAGAACAAACAAAAACAATGTATGGAAGGGAAAGACACTTTTATTCAACATCACTCATCTGGTTTTACAAACATAAGTTTGGAACAGATGAATGGAAAAAGCTTTGCTGAGAAATGTTTTAGAGAAGATATGCAAGACAACTGCTGAATGTTGAAACAGCAGCATCAAACGTGGTCAATTTGTAAACATCCGCAATGTGTAAAACTATAGAGATGACAAAATGTAATATTTGAAACCAGTAGAAATCTGACTTGTTTTCTTTTACAACTGAACTTTTAACTTTTAACCACAGCAAAGATGAAGTCATTAAATCCAGATGTGCTGTTCTTGGGCAACATCAGATCAACATTTTGATGACATAGGAAACTTTGCCATATTGAATTTCAATTGTGTATTTATAAAATAAAATTAGTAATATACTTCAAGTTTGGAATGTTTTGCTTTTTTGCTTTTAACCTTAACTTTAGATTAACTTTATATGAATGCATTTATTATATAACTTTTTAGTTTTAAATTGAGAAAAATACTTAAAATTAAGGCAATGGTTTTTACGTCTTTAAAAGCACTTAAAAATGTGAAGTAAATTTTACGTCACAAACAACCGTTTTGGAAATCGACCTATTTTCTAGAGGACATTTCCAAAACAGAAATTTCTATTTCTATGAAAATACGATGTTCAGAATTTCTAGCACTTAGCGCATGTTCTGGAATGCGAGCAGACTACTGTTCCACAACAAAGACGAGGTAAAAACGGTTTTTGATTCTCTGTCACCTTTAAGGATAAAATCATCAACGTATTGCGTTTTATTGTCACTGCGTATAATCTAACACAGTTTGAGGCCAAAAGCTCCTCAATAAACAATATTATGGCTTAAGTGTGATGAATGCTCACACTGTGAACTCACTGCTACACTGAAATATACAACAGAAGAGACTTTGAGGCAAAGCAGCTGTAAAAAATATCAAGTGTTTGAGGGGGAAAAAAGCAAAAACCACCAACAAAGATTTTTCTTAAAAATAAAATGCTAAGGAAGAAACTGAAAAATTACTCCCTAGAAATCCTTTAATCTTTCCCTTGTATCACATCCTGCACATTTAAAGAAATTTAAAAAAAAAAAAAAAAAAAAAAAAACATTTTCAGTCTTTGGGGCAGATCCTGGACCAGTTGCCAGCCATGAAACACATTCATCCATATATTCATCTCTATCGGCATTTTGGAAAGTGTACACAAACGTACACGCAAACATTTATTTCTGTTTGATATGGTACAGATGAATAAAATGAAGTCCTACTATGTGTATGTGTGTGTGTGTGAGAGAGAGAGAGAGAGAGAGAGAGTGGATATATGTCTCCTTTAAACCTTCTTCATGCCTCTTCCCATCAGACAGGCAAAGATGGTCATCACCATTTTGGGGTTGACCTCCACCAAGTCCTCAGGCAGCGCATAGACCTTTGCTCCGATCTTCCTCGCCATGGAGATGGCATACCTGGCGCAGGAAGAATTACGTTAGAGCCATTATAGAATTACAACCTAGCAACTACAGATACAAACACAGTCACCACAGCATTAAGCAGCACTGTTAAGCAGGGAGTTGATTACTTGGCATTGTCCAGTTTTTCTTCATCTGTCTCCGGCTCCATGTTAACTAAGTCAAACTTCACACTGTTTGGCTTGATGGAGTCAATCAGATCCAGAACTGGAAGACTGGTACCAATAGATTTGTCCTGAACACAGGGATACATTCATTTTAGTAAAACTGAGTTGATGCAGCTGATTGATTCTGTCTTAGTAAATGAAATACAGGCTAAAATAATAAATAAAAGTGAAACTATCTCACCTTAAAGCTTTTGATAGATGACTTCTTTCCAGCATCAGCCAAAGCCTTATTGACCCATGAAATTATCAAATCATCTCCTGCCACTTCTCCATCTCCAAGGTCTTCAAGAACATTTAAAGTGTATCTGCATATTAAACCAAATGTAAAAAAAGATTTTGCAATCAGAGGTTGTATCTTTTATGTCAGTACTGTAAACAAATTCATTTCTGGTGTGATCTTCCATGCAAGATCTTCTCAAACAAGAAGATCTTGCACACTTGTGAAATGAATTCCAGATTTCCCATATGACCCTGCTTTTTTCAGTCACAAAGGGGACCAATGCTTCTCACACCACTCTCTCTGATTTGACTCAAACAAATGAGCATGCGTGTGACCACCAAGAACTTGAATTCCAGCTTGAATTCTCTGCTAAGAGAACAGCGCCCCCTGCCTGTCAAGCGCGGTCTTGTCAACATTCACGTCCACAGTCTGAAGGCTTGAAGATGCTGAAGTTCTTGCGGCTGCCAGAAATGTATTTATGACTGTTAAGAGTAAAATCACCTCCTCATCAGCTGCCACAGCACAGCCAGGGTTAGAGTTGCATTTCCATCATAGAGGTCCTGTCCACCGATTCCCACCAGAGAAAAACCTGCTTTGTTTTTCCCCAGCTCCACAGCATAGTTGCAGTTTTCTATCTGCACACACACAAACGCACCAACATACACACATGCTCGTTGAATTATGACAATTAGATAGATTAAGACAGACTGATTATTATTCAATTTGATCTGTTTCTCATGTATTTTAGGTTGGCAGTCTAGACACAAACTAGAGGAATGAACAGGAAATGTTATATCTACCTTTTTCAAATGGCCTCCACCTCCTTTGAACGGAGGTTGGTTCACTCTGCTGTCCCAGTCCACTTGCACCTTAATCTTTTCATATAGCTGCAGAATCACCATGGCATCCTGCAAATCTCTGCAACACATATCAGAGACATGAGAACATATGCATTCATGTATTTAACAGTGAACTGCAATAAACAGTAAAAATGTTTAGACAATGAACTAAAGAAAGTCATAAGGACTCAATACTCAAAAATGATTCAACACTGACCCATAGATGTGGTGAACATGTGGACTGACTCCAAGAGAGTTCATCCAGTTCCTGAAAGTCCTCTCTTCCCTGGTCTCACCTTAGAAAACAGACATAGAGAACAATGAACCAAACATAAACAAAACCAGGAGGATAATACTTGTAGACAAAGCTACTTCTGTGCGTGTGGACATAAGTGAGGGAATGGTTCCTTCATGCTTACTCTCCAGACCGTCCAGATTCCAGTCCTGGTCGTCTGGTTTGGTGAGAGCTGGGTGTTTGTTGAAGAGTGTAGCCACAAAGGCCATGTTGAGCTTTGCATTTCCAGACACGACATGATCGGCAATTACGAACTGTTTGCAGTCCAGGCGCTCGGCCTGTTTGAGCATAGACTCAGCTCTCTTGGTGAGATCCTTTTCCTGATTATCCAGACACACAAAACATTAATTTACATTCCACATTTACATTTTCTTATTTGGTAGACACTTTTACCCAAAGTGGCTCACATAAAAAGGACAAATCACTGGTTCACTGAGAGATCTACATATTCTTAACTACAGTCATACTTTAAGACATTCAAAAGGAAGTCAGCTTCCATTTAGCATCTAACTGACAAATGATATCAACTGAGTTGATAGATTCTCAGTTTCAATCACATACAAGGGTCGTTCAAAAAGTTCTAAGCCTCACCCAGAAAAAACAGTCATTGATGAACAATTTTGTTTTTGCAACACACTACCACTTCTTATAAAGCCAGATAAAGAAATTCAGATTTCTGTTTTAATTTCTGTGCAAGTGAGGCACATGCAAAGGTGAGAAGTGTGTGAAAAATCCAAAAATGGACAAAACAGAGGCCCGAGCGAGAGTCCAAAAACCTCAACCACTGATAAAAGAGTTGATGTCATTCACCACATGGTTTTGGATGACAAACATCTAACTGTCCAGCAGGTAGCCAAGTCTCTAGACATCAGTTCTAGTTCAGTCCACACTGTTTTAACTGAGAACTTGGGGATGAGCAAGCTGTCTGCAAGATGGGTCCTGAGAATGCTGACGCCAGAACAGAAGCTGAAGAGGGTTGACATTTCCAGAACACTTCTGACTCACGTCCAGGCTGACCCTGAGAATTTCCACCACAGATTAATAACTCAAGATGAAACTTGGGTTCAACACTTAATTGTAAGTGTAATTATAATACTGTTTGTTTTGAACAACTGACACTTCCAGGCTGACCCTGAGAATTTCCACCACAGATTAGTGACTCAAGATGAAACTTGGGTTCAACACTTTGAACCTGAATCAAAGATTCAAACAAACAGTGGAAACACTGTGGTTCTCCCTCCTAAAGAAGCTCAAGCAGGCAGCATCTGTTAGAAAGGTGATGGCTTCTGTTTTTTGGGATCCTGAAGGTGTAATTATAATAGACTACCTGGAAAAGGGAAAAACTATGAACAGACATTATTATGCATCACAATTAAGACAAATGAAGGAAGCAATCAAGCCCAAAAGCAGAGGGAAGCTGAGGGCAGGTGTGCTTTTGCTTCAGGATAATGTGCCTGTTCAAGTTGCTCCAGCTGAAGCAGCCAAATGTGGTTTTGAATTGCTTACACCATCCCCCTTATTCACCAGACTTGGCTCCATTTTTGGAGGACCAGGATTCCACCTTCTTCCGTGATGGGACTGCAATGTTTGAGCATCGCAGACAAACTGTCTTGTTTCTCCAACTCCTTCTGGGTGAGGATTAGAACTTTTTGAACGACCCTCGTATGTGCATATGTGTGAGGCCCAAATTCATCAGATTTAAATTGTAAAGTAAGTACCACTAAATTAACATGTGTTATTATTGCTTTATGAACTCACATAAAGACCGGTCATATCAATCTCCACACGAGGAACATCCTCTTTGCTGCCATCTGGAGCGATCTGCTCCAGCAGGTGGAAATATGCCTTGGAATCCTGCACAGGGATGAAGACGCACAATCACATATGAGTGAACATAGACTTGGTCAAACTTTAAAAAAAAAAAAAAAAATTAACTTTTTTTTTTTTTTTACTTTTTACCTTAATGTCAGAAGAAAAGTTTGATATGGACATGCCAACTTTCTTTAAATGGTAATTGGCCCAGCGCAGCAGCAGCTCCTCAGGGCTCAGTTTCATCAAGTCCTCCAGAGTCTCCCCTTCTTCTAGCAACGCTGCAAGAGCTGCATACACAGAAGTTTGTGGTGCAAAATGTTGATATGAGAATGCATCTTATAACTCATGAATAAATCTAATTCTTTCTGTTTATTATTTAATGTCTAGGTCATATAATCATTTAAATTTGCCCTTTGACATTACAAACTTTTACTATTACCACTGTTGGATGTGATTGTGCGTGTGTATGTACCAACCTTCATTGCGTCTCAGCTGTATATCAGCAAACAAACGTATCTTGATGATCTGCCAGAGAAGCCCAAGCACAAGGTGAGGTTTTCCCTCCTTAATATCTTGAGCTCCAATGTTGACAACCTGGCAGCCGATAGCTGAAGCTGAGTTTAAGGCCAAGTTCAGATTTTCCTGTTAGGGAAGGAAAGACAAAAAAACAATCAGAGGAGACTGACCAAGTACATTTCATGTTCCTCAACAGCTCATGATAGACAAACAGTTCAGGTCAGATTCTTCAGGTAAAATGTACATATAATGGTGATGCAGTTTTAGATACATATAGAAAACTGACCTGGATGGTGAAAGCAGTAAGTTTCTTTGTATTGATGGTTCTCTCATCAATGGTGTCAGCAACAGCATAATTGATGAATTTACTGGAATGAGATAAATGAGAGAAATATAAAAAAGAGCACAATGAATTGATATACCACCTGAAAATAGGCTGATTTACATAAAGTACATGGATTTAAGTTTTTCATCAGACTTGTCTCACATAATAAATTCTAAGTTTAGGGTTCACCAGAGCACGATGCCATCCACCATTGCTTTAAACAGAGCATCAGTGTTGGGGTTGATGGGCAGATGGTGTTTGCAGTCTGGATCTTTCTCCAAAGCAGTGCTGATATAGTTGGCGAAAGCAAAGCGCTCCTGCTCTGAAATACAATGAAGTCAAGAGTCACTTTATTTCCTGCTAACTATCAGTCATAAATGATATTACAGTGGACAATGTAATTGTATCTAAGACAACTGAACTGTTGTAATGTTTGAAGATGTTTCACTTCTCTTCCAAGAGGCTTCTTCATTTCTGATGGACTGATCAGGATCAGAACTGAAGAAATTACAACAGTCCAATTACCTTAGATTCAACTACATCAGATACAATGACCTGGATAAATGAAAATCTCCACAGACAAGTGGACAGCAAACTATTTTACTAACCAGAGATCGAGTGTTGAGTTCCTTCACTTGAGATCTCACTGGTGCCCCCAAGTGCAACAATGCCCGCTTTCTTGTTGAGAGCTTTCTTGAAACAACTTGCCATGCGGTCATGCTTCAAGTCCGTGTAGATCTGAACATACACACAACAACACACACTGAGCTTTAGAGTCAATCACACTATGTTTACCATGTATTAGTCAGGATCCTTAGTTAGTAAGTGTTGCCTACAGCTGTAAACTCCTCCATGTTGATGTGACTATCCTTGTCCCGGTCCAGCTTCTCAAGAAGTTCTCTGATCTTGTATCCGGGTAAACCAAAGCCTACCTCTTTGAAGAGGTTACCGAGCTCAGAGGCGCAGATGTAGCCATTACTATCCACATCTGGAGCGATGGGTAGATGCAGGAAGGACAAACATATGGTGGGAGGACAACAGACACAGTTTATTAAAAAATATTTTACTGGAACCATGATGCCTTCTCTCTCCCTGATTAATATGACATCAAGTTTCACTTAGTACTTTACAATGGAGGAATAACCATTAAGATCAATGAGTCACTATGGTTAACCTTGGTAATGTCATCAGGATGGTCAAACAAATTATTATCTTTTCTAAGAGTTAAATGAGAACACTTCAAAACATGTCCATTATAAATATAACATTATCTTTGAAGCTAATTTGACAATTTCTTTCCAGTCTTTATGCTTAGTTAAGTTAACCAATGGTAACAATCTTCTAAACTAACTCTCTTCTCTTCTAAACTAATTCTAAATAAAACAGTTACTCCCCCAAACTGTTGTGCTATTCCTCTATGCAGTAACTTAATGATGAGATGTGTGTGTATCAAAGGTTTAAAGGTTTAAACTCTGCACATATATTAGTGCAGAGTTTAGAAGGCCATATGTTTGTTAGCCCACTTAAAATATGATTCATTTATCATTGTCTGGCAATGTCAGACATTTTTACTCACCCACTTTCTGGAAGCCCTCCCTGATCTCCTCCATCTCCTCTGGGGTGACCTTCTTGTCTGACATACTGACACCTAGAAAACAGCAAAACACAAATGAGTGCTGCATTTAAGTACTGAAGCATACCATTAATGTTTTAAACACTGATGTAGAAAGATTATCATGCAACAGCTTCAGTTAATTAAGAAAAACAAATGGATGACAGACTGCAAGTCTTCTCTTTTAATACCTAATCTTTCCTTTGAAGATTAAAGGTTGTTGGATGTGACAAACATGATCATTTATTCTCCTGTTTGCTTGAATCAGCCTGGAGCCATGCATCCACACACAACTCTGTTATATCAACCATGAAAACAATACTAGATTAATCTATTAGACACACAGCCACTTTGCATCACAGCCGTGTAAGCCCAAAGACACTAATAACATCTAATAAATTTATCTAGATTACATTTGGTGTAACATTACTCTGCAAAGAACACTTGTATACTAAAGCTCCATATAAGCTGGTTGTATATAGAATTATAGATCTACATATTTATATCTACAGTAGCTGAAATGTTATCTATAATAACAATTATGGACATATTTATAGTAGCATCTAGCTTTAGAGACTAATTATAGTTTGGTGCCATTAAAATCTAATGCACAACTGTCAACTCTGGACATTTGATAGGAGTAGACTGTTAACCAATTTCTATTTCAGTCCATTCACCAGGTGACATCTTTTGCATAAAAGTGGTGAAATGTTGATATGTGATATTAGTCTGTGCTTTATAGGATTTTTACAGTGAGAGAGCCCTCTGCTGGAGAGCCACAACTATGACACATGACAGCTCAATGAATCACTTGCAAAGACAATCAATGTAAGCCTAGGAAGCCTAGGAAGCCAAAGCCATTCCAGCAAATCAAACACTACTATCATCTGACATAAATAGCATCTAACTCTGAACGTCTTGTGGACAGGGAGATGGAACTGATGGAAGTGAGAAGATCAAATTTTTCTCTATTTAAATATCCATTAGAAAGATGTGCAGATGCAGATCTGACTTCCTTCAATTTCTCAGTTGATAATCATCTGCCTTTAGAAAATCTGTGTCTGTACAACTCACCCTTGCAGATTAATCAGGTTCCGATCTCTCACAAAAAAAATAGAAAATAAAAAATAAAAACATTTTAAAAAATCTTACAAATGTGAGATGATCATATTACTGCACTAGCAGATACCCAAATAGGCTATGCCTCAAAGTCAGTATGCAAATGCAGTAGTTGCCAAGTCAGGCTGACACGCCAAGACAAAACTCACAGGGCTACTAATGACTCTACAGACACACTAAACAAACTGCATCAGATGCTGCAAAGACAATAATACCACTGGACAGATGGCACGTTGCCCAACCTCATAGTCACCATCAGTGTTGGGAAAGTTACAGTTATTATTTAGTTACTAGTTCCTTCTACCAAAAAGTAACTGAGTTAACTTTGTTACAACTGTATAAACGTAATTAATTACCAGGGAAAGTAACTATTGCGTTTTTCTAAACATGCATCTAACATGCTTTCTAAACGAAAACAAACACCAACCGCGACCACCCCGCACACGCGCAGGTTTCGGTGTGAATCAGGTCTTAGCCAATCAGCATGCGGTTTGAGATTACCCGTTAGTGAAAACAATAACGCCATCAGTTGCCGTTTATTTTCAACGCAGTTACTCTCATCACTGGTCACCATGCATTGTCCTTCATGCAAAACAGGCCTGTGTGTATGACAAATGTGGTGTCATCCTGTTGACAAAGCGCGTACAGTGTGACACGTGACGTGACAACAGCGTGGACGCATTTTGACAGAAAACTAAATGTGCACAGAAAATGTACTTTACGCAAACTATCGTCACAGTCTTTGAATCTTTGGTGTCGTTTGAAGTTTCTGCAAATACCATCATCATCATCAATACCATTATTTGTTTTATTTTTTTATGTTTTATTTCATGTTAATATAATTGTGTTTTGTTCTGATTAAGATTTAAAAACAGAACTACGTTGATTTAACAGTGGCATATTTACACATTTATCATAAAACAACCACAAAACATCCTAAAGCATTTGAAAACTGAATAGATTTTTGATATCATAGTCTACATGAAAAGCATTACATTACAAAGTGTAGATTTGTCTGTGTGTGTGTTTGCAAGACTCAGAATATATTGGGATATCTTTCATAAAATTGCTTCAAAACATAGTTTTCGTTTGAAATCTTGTTCAAGAAAAAAAAACTACACGTGCATATTTCTCTATATATTATGTCATAAACGTTATTAAAGCCAACAACGATGTGATCTCTCTGAGAAAACGCCCTTAATCGCTCCTTCCTCTTACCTGCGGACGCTGCTGCGGCTCAGTCAGTTCACCTGAGAGAAACAAATCCCTGGATTGGCCTCAACTCGCTGCTCTGTCCTGCTTTTCTTCGAGCTGACACCGCCCGGGTGGAGAGAACAGTCCCTCCCCTTCCTCAACCAAGACCGAGCCTCCTCCTCCTTTAACATCAGCAGACCTGCCTGTCACCTCACAAGAAAAGTACAGGCTCTTTCCCCATAACAAGTATTTATTATTTATCAATAGATAGATAGATAGATAGATAGATAGATAGATAGATAGATAGATAGATAGATAGATAGATAGATAGATAGATAGATAGATAGATAGATAGATAGATAGATAGATAGATAGATAGATAGATAGATAGATAGATAGATAGATTAGTGTATCACTTGTCAAACTGAAGAAAAATATGAATTTTCTATTGCAATTAATAGATTTAAGAAAAAAGATCACCATAATAGTGATCGTGTAGAGGAACTTTGGTTACATTTGATATGAAATTAAGATTTTTAGGTTCAATTTCAATTTCAATTTTATTATGGCTCAAACAAGCCCAAAAATGTCAAAAAAAAAAAAGTGTGTTTCATTCACTTTGACATCCCACTGCCCAGCGTGATCAGCATAGGCCTCACCCATAAACCACTCTATGAACATTATTGGTTAACATCATGTGACTAATACCTGTAGATAATCCTGGGAAAGTTCATCTTATCTGCTGACATCATGTGTTGTCACACATGCCACTATAGTGACTAGTAGTGATAGTGGTAGTGATAATTATCTACAAACAGAAAATCTGGCATAAAAGCCCTTTACGGTGAACACATTGCAGCAGTCTAAGACTAAAATGTCTCAACACTACTCGTACTAAACTAGATAGTATTGGGGATAACACTGGGTCACAGCCCTGCTTCTGTTACCAGTCTCTACATGCAAGAATTCCTTCTTTTCTCCCTCCTCCTCTCATTCCCACTCTTCTCATACCTTTGTCTCCTGTCCCTCCCCTTCCTCTCTTTTTTTCTTCTTTTCTTTCTTTCTTTTTCTCTCTTCCCACTGCACTTCTCTCCTTCTCTTTAGTGTGATGTGCTAAATCTTGTCAGAGTAAATTCCTTGTCTGTGGCACAAGCCCAGGAGGAAATTTCCAGAGGGCCGTGACTTTTCTGTTTGCCATCCATCCCCCCACCCCTCCACCCACTGCACTTCATAGTGATTGTCTTCCTGCATGAACTTGTCCATACTCACTGTTTTCTCTGTTATTAGTTTATTCTCATTTTTGATGTTGTTACATATTATGACATCTACTCAATGTAGCAGTAAATGAAAGATGTGGTAAAGTATAATCAATGCACCATGAATGGCCACTCACTCTCACTCATTTATATTAGGTTCACTCTATTTAACTGTCATGAATAAAGACACTTCACCTAAATTTAAAAAAAAGGGTGAGGCAGCAGATACTACTTCAGCTGGTCAATGGACTTAGCTAACTTGGGTGCTAGATGGTTAATGGAGTTAAAAGTTTATGTAAGAGACACATTGTACTAACACTGTTCATGCTAGCAAGCTACAATAGCTACCTAAGTCAATTCAAGTTAGAAAAGAGGAAAAAACATTCAAGGTTATGGTCCTACAATCCTGTACAACATCGTGAATCAATGATATTAAATACAAATGATACGATTGAATATTGTAAATATTCTATTTAACATTGGTTGGCCATTTTGTCTGTTGTGCTGCAGATTCTGCTAACAGCTTGAAATATAACTGTAACAGCCTAATAGTTTATGTTAAATACCTTCAAGTAGCATTTGATTTAATTTAGAAATGTAACAATTTCACCAAAGTTACAGAATGTGAATTTTTGAATTGAAACCTAGACACAACTGATGGACCAACAGACCATCAGACAGATCCACAGACAGATCCTCAACAACCACAACTGAACCACTGACCAGTTTGCACAGGAAATGGTGAATAATTTAACTACATTTGTGTGACTCATAAACCAAACAACACACACAGAAACACACAACAGAGGATGAGGCAGTGTGCAAAGCATGACTGTCATTAATTTGAATATTACATTCAGCTATATTGCCCTGTGCATCTGCATGTTAGTTTGTGGTGAAGTTAACCATTGAGCTCCCCTATGTATATATATATATATATATATATATATATATATATATATATATATGTGTGACTTATCACATCACACAGGGTTTATTCAAGATAACAAAATAAGTTGTGGAGCATTTGTGGCCAAGTGTAATTTATCTGGACTTCAATACCCTGATAAGGAAATATTTCTGACTATTCTTCTTGCAGATTTTTCTATTGTCACATATCAATTAATAACAAAAATCAGAGTCCTGACACAGTGTCCATACACAGTGTAATGGAGTGCACCATACACCCATTAAGCCAAAAACACCCCCAGAAAGTGTGTTGGTCTGTGGTTGGGTTGTTATGCCAAGACAGTGGAGGTGACTCTAAACACTGGTCAGTTCTTCACTTAAGACTCACCCATTGCTTGGAAATTGTTTGTGAGCTGAATGAACCAAACCCAAAAAGTGTTAGTAAGACAACCTGGTGGTTGGTGAAGTCATCCTTTTTATAGCAGGTCCTTTACATCTACTTGTTCCATGTCCACTGTAAATACCTCCTCGGCTTCTCAGTTGATGTAACACACTGTTGATTGGTGTGTTAAAGGTTAATAGCTGCGTTTAAGTGGTTGTTGAGCCTGAAAGCTCCACTCAGGGATGAAATAATGCCAGGCCAGACATCATGCTATTATGACTTGCATCCTTTGCTCTTTCCAGCTATGTGGGATTAGTTGTGCTGTCTGTCCATTATTAGCTCTGTTTTCTCAACTCACCTTATCACCTTGTTGAACAGACTCACAGACTTACTAAGAGACTTTAAAGCTTCATTAATTCTCCCTTCTTCTTTTTGCTCTGCTCCAAATCCTCCATCATTTGGTATTCTCAGGAGAGAAATAAAAAAAAAAAAGACAGGAGGGCTAAAAGCATCTTGTGACGAAGATATTTAAATCACATCCTGTGGTTGTGAGGAGGTTTGACCTCTGACCTCGTCTCCAGTACAGTAGACTGGTGTTGCAGAAAGGAGTGGGAGAAAGGAATGTCTGTAACCGGCCACATCTAGTGTTGTTCTTTGATGAATGTTACTGAACACAAACTGTGTTTAGTGATCTGGGATGTTTTGTTTTCTTTTATCAAGACAAAAAGAAACTTAGAATTGTTGTTTGTGTCTTCATACCTCTCCAGTGATTCCAGGTCATTTCTGTTTCTTAACCACTCGCAGGAAACCATATTCAGGTACAACTGTGTGTGATCACATGATGTGTGAGTAACTTGTAAGGGCTTTGTCCAGGAAGAAAAAACAGAACGTAGTGAACGTAGGTGTTTGAAAGCAACATTATCACCGTTATTTGTGTATATCAGGTGGAGAGTAGCTACGTGTGAGGTTTTAAGTTGCTCTTCTAGAGAACAATACACTGAGTCCACAGGCGATGCCCATTTTACACTGCCCCTCCCCCTTACACTCACTTTAGCAGGCTTGTCCTTATTTGGTCATGCTGCTAGCTCGGCTGGTGACTGGTTAAGGGAACACCTTATGAAGCAGCATACACCTGTGCAGGCTTGTACACACATGCACGCGCACACCCACACACATACACACACACATACACTTACTGTCAGCATCTCCACACACACATGGTATATTCATATTTACTAGTTTCATCAGTGTGACTGCTTTTGGTGAATGTATGTGTGTGTGTGAGTGTGTGTTCATGCAGCAGGATCTACCAGCTACATGGGGGTTTGATGGTGTCACTGTTCTCTGCTCATTGACAGTGACTTCTGCTAAAAATGAGGCAATTAAACAAATGCATAGTACAATTACTAAATTATTTATTTAGCTAACGACACACTAACCCTAACCCCCCCAGGCACTGTCTTGTCTTGACACGCTGCCTATAAAATTGTCAGTCTGCAAAAACACTCGGTTCACACCTGTGTCTGCAGACACACCACACGCTGTCTTTGACTAATATATGTTTTAAACTAAACTAAGACACCAGTAAATCTGGAGATCTTGAATGTCTCAGTCATGCAGAATTTTGAGGAAGTAGCTTATTGGTAATTTGAGGCAACTTGTCAATAATTATTATTATAATTATTAGAGTTATCACCTCCAGGTCACATAGTTCATGGTAGAAAACATTAATCACTGTTGGTCAAGTGTTTAATAATGATGATGGTCTTGTCACCTGATGTTTGTATTTCTACTTTATTATAGTAATAAACTGCCTGGTTAAATAGAAGCTGAATTGGAAAACGATATTCAAGCATTCAAAAAAAGTGGGAAATAAACAGTAAAATATGAGACATCGTGTTATAAGGGACCCTGAAGAAGAGGAACAGCAGCCTCTAGCTGACAAACATCAGAAAACACGAGTTATATAAGAGCTTCATGTGCTTTTAATGATAGTTTATTACACACATAGAGAAATAAGTACAGTTTATGGATTTATCTGATTTTCTTCCCAGTAAATTGTATGTTTGGTGAAGAAAGTTGTTGCTGTTGTTTGTTATCACAGCGGATGTTGTGTCCTTCAGTCAGACGATTCTCTGGCTGACTCCAGTTCAGATAAAATGGATCTGGATGGAAAAAAAAACAAGACAAGTTTGTGTGAAAATTGGGATTCTACATGACACTTCATTTATACTACACTTATCTCCTCTTAACATACAAAATAGTGTTTGGGGGAAAAAAACCCTTTCCCCTTTTTGTCACATTTTTGTTTATTTGTTTATCATGATTGAAACACACTTCCTGTGCTAAATGGTAAATGGCTACATTTATACAGAGCTGTTCTAGTCCTCTGACAACCACTAAAAACACTTTATATTACAGCTGATCCAGTCGATGTATACAATGTGTGCTAATTTTTGGTAACCATTCACACAACTATGAAAAGATTAGTGGCAACATGGATTAGAGGCAACTTGTGAATCAGCCTCTTGCCCTTTGACTGGAGAAGACAGAAATTGAACCTTTGGTTTAGTGGACGACTTGCTCTACATCCTGATTAACAGCCGCCTCCACCGTAGCTCTTTACCTTTGCTCCTCAGTCAGATCAAACTCAGTCAGCACTTGCGTCGCCAGCTGTGGTGTAGCTGGCAGGAAGAAGAATGCGGACAGCTGAACCAGCTCCACTGCTCTCTGAGGGGTGCATTCCCTGTGACAGGCTGACAGGAACTCATTCAGCAGCTTCTCACTGGACAGTAACACAACAGGAAACACACCGTCACAAACTGCTCAGTTTAAACATGGATTACTTTCTGTTACCACTGGAAGTTATATTCAGAAACTGGACTATTTGTACAAATCTGTCTTTATCATTTCATATTAGTATTATTCAACCTTTTTAGCAGTTACTGAATGACATCAGGTGAAATACCAGCAATATTTTACATTTATATGAGAAAAAATATGAACATCAGAGCTCAGTTTCTCCACATCAGTATTGATTTCTGAAGCGTGTATTTTAAGCGGAGACTTACGAAGGAACTCTGTTCTTGGATTTGAAGAGCTGCAGCATCTCCCTGCATAGAGAAGGACAGAAGACAAGTAGATTAGTAGAGTAAAGAATGAAGCACTGGTTCTGCTTTAAATCGACAGATGTCACCCACCATGCCTGCTGGGTCATGTTGGATCGCAGTAGCAGTGAAGTGATGTTTGACAGAGCAAAGGTGCTCCACTCCAGAGCAAACCTCCCTTGCTTGCCCTCAAACACATTCTTTATATCGAGAGCGCACGCTGCGAACGACTCCTGAACCTGCAGACACAGACAAGTTTATTTTGACTATAAACCAGAGGGGGGATCACACTGTGTCCTAAACTGTGACATCAGCTCCACATCCATGCTGACTGTGTCACAGACTGACCTCAGGACTGTGAGTCTCTCTGGCCATCAGGATGAGAACCTCCTCCACCAGGTCTGGTGTGTTGTCTTGTCTCTGAGACTTGATATCTAGGAGACAAGCAGGAGACTGTCGGCTTTAGAAAACAGCAACGGTCAGGATTTCTCAGCAGGGTTTCTGTCAGTGTACATATGTATCTTAATTATTAACTGGACATGACATTACTTTTTTTTAACATCAGCTTTAAACCCACCTTTCCAAATTTCAGGCAACAAATCAAGACGATTGTCAGTGTCCAGAGCCTGCAGCAGGTCTTTGAGCCCCTGACTGTTCGGGTAGTATAACTACAAACAAAGATTATAATAAAAAATGATAAATTTACTAACAGCGATGATGGCTATGCAGCAGAGTCTCATTTTGTTACGTTTGCCACAAGACACGAAAATGTTAAGCAAATGCAGTAGATGTAACTCGCTCTAAATAAAAGATGAACATTCTTGGAGTGAAGTAGCAGCTACACCTTAAAAGGTTTTACTGATTCATGTGATACGGTCTAGACTGGTACAGGTAAAGATGTACTGACCGAGGGAATGAGCCGTCTGTACCACTGCAGCACAACATCAGTGTGTTCCATGACACACAGCAGGTTGAAGAAGCGACCGCTGGAGAGAAGAGAGGGAGATACAGTAACATGAAACAAAAATCTATCTGATGCATGTGTATGTTGTTGTATACTGAGGTTGTGGTGATTATTTTCTGTACATAAATACTAGAGTAGAGTTATTTCCTGTCTTGCTGAGTTGTGGATATGAACGTGTGTTATTTCAGCTGATGGAAGGTGTTAACTCACTAGTAAATACTCTGTTGGTAAGGATCTCCCAGCATCCTCCAGTTGTTCTCAACTTCTGTCAGATTCTGGACTTTATAGCCCAACTCCAGATCTTTATAATGGAGACACTGATATTATGAAGAGGGAAAACAGGTCAGCGTAAATGAACAAAGTACAGATGGAGATGACAACACATTTATATTGCTATTGAAATGTAAAAAAGTGAAATAAACAAAAGCGGTGTATGTGTCACCCTAGTTTAAGTCTATAAATACCAGTGTTTGATATCAAACTCTTTATTTGAGACTGGAAAAGGACAAAAAGAACAAGACACTTACTATTTTCACTGCACTGCTGAAGAATATAACTGTAGAGAAGAAAATAAAAAGGCAACATTAAAAAAAAAAAAGACTAATGGATACAGTACTTCATGTTTTTATGCATTATGAACAGCAACCCTCAAAAGTTATAGAAAATACGTATTTGTCCACTTTTGACTGAAATTTCAGAAATTTGGGTTCATCAATCATAAAATAAACTGCAGAAATGTGGAATAAGAGTAACAACTGTATTTCATATGAAACAGCAGCAATGGGTTAGTTTAAAGCATCCCTGCAGCAATGGAAGTAATTAATGTTTTGAAAGTTAGAAAAAATAACTCACATTTTATACTTTTGGTATCAAACTATGTTAAATTTGCTCATACACGTGTTACAACGTACCGTCATAAGGGTCCCGGCAGGTGAAGCTTTTTCCTTCCAGCTCTGACATTATTTCCTGTAAAATGTAAGTATTGCTTTGGATGTTGGGGCCTAGAAAGAAATAAGACCATTAAATAAAACTCAATGCACAGACGTTAACATCACGACCAATTCCACTGCTGTTTACCTCCTTTGTAAAACACAGCCAGGATGTGGTCGTAGCTGGCCAGACTGGGGGCTGAAAACACATAAGAGTGTTAGTGTAGAGATAAACAGAGAAAAAAAAAAAATCACAAAAATTAAAAATGAAACACAAAATTAAAGAGATTGTAGTGTAGTGTTCCATAAAAATTACCTATTCCCAGAGCCTTCATCTCACTGAGTACTTGCAGAGATTTGTATCGGCCCAGACTGCCACAGCGTCTCAGAACTTTAAGAACGTTGTTGAAGGTCATTAGGTTGGGCTGGACTTTCTGTTGACTCATTTGGGTTAGAAGCTCCTGCAGACACAGACACACAAACATACACAGTTTTCATTGTTCAGAGTTTCCACTTTTGAAATTGACTCAAGAAAAACATGAGTACGACAACGGACGGCGCGGCGGCTCTGACCAGGATCACGCTCCATCTCTCGTCGTATTTTTCTTTGATATCTGGAGCTGCTGAGATCAGCGCGTTGAAGATGTGGACGTCGCCTGGAGACAGAGGACTGGGTTATTGGTCATCGTTGTCACTACAAAGTCATTTCAATGCTCACAATCACTTTGTGGATCAGATTAAAGTAAAAGTATGTTTTTCTTTATAAGAATCAGTGATAATAGTATTGAGAATGATTTCTGGTGGATGTGGTCGTAAACCAACTTCATGTATCGTCAATAAAACAAATGTAGTGAAGACAGTGTTTAACTGTGACAACACCTCTACATGACACACTATTTACTATGTACAAGGGTTGTTCAAAAAGTTCTAAGCCTCACCCAGAAGGAGTTGAAGAAACAAGACAGTTTGTCACTCTTTTTCAATATAGCCCCCCTTGACATCAATGCACTTGGTCCAGCGACTCTCAAACATTGCAGTCCCATCACGGAAGAAGGTGGAATCCTGGTCCTCCAAAAAATGGAGCCAAGTCTGGTGAATAAGGGGGATGGTGTAGCAATTCAAAACCACATTTGGCTGCTTCAGATACTGCAACCTGAACAATGTGAACAGGCACATTATCCTGAAGCAAAAGCACACCTGCCCTCAGCTTCCCTCTGCTTTTGGGCTTGATTGCTTCCTTCATTTGTCTTAATTGTGATGCATAATAATGTCTGTTCATAGTTTTTCCCTTTTCCAGGTAGTCTATTATAATTACACCTTCAGGATCCCAAAAAACAGAAGCCATCACCTTTCTAACAGATGCTGCCTGCTTGAGCTTCTTTAGGAGGGAGAACCACAGTGTTTCCACTGTTTGTTTGAATCTTTGATTCAGGTTCAAAGTGGTGAACCCAAGTTTCATCTTGAGTCACTAATCTGTGGTGGAAATTCTCAGGGTCAGCCTGGAAGTGTCAGTTGTTCAAAACAAACAGTTTTTTCAGTTTGTTCTGGAAATGTCAACCCTCTTCAGCTTCTGTTCTGGCGTCAGCATACTCAGGACCCATCTTGCAGACAGCTTGCTCATCCCCAAGTTCTCAGTTAAAACAGTGTGGACTGAACCAGAACTGATGCCTATAGACTTGGCTACCTGCTGGACAGTTAGATGTCTGTCATCCAAAACCATGCGGTTAATGACCACTTGAATTCTGCAGCCTACTTCTTCACAGTTGAATAGGACGGGGAGTCCTCAGCAAGTGTCTGTACCATGTCCTCGTGAATTGCTTTGAATGTCCTTTTTTTTTTTTTTTTTTGCAGATATTTTATGACTGCTCTGGCCTCCGTTTTGTCCATTTTTGGATTTTTCACACACCTCTCACATTTGCATGTGCCTCACTTGCACTGAAATTAATACAGAAATCCGAATTTGATGACAATGACTGTTTTTTCTGGGTGAGGCTTAGAACTTTTTGAACGACCCTTGTATCTACCTAAAATTCATTACTAATTGATTTTATGTTGAAGTCTCTTAAAGCTTCAATTTCTGCTTTCTATGCTCCTGCTACTTTCTTTTGAACTCACCAGTCAGTCTGTTGTTGAGCATGTCAGTGTACATGCTGAAGGCCTTTGCAGGGGCTCCATGCTGAGGAGAAACACAGACACAAACACAGATATGCAATTAATCTAGGATGCAACAAAAGCATTATCCCAGGATACATGTAGCTGAAGTGAGTCGCTCTCTCTCTCTCATATCACAATGAAGAGGCCACACTGTCACTATTAGCGGCATCAACAAATGTGTTAATACCTTCACCATCCCTCTGATCATAGCTGAGTAACACCGCGTGTTTTTCTCAGGCAGCAGGTTGAAGATTCTCTCTGCATTGTTGTCGTTTTCTTTCCAGGTGGACTTCAACGAATCTAAAGCGGGACGGACCCTGACTTTCCTCCTCTGCCCCTTCTCTTCTGATTCCTGTTGGTCACACACATATACATTAAACAAAAACACAGTTCACAGTTTATCGTTCTACTCGTCTCTTGTCTGTGAACATCACATTTGAGGTTTGGAATGAGATCGACTCACCAAGTCCTCCGTCTTTGGTTCCCCATCCTGGACACGGTCTTTGTCACAATAGAGACAGATCAGGTCCAAGAGGTCAGTGGTCGTTTCCAAGGAGACCGCTGTGCCTGGAGAAACATAGTTTATGTTGAAGGGCTCTTGTAATATAAGTAAAAGAAAGAACATATACAGCATATACAGTCATGGCCAAAAATATTGGCACCCCTGCAGCTCTGTCAGAAAATGTAACACTTTCAGGAAATTGTTGACATTGCAAATGTTTTGGTATTCACATGTTCATTTGTTTTGTTTATGTTGGAACAACACAAAAAAAACTGAGAAAAAAGTCAAACTTGATAAAAAATTTTTAACTAAAAAAAAAATCCCCTGCACAAAATTATTGGCACCTTGTCAGCATTGTAAGAAATAATTACATTTCAAGCACATGATGCTCCTGTAATTTGTATTTAAACTCACATGTGGTAAGTAACACATGCTGGCTATGTAGTAATCACATCTGCAACCAGTTAAAATGGAGAATAGTTGACTCAACCTTTGTGTTGTGTGGACCACACTGAGCACTGAGAAAAGAAAGAAGAGCAAAGAGTCGTCTGTGGATTTGAGAGCTGAAATTGTGGAAAAACATGGACAATCTCACAGCTAAGAGTCCATCTGCAGAGATCTTAATGTTCCTATGTCCACTGTGTGTAATGTCATCAAGAAGTTTACAGCCCATGGCGCTATGGAGAGCAAAATTGATGAAAAATTGAATTGAAATGAAGGATTGAATGGTGGATAAAGAATCTCAATCAACTTCCAAACAAAGTGAAGCTGATCTTCAGACAGATAGCGTCGCCATCTGAATAAAAAGGGACATTATGGTAGGAAACCCAGCAGGACACCACTGCTGACACAAAGGCATAAAAAAGCCAGGCTTATGTGATGAAACCACAATCCTTCTCGAAGAACGTACTGTGGACACATGAGACTAAAACAGAGCTTTTTGGTAAAGTACATCATGGCACCGTTTACAGAGAACAACATGAGGCCCTGATAGAAAAGAACACAGTCCCTTCGGTGGAGCTTCACAGATGAGGTTGATTTGCTGCTTCTGGCACTGGGTTTCTTCACTGTGTGAATGACATCATTAAATCTGATGGTTACTAAAGAATTTTGGGTCGCTATGTAGTACCTAGTGTCAGAAAGCTGCGTCTCCACCAGAGGTCATTGGTCTTCCAGTAGGACAATGCATCAGAGCAAAGCATCAGAAATGGTTAAAGACAGGTGCTGGAGAGTTTTGAAATGGCCAGAAATTAGTCCAGATCTAAATCTTATAGAAAACCTGTGCAGAGAGTCAAAAAACAGTTGGGATTGATTTCAGTTTTCTTCCCCCAAAGGGTGTGCTAGCAAATATTGAGTTCAGGGTGCCAATAATTTTGTCCAGGGGATTTTTTGAGTTTTCTGTCAAATTTTATCAACTTTGACTTGACTTTTTGGTTGTTGTTCCAATGTAAACAAAAGAAATTAATGTATGAATAGCAAAACATTTGTAATTAAAACAGTTTTCTGGTAAAGGTTGTGTATTATCTGTCAGAAATGCGAGGGTGCCAATAATTTTGGCCATGACTGTATTTGTATTCGTATGTGTGTGATCTCACCAGATTGCAGCAGCTGGTCGTACATATCAACAGCAGCTGAAACTTTCCTCAGGTTGATTCGTTCCTTCAGTGCCTCTTCACTCACCTCCTCAATACGCAATGACAACGTATCTGGCATCAGACACTAAACACACACATGAACACAGTTTAAAAACCAGTATAAATAAAACACACAGGTATAAGTCCAAATATCAGAGTATTGCCACAATTTATTAAAAGGTTGGTAGAGAGCACATTCTCACATTCTCATCCTCTACGTCTTTTCTAAAAAAAAAAAAAAAAAAAAAAAACATAGATGTTTTATATCATTAAACCTTGCGTTTCATTACAGGTGCAATTGCTAAAACCCACCACTACTGTATGAAATAGTACAATGGTCCTCTCTTTCCCTCAGAAGGAAATTTAATTTATTGACTTTTATTGCAAAAGTATTAATGGGTAAATTACCTCTACATTTCAAATCCACTTACGCATCATACTAGTGTTTACAGTACAAGGTCATCAAATATACTCATCATCAAAGATACTAAGATAGTCACTCCTTCCTCAAGAACACAACTTGGTAAAACTTATTTTCATTTTATGCACCATACGTCTGGAATGAACTCCATAAGACCTTAAATCACTTCAGTCACTTTAATATGTCAATAAAATCAACCCTTACAGAACAGTGTCATCGCTTTTAAGTTGGTGCATCTCAATAGTGTGTTTATTTTACCTTGTGTGTCTTTACTAAGTGTGATGTTATTAATTTCTAGTATGTGTTCTAGTTTAATATGCAAGGCTTGTGTTCTTGTGGTTGTGTGTTCCATTTTCTTTAGTGTAGTTCTAACTTTTGCCGCCACTCTTGTCCAGAACTCCCTGGAAGAACAGTTACTGTAACTCAATAGGACCTTTCCTGGTTAAATACAAATAAAAATATTGTGCTCAAACTGTTCTGAAAGAATGCTTACCGGTATGTGTGGTTCAGCATAGTCTTTAGTGAATAACTTGGGATTGCTGTTGACAAAGAACTTGGCTGCAGACCTGCCAGACTCCTGTGAGAGTAAGTACAACCTCTTCATGGAGACAAGGGGGGAAAGCTACATCAGTTACACCTTGGTCATTAGATGGTCATTAAACACATCAATGCAAATGGCTAATTTAAGAATGAAACGTCAGAAAATGCAGCAGAGTAATGTTGTGTAATGTGTAGAATGTTTTAACATACAAACTCTGAAGAGTTCATAGGAGTGAGATAAGGGTCATCCTGGAAGTGGTAGGCATATGCTGTATAATCCTGGTGATGAAAAGAGAGAGGCAGCGAGGAAACAGATGAACTGATGTAAAGTTTTATATCCAGAGACAAAATAAAATCAGAAAGAAGTGCAGCAGCTCTCACCCTGCTGACAGTTGAAGCCAGAGCCTTCAGCACAGCCTCTTTGCTCCTGTTTAATAAGAAACATGAATTCACTTTCTTGTTTGAAGGATTCTAGACATTCTAGTACAGGCTTGCTACACACGCACACACATACACACACAAATAACTTATATAGTTAATTAATAGTGTGTTATGGCACCTACCATGTTTTCTTCCTTGGGATGACAATATTCTCTGTGGTTTCTGCAACATCATAGAGGAGAAAGTAAAATGTTATTTACATTATCACATACAACAACCTGCCTCATATTTTTGAGGAATTATATAACTAAATGTTTTGGTTCTGGTCAACAGTAAAACCATATCTCCATATCTTTTTTTTTTTTTTTTTTGGCTACAGACTGCACATTACTGTGTCATGTTGATTCTAGGTTTTGGTTTATTCATAGAATGTGTAGAACACAGAAATAGAATGATACAGAAGCTTTAATATCATGTTATATCCTAGACAAACTTCTTAAATACGCATGCATTCTAATAAGGATCACAGCTTTCTTCTCAATTTACCTTTACTGGCCTCTGCAGCTTGTTGTTGTAGAGCTGGAGTCCATCCAAAACTCCTGGAAAAAAGAAAAATCCTTGAGCTAAGAAGAAGGAGAAGAAGCCTGATACAGCATTTTGGAAAAAAAAAACACCTCTTGATGAACAATCATGTGACCGACTGTTTTATTTCATTGATGCTCTTGTAGCACAAACTTTATTTACAGGGTCTCAGAAACAGTGAGATTACATCTAGTAATATGGGTCTAAGGGATGGAGGTCTTAGTCAAGATAAAAAGACAATGACAGGTACAGCAGATCCATATCAATATTCAATACGAGGTCAATATCTTCGAAAAGAAGAACGTGAAGTAAAGGCCTATGTTCATCCCACCAATTACATCAAATAGTATACAATATCTGAGATGGATATCGTTTGTGCGCCTGTCACATTATCTGATTTAAAGTCAGTTTGTCAACCTTTGCAGTAATGATTTGAGTTAGCTGAGGATTTGACCTCCTGTCAAGTGATACTAGCTGCAGCTCTCAGATTCGTTTATCAGGCAAATAAAATTCAGCAGCACCGTGGTTCAAAACAGAGCTGCAAATGTTTTCTTTACCTGTTTCCCCACAACTGGTCCCAGTTATTTAGCAAAAACCGTCCGTTTCTCTGAATGTGGTGCCCTACGTGCCTCCCGGACGCCGCCATGTTGTTGCCATGCAGAAGTGAAGGCTTCTGGGAGAGCGAAACCACACGGACCGAAAATAAGGGGGGGAGTGAATAATAACAATTTGTCTGTCTAAGAAAGCGTACTATAGTTACATACTTTAAATTATGGAATATCTACTTAATCTAAATATCTAAAAATTAATACTCTTTTTTTTTTCGGAGAGAATAGCCTACTAATATTTGTCTGAAACTCCCCTCTGAACCAAAGTTTAGTCTGACCTCCTACGGCCCCACGTGTGTAACAGCGGCAGCCCTGTGTCGCATGGTGTGCAACTACGCCATGATTAGTATATATTATTAAACTTTTAAAGCCCGAATAATCCTCCAACATGTTGTTTGGAAAAGATGTGCCATGGCGGCGTTTGGAGGGCATATCGTTTGGCATGTACTCTGCCGAAGAGATAAGGTGAGACGTGGCTTGTTAGCTTTTGGCTTCATGCTAAACATGAGTTCAAAACAACATGTGTGCTAATGGTGACATGAGTTAAAGTTATGTTCCGGTAGTTTTCTCGCAAGTTAAACAGGTAGTATGACAACGAGTTGCTATGTAAGTGCATAATAACTGTTTCGTATGTCATATTTATTTATTTTGCACCAAACCGGAATCATTTACGGCAGCTGTGAATGTCAGTCAAACTTAGATACATATTCATGACTGTTCCTTGTAATTTCCTTATTTATTTCTTATTATATTTAAATCCAACCACAATTATGCTGTTATATAGTGTATGTCTTTTATATAGGGGTGCAAAATACATCTGTCCTATCAGTGTCGTAATTTGGGAACCCTTAAGTCGTGAAGTTCACTTGTTAGAGGACCCAGGACCCTCCAGGAGCCCTGCGTGGTCCTGAATACACATTTATACACATTTATGAAATCAGATGATGAAATAACACTTTGGTCTCATCTTCTCACCAGAAAACTGAGCGTGAAGGCGATCACTAACTCCAGGTTCCTTGATACAGTTGGGAATGTGGCTCCAAACAGTCTTTATGATCTGGCCCTGGGACCAGCAGACAGCAAGGAGGTACATGTATACTGACACCATATTTTATAGATTCTGAGTGTAATGACACATTCGTAGTATGACCTAGATCAGGCTGTACCACTGTGGTTTTCCATCCATGGTGTGTGACTGTAAGCAAGTATTTAACTTGGACTGATTTAATTGAATCCTTTTTGCTCATGCTACTGTTTGTTATTGTTTCTTCAGATTTGTTCAACCTGCTGTCAGGACTTCAACAAGTGTCCTGGTCACCTGGGACATGTGGAGCTCCCTCTTCCTGTGTACAACCCACTGTTCTTTGATGTAAGTATGACAGCAAATACACTGAGAGTTATTTCATACCAACTTACTGAAGGCATTAGACCTTGTGTGTGATTCTGATAATCAAATTCTGATGAATTAGTACCGGACACTTTCTAAAACTCACTTGAATTTACTTTTTTTACACAAATATTTCTGAATTTTTATCAACATTGTTTTTTCACTATTTTACCGCTCTCCTACTTTAGAAACTCTACTTGTTGATTCGTGGCTCCTGCTTGGCGTGTCACATGTTAACATGTCCCCGAGCTGCCATCCACCTGCTGCTGAACCAGGTGAAGTTAGTGGACCATGGAGCCATGCAGGAGGTCTACCAGATAGAGCAGGTTCTCAACCAGGTGCGTTCATCCTGAGAAAAGTCGTCTTTCGTCTTTACACAAAGCTCCAGACTGAATCATCTTTGTCCAGAATTAAAGCAGCTATTTGTTATTTTATTAGAGCATTCTCTACTGACTAATGGAGCTTAATGATGTTGTGTAAATATGTCAGTCAAGTCTTTGTTTATGCTTTATTTATGAATGTATGTGAACTGTGTGTGTTAGTGCCTGGAGGAGAATCCCAAAGCCACTGGAGATGAGATTGAGCAGGTGCTGAATGAGTTCACAGAGACGGTTCTCCAAGGAAAACCCGGAAGTTCAGAGAACAATAAACCAGTGAGTACACACAAATCCAAAACAATACAAAATACACTTAATATCACACAAGGATTTAAAATATACTAATCTTATTTTAACATACAGTGATTTCAGGGAGACTTTCCTGACTGTGTGTTGTTGTTTAACTTTCAGATTAAACACCTTGTTGAAAAGAAGTACAGTCTGATAAATGACTTCTGGAAAATTCACATGAAGACGAGGAAATGTCCATGTTGCCGGTAATGTGATGAAAACAGTAAAACAATGAGTTTATTTCTCAAAACTGAAATACGTTTATAAAAAGTGCGTGTTTAGAACTGTATGTCAAATGCGGAGGTTTTGGTTTAGATACTTGTTTATTTTTTCTATTAAGTGCAAGCAGAGTGAAAATGTGTGCCACTGTGTGTTACATATCATTTTATTTCAATCAACCATAGAAGTGTAAATGATTTTTTAGTTAAAAATTAGACCAAGTTGCTAAAATGTAGGTGACACACTCATCATGTTAATGTCTTTGCCTAAAATAGACAAACTCCTAGATGTCCTTGTCCTGCAGTAATCATTGTGTGTGTGTGTGTGTGTGTGTGTGTGTGTGTGTGTGTGTGTGTGTGTGTGTGTGTGTGTGTGTGTGTGTGTGTGTGTGTGTGCAGGAGTGGCAGGTTTACAGTGCGTCGTGAGCACAACAGCAAGTTGATCGTCACGATGCCAGCAGGAGTACAGACCAGCGACGACACTGAGAGTGGTGAGTTTGTTTTTTTTTTTTTTTGTTTGTTTGTTTTTTAATTAATGTTAGCATGTTTTGTACTTATGCTGTTCATTATTGTGATCAGCTACTACACTGATCGGCCACATCAAACACACAGCATTAAAACCTGCTGCTTTATATGAGAGGCATCTCGTAGACATGGATGATGTCCTGTGGTGTCTGGCATCGACGCAGCTTAGAGGCTCAGTCAACACTTTGGCCTCTTTGTCTCATTATTAAACAGGCTGTTTCTGTTAATGCTTTTGCGGAGATGTGTGAATAACCCTGTAACACGACACCAACGTGGTTTCCATCTGACATCCTGCACAAATTCAAGGCACAATACAAAACTAGATCACAGTATATTGATCTTAGTTCTGTTTCATGTCTCCACAAGATCTGATGGCCGGAAAGAAAGTGTACATGACGGCCAGCACTGCTAGAGAACACGTCAACAAAGTGTGGAAGAACGAAGGTAGGTCATCACATCAGCTGATCTCTTTACAGATATTAAACTGGGGTTTAGAGTAGAACATATTCAAACTGTTAAACTGTAGAATGTTTATCCTTTCAACCATAATTAAAGAGCAATACACATTGGAATCACTATTTTGTTTGTATGAGCATTCATTGTCACCGTGTTGCAAGGAAAAAAAAAAGCTAAAATCTCCTCCATTTTTAAAAAAAAAAAAAAAATCTTTATTCTCTTTTTTTTTTCTAGGTTTCTTGCTGAAGTGTCTGTTCTCTGGACTTGAGGACGCAACGGCATCAGAGGAGGGAGAGAAAGGCTTCTATCCCGACCTTTTCTTCCTGGAGCTGCTGGTGGTTCCACCGTGCAGGTACAGGTCTTTAATGTACATTCAAAAATTCACGGCAACAATCCATGTCCGTTGTCATGGTTATGTTCTCTTATCTCCTCTACGTGTCAGGTATCGCCCAATCAATCGACTGGGTGACCAGATGTTTACTAACGGTCAGACAGTCAACATGCAGGCTGTCATGAAGGACTGTGTAATCATAAGGAAAATTCTGGCGCTCATTGCCGGAGAGAAAGCGACTGAGGGAGAAGAGGTGAGATAATTTATGTGCGTGATGACACGTAACACTAATGAGTCAAAACATCTTGTTTCTGAGTTGCAGCCACATGCTGACGATGAACCCGACTCTGTCCTCTTCATTTTTTTTTTTTTTTTTCAGGCTGCTGAAGAAAAAGACCAGTCATTCCTGTCAGTCATCCCTGGACGTACGTTAACAGATAAACTCTACAATGTCTGGATCAGGCTGCAGACGCATGTCAACATCGTGTTTGACAGCGACATGGACAAAATGATGACGGAGAAATACCCTGGAATTAGACAGGTACCATGTCACACGCAGATACAACAGCAACATGTAACATCAGCTGATTCATCCGGGACGAATCCTGGAAATACCACGTGTCTGATTGTCTCTTCTTGTTCTGCTAGATCTTGGAAAAGAAAGAGGGATTGTTCCGGAAACACATGATGGGCAAACGAGTGGACTACGCAGCCCGATCTGTCATCTGTCCTGACATGTACATAGGGACTAATGAGATTGGAATACCTATGGTACCTTTAATTTAAGAAGCTAATTTTCTTACAGTAGAGGAGAAACAAACAAGATTATTATAGAGTTAAAAGTTTGATCCACAGAGAAACAAACTCCTTTGTGTGGTTGTGCAGGTATTCGCCACCAAGCTGACGTACCCTCAGCCCGTCACCCCGTGGAATGTGAAGGAGCTCCGTCAGGCCGTCCTCAACGGGCCCAACGTACATCCTGGCGCGTCCATGGTGATCAACGAAGACGGCAGGAAAACCATCTTATCGGCTTCCAACCTGGCACAGAGAGAAGCAGTCGCCAAGCAACTGTTGACACCCTGTCCTGGTCCACATAAGATGCCAGTGAAAATAGTGAGTTTAGTCCTCTGGTTCAATCTGGTCAATCTTTCTCAGTCAGAAGTATAACTCTCCATTCTTGTCTTTTCCTGTGTCTCCAGGTGAATCGTCACATAAAGAATGGAGATGTTTTGTTGCTCAACAGACAACCAACTCTGCACAGACCCTCCATACAAGCTCACTGTGCTCGTATCCTACCAGGAGAGAAGGTCAGCTCTAATCTCTCCATGCTCTTTTGTGTTATTTTGATTATTAAATAGTTAGGGTGGAATTACACCGTTGTGTTTGACCTAAATATGTTAATATGCTGCATTTTATTAACTGTTTACATTAACAAAAACATGTATACAAAATATTGGTGATCCTAACTGATCTAAAACAGGAAAAAATTAACTAATTTAATATTAGACGCTGAGAAAAAATGTGGCTGTAAAAGTCTGGCTTCAATTGTACTTCTTAGATTTATGTATTTACAATTTTTACTTAATCTGAGCCTGATGTTGCAGGTACTGAGGCTCCACTATGCTAACTGCAAAGCGTACAACGCCGACTTTGATGGAGACGAGATGAACGCTCACTTCCCTCAGAGTGAACTGAGCCGAGCAGAGGCCTACACGTTGGTCAGCACCGACCAGCAATACCTCGTCCCCAAGGTGGGTACATACATATGTGCATACAAATACATTAGACATGTATTTATATTAACTGCTAATCTGTAGACATGAAGTGTAAATGCACATTCATACATCACATTTACATTGGTCAGATGCTTTTATCCAAAGATTTGTTGCAGTAGGAGACATAAAGCAAAGTGCAGGGAGATCAAGTAAGGGCTGCGTTATGCAGTCGTGAACCCTTTCAGACTTCTCCGTCAGCTGGTGGGCGTTGTAAAGCAATTCACTACCAGAACAGTAGGGGGCGATATTATTCTTTCCATTACAATTATCGATTATTGCTGATTGTTTATTTATTACCTTGTTACTCCACACACAACGAACAATGGAGACAGAGAGAAGACATCTGTTGGAACTGGAAATGATTGACATTAAACAACAAATCATTTTATTAAAAATGCTGAGATGAAAATGAAAGCGGAGACAAGTGGCGGTGTTGTTGTTGTTGTGGAAGGAAAGTGTGAAAAGTGAGATTCTGGAAATTAGATAATTCCAGCAGCCCAGTCACGGCCCTGTGGTTCTTCACACAGAGATAGATTTAAGGTTCCTTAGAGGAACGCAGAGCTCAAGAAGAAGCATGAGTCTTTACGGCTCAGTTCAGACAGATGTCTGCAGACCTAGAAGTCACTCTGTAGGCAGCATGACTGACTTGAATGTGATATAGGTGGTCATGGGTAACCAGTGGAGGTCAGTGAGCAGCAGCAGAACTATACAGTAGTCAAGGCAGGTTATCGCCATTACCTGTACCAAGCACTAGGTGGTACACTGAGTCTGAGACATAATGTTTGGAAAGAAGAATTTGCATGAATACAAAGAACCCAGGCAGATCAAAAAGTAGAATGGTTCATATTGTACTCTGTCTATTTTAACATACTGATCAAATATACAGTCCTCTTCCTCTTTAACCGCCACTTTTAATAAAGCCCTAGACAAAATAGTAGGTAGATAGATTTACTAGTTAGATTTATCCAGGGAAATTTTTAGGTGACAGCAGCATAACACAAAAAGACAACAGACAAATAAGGAATGTTCAGGGAAATGTGCAAATAACATGAACTACACTACAATATATATATATATATATATATATATATATATATATATATATATATATATATATATATATATATATAAACATCTATGCATATGTATGTGTATATATTTATATGTGTGTGTATATTTGTATATAATTACACATATCTTTATCAGTATATACATATACACACATCTACATATGTACGTAGATTTAAAATAGGAAGTATAATTTGTTTATTTAGGCTTATTTAAATTTATTGACTATATTTCAGTGTAGAGCCTTATTCACACTTTTTTTGTCTTTGTTTATTTTATTTTTTTCTTACCACCTGCTCTTATGACACAGCACTCAAAGTCTTTTTCTCTGTGTCCGTCTGTGTCTCTCCAGGATGGTAAACCTTTAGCAGGTCTGATCCAGGACCACATGGTGTCAGGAACGAGGATGACAATCCGAGGCTGTTTCTTCACCCGAGACCAGTACACTGAGCTGGTGTACAGAGGACTGACGGACAAACCAGGTCGAGTCAAACTGCTGCCGCCGGCCATATTCAAACCACAGCAGCTGTGGACGGGAAAGCAGGTAATTGAGCTGTTAACGTTTTAGTAGATGTTTCAGTAGATTGTCTGTGGGGTTAAAGTGAAAACTGTCAAAAAATTGTTTTCCAAGTCTATTTTTCTTGTAGGTCTTATTCTAGAGAATAATCTTAAGTTGAGGTGTTACGCCACAAGGCGTCTGCAGCTTTAGTCGTACTATTGTGCCATAACTGTTGTGTTTGTTTCAGGTGGTGTCTACACTGCTGCTCAATGTGATTCCACAAGAAGCCGTGCCGCTCAACTTGAATGGCAAATCAAAAATCCCTAGTAAGGCATGGATCCAGGTCCCGCCACGCTCTGCTCCAGGATACAAACCAGACAGCATGTGTGACTCACAGGTACACAAATATATTACTTTCCCATCCACATCAGTCTGCAATCAATGCAGACTGTCTCCAGAATAGCAAATAAAGTGTCTCCTGAAGTTTGAAAGAACAATAAGTGGACTAATGAGTGGATTGAGTAAACAGAGATATGGCATTGTTTATATTCGAAGTGTCAGGTGAGGCTTTGACATTTTAATGATTTATTTATTGAAACGGTCCCTCTTTCATTTCTCTTTGTTTCCCAGGTGGTGATTCGTCAGGGGGAGCTGTTGGTTGGGGTTCTGGACAAAGCTCACTACGGCTCCTCAGCCTACGGTCTGGTCCACTGCTGCTACGAGCTGTACGGAGGCGAGACCAGCGGCAAACTGCTCAGCTGCCTGGCTCGACTCTTCACCGCTTATCTGCAGCTGTACAGAGGCTTCACTCTGGGTAAACAGAGCTAATGCAGCTAACAAAAAAAACACTTCTCGCTTCCCTGACCGGAGAGGAAGGATGCGTGTCATGTTCCATGTCTGTTCTCTCTTTGTGTACAGGCGTGGAGGACATCCTGGTGAAACCAGGGGCAAATAAACAGAGGAAGAAAATCATCCAAAAGTCACTAAAGATTGGAACTAAAGTAAGTTTTAACACAACGGTGAAATGGTTGGTGTTTTCCTTACTGATGTTAATTCACAATCCACTGATCGTCCCTGAGGCACATACACTCAGTGGTCAGTGGAAACCAGAAAGATCGCAGCCTTGTCAAATTCAGTGCCTCCTGCTCAGTGGATGCCACTGGCCAAAATGGCTGCCACAGCGATTAAGTGTAGTTCATGGGCCCCATGGTGCTTCAACACAGCCTCTGGGGATAAATCTGTTCTACACACAAACACTGACCAAATAAATATATATATATATGTACACACACACACACACACACCTATATATGTATATATAATGCATATGTTTCTGTTAGTCTGTTTGATATATCATAGACGCACACACACAGACATACATAGTCTGTTATATATAATTATTTAACATACTCTAACAGATATATCTTATATATTGCTTATTCTAAACAGACCAACACACACACACATGGATACATATCTATCTTTCTATGTATCTATGTGCTTGTATGTATACGTTTATAATGAGTATAAAATACATTTTCTGTTTCTTTCCATAAGTTTTGCTGATACAAATGTTCCAAAACCCTCAACAATTAGAAATGATCAACAGTAGGCTTCAGCTGTCAAGAGCAGAGCTATACTGAACATCGTCTCTCCTCCAGGCCCTCCAGGCAGCGTTCAACCTGCCTCCCGACGTGGATCAAGGTGAGGCTCAGAGCCGCTGGCAGGACGCTCACTTGAACCCTGACCAGAGAGACTTCAGCATGGCCGACCACAAATTTAAAGAGGTGGCCAACCAAGTAAACAATGATATTAACAAGGTAAACCATCACTACAACCACTGGCACTGGCACTTCTGCTATCGCTGACAGGCAGCACAATGAACAGGAATTGATTTGTTGATGGTTACCGCTGTTGTTGAAATAAGAAGCCTTCATCCCTGTTAGATTTCATTAGAGGTGTGTGTCGGAGCATCCTAGAGGGTCCTGAAATACACATTTTAGAAAAGCAGTTCCTTGTGTGTTCGTAGGTGTGTATGCCAGTTGGACTCCACACATCTTTCCCAGACAACAACCTTCAACTGATGGTCCAATCGGGAGCCAAAGGATCAACTGTTAACACCATGCAGGTAGCTTCTCCTCCGCTGAATCTTTTTTTTCACATCTTGCTCACTTTACCCTCTTAGTACACAAATATCCTGACCCCCCTTGTGTGTGTGTGTGTGTGTGTGTGTGTGTGTGTGTGTGTGTGTGTGTGTGTGTGTGTGTGTGTGTGTGTTTTCATTTCATGTCTATTAGGTCAGATCGAGTTAGAAGGACGTAGGCCTCCCCTGATGCCCTCTGGGAAATCCTTACCGTGCTTCCAACCGTATGATCCTGCTCCCGGAGCTGGCGGCTTCGTCTCGGGAAGATTCCTCACAGGCATCAAGCCACAGGTACGCGAGACGGTTGAGGACAAGACTCCTAACTACACATTAGATAAACCATCTCATGTTTACAAAGAGTATTGTTACTTCATGTTACTTTGCCTTTCCCCCATCTGTGTGCAGGAGTTTTTCTTTCACTGTATGGCCGGCAGAGAGGGACTGGTAGATACAGCTGTCAAAACATCTCGGTCAGGATACCTGCAGAGGTAATAACATGGGGTCCTGATGTGCATTTGTCTGATTCAGATCATAGCTTTGAAACTAATTTAACGTGAACAGCGTGTTACAGCAACAGTATTATTAGTTTTCACTGGAACACACTGACATTTTATGGATGGATAAAACAAACCTCATCTCCACTGTTCTCCCTCACACCCTTCTCCTCTGCAGATGTGTCATAAAGCATCTGGAAGGTTTGGTGGTGCAATACGATCTAACAGTGAGGGACAGCGATGGATCTGTGGTGCAGTTCCTGTACGGTGAAGATGGACTGGATATCCCCAAGACTCAGTTCCTGCAGCCAAGACAGTTCCCTTTCATTGAGGACAACTATGAGGTAAAACAGAATAGCAGTGTTTCCACTTTTGCCCCTTGGGAACTGTTACTCTGGTGGAGACACGTGCCAAATTTACCTGGTTTTTACCAAGATTTGATCTTTTACAAATTGATACAAAAAAACAGCTGTAGAAATATCTATTTATTTTATTTGTGTTAAAAGCTTTAAAAAAAAGCTGAGCTAACGACAGCAACTGCGCTACGGCGACTTGTCCTCAGTTGAAAGTGAAGCCACATTTCTTAATAGCAGCCTTGTCAAATTCAGTGCCTCCTCCTCAATGGATGCCACTGGCCAAAATGGCTGCTACATTGAAGGTGTAGTTCATGGGCCCCACTCCCAACATGGCCGCTGGGGATAAATAAGTGCTACACACAAACATTAGGTGAGATAAGCTGAGTGTTTATTATACTGGAGCCGCCACACAAAACACCCAAAACTGTTAAGTTTCTTCCCTTTTATCAGTTCAACTGTGGGTAGGGACTTAACCCTTTAATGCCTGACACATCAAATAATAGCCAATTTTTTTGAATCTGACATCTTTTAACAAACTACAAAAAAAATGCTGTATCATTTCATATATGATATTTTTGGTATGTATCTATTTGTTTATTTTATTTTGTTTTATTATGTATTATTTTATATGATCTGATTTATTATTTTATGTTATGTTTTATTTGATACATGTTGATCATTTTTATAATATAGAAGTCTCAGAAACTCCTCCATCAAATGTGATACAGATTGGCAATAAAGGGTTAATAAAAACTGAATTTCTAAAGCTTATTAATCAGCTCAGTGTAATTTGAAATAGAGTAATCAAGTCCCGTGAAATCTGCAAGGTATCAAAGAGGATAATTGTATCCTAGATAGTTTTTGATGTGTTTGATGTTTTGATTTTGAGTGCATTTGAACACGGTCCTACACACTCAAACATACTCTGACAACATCCTGATAGTATTTGATGTGGCTAAAACTGTTCAGCTTCAATCAATCTGTTCAGCTTTAATCAAAGTTGAGTATTTTCTTTTTCCTTTTCATCGCCTAAAGGCTCTTTCCACCTCACATGATGTTTCCCTGTGCTGTTTGTGAATAAAACATGGATTACTATACTACTTCTGGAGCTTTATACTGAACCGTTGAAAAGAGAAACAAAAGCAACTGTTTATTTTTTCTTCCATGTCAGGTCATCCAGAGATCCCAGGGCCTGGACAAGGTCTTGGCTCGTTTGGATCCTCAGGCTGCTTGTCAACACTTTGCAGCCATCCAGCGCTGGAAAGCAAAGAGAGAGGTGGCATGTCCAAGGAGAGGTACATGACATCATGTGTCTCCACTGTAAAATGATGTTGCATCTTAAGTGCTCAAACCTTTGTGACATTACAGAATTCTCTCCAGTTTGGTAGATTGGTGGAACATGATGAGAACTGAGGGAAAACGGTGACATTCACATTGCTTTTGTGATTGTTTGTGTTTTAATCCATCAGGAGCGTTCCTGTTGTTTTCCCAGAAGAAGTTGGCCAAACTGAAACAGATGGAGACCGGGCCAGATGTCAATGGAAGAAATGCTGCTGTACTGCAGGTATTTATGGTGCACATCATTTGGCGTCACATTCCCTCCAGTCTCGTTCAACAGAACCATCATTTGAACTCTGCTTCTTCTACAGCTTGCACAACAGTGGTACTCTCTGGATGATGCTGGAAGATCGAAGTACAGCAGGAAGTCAGTGCGCTGCCCCGAGCCCCCGCTGGGTGTGTTCAGACCAGACATCAGCTTTGGATCAGTATCTGAAAACTTCCATGACATCACAGAGAAATATCTGGAGGAGAGAGGCGGAATGAGTGAAGACAAACTAGACACACACAGGTACTGAACAGTAGAGTTTTTTAAATGCGTAAAAAAAAATGTGTACAAATAAAACACATATCTGAAGCTACAACTAAGCTGATGACAGCAGTTTTTAATAATGGCAGCCTTGTCAAATTCAGTGCCTCCTCCTCATTGGATGCCACTGGCCAAAATGGCTGCTACATTGAAGGTGTAGTTCATGGGCCCCACTCCCAACATGGCCGCTGGGGATAAATAAGTGCTACACACAAACATGAAGTAGCATTAGCTAGTAGCTAATAGTCATACTGGTGTTTCTTTTGCTTGCGCCCATTCTGTCTAAATGTTTATGTGTTACTTTTAAAATGTGTGTTGTCCGTTTTTATCTTAGATTTGTTTGATTTAGCTACGTTTGTTTTATGTAATGTAAAGTCAAACGTATTATTGTTATTATTTGATGTGACATGTGACATGGAATCATTCCTCTCTGTCTCTCTCTTTCTCTCTGTTTGTGTTTAGCCTTCGCCAGCTGTTGCACTATAAATGGCAGCGTTCGCTGTGCGATCCGGGTGAAGCAGTGGGTCTGTTGGCAGCTCAGTCTATAGGTGAACCCTCCACACAGATGACCCTCAATACCTTCCACTTCGCCGGCAGAGGGGAGATGAACGTCACTTTGGGAATACCTCGGTAATATCCCCTGACTTCCTCTTCCTCTTCTTCTGTCCATTGCACAACTCAGATATTTTCTAAACTTACTGTAAATACCACTAGGAACACAGAGCATATTTAAAACTCATTAGCAGTTAGCATGGAACTATTATGTATGTGTAACTTAGCAAGTTAATAACCTTTGCCTTGTTAATAACCTTTTTATTTTGCCTTACCCCCTTTATGTCCTCAACTACAAAGTGGTGCCTCCTGGGTCACTATGACCACACACATTCCAACTTCTACCATGCGTCTCCTTTATTTGTCACTCTATCCATCTACGTTTGTGCCTGCAGACTGAGAGAGATCCTAATGGTGGCCAGCTCCAACATCAAAACCCCCATGATGAGTGTTCCAGTGCTGAACAACAAGAAAGCCTTAAAGAGAGCCCAGGTGCTGCGCAAGAAGCTCACCAGGGTGTGTCTGGCTGAGGTCAGGATAAGCTCCTTTTGTTTTTCTATTTTTACCTCTGTCTTTGACCCACTCTCATCTGACTTTGATTGTCATGTATTTTGTGTCTGCCTCAGTCGCTATGGTTTTTTCCATCTCATGCCAATACTTGCCGGCTGTGTTTAACAGGATTGTGCAAGAAATACTTAACCGATTTGAAGGATTGAGGAAGGGCTGGAGAAAAGCCCTAAAACCTTTCAGCAGTTCCACAATTGTTTCGAAGATGTCATGTAGAGATTTGTCTCCACCTTGAAGGAAGCATAACGCTCTGAGCGACATTATGGTTATGCTGTTTGTTAGTTCCTCATTTTACCTGTTTGCTCAAGTCCTGGTTGTGTGTGTCTGTGTCTGTGAGAACAGGTTCTGCAGAAAGTGGATGTGACAGAATCACTTCGGGTTGAAAATCACCAAAAGCTGAGGGTGTTTAAGGTCACCTTCCACTTCCTGCCTCTGGAACGTTACAGTGATGATAAGCTGCTATCACCTCAGCAGATCCTACGCTACATGGAAACAAGGTGTGTGTGCGTGCCTGTGTGTCCACGTGCCATGGTCCAATAAGAAATAACCTGTTTCCAATTTCTCATTCTCTCTCCTTCATACTCTGCTGTTCCAGGTTTTTCCGTCTCCTCCTTGAGGCCATTAAGAAGCGCAGCGCCAAACTGGCTTCCATTGCCGTGGAAACGAGAAAGGCAACACCCAGGGACAAAGACAGTGATGACGTTGGGGCGGCTGACAAGGCAGGGGTTTACTTATTCCCTTGAATGCTTTCATCTCATCTTGTCTTCCATTAACCCCTTAAACCCTGACACATCAAATAACAAAACTAATCAAATAAAACAATTTTTTTAAAAATTGCTATATCATTTCATATGTGACATTTTAATATTAATATTTTCATACATATTGATAAGTTAGTTAAGTCTCAGAAACTCCTGTAGCAAATACGATGCAGTTGGCAATGAAGGATTTAAAAACAAACAAACCTGAAGTATCTTTGTTGCTGCTGTTCATGCATCAGGGAGATGACGCGGAGGTAGAAGAAGACCAAGAGATCGTTGATGACCAGGGGAACGAAGGAGACGCTGATGCCTCGGACGCCAAGAGAAAAGACAAACAGGAAGAGGAGGTATGATGGGAAGACATGAGATGCTTCATATTAGCTGTTACCATCTGTTTCATAGTTGAAACTGGATCTCCGACTGTTCTCGACTTGATCAGGAATTTACAGTTCCCCCCACTGTTATGATAGAGTGCTAAGTTTGGGGTCTAAAAGATGAAATGTTTAGCATGTTAGTGTGCATATTATAGGTAATTAGCACTTATATCATTATGGTATTTAAATAACAACAAGATGTGGTGTTGCCTTTTAAGCTGTTGTCATAAGGCACCTTATACAACACAAAACCAGCACAGCTTTCACCATTATGATATAATTAATGCCCATCTGTGGTTTCCTTTGCAGGTTGACTACGAGAGTGGGGAGGAAGAGGAAGGGGAGGAGGAAGAGGACGGAGCTGATGCTGAAGATAAAGACGAGCAGGAGGAGACAGGGAGGAACACTCAGGAAGAAGAGTCGTCGCCAGAGTCTGCAGGTGTGAAAGTGGAAAGAAAGAGGAAGACACGGACGAAAGTAGAAGCAACAGAAGAAGGAGAAGGGACCCTGAGTCAGATAAGAATCAACTCTGTGCTGGAGTCCAACCCAGCGATAGAAAGATACTGCTATGATCCACAGCATGAACTGTGGTGTGAGGTGAGTTCATACGTGTTGCACCTGCACATAAGAATATTTTTAGGCAATATCAATAATAATATATCCCGCTAACAAGTACTGCTGTATTTATCTTACATTAAAGAATGAGTAGTTCTACAGTGGTATAGGACTGGTGTCACAACAGGAGTTTTCACTTTTGCGTACATCACTCACTACAAATGGATTCACAAATATAACTTTTAATATAACAGTTAGACAGCAAGCAGCTAAAAGTGAACTGGGTTGGGTGACACTATGACCAGAAAGTCAATGTAAAGGGAAACACAAATGTCAGTACAGTTCAGAATTGATACTAGTAATATTTTTTTTATTTTAAAGCACTTTTCTATAAATGTGTGCTGACCTGACCTATGAATTATTTTCTTTATATTCATGCTATCTTGTAGCATAGTGTGATAGCATTGTTTTTTAAGAAATGAAAAAAATGACTTCATGTAAAATAAAGATGGAGACCGGAGGAGCAGCAGAAGAAAAATTTAAAAAAAAAAGTTTGTCTCTGTGTGCAAAGGTCGACCTGGTCTTACCGGTCAGCAAGGTGCACTTCGACCTGACAGCGGTGCTGTCGGTGCTGGCTCAGAACGCTGTCGTCATGGAAACCAAGGGCCTCACTCGCTGCCTGCTGAGTGAAGCTACGAGAAAAACGGGAGAGAAGGAGACAATCCTCAACACCGAGGGCATCAACATGCACGAAATGTTTAAATACAGCGATGTAAGTCGTGTACAGAAATTTCACACACATACTGAAAAAAAAGATGTAGGAAAGGAGTTTATCAATAGGAGTAATTCCTCAAGAAATGTTATTGTGTATTACATATAAGCATTTATGATTATTGTTTGGTGATAATTTGTTGCTTGTTTTTTCTTTGTTTTGTTGTTTTTTTTTCTTCTAGATCTTGGACATCAACAGGCTGTATTCCAATGAGGTCCATGCTATGGCGAAGACCTACGGGATTGAAGTAGCTCTGAAGGTCATAGAAAAGGAAATCAAAGATGTCTTTGCCGTCTATGGTACACATACACACACACTCTCTCTCACTTACTAGATAGTGACTCAACTCAACCAACAAGATGTTTCAGAACTGCTCACATTTGATCTGTATGTGTTTCTATGTCTCCAGGCATCGAGGTCGACCCCAGACATCTGTCTCTGGTAGCAGACTACATGTGTTTCGAGGGTGTATACAAACCTTTAAACCGACACGCTATCAACTCAAACTCGTCTCCACTGCAGCAGATGACTTTTGAGACCAGTTATAAATTCCTAAAACAGGCAACCATGCTGGGTGAGGAAGTAGTGTAAATAATATTGATATAATACAGTGCAGGGGTTTCTATTTTGATTTCTATGTAGATTATGTCATTTTGATTATGTAGTTATCTGTGCCACAGCTGAGGGTAAGAAAAGACACTGACGCAATTCAGCGGATGTGATGAGATGCTTTGAAGTGTTATGTAATTTGTTGGTACATGTTGCAGTCACACTGTGACTTTAACTGGATTTGTATTTGAGGTATATATTTGTATTTGTGAGGTATATATTCGTAGGATGTATTTGTTTATTCAAATCCTTTTGTTCATATGTATTTTTCTCCTTTTTTTTCCCTTTTTTTCCAGGGTCACACGACCAGCTGGTGTCACCCTCTGCCTGCCTCGTGGTAGGAAAGGTAGTCAAAGGTGGAACAGGATTGTTTGAACTGAAACAACCTTTGCAGTAGAAGACAAACCTCATATGAGTTCACAGGGTCTAGGGAAGAAATGACTGATTAAAAGAAACTTTGTGACACCTCGGTTGTTGCTTCACGTGGTAAAAGTGACTGTTTTCTCTTTCTGTTTCTACAAACTGGTATGTGATTTGTTGTCTCATGAGGAACTTCTCTGAGGTAACGGATTTCAAAATGAATGTAATGAAATCACTTAGCAGTCGTTGTATTATACTGCAAAATGGTGTATTGTGGGAATTTATGATACAAGAAAAAAAAAACACAGAAATATTTCATTCTTAGACATTGAAGATCTGGTAAATGGATTTTCGGAATTGTTATTTTTCACCTCGTATTTAATAATAAAAAATGTGTCTATTATTGTAAATGAATGACTGTCTGCCATTTGTCATTTGACCTTTTTTTGCCTTTTCAATTCATTGAAACTTAATTTTCATGGACAGCCGTGTAGTGTGAGCAAAACGTTACGCTAAGGTACAAAACAAAACAAACTACTCGGAACTCACGAGTCTCGGGTGACGGTTCACGGTGACAGGTCACATCAGGTCACATCATGGTTCGTGTGCGGTTTAGGACCTGACGTTGACGTAGGAGCGTAAGTGACGACGCCTGGTCGTTGATTGGCTGCCAGGATGGAGAGCGAGCAGGGATGGCGAGAAGAAGCAGCGCCGAGGAACTGCGGGATAGCTGAGAATTTATTTCATCTAAAGGCTTCGTCATGGTACAACACGCGTATCTATGGAAAAGTGAGTCAGTAGGGAAATAAAATATAAAGAAGACGTGTTAATTCAAGGGCTAGAATCGAGTAGATTTTACAGGTTAAGCGAGTGGGACACCAACCGCTTATCTTGCGGTCAGCTACGGCAGATAAGTGTAACGGTCGGCGGACTCATGTTAATATTGTTAAGATTAGATGGTACAGACAGACAAACAACATTAAAAACCTGGCTGAGTTGCAGTTTGTTTTTTTTTCTTCTCGGTAAATAACACTTTCTGCCGTGTACCCTCGTTTTTGACGTTGCCGTTCGGTAACATTATCTAGCTGTGTAGCTCCGGTGTGTGTGTGTATCTTGTGTCTTTACCGACAGGCCATGTTATTAAAACTATGCTACTTTAAAAGCAGCGCCTACATATGGCAGAAAAACCAAACAGATGTAACCAACCAACACCGGCTATGAAACAGAAGTTAACCGCAGTGAACTGCACATTGTGGTCAACCATAGAAACGGTCCGCAGTAAGAAATGCGTCTCATCAGTGTAGCTGATGCTAAGGGCTGTTTCACTGCGACGATTTGTGCTGGGAGTTCACCGGAAAAGTTTTGTAGCAGCAAAACGCTGGTCAAACAATCTGTGGGTATATTTCTTGCCATTAATCAAAAAAGACAAAAAGAGATTTGGATGAAATTAAGATTTATTTGACTGTTAAGAGCTATTTAGCAGTTTCAATCAACCTTCGGGAAGTTGACTAATACCTGATCTTATTAATTTCATAATTTTACATTTGTACTGCATTAATATATATATATGCTGTCCCCATATTACTACATATTTCAGAATAGCAAAAACAAATCTCGACATTAAAAAGCTGGATGCATGTAAATGCATCAGTAATAATAATAATTATCATCATCATAATGTACACACTCTTTTTAGTACTTGAAGTACATTTTATTCTTTAATTTGTTTAGTATACTTCTTTCACTAATGTTGCATATTATGAATATTACATGCTCCACATTGTACATCACTGAGATTTATCACATCAACAAATAATTTGTCCCCCGCACTGTTGCTGTTTTGTATCCGATTGGCCTAAGATAAGCTCCTATCTGTTGACAGTTTGTCAAGGACAAGATCCCTGAGAGTCAGACGAATTCGGGCTTCAACAGCAGAGAAAAACTTCCCTGGATCCGGTGTGAATAAGAACATGAGGCTGCCTTTACGCTGGGCTTCACACAGGTGACGTTCATTTCATAAAACACAAAGAACAACGCTGTTCTTTGTGAGCCGCATGATCTATATTGTTTAGAGAGATGCAGTCGACTGTGTATCTACAGTGGGTTTTTGTTAGTGCAGGTGTCTTTCCATCAACACAATGAGAGTCTCTCAAGGAGGAGGACTTATAAACCGACCAATTTTTCCAATATAAGTATCAAGCTGCTTTAAAATATTTACCACAACCCTGTCATTTTAATTGGATTATTTGTTAACAATTTTTTTAAAGGACTCAGTCCTGGCAGCTCATACTACAAAGCAAAGTCGGTGTAAAGTCCAGTTGAGCTGATTTGTGAACTGAGCGGGTCATTGACTGAGAGTCTCTTGATATTTCTGCCCTGTATTCATTTTCTATTCTCTTTTTATCTAAACCAGACCAAATATTTCCTGTTGTATGTCCTGTTTTTGTCAGAAACTATGTTTAAAATGATTTTTACCAGCTACTTAACTACTTCTGCCTTGTTTGTTTTCTTGTGCAATGTCGGTGCAAATAGTGCGCAGGGATGTTAGATGTAGTTATTTTCTCATTAATTTGGTAAGTGGCTTCTGGATTAACTACTTGGTATGGAAATGGTTTTTTAAGAGTGTTTCTGCAGTTTTGGTTTCATAAATGGAGGCAGGATGTGGGAGTTCTCCTCAGCAATAGGTGTGTATGTGTACTTGAAAGCTTTAAACCGCACTATATTATCCCACATGCAGCTTTTCCTTTCTGTCAGATAGCCACAAAGGCTGACCTCTGAGCTGAAATGCTTTTAAAACGCTTATCGACTAAGTTGGTTTAGATTTTATAGAGTAAAAAAATGTCACATGCTAGTATATTCGCCTGCGTCACTAGTTAATATCACTTGCATCTGAAAGTTAAATATTAATTAATTTATTGATATGATCAGATAACTGAGGTTGGAAGTAGAATCACTAACCTTAGAACCACCCCATTACCAGCTTTAACATCTGCTTCTTATTTACAGACTATGTCAGGCATTACTATCTTTGGCAGCTAGTGACAAAACTCACTTAATAAATTATTTCATTATTATCCATTGTCTTATTAACTGTATCACCATGGGGTCTGAACGCTGCTGTCGTTTTTTTTATTCCTGCAACATCCCTAGAAAATCACAGATGAACTGAGGTTTTCTTTTGTTCCATCAACCTGTAACAGCGTGGGACACCTTTCATCCATATCGTAGAAATGATTGAATCACGTATGTTTGTGTATGGTAGATTTGTTTACCCTCAATATGTTTATAGACTGCCTGGTCAAAAAAAAAGTTGCCACCAAACAAAAAAAAAAAAAAATGTCACATGCTAATATTTTGTTGGACCACCCACCAAACATCTGCTGTGACATTGTTTTGATAAGCTTCTGCGGTGTCACAAGATTTATTTTTGTCCAGTGTTGCATTCATTTTTAACCAAGATCTTGTATTGATGATGGGAGAGTCGGACCACCACGCAAAGTCTTCTCCAGCACATCCCAAAGATTCTCAATGGAGTCAAGATCGGGACTCTGTTGTGGCCAATCCATGTGTAAAAATGAACCAGTCTTTCACAGTTTGAGCCTAATGAATCCTGGTATTGTCATCTTGGAATATGCCCGTGCCATCAGGGAAGAAAAAAATAACCTGGTCATTCAGTATATTCAGGTAGTCAGCTGAACTCATTCCTTGGCCACATAATGTTGACGAACCCAGACCTGACCAACTGCAGAAACCCCAGATCGTAGCACTGCCCCCACAGGCTTGTACAGTATCACTAGGCATGATGGATGCATCACTTCATCAGGTGGCAACTTTGTTTTTGGCCAGGCAGTGTATTTAGAGAACTTAACCACAAACTGGTTTTATGCGAGAACAATGAATTATTCCTCCTTCCTGTTAGAAAGCTGCAGACCATTTGCACACTACCTTTTACAGCCGTTAACCCCCTTGATGTACACACAGCCGTGTTCTGTCACTGAGGATCTGGTGGATGCAGATGATCCTTTGCATTGGTTTCCCCCATGTTCCCCCAAGTTCCTCTTACTGGCAATGCAGTGAAAACGAGTGCAGCACACACCTAACATAACACATGTCAAAGATTTTATCTTATGGTTTCCTCATTAGGTTTTCTCAGAAACATCATACAAAGTTTTTTGTGATGTTTAGTAGCTTAAGTAGCTTAACAAATTCTTGAACACGTCAGACTGAGTTGACCTGTACAGCATGTCCAGACTCAAACGCACACCTCCACAACTTACATTTTCCCTCTACATGTCTGTTCAGGACAAAACTGGAAGCAAAAAGTAGATTTTATCACGTCCTCTAGACTGATTGATAGACTGTCATATATACTCATATATATATATATATATATATATATATATATATATATATATATATATATATGCTCATATGTACTCATATATACATATATACTCCTAATGCATCTGTTGGGGGGGGGTTTTTGCAACTTCCACAATAAGAGCCATGTTTAGCATGCTGAATGTTGTAATGGCTGTCTCATTTTCTTCTTTCAATGTTAATGTTCATTTTTTCCATGTAAGCTTAAAATAGAGCAATGTAGAATATGCAGAAAAAACGAGTCAAAAGTGTCAAAAATGTTTTGTGAATGTCTTGGCCCAGTGTGTTAGTACATTTTTTTTCAGCGTGTCTCCTCTTGTGCTCATTTGCTTTTTGTAGCTGTGTGGTTCAAGTTATTTCTCTTTCCTTTATCTCACACCATCTCCCTCTCTCTCTGTGACAGATGTGTGTTTGTCGTAGCCCTGGTATTGTGTTTGCTGGTTTTGGTGATGGTCTCTCTGCCACGAACTGAGACACAGACGAACAAGCGTGTGAACTTGCGTGTCAGTCCCACATATAAAAAGGTGAGAATAAGTTAAAGCTGTCAAGAGGCTGTTTAGAACAGTGTCTGTGTTCAGCTTCAACAGGCCTCCAAGGCTTAGGGATATTAAATCATGATATTTGACTTTGAACTGACCTTAATTGATTCTCATACAGAACATGTTTCCATTAGATTTGGTAGAGAAATTTTCCCCCTCATGGATGAGTTTTCATTGTTGCGAAACCAGTTCTCATCAGCCTTAGCTGTGCTTTGTGGTACTTGGAATTAACTGTGATATTGAACACGGTAAACGTCAAACCTAACTCTTACATTAACCATTAATTCTGTCATTGTGAGCATGTAGTTATGCTGACATTAACCGTTAATGGCCTTAAACCTTTACTGTACATTGGTCTGCCAAAGCAGACCTAAAAGAAAATTTACCCACTGTGCTATCTGGTAAATTTAGTCCTTTGTGTTCTTGTGTTCAGAAATGAAAAATTGGAAGTTCAAGAATCAGTCAAATGGCAATTTATATATACAAACAGCTTAATAGTTCTTTAGTTTTAACATATTATTCTTTACATTATGTTATTAAGCTTTTTTACATTGGCTTAATGAGCATTAGATGAGTGATATCAGATCAGTGATGTGTGGGAAATCTTTTGGTTACAGTCACATTGACAGAAATTAGTCATTTTGACTCCATTTATCCTCCTCCATTTATGTGAAACGATAAAGTTTGAATCTCTTCCAGTTAAGTTGACTGACTCATTCACATGTGAAACAGAAACCACAGATTAATGACGCTGTGTGACAGGGTAGATTAAAGTCAGCACAACACGTCGGTGAACTATAATTTTCTTCAGATATTCAACCTAAATTATTTACATGTTTCATGCCGTATTGTGATTACAGGTTTGTTTTACTCACACGTTTTGCTTACAGCTGGTACATGAGCATGTGGTCAGGGTTCTAGAAGGTCAGTGTCGTCCCGGCAGCGCCAGGCGGAACATGCTGGCTCGACTTCCTGCTTCGGGTCACGTGGTACAGCCTTTCTTGTCGAAGGACGCGCCGCTTCCTGAGGACCTTTTTCTGTATCCGCCGCCATTTGGGTTCAAAGGACTTCAGAACAAAGTAGACGACCTGCTGGAGCAGGTGAACACAACTTCTCTGTTAATGTTAGCAAATGTTATTGATCAGCAGTTAGCTTGAATGTGTTGAGTAGGTTATTAATTAAATCACTTAATAACTAATTATTTTTGACAATAGCATTCTTGTCCTGGTGTATGCTGGGAAATTTCTCTTCATTTGAAGTGCGGTCCACAAAACTGAGGGGTAGGGCTAAGGGGTAGAAATGGGATTGGCTCATACCATTTCCGTTCAAGATATTTTCTGCATAGTTTTATTCAGTCACGTGTTGATTAAAGATACCTTCAAGAAAGTTTGAATAATATTTAAACTTGTGCTTCTAAAGTGCAACTGACCGGAAGATCATAAATGTACACGTTTCCTTTGGGTTAAACATCATGAATCAAAAGTGTTGTTATGTTCATCTCAGCAGAACATAAATCTTTAGATTTTCCTGAAAAGCTTTCAGAGCCTGACTTCACACTGCCGCCAAGAAAGACATCAGATAAATGTCGCCGCTGCGTGGTCATGGGAAATGGCGGCATCCTCAGAGGCTTAGAGCTCGGTCCACTGATTGACCGTTTCGACACCATTATCAGGTTAGAAATGCAAATGTGATGACATGATACGCATTAATCCCAGTTAGACGTTGTGGTCTTTGATGGGCTCATCGTGTAGAATCAATAAAACCATTGGTTGTTTATCACAACTCAAAAACTGTGAGTTTATTACATTAAAAAAAACTGTCAACTATGACTCTGTGTGTCCTCTTCTTACAGGTTAAACAGTGGTCCTCTGGGAGAATTCATCACTGACGTTGGAAATCGCACCAGCATCAGGATGAGTTACCCAGAAGGCACGCCGCTACACTGGATCGACACTGACCCTCATACCCTGTTCGTTGCCGTGGTGTATAAACGTGTTGACATCAGCTGGACGTCCGCCATGATCAACAAGCTGGCTGTGGTGTGTGTCTGTTTTATACCTGTAAAAAAAAAAGTCTTAATTATGAATGAATGATCCTTATGCGGTTTATTAACACTACACTTGTTGTGCAGTTTCAATCTGGAAATATCAGCTGATTACAAGTGTCAGAAACCTGCAGTAAGTTTGTTTTGGCCATTTGCTTGAAGTGGGTTTCTGCATGTGTTCGACAGCAAGAGTTTTTTACATTAAAATATACAAGTAAAAAACTTCTGAGAGTGTGAATTGAAGATGGAGAATTAATCTATAATCCAGACTGAATGACGAGAGGCTGGTTAATTTTTTAGATTTCATGCTGCTTGTATCTAATCAAAACATATCTAAGAAACAAAGCAACTAAAATAAATTAAATTGATTTTTTTTTTTTTTTTTTTTTTACAGAGCCTGGAAGAGGCCATGGAGAGTAAAACAAATCAATTTATCAAAACATTCACGTTTTAACCTATATGACCTATATTATCTTGCACATACTCAGTGTTAGCGCTTTATTAGGAAAACCAGACACTGCTGACCCAGTTCAGATCGCTCACGACCGCTTCAGTGCATTTTCTAGAACTAGAATACTGGGACACTCCAAATTTAGTGTTGGCTAACAGAGTACACAGGCTACACGGTAACATAGAGAAACGATTATGAATCAGTTCATCTTGTTTCCCAGTATTACTATGTAGATATTAATTATTAGCATTTTATTTATCACAATATTAAGTGTTAACAAATTTATAAAAACGTGGAAATGTTTTGATAAATTGATTGCATGTGTTATTGAAACGTGCAAATGATTTTTTTTTCTTCTCTCCATAGTCTCTCCTGGGCTTTCTATTTTTTTCTAAACGCAAATAAAACAATAGCAAATGGTATGTGACACTTAAATATAACTTTGAAAAAAATGTGTCGAAGCACAATTAATATCCATCCATCTTCTAACCCTTTATCCCATCCCTGCTTACGGGCGAAGGCCACATATAGACGAACAACACGTATTCGCACTCACATCCATACCTAGGGGCAATTCAGTATGCTCAATTCACCTATCCTCAATGTTGCATTGGAAACTGAAGCTCCCGGAGGAAACACACGCAGACACGGGGAGAACATGCAAACTCCACACAGAAAGACCCTGCGCCCGACCCAGGAGTCAAACCCAGGACCTTCTTGAGGCAACAGCACTAACCCCTGTGCTGCCCCGCAATTAATATTACATGTTAATATCACATTACAAAGTATAACCAGTTAATCACCAAATATGGTCAAACAGCACTTCACAGTAAAGTTAAAAGCAAATCTGTGAGTGGATGTGGTAAACTAGCAACTAGACTTCACCTCTGTTCAGTTCACCCACTGAGCCTTTAGAGTAGCTACAGGAATCTTACAAACCTGCAGCTACTGATTTGATCTCGTTCACCCATTTAATCTGGATGCCATCACAGAACAGAGCTGATAGTCTGCCAGTGCTGATCTGCTGAGAATTGTTTACACAACTGAAATTTTCACCAAATCTGCGCTCTGTGTTGCAGCCTCTGTGGGACAGTCTCTTCTTCTGGCAGAAGGTTCCACATGAAATTCCGCTCGAGCGCCACAGCTTCAGACTTCTGAACCCACAAGTGATCAGAGAGATGGCGTTAGACCTGCTCAAATACCCTAAACCCAGACAACGCATCTGGGGCTGGGACAAGGTGAGAACCATTTCCATTTGTGTGTCTATTTGTTGTCTCACATGACAAATATCAAGTTACTCTTTAGCGAAGTGATTCATTTCTCCTTAAATGGGTCATCTTTAGTTCATGTAAATCATAGGACAGTAGTTTCTTTGGTTTGTCTGCTCAAATCATGGAACAAGCAGCTAAACACTGTCTTAAAATAAAATAAATTGTGTTTAGTATGTAAGAAATACAGTTAAACGTTAGAGATTTTCATCTAACAAGCTACTCCACTTCCATTCCTCTTTTATAGTAGACAAGACCGGATGCACCTCATTATACTGAGCTGTTTTGACTGTGAAATAATAGAAAATATTTACATTTTCTGTCCCATGTAATGCATATGTGACTACAGTTCGGAGGCTCTGATAGGGACCGGTTTCAATGCCGACATACTGACAATAGTGTTAACTGTTGTTTTTCTAGTCTCTTTTCTAATTATAAAACTGTGTCAGTTATCAGTAACGACTCCCTCTACTCCACTGTGTTCAGTGTTCAGGAGAACTATCATAGATCATCCTTCTCATGTTTGTCTAACACAGAAGTTTTACCCTTTTTTTTAACCTCTAACCTTAAATGTAGAAATCGTGTCTGACTCCTTAACCCAAAGGAGCTGCTTCCAAAACAGAGAAGAGCCATAAATACTCTGCCTTCTATTCTGCTTTTAGAGACTGTTAATGAAGTAAACCTGCGGTTTGTGATGGAAGTGATTTAAGATATGATGTTCTTAAAGATATGATGGAGCCTGGTCAGTGTGTTCTACATATTTTTCGTTTTATCACTTTTTTCCTAAACGAACTTACATTTAATTTGATTTAATTTAAATTTAATATCTCATTTGCATTTTTGCTTTTTTTAGCCTTCATATAAATTTGAGAGCTACAGAAAATATTTACTTTAATATTAGTGATATAGTATTCCTTCTGCACAGTACACTCAATGATAATCTATATAGATATATAAGATGTAGAGCTGTAACTGGAAGTGTGGTATTAATGAAAGTTCTTTACTCAGAAAGCAGAAGAATGTAAAAAAAAAAAAAAACAAGGAACAAGATTTCAGTGATGGTCTCTAAGGTTCTAGAGGTTTTTATTTGTCACTTGCACAGAAATGCAATGTAAGAAATATACGACCAATGCTTTAAAAAGTGTGAACAAGAAACAGGAAGTAAATGTTTTGCTGTTTCAACAGATTTTGTTTCTGTGTTTGTCTGCAGAATGTTCCCACCCTGGGTGTCACTGCACTGAACTTAGCCAGCCTGCTGTGCGATGAGGTGAGCCTGGCGGGCTTCGGCTACAACCTCTCCCAGCAGAGGGCGCCGCTGCACTATTACGACAACCTGCCCATGAGTGCCATGCAGCAGCAGAAAATGCACAACGTGGACAGAGAGACCGAACTGCTGCGAAGCCTTGTTAAAGACGGAACCATCACTGACCTGACTGGAGGGATTCACTGCTCCTTCTGCACCAGCTGACGGGAAAATTAAAAGGATAAAAAAAAAAACACTGATAAAATCAAATTCACAAATAACAAGAAAGAGGGAGAAGAAATGGATAAGCTTTATACATTGGACAAAGCCTGAAGTTCTGCTTGAAGAAAAAGTGTCATAAAAATTACAATACCTGTGGTTATATAATAATGTATTTGTTTTTCTGTCATGGTTCAGAGTTCTCTTTTAATAGCATAGTATTACTTCTGAGTATTGATGTAATACCGATGGCTGAGCTCTAATGGGTCAGATTGACAACCTGTTGACGGGCATTGCTGCTGATCTCATGGCTTTATTCATTGTCTGCATTATTTCTCCAATTTCAAACCGCACCTTGTCCTAATAGTATTAAAATATGAATTACTCCAACACCACCTGTGAATTTAAGACTCCTGGAATATAGTGTTGCTGGGCTTTCTGTTTCTTTTCTTTTTTTTTCTTTTTTTACATCTGTCTCTGTATTTTTCCAGTCTTCCAAAATAGCTAGTCTGAGATGAAAAAGAAATGTCTTATTTATGAATTGTGCATATTTGTGCGTGTGTGTATTTTTTTTTTTTTACATTGTATAGTTTTTGTTATTGTTCGCAATATATTTTGTCACATTTCAAGATTTAGAATATTAATGTATTTATGCTTTGGTGTATTCAAATGAAGGTTTAAACTTGATGCAGTGCACAAAATATTGTTCTTCCAGTGGCCTTAATTTTATAATGTTATAGTTGATTCTTGTGTTTGTAATCAATTGCCAATGCATTGAACACCAGGTCGGGTGATGAAGGAAAATGAAAGTTTGTCTGTGACGAGGAGCAGTCATCTATCTGTATCTTTGTGTATACCTGACTTTGAGTTGACATTAATGCTTCATGGCCGTTTTCCATTTTGAAGTCTTGTTGCGTCGTTGCTGGATGTTGTATTATTGATTTGTGTATTCAATGTAAATCGACACATTATTGCACAGTTAAATAATCATTTTTCATTTCATTGTCATTTCTTTGTTTTTTTTTTTTTTTTTTTATTTCAAATCTCCAGCTCAACATGCAGGGTCACAGCTGCTGCTCTTGCTGTTGTCGTCTAGCGGATGTTACTCTAAAGCTTCACACTGAAGGAACAGATTGTACTTATACTTTTTTTATTCAGTTTACAAGGAAAAAAGGAAAGTAATTCTGTGAATTTGAAGTTCGAGGTGTCACAAGAAGTCCTTTTCATTGTATACGATACAATGAGTGAGGGTTTAATACCAACAACACACTTCTCAGAAACTTGAAATCAGAGACAACAGGACACAGATGAAATCTACTGCAGACAGTCCAAACACCAACCACTTCAACTTAACCCTGGCGAGGCCTGTGAGACTGAAGTAAAGTGAAGTAAAGTAAAACTGCTGACTGAGATACACTTGTGGCCTAGATTTGCTGATTATATAATTGGATCGGACTGTTGCATCCTGTGTTGCATTCAAATATGAGGTGACTGAAAGTTCATGTAAAGTTACAGCCACTAACAGTCCCTCAAAGATGAAATCTTCAAAGGCAGAGTAGCAAAAGATAAATAAATAAAAATACATCTAATTAAAAATGTTTGTGTGTGTATATATATATATATATATATATATATATATATATATATATATATATGTATATATATAAATTTGTCTAAATTTTTTTTTTTTCAGATGGTGATTTAAAAATAAAATGAAGCAATGAGTGTTGTTAGTCAAACATGACGACCGGAAATTTGTTATTTTTCCCCTAAAACTGAGAAGGTTAAAGCGTATTTAAGATAATTCTGTAATAAATTTCAATTTATCTCTAGTATCCATCTTTATCAAACTATATTCATCCATCAGAAAATCAATTTGGTCCATAATTTGGTTTATTCAGAGTAAAGTTATCTATATAGCAATCACCGAATTGATTTTATTTTGAAACGTTTCATCCGGAAGTTGTAGATTTTTTTTTAACAATACGAGTAGGTGCGCGTGGTCAGCAACAGAAACTAGGGGAAACGCCGCTAGCAGGTGGTAAGTTTACAAGTTGGTCGTTTTAGTTTACTAAGGTCGAACTAAACAATACCTGTTGTATTAGTTTTTTTTAAACATAGCTAACAAAAATGGACAAATTTAACAGGAAATTTATCTTAAGTCGTATGTATAGGAAGGACAGGCAGAACTCCATAGAAAATGCCGAAAGTTAATTTAAAAATACAAGCATGAGGGTGACAGGAGGACCCTGAGACACTTTGTTCTTTGTTGTGTCTTACGTATTACGCATTTTTCATTCATAAGGTTATTTATTAAATACCGCGACTTTTAATACTGTTTCCTCTGGTAACAAGTTGCCATTTAACTGACATAAAGTGCTGCTGACTCGCGCCAAGTGAAGTGTCTCACACTGGAGATAACTTTGAATGGAGATCGTCGTCAACCAGGATTTCTCTGCGGGTTTGTGTCGTAACGGTTCTGTGGTTACGTTGGAAACGTTTTGCGTCTCTTTAGTAGCTGCAGTACATCGTTGTTCAGACCTGAGGTCGAACAAAGTTTTTAAAGTCTGTTAGTAAAATGTTACGGTTTAACGAAGTGCTGTGCACAGACGTACAGCGTGGTGGCCGGTTATTGTGTGTGTGTGTGTGTGTGTGTGTGAGAGAGAGAGAGAGTGTGTGTGTGTGTGTGTGTGTGTGTGTGTGTGTGTGTGTGTGTGTGGCAGCAGGCAGGTGGACACACTGTGTAAAGGTCGTCTGTAGGGACCAAGACATAGACGCTGCTTACCGCAGGTTTTGAGGTGAAAGGTTACAAGTCTGTGATTGGCTCAGAGCCATGAACCCATCCCTCTTTTATTGGTTGAACATCCCTTCTCCCTTTATTGCTTAGCCCCACCCCTTCTCGATGGAGGTGGTCGTTATGGAAGCAGCGGTGACCCCAAACGTGGATGAACATAGAAAGTGTGTTTGTTGTTTGTGTCCAACACTGATGTGTGTTTCTGTGTGAGGGGTTGACTTGACCTTCAGAACAGGAACAGGTGGTGCAGGGTGGTTTATGAGGAAGGTCATAACATTAAGTCGCTGAGTCCTTTTTAGCCACCTACATAAGCTGGTAGTTGAAGTCAGTCATTTATTTTTTGAATATTCAAAGTGGACAGTGGTGGAAAAGCATTCTGCCCATTTTATTAAGTACACATACAAGCAAATTAATGTATTCAAAGTCATACTTGAGCAGAAACACAGAAGTACTATGATTATAATGTAACCTACTTCTTTAGGGACACTGTACTTATGCTGGATACGGCCTCAGTGTCAGTTCTTTATGACATGGATTAAGACATTGGAAGCCTTCAGCTCCATATTAATGTGATTACGTCACATCATTTCTGCAGATGTGTCAGCTGCACATTCACGCTATTTAATCTCTTGATCGACCACATTCTTGAGCTGTTGTGCTATTACAGTACACTGAACAAGTGTGATGAGTTCATAAAAGCAATTGGAGATGACTTTTTCCTTTGTGACAGACTGCAAGAAGTCATAACAAAGATGATAAACTGTGGTCACAGAGATGGCCAGCAACAGTCCTTCACATGATCACATCACCATCATTCTTCAGTTGTTCAGTTTTGGGGGACTGTGCCCACTGCAGTCTAACATTTTGGAAATCTAACATGACCTTCTGCTGCTGTAGACCATCTGCCCTGTTTTACTTTTTGACCATCACTTAGTCTGCGCCGCAGCATTCCTACCCAATCTCCTTGCACTTTGTCTCATCAAACTGATCCAGCACTTGTTTAATTAAATTACACTTCAGAATGGCTGATGATGCTGCCTAGCATTAGATTATTGTATGACTGGTAATTTAATCTTTCTTTTATTTTCATGTGTCACTCACTCTGCTCATTGTGTTCGGGTAATCTGTCTGTGACAAAGTCTTAATGCTGCGTGACTGTACATTAAGTTAAAATAATGAATGAATTGTGTAGATTTTGTTTCAGTAAGTGAATATCTCCAGGTTCTTGATTGTTAGTCAGGTAAAAAGTTAAAAAATGTAAATGTTACATAGGACATTTAATAAATGAAACAATTAATTGAGTCTTGATATGTAAACACAGACTCCCTATGGTACAACAGTATATGCCACAATCCTGCGCGTCAACTGGTTTTCTTCTGATCAGCCTTTATCTAATGATGTCAGTTGACCACACAGGGGTCAGAGGTCACTGGGGGAAAGTTGATGGGATCAGGCAGCTGCTTTAACGTTTTGAACCTATTGGCTCTTACAGAGCATTTTGTCAGAGTAGTTTATTTCTACTCCACTTGTGGTATGAGCCGAGACAGATAACACTGATATATAGAGAGATAAACAGCATATGTTTATTCATATGTATATGTTTTAGTGTGTTATGTAACAACATTTCCCTCAAGCTTGACTGTTGTAAAGATCCTTTATTGACAAGTCCATTGATTGTTTACATCACGTCTGTGAGTAAGTCAGACCAACCGTCTTGACCACGACCAGCCAACCAGAGTCTGTCCTGCAGCCAGTCTGACCTTTGATTGGTAGATTAGCCGAGGTTACACATCACCTTGCAACAGAAACCGTGTGAGTGGCTTTTTTTCCGCCAGGATTATATCAGTTCATCCCCCTCATGAGAGCAGAGAGTGTGTGGTGGTTGCTGGAGCTGCTGTAAACACAGTATTCCCAAGGTTGGATGCTCTTACTGGATGTTTGGTTAAAAAAGGAAAACTACCTGGTGTCACCTGGCTGCTTTCTGCTGCAGGTGAGTCGCTAAGAAATTCAATAGTGTAGCTATATATGAAAACATACACAGGTATATAGAAATAGGTTTGTTGTGGTTCTAGAAAGTGGAGATGGATTATGTTGTTGACTGTCATTTTTTTGTGTACTGTTTGTTACACAGAGGAGGTTACTTAGGAGCTTCCTCATCATGTTACAATAAATTTGCTTTTATCGATTGAGAAAACACTGATTCTGGTGTGTAGATACAATGGAGCAAAACCTCATCTGGCTGATTATTCTTCTTAATTCCATCAAATTGAAATGACTTCAACATCATTTTGCATTTCATAGTGTTTATGCACTGAGATTTTGATGTGAATTTGGTGAAACATGACAACATTTCTTGGATCCTGTGTGATTAAAAAAACTGTGTCTAGTTGTATAGGTTTAAATTTTGTGGTCGTTTGTAACCTATAACCTTTAAAAAGTGAAATTTCAAGTGGTGAACACAAATAGGGATTAGAAACTAGAGAGACCTTTATTATAATCACAGTAACACTGTATGAAGAAATGAAAGAAGTTAACATGAGACTTTGTAACCAAGTAATAACACAACCTCTCTATGTATTGTGTGTGTGTGTGTGTGTGTGTGTGTGTGTGTATATACATACACACACATACTCATATCTTTATTATTTCGCTACACTCAAGTGTAGTGAACCTGTTGGATGTTCTGCCGATGTTACAATCTCACTTTTATACTGTTATTGTTTTAACAGCAAATTAAACATTAATAAAGAAAGAAGAATAGAATAGTAAACTAATCCTCCCAGCGGTTACATTAGATTATTGATAACCATTAGAAAATTAGACTAAGACACTGATCACTATCATAGTATTTTTATATAAACAGTGAAGGTTTTTTAGTAAATACAATGTCCGTCCATGCTTCTTTCACGTCATCAGTCAGTCAGTCAATGTGACTTAGTGGGTGAATGATAGTAACAGGTTGGTGCTTCAATGTGCCTCGGCCTTGGCTGCTAATGAATAACTGACTCATTTGATTTCCTACATTTTTGTCTCTAATCACAGCGTCAGGACGACGTGGTCTGATGTGATCAGTGGAATCTGGGCTTCAGTTCATTGTCTTAAACCAAGAGTCGCATTGAGTTTGACCTACGACTGCACTGTCAGACCTCACACTCTGTTTCTAATCTGTTTATGGTGAAACTCCTCCTCCAATCAGGAACAACTTTTATGGCCCATCAGTTTAAAACAAAAGCAAACACAGACACATGGGAACCTTTTACCTCAAACCTGCCTAACTCGTCCTCACACAATCTGTTAAATATACGATATTTGATCTAACTATATTGAAACATGAGCCACTTGTGAACAAACTTCCCTCCAATTATTCTACAGTAGTAATGTTGTGCTGTAATAAGCGTCTGGAGTTTCTGCTGTGTTGCTAGTTGTTGGCTTTGACCAGTGGATTCAGGAAGTTTGCAAATGACAGAAATCATTCATGTATCGATACTGACACTCATCTCTCATGTGCTGCACCAGTTTTGTGACAACGGCGGCTAAAAGGAATGAGTTACTGTAAACACAAAACTATTAACACAGTGTCAACCTGGGTGTGTGCTACAATGCCCCAATTAAAAACAGGCCTTTCACGTCTCTCTGCCCTTGACAAAGCATGTAGTCAAACCACTGGCTGGCCTGTCAAGCCAGTTTGTTTCTGCATTATGTTCAATTAAAAGAAACAACAACAACTTGTATAAAACGACATGTAGATGTTGTTTTTGTCGCAGGTTTATATTGGCAAATAAAACTGGCTTTTTTCTCCCTTTTATAGAACATGGGGCATGGCTCTTCTAGATCTGATGAAGCTGTTGTTTTCTCACTGGATCTTCTATAAAAAAAAAAAAAAAAGCTGAAAATGTGTATTTTAACTGATCTGATTGTTGTTGATATTGTTGTGACTAAATGTAGAGAAAACAGTTAAGATTTAAAAACAAATGACTGACATCTTCTCTTGCTCTCTCTCTCTAGGCTCTCTCCTGGCTCGCTTTGCTTGCATCCCTCCACACACTCCTTCCTGTAACACACACACACACACTCTTAACCTCTCTTCTGAGCATTTATCGAGTTTTACCTCACCTCAGGGTCTACAGCCTACAGCCACTGTTCTGTCCAACACAACTTTCATCTGACAAGCAAACAAAATCTACCAATTCACCCACACGCACACATCAGCAGGTGCTCTCTCCACAAACACACACCCACTTTTTGCCACATCAGCAGCCTTATGCTGAGCCAGGAGCTGTTCCAGCGGCTGAAGTTGCCAGATATGGATGATGTCAGTCAATACATCAAGATGGCCAGTACCCCAGTGTTAGTGAGTGTGGGGGCAGTGGCCGTCGCTACAACCTACTACCTGGCAACACGACCCAAGCCCCTCCCATCAATCTGTGACCTTGACATGCAGTCGGTGGAGGTTCCGGTGAGTTTGAACTGCAGGTCACATTCTACAGAACCATTCTGGTTTTTGTTTAAATGGTATGTAAAGTGAGCCTATAACCTTTTTTTTTTTTTTTTAGATTTTAACTTTATGTCAGTGATGCTAAAGCAAACAGAAACCTGAACTGTTAGGCTCTTGATGTGCCTCTGAATAAAGGGTGTGGTGCACAGTACAAACACTTTCATTAGCGACGAATAACGTGTGTAATATAAGTACTTTCCGCTATAAATGGACCAGAGCGGAAAATAAAAACAATGAAACCACAATGAAAATATTATATAAACAAATTGGTACAATATCAGTTAGACTGTTACACTATCAAGTTTTCATCACAACTTGCCTTCAAACGCAGGACTATCTCCATTTTGTCACAGCCTATGTACAGTTGACTGCCAAATAACAAATCCCACAGGATTTAGACAGGTAAAAACTCACATTTCACTACCAAATGAGCAAAATGAATTTAATGACTGAATCTGTATTCTACAACTAAGTTACTCTAAGTTACTTCAGATTGATTGGAACAGAGAGAGAGCATTTAAGGCATCCTTCATTTAGGGAATACCACAGAAAATCAAGGTGTTTTTATTACCATTAAAGACAGTTTACAGTTGCTGTGTGGATGAAATTCTGCAAACAGAAGTCACGTGATTAAATCTCATGTTCCGTTATCTGTGTTTGTCCAATCAGGGAGGAGATTTTGTACGCAGATCACCTTTTCAGAGCGAAGACGATCCCTTGACACATTTTTATGACGATGCCAAGACGATGTACGAGTTCTTCCTCAGAGGGCTGCGAGTGTCCAGTGAGTCACAACATGATACTGATGATTATCAGTGCATATTTCAGTTACTCCAGAGTCTGTGAACCTTGTTACTGACTAGGAAGTATTCAAACGTTTCCTTAAATTATTAATAAATGGTTTCAACTTTACTGGCTTGATTCCCTGGCAATAGTAGTTTTATTTTTTCTCTCGTGTCACATAAGCTTGAACACCAAAGCTTAGCCTTTTGAGTCAGCAGCCATCTGTGGTTACATCACAGGAACTTGTCTCTACGATAAACATCGTAATATTACCGCTGACACCAAAAGTGTGTTTTGCCACAAACAAGTGAGTTGTAAGTCAGCAGCTGAATGTGTGTGTTAGAAAGCTACTGTATGTAAATGTATGTAAAATAAATTGAATTGAAATGTACAGTATGTATATTTGATACTGAGATGTTTGTACTGAGATTTTTTGAAATAGAAATTCTTTGTTTTTCGCCGCCTTTCCGTTTTTTTTCTTCCTATTTTCTCACTCCTGTCCTCCATCTGTCTCCTTTCATCCTCCAGAGAACGGTCCCTGTCTGGGCTCCAGGAAACCAAAGCAGCCTTATGAATGGATGTCCTACAGAGAGGTGAGGAGCAGCAGCAGCAGCACGCCTTGTAAAACATTATGGCCTCCACCTGGACAGTAGTAGTAGATACAAGTTATAGGAAGTGCAACCAGTTGTTGACACATGGTGGTGGTTTTGGTAAAAACAACCTGTGGGAAAGCGGTTGAAATCTAGAGGTGTTACATTTAAAACATAGATGTTTTTGATGCAGTCTCACAAAAAAAGTAAAATTCATTCAGCTGTGGAATAGAATACAAACTAGGGACTGAAGGTCAGGATAGCTTGGCTTCTGTTTAGAGTTCACCAACTTAGCAATACTTGACAGTCAAGACAGGAAATATTTGAACAATGACACATTACTCAACCATTACTGTGACCTTCAGTGTGTTAAACTCAACTCACTGCCATGAGGATATTTCTTCACATATTAGAAAAACATGTATTTGATCTCAGAGGTTAAATTATTACATCTTTGTGATCAAAGGCAGAGGTCCCTGTAACAACAGATGTTTGCATAAAAGCTAAAAATTCAATCGCAAACATCCTGGTGACATCGGTCTTTTGAATGAGCAGGAATGAATTTGCATGGCGAGGAGAAGAAACCTTTATACACACAGTAAGCCGTGAACACTGTGCAACATGTAGCAGACAAGTTTCCTTGTCAGTGATCAAGAGAAAAGCTCAGAGGATTCACAAGCAGACGAACCTGAAAAAAGAGAAGTCACAAAAACATACACAAAGTTGACCGATTGAAAGAGAAAAGTTTGGTGAAGTGAAGGAAGAGTTCAGTTCTGTTCTGACCCGGTCCTCTAAGGCTGCAGTGGAGTTTAATGATAATGAAAGCAACAAGATGAACATGTCATCATTTAGCTTCTTCTGGTTTCTAAGTTATTCTGTGTTGTGTAGGTTTCAAAAGACTCTGATGTGCAAGAGCACAACAGGACTGTGTGACTACTACTAATCACCAGTTTATTATCCAACTACCAGTAATATGATTTATTCATTGTTAAAACTGCAAACAATATAAAGAAGACACAGTTGGTGACGTTTTATTCAAGTAAACTTAACTTTTCTTTTAGTTTTTTAGTTAAACGAGTGTCTGATTAATAAAACCACTACAAGGTTTTACCAGGTAAGAGATGTTTACTGCCTTTGACTGAAAGTAAAACATTAATTCAGCTTGAACCTTGTCTGTGAATTATTAAAGAAAGGTTCCAACACCTTGAGTAAAAACATTGTGCTTGAGGTGTTATTGAAATCTACCTGCCAGTAACTAAAACATCAGACATATTTATGTTGTTGAAATTTACCAGTTTGCACAGTGTGATGCAGATTCAGATAATACTCCCTGACGGATCTTGACAGATGTTTGTGCTCTGCCGAGTGCCATTCTCATCTAATGAGTGGAAACAAAGCTCCTTTATGTTGTTTGCTGACACAGCTCTAACAGTTAGTGTGTGTGTGTGTGTGTGTTACAGGTAAAGGAGCGAACAGAGAATCTGGGTTCAGCGTTTCTTCACAAAGGACACTCAAAGACCTCTGATCCGTACATTGGCATTTTCTCTCAGAACAGACCTGAGGTACACACTCATACACACACACACACATTTTAAAGTCATTTCATTTAAGCAGTGTCCTGGCAGACCCTCCAGGATTTTGCAATGTTGCGAACACAACTATTCACAAAAATTCAACCAATCAATGTGAAATCTGCAATTTTGATGAATCCTCATCGTTCCAGCGATATGTCAATGGAGAAGGGGAAAACATCGTCATATAAACTAATTAAAAATGAAGGGAAGAACAAAGAAGGGTTTTATTTTTTACACATTCAAATTATTTTATAGAATAAGAATTGAATTGAATAACTTTACATTTTCCAGCATGTTCCCCTTAAAAGGGGAAAAAAATCACAACTTTGACTTGATTTTATTGCAACAAAACACCTAAAAGCACCACAAGGAAAGCTTTTTTAAGGAAAGCTGCTGCAAAATCAGGAAAATTAGACTGCAATCATCTCGAAAAAGGTCCAAGAAATCCTGGAGGGACTGCCTGGTTAATGTGCTGGTTACATAATCACATCAGTACTGACACCTGATACTAATGACATTATACGAGTATATTCGGTTTGTTTATCATCACATCAGTTTCACTGATACTTCTGCTGTGCTGTTTGTTTGTCTGTATTGTTTCAGTGGACCCTCAGTGAGCTGGCGTGTTACACCTACTCTCTAGTGTCGGTCCCTCTGTACGACACGCTGGGAACAGAAGCCATCGCCTACATTATAGACAAAGGTAAACAACAAGAACACAAACACACACACGACTGAAAAACATGAAGAATGAGGGCACGTGTGTGCAAATATTGTAGTGGTTTTCTGTGACTTGTGCGGTCAACAGACAAGACGATGTGCAGTGAGACTGTTGCAGTCGGAAGCTCACTAAGATAGTTTTGTTATATACTGAATCAGTGTTTGTGTTTGTGTCTGCATGTTGTTTTCCGCAGCTTCCATCTCCACCATAATATGTGACGTGGCAGATAAAGTCAACATGGTGCTAGACTGTGTTAAAGGCAAGAAGACCTCTGTGAAAACCATCGTTCTGATGGAGACGCCCAGCGAAGACCTGGTCAACAGAGGACAACAGGCTGGAATCCACATCGTCAGTCTGCAGGAGATGGAGGTCAGCAATTAACCCTCATACATTATAAATTATTACATTGTTTTAAATATTCTTTATTGTGTGCTTCACCGTCTTTGTTTTGTTCTAAGATTCATTTTCTTTAATCAGATCCTATGTCTTGTCAGTTTTGTTTCTTATTTATTTATTTTGGTAGTTTTAAGGTTTTAGATTGAACATTGACTCAGAAAAGTGAAAAGTGATGGTTTGAGTCTGCGTATAGACCCAGTTTTTGTGTATATACAACCACACACACAGAAATTCAAATAATCTCGTTTTATATTTAGGTTTATATTTATGATGAGGTTTATTTATTGCTCTGTTATTTTTCTTTCCCCTGGAAGTACATCCTTATTTACTTTATTAATGAGTGTTTCATCCTGTGCAGGCTCTGGGGAAGGCCAACTACCAGCAACCACTGGTAAGTAAACAGTAACCTGTCACGTGACCGACCATGACAGTCGACACTATAGAGATGATTATGTTGTGTGTTATATGACACTGTTTGACCTCTGACAACCCTGCAGCCGCCACAACCTGAGGACATGGCAGTGATCTGCTTCACCAGTGGAACAACAGGTGTGATGCATGCACACGCACACACACACACACACACACACACACAGAATTACAGCTAGCATATTTTCTATTAATATCTTAGTAATAAAGTATATACTATGTCTTTGTTTTCCCCCTAAAGACATGTGTGTTTGTGTCTTGTAGGAAATCCAAAGGGAGCCATGTTGACACATGGGAATATTGTATCCAACTGCTCAGCCTTCATTAAAATAACAGAGGTAAGTGGCTGCTGTTAAAGTTACAGTGAAGCAGCAGAGCAGAGTCTTAAACATTTGCAATAGAAACATTTTTAGAAACAGTTAAATTAAAAGAAGGAAGTAGATTCCTTTCTCTGCCTTCTCCTCCCGCTCTTCACTCAGTCACATTGTCGGGTCAGGAGGTGGAGACCGACAGAGAAACCACATTGTTTTGGAAACGCACTATAAACAACATCTGCGTCGACCAACATCTGAAAACGCACACACATACACGCCTCCTGCTGTAGCTACAACGGCCAAGACAGAAGGCGCTAGCTGGTTGAATTAAGGTCATTGCTAAGGTTAAATCAGAGTGGTCACAACACAGTGAATTGCAGTGAAAGTAGAAAAAAGTGGAAGAGGGTGATAAGAGGAACTTCACTGTACTGAAAAGATGGAAACGAGCTCTCGACCATTAATCTGATGCCTGTTGTAGCAGCACATTTTAAGAAGAGAAGAAGAGTCGGGAGCTTTGATAAACTCTGTCCTGTTGTCTCCAGCCGGTCTCTCAAACCACCTCAGAAGATGTCATGCTGTCTTTTCTACCTCTGGCTCACATGCTTGAGAGGGTGGTGGAGGTACAGACATCAATACTAATGCATTTGCTCTCCCTGTTTGTCTGTCCGTCTGTCTGTGTTGTGTCCCTTCGTATGTGTCTGTCTGCGTGTCATTGTGTTGTAGTTTACCTGTTCGTTTAGTCCCAGTGACGTCCACATTTCCTTCCTGCCCCTGGCTCATATGTTTGAGAGAGTAGTACAGGTATGATCCCTTTAGTTCCCTTCGTCAGTATTCCTACAGACCCTGTGTTTATGCCTCATTTTAATTACACGTTCTTAACTTTTCCATTCTGCATTTTTCCCTCACACTGCTAACAGGGAGTGATATTAGTACACGGAGCCAGAATCGGCTTTTTCCAGGGAGACATTCGTCTGCTGTCAGACGACCTGACTACACTAAAACCGACTGTGTTCCCTGTGGTGCCGCGACTACTGAACAGAATGTATGATAAGGTAGGTGGGAGTGTTAGATCAGAGTGAAGACGGCACCCATGTCAATGAAACTCTGATGCTGCTGATTAAGCTGCTGATTAACATTTCAAACTACAAATCTACATGAATTCAACAGAGACCTGAATGATGATTCTTTATAACCAAGTTTTATTGTGTCTTTGTGTTCCTGTAGATCTTTGGCCAGGCCAACACGTCTTTGAAGCGCTGGCTGCTGGGATTCGCCTACAGGAGGAAGGAAGCAGAGATGATGAGAGGCATCATGAGGAGAGACAGCATCTGGGATCAACTTATCTTCAGGAAGGTCCAGGTACAGAGAAGAGACGTGTTAACTCCACGATTGGTTTTAAGGAGTGATGGTTAATTTATCAGGATAATTTGAATCTTAGTTTTTCACACAATGAATAAAATATTTCCCATGCGATAGTTGAGATATTACAATGTGCACATAATAGATACTTAAGCCTCTGGCTATGAACAAATGGCTGCATCTACAAAAGGGACAGAGTTAAAAATAACATGCCGCACTCATCTGCAATCTCTGTTTACTGACATGATATCATCTGTGGTAAACAGAGGCGACAGAGCAGTACAGACTGTCTTTGTTATTATCTGTGAGCTGAGCAGCTGTCGGCATCAAACAAGTTATCTAACGGTAGTAACAGGAGCAGATAACTTCACCGTCAATAATCAATAGACTAGGATTTGACTGACATTTCTTATCTGTGCTGAATCATACTGAAGTGGACGACTGTTCTCTACTTTTTCTTCTTTGCACAGTACAGTTTTTGACTCCTGTGACAAATGTTAACATCAAGTGTCAGTTGATTGGAAGCATTTCACAACATGATCTCTGCATCTTTGGGTTAAAAATCTCTAGGTGACCTCTTTGTCTTTGTCACAAGAACTTGTTTCCAGTTGTAAAGTAGTGTGCTGCCCTCTACAGGCCAGCCTCGGAGGTCGCGTTCGCCTCATGTTAACTGGAGCTGCTCCCATCTCTGCCACTGTTCTCACTTTCCTCAGAGCTGCAGTGGGCTGTCAGGTAACACAGACACACACTCAATCTGAGCTTAGCCATAACAATAATAACCTTAAATAATAATAGTTGTTTATCGTCTCTGTCAGTTTTATGAGGGTTATGGACAAACAGAGTGTACTGCTGGATGCACAATGACGATTCCCGGGGACTGGAGTGCAGGTAAGTGTTTGTGTTTCTGTATTCCATGGTGTGTAGCTTTATAAAAGTGATAAATCAGCTTTACTTTAAAACTAAACATGATCCTTTATCACCAGGTCACGTTGGAGCTCCACTGCCCTGTAATACTATTAAACTGGTGGATGTCCCTGAGATGAACTATCTGGCTGTAAACGGAGAGGGAGAGGTGAAGCACCAGAGATAAATCTGTCACTACACAGACTTTTCTATATTTCTGATAAAACATATCACTCATAACTGTGTGTGTGTTGGGTTTTAGGTGTGTGTGAAGGGGGCTAACGTGTTCAAAGGCTATCTGAAGGACCCAGAGAAGACGGCAGAGACTATTGATGCAGACGGATGGGTTCACACTGGAGATATTGGAAAATGGCTTCCAGTAGGTTCATCACATTTAGCTAGACTCATAAACTCTATCTCAGCCTGTAGACCGTTTTTATTCCAGACAAACATTAATTCTACGTGTATGCGTGTTCCCAGAATGGCACGCTGAAGATTGTGGACAGGAAGAAGCACATCTTCAAGCTGGCACAGGGAGAGTACATCGCTCCAGAGAAGATAGAGAATGTCTACACTAGGAGTGACGCAGTGGCACAGGTGTTTGTGCATGGAGATAGTCTGCAGGTAAGTGGATGCGGTTCCCAGTGCCTGTATTTTAAGGCCGAGGTAGTTTTTGTCTCTCCTCTATTTCCACTGCTCTGACAGAAGGAGCTCACTCTTCTGTCTCTCACTACTGTTGTTCTGTTGTCGTGCAAACTGGCTGGTTGATGAAAACACGCAGCTAGCAGCTCACAGTGTGCCAATCTTGCCATACAAACCGGATTTAAACTGTTTCATACTGTGAAATACACAGATTTACCTACAGGTACTAGAGGCTCATTTGGCTTAAATGTAGTTGTTGTAACTACACTGTATAAAAACTCAGACCCACACAGTCGCTCCTGTCTTCCTCCGATCTCAGTTCTCTTTAGTGTAATTTCAGCACTTGATGCTGGAATAGGTGTTTTTACATAATGATCTGTAATATAGAAGTTAAATCATTTTTATAATTCTTACAGTGTGTAAAATGTGTGTACTGTGTTTATCTCCAGGCGTGTCTGGTAGCAGTGGTGGTCCCAGACCCTGACTTCCTGTCTGGTTGGACAAAGAGAACCCTGGGACTGGAGGGCAGCTACCAGCAACTTTGTGAAAAAGCGGTAATATTTCATATTTAATTACAGTGTACTATAGATTTGGAGAACATAACAATACATTTTCCATTTTACAACATGGTAAAATGAACACATAACATAGGGTGGAGTCAGACCAGTGTAGTGTCAGAGCTACACTCAAACTAAAAGATAGTAACTATGTCACAACTACTGCTTTGTGAATATTATAATAGAATAAAAGAAACATGTGAGATTGTCTTTTTTTTTCTGGTTGCACAGGAAGTCAAAGCGGCCATCTTGGAGGACATGCTGCGCCTGGGAAAGGAAGCCGGCCTCAAGTCCTTTGAGCAGGTACACGGCTCGTTCATAATTCAGATGAGATTGGAAGTTTTTTCCCTTAGATCACTAGTTAGGTTTACGTTTGCTTTTTTTTCTTGACACAATGAGCCATTTCTCTGTGTCCTCCAGGTGAAGGTCATTTGCATCCACACCGAGATGTTTTCAATCGAGAACGGCTTACTCACTCCAACAATGAAGGCCAAGAGGAACGAATTGCGGCAGTACTTCAAATCCCAGATTGAAGAGCTGTATGCTGGGATCAAGATGTAGCCGCAGAAAGACAGAGCAAAGTGCAGGAACAGACACGAGAGCTCTACCAGAGGTGTTTTACATGAAGAGAAAAGTAACAAGCAGAGACAAGAATATGAGCTGAAACGCACACTGGGAAGCAACTGAAGAGAAACAATCATCAAGCCATTTAGTCCTCAGGGCCAATAACACTAGAAACAGGTTGTGATTGATTTTTAAGGGAACATGATTCAGAGCATTTAGAACAAAACAAAATTGACTGTAGGTTCTAACTACACAGACTACAAAACCTTTAAAGTTTTGAGTTGAGTTTAAGCTAAAAACTGAGTGTTCATTGATGAAATAGTTTCACTGAAAGTTTGTACAGTACAAATTCTGTGATAATTCATTAATTCCAATTATTTTGTTATATTCTCTCCAAAAGGGGCATTTTAAAGGGAAATTTTTCTTCTGTAGCATCAGAGATCTCAGGAATTCTGCACTTTGAACCACAAACAGTACCTCACACACACACACACACACTTCATATAAGGATGAAGAGGGAACACCACTGGACCACTTGATCATTTCAGTGTCTTTGATGAGATTTTTTTTGTCAGATGTCACGACTTTTATTTTATTATGTTTGTTGAGTTTGTTCACTTGAAATTTGTGTGATTATTTTTTTTTCTTCCTCTCCCATGATTAAGCACCAGCAAAGTGAGCAAAGTAGTCACGATTACACGAAGTCAGCACAGTGAATTCAAGTACTACACAACACTCAGGACACAGGGGAAGTGGCAGCGTTTTAATTTATGCATGTTGATAAAATGGTAATAGAAAAGTTTTAATGAGAGTTGTAGTAGTGCCATAATAAAATAATAAATCTGTAAAAGAATATGAAGACTTGAAAACTAAATGAAAAATGGTGAAATATGAAGACAGATAATACATGTAATATAAATAAATACAAATATGAAGGATTTTTAACACATGCAGCAGGAAGTTATTGTTTTATGAAGGGTCTTCCACCATTGTCATCCACTCTGGTTCAAAGTTTTTTATTCTTTTATTTCTGGTTTATATTTCCACCTTTTTTTTTTTTTAGTTTTAACTTAATTATATCTTCACCTCTTTCCACATTTATTTGTTCTTTGAATTTTACCAACTTTTTTTAAACCTGTTTTTCATGTTTCCACATGTGTTTTCTTATTCCTTTACAGATGTATTCTTTTTTCATGACACTCCAGTCTCTCTGTAGAAATGTGTTGAAAGAATCCGTTTCCTTAAATTATTATGTTCTATCAGTGTGAAACGATTTTAAAAATGACATTGTTTGCTGCCGAAATGTCAAAATCCTCTTGAATGTTCGTGGTTTTAATTTCATGGAATTGCTTTTGTCTGTGGTGTTTCAAGAATAATGTTTGTTTTTTTTTTTCTTTAGTCTTAGATTGATTTTTGTAAAAACTTGATTAAAAATCCTCAAATTAGCGGTGTGATCTCATGTTGTGCTTCAGTGTGGCTGTGATGATGGCGTTTTCCAATCTGCAGGAAATACAGTAAAGCGTTGAATTAAACACACACAAAACATACATACAAAAAAAAAAAAGGATACGTTTGACATGATAAACAAAATGAGGTTACAAGGAAAATGAGGAAAAGTGGTTACATACATTAGGCTGGGTTGAAGATAGTACATTGTAAATGAGTATTTATGGCTAAAAAGTTTGAGGGAAGTTCAATGGAGTTTGTATATCTTATAGTTTCCAATGAAAGATGAGAAAATAGGTTTCTTTTTCATAAATGTACCCTTGTGAATATAAAACTTTGCTAAGAAGAGAAGCAAATTAATAAAATACGTGTCTTTTAAGTAAAGTCCTTAGAAACTTTTCTTCTGGCAAAGTTTGTAAAAGCTTAACCCTAATAAATGCGTTTACAAAAGATGTGTTGCATGGGGTTGGATTTTGATATTAAATTAGAAGGGTAACAATTATGCAGTCTTGAAGGTGACCACAATTACTTTATATTAGTGATCATTAAGTCATTTATAATTTTCTTATAAGTGCAGTTATCAGACTAGCTGACAATTGTCTCTGTGTAAAGATGAGACCAGTTCATAGAAGGTGGAGAGCAAGTTGGGCCTTTAGGGCAGGAAAGGGGTATTTTTTGGGGTATGGGGCTATGAAGTCACTATAAAATAACAGTTGTCCATTTTCATTAAACAGATGTAAGACGGGATGATTTTATCGAACCACTTCTGATAAAATAAAGTGTTGTTCTTGTGTGTAATATCCTTGTCGTTACATATGAAATGTACAATACATACATGTCACAAATGTGTCTATTTACACCCTCCACTGAGGCGAAAACTGCACATGTACAAGATGTCGCTGATTGGGTAACTTGATGAACACGCCCAAACCGGTCAGTCAGAAAACTTGATAACATGAAACAAAACGTTGTGCCCGCTGAACCCGTCCTTAGTTTTTCACTTCTTAAAGCTACAGACTCCACATTACAAACGTCAACATATAAATTTCATCGCGAATCACATTGAAAATTGAACCATTCCGGTATCCGTAGGACCGAGGCTAAAGTGAATCTTTACAGGGCAGATTATTTTTTTGCTATTCAAAGCAATAATGATATTAAGCGATGATATAAAAAATAAACCGTTTTTTACTTTTTTTTGCCATAAAATACAACGGAAATGTTAGATTTAAACACTAATCTGATCTGTAACATTTTCGTTTGTCATAAATTGTGCCACCTCCCACCCCTATATTTTTGGAGTGGTACAATCCGGAACTTCAAACATTTTGCGGGAAATGGTTTCAGCTAGAGCTTTTCATATTTCACTTCGACCAAAAAAAAAGTTCTCGTTAAGGCTGTAGTTCTTCAAAAATGAGGTGAGATATATGTAATATGGATTTTAATTTATCTCATTTCTGAAATATACACGCCGCTTGTAACTTTTGAAGGTTTAAGGTCAGAAACAAACATGGAGCGGATGTGGTTTGATTGAACGTAACAAATATTAGAAATGACAATGACAAAGATGATCTGTATTATCCCTTGTTATCCTTTTTTTCCACCAGTGCCAGAAAGGGCAGAGGAGCCAAGGTGCGTAGGGTGCCAGCAGATAAAAGAGATAAACCAAAAGTAAGTTAGTCAATGGTCACTGCAGCATTGTTGGATTAAAAACAGACTTAGTGCAGAATGCTATTAATAGTATTTTAAAACTGTGCCGAAGATGGGTCACCCTCTTATTTTCTTGTATGATAAAATATAATTGACATTTTGTTTTGTCTTTTGTGGTCATGTGCAGCTTTTTGATGACATGGATTCTTCCAACCTTTCTTCTATTGACAAAGCTAGCTTCCTGGAGGGACTGCGGCAAAACTCTGGTAAGTTATTAAACGTACTGGGTGATTAAATCTATCTACTTTTCTTCATCAGCAAGATAAGGAGGTTTTGATATACATCAGTGTAACACTTGTGCATTATCATGCACAATTAACTGCATATAATTAATTGTTTTGATTAAGACTCATTTGTGAAATTTTTCACTGTAATGTGAATTTATTTTCCCAATAACATTAATCTGTAGAGTTTGCATCACTGCTATTCTGTCCATATCCACGTATTTCAAAGCTGAAAAATACTACAACCAAATAACTAAATCAAACAAGTGGCTTAATACTGTACAGTATTACATTTTTGTTTTACTCTTAATGTTTCACATTTAGGGAAAATTAATTTATTGCAGAGCTATTTCAAATAGATTTTATAGTTATAATCATCGTTTTCCTACATTTTTCTCATCTTCTTGTTTTGAATGAACCACTCTTGTGCTGATCATAGAGCTACTGTGTTGACTAGGTAAAGGTAACCCTCTGCACAGTACTGCCTTGGAGGAAGATTTGAACATCTCACAGGTGGACGTTCGTGGGAAGTCAAAGACGACTGCTGAACAGCGTGGAGCTGCAGAGCAGAGGAAGCAGACAGAGACGAATAAAAAGAAGGTAAAGGCACAGGAGGAGAGGAAGAGGAGTACTGGGGCCAAAGCCAGGTAAGGTCAAAGGAGTTTGTTTAGTAATGTGACTTCCCAAAATGATAATTCTGTAATGATGCAAATGTAGCGTTTTGTTTGCCTGTGTCTGCACTGAAAAGACCTCAGAAGGCAGGAGAAGGAAAGACAAAGAAAGGAGAACCCGAGGGCAAAACAGAGTCAGGACGTTTGGTTGGGAAGAAGCCCAAGACGATGAGGAGTGTTGGGAACACATTAGTAGAGAGGTGAGGGAACTCTCCATTTTACCATCAGATAGAAAAATAAAAGTAGGGACATTCTACTTGTTTGTGTTCTATAATTACATGTCGATGAACCTCCCGTCTGTCTCTGTCACAACAAGGCCGGTGAAAAATGAGTGGGTGAAGAAGAACGTGAAGAAAAAGAGTCGATCAGATAGTGGAGAGTCCAGTGACTCTCAGTCACAGGTGAGTCCACAGGGAATCAGAGAAGCAGCAATGATATTGTCAGAAGGAAAAAAATATTACAATAAAACTCAGGAAAGGAACTTCTTGTGCAGATGAATAATTTTTGATATTTTATACTTGTTTTTTCCAGAAGGAATCTGACATTGGCACCACACAGCGAAGCCACAATACAATTCTGTCCTCTGATGAAGACATGGACGAAGACTTCAGTCCGGTATGGACCAGCGTCAGAAGATGGCTGTAGAAAACAAAATATATTTCTTCACATCTTTTTCTTTATCATTCTTTCAGAATCCAGGTTCAAAGGCCAAAGTGTATAATGTTAATAAAAAGAGAAAATCCTCATCAGGTAAGTGAAAAGAAAAGAGCACAGGAAGAAAGCATCAGTTATGACTGAATAATTCAATAACTCACGTCATTCATCCCCGATTAGAAGAATTGTTTGAAATTTTGGGAACTATGTTTATTCGTTTCTTTTTGATAAATAAGAACTTTTGTACCACTGCATGTCTGTAAATCTCGTTCTTCCCCTTGAAGGCAGCTCGTCTGCAGAACCAGAAAAACCTAATGCTAAGAAACGGAGTAAGACACCTGGTCGTCAAGGAGACACAGATTTAGAGGTGGTGCTGGATGCCTTCCTTGACTACTGTGAGCAGTACAGGTAAACTGCCACATCTAAGCCATTACTGCTCACAAATCTCTTTAATGCATCTTTGATTTTGCAGTTAAAGACCGTTCCTTTCGGTGTGTTTTCAGGGAGTCTGTGGAGTCTAAAGCAGTCAGACACAACATTGAATTTTTTGCCATTAATGTGAAACAACAACTGCAGGAAAAGGTCAGACTTCCCAAATTCTGTTTTATTCTTTATATTGTATCTTACTGTGTACATTTTGTAGACAAAAAGGTTGCAGGTTGACATTTAGAGGTTTAGATGTATTTTTTTTTTAACAGAAAATATGTTCTGTGCTCTGTATAAAGAAGTAGTGTAGACTTTATGCAGAGAAGATCAAATACTTGCAAGACTGGAAAGCTTTGCTGCACTTATCAGGATTAATGATGCATCTCAGTCATTACCTTGAGGCAAATGTGCATGACTGACAGTTGGGTGTTTCTGACCTGAAGTACCAGTTTGGGTTTTATTTATCTGTACTGGATTTTCACACCGCAATGATACTGATCAATGCTGCAGATATTAATCATATCCACTTGTATTCTCTCATGTTGTCTGCTTCTCCAGATCACCTCAAACAAAGAGATCAGCCTTCTAAAGAGAGAAAATGCAAAGGTAACTATGTATGGACTAGCACAAAATTTTCAGAAATCTTCACAGATTGAAGGCGTTACCTCTGACAACTCCTAAAAGTTGGTACTTATATCAGCCTACTTACAATGGATATCCTTTGTTTAGATTATGGCCAAATATCTAATGGCAACCTCAACTGTTTACTTTGTGTTTAACCCTAATTAGCAGATGTTAGCATCGTACACATGAAACTGCTAGTTACATTCACCACGATGCTGATAGTTGTGTGTGTGTGTGTGTGTGTGTGTGTGTGTGTGTGTGTGTGTGGCAGTTGGGTTCTTTAATTAATAAGAAGACAAAGAAGCTGTTGGATGCCAAGAATGAGCTGATGAGGTGAGAATTAACAGTTAAAAGGTTATTCTTTTATTTTTATGAATTAAAAGTAATCCATATTTAAATAATAGGTACTTGAAAACATCAGTGGTGTTCTTAGGTGTATACTTAATACAAAAAGTGTTCAAAACATTAATTGTTTGGCCGTTTGATCAATTAAAGTAAAGTAAAATTTCCTGCAAATGTTGTTCATCTTCCTAACACCCTTTGTTCAACAGGGCAGAGAGACAGATGTGGCTGCTGCAAAAGGAGAAAAATGAACTAAAACTCAGATTATCTAATCTGAAACAAACCAACGCCTTCCTGAACGGCATCAAAGACCTCAACCAGCAGTACCTGGACTACCGACACAGACACCCCGAAGCGAAAGAAACGGTATGAACACACACAACTGATCATCTACCTCCGTATGACTTTAGAAATACAAAAACAAAAAAACAACAACTTTACTTTACTAAACTGTCATGGTCACATATTCTCTTCTTCCCTCCTCCTCTTCCTGTCCAGTACGGAGCTTCCAGCCTACCGGCTCTGCTGCTGGAGACGAACCACATTCAGACGGTAGAGAAGCAGCTGAGAAGAATCAATAACCAAATGGAAAAAATGACTCAAAGACAGGAGGTGTAAATAATTTGGATAGCGTGTACACGATGTATATTTGAATGTAATCAATAAAATGTGTATAAAACATCAGTGCTAAAGCTAACAGTGATAACGTTGCTGGAATGTTTACATTCAGAAGCAGTTTGACTTGTAGCATGTGTTTGTAAAAATAATGTTTATTACTTATACTTCCAGCATTTAGAATGCGACAGTGTAAAAGTTCTTAGTTGCAATAAGTTGCTTAAATATAAATAATAAAAGGATGTCTCCTTTTTTGTGTCTTTTTAGCTGTACAGAAAGGATGCTTAGACAAAGTAAGGTGGTGTTGAATGAAACCTTGTAAACTCTCAGATGTGGCCAAATTTGTTGGTACCCATCTTTTTCATTTGTTTAATTATATAAAATATTCAACTGAATCAATGATCAAAAGCGAAAATCTGACTTGCAATATAGAAACAATAAGGAATCCCTTTCAACTTTTTGTTGTAAGTTATTTATATATAAATGTGTCATACTGTATACCGCAAGTCAACTTGTGATGACGTGATGAGGCCGCTTTTTTTTAAGCCAATCATCTGTCGCCGTTGAGTCAAGGTGCTTGAAAGTGAGATAAGTCTGCACGCTCTGATTGGCTGAAACTTTCAAGCTGATACTTTAAACAGTTTGACATTTCCTTATAGTGACAGTAAAGGGAGGAGACCTGTCCAGACAAAGTTTACAACCGACTCGTGAAAAACGTAGGTTAATTTTATATATATGTATGTATCTTTTTTTCCATTATTATCGCTGACATTTGTTGAAAACGTGTTTTGAGCGGAGGGAGTCTGTGTTTTTCCAGCTCACCCAGATCAATAAATTGGTGTTTAAAGAACAGTATCGAAACTTCTGGAAGTAAACACGGTTTTCTAATTTAATTCAACGTTTTCATTGGTTTTTAAAAGTTATAACAGGTCAAAACAAAAAATGTCGTTATTACAGCTAATGTTAGACTTGAATGCTGACCGGTCATTTCGCCAATGAATTTCCTGTCGAAATGATGTAACCCTTGTAGGAGTTGCCCAGCAGTTTAGCATTTTAGCATCTGAGACTTAGAACCTGAACTTATTAGTTTTTACGAACATGACATTCATGACTCTGCTGGAATTCACTTCACATTCACTTCACCTTATTTGCACGTACACAGGTGAGAACTAGGTCATTCAGTCCAGGTAACGTTTTATTTTCACTTTACTTTAACCTGCCACTTCCATTTAGGAAGTTGTTGCGCTAAAGTAGTTTCGTTTTGAGTCATCATCCTATCTGATACTAATGTATCCTCCATTGTACGTTAAACGATACTTGATATAATGTATCATAACATAATAGTAACATATATTTTGTGATACATTCATGTGAGGGCTCCCTACGTCATTACATTAATACATTATATTCATTACGTCATCCAGTACATCATTATCAATACATTAATACTAATCACAATAAATCATTAGCACATAATAAATGAGTCGATCAATATTCTTTGTGTGGTACACTAGTTTTGGCTATTTTAATTTTGGCTGCAGATGCACAAAACATGGCATTCAATTAAACAGACTTTCTGATTAATTGTCTTTTGTTATTTCAGTAATGATTCACAATCAGCGGACTAGGTTTAACAGTTTTCAGTCTCATCTCTTGATAAATGATACTTATCCTAATTCTGTATGTTTAGATGTTTGCTTCAGCTGCGGTTTGAAACACAATGAGCTCTGGGGGTGAGGGTTTATTTTAGTCAGAATTACACATATGGATACTACATATTAGGAAGAAACCCTGTGTGTGTTGTAATTGTAGGTTAAACCATCTGAACATGATGATTTCGCTGTTTGATGCTGCTTTCCACAGTCTTTCTGTTTTCCTTCCTCTTTAACCATCTCTTCTTCATGATTCTGGGTTAACTTTGGTTCTGTCTTCTGTTTTGATCAAAATACATAAGGCAAGGTTAACTGTAAATAATAGCTTGTAAATAAATGCTTAGAGCAACACATTATATATATGTGCAACATTAGCTAAACTAATTTGCCAATTATGGCAGAAATACCTCAGTCGTAGTTAGAATATGCACAGTTGACGTTTTCAGGCCTGATGTGATGACAGTTGCTTTGTCCTGTCGAATTGTGCCAGTTCACACAAAAGCCGCCTCATACAGAGCTGCTGATAAAATGTAAATTTTTAATTTCTGCCAGTAACAGTGATGATGATGATGATGATGATGAACTGCCTGCAGCAGATGCCGAAGAACAAGTCTAAACCAAATCAACCATTCATTCATTTCTGAGGAAAAAGGTTCCAGCAGCTGTTGTATTTTGTTTAGTCAGTTTGTAAAACAAGTTCATGATCTACTTTGACCTTATAGCTGATTGGACATGGATTCACAAACACAAGTCAATTTATAAGTGATCTCTTGGGGTTTGGATGGAATATCTATGTGCTACTCCACTTCAACTTTACTGTTTCAAAACATCTGCTCAAAACACAGAGAAAGAGAAAGCACAAACCACACTATCAAACATTTCACTTCTGTTTCGTGTGGGGGTGGAATCATGTTAACTTATTGGTGCCAAAATCACACTGGTGTTGAGTAAGATAATCTTCTTTTTTTCCTTGAGTCAGACAAACGCCTTAAATAATTTGAGTAACCTTGAAAAGAACAGCAAGATAAATATTATTTCAGTTTTTTATGGCAGAAATGGGCTAACACATCTAAAATCTAGATGATCTTTGTTTATTGAGGGCACTAACGTCACTCTGTACAACAGTTTCTCTGGACCTTTGTCCAGAAGGAAGAACATTAACCCTAACACAAGATCACACCATTCATGTCATTTGTTTTTAATGAGTGTGACTTTTCTTTAAGTCTCTACTGACTCAACTGATGATAAGACAGGGTGTGTGATGAACACGGTACTTACCACTTCGGCTAAAGTGCAAATATTCCTAAGGGTAAAACCTGTGTAGTCTGTGGATGTTTTAGTTCCTCTGAAAGCAGCTGTATTATTTCCTTTCCTTTCTTGTCTGGTACGTTCTAACCTGTTTTCTGTTGTCTGACGCTCTTATCAATAACAGTCCTAACAACACTTCCTGTTGTATGTATGAAAAAACAAACAGCATGAAGTACTTTTTCTCTGTACGTGTTTAGGAACATGGCTGAGGTTGGTGATGACAGCAACAAGCAGAGTGATAATGACACTGTGGACGCCATAGGATTTTTTAAAAGGTACTTGCTGCAATAACTCATAATCCAACAACCTACAAGTTATGTAACTAAACCTGTTTGCTCTGTAACTTGAAATCATTAGTCATCAGTCAGCCATGTTTATATATAAACTCCCATGTTGAATTTTAGGGTTTTTCTCTATTTCTTTCACTAATTTTCACTCATGTGGGTACGGGTTGAAGGTGTGTTAGAACTGTAATAGTGTCTCAGGTTTCTTAATAATGATTATTTCATGTTTGTGTACATTTTCAGGTCGAGTGTAAAAACCACAGTTGGTACAGGTAAGACTGTGGAAGAGATGGACAGTGTCGCTGTTAACAAGAGCAGCAGAAGTGAAGCAGCAGTGGTGGACCCGTACCGCTACAAGATGGACTATCCCAGCATTGGAACCTGTGTCATTATCAACAATAAGAACTTTGACCGTAGCACAGGTGACAATTCACATGTACTCGTACCTGTCTTCAGTAATGGAAATAACAAATGCCTCATTTTAATAACTTTCTAAAAGCACTTAATTATTTATGTGGTATTTATAAAGTATTAAGTATTTGGCAGATGATGAAAAAAAACGAATATGTACAAAAAAAATGATGTACTAAGCCCTGTTTTGGCTGAATACATATCTGCACAGATGGAGAGATGCAGTGTTCAGAGAGAAGACAAACTAAAAAACTAAAAAAAGTCTGAAAAAGATGTAGATAGCAAAATAAAAGCTGTCAGGACACGTAAGATCGTGAGATTCGTAAATGTGACATAGCTAACATTCCTGCCTGTTTAGCTATCTTGTAGATTCTGGCATTAAACTTAATGAATTTCCTCTCTTGTGTTGTTGCATCCCCAGGGATGAGTCTTCGTAATGGGACAGATGTGGATGCAGCTTTTGCCATGAAGACCTTCTCTGCTCTGGGTTATAAGACGAAAGTGTTCAATGACCAGACTGTGGAACAGATGAAACGGCTGCTGTTAAGTGGTAAAAGAAACAAGAAAGGAAATTCTCACACATCTACAAAATCTATGCTCAAAATGTAGAAGTCTGTTTATCTAACCAGTCTGGCTGCCAGACTTTTAGGTTCTTGTTGTCTGAAAATTGCATCAGCTCAGTCCTTTAGTGTCAAGAATATCCATGTATTGCTCAACACCTCAGAAGTCAAGATGATCAAAAGCATCTGGGCTGATAATATGGCTGGTTTCTCTTTTTTTATCTGTCTCCAGTATCTCAGGAGGATCACAGTCAGAGTGCCTCATTTGTATGTGTGATGCTGAGTCATGGCGATGAGGGGGTGATATACGGCACAGACGGCTGTGAAAAGTTTGACAGTCTGACGCGGTACTTTAAAGGCAATAACTGCAAAGGTCTGGTGGGGAAACCGAAGCTTTTCTTCATACAGGTCGGTTAAATATACACACATGTGATGTGTTGGCCTCACTATGATGCTGTGACTACAATGGCATACCTGGATCTCTTCCGTGTTTTAGGCGTGCCGAGGTACAGCTCTGGATGAAGGGAGCTGCATTGAGACCGACAGCGTGGAGGAGCCAACTTCAGAGAAGATTCCTGTGGAGGCAGATTTCCTGTACGCGTATTCCACTGCTCCAGGTAAACAGCAAAATGAAAGTTTTAGCTTTTCAGCAAATGACTACAGAGCCTTTGAGAGGACATGGTCAGAAAAAAAAGTGATTGATTGTGATTGACAGGCAGCTATTCCTCCCCCTTAACCTGATTGGTGGAACAGCAAAGGGGACGTAGGATTTTTGCCAGCATGATTATAGGCTTTAGACGGACACGCAGTAAAGTTTGACTCAGTCGGGATTTGAACCAGCGAACTGCATGTTGCGGCTTAACCATTCGGCAATCCAGGCACCCCTGTTATAGCAAATTTGACTAAAAAGAATATTGTTAATTGCAGCTTTAAAAGAGGAAGACATTGTCACCGTATTTAGCTTTTCTAAAAGCGCTATCACTCTTATTGTCCTGCAGGCTACTACTCATGGAGAAACACGTACAATGGCTCCTGGTTCATGCAGTCACTGTGTGAGATGCTGCAGCGCCACAAAGAAGACCTGGAACTGATGCAGATCATGACCCGAGTCAACCAGAAGGTGGCGCTGTACTTCGAATCTTCCTCCAACCTGCCTGGATATAGTGGAAAGAAGCAGATCCCCTGCATCGTCTCAATGTTGACCAAAGACTTTTACTTTCCTGGTGCAAACTCAGGTGGAAAGTAACAATTCTCTACCTGTTTTACCTTCGGCGAGACATTTTCTAAGCTAAGACGTCTTCGGCCATGCGTCAGTGTTTTATGGTGCATTGCGTTAATTGTGCAAACATGACAGCTTTAATGTCATAGTCACTGCAAAATGTAGGAGATTTTTTTTTAATGACAATGATGTTGTAACACTGGATCAGAACCACTGTAGTTTTATTGTAGGATTCTAAAGGGCATGTGAATTATTTACAGGGATGCATTTTTCTTAGCATTTTATTTTGCAATAATATATATATATATATATATATATATATATATATGCAAGAAATGAACAAATAATGAAAAATAATTACAACACTGATTGTGTTTTGTCATATTTTTACACCAGGCTACATTTACAAATAAATCTATTGTCTTTATTTAGTGGAATCAGTTGTCAGAATTATTTACAGGAATATAATAATCACTCAAAGTGTAATCTATCACCCTACCTACCGATTTCAAGTTTGCCTCTAATGAAAGGTCGTTTCTGGTTGGTTGTAATATTTACAGTCTGTTCACTTAATTGGACCGACTGTCGCCAAGTAATTAAAGAGCCACTGGAAGCATTTTTGTAGCTAAATAAAGTTATGAAGTATATTCATGTTGTGTATGTTAAATGACTCTGTATTTATACTTTATATAATGTGACATAAAATACAGTGATATGTATTTTTAGTTTAACAGAGCACGATCGTGACTAAAACGGCCGGTTCAGTAACCAGGAGCTGTGTTTCTCACATGTGAAAATGATTCCTAACCTCATGTGAGTCATTCTTTCCACTGTAAGAACTTTCTTTTTTTTTTTTATAAATGTTCTGAGTTCAAATGTGTTCCTAGAGCTCATTACAAGCTTATCCTGAGAAATCCCAAGCTTATTTTTAATGAGCTGCAGTGAAGTGCTATACCAGCAGGCGGCAGCATAAATCAAAGTGGCTTTAATTATTCCAGAAAGACTTTTTCTTTAATGTAGTTCTGTGTTGCAGGGCCAAAAAAAAAAAAAAAAAAAAAAATCAGGATAGATCTCCCTTTAAAGACAGTATGCCTCATAGCTATCATATATCCTGTCTTTTTAAAATATTTATAAAGATGTGATGGCAAAATTCCAAAATAGTTTGTGCTTATATTTTTGTTTGCCATATTTATTCATAAGGACAATGCACATTGATCAATATGTGGCCACATGGCTAATAATCAACTGCAGTCCTTTGGTGAGACGTTTTAACACGCTGACTAGATTCCTATCAAGACATAAAGGCTGATAAAAGATAATGAGGCTGTTATTGATCCTGTTTTTGTACTTTGGTATGCAATAACTCTCACAAAAACATTCATATGAATGATTAACAGTATGAGGAGGATGGCTTTTGGAAGTTAGAGGCTGTGTATAAACATGCAGCCACTAGAGGAAACCAGAGACACATTGAGTGTAGCTGTGGTGTGGGACTCAAATGAATCAGCAGTCTTTCTAACGTACACTGTTCCAGGAACTGAACATGTGGCCACGTCTAACGTTTGATGCTTAAGAGTAGACCACTCTGGTATTAAACAATTGATAAATTCAGTTATGTGTTTTTCACAGCTTGAAACAATCCGACGCCATGTTTTTTTTTTCTTTTTATGTTACAGTTGCTCTTTGCTTCTTGTTTTTAATCCATCACTTCACTGTTAGTTTATCAGACGTCTACCCAGATTCAGCTGCAGTGTGTGTGTGTGTGTGTGTGTGCATGTGGGTGTGAATTGAGATAACTCTGACTTTATTTAGATCTCTGCTCATCTGAGGGTTGTGACCTGACCCCGGATAACTCTTCAAACTGCCTCCTGCCACAGCTTGAATATCTTTAATTTGTGGCCCGAAAAAAAAAAAAAAAAAAAAAACCCTTCCCTTTTTATAACATCACATTTTCTGTTCCTGTATTTTGTTTTCTTTTTAAAGATTGATTTCTCTTTTGATTTAAGTAGAAAGAAACACGTATCAGACAAATCCAGTAAAGCTTCAATAGCTGCTATTTATGCATTAATGTATTGTTATAAAGTGGACTGAGAAAGGGAATTAAAAGTTTCCAATTATGGTGAAATTATTAAATTTAGTCAGGATATAGATTTCCCTGTTTTAAACTCTATGAAAGGCTAAACACACACACACACACACACACACACACACATGCACAGCGATATAACTTTGATTTTAACACCAGAATACAACAAATTCAAACCTTTACATTATTAATAAATGACCAAATTGATAGTTTACTATTTGAAATGAATGGCAGTCAACCAAACGTATGAAATGAAACTTATAGTGCAATATAAACAGCATGTGTCTGACTATAGGACATAGTTCAGTTTAGGAAAATAAAGTGAAAATGTGCATTCTTCAAATAACTGCAGGTGGGCTGCCTCATCTACTTCTCTCTCTCTCTCACACAAATACACACACGCACACGCACGCACGCATGCATACACACTGTTGTATGAAGTTTCTGGTTTCGTTTCCAGCATCAGTCGAGCAGAAACGGGTGGAGGGGGGAGGAGGAGGGAAAGGAGAACGGGGGGGAAGGAGGAGGAAACAGAGGAAGTGAAAATGAAATCCCGCAAAGATCCTCTATTTCATGTTTTCCAAAACAAGACTCAAAGCTCTGCGTCTGTATCTATCAACGATCGACGACTCTATAGACACTGGAGTTTAGTGCGGGTGTTTTTTTTCTATATATATTTTTTTAAAACCGAGGCACAGCAGCTACAACAGTTGACCACAATATTGGTAATTTCGTAAAAACGCCGTTGATGTTATCAGTTGTTTCTCAACCACGTAACCAGTGTTGTGGATAGATGGTTAAGAGAAGAATAATAAGTGGAAACCACATCCTGTCTGTCACTAAAAAGACCAAATGAATGATTTTAAGCAAAAAAAAAAAAAAAAAAAAAAATTACATAGAATCATATTCGATATCGAAACGTAAATATCTCGTAAATATTTAGGCTCGGCGTGGCCAGATAGACACCGAGTATTTAAACACACACAATGAGATGCAGTTTACTATTTACATAGGTTTTAATGCGATTAACATCTTTTAAAGAACTTCAAATAAAAACAACTTATTTCTGACGCTGGTGCGTTTGCACATAGGTTTATCAATGAATAAATTAGTGTAGTAAAAAAGCGCGAGAAGATGTTTATCTTGTGTTACTTCTGTCACGAGAAATAAGAGCAGAGTGAGACCTCTTAGTGTTTGCGTTTTTCTGCGGAGCGCGCTCACGACCAATAGACTTCCGCAACGCCGCTCGAGAGCGACCCGAAGCGAGAGCACGAGAGCAGGAGGGGGATTTCCAGCTCGAGCCCCCACTTCCCCGAGGCGGCCGTTGTTTTGCTTTCGGTCTCGACTCAAAAACAGAAATAAACGACGGGTACACTTTGGTTTTTTTACTCAAAGCCGCAAATAAATCAACTTGCTCAACTTCGGCCGTGTTTTGTCATTTGGACAGCGGGACTGTGGAGCCACAGGCCGTCCAAAACTGAACAGGTAACATCTCATTTCCGCATATTAACGCTGTTGACTTGCACTCACGCCACACAGACTTCCTACAGGACGACATGACGGATCTCTGAGCTCGCTGTGTGTAAGTGAAAGTGGGACTGTAGTTTTCTCTCCGCGTTTTGTTGACTCGTTAAGGGCATTTATTTTCACTTTTGGCTCGGTGGTGTTTGGGCCAGCACGCTGGCAGACCGTATACAACCACACCGAGGTTAACTTTCGACTTGACCCTCTTTCGTTGCTAAATCAAACTTTAATTCAACATTAACAAAACCAACCGCTGACATTTAGCAAGTAAAAAGGCGGTCGACGTATCTCGGATAGAACTTGAGTTTTTGTGAATATAACTACTCAGTATGCAGCATGGTCAGAGCTGCTGTTTGCTAGTTTGTTGTTTGTTTTTAAGCGTTTGTTTACTGCGACGTTAATGACTTAATTTGTATTTACGTGAAGAAGTGAAGCAGCTTGCGAACATTATTCGTGTTGTTAGGACCGTATTGTAGCTAGAAACGTGTTTGAAGTTTAGATTTACACGTTTGTGACCGTTGAGAATAATGCGATTAAATATTACGTCAAAACATTCCAAACTTTATCATATTATCATATAATTTTGTAACGTTCAGATGTATTATTATACACAATGTGTAATATTTTTTTTGACTTCTATCACGTGGATTAGCTTTAACAAATATTTTGTAATCAGTATTATTCGTATTTTTATCCTTATTCAAGGTTTTAGCAACTTTTACACTCTTGCTACAAAGTGTACTTAACCTACTTTTTTTTTTTCCCCCCAAGGATAGTAAACATTGAACCATAAACCTTTCCTTGTTGTGCAAGAGAAAAATAACACACAATGCTTTATAATCATCAGTGTATGAGATTAGTTGAAATCATCATAGGTTTATAAGCGTTTTCGTGTTGTACTGTACAAATTTACAGCATGAATGTCTTTGTATGTTAACGTTGGTCACATTAGTACAGGTACTGTGTGTACACGGCGAGCTGGATGCCGCTTGAAGTTTTGGCCCTTGTAGTTCATCAAAAAGGATAATAGTTAGTATTTGATGGTGCGCCAGGTCACCCTGTTTGACCTGTCAGAGAACTCGCTCACACATCAGGACACATCAGTGTGTTTGAGCTCGATATCCACCTCGCCATGGGTGGGGTGCATTTAAGTTTACGCTCACTGTTTCTGAATTAAACATCTTCAGTTTTCTTTAATCTCGTCTTCTGAAGTCAAGAAGATTTGTGGATGGTAGTGAAGTATATGGCTGTGGTTATAGACGCGATAACAGTTTTTATTTGAGGAACAGTGTCTTTACAACACAGATAAAGCTGTAAACCTGGGCAGGACCTAAATTGTTTCTTATGTTTTACTCACAAGGCTTTGTTTCCTGACTGACAGGTGACTTAAAGTGGCTTCACTGCCTTTATGTTTTGTTTTGTTTTTGTGTTGTTGCTCGTATTCATTATCAACCCCTCCTTTTTTTCCCCCGATTACAACATACATACAATACATACAACATTTTGAAGAAAACAATGATCATGTTTAACTGCCTAATATTAGCTGTACTGATAGCATCCTTCGTGTATTCCTATACATTACCATTAAAGATAATTGTGTTGTGTTCTCAAGCCACAATGCCAGTCGAGAGAATGAGGATGCGACCGTGGCTGGAGGAGCAGATCAACTCCTGTCAGATACCAGGAGTCAAATGGGTTAATAAAGTAAGTGTACACTCTCTCTCTCTCTCACACACACACACACAAATTATGATTCAAGAGCTGATAAAGTCTAAATGTTTCCAGGAAAAGAGAATCTTCCAGATCCCATGGATGCATGCTGCACGACATGGCTGGGACCTGGAGAAGGATGCTCCTCTCTTCATGAGATGGGCCATACACACTGGTGAGACACAGATCCAACTGGTTGTCCTTTTCAGTGGCTTTTATTTCATATTTTTATGTTCATCAAACACCACACTGGCATCCATCTCCAATCAAAGACACATTCAGTTTGTGTAATTTTTCTAGGTGAAAAAAAAAAAAAAAAAAAGCAACAGGTTATTAGGCAATAGGACACTTACCCCAGGGTAGCATAGAGCGTGATTCTGTAAGAGCAGGAGATCCCACAAATCATCAGAAGAAGGAAATGTGTTACAAATAAGTTGTAAGTCTTGCTAGAAGGACGTTTCATGTTCAGAAAAATATTTAATTGAAAGAAGAAAGAAATGATAACAAACCTATAATAGTCCAACGTTTAAATATGGAATTTGGCAGCAGAAACTATTTTTTTCCTGTTTTCTACATAAGGTGGAATCAGTTTATGTTACTACTCATGTTGACCAGTGAACAGTGAATAGTAAAGGAGCATCAAAAAGTTTATTATAGAACCAACAAATAGCTTGTTTTGCAATGCTAAGCAGATGTTTGAAATGATGTGTGATACTTTACAAATGTGCTGAACAGAAAGACATAGTTTTATCATTAATAGTCACAGTGATACTTTGTGCACATGTTGTACCGTACGTACTTATTAAGTTGAGTCATAAGCATCTATGTAGAAAGTGATGAAGACATTTTCCTGAGTTTTGCTGTGTTTACTGATAAATGATCCTGCTTTTTTTGATCTTTTGTGTTTTCTTTTTTTTCTTTTGTGTCATTGCAGGTAAATACCAGCCAGGCGTAGACCGTCCAGATCCAAAGACGTGGAAGGCTAATTTCCGTTGCGCCATGAACAGCCTGCCCGACATCGAGGAAGTGAAGGATAAAAGCATCAAAAAAGGAACAAACGCTTTCAGAGTTTATAAGATGCTCTCGTCCGCAGAGAGGAGTCTGAAGAAAGGTGAGAGCTGCTGCTGCTTTTGCTCTTTTTTTTTTTATCAGCTCGGTTTTGGTTGCAAACATTTGTCACTCTTTTAGATTTGATCTAAAAAAATGTTTCTGTGTGTCCTTTTAGCAAAGAAGAAGACAGACAAAGAAGGGAGGCCCAAGGGAAATAAAGAGGTAGATAAACATTCAACAACCCTTCATGCACATGAAATCTTCAGCTTCGGCAGGAAAGGGTGGTGGCTTTTTTGGGCTCAGAACAGAAAAATCTCTATCCACACCTAGTGTAGCTCTTTCAGATACATATTTCATCTCCACGCCCCCACACTCCATAAGCAGAGGGCGTCTATATAGTAATAAAGCCACAGAAGAAGAGTCTATCTCTGACTTTCTCTGACTTGGGCAGTGCAGTTTAACTTAACTTAAAGCTGAGTAAGTACTTCACCACCCCTTCTGGTTTGGTGATATTAGGCATCACTGAAATATTTTCCCTCAAACATGTTGCTTTTGTTCCAAACGATTTCTGGAAGTCTTACTCAGCCTCGGGCTGGCGTACTGCCAGAGTATCTATCATGAACAATCAGCTCCAGCCCCCCCACCCTTTTCGTTCTGTTTCTCCGAGCAGTAAACAAGTTTAAACAATGCAAGGTAAAACCAGTAGCTGCTGGTTTCTTTTGTAAAATTAAAAAGGAAATGATGGCAATTAGCCACTGCAGTACTAGAGTCAGGAGAAATCATTAAAAAAACATCTACTGAATTAAAAATGTGATCTTTTACATGCTTCGATACGTTAGCATATAAATGACTTAAATATTTAATTCAAGTGATTAAGAATCAAAATTATAAATAAATAATTATAATAGTAAAAAAACAACATCTCCAGCAACAACCCCTTGTTACTCTTCAGTCTACTAAACAGAGGTGAATAAAGAAGAAGTGTACTGTTTTTATATGGTGCTTGAGAATAAACAAAGGTGCTTTCTTGATTATTGACTGGTTAGTTTAGTTTATTTTGTTCAGTTTCATTTATGTGTTTACATTCCTAAAATGCTCAAGATGTCAGTTTGTATCCTGCTCTTACTTAGAACAAGATATTTATAAATATCACTCCACAGTATATTTTATTAGCACTAACGTCTCTACACAGGAGATTTTTTGCGTCATAGATACAGTGTAATGATTTCACAGTATTGACTTGACAATATTTGTCGTTTTTAGGTGATTGAATTGAATATTCTGTGACTTGACCGTGTTAATGATCCACAATTATCAACCTTTCTTTCTCTCTATGGCTTCTCACCATCAGGTAGCTACCAGATCTCCAAACAAGCCTAAAGGTAATGCAGGACCTGTTGACAGTTGTAAACAGGATTTGATCAAACATGAAGCAGTGGAGCTCATGGTGACGGACAGTGCTTCAGGTACGACACCAGTCAGTTTTCTTTATTACTTATGTTGATGTTTTGGTCGTGACGTTTTTTTTTTTTTTGCTCCTTGTTTATGAACACACTGTACCTGCATGTTATATTTATCTACGTAACATTCATACACATAAATAAAAGTGCAGTAGCTTCAGTTAGAGTGGAATATAAATATAAAATAAACACTTACAAAACCAGTAGAAGAGCTGTCACAGTGCAGGTCAACTATCTACAAACACACACACACACACACACACACACACACACACACACACACACACACACACACACACACACACACACACACACATACATATATATATATATATGCAGTATTATGTAAAAGTTTTAGCAGTGTGTTAAAGACCATACATATTTATCTCTCATTTTCTTTATGCAGATATAATAAGAAAAGACAGGAAATTTGCACAAAGTATTTAAGAACACATAAAATGTACTAATGATTCTGGATTCAGACTCTGGTCACCCCCAGATTTGTTATGCTTCAGTGACCAAGGGGTAAGCTGTTGGCCGAGTCACTGACAGACATGTCTAGCTTGCCAATAAGCTGTTGGCAGATCCAGATGTCACAGGAGTCTCAACATCAGCTGCTGCTCTCACCATGGATTCAGACTCTGGCCACCCCCAGATTTGTTGCCCCAGCAATGCTTCAGTTATCTGGATGTGAATGGGTCACTGACGCACTGCTGGGGCAACAAATCTGGGGGTGGCCAGAGTCTGAATCCAAAAGAAGAAGTACATTATTTTGTGTTCTTAAAAACTTTGTAGAAATTTCTTGTATTTTCTTATTAAATCTGCATAAAGAAAGTGAGAGATAAATGTGTATGGTCTTTAACACACTGCTAAAACAAAACAGGTGTCTATAACTTTTACACAGTACCGTGTATACACACACACACATTGTTTACATTGTTTTCTTTTTGCTAAACTTATGTAGGGTCATCTCAACAACTTTTTATCTTGTGACAGTGGATAGATAACATTCTTTGCTCCATTGCACCCTCTCTACCACAAGTTTTAAGTTTTAAGACACAAGTTTGTTTGTTTTTAAATCAGTAAATCCTTGAGTGAATCGGAGCGTATGGACGTCTATTCATAACGCGACCTGTCTGTCCGTCCGCAGCCATTCACAGTTCGGTAGACCACGTGATTAACGGCGAGCACCTGCCCTTCGTCTGCCAGACGATCGAAGTAACCACCGAGAATGAAGAGCAGACGGTTAGCTCCTCCCACTCGTACCCGCTCCAGATCTCTCCTGTGTCTTCATGCTGCGGTGAGGCTGCCACACAAACACAAACACACGCCACATTACCACAGTTTGTTACCAGAATGAGCACAAATAGATCGGTTTAATGTGAGCAGGCGTGCCGAGGCAGCGGCCACGTTTGATGGTATCTGTGTGTTAAACAGACCATTTCTAGACTTGATTATTTTTGGCTAGTGTGTTTTGGTGTTTATTATGGAGGCGCCACAAAACGAAAACAATGAATGTGGTTCAGATGGTGACCTGATGAACTGTTGCTAGCAGCCATGACATCACCCGTTCTTACGCAATTCAACTAAAGTAAAGCGCCATTTCTATAACAGCCGTCGGATTTTTATCTTGAGCAGACCATTGTAGGTAATATGGTTGAATGTGAAAACACGACAGAGGTGTTGAACTTGTAGTTGGAATAACAGAGAGCTTTTACCTATTTAGTTAAAAAAGATTTACATTTGTTCTTAGTATCAGTAGCATCAGTTACAAAATAGAGGACTGGTTTTGTTTGACTCAAGTGAAACTAAACCACAAGTATTTATCTGTTTTAAAGTTTCAATTTCAAATTGCATTATTAATTGTTCTATTAATTAATGTAACCACTTACTTCAGCACCACTCTCACATGCATCATTCTGGTAGAGCTGGCTCGTTTTTTGCAGTTCCTCTCTACGCATGTGACCTCATTTGATCTTCCTCAGTCACTGCCGCCGCCGCTTTAAGAGCGAAGATTCAAACACAGTTTGTTTTCTTTGCAGAAACAAACATATTTTTAAAATTTTGTACGTGGGCGACTGTGGGCAGGTGTTTTTTTTTTTTTTAAATGTTTGAACAGTTCATTCGAGCCCCGTCAGGATAATTTGCTGCTTCAAATCACAGTTTAATTGAATTCTTCCTCTGTCTCTGTCTCACTCTCTGAGCACTTTTCTTTGTCTGCTATCAACACGATCTGACAACGAATTGCTGCAAAATTACCTTTTCCTTTCACTACTCTTTGTTATTCCCTATTAACAGTTCTGTGTTTTCATTCCCACAGCAAGTGAAACTGACAGTGACACAGAAGACACTAAACAGGTGAGTCTATTTAGCGTCCATTTAGCAAAGAGTGATGAAAGACTTACAGAGAAACAGGTTTTTACCTGTTTCAACCTTACTGCTGAAAAAGGGTGTGTGTGTATTCGTGTGTGTGTGTGTGTGTGTGTGTGTGTGTGTGTGTGTGTGTGTGTGTGTGTGTGTGTGTGTGTGTGTGTGTGTGTGTGTGTGTGTGTGTGTTCCTTCCTGTAATGTTGCAAAAGACTGAGAAAAGGGAGGGACTTGTCAGGAACTGTGGCTGTCAAACATTAACAGTTTGAGGTTGTCCTTTGTAGTACATTGTACCCACAGAATGACTGACACACACACACTCTCTCTCTCTCTACCTGTTATCAGTAGTGAATGTATTTTTAACTGTGTTGTAATCTAGAAACTCTTAAACCTTTAAATCATAATGTGAAAAGTGCACATAATTGCCTGTAATGTATTTCAGCAAATAGGTTGATGATGCACATCGGGTTTAGATAAAGTGACTGAGTCACAGAGGTATTTATTTAGATGCAGGATTATTTTGTATTATTGCATTTAAAGTGTAATTTAACACGTATGCCAGTAATTAGCCGTAGCCTTTTTGTTATCAACGTCTCCTGATACAGTTGATGAGTTATATTAGTTTCCTCCTCACTGATCTCTTGTTTTGTGTCCGTTTTTCTTGCGACAGAGTGTCGGTCCATTCGTGAAGCGCGACTTCAACACAGTTCTCAGGGTTCCCACATGTTCTCTCCCCGGCATGGCGACGTTCGTCAACCCGAATAAGCCCAACTTCAGGGTGACCAGCACGCGAGACCCAGACCCGCTCATCAGCTACCACACTGACAGCTGGATCCCGACGTACCCCCAGAACTCTCTCTCCCCGGCGAGCAGCCACACTCATGAGGTGCGCGCAAGTGTCATAATGAAAACCTCTGACGTTACCTCCTCCTGACCCCACACGAGGAGGGAGCATCTTCACCACCCGCGGGGTGTAGGAACGACAGAGAATGTTGTTTTTATTTTTCCTCCATCGGGGGCGGAACGGTGCCCGAAAGGCCAAAACTTCCAAATCTGTGATTGTTATTGTAGCTTCCGCCAGGGCAGTGAATCCCCCAACTTCCTTTTTTTTTTCTTTTAGTCGGAAAAAAAAAAATTGCAGACTGATGAAATGAAATTGGCCATACGTTGACTTGCCCATTAATTAGTGAGCACTGAAGCCAGGTATTTGTTTGGTCTGCGTCCGTGTGGCTGCGAGGGATGAAAATTACATCACCTTCCTGTGTCTGCGAGGGTTCGCAGGCGGTCCGGGAAGCGTACAATTGGTGAACACGAGGCAACGCACGTGCCGATGAGCATGTACACGTACATGTGTCACTGCCACTTAGGCACCTTAATATTCCATGTGTCGATGGTTTATCATTTTCCATGCTGCTTATTTGGTAACACTTTTGCATAAGTTGTTCTGCATATATATATATATATATAAAATATATAAGAAACTCTCCTTAATGTACTGAAATTTGAGTACATTAAAAGTTCTCTTTCTTTTTTAATCTACAACTTGACCTTATTAAATGAATCAATATTGTCTGGTGTAAAATACATCCTCATATTCATCCACTGCTGTGATTTTAAGTTGAAACTTCCAAAAACAGTGGAAACTAGTTCCTAAGTTGTTCACAAGGAGATGTTGTGAAATCTCCTACATAAAGTCATCTGATTGAAAAAGGTTACAATTATATACTTGATGCCATAAAGTGTCACTGCTTCTCGTGGTGACACAAAACTACTTCCCCTTATGTCTTTCTTTTATTTTACACCAGTAAAGATGAAACAGCAGATATGTTCTCAGAATGGTGTAAGCTCTGTCTGTGGGGCCTGAAAACATTGTGTAAAATGTTTTACCGAGACACATGGATGATGGAACAAAAAATGACATTTGCCTTGACGTGATCTTCGTTCCTATCAAAGTAACAAAGACAAAAAATGAAATGGGGTCATTATATGTGTGTTGGCAAACCAGCTCAACCAGCAGCAAGTTTGGAAAAAAAAACACAACAAAAAAAAAAAAGAATCAACGACACGTTGTTATCTAGATAAAGAATGACAATCATTATTAAGTCCTGCACAGGAAAGCAGGCGAGTGTGTGTGTGTGTATGTATGATTGTGTGTATCTGTCTGTCTGGAGACCTCAGGACAATGTACCCGCCAACACACAGACAGAAGAACTGACAGAGTGAACGACAGACTCACTGACAGACAGACCTTCAGGCTGTGAACAATGTATTCATTTCCTCTCTCTCCTCTGTCTCTCTCTCTCTCTCTCTCTCTCTCTCTCTCACTCTCCTGCCTACTGGTGTTAATAATGTACATAGCTCATAAGTTTGTGTGCCTGCAAGCCGCTTTCTGCACCTTATGGACAGCACTGGTGTGTGTGTGTGTGTGTATATGTGTGTGTGTGTGTGTGTGTGTGGTTGGGGAAGCCTTACTGAACATGTGTGCCTTGGATAGAATGAGGCTAGACACAAACTTTAATTTTTAAACTTGAGTCTGCTAGCGACACATGCAAGTAGCCGAGAGGCGTGTTAGTCGACTGCGTGTGGACTGAGACGGATGATAGTACTGTGATCACGGAGGAATGAAGACGTGCTTTAACATTCACTGTATCTACATGCACAGAGACCACAGTTATTAACGTGTTGGAATAAAGTCGTCATGTTGGAAGAAGAAAGGAAATGATCGGCTGTTAACTCTGTTTTAAAGTAAATGTCTTGCTGTTGTAAGAAGGAACAGGGAATTGTCTGTGTGTGAGGTGTGTCATCAGGGACTGTGTCATCAGAGGCAGAGTGCTGCTGTTTTTTTAACTCACGCTTGTTTTGTTTGGTCTTGCGTCCCTTGCCCAAAATTTCTCCCAACTCCCAGTTGACTTTATCCCACTGCAAGGCTTTGCCTCTGTTTCACTATTGAACCCTCTGTTTCATCCTCCCGGCCTAATTTAGTGCACGATGGTGTATCATCATTTAAACCACTAATTTTCACAACACATCTCATTATATAGAGAAAAAACTCTCAAAATGAGCATTTTTGAGTAGCAAAATTAAGATATTTCTTATATTTCTCTATTTTTCTTTATTTTTGCTTTTATCAGATGTTGATAGTCGGCTACTGGAGAGTTGTGAGCTGTGATGCATTTGACAGAAAGCTACTTGTGTGTCGGCAGCTAGCAGGCTGAAGTGCAGACTCTGCCTTCAGCAGAGCTCCAGCTGAAACAATAGGACAAACCGAACCAAACCCCAAGGGATTTTAACACTGGACGCACATTACTATCAAGTTGAAATTATTTAAGGTTCTCATCGAATCGCAGGGGTTTGGGTTTACTTGACAGCAGTTGTGGAACAGGTGTTGCTATACCAAATGTTTCTTCAGTGTGTCTTTTTTTTGTTAGACAGCATTTCCACAGATAACTGTCATGAAGGGTTTTCTGTGTAAAAGCTGCTAACCAATAGGCTGCAATACATAGGCAATATTTAAAGCAATGTGTGTCGTTGATTTCTGTTAACCACGCATCTTTAGTGATTTTTTTTTTTTTAAATCAGAAACTCTTGTGGTGACACTAAAATGTGCCAAATTACTGTAAGTGTTACCTGGCACGGAAATTGTTTTTCTTTCTAAAGAGTTGAGTTAAGTTTAAAATTTCATTTAGAAGAGAAAAAAAAAGATTCTGAGATTCTGGTCTAATAAGTGAAAATGCGCCGTCTCCTGTCTCAACATGTCTGATCATGAAAATCTTTAAGACGTTATCATGAACTAACTTAAGTGCACTTAAAACCTAGAGCCCATGTCTGCTTTGTGTCGTCTATAAAAGGGACAAAAGTCAACAGTGAAAGTAGGTTATAATAGTTATTTATCATGTGGGTGGTTGATCTTTTCCTCTTGCTTTTTTGCCTTATGTGATTGAGAGCCACTGAATCACCGTTCTGTTAAAAAACTGAGGTATGTCTCACTTCAGCGCTTAGCACATACCGTAAAAGGACAATTATCACCAGTCAGCTCAAAGTGAAAAAACAAAAAACACAAACAAACAAACAGGTAACTGCTCAACTAATTGCATCAGAGCAGAGAAGTTGTAACTGCATTGTGTCGCCACTGTTTCTTCTGTGTACATTATGGAAACTACACGTGAATCAACATGTAAATTTGAATAAAGACTGTTTTGTATTTAATGGCAAATGTTTGATGTGTTTTCTGACATGTTGAAAGTATATTTATATGGCGCAGGGTTTATCTTGAGTGCTAGTAAAAGTTCAAAGTCCAGGTTTTATGACTTATGAGAGACTGGCTGAACTTTTATATCTGTTACTGTTAAGATAAAAAAAAAAAACGTCTAGTAAAAAACAAAGTCTCCATGTTAAGGACGTGCTGTTCGTTTGTACTGGATCAAAGAAAGCCAATAGGATTAGAGAAGAAAGAAAAATGAAAAAGAGAAAAGAAAAAGTTAGAACTGTTTGATGCTGAGCTGTGCAAGTTCATGTGCAGTCACGTAATGACTGCATCAAGCGTATGAGTGCGAAATGGAAAATAGTTTTTTGTGTGTGTGGTTTTGTTTTGTGTCAGAGCAGCAGATGTCCCCTTGTTTCACTCACACATACCAGCTCATTCAGTTTAACCAGAGCAATAACTGCTGTTTCAGTTTCAGTTACTCTTCTCAGTTCTCACTCCACTTCCTGTTTGTGTCCAAGGCCTCTGCGGATGGCTGGCTGGCTGGTTGCCTTGACGACTGCTGACCACATACCATTAGTCATTGTAAACAGTCTGGTCTCTTTGTGATTTATCTACTGTTTTGCTCTCTTTCACAAGATCCTGCGTATCCATGTTTTGTTTTTGTTTTTTTCCCTCTTGTTTTCTTTACTCCTGTGGACCACAAACAGTAACAACAGTCATCCCAGAAAGTCCCTGCTCTACTTTCTATTCCCTCTCACAGTTCTTCACATGATGCAATAAAAAAAATGAAAGAAAAGAAGAAAAAAAAAAAAAAAAAAAGAAGTGATTTGCTTTGAAAATCTTCCTAGCGATTATGAAACTAACAGGATTTTAATCAACCACACTTAATAGCATGCTCATCAGAGCTGCTATAAACTCTATGCAGGTGAAAATGCAGGTGAATTTGATCACTATCATTTAGTTCCTATCTATTATTTAGTTCTATCATCTTTAATACAGTTTTACGTGTTTCGTGAAACATCAAGATGTCCTGATTATTTCTGAGTGAAAGGACAGAGACTGGTTAGTAAACAGAACTGAATAAACACATCCTGCAGGACGCTTGTACAGTCATGTCTCACTTGTACCACCTAGTGTTTAAAAGCAGAATCAACCGGCTGAATTTCTGGTGAACGTGTTAATGATTCATTCAAGTTCATTCAGCATAAGGCAACTATTAACAGCATCACAGACTAAAGAGCACATAACACCACAGACCAATGTAAAGCAAAAGAATTAGGAAATTCAATTCATATAAATATATGTAAAGATATAAAAAGTACAGGTCACAGGTATAAAGCAGACAGTGTACTAACTAATGTAAAGGTATTAGTATTATATATAAAATAAAAGTATGCACCTCCAGACTAGAGTCAGTAGTGTTAAGTTAAGAACAAGCACATTTATTCAACCATATTATTTTAGTTTTTTTCCCCTTTAAAAACACTTCATTTTGTCTTTCAGTTGACCTGTCATAAACATTGTAGGTCGTATTAATGATGGAAATGATTTATCTTGGTCCCATTTTTTTACACCATAAAATCACTGGTGTGCGTTGACTTTTTTATACCCACTGTGTACATATATCAGTATTCTAAATCTGTGTGCTGTTAATTTATATCCATGTCAATGTTGACTTAGAGTCATTGTGTACACTTCCCCAATCATCACTCTTATAAGTTATAAAACACATGTGGTATAGTAATGAGTAAAATATTTAAGTCTTAAATGTAGCTGAGTAGAAATCCTATGCATGGTGGACAAGTATCTCAAAACTAATTTAACTTATTTAAACACAGCACTTGAGTAAATGCACTTTGCATATTTTGCTCCGCCGATTCAGGATGCATGTAATAATTTATCATAACGATATCTGATTTGATAGTCTGTCAGTTTTATTACGTTAAAGATGTTCCAGTTACACAGAGTGGTGGGAAGCTTGAGTCCTTTAAACCTCTTAAATCACATCTGTGCTTCTGCTGCAGGGTGTTGCAGGTGCTGAGCTGAATATACTGCTAAAGCCTCATGACACCACAACATGGATTTTGGAGTTACTACGTTTCCTTTGCCTGCAGTAAATCTGTCGGTGAGGACAACACACAGAAAGTTGAATGGTTCCTGTTTGTGACCTATTGAGTGCTAGGTCTGGTCTAAATCTCTACTTTCTGTGCTAAAATAATCTGTCAGCAGCATGAATCTGAGACAACTCTGGCTCGCTCTTCGGTACAAATTACGATGTCAGTATCATCCAGTGATGATGATTGTTTCCCTCCTCGTTTTGCAAAAGAAGAGGGTATGTCACATTTCTGTGTCTAAGTTTCCTTCATATAGGAGCTAAAGCTCTACCGCTGTCATCAACCATCTAGAAAACGTAGTCAGTTTGTTACGGATGTTTCATTCACAGTCTGCAATATGATGAGTAACAGATGGACCATCCTTGTGTATGGTATACTATATCTAAAATATCCAATCTCCATCCTGTCTGAGACTGTGAAGTGCAATGTATTATAATTCTCATGGTCTTTGCAGCGTATGAAATACTTTTTACTGACTTCTTTATTGCAACATTGGGGTGTCTATATCACTGGCTTCACCACTGAGCTGGAGGGCGGTGGGATGAAGGTTCATCAATAGACTCATATAGCAGACAAATATCATCAAAATATGTAAATATCCAGTTCATTTATTCCAAATCAGTAAACAGACCAGTGTTTTCAGTGTTTTCTTGAATTGAAAAACTCCTTCATGTCTTGAGCACATGCTGAGCTGCCAGCGCTCTCCTCTAAATATCAGCAAAGCTTCGGCGTTGTTTCTAAATCTAACACAGCTCAGATTTTGTTTTTTTTTCCGTTGAGAATTCACAGGAACACACATATATATATATATATATATATATATATATATATATATATAAAAACACACAAGAAATGAAGAAATCATACTGTTTCTGGATGTTGACACTACTTCTTTCTTGTTGTATTCCCTCCTGTCTTTTCCCTTTCTCTACATTCCTCTACATCTTCCTCATAGACAGCAGTCATGAGTTAATGTAGGTTGGTATAAAGCATATTTGTATATTGAGTAGCCATGATATTAAAACCACTTACATTTTGTCCATCAAGTTGACATTGGAAGGAGGAAATATGGAAAATGTGATGGTTGACGATTATATCAGAGCATATCCAACACTGTAGCTCTTGAGGGATGTTCCCAGTTTGAAGTGGTCAGTATACTGACCAAAGGTGCACAAGGAGCAAGGAGGGAAACCAGCCTCATGGATCATGCAGCAACACTCAAACACTGTGAGATCCAATCCAACAGAAATGTTACTGTAATTCAAATTTCTGAAAAAGTTGATGCGAGTTCTGACAGAACGGTGTCAGAACCCACAGTGCATCACAGTTTGTTGTGTATGACTGGTCAGGGTGTCCACTGACAAAAGCTTCTAAAATGATGAACATCAGAACTGAACCATAGAGCTATGAAAGAAAGTGTCCTGGTCTGATGAATCACATTTTCTGTTATATTATGTGGATGCTCTGGTGTGTGAGTGTGTGTGTGTGTGTGTGTGCCTAAGTGGGGAAGATGTGGCATCAGGATGCACAATGGGAAGAGGGTGAGCTGGTGGAGTAAGTGTTGTGTTTTGTGAAAAGTTCTGCTGTTTCCTGTTATTCATGTGTATGTCACACTGACCTGTACCTCCTACCTAAACACTTGCAGACAAAGTACACCCTTCAGTAAACCGTATTCCCTAATGGCAGCGGCTTCTTTCAGCAAGATAAAGCTCCTGTCACACTGCAACATGTTCAGGACGGTTTGACGAATGAGTTCAGGGTGTTGACTTGGCTTGAAATTCAATCCAATTAAACATCTGTGGGAAGTGCTGGACAAACCAGTCCAATCCATGGAGGCTCCACCTCAAAGCAAATAGGAAGAAAGGATTTGATGCTTTTTCTTAGTGCCAGATACAACAGCACCTTCAGTGGTCTGATGGAGCCCATGCACCGATGAGTCTAACTATTTTGATGATGGTGTCACCATATTTTGAACACATTTTACACAAATATACGGAATATAATAACAGTCAAATTTCACAGCGAATGGGCTTATTTCCCCTTGATCTATAATATAATGAATGCAGAGATTATATTACGCATTCAAGAGTCAAATAACTTGTGTATGATTTCCCCCGCAGGTAATAAATAACAGCGTGTTCTTCAGTGCAGCTCTGATATGATGCGCTGTAGAGGAGAAAACCATTTTGGAGCAGAAAATAGTTTCACAGTGCTCTCAGAGTTCACAGTTTTATGTCACCACGCTGCCTTTATAGCATGTGCCTCTTTTCTAAGGAAATACTGGGACATTGAGTGTACTGGCTGCTCAAGGTTAAAATACATTTCAACCTTAGAAAATAGAACTCTGTGCTTTCTTTTTAGTCTCATGGCAGCTTTTCAAGTATTTTTCAAAAATGCCACAGGTCAAAATTGATGTGGTTTGAAGACAGGAATATTGATAAGATGTCAGTGGGACTCTGTTGCACCTGTTTGAATTGAATTTATCATTCTTGATTTTTCTACTCTATATTTCTCATTTTGCCAATACTTTTACTTATTCTTGTATTCGTTTTTCTAAGTAAAAGCCAAATCCAACTTTGCAACTTGGTTTTTTCTTCAAACCTCGCACTGTTGGAGCAGATATAATATAGTTCATAGAGTGTAAGATGATCATTAGATATTTCTACTGATTCATCAGTCAACTTGACACGATGATTTATAACAGCGGGTAACATGTCAGCAAAAACATGAGAATGTGATATAAATGAATCAATTAATGTACATAAACATGTCCAGCACCTATGGTTGAGAATGTCACAGAATAATAAGTTGGCCAGTTTAAACCATTGAATTAAAGGTATTTTTGGAACTACAATATGAAATTTTTGTAGAGCGGGGAGACGTTTTCACATTTTTGGCCTCTTTAGGAATGCCACAAAAGGCACCAAGGGCATCAACATCGTGACAACAGACTCACTGACAGCCTGCTGTATAATTCATGACCAGAAGATGGCAATGTTAGTCCATTTTTAATTATTGTACACCATTCACCTTTCTCTGTCTTTCTGTCTTTGTCTCCCATCAGAAAAAAGAAAAAAACACTTTTGTAGTTTTCAATAGGAACATGCATGTTCTCACTGTGAATGTTTGCAGCCTCAAACTAAACAATATACAATAAATAATTCCATATTCTGCTGTAAAATGGATGTTTTCTGACTAATTTGCAGATGTTTGACTCTGAATTCGTAGTTCATTCTCATATATTAATTGAACTGTAGCACTTTGCATCAGTGTGTGGTTCTGTTATCTTCTTCCCTTGTCTCATGCGTGAATGAATTGTCATTATATCCAAATGATGATTGGGGAAGTAAAATGAATCAGAGTAATTCAGTCATAGAAGCGCAGAGGCTCTGCAAAAATGCAGCTGAATATGTGAATAAGAGATTCCACATATTGTACCGAATGGAAGTGCATTCATTTCTAATGAGGAACTTTTCCCACCACATATTGCTGGGACTAATGTGTTGCAGTGAAGGTGTTGCTTTTGGATTATTCATGCGCAAAGTAAAATAAATGTAAAAATGTCAGTGATTAGCCCTCACTGTGACTCCAGCACAGCTGCATGCTGCAGCTGTGTTGCAATGAGGCAACACACACACACACACACACACACTCAAAATTGGGAGATAACCGCATATTGTGAGTCATCAGCAAAGTCCCGTGTAAAAACTCCACTCGGGGGAGAGTGTGAGGCAGATGGGTGAAAGAGGTGCAAAGTACAAGAGGAGTATGAGTTTGAGGAGGAGGAGGTGTAGAGGAGGGGAAGAAAGAGGGAGGGGAGGGGTGAGAAAAAGAAGAAAGCGGGAGAGACGGGGAGTGAAAGAAGAAAACAGACGGAGAGATAGAAAGTGTCACCGAGGGGCGAGTTAAATGACATTAATGATGCGTTGGTGTGAAGTGGCTGTGAATCTCAACTGCCTCTCTCTCTCTCTCTCTCTCTCTCTCTCTCAGCTTGTTACCATGGTTGCTGCTGCTGACATCCTGATCACAGAGCGCAGATAATGAAGTCAGGTGTGTGTGTGTGTGAGAGAGAGGTGAGGGGTAGAGGTGGAGACTGTGTGTATGTGTGTACATACTGTATATCATCCACATATGTGATGTGTGCAGTTAAATAGTGTGACACAAGGTGTGTGTGTGTGTGTGTGTGTGTGTGTGTCATCTCTCATTTTCTCCTGCTTTGTCTGCCAACACAATGAAACTTGTAGATCCAACCCACACACACACACACACACACACACACACACACCAGACAATGTAATCCAGGTAAGCTTTGGACATAACACTAATACACTATGGCTTGCAGAGGTAAATAGTAATAAGTAGAGCATTGAATTGAATTATGTCAGTTACCTTAGCAACCATAGCCTATGAAATAAGAGACAAAGAAAGCTAGGGATGTGAGAATAGAGAGAGAGAGAGAGAGAGAGAGAGAGAGAGATTAAGAAGAAACAGCAGACATAAAAGAGGAAAAATGTCAAACACTGGACTAGAAACGAAACATGGATAATGTTCATCCTCTATTGTCGTCTGATCCGTCAGGCTTCAGCTTCTTCTGTTTTTGTTCTGTATTTAGCTCTTGGTACCTGCACTTCCCAGAAGTCACCTGTTAATAACACATTGTGTCCATCTGTGTGTCTGTGCCTGCAGGAGTTTCTGCAGGTGGTGCTAAACTCCTTCCATGTCCAAACTGAGCATGCTACAGTCAAAACACGTCTGTCTCTCTCCTCTTTGTCCTTCAGTCGACACAAAAGCCAGGATTTATTTATTTATTTTTCCGCCTGAATATATCTGAACATGCTGACTTGGTTTAACGTGAACAGGAGACAGAGTTTCGTTGGCAGTGATGTAAGACTGGTCAAACTTAGTTCAAGGCTGCGACACTCAGTGACACCATCTAAACTTAGTCACCTCACGCATCGATTATTTTTAAAAGTGTAAATGCATCCCAGGATTTAAAACTACCGCAGTGCAAGAGTCAGAATAAGACACCGTCTGGCCAAATGCAGAAAAGGTGTGGAATGACATCAGTTAGTGGTCTGTGGAGCCTCCTCAGGCCCCGTCTGTCCAGCTACTCACAAAATCTTTGTTGTACTCTCAGTCAGAAGCTGCTCTGGTGATTTCAGAGCATACATCCAAACAGAAGGTGTAGAAAGCTGCTCACTGATGGGTTCAACCTTATTCACTTATCTGTATGGGTGAGGAAGCATCGTGAGTGACTGACTCATTCCTGCATTTGTGTTAGTTCATGAATCTTTATTAGCTAGCTGATGCTGATGTGGCTAAAAAAAAGTTGTTGGCAGTTAGCAAACAGCCTCAGGTCTATTAACACCGCCTTCTGGGCTAAAGTGAGGCTGCACTTAATTTGTATGAAGCCCAAACAATCCGAATTATGGACACTTGAAATGTCAGATGTAAATCACATCTCTTTCACATGATGACACTGATTCTGATTCTGATTTTGCTCCTGTTTTTTCTTTTGGTCAGCCACACTAACGACGAGTTCTTCTTTCAACCATTTCAAACAAATTATAAAATTTAACAGACAATGTTTCCATTGAGGACCAGAACTACCATCAAGAAACAGTGAAAGAACTCTGTAAATTAAATTTACATTAAAGCAATCAATAATAGAGCACAAGAGACACTTTCATTTTAAAGACTCATATTGTAGAAAGTCTCTCTAGATTATAAAGGAAGTTTAAGTGCTTTATAAAGAAGCTTTTCTACTTGTGTCTTCATTGTGTTAGCCTCATGTCTATGAGCACAGTCTATGAGCTGAGCAAGAGCTTAAGAGAGAAAGATGAAAGTGAAACAGAAGATGTGCAGCTACATTCATGATGCTAGTATGTAAAAAAAAACCCCCATAAATGTCTTATTATGGATCAGCATTTCAGTTAAAAACACGGAGCCGTCTCTATAAGACTTGTTCTCTGATCTGTCACGTCTTCTCGCCTAACGTTAGTCCTTGCTGTACGTTGAGAATGATGAAAGGATTATTTTATCAAGTGCACTTCTGTGCCTTCAAGCATCTCGAGCTTTGTTTTATCCACTACACTTGATGCTTCTACATATTTTCAATTCAAGACCTTATTTATTCTTTTCCTTCTTTTTTTTTTGTTTTGTGTTGCAAAGATTGAAAAAGAACCTAATTCACTGTATCACAGATCAGGGCGCAGAGAATTCGCATTAGCGTGTAAGAGAAATGCACCGTAAAAGAACAAGTTGAAGAATCTAAATGAGGTTTTTTTTCGGTGACTTTAATTCATGTTTCTATGGAGATAATACAACTGCAGAGCGCCTGATTTTAATGTAAAAAGTTGGAAAATGTTGAGACAAACTTTCCACTGACATAAATCTTCTACACTGAATTCTAATGTGAGAGTTTATGATACTGAAAGAAAAAAAAAACAGATTAGAGTTTCAGGGAAATATATTTATTTCAATATAAAAATGAATGTGATTTCCAGCTAAAATAGAAAGAGTCATAGGAGATGTCACCCATTATATTCACCCACTCGCTCCTCTGTATCTCTCACAGAATATTTGATTATTATTATTATTTTTCTTTTATTTTCCTCTTCTCCATCCACCTCTTTTTCTTTCAAATTCTTCCTGCTCTCCATCACTCTGGTCTTCCCTCACTCCCTCCTCCTCCCACCCCCCTCGTCTTTGCACTTGGCCTAAACTCCAGCCCTGTCTCTTTTTTCTCCATTTCCTCCCTTTTTTTCTGCTCCTTCACTTTACACTGACATTTAGACACTCACTTTTATCCAGCAGCTTACAAAACAGACATCTCCCCTTTGATTTTTTAAGCTCCTCTCACTTGTTTGAATGTCTGGCAGGAAACATCAAACACACCTAAAGTTGCTGAACTGCTTCAAGTGATGTAAGCGTGCATTAGATAATCCATCATTTTAAAAATTCAAGTTTCTTCACTTTCACTTGTACTTCAGCCAGACCCTGTTGCAACATTTGACACAGCTGATCACATTCACATCAACACTTTGTCTGAAACTGGGTACATTCTGACACTATTCTGATTATGTGGGTTTGAGCAGTGGTAAGAAACATTTCAACTAAAATATTCAATGTGATTATCATCAGCGTAAATGTAAAAATGTGAAGACTACATCTCTCAGACTTCTGTGTTGATAAACTCGATATTTATAGTGATTGAAAACTAATAATCAGTTTATAGATTTCTGATGTTTTACCTTAATTATTCAACCTCAAATTATGTTTAAATTTGCACGTTTTGGTTTAGGTGAGCCATATTATTTTACTGTTAAAAGCTCAGACACTTTATGTGACTTTAAGTGGTATTTAAACTGACTTACTTACTGAATTACCATCCATACTCATTGTGCCAAGTAGCACTCGTACTATTTTTCTGTCTGTGGCACAGAAGAGAATGATGTTCCCATTCTTGCACTTATTTAATGTTGTTGGAATTATGATGAGCAGTTTATTCCATGCTCACATCACCCCATCCTTTTCCGTGCTGACTGCATTGTGACAACAACATCATAACTATTTGAATCTTTGAGGTGTTGGGAGTGATTCAGAGGTCTGGATTCAGCCTATGTTTTCATTTTTATGGGCACTTTTTCATCGAGCTGTATCGAGTTCTTCTCGCAATGTGTTTCTTTTATTGTAATTCATGTATGACAGCATATTTGTCTTTAACAACCTCCATGTGCTTTTTGCTCTTTAGTATTGATTTGTTACTCCTTGTGCAGAATGAATTCCAGAGGTTGTACTCAGTCCTGCTGGGCCATCAGAAAACCCTGTGTTCAAATATAGTTTTGGACAGGACAGGCGCCATCAATTACACTAATGCCACTGAGCTAAAGTTGGTTCCATTCCTGTTCAGCCCACTGTGTGTTCAGCCAATGGCATCTGGCACATTATGCTCCCAGCTGTGTGTGTGTCTATATATGTGTGTGCGTTCTGATGTCTGTATGCTTAGGCAGTAAACCTAGTTGCCTCATTAACTCACATACCATGTTATTGGCACAGGATGTAATGACTTAGTGTGTGTGTGTGTGTGTTTGAAATCAGATCATGGCTGCCTTTGTAAGGTCATAAAATGTTTGTTATGACTTTTACACTCAAATGAATTTTATTTCATTGTCTGTCCTGCATCATAAACCAGTGTCATAAACACCACAAGGGTATTTTCATGTGTCCACGTCACTGATCTCAGTTCAGCATCATTAAACTTTGAGTTCCACTTTTTGGACAGATTTCCACATGTTTCTCATGTTCCAATGTGTACAACTATAAAACAACTGGATGATTCATTTGAAAGATAGTGGTTTAGAAATATATGATGCAATGCACTTCTAAACACCCTCACACAAACGCTGCTGATACTACAGCATTACTGAACCACACTGTGTTATTTGTTATATCTCATTGTTGTGTAGGATGCAAATTACATGTTTCTGTTGTAAGATGACTGAAATAAGGCAGATGAAATGCTATGAGAAGAGAGATTGTCACAGTGACCTTGACCCTAGATTTTTGACCACAGAAATGTAATCATTTCACCCAAGTAAAGTTTTCAAATTTGAAGGAACAAAACAAAACTTTTCTTTTGATCTCTTTTTGTTTTATTTTTCTCACAAATTTTTTTTTTTTTTTGCGTTCAACTGAGTGTGGCACCATGAGTGTCTGAAACTGTCCTCCATTATCTCCATTTGTACAACTCATCGCATCTCGCCCCTCTTTATGACAGGAGGCTTTTTGCACAGCCTTTTTTGAGTGTAACTTTCAAGAAAAGCCATAAACTCTGGTGTTGTCAGACGGCACAGCTGAGAACTGCTCATTTCACAACACAGCTTTAACAAAATGTGAAAAGTAAAGACACAGGCTACTGCAACAGAAAAACTACAGATCATTCTCCCTAGGAAAACCCGTTGATGTGGATTCACAAAGGGAGACTGGCTTTTTGTAGATGTGATGATTTCTTTAGTACACTCATAATAACTCACTCTTCCAATAAAATGCACTTGTAACAAATAGGAATGTACATTACATTAGAAAGCTACTGTTGCTACTTTTACTTTATGGTGAACAAAATAATAATAATTATATAATAAACATTGATGTGAATGAAAAGAGCATCAAATGAACCTTAACGTCAGCACAGCCAGGAACTGATTTACATAAGCAATCACTGCTTTTGGATCAGCAACAGTTCTAGCTGCCACTGTTCTGTGTTTCTCTATTACTCATGTTTATTCATTATGATTCATTATTCATTACAACAAATTTGTTGCTGTTTTGTAAGACAGGCCTCAGCTCATGTGGGAAATAAGAAAAAAAAAAAAAAAAAAAGAAACGTAAACCTTTCATGAAACTGAAAATCTTCACAACAGGTTGAGGAGCCTGTAGAGATGTAAGACAAGGTGGTGAGTCATAGCATCTCACAGGATAGTCATCGACTCATTCATTAATGATCCTGAGAATGAACCACAAAGTTTATTCTCTTGTCACTGTTTCAGACAATAATTCGTGCAGGAAGTTCCCCAAAGCAGTCAGAAAGCTCACTGCCCAGCAGGCACTGATTAGGAGTCTGGTGTCAGGATGGACTGTTGGGTAAACAGCTCAGTGAGTCATGGGATGCAGGTGTGTTCGTCCCCCCAGTCTGAGAGTAATGGATGTGATCACTGATGTTGTCACCTTGGAAACACAAGCACTCTCCCACACACACATACAGACAGAACCACACTGATGTGATCATAGAGGAAAAGTCTGACTTCTCAATAATCCACCTTTCTCACTCTTTCTGTTAGTTTCTGTCTCCACCTCCCTCTGCTCCCAGCATGCTTTGCCCTGCGTGGTCTTACACTAATAAGCTCTTATCACTAATATGGATAACACCGTATTTGATGGCAAAATACTTAGCCAAGGTACCTGGCAGATTCGCTTCAAAGAACTCATTGGGGTGATAAGCATAATAAAGAAAAATGTATCTGCTCCTTGAACTTCAGCCAGGATTCTGCAGCAGTTTAGCCTATTAAATTAGGTTGCCTGCACATTTCAATAGGCTGGATTTCCATTTATACGTTTTTATTGTATTCCATCTAACCAGATTCATGAAATGAGGTTGCAACAAAGAATAGTGTCACCATTCATTCTATTATCCAGCGCCTGGCCTAAATAAAGGAAGGGCTGTGCACACTACTACCTTTCTGCACCTTTTCTACTGTGATGCATTGTGATATAAAGACAAAGAGACTGAGTTCAAATATGTGGATTACACACCATCAGATAATCAAAAGTGAGGTCAATGCAATTCCATGTGAAGATCTAATCTAGCACTAATATTAGACTGCAACAGAATGAAACATTAACATGAACAGACTTGAAACATGTTTTAGTAATCTATCAACATTAATATATTCTGTGTTTATCGAATTTGCCAACATAGTTGGGTTAGAAAGGTGATAAAAAAATAACTAAGTATTTTGATCAGATATAGGCGGGGGAGCTATGACATAAAGAGGGAGTTTGGAGGGAGACCTCTAGTAGCAACTGGAAAGTGTTGCTGAAGAGGGAAACTTGACTTTACCTACTACCACCACAACCTGAACTCAGATAAGTGGCTTACAATAGATGGATGGGACAAACCAAATCATTTGAAGACATCTTCTTGGACTAAACTAGCTGGCTGTGTTTTTGGGAGGTGGAGTGAGTTGTCTATTAATCACACGGCCCTTCCTGTACACATCCTCAGAACGTGAAAATGCTCTCATTGGAAAGCAGCTTGTATCGATTGTAGACATTGGTGTGAATAAGAGTGATTTAAACATGCAGTTGACTGAATTTTGAACCAAACACACCTCACACTGCAATGGTACAACCCAATAGCAGTTTCCCCCGGCAGACCCTTCAGCACTGCAGACACTGTCACAAAATGATGTGAGGAATGTGACCAAGATCATCCACACCCAGATCCCAGTCTGGGTGGAGCATCTGTTGAATGTCCCCGAACAAGCCAGATCCACAGAGGACCTATCCCACAACCCATATAGGACCCAAAGAATCTGCTGTCAATGTTTCAGTGCCAGTTACCATCAGACGCTCCGTGTCCATAATGGTTCAGAACTATTTTGACAGTACAAGGATTTCTTTAGTAAAATGCTGGCTGACTGGTGTCAACTAGCTGTTGCTGTGTGGGATTTCACAACAGGTGAAACAACAGGTGCAGATGTCTTCACAGCTTTGAACAGCTTACTTTACAACATGTTTTCAGTAGTTTGTCGCTGTTGCTGTCACCTTTGGACAAGCTATACAAATCATATGGATCATAAAAAAATTTACTGCTAACTTTCCACCTCAGGCTTTTTTAGAATACACCTTGAGACCATGTATCTAGTTTGTACAAAAGTTAAATAAACTTATTGTAATTTGAATTTAAAGGGAAAAAAGAACCTAATGTCCTATTTCTTAATGTAAATAGTGTGACCATTATTTAAAATATAGCCTCACTATTACTGAGTACATACGCATACACTAAACATACCAGCAGCCAGACACTTTGGTGTATTTGGTTGCCACCGGCTGCTCCCTACAACTCCCTGCTGCTCCAAAAAACATTTTGGCTCAGCATTTGCAACCTATCTAATTCCTTTCTCTTTGTTGACAGAAAAATCTCAAATCAAGCATGTCAAATATTGACAAGACACTGAGCGCAAAGGAAGAGAGCACTGCTCATTTTCACGCAAGGTGGAGGATTACAGTAAGGAAGGCCATCTGTGTGTGGTGACCTTCCTTTCTCTTTATCTAGATGATGGAGACTCTCAGAAGACACTTTAGCATACAAAATGATCAACAAAGTCAGACACAGGCAGTCTTATCTCACGAGTGAGACAGACTGCCACAGCTCTTGCAGAGGGTGTGCCTGACATCTGGTGCTGGTGACAACAACCACAGATAAACAGATACAGTCGGTTTTGGAGAAAGTTGCAGGAGCATTGTCATGTTCATTGTTCATGCAATGCTAAAATGCCACTGAGGGAGTCTAAGTATTTTGGGGTCGTAGTCATGAGTGAGGGAAAGATGGAACGGGAGATTGACAGATGGGTACATTATCAACAGTAAAGTGGGTATGTACTGTATATACTGTGTTGCTGTGGTGAAGTGAGAAGTAGTCGATCTATATTTTGACCTTCATCTATGGTCATGACCAAAATACAAGCAGCCAAAATGAGTTTCCCCTTCACAGTGACACTTCAGGTGACTCAGCTTTAGAGATACAGTGAGGAGCTTGGATGTCTGCAGTGAGCTCGTAGTAGGACTGCTGCTCTCTCATTAAAAAGAGGTAATTGAGGTGCCTTCCGATGTTTTCCAAGCACATCCAACCCATAGGAGACCTAGGCTAGACCCAGAGTGGACTGGGGAGATTTTATATATCATCTAGCCTGAAAGCACCTAGGGATCCTCCAGGCAGAGCTCAAAAGTGTCGCTGTGGAGAGTGGCCCCTGGACTACTTTGCTTAACCTGTTGCTACTATGACCCCAACCTAGATAAGAGGCTGAAAAAGAATGGATGGGACCGGTACGATGCTGTACTGTCTGTACTGTTTGGTGCCTGTGCTGCTGCTTAAAAATTCTACCACTAGCAAATCAAAGCATCAGTAAGACAATGCAGTAAATTAAGCATGATGTCAACCCATCTAAAATGAATGAGCATGTTTCCATTGAAATCTGCACATGTATATGAGTGCTACATTAGAGTGCTGGTCAGCACTTGTAATGACTCACTGCTGCATGTGAAAGGAGAAATTGTTCATTTTCAATAGCAGCTTTCTGTCACTGTGGAAACAATGTTTAGTTTGTACAAAACAACAGAACCACAATACACAAATGGGTTGAGGTTCTGTTCTGTTATTGTTGTTGCTTTTTTTGATGACAAATACTGATGAGGTTCATTTCTCTATTTTTACAATTATCCAAGCAGGAAAACATGGCAATTTAGGTCATGATTATGTCATAAATTTTCCACATAAACTAGTGTTTGCATAAAATGTAAGCTATATTAATTTAAGGCCCATAATTCCCAGTTTTGTTGTTATGATGTTTTTAGTTTTGAAAAGTGGTGAGTCATCAGCTATAAACTCCCTATAGTTTGCTGTTTGCTGTCCCAGTTTGCAGCTGCTGCAGCGGCTTAATCGACTTCCAGATGATGTTTTCTAGACTTAAGGGGTATTTATTCTTGTGTTTTGTGGAGTTATGGCAAAGCTTAGGAGCTGCACAATTGTCCGAAAAATACACACCTCCTCATTAATGTCACTTCATACTGGGGCTAGTGGCTGAATAATTTCACAAAATGCCATTTACATTATACACACTGGCTCCTGTTACTCAAAGAAGCCAGATAATTGTGTGTTTTCCATTTTTACTTCTTATACTACTTCACTCTAATCAAGAATCGGTGGATCTCTCAGCAAGGTTCTATACGTGCCTCAGGATAGAGACGATGTAATTTTCCCAAGAAATGTTGCCATGTAGGACCCAATTTATAGCAGAGTGTAAAATATTACATACTGTATTTTAAGTAGGGTTATGATTCACCAGACATTGAACTAAAGGAAATTAATGGATTTCATACAGGGGTCTGTTTTGCTGAGTGCAAAACAAGGTGAAATTGGAAATTCAGTTTGTGCTGGAAGCAATAATATCTCCATTAGATCTAAAGGGCAGATTTATAGGTGGTGGAACAGTCTGATCGTATTGCTACTGCAAATCAACCAAGTGAGGAGCATCATGAATCCTTAGTTTTCTGTCCCAAAGCCAAGTTTATGCACAGCAAGTGTGTGTGTGTGTGTGTGTGTTGTGTGTGCGTGTGTGTGTGTCTGTGTTTGCAGGGCAGGATTTAAACTGGCTGAAGTACTGTCTTGAATCAGTGAAGTCATTGATTCTAATAATAATTTTATCTGGGGGCTGTAGATTTAGAGTGAAGAAGCAACACACACACACACACACACATACACACACACAGACACACACACACACACACACACACACACACACACATGCATAGTCTGGTTTTCATAACTTCAGGGGACATTTCATTGACTTGCATTCATTTCCTGGAGACTTTCCTGGAAACCCTGGAGATCTCCATTGTTGCTACTACTTGTCTAACCTTTATTTAAACCTTAAATCATGTCTTCGCCTTAATTTTTTTGTTTTTTATACTATGGGGACCTGCTTTTTGTCCCTCTAAGGGAGACAGGTCCCCATAATGTGAGTGTGTAAACAGATTTAAGTCCCCATAACGTAAGAAATACCTAGATCACACACACACACACACACACACACACACACACACACACACACAAACACACACACACACACACAACACACAAATGATGACAATAAAAAAAAACAAAAAAAAAAAAAAACACATTCACGCACAAATTCTAATAAACTAATTTATTCAGTGTCATCAAAATTGTTGTCAGAGGATGAAAACATTATTTATTTAACTGGATTGCTGGGAATTATGGTTTTAGCTGTTTTTGGTGCCCCAGGATTAAACTGAAACAAACAGCAGAAAGAAAATTTAATTTGAAGTTTTCGAGAAGTTGATTCACAATCTGACAAACACCAAGTTCTGCACAGTGAGGAGTGGGCAACAACAATAACATCATTCCTGAATTTTTCTAGATTGATTCAGCCTCAACTTATGCTTATCTAAAGATCAACAGAGGTAATGGTACAAGGTCAGCAGCCAAAAAGATACGTGTTGTGCAGACCTGTGCATTAAGCAAGCTGACCAGTTCATCCAACTATGGTTGTGAGGTAGATCCAAACCTGCCTGTCATCAGTCTTCAACCATATTGTCCATACTGTATATTCATAACCATAACTATATATCAGGCTTCTATCCGGTAGTTGTTTTGTCAGCTGCTCAGTTTGATTTTCACTGTGAATTACTTGCAGTGTTGTTACCTTTCAGAGTTTATTCTCATTCGAGTTTTTCCTGTCATCAGAAATTCCATCTTGTGTGTACCATAACTTCAAGCCTTTCCTGTACTCACCTTGAGTTCCTGTTCATCCACACCACGTTGCCAGCATCCTGCTGCCACACAATTTCACCCAACACCATACCCCTCCTCACCTCACCACATTCATACCAAGCTCTCCAGCACGGACCTCATTTCCTGAGATCATTCCAAACATTATTTTCTGAACTCTTCAAAGTGTGTCTGAGTTTGCTCCATGGGTGTAAATACAATTTGAGGTAAAAATCTAACAGATCTAACAGGAACCTGTTGGAACTAGGGACTTAGATGAGCAAAAGGAGTAGCAACAGCCACAGGACGTCAGGAAGTACACAGATAAACACAACACTTAAGAACTCTGCAAGAATAGAGTTTGTTGAATATACATTGCTGTGAGACCCATGTGTCTGATCTGAGTCTCATACTCTGTACTACCTTGTAGGCATTTCAGTCAGTCAAGTGAAATGAGCATATTATTAAAGGAAGGTAAAAAGCATGTTTACCTTAATAGACCACATACAAACATACAGTACTATAAAGCTTGATGAACTCTGTCCACACCTGCAGGCTTTCATTACATGAAGCACCCAGTAGAGGAGAAAAGTGTCTGTTTGCCTGTTTGTGTATCTGAGCATACATGCTCATTAATGTGTCTTGAGTGCTCCCAACAGCAGTGTTTGAAGAGCTCCAGGTAATTACTTCCTCTTGCTGCTCTCACCACAGGGAACACTCTTCATCGGAAACTTCATTGAAACACACTTCTTTGAAAACAGAGGCCTTCGAAGTTGATGCTGTGCGTCTGTCCTTGTGTGGGGGATGGGGTTGCAATGGGAACAAGCCTGTCTGGGGATAACACCAGTGGTCTGCTGACTACCCAAGGTTGAGTTTAATGTGTGTGTACCAAACAGTAAGATAAAACCTCCCTCTACTGCAACACAAAGCCATGGAAGTCAAAGTTGGTTGTTGCTTTCACTACTGGTTTAGATGTCTTTTAGTTACAAATATATATGATGACACTGTGATCATTATGATTCAGTTTTACAGGCCGGCAGACTTACAGTGACAGGAAAAAAAGACATTCTGTTTTGAACTTCTTTCTCCTGCTCTCTTATTATTTTTGAAACAATTATTTCCATCTCTTTTCCTGTGCAGAAACAAATGAACCGTCATGAATGTCTTTGAGGCAAGATAATCAGGAAGTGAGCAGCATTATCCCAACATATAAATAATTATTGGTGTCTCACCTTCCCGTGAAACAGCCCTTTACTCTGCCATGGAGTGCAGTCATTCAGAGCAGCTTTAAAAAATTTTGCCTTCAGATATAATTTCAGCAGCAAGTTGCGTGGAACGATTGGTTTTAAGCACATCCGAGCCTTACCTTTGCAGAAATGTCTACTGTCAGTCATCTGTGCATATTTTTAGGATGTTATGTTTATCTTATCCATACCTTAATGGTGTATCTCATACTAATACTGCATCAATTTCCATCCATTTTCAGGTGCTTACATAGGGTCGTGGGTCCATCTCCCCAGGAGCACTTTCTAGCTCCTCTTGTGAGAGCCTGAAGTGTTCCCCCAGGCTAGATGAGATAGCTCTCCAGCGTGTTTGGGGTCTCCTAACAGTTGAACGTGCTCGGAAAGCCTTAATTGGGAGGTGCCGAAAGAGGCATACTAATCAGATGCAAGAATCAATCCTGAAATGGCTCATCTCCCTCTTCACCATAACAGTCTGGTTTAACACCTGCCTCAATGCTGACGCTGCACTCATCCAGCTGCCAGCCTCCATCACTTGGGGCACCACCCTTGTCCAGCAGTGAACCATGGCTTCTGACTTGGAGGCACCGACTTTCATCCCAGCTGCTTCATTCTCGACTGTAAAGGCTCCAGTGTGTACTGAAGGTCACAGCCTGTTGGAACCACCAGGGCCACATCATCTGCAAATAGTGGAGAAGCATGTATATGGTAGTACACCTCTACACCAGAGGCGATTTCTCTAAGACTGCAAGGGAAGCTCAGATTCCCCTAAAATATCAAAAATTAAATGGTGAAATATGTACGGTTGTATTAAAATTTCATTGACTACAAATGTGTTAGAACACGTTCATCTCGAAGACGAGTTCGTTCAGAATCAGCTACTTATCACACTGAGTCGATGTTGTTAACTTCTCATACTTTCCCATAGTGCCATTTTCTTATATGGTCTATGGTCAATGCATTTGTCTGTAGAAGCTGAGGGTCCACGCGCTTCACTGGGACTCCATGGAACAGTTTTTTTCATTGCCTCGAAACTCGACTCGTCATTTATACTTGTCATGGATAAATGCCACGATTTTGTCTCTGGCCTCGGTTGGCCTGGACGTTGAGCTTCCACATGATGATTGGAGGATCAGTCGAAAGGCTGAATCCCGTTTTGATTGACAGGTATTTTGAGATATACACGTCACTTGACAGCTCAGCTCAGTCCCATTGTGGATTTTGCAGGCAAAGTCAAAAGACAAACTGCAACCCATTTGTTGGTAATTGCACAGCAAAATTGTTCATTTCTTACACTGTAAAGAAAACACACTCGTAGTATTTCCTTGTTTCAGTTTAACATAATTTCAACATTTACAACCTTATTCAAGTTTAATATCGTTTCTGTAAGCCGACAATGAGCTTCCCCTCTTTGAAAGACCAGCAGCTGCCACTGCTTTACACCTTTCTTCTTTTTCAAAGTAAATTCAGAAAAAAATACACACCAGATAAGTCCTACCCACCTAGATCCAGCCCCAAGTCAATGATGGAATTTATCTTTAAAATGTTTGGAGGTTTGTTGAGAGCAAGCGCCAAGGCTCTGCTTCTTTCGCTCTACGAACAGGCTGTTTACACCTTTAGGTATGCAATGTCAGAACCCGAAAGCAGACAGAGGGAGAGGAGGGGCTGCCGACTTGTAGCAACCACTTTAATTGATGACAGATCCAAATATGTCATGTCATTCAAAACGGATGAGCAAGGCAACGTGGTATCAAACATTTTAGAAAGATTAGCTGCAGCTATTTTCCAGAAACCAGCCACTGGGGGACATTCCCAATCCATATGTAACAAACAACCTCAGGTCTGTGCCGTGACATGAACACTGATGCTCAGCCTTGATAGATAACAGCACACTACTTCCTGTGTGACCATGTTATAGTCAGACAATGGTTCCTCCTTTCTAAGGTGTGAGGGTTAAATTTATGTGTTATCACTGTTAGCTAATTAACTAAGTAGACCATATGTCATGTGTGTCATACACGCTACCATCTGTTTAGTGAAATCGTAAAGAGTCTTTCAGCAAACAGCAGAGTGTCTGTGATGAGTAGAATAGATGAGTTGTCAGTATAATCTCGACTTTCCGACGCTCAGTGAAAACTTTTCCTCCTGCTCTTTCCCCTCCATCGCATCTGTGCTTAGATTAGGTTTGATCCATCTGTAAGTTGAAGTACAATCAGCAGCTCATCCATGTGTGAGGAAGCACTCAAGCACATTGTGCAACTGTGGTAGGCTACATAACTTTGGGGGATTAAAACCACAGAACAATCAGAGACTCATTTCCACTGTGGCTCACAGCTACAAGACAGGACAAGGCAAAACCACTGAACAATATGTAGGAGACAAACTAAAACATAGGACATTGCAGCACCCAATTTATCACTCTGAGGAGCGGCATCCAGCTCTGTGAGTTCTTGATCTCTATCCACTCTTTTTCTATGGAATAACCTTCAGAAATAAGATTCCCTAAAAATATGCGTCAGTAGATTATGCACTATCCTGAGATTACTTATTCGGTATGAAACTTGGATACAATGGATACATTGCATTTCTCTGGTTATTATGCAACATTTTTCAACATGCTGCTAAAAAAGGATATATATGTAGTTATTCAGCACATTCTGAATATTTCACAAGGCAGAGGAACAGGCTGCCTGATAGACCCATTCCACCAAATAGTAATTATCTAATCATAGTTTATCCACTGTAATGAGCCACAGAAAGAAGGACTGTCAAACTCTGTCAAACTTTCACCACACAATTAACAGTGTCATGGGGCTGTAGTAAGAGAGCTATTCTGTACTTAAAGAGCAGAGGTATGAAGTCTGTAACAATGTGTCTGTTTTTATTAAACATATGTTTCAGTGGTTAGGAACCACATCTAACTAGCTTGCTACTTATTAGGTAAGAAGCAGATCATTAACGGACAATTTTTAGGGAACAGGTTGCATAAAAAGACCAATTTACCTGCAGCATATTCACTGTGTAGCATTTTCTCTATTAGAAAGTTGAGTTTAACAGGAACACACCTGGATGCCAGTGGGCTAGTTCAGAATAGCAGATCTGTCCTGCTCTTTTTTTGTGTTTGGGGAAGTTGCAGAGAAAAGCGAAAATGGGAACAGGTGAGCGTCTCTCAGTGCCTCATGGGTAACACAGTTTATTTAGGGCCATTATGGATTGCCCAGAGAATCTGATATGGAGAGAGAAGATAAGACCAGTGGCAGCTTGTGAGAAGGGACAGTTCACTGAAGTCATAGTGCATCAGTAGTAAAATGGAGAGGTGCCAGTACTGCTACTGGACCACTTCAAACACTGATCCTTATAATGTTAAAAATGAAATCATGTGGTTTGTAAGTACAACCAAGTATGGAGGCTATACAGTTTTACAGTCTTACGTTCTGTGTAATATTGGGATTAACTTGCCCTATGCAATATCAAAACTATAGGGTTTCTTTAAATATGTCTTAGGTATAGGTCCTTAACTGCGAAGGATGCTGACATACGGGGAGGTAGGACTGCACTCTCCAGTGCAACCAACGAGTCTTAAGGTCCAGCCTTCTGTAGCCTAATTAAAACAGGAAACAGACTAGTGTCTTCAGCATATCATCCCTGTCCATCTCTGTTGCAGTTTTCTGCTCCACCTGTTCCTTTGTTGCTAATCCAACCAAACCATCCCTTGCTTGATCAGCCCCCTTTTAACCCTTGCTCTCCATGCTCAAATCTACTTCCGACTCCAAACAGGCAGGCTAGATACAAATACTTTCTACGTACAAAAATCCACCACCAACAAGATGTGAGCACCGTTTCACTTTGTTTTTGTTCTAAAAAAAAAAAAAGTTTCAAATCAGCTTCCCAATATGTAATTTTTCTTTACTCCTGCCTGTATTTTTCTCTCTTTACACTCTCAGCAGGAGAGTAGAGAAAGTCTCTGTCTTCCTTTTTAATTTGTCTCATCTGATTTTCATCCAAAATATGGTTAAAATCTACTTTTCCTCCCTCTTTACCTTCTAACTATCTGGTATTTTCTTTACCCCGTCTGCTCTGATGTATCATGTTGACAGCAGTAAATCCAGACTACAATGAGGCTACAAATTGTCATAGGTATGTGATAAGACTACATAAAATATATCAGTGCTCTAAACCATGAAATATGACAATGTGAATTTGAACAAATATGGTAGTTTTATCACTAAACTCTCTACCGTGACATACGTACTATATCAATGTTAATCCCAGCTGTCAGGTGATTGACAATAACCAGACTGTAATGTAATGCAGCAGCGATAGGAACACACTCAGCTCTGACATAGTCCAATAATGACAAAGCAGAAATGCTGATAACACCAAATGGATTCTCACGTTGACGGATGATAGGACCAGAGCAATTTCCAAATCAGTGTCTAATTTTTCAGATTGTGTGGGGCAGAGAGGCTGTAAGCACACTCTTCTGGATAGCAGATGAGCTCTAGTAATGTAATACTTGGATCTTTGGAGGGATTCGAATCATTCAGGGTCACTCACTAATATGAGCCGGGTTGTGTGAGTCACTTTAGTCACTTGAGAAAGTGTTTCCAGTATTAGCAAGAACCTTGGTACGTTCACAAGACATAATAAAGCATATCCACTAATAATAATAATAATAATAATAATAATAATAATAATAATAATAATAATAATAATAATAATAATAATAATAAAGTCTATTATAACATAAAAACTTACCAACAACCTATCACTGAAAATCAAATAGCATAAGCCTAAACCTAAATGCTCTAAATTAGGCTGTACAAAAAATGAATGAGGTCAGTGTCACCACTACAAAAATAATATTTTATTTTCTTGTGGTCTAAAATGTGGATTGGATCAGCTGAGTATTAATTCACTCACAACGTAGGCGACAAGCTTATATGGCAGTTATAGAAGTCAACAACAGGAAGAACTCATTGTGAGTCATTCACTCACTCAACAGAGAAATTAAACTTACCAGACTGACGACTCATTGGGTAAGTCTATCGGTGGATGCGAGTGCAGGACTCAGGACTCCTGAGGACTCAGGACTCATGAGTCCTCTATTGGCAGACATGAGTGATGACTCATGAGTCATCATGAGTCTCATGAGTTGTCACTCATTCTGCAGAGAAACGAAACTTAGCCGACTGACGACTTGGAGTTGGAGTGAGTAAGTGTTTACAGTTTGCGCTACTTGCTTGGAGTCGGTACGTTGGTAGGACTCAAGTGACTTGGTCAAATAAACATCTAGATTCATGACTTGCGGGTGATTTTAGGGAGTCAGGTTAATGATTTGGATCCCGAATCTTTTTCCCCACTACTACTTAGATCTAATAACACCAACTCTACTGTCTTCCAGCCACCACTCTCTGGGGTGGTGGCTCCTCACACACTTTCTTTTCATGAGTATTTGACACCAACGCCCGTGAGATACCAGTTCAGTACCTGTGCAGTAAAATCCAGCCCTGCAGTAAATCCTGTCTGTTCTTTTTCTCTCACAGGAATCATCTGGGTTATCTTTCTGGCTGTGAATTGAAAGGATTGACAACAGTCTCATTTAATGTGCATTAAATATTAAGTTAGGACCTGGAGCTGATTAGCTTAGTTTTGGGTAATGCCTGAAAGCAGGAACCAGGAAAAAAAGCAGGGGGAGAAAAAAAAAAGGAAAGAAAAGAAAGAAAAGAAAAAAAGAAACAAACTGCTCATTGTGGTTATAATCCTTATTTAATCAGTGCACAAATCACAAAAGCAATTGTGTTTTTTGACAGAGGGTGGAGTGTATCCAGGTTAGTTTTTGGTTTGTGTATGGATTAAGCTAACGTCAAGATCAGATGTTTATTTCTACTTGTTAAAAATGTAAAAAAAAATCTTTTTCCCACTGCTTTTGATTTTTATGCAAGGCTAATATTTGGGATTTGACTTTGACTACTAATTTCCAGTAATAAACATAATACTATTATATCACATATGCTTTTAATATTTGTGGTTGGTATCATCAGTGGACCCTCTGATTGTGGCAGCATTTTAGATAAATAGATCAAGTCCAGTCAAGGCCAATTGCATTATGCTGGGACACTACATTTAGCTAAAACTTTGTAAAAGAGACTATGAGGCTAAAAAGAAGCCAATTTTCTAGTTCACAATAGCCTTAAGTCGGAAAAAATAATACATTTTTCACATTAGGGGCCTCTATGATGGCCCCAGTCTTTGTTGATATATAAAAACAGCTTTTCCTCTGGCCAGTGGTGATGTACTTCTCAGCTGAGGCCTTATTTTAAACTCAGTTACCACACACATATACACTCACAAGAACAGTGCTGACACAGCACTGACTCAGGTCAGAGGAAATGTCCTTTGTACCTCTGCGACAATATCAAACCCCATCCATTATTTAGCATATCCTACATGTGTTTGTGGGTGGGTGAGTGTGTGTGTGTGTGTGTGTGTAAATTCAACAGCCTAAGCAGGAGGGAATAAAAGGACAGAGTGTTAAATCTACTAATGTAAAAACTCAGCTAAAAGTGTAATTATCTTGTTAGCATAATACATTTGCCATTAAGGTAAATGCTAAATCCTGTGAGTGTCATAAGCTGCTTTTATTAATGTAATGCGGCGTAACAAAGGTTGTCTCTCAGCAGGTGGTGGAACACTACTGTACCATCATATGTCTCATTTTATTGGTTGGGCAATGTTGCTCCAAGAATTGGACAAGGAAGGAACAGAGAGCACAGAGGTTCTTTTTTAATTGACAGGAAGAAAAAAACATAACACTTCTAAAGTTCAGATGTGTTTATTGTTTGGCCTTTGAGTCATTGTATTCACTTCTTGGAGTGATGCATCCTTATGACCTTGCTGCTAACTGCAGACCTGACTGCCACTGAGTATTATAAGTAACTCGATACATAACTTTGATTATGAATGAACAAGCAAAATCCCAAATGGTAACATTTTTTGACTTTCAGTTCTAGCCTTTTTTCCCCTTATTTTACTTATTTAGTGTCTATTGCCTCAAATGGCCTCTGCACTGATTTATTCCTGGTGTGAACACCGCCAATCACAAGAGATGTATCATCATATGTGTCATTTTATTGGTTGAATATTTTCATTTAGACCAAGGAATGCATGCAACAGTATGTACACTGCTAACTGCATGAATTAATTAATTCATTCACAAAAATAAACATGTTTTCTGTAAACACAAGCTGCTTTTTAAAATAGGTCTTTACCAGCCCGTGGGTATAAGCCAATTTTGCCCCCTTTTTTGCTTGTTTCTGCTCAAAAACTCTATGGGTTATTTTCATTATTTAATAGGCAATCATGTGTGTGGTCCAGTAAAGTATACTGCTTTTCGTCCAGGGCAATATCAAGTGGGTCAGAATCCGACATAGCGACATGGTGCATAATTAAAAGGGATTTTGTCTTTTTGCCCACTGACTGTTTTCACCAATAATCTGCCAGCATTTCCACCACATGGCTTTTGTTTGCAATTTATTTCTGGACTATTTGAGTTATGCATTTTTCTGAATGCAAGCCAAACCTGTTGGGAAATTGAAACAATGAATCATTCTGGCATTGGTTTGATTCAGTTGGGTTCAGGAACCAAACCGTTGGGTATGAATACTCTTTGAGGCTAAGATAAAGTGCTATAAGTGAAATCTAAGTGAAATTAAAGATGTGTCAAAAGCTGTTTGAACTTCTATGATTTTAATAAGAAATTACAGCTTGTTCTTGAGATGAGAGTTACCACTGACTTAAGAAGTGATCAACATTGACAAGTACAAAACTGCTTTGTCTCTACATATTAAGAGCAGATGGTAAACATTAAGACAGAGTCTGTGTTAAATAGATATTGGTCTAAATCCAGCCTAGACTCCTGCAATCCACTCCCTCTCTCTCACTAAATGTAAAGGTAAAGCTTTGTACTTATTTTAAGAAGTTAAAGTCACACTGCACTGACAGCCAAACAAAAATAGGTCATTTCTAAAATGTCTTACTGACATTTTTGCAGTGTAACCCTTTATACCAACAAATTAATTACAGAGTCCAAGTCCATGTTTGAAACTGTGTGTGAAGTTGTGGATTTTTATCAGGAACAAACATTTTTAACATTATTAAGGTCACATGTGTCTGTTGCTACCATCCACAATCTTGATCTCCATTCTGCCTCATTACATAAAGGGCACACTGTTTCCTCCTCTGGCACTGAGATATAAATCGCAAGGTGCAGAATCATCAAATACAAAAGCTGTTAGTAGGTCTAACATAACGTCGCACTGAAAGTACAAGCTTGAGACTAACCCATAGTTAGTTGTACTTTGTCACAGCAAAGTAAGATACTTCAGTTTCACAATGTAGAATAGAGAAATGATGAGTGGGTGCTTTGTACTCACTTCTTTTATTTGTTATGAAACTGAACCAGCTTTCTCATGTTCATACTGTTCAAATAGAAGAGTAAACCTGTGTAGTAGGTGGATATGTCTCTGCCTGCTGACACAAAACCTGTGAAATACCATCACGAAGCCAGCGACTGAGCCTGTTCTTGATTGGCAGACAAACAAACTGCTGTGAATGCTGTTTACTGTGTAAAGCATGCCAACTCACCCAACAGGCGCTGACCATCCAACGTCTCCTGCATCCAGCTGAATCATCTTGGACCTAACAGTACCATTGTTGTTCACATGAGTAAATAATTGGGTTGTTTCTGTGGAATGGCATCCAAATCCCAGTTTACCACAACCAGCTGGAGAATACAGATGCACAGCTACCTCTGACTCTTTTCCAATGTCATCGCTCTGAAAAGCACTGGAGGAACAAAGACTGTTCTCAGTGGGAAGGTACAGATGTTTTACTGGTTGAATTATTCCTTCTATTTTCAGAAAATGTTTAAGGAAAGTGTGAACAAAAATGGAAAGTTGTGATTGTTCGTTCTTTTCAAGCAGGTGGTGAAGATAAGAATCACTTTAACCAATTCACTTACAAGACCTTCTGACATAACACTGGACTGTAATTGTTCTGATTCACTCTCACATATCTGATAAAAGCCCTCAGATAATTCCACTGCATGCTACCTGCTCAGCATGAAATGACAGACAGGCAAGATAGCAACAAGCTGGTAAACAGCAATTAGCAACATTTAGAGGCAGTGGATATTTCCCATCGGGTTTAGCAGAGCTAATGTCGCTCCCTCTCTGCTCTATATGAAAAAATGCAATCATGTTCATTTTCCACTGCAACTTTGGAGGTTATAATATGTTAGTGATGTGTTCACAGCCTGTTGTGCACTGAGCTAGTGAAAATAGAATCATGCGACCTACTCATAATCATTAAGACCCAGAAGACTGCTCCACCAAAAATATCGATTTAGTCACAGTACATGATATAAAAGGTTCATCTCCATTACCAATACCAGCGAGAAGGTTTCATTTGGAGTCCTGGACACGAGCCATGATAAAAGCAGAAATGGGTAAATTATGTTAATGCATCAATCAAATGAAACATGGACAAACAAGCCAAGAAAATAAACAATGTGGGACTGTAATTGAAGATAGTGTCCAGAGTTATGTATAAAAAGATTGAATGATGTGCTATAGCATCATCCACTTAAACTTTTGACCCTCACAAAACATTAGAGTCTAACAAACAACACATTTTTAAAAATTATTTATTAACTCTGCAGTATTCTGAATATCTGATGAAGGTCAAACTAAGGCTAAACTGCAGCTCTCTCAGGCAAGTCTTGATCTTGAAAAGAATACATAGTATATGCATATATGTCTATGCACATAAGAGCTGAAATGTGTGTTTTTCTTCTGTGTGTGATTGTGTGTACACATCTGAGCGACACACACACAGAAAGAGAGAGAGAGAGAGAGAGAGAGAGAGAGAGAGAGAGAGAGAGAGAGAGAAGGAGAGGGAGATTAACATTTAAAACCTTGATCCACATTTTAATAGCAAGTGCTTGGTTTCCAGTAAGATGCCATCAAGCAGAAAATCAGTAATCATACTTTCTTTCTGTCTTCTCGCTACAGGAAAATATTTTCAAGCTCTAGAGAGCAAGAAGAACAAACATAGAGAGAGAGACAGAGACAGAGAGAGAGAGAGAGAGAGAGAGAGAGAGAGAGAGAGAGAGAGAGAGCATAGAATGTTAGAAAGACGATTAATATTTAAGATGTTTAGCTAAATGATGTGTTCACTCTCAACTTCCAGACTTGAAATAATTTATGTTAGAAATATTTCATGGTTTCTCACTCGAAACATTACACAGAAATATTCGAGCCATTCACCTTGAACAAGGGCTGTTTAAAGTCTGGCTCTGTGTGCGCTCCTATCTTTGGCAACAGAATGCTGCAGGAGAGAGTCAGAAAACACACAAAAAAATTAACAGCTTTGCACCTCGTGATTTTAAATGTTTTGTTGTTGTTTTGCCCTGACATAGACATAGAAATTTGTAAATTTTGTCTCGTATTTGTTTCTTGCAGAACTAACTCTTGTGTTAGTCACAGATGTTATTTTCTGTGCTAATCATAATTTCTTAAAACCAAATGACAAAAATTCAAAGTTAGCCAGGTTAATGCTAAACATCTGAGCAACAGTGTCAGAAATGTCAATCACTATCGACAACTCGACATAAAAAGTTCGCGTTACTGCATTATGTCCTCTGTTTGGTTAAATAGATGGTGATACTCCAGGTTTTGGGGCTATACCTGCCAAAATATGCTGGCTATAGGGATATAATTAGGATGTGTAATTTTTGTTATTACTGATACAACCGATACAACAACAACCTGATACAAGTTACTGGCAATTTTATAGCTTATACCAAAGCTTTTACCAAATTTACCAAACTACATATTATATAGTGTGGTAAATTGAACCCACTGATGGTATGCTAAATTGATAAACTATTAGCTTCACCCACATATGTATAGACCTGACCCACTATCTTGTGGGTAAGCTACTCCAAGTGTAATCCTCACTCAAATTCTGTAAAAAGTATTTTTCCTTGCAGCTGGTGTATATGGTTTTACTTGACTGAAAAGTTTATAAATAATACCAGTGACCGCTTCTGATGATGCAGCCAAACCAAACCAACTGACATATCAATTAGTAAAGCAAGAAGCAAAAAAAAAAAAAAAAAGGAAAAGGACTGGCTCCAGGGAACTTACACTCTGCATGGATGCTTAAGCAAGCCGTTTGATAATTGGAGCACAGATGGTGTGTAACTGAGCTACAAGTCCATCAACCAGCGAGGGAGGACGTCTTTCCTCACAAAAACAAATTCAGTCTACAGCCAGATCTCCTGGAGTTTAATTTGGCAACTCACAGTGAAAATCTAGTTTATGAACTTGTTTCCTACAAACATACTCCGTTGGTAAAGCTCAACAAACCATCTTCTGTGCCAAAACACACATCTTTTTTCTTTTTTACAAACAGTGTGCTCCTTGTATTTGATATATGTCAAACCAGCCAACCCTATTATTTCCTATGTGAACTACACACTTGTGGAGAGATGTCAGTTTCCTGTTTTACAGCTTTGACGATATGAAACAATTCACAAAAGCAACATTTTTTGATTTTAGACTCATATCCTGGAATTGCACATCCCAGCCACTGTACCTGGGATTGTTCTTGTGCAAATCAATAATAGATATTTTTTCTGTTGGCCTGTAGATGTCATAACAGACATAGAGAAACTTGTTGATGAAGTGGAGAAACAACAATACTTCCTTGAGCTGTAGACACTTGCTGAGCCATAGCAACAGAGATTGACCTTCCTATGGTTTGGAAAGTGAAATAATACACAAAGTGCTGAGGGGATTAGTTTGAAAATGTTTTCACTACAGATCACAGAATAATCAGTATCTTTAAATTTAAGTTGTGTACTCCTTACTAATACTTGTATTTCTTCTACATCGTTACTGCACTTAATAATGCAAATGAATGTGACATTCACATAATACTGTTTCCCAAAGTAAAGTGAACCCTCAAGTCACTCTGATGGTGATGTTTTGTCTCGTAAACAAGACTGAGATTTTTCCTTGACCTTTTATTTTCTGCAGCTCAATAAAAAGCATGAAAACCACTAAACCAAATGACAATAAATATGTGAGTTTTTAGTACCACAGAACATTTTGTTTTCACTCGATATCCTTCAACTAATCCTTTTAAATTAAAAATAGCACCAGAAAAGTTTTTACCTTCTTTGTGTTCCCAAAGTATGAAATGAGTGATTAGAATAAAGTTTGTGCTGCACAGATTGAGTATACAACTACCTTGCATACAAAAAGTTTAAAAGCCAGATTGGCCTGATATGAGATTCTAGACATAATTAGCACAATTAGCATACATTTATGCTCATAAAACAGTAGTGATCACTTAATCCCACCAAAATACCACTTCAGGTGTATTTCACCCATCAATATTTATCTGGCAGTAATTTAAATGTCTTGGTGAGAAAATGAATAGGTGGAGCCCAACAGACCTCATTGTCATCTCCTCCACTTCACCAAAAATCACCCAATCCTGTCATCAATTCTTCTTAGAATTTGTGTGCCCTGTGGTGTGTGTATTTATGCTTAAGACGTTTCTGAATGAAGCTCTAACCTGGTGCCTAACCTGTTGGTAGAGATATGGACCTCATAGTTGCTGAGCTATTCTTGATTTCTTTTTGAGTATGTTTGTCTTGGTGGGCCGACCCCTCAGACTATCTTAGGGAATAATAGGTTAAAGGCTCCCAGTCATCTAAGTAGCTATATGTTATTTGCTAGAAGCAGTTGGCGACAAATCAGACATGTTGTAAATTGGCTTATCTCTATTGGGTGGTATATTTGTTAAGTAGACCTAATTAGCAATGTAGCTTCTGTGCCAGTGTGTCTGTTAAAGGAAGTTCACTAAGTAGGCAGTTTGCTCAGGAAGTGTTCAACAAAGCCAAACATGCAACTAAAGTCAACAAACCTTGAACTATTTTTTGACTGTTTTCACAACTATCATTGTAAATATGGAAAATTTTAAATGTAGTAGACATGTTCTTAAGACTAGAGGACAAGCAAAAGCTGTGCCTGATGTTTTTAAAGCAGTTGCACCGCAGCAGCCTTACAGCCCACAGCAAAGGAAAAAATCAATTACTTTAATCTAATTTACAGACAACCACATCAGCCACAAGTTCTGTCAGTCCCCTTCCTTCTTACTTCAACAGCATTGGGGGACTTGTAAAAGACAAATTAAAGCAAGACTACATGTCTGTCACCATTACGGAAGTACTGTGATACTTTAGTTTGGCATGGCAGTGCTTTGAGCTAAATGCTAACATAATCATGTTAATTTGAGCAGCAATCATGAAATGACGTTGTTAAGCATTTACAGCATGCAAATCAACACTTAACACAAAGTTCAACAGAGGCTGAGAGGAACGACATTTGTCATATATGTGTCATATGTTACATGTTTGTAGTATATATTACAGTAAGTATGAAATGAATCAAAATTTTGAAAGTTATTACATTTCATCATGTTGGGAGTAAATGTAGCAAATTTCATTGCAATCACTTCAATAATTGCTGATATATTCCTGTTTGGACCAACGTTGAGGAGAGACATTGCCAAACCTGGAGCGAGCAAAGCTAAAAAGCTTGTTAAAATGGTGGTGCAGAGGTCAAAATCCTGTATGAGCATTTTCCCTCATTTTTCTTCCATGACATGGCAAAACATCACCCTACTCCCCTGTCACGGACTCAATATAAACACCTAAAATTACTATAAAGTGCCACCTCATGGTTTAGCACATCCCTGAGTTTTTTTCCTTCCATGTGACTCCACTGTTTACTTACAGGATAATAAAAACACAATCCTCCACAGTTCTCCCTTCAGGGAGGTCAGAGCACACATAAAAAATTATTTGATGACGGTATTTTGGAATTCTGTGTTTGCTCAAGGACACAGCCGCAGGGGGTTAAGTGTGCTGAACTCATATTTGTTTTTACACACTTTCTTAATTATCCGTCTTTTGATCTTCTGGGTGCCTTTTGTTGTGTGGTGAGCAAATTGTGGCACACCTGTTTGTTAAAGCCACTCTATAAATACACTCGGCTATACACTTGGCTGTGCAGATAAACAGAGTGGAGCTGATGTCTGCAGACCCTTGACAATCAATTGGACCTGGGGCCAGTGGTGACCATGGAAACGATGCTCATTATAAAAGACTGGCAAAGGTTACAGCAGCAAAAAATGAGGAAAGGTGGAGAAAGGGACAGAAACTGATAAAAATGATGGTGGAAGGCTAAAAGGAAGTTTTGTGATAGATACATCTCTATCTAACTCAAGAGATGGTATTTGACGTCCCAAACCCACCAGGACAGCTTTTCACTTCAATGAAATGCCACTGTTAGCTTTTTCCTGTGAGTTCACAAAGGGGCTGAACATTTCTACAGACATGGCATTAATGAGCATGAAAACACAGAGGAGTCATGACCAAAATGATTGAGGCAAGGTCACCTAGTATCTGAAGCTGTCACTAGGATTGCTCTCAAAAGTATCATACTAATGATTATTTAATACTTAGATAGCTAAACAGACACCATAGAGGGCTACAAAAGTTTTAGCTCTAGGAACGGAAACATTGGACTAATGGTCAATCAGTCCATCCACCACTTGGTACCAGCCTAAGATATATCAACAACTATAAGCATTTATCCTCTGTTTACCCGAGTAGAGTCTTACTGACTAAATATTGACACTGCAACAAACTACTAAACTACTGTGAGGGCATGTAGCTGCTAATAATATGAATGAAGATTCTCAGTCTAGGTTATGTTATTCTGTGAGTCCCATGTGAGGGAAAGTGAACTTGCCTGAACTTGAAAAGTGAAGATGTTTCACCAACATGTTTAATCAAATAGACGTCTTCAGTTGTGACAGATTTGTGTGGATTTCTCAGTGTTTATCTTCTATGAAACCAAAAACAAACATAGTCAGCCAGTGAGGTCACATGATCCAGCTGCCTTCAAAATAACATTACACACAATGCTAAAAATATGCTAGAATGTTTGCATTGTCATTGTGAGAATAATATTTAGCATTTTAATGCCTTGACAAAGCTTGTAGCTTGCATGTCTGCAGGCTCTTTTTCGTGCTTTCAGACAGTGAGTGGTTGCTGCTGCAACTGCCCAGCAACACTACTCTTCTGTATTTTGATTCTACCTAAACTCGTACCAGCCTACACACCACAGACTTCTCCTGTCCACCCACTGTAATGTCATTATGTAGATAAACAGAGCAGGTTGAAGCTTAAAGTAGAGTCACTGTTAAATTGTCATTGTTTATTGCCCCATATTGAATAATCACACTTTGTCTGCAATAAACCATTTCTTCTTTGGTGATGAAGAGGTAAATCGTTCATTTAACTCAGATACAGTACAATCAGTCTCTCCATCATTTCCCTTGCTGTAGTTTCAGTGGTTGCCATGGCCACATGACTATCTGCAAGTTAAAAAAGCTGAACCATCATAAACTCAGAATGCAGTTGCAAAGAGGTGAACGCCTTCAGTTGCCCTCCCTCTCCTTGCCACTGCGTATACACATTGTCGCATACACACTCCGGTTTGTTAGTCTATCATTGTCAGTCTAAAGGAGAACTGAACACTGATCCAGCTCTCCACCAAGCAAAGCAGCCAGAGCAGAACCACATTTATTCAAGCTGAATGAATGCAGGTGCAAATGGCACACTCCCTCACCTTTCCACCAGAGTTACCTTGTAATCACTGAGGTGAGTAATGCTGAAGTGATATAGGATTTTTTTAAAGGCAAGTCAGAGGTGGTGAAAGCATATACCGAGTAAAATACTGGTGGATACAAGGTTTAATCTTGGCTCATATCTGCTATTCTAATTTGCTACAAGCAGAGGAGACATAATGAAAGTCTACAAAATAGTTTCCATCTGCAATTAGAAAGCAGATTTCTGAGCTCATTTTTTCAATTATCAGTGTAATATTGTTTCCATTGTTTCATATTTTCTTGTACTGCAAAGGCCAGAAAAAAGCAAGCAAATTTAGTCTAAGCCTTGACATCAGTGGTAAGCTTACTGTTGCTTTTTATTTTTCTCTTAATGCTTTCTAATTGACATTTACCAGATAGCAACCTTAACAGCTTGAAATACAGGAAAATAGATTGTGTTAAGGTATGCTGCTGCATAAAAGTACAATATGGAAATAATTGGAGTCTTATTCAGTTTGACCCTGAGACACTAAAGCAAGTTTTTGCACATTATCTTGACTTACAGAAGTTTGAGAAAATGTGTCTGTTTTAAAACTGAAAGTGTGAGGCCACACAGCTGTGTATGACCAGTTCTGTTTATCATAATTTCCAGCTGCACAACAGAGACGGTCTCAGTTGATTTCCATAACATCATCAAGCACTTTATGCAATGAGTTCATTACACTGAGCTCTCAAGCAAACACTGTGTAAGTTGTGTAAATTGTGTAAAGCTGTGTGAGCAAACACGAGTCCCTGAGTGTGTGAGCATCAATTTCTGTGTGTGTGTGTGTGTGTGTGTGTGTGTGTGTGAGGCTGTGTTGTTGTTTACATGTATTTGCTTATGTGACATACTGCAATCAGACCGATAGAGTGAAATGTAAGGAGACAGATAATAGAACATTTAATTTACAAAATTCTGTTAGTGTGTGTGTGTGTGTGTTTATTTGTTTGCCTGCATGAGTCCTCCTGTGATTGTTGTAAATGGATAGTAGGGGGGTCATTATACTGTGGAAAACATCTGCGTCACTGCTCTTTTATTCTTTTTACTTTATGTCCAATTATGGTAATTATTAGAGACACACATGGACACAAGCACATCCACACTCTCATACAACAGAATGCACATCAGTTGAAGCTCTAATCAAAATTACTGAGAGAGTGAACTTCTTTATGTAGTCTTGGAATTTTCAATTCATTTACCTACACTAGATCGGGATAGAAAACATGCAGAAAAAGCACTCAATTATCTGTGAAGGCTTCAGCATCTATACACATTCAAAGCATGCCAAAGATCTAATGATGCCCAGTTTGTCCTGCAGCCTTTCTATTTGCTGCATTAAGAAATGTGGATCACTGCACTGATACAGCATTAATATAAAACACAGACAACGATGTAAATCACACAGAAACATCATGTTGCTTATCTCTTTATAATCCTGGTTGATCTGACACCAGTAGTCACCATGGTAACAGCATGTGCTGATTATGCATGAGTTGCTGGTAATTTTATTTACAGTGCAACTAAACAAACAGACAAACAAACAAAAACAATCCTAAACCTGATCTGATTTGATGCTGCACAGATGAATAGTTTCTCTCAAACAGCTGGACATGATGAAGTCACCTCTCACTCAGCTCTTCATTTCTTGGAGCACATTGAGGCACAGATGCTTGAAATGATCACCGTCTGGGTTTTGTAGATGCATTCCTGATAAACAATAGCGGTAACCCTGGTGACAAACATGTTGTGCTGCTATATCACAATAAAAGTCAGTTGAATGCTTTTAATGTGAAGTAGCAGCAGTAGAATAGTGAACAGCAGAGAGTGAGATTGAACTGGATTACATGCTTGTTTTGAGAATGGTAGGTGTAAAAACACACTAAATGAAGAGATGCTAATTCAATGTAAATACATTGAATGAGCACTGCAGAAAACTAGTGACCATGCAAAACCTGGGCTTGATTTCATGAAAAGCTATACCCATGTTTTCATGATGGAAGGTTAAGTCTTACTGGTGTCTATGCAGCAGGTCTGCTGTGAGCAGCATGTTAGCAAAACAGCAACAGCATATCCACATGGGATGATGCACTGTTTTTGTGGTAAAATGTGTGAGACTAAAATAGCTGTGCAGACAGCTATACTGATTAATGCAGGAGTCGTTCTGTTCCATCACGTGTTTGACAGTGTGTGATGACAGAACTAAAGCTGATGAAGATGTGGTATGACCAAGAACTTCCAAACAGCTAATTACCAAATAATTTTGTTGTATATGACCATGTGGGAGATCTTGGTAAATGCTTTTTCCCCTTATGGTCCAGTGCTTAGAGCTCCTGGTTTTGTGTCAGGTGATCTGGATGTTACTCCGTATCAAGCCAGTAACAATAAAGAACAACTTGAACTATACATTTTTTAGTTCATATGTGACAGCTGACACTTGACCAATTCCTGAGGTTATTGATAAAGTTGACAGTTTTGCTGTGTCAGTTCCATTTTTCCAAAATTGGAACAAAAATGGTTCACACATGCTGTCTCCGTTCCTAGATGTAAACTGGATGGAACTACCTTGTGGACAGTATCCTTTTATCACCTACTGGGTAAGTTGACCAATATGACATGCTCTCAGAAAAGCCTGTGTAGTTCTTTAAAGGTTAGAGAAGAAACCTTATAATTGGAAAGCTGCCAGTTCCAATTTTAAGACCTGCCTGGAAAACCAGGACAGGGAACATGAATCATTAATGCCCTCAGCTATCACAAGGTCAAGCAACTATTGGCTGAATGAGACACACGGAGGCACGGAGGTATTTCTAGTGAAGCACATGAATGTATAACATGCACACACATTTGAAAGTAGACCTAAAGACAGATACAAAAAAAGAGAAAAACCCATGGAGCCAGATACCGTAAAGCTGCAAATAATAGCTGAGAGGCCTGTCTCTTTTATTAGCCAGGGGCAGCAACACATTTGGGCAATAAACGCCTTGTCGTTGAATTTAGCTCATTCTGACTCCCCTCCCAAACTGTAACCTAAAAACTATGTTCTATACTTCTTTTCACATGGAAAACGTTGACATCTAATGGAAGAATGTAGGGCTAGCCTACAAGTTGTTGTTCCGGATGTTCAGTAAATCTCCCAATGGCCAGTCCGCCCCTAGTTGTGGTACTTTGGTACTTTGCCTTAAAGAATTAAATGCCTGTGTCATATAGACGCCTGTCCCAAATAAAGGCAAGGTCTGTTGACTCATTTGGGAAAATAAACGCCTGGGCTGTTATTTGCAGCTTTATGGTAACATGACAGTGGTTAAATCTGAATGCTAATATACTTATAATATAATTTTAACACATTCACCCAGGAACATCTTTTTTCAGCTTTTATATGAAACTGAAAGAGTATATAATGAAAGAAGCCTAATGGCTTACAGACATTAGTAGAACACTATATAATTAAATGATGTTTTGACGGTGAAAATCAGTAAGTTAAAGAAGTCATTTGCATTTCATTCAAGAGATAAGGTTAAATTAAACCAGCTTTTGAAACTATAAATCATTTAATTTCAGCTGAAATTGCTATAATCAGTGGATTTATTCATTGCAGCAAAGAAAATGTGATGAATCACAATTTCTTTGCTAGAGTACAGCTCCACAAAAGAGACGTGACTTCAGTGACAACTGTGACACAGAGGTCAAAAATGATCTGTTTCTCAAATAACTGCTTTGTTAATAAGCTTGCCAAGTGAAAGTTAATTGACAGTTAGCAAGATTCACTAGGTGGGACAGCTTTTTCCTCTGCTTCCATTGAACCATGACTGCACAGTACAACAGAACAAAATTCGGTGCAAGCATGTTTCCTGTTAGCTTGTTAGCTGCAGCGGTGACTAGCTATCACTGTGAGCTGTGACGCATACACTATAAACTATTTCTAGAGGAGACAGAGTTGAGTAGTACATTACTGTACCACTCTCTGGTGTGACTGATCCCCACCAATGTTATGTTTGGGATTTCTGCATGAAAGCATAGCTGCATTAAAATGAGGCCATTTTAATACCACAACAAGGTTTCTTCCTCTAAATATGTCATTTGGAGGATCAGAGGTGAGTTTTAAGGGGTTTAATCAGAAAAAAAGCCAGTAGGACTCTACTCTGCTTATCATTATGGGCAAGATCAATAGATCCATTATTCATCCATCTATCCATGCGCCCTGCCTCTCTCCTTATACATACTTTGTCTGCTTGTCTCTCTGTCCATCTCTCTCTCTCCTTCACCCCTCTCTGAACTGCATGCTGCTTTCCTCCCAAAATCCAATTAGTCAGAGCTGAGTCCATACTCTGCAGGACTGCTGAGAGGAGGGAGAGAGAGAAAGGGATATCGAGAGAGAGAGAGAGAGAGAGAGAGAGAGAGAGAGAGAGAGAGATGGGAAACATTGCCAGCAGAGACCCTTAACCAGAATTTTCTCAACCTTAGCTTGTCTCCTGTGGTTTAACCACAGAGCACAGAGAACATAGTAAGAGAAACAAGGGTGTGAAAAAAAGGAAGGCAGGTTGAGAGGTTATTGGCAGAATCCCTCAGCAGAAGTCTCCAGCCTATAAATTGTCTCCTTTTTTGTCTTGAAAGATGTGATACTGGAGATGGTTCATACAAAATTCATACTTTAAAAGATTTTAATATTACCACCATCACTGAGTGATCTATGTCTGCTGATTAGTGGAACAAATAGCAGTAATTACAGAGTTTCTGGTACTGAAGCCGAAAACCTCCAGGAGATATTATTTTCAATGGGAAGATAAAAGCCATAAAGAGGCTTATCACAACCCTCAAAACCTGTCAAACCCGCAAGCCAGGAGCTACTTTACACACACCAGAGCACCACACATAAAGTACCTGGATCTACACATTTATTCTGCACCTAAGATAGGAACAGAAAAAACTTGTTCCATTTATGATGCCTCTGATAACAGCAAAGTGAAATTAAATGATGTGAAAAACAGTATTATTTCTTTATGAGTAATTCAAATTCAATTTCATTATTGCATAATTAGACGTTTTTATCCTCATCTTTTTTAAGAGTCTCGGTTTGGTATGGAGGAAATTTGCCACTTGGGCTACATTAAAAAATACATTTAAACTGTGATGTTATTATATCATATATATAATGTTATGTGTTCCAAATTACATTTCAGCAATCTTGAATGAATCCTTTGTCATCCTACAACAAAACAAACCTCTTTCTTTTGAATGAATAAAGGAGGTGAAGCTCACTGTAGCCACTACTATGTGTAGGTAATGTCAAAATATAGTTTATCTCTGCTGAAGTGTCTGACTACAGATGTTTTAGTATTTCAGTATCAGCATGATATTACTTTTTAATGGCTGGAACACTTTAAGTAATCATGTTGAGGTTGTGTTCACATGGTTTCTGTCAAACTTGGCAACATATTTTTTCTTTATGCCTGACAGGAGATGGATGAACTAATCACCTTGCTTCACAACAATTTCAGACAAAGACAGCATTACGATGGATTTATACTTTGAAGGAAGAGCTTATACTGGTCAATGATTTATGTATTTGTGTACAATTAGATGAGCGAATCCTCATCAAACCACAAGACCATCTGAGCCCTAAGAAAACACAGTGCATTGTCACTAACCACATGTCAGAAAAATCAGCTGTCAAGTGACTGGTCAATCCCCTGAGCACATCAGCAACTCCACTTCCTGCCAAGTCTAAAAAAGGTCAATCTGTTTCTGAGGATCCAACACCCTTCGCTGTACCATTAAGAGCATTCGCACTACCTGTGTCACATAGTGGTGATACTGCTGTGTAACTACAAAGATTCAGTGTTGAGCTCTAAGTGATGACCTACGCTCAGCATTGCTCCCAATGCACATCCTGTACAGACATAGTGCACTAACTGGCTTAATGGCACAGGTTGCGTATGCATTACTAAAGAGATATAAAGGGGTTATATTTTTTAGGGCAGAGTTATTTAGTGTTACGCTTGTGAATAATTAGATGAACATATACAAAGAAATTATAGGTTCGAACCTGAGCTGGAGGTCTTTATATATGTCTGTATGTCTGTGCGTGTGTGTGTGTGTGTTGGTGCTGACGACCTGTCCAGGGTGTACCCAGTCCTTGCCCACAATTAGCTCGGTTTTACTCCAGCCTCCCCATTGCTCTCATAGGATAAGTGCTGTATATCATAGATGAATGGATAAATGTGATGGATCCCCACAGCTACATGATCTCTGCACATTTTGTCACTAACAATATGGATGAAATTGCCTGAAATTGTCCATAATTACTAACCATTGACAGTGATATTTAGCATTTGTCATCCTTTGCTCTTGTCATGGTTTTTGCTGTGTCAATACATTATGGCTGTCCCCCACTCATTTCTAATGACTGGCCATTTTTGATCGCGGACACCAAGAGTGTACAAAAGTTGAATAAAACACACAAAAAAGTATGCAAATTACAACAATTTATTTTGTTTGTTGAAATCCTCTTTGTGGACAGTCATGGGATCTGAGGTCAGTCTGATCAAATTAACTTTATTTTTTAGATAAAATTTTTAATTTGGTGAAATTTTACCACAACACAGTATAAGGGTTAAAGAAATCAGTTTTCAGTGAAGATTGTCTAATGTAAAAAAAAACAAAAAAAAAAAACACACACACACACACACACACACACACACACACACACAATGAGCTGACTTGAGATGTTATATACCCAAGTGATTGAGGTGCTCCAGGTTCATATAAATATATTCACAAAACAAATCAGCTGAACGCCAGGAGATAATGGTGATAACAGCCTGAGATGAAATGAACCTGTCAGGTTGTTAACAGCTGCAATTTAAAAACACACAGTTCTGTATATGAGAATAAGAACCTGAGTACACAGAGTAAGATGTCTTCTCTATTTGGCTGTAATTGTCTGATGCTGGAAATAAAGTCATTTCCCAGATTGTTCAGTAGTCCTTGAAAGCTCAATTATTGCATGGTCTGCAGTTATTATATGTGTAATATATAAAGCCATCTTCTTATACACAATTAGAGTTACACATTTATTTCCATCTTTGTTGCTCAGTAGTCATTGCTGTTGTGTAGTTGCACTCGATTGCCCACAGATCATTTTTCAGTCAAAATATGTCCTCCATATATTCATAATTTTTGATTGTTTATGTTGGTTTATGTTGGTGTAGGAGAAATATTAAACCACGGATGCTCAATATGTCTAAAATTCACTCCAACCTGACAGACCCTTATAATAAACAAGCTGCCTTGAATAAAATTACCATGGTATCAGCAAAGAAGTGTGATCTTCCTTATCCATGACAGGACATGGACAGCGACTCAAACACTGAGCAAGTTAACAAACAGCAGAGGAGACAGTGTTTCTCACACACCGATGAGACTGTGGTGCTCCCCCAGTTTCAATTGGGCCAGTGATAATTGTCCTCCGCATGTTACGACTACCAAATTGTTGGTAGTTGTAATGCTAATGCCAACTCTAGTGCGCATGTTAAACACTGCTCCTTGGGTCCGCCTGCCTAGCGGCGTATATGTGCCCTTCAGCTGTTCGCAAGTTCAAATCCCCGTCAAGAATAGCTGCCCTGTGTGCCCTCCTATATTCCTGTTTCTCTACACTTTCTATCATTAAAGTAAAAAATAACCAACAAATAAAGACAAAAACAAAACAAAAAAATCTACTCTTAGATAATGCCAACTTGCAGGTCATGTGCTTGCTCACTGGTTTTTCCAAAAATGGGTCTTGAAAAAGAGGGTTTGTCTTATATTCAGGGTCGTCTTATATTCAGGTCAATATTTTCAGGTCAGGTATTTTCTCTAACTCTATTCCCACAGAGCATAAATTTGATTTTGACTGAAGTGTTATTGGGCTGTATACATTTGTCCTTTATGCAAGTCCTGTGTTGCTATTTTCTGCTAGTCTGTTTTTTTAAGTATAAAATTGCATTTAAATGCAACTTTTGCAAATTATGTGGCGAGAGTGAAACAATAAAGCTGTGTCCTGTAAAGTCATACAATTAGCTAAAAGTTTCTAAAGAGCTGCACATTTTTTGCACGTTTTTTTCAAGTTTGTCAAGAATGAAACATAATGATTTGATCGATTGTCAGAGCAGCTCTGTCAAGTTCTATTGTCACTGATCTCAGAATCAGAATCAGAATCAGAATTCCTTTATTGTCATTGTACAAGTACAACGAAATTTGAAAGTGCAATCCTTAGAGTGCATGAAAACATCAATTAACACAAGTACTAAAAAGAAAGCAGCAGAAAGCTCGAATAGAAAAACATACATCAAACATTAACATTCATAGTCTGCAGTTACTGCATGAATCCCAATGTGGCCTTGCTTTGAGATCCTTTGAGATGCTTTGAGGTTCGTGATTGATCAACTGTTTATGTTTCCACCATGCACTGGAGGGAAAACTACATTATTGTCCTCATGGTTAAGAGAGTTAAAGATCTGAGTAGCAAAACAACAGTTATCTGCTTACATGCTAACCATAATGTGCTAGAGAACTTTAATAAGTAACATTTAGATTTAAGTTAGGTTGAAAGTAGTTTGTATGAGCAGGGATCAACCACATGGCAGTCATTTTGAATTCACATGTTTAGCTATTTTGATAAGTTTTGTGAGGGGTTTACTGAGCTGAGCCACAAGACATTGTCCTGATCATTGAGAAACCTGACAATACAGCAGTTCAGTTAGTGCAGCTGTAGGTCTACAGTGTTCTCCATGTAAAACCACCACAGCAACTTTAGTTCCAGGTGGCAGTCTCAGCCTTCTCTGAGTAGGACTGCATGGGCAGGAGATCTGCTATTGAAACAATAAGCATCATCCACTTTGCTGAATTTGAATTAATTTGTGGTGACATGAACCTCAAAACAATAAATGAACACATACTAGGAAAGGTGTGTGTGTTTCCTGCTGAGTTTAACACCCCGAAAGAAGCAGAAACTGTGCTTTGTGGAGACAGCTGATATGACTCAGCAGGACATTCAACTGAATACTGCATGTACACTTTTTAGATACACAGTGAAAAGGTTGTGGACTCTATAGATCTTCCAAATGCTTAATAATAATAATAATAATAATAATAATAATAATAATAATAATAATAATAATAATAATAATAATAATAATAATAATAATAATAATAATAATAATGATAAATCATGAAACCATAAAACCAAGAAAAGCAAACATCTTTAAAACCACTGAAGAACAGACGTGAAGGTCTTATCCATCTCCTCTCACAGACATCCAGAAGTTGTCAGAAAAGCACCACAGACTTGATCCCTGGCATGTGGCAAAATGAGTGTCAAAAGAAAGTGGCCAGTAGCTCAGAGAAGGGAGTGTGAGGGCCTGGGAGAGTGGAATCCATCTATTATGAATCGATTGCACTTGTGAAGTGTACAAACCTTTGAGGGCGACACCGAAGTGTTGAAAGAGATGTGGGTATCAGTAACACACAATGTTGTCACACAAACAACTGACATAACCAGATACAACAGGCACAGGGACTAATAATAAATTAATAATAAATTGTGTTTATTATTTGTAATGCACTTTAATTGCCACCAAAGCAATCAAAATTATAGTTATTATTATCAAAACTTATTAAAACTATAACCAATATGCTCATGAGCTCCTTGATGAGACTAGCCAGAGAAAAAAGCTCTGCCTAAAGTCAGGACCTCAATCCATCCCACAAAGCACTTGTTAATACTGTTGAAAGACAAGAGGACTTTTGAAGACCTGAGTCAACTGATCAAAGTACATCCACACAAGTACAACCCTAGAGGTATGTTCAAATAAAGAAGTGTCACTGTCAAAGGGTACCTGTGACGGGTGGTCTGTTGAAGCAGAGGACGCAGAGATTGTAGCAGGAGAAAGAAGTTTTTATTTTTTTCTTCCACATCCCAGCACCACGTGCTTTATTTACAGTGTAAAAAAAACAAAAAACAATAACTCATGGGTCAAAGAAATACAAGCAAGTTTAAGACAAACAAATCACGATTTAAGTTTCTCACTACACTGAGAATTAGAGAGTAGGTCTGACCATCACCTGGTCTACACGTGGCACGTGGTCAAAATGGCGACTACCACTGACACAATCCAAAATCACAAAAGCATACAAAGCTGTTACAATAAGGATAACAAAATAAGTCTTCCTGACACAGTAGAGGATAATAAGAGTTGTTGAGAGTAAAAACATGAATAATTAAGCATAATTAAAGACATCAAAATATCCAGGCGCTACCATTGCACAGCCTGCGCAGCGCTGGACGCTCATGAGCGGCCCTGACACAGGTAGTGGTGCCATAAAAGCCCCGCGGTGAGGGTGCTTAACACCACCGAGACCCTGACAGCACCTGTAAGTTTGAATGTGTGTGATCTGGATGTATAATAAAGTTTAAGCTGTTAAAACAATGGCGATCATGTCTGTCGTCTTGTTCTGTGTTTGTGATGCTAAAGTAATACTACTATGTTAAAACATTGCCTCAGCATCGGCGCATGCACTCGTCAAACGCTTGCTTTGTTACACATTTTATACACGCAAGACGGATGTAGTGACATGGCAACCAGTATGTTTTACACAGCACAGTCACAGCATCACAGTCACCTTAATGTAATTTTACTCCAGGATGTGCCTGACATTTTTCCCCGTTCAAATTCAAACTTGTTTTGATTGTAACACACTATGATGTGATGATCCATGCACAGGGCCTGATGCTCAAGGCCACTGCAACAATATAAACAGGGAACAGGTGTGTGAACTACTGACATTCTTCTCCCTTGAAAACCTTGGCTATTATACATCAACCTGTTCCTGATACCTCTTATCTACTTTTATCTATTTGTTCATATTTCTGTATTTGAACAGGATGTCTGTCAAAATTGTGAAGTGAGGGTGAACCCAAATTTTAAATCTGATTGAGTGAAGTCCTCAAGACATTCAGGGCAAAGCCAGTGACTGTAGAGAAGTACTGTGGGCCCATGATGGCAAATGTTTTCTCCTCTGTCAGATTCTCGACAGGAGGATGAACAGAACACACATCATCACTCCACTACAAAGGCCCAGGTCCACATCACAGATCATTTTTCAAAGAGCAGTTTTCACCTTTCAAGTACCTTCATCTTTCCAAGAAACTTCTCAAATGCTGATGATCCATGAGAGCTTAAAACTAAATTTAAAATAATAAAAGTATGGTTGTCTGCCTTCCTCCCATGAAAGACACAATAAAATATTATTCAAATATTGTTATTAAAATGTTGGTAAACAAAAGGAAAGTATTCAAATGGATACTTTGCACTAATTATATGATATGACATGATAAGGTGTATTAATAAAATTAACAGTGACAGTAAAAAGTATTCACCTCTTTGGATGTTTTCCCTCTTTACTGCTTATACAAACTGATTCACTGTCAATATAACTTTATTGCTAAAGCTTATAGCTTTTCTGACCAAGAATTTGCAAAAAAAAAAAAAAAAAAAGAAAAAAGAAAAAAGAAAAGCTCTCTTAATGTCAAAATGAAATAATATTTCTACATATAAATCAATTAAAAAAAAACATTATGCAAAATTCCTACTGGAAACGCATTACAAAGCAACATAAACAGTGGTCTTAATAGGGAGATGCCTTTTAAATCTCTAGCCTTCAGACCTAAGAGATGCACTGACTCCAGTGATGTCACATATTGGAAGAATAACCAATCACACCTTCTCTCTTCAGATAAAGCCACATAATTTTCATATATGTAATATTATTCAACAGTTACTGTAACTAGGTTGCCATGTGTAAAATCTCTGCAGATTGGCTTTAGTGCTTTCAAAATTCAAGGTAAATATGTTGGCACTTTATATGCAGTGACTCTGCTGACAATTCCCCTCACTTGACATTATTTATTTATCACACAGTACACCAAATGTCACATGAATTTTGTAATTTGCCATATTTATTTTTGTCTGCTGCTATTCCTGCCACCCAATTTCCCTACAAGGAATCTTTCAGTTTAATCTAATCTGATCACAAAAAGAACCTTCATCAAGCATAACTAAGTCAACAGTCAATCTCTTAACTGGACAAAGATTTTGAGATATTATTTATTTATTTTTTTTGTCACAAGAACATGTGAAATAGGACTGTGTTTTTCTCCTCTCTACCTATCATGTTGGAGTAAAACTATTAGCTGCCTCACTGCGAAAGACGATCACAGTTATTTTTAATCAGCATTTAACAGATTTCTAAAAACCTGATCAGAATGGAAGAATGCCAGGCAGCTAATATACTGAATAACTGATAAACAGTATCCAGCAAATTTTGCTCATCATCATCAGCTCATCATTGCCCTTGGGAAATACACACTTCTGTCTCTCATATATAGCAAATATCATATATATATATATATATATATATATATATATTTGCACATATTGGCGGAAAGACTCCTTTGCCAGCTTAGCATGTACTGAGGCAACAAAGATGTTCCTCCACTGCTGCAGCTTCTCAGTAAATCCTGCTTTTTTTTTCCGCCTGAAAGTGCATTATGGGTCAGTGTGCAAATCTTTTGCATGTAAGATAATCCTGTCAAAGTGTTAGTGCTAGTGCCGACTGCCTAGTTGAAGCCTGACAACTCCGGGAAAAGAAGGATGTAATCTATTCCACATAGAGAGTTGAGGCTGATTCAGTATGAAATGACCCTCTCTGGAAGCACACGACAGTGACAGATGCTCAAACAAAACCATTACAGTCTCATAACTCCTGCTACTTCACTGTTACTGGGTATTCTTTGTGCAGAAAATGCTTCAAAAAACAGCTTTCATTGAGATTTGGAAAGCAAGTTAAACCAATGAAGATACTTAATCTGTAATACATTTGTTAATATTCAGTTAAAAACCTCATAGTATTAAGCTACCTGACCTGAACCTGACAAGTCTCAACAATGGGTTTTTGTTACTGGGTCGAGTTTGGGCTGTTTTTTTTTTTTATTGAGCATTGTGAATAGGTTGGATTTGCGTAACTTTGCTAGCAATTTGTAATTGTGTCAGATCTTGATGCCTATTGAGAAGCATGAAGAAAGACAGAACCCAGCTAATATATTGCATCAGCTTGGTAAGCTAGTTACTGATGCAATGAAGCAAAAAGGACATTTCTTTAAACATAGTCTTGTAGCAGAGCTTTGGTTTCAAATTTATAGTGATTTTGTTGCTGTGGTTTTCTGCACTGATGGTCGGCTAAATAGAAGGAGAAAATTCTTTCTGTGAATTGAGTGTATAACTCATATCCTAGAGGATTTACTTTTCCTAGAAGTTGCTTAATATATATAAAAAACAAGGCAGCATGGTGGTGCTGTGGATCGTGCAGCATGAGTTTGCACGTTCTTTCCTTGTCTGTGTGGTTCTGTTCGGGGGCTTTGGTTTCCTCCTAAACATTCAGTGTAGGTTAACTGGTGACCGGTGTGGTTTCTTGTATGATGGAGACCTGTCTTGGGTATGCTACGCTGGTACAGATAATGGATGAAAACTTAAGCTTGTTGTAAACATATAGGACATATATTATCTCAGTCTCCTAGTCCAGTCGCCTTTACTCAGTCTCTGCTTCATACTCTTGCTTGACCCTCCCACTCCATTGTCTCTGTGCCAGTCAATGTTAATAAAAACTGTACACTGTGCATGTTGTCCTCTTTTCCCATGGACTCTAATGTGTTTTTTTACTTTCAAGATGTTGTTTCTAGTGAATAATGAGCTGGGCTTCTCCACAAGCCCTGTGAACTACTGTCATGCGCTGTAATGTATCACATCCTTGGATATGCCATACAAATTTTATTTTTCACATTGGCAGGTTGAGTTTGAGTAGCTCTAGTAATCCATATGTATCCAATCCTGGCAATCCTGGCACCTCCTTGCTTGCTGGAAAGTTCACACAGTGTGAAGTAATCATTGTAATGTAACACATATGGATGTTGAACTAAAAGGTGCTTTTGTGAATGCTTGTAGTATGGTGGCCACAGGGGAGGCTCATAGAAAGTGTAGATACATTGATACTTTGTGTCACTGCATGGAATATAAATCAGCAAAAAGCAAGGGATCTTTTTCTTTCGTTTCTAAGTTAATGGCCCTCATTTATCAAACAAGTGTACAACAAAAAACGGGTGCAAATTGAGCGTACATTCATTTCTAAGCAAAGTGTGGCATTTACCAATTTTATCGTGAGCATAGGCTACGATGATATCTTATGTCAGGTCTGAGTAAGCAGTTTTCGATTTTGACTTGAGGTTACTTACGGTACATGAACAGCCGTCGTGTCACTAATGGAGATGTGTGCCTCACGAGTCACGACAAATCTTTATTGTAAATATGTAGCCTATTAATTACAAAATATTTTTAAAAATATATATTTGGTCAGTGTTAGCTTCAGTGTCTCTAGTCAAATTTTATGCTGGGATTGGTGTGATACGCACGTTTCGTTAATCTCACGTGAGCCCTGTCGTAAAATGATTTCTCTGCTCATATTTGCGCCGGTTTCTACGTTTGCTTGATAAATGAGGGCCATTATGTTTATTTATTTCAATTGCTTAGCCTATGAAATACCTGAATAAGAAATAAATGGCTTTCACAAGTTTCATCAGGGAATTAGTTTTGTCTGTCTTGAATTTAAAACTCAAAGGATATTAAGAGAACCAGTGAATACTGATCGTGCTTTGGTTTTTAAAAAACTGGTAATTAGTGAATATACTTATGCCATGACACAACAGCAATGGGTTCTTTGGCTTAACTTGATAGATCAAAGTAAAACCTTTAACATTTTCTTTTGCATTAAAAAAGTACTTGACACAATAATGAACAGGGCAACTTTTGGCAAATATACAGTATGTCTCAGCCACAGAAGACACCCCAGCTGAAACACTAACGCAGCCCATTGCCATCCAACAGCCTGTGGATTAAAGTCAACCCTTCTACTGGGAACTAGTTAATACATGTTTCAGCAGGGCGATTTAGATTTTATACCTATCTCATTGTACAGACAGCTAGCTGGCAGAACAAGTGAGAAATAACAGAAAGGCAGACTGGCAGTTTTCTCGCCAGCCAGACAAGAGTCACAAGGGGCAGATCCTGCTGTCTGAATGTAGCATGTGACTAGACACTGAGATCTGTGAGAGAATGAGAGTGTGAGTAAAGTGTGGATGGAAAAGTAAAGGAATCATGGCAGGGATTAAACAAAAAAAAGCAGCAACAACAAAAAAGAGAAGTCCAGACTGTAGACAGGCTGAGAAGAGAGGGGGAAGAAGTGTGTTGTGTGATGGATGGTAATGAAAAGAGACACTCAGAGACACAGACAGGGAGTGGTAATTATATAGATAAATACATGGGGCTCTCTGTCTGTGTCAGATCTTTCCAAATGTTTAGCTCTATGGCTGCTCTGCATTGTTCAGCAGAGATCAGAAAATGCATTTGAAATACATTTAAACACGCAGCTGTCAACATTTATTTAGTCAAATTTGCTAGAACAATCATTATATTCTAGAAGTAGTACATGAAAAGAAAATTGGAAAGGCTGTTAGGAAAAACCCTAAATTCTCTAGCTCTAAAGCCTATAACCGTGTTGGCAAATATCCTCTGCCCCCTTTACTTTTCCACCAATCAGGCTAGGTGGGAGGAATAGCTGCCTGTCAATCACAGCTCGTGCACACACTGCTGACACATGCTTAAAACCTAGCAGCAGAAGCATATCAATAAACATAGAATCGAGGAACAAAGCGACACAATGGAAACCTTTGCTAAAGATTGCAGGGTTTCTCATACAATGATCAATGTGTGGTGGCTGCTACAAAATCAACACTAGTTGCTACAAATTAATTTATTTATATATTCCAATGCGAAACAATAAACAAATGGATGGCTACATTCCTGGACTTTTCCTGGCATTGATTTCCTGGAGACTTTCTTGGAAACCCTAGAGATCTCAGTGGTTGGTACCACTTGTTGAACCTTAAGTCATGTCTTCGTCTTAATTTTTTGTAGTTTACAGTCGTAGTCCCCATAATGAAGTGTGTAGACAGGTTTAAGTCCCGACATATAGGAAGTTAAGTCCCCACATGTAGGAAAAAACGTGTACACACACACACACAAACTGCAGGGTGTAGACGATCAGTAAAGTCCATCTCATGTGCCCCCCTGTCCCATCACTGATTGGAGTCTTACCCTCCTTGGAGAAACAGATGTTAAAAGGACTGAGAGAGAGGACTCCTGCCCCTGCTCCCTAGCTTGTGTGCGTGAGCTCCAGCACTCACTCACATGCACTACCTTGTTTAAAAGGGGAGTGGTTTGGAACACGGTTTTGGAATTTAGTAGAGGCTGGGAGAGGGACCTGGAAGTTGTATGATTTTGAATTATCCCACTTGGAAGGTCTCGAAGTCTCGAAATTCTGTAGACTTGCTGACTACAGCTTTAAAGACCTGTGTTTCACACCTCATTACACAGGTTTTTTAAAATAATTTTGTAATTTTAAACTGGGATTCCAATCAAACTAGACACAGTAATAAATAATAAAGTATTGTTCTCTGGTGGAACACCAGATAACTGATAAGAATGAATAAATTTAGCTGGTGAAGTTATAATGACATAAAGTCAGCACCTACTGACCCTCAATGGTATTACACCTTCAGTTATTTTTTCTTTGGTTTTGCTTTCCTGACCCCAAGCATACATCCATTTTTTATACAGTCAACCCTATACACACAGTGTTCAATTGTTAAGTCACCGGTGGTCCAGGTTTGATGCAGATGCTTTATTTGACCAGTGCTGTTACAAATGTTGTCCTGTGTGTCAGACAGCAATTTGTGCGAGAAGCTGCGCTACAAGTGAGAGCATAAGATTCTTTTCCACAGACATGACAATAGTTGCCACATGCATCGACTTCAGATAATTTTTTCGGCATTCAAAATATCCTTTTCAGTCAGGGTGAAGACATCAGTGCTACTCCTCACTTCAGAAGATAACAGAAACTGGCAGGCTATTGTTAAAGGAATCAGTGGAGCATTTCATAAGCACTCTTCCATTTCTCGCTGACATTGGTCTTGAGTTTCTGGTTTGGGAGCTGTAACATTTACTGTCTGAAGCATGTTTTGCTACTATACTTCTGTTGAAAAATCCAGTTATGCACTCTCTCCCCATGTGCCCGGCCACTACTTGTGGATTTAACATCCACTGTGATGCCAGATTCAGTGTATGACCAAAAGATTTCAGTGACAATGGTCATGTGGTGGTGTCACAAACCAGTGCCCTTTCTGTGGTTTTCAAACTTCCCTCACTTCTCTGCAGTGCATCAGTACAGCTGTGTTGGTGAAAAAATATCTGGATCCCACTGTCTTAAGCAATGAAAGCCCTTGCTTTTCACCATGTTGTATGGACACAAGTCTTTGTAAATGAAATCAATGATGGCTTGTCATCAAGGAGTGGTGTTTAATTTGTGCTCAAGCACATTGAAATATCAAGTGTCATATACACGGAGGACAGTTATTACCAGCCAAAACTATGGCAAAGCAAACTAGACTATGATGGGGCACCACAGTCTCGTCAGTGCATGGGAAACACTACCTGAAGCAATTTAAATCACCTCAGTTTGCCCACCGTCCTCCATTACGCTAATAGGCCAGCAGTTGCCCAACAATTCCTCAGCTCTCTCCATCTTCAACTACTGTCTCTCTTGTCTGACTGACTGTAGGTTAGACAGACAGTTTTGCGCAGATAATTGCCAGCTTAATGTCAGAGGTCAGTGCACATCGGAAATAAATACACTGTCTTGCGTTCATGGCGTTAAATCTAGTTCATATTAATCGCAACGATTAACGCGTTAATGCTGACATCCCTACAATTTGCACAACAAAAGATCAAGACATGCCCATTGTATTGATACAATATTACCATGCAAAAAAACAGTACAGAGTTGCCCTGGCAAAGTCAAGAAAGGTTACGTTAACTACATACGCAAAACATTCTATCCTACCTAAAACGCTGACACCACATTCTAACTGAATTTCTGTTTGCCAATTAGCAAAAACAACTAGTTGTTACCGACACTGGGTATTTTATAACTATCTATTCAGTCAGTGACCATAGCAGATTGTTGACGAGACATGCGGAGAGGATCATTAATCGTGTTCATGTCGTGGCTTTACCCAACTGAGTGGAGTTCTGGAGTGCTAGCTGGAGACTGTTAACTGACTACCTGATGGAAACATTGCACTGGAACATTCATGCATGAACACCATCAATGAAGAAAATTTCAAAGAAATTACCTTTATGTGAATGTTTATGCTTAAAAATGAGAGACAATGGAATGCTTCACTATATACTGGATAGATTGTCATGCAATTGACAAACAGGGAAGCATTAGCAAGTTCCATATAAGCCAGTGACAAGAATTCCTACAAATATGTGTGCATTTTTTTTTTCATATTGATTGGTGTCATGAGCACAGACTGTTGATTATTTTAAAATGCCAAAGATTGTCTCGTTAAACTGGCAGACTGCTTAATTGGTCAACCTCCAGAAAGAACTCTGAACAAATGCAAGATTGCTTTGACAAAAGATGTGTTGTTGAGTAGCACACACTGTATGAGTGAATTAAATAGTTTTATTGTACTTTTTTCATAGGTATGAACAGAAATTCACAAAATTAAAGCTTCCAGAGCTTATATTGGTATCAATAGTATCAATAGTCTGCCTTTCTCCACTGATGAAAAAACACAAGATCTTTGAAATGTGTGACAGTTTGCAATTCAATAGATGCTGTTGCACCTGACAGATTTAAGTTTAATGCTTTCTTTAGAGCAGGACTAAAATGACAGAGAACAACTTGCAAACACTATTTCAGAAGAGCTGGGCAGGAATTTGTTTCCTCCACAGGAAGCCAGGACAGACAGGCACATTTCTCTAGAGGCTGGTTCACAGGGGAGCGGGATAGGCAGATTATGGTTCCGGCTGATTTTCCAAAATGCACAGGCAGACAAAGACAAAGCTGGACAGCAGGATACAGGAGCAGGGTAGAGAGTAGACCTGAGGCAGACAAAAACACAGATGTTACTCAAAGACAGGGAGAAAAAAACCCTGGCTGGTTGTAGCATCTTACCTCAGATGTGGTAAGTGGTAAGTCATCATCAGGAGAGTTTATTTTAGGAAACAAATAGCTTTCATTAAAATGTTATGCTGTTTAATCACATTATTGCTATTGCAATGTGACTGACAGATATTCAGTCTGTGAGAAAATTAATATCTCCTGTGGATCAACCAACAGGGTGTTTTAGTTGGTGCAAGAAGTAAAAAAGGGAAATTTTAATTTTAATTTTTTTGTAAATTCATTTTTGATGCAAAAATTCTTTGAGCTTACATGTGTTACTAGGACATTTAAATAATATTTCTGCTCTTCCCTACTGTAGCAGCTTGTTAACTGATATAGTCTCTCAGTTTGGGTCTTTTGGGTCTAATTACCCTCAGGTCTTCTCAGATCTGTTCTGGTTTGAGGCTCCCCCTGAGATCAGTTCTATAAAAAAAATCATAGATCATCAGGTTTTAAACACGTCCATATGTGAAGACTTTTACCCTTAAACCTGAAGTTAATGGCTGACTTCCACTTAAACTACAGCATGATGATCTTTTCTTCAAAGTGAATGAAAGTCTGTAAGTCCTGTGTTTGGTACCCCAACCTCCGTTGTCACCTTGCTTCATCCTTATGAATTACTATGCCTACTAGAGGTCGCCTAAACAATAAAATGTAAATGTGGTTCATAATGAGTTTCTGCACAAAACACTGATTTGTTTGTTTTTTATTTGTTCCCTCCCTCAGTGCATGCATTGCTCCTGACCTTCATCTCCTCTTCCTTGTCCGTTTCTCCTTTTCTCTCCCTCTTTCTAACTCCATCCCTCTCTTCCTCCTCTGTCTTGGTGCATTTGTTAGGAAAATACGATTTTATGATCATACAGAGAGGCTGAAAGTGATTTCCCACATTTACCATGTCCTCCCCCGTCAGAGGCATTTGATCAAACAATACCATTGCAATCCAGTAAGATGGCACCCTGAGCCAGCGGTTTGTGTGTGTGTGTCAAGCTTGTATTCTGCTGAGTAGTATTGGCATCCACAGGCACTTCCTTGGCCTGTGTGCAACAAGACTTTCTAAGTGTGAGGAAGAAAATAAGGGAATACAGGGTGAGGCAGTATACAAGTGAGAGGAAAGAACAGCACAGAGAGAAAAGATTTTGAACCAAATTGAGGGAGAAAGTGTCAAATCTTCCATTTGAATTAACAGAGAAAGCAGAGCATGACTGCTTGTGTCGCCTAGTCGCTTCAGCTCGCTCGCTTGAGCCCACAGAAATAGGGATGATCCACAGGCTTTGTTCTATGCAGCAGTATACAAGCTCAGAACGATGCAAGCTGTTCTCTGTTCCTCTCCTCACATCAGATACCTGTTACGTCATCGGCCGTAGTTGCACAAAGCAACCACAGGAGAGCAATAGTGTCAAATCAATGGGCCACGAACAACCATTGGATCTGCTTACAAGCTTACAGTGTGCTCAAGTCACTGCAAGAGTCAATCTAAATATAGAGCATGCACGCCCATTCAGTGGAAGGCTACTAATTAGTTTTTTGAAAAGTAATTTGGCTCAAATGCCAGACAAGAAAATCAGTACATGCATACTGATCTTTCAGTTACTGCCCAAGTACCCTGAAGCAAAGCATGGTACAAAATGGCCATGAGAATATGACATTTCTACTGTGTTGAGGACAGGCACAGATGTAAGTAGTTCATGTTAAACCATATCAGTGAGTCAGCATGAATGATTGAGCGACTGAGAAATTGGCACCGTTGAATGAAATACAGCCATGATTAATGTTAGTGATTACATCTGTGCTCTGCGACATATCAGTGTGTTTACTGTTAAAAAAAAACACAAAAACCTGTTCTTTCTTCCTTCTGATTCTTCCTCTGAAGAAGTCAAACACTAAGACAGCAATTACAACAAGATCACTCTTAATATCATACACCTGAAATATGGTACATACATATCCTATGGGAGAGTTCAGCATTTTGTAAAATACACAACCGCTTTCGTTTTGAACTTGGCTTTGTGTTAAAGGTTATTACTCAGGCTGATGCTGGGATGTAGGTGGATCTTTCTTGGAACTACCTGATGTTACATATTACATGGTAATGTAGAAGATTAAAGTGTAATTTGTCCTCTTCTAAGATGTGCCACAAACAGTAGAGTGAGGGATGAGATGTCTTACCCACTCAGTACTGAACAGGTCTGCCCAGCCAAGGTATTTAAAGCACTTGTGTGATTTGTGTGTGGGGCCTTTAAGAACAGATTAGGTGTCAGTATGTCTTTAGCTTAGCAAAAAGACTGGAAACAAGGGGAAAGTGGGCTTACTTGTCTTTAAAAACAAAAAGAATGTTCACGAACAAAAAATAACAGATCATTTCTAAACAGCAATTTCATGCTTTGTTCCCAGATTAAAATTTGCAATCATACTCAACTGTTGTCTTATTTGAAATTTCAAGGCAAAATCCATTTAGTGGCCCTTATAGAGGCTTTGATTATATTTAAATGACCTTCATCAGCAGTTTATGTTAAGAAATGATCGCTGCAAATTATTCTATTAAACCAATAAGTAGTAGCAGATACCATCTACCACTCATTAACAAATAACTGAGCAATTTCCAGACATTAAAACGACATTGACTTCTTCAAAGTAAATCTTAGAAATCAGATTAAATATTCAAGAGCATGCTCATTCTTTTTTGCAGAAGAGGTAAATGCAGAGCATGGATGGAGTGATTTTATTAAAAATGGACATTTTAATTAGCTGTTAAATCTTCCGTCCTCTTGCCCTCCTGTACCTATTATATTCTAATTATCTCTACCATTCTGTGCTTTTATCTCTCTAATGGTTCTGCATTGCATTAAGCGTGTGTGTTTTTTTTTTTTTTTTGCTTTCTAACAGTGTCCATGCTGTGCCAATGCATTGCAATGGCTTATTTCTAATTCTTTCTCCCAGCAGTAGAATCGCTGATGAGTGTATTTATTTCTCACTCTGCTCCACAGTCTATATCTTTGCAACTTGGTCCAAATTGTAAATCAATGGGGAAACCCAGGCGACAGGTTCCATTTCCACTGCTGCTTGAGGTGATGGAGGTGAGGGAATTCTGGCTGTGATGGGCACAAAGAGGTGATGGTGATGAACACACATTCGCACTCACATGCTGACATATAATCTCTCAATTTTTTTATCAATACCCATTCTCTCTGGAAACTCTGCTCTCTGACTGGAATTCTAGTCAACAAATAAAGTCTTTAATGGTCATCAGTGACAGTTTGACAGCCAATTAGACGTTATTATAGATTGCATTCATGAGCATGACTTTTCACACTATGAGCTCACATCTTGTGATTGTAATGCTCCACTATATCCACACTCTCTCTTTATAAGGCCATGTGTGAAAACTGGGATTTATGGTAATGACCAGAAGGAATAATCCCAATAATAATCACCTGCTCACTAGGGGAATTGTAGAATCAGCTGGGACGTTTATGCTTTTCTTGCTGGAGATTAATGATTGAGGAGGTTATTAGAGGTTATTTCCATACATCCCTTACAAATTAAAAGCCTTGGTTATTTGGGAATTTACAGCCAGATGAGTCTTAGCTGTTTTGCATTTCTTTGAACTCCGTGGTTTAGTCAAAACCTAGTACATGGCTGGACCGCACATGGGTGTACAAAATAGTAGATGTAGCTTGTTGCCAAATAACTGCTTTTGGTGGAATGGTTTAAGCAAGCTGAATTATTATTATTATTGTTGTTGTTGTTGTTGTTATTAGTATTTGTAATGGTAATGATAATTTTGCTTTAACAACTACCTTCCACTGTTTCTTCTCTTCTCTTTTCTCTGTTTTCAATTCACTCCAACTGGTCGAGGCAGATGACCGTCCACTCTGAGTCTGGTCCAGCTGGAGGTTTCTTCCTGTTAAAGGGAGTTTTTCCTTTCCATTGTCACCAAGTGCTTGCTCATTGAGGAAATGTTGGGCTCTATATAAAGTGCCTTGAGATGAATGTTTTTATGATTTGACGCTATATGAATACAATTGAATATAAATTGAAATCTAATTGAAAAGCCAGGAATGGGGTTAGGCTTATATCCCAGGGTGACTTAATACACTCATTAGAATATTTGTGACATGGGTTATATTTGAATTCTGAAATCTGTTTGCTTCTCTATCACTCTCTTTGCTCACATGCACAGTATTTTAATACAGCTAAATTCCCAACACAGCTGCTCTCATTGGCATGTTTTGCAGTTTATGTTGTCAGACAGAGGAGTAAGTATGAAATAGTAGACAAAGCAAAGCCTCTAGGCTTACTTCAGGCACACTTGCACCAAGCCAAAGATTTAGTTCAAATGCTTTAATTGGTTAGGGCATATCTAAGTTCAAAATCACAAAAAGTTAAATTTTAACTAGTTAGGAAAAAAGGAGAGTTTCTTTCCAGTCATGCCTTGAGGAAGACTCAGCATGGGGTGAAACTAGTCAGCATTTTACTTTTTACACAGATATGTCCTTCTCAATAAAATACACTTAACAACTTGTCTTAGTGTTTATAAAGTAAGCCAGAGTCAACTCTTTGTACACAGTCAACCAGTTTAACCTCTAAAGCACATTGCAATCACCTGGAGTAAGTATTCAGTGAAAGTATACAGAAACTTGGCCCTTAAGAGCTGTGATTTTACAACCATGGTGTCTGATGAAGCTATCGTATACACAAGTTAAAGACAGTGGCTGTGCTGTCATTTCAGTAAAAATCTGTGTGTCTGCAAGAGGTAAAGCCCAACGAAGCAACAAAGGCAACTATCTTCTACAGAAGGCAGGTTTGTCCCAAAAGCAAGTAGGTAAATCTGATTTAAAAAAAGGTGCTAATCAATAACTAAATGACCACTGGTGACATAATAGAAACTGTTTGGACCAATTCATTGTGAACAAGCAGTGGCCTGTGGGTAAACTCTTACCCTTAGTGCACCTTGGTGTACCTTCATTACTCACTGTCATTTCTCATTTGCATTTATTCAACATCATTTTTATACATTTTGACATACTTCTATCTTCCTCACCTGATTCTGTTGATTTGAGTGTGGGTTTAATCCTCTCTGTGGTGATTTGTACCAGTGCTTTGGTTACTATTAATTAGCAAGGTGATTAATATTGGAACTATACCTATCAATAAAGGGATAAATCCTTTGCTGTTAATTGCTTTTTGGGGGGCGAGAAAAGGTCAGAATGTATTACACATTGCCTGCAGTATAATACGTCTATGCTGATAAATTCCAATTCCTCCATCCCCTAAAGACTCCAGCCATCCCCCTGCTTCTCATTGTACTACTGTCCCTTTCTCTGATGAGGCATAAACAGTGTGATCTGTCCTAACACACACATTCATCTCGTCTATGCTTGAGCACACAAGTGCACATACACACTCCCGAATGAATGCTGTACTTTAACCATGTCCTTGAAAAAAAAAAGGATTCAGATTATGTCACCAACACAATTTTCTATTTCTATTTCACAGTGTATATTGGTTCTAATGTGCTGAAGATGTGTCACTCATCATGACATCAAGACTCATCAGCCCTCACGTCAGTCAATTCACCAGCAGTAATCACTGCCATGGCAACAACACTGTTTTTCTCTTTTGCTTAACAACCTACAGGTTTTGGCAACTTAATTTGGTCTCAGAAAATGAAGCTGGTTTCAGTTCAGAGAGTAGAATTGACTGTTGTTGTTATCAGTACACAGCACTACACTTAAGTTTTTAAACAACGAAAATCATGTAATGCTGTTCTGCCTAGTTGCTATCAGTGGAAGGTGGCATCTCTGGTTTTCTTCTCGTATCCAACATTCGGGAGTGGACTGAATGAATTTTGAGTTCTGTTTTTCAGAAACAAATACTGTTTAGACAACATACACTTTGTGTGTAATGTGGTAATTCCATTGGCATTTTGGTGCTGTTAACACATCTCCTTTTACAAAGACTTGAAAATACAGACAAGCAAGACATTTTATGATGATCTATCTATTATCTATCTATCTGTCTATTATAATTAAAGGATATGTATCTATACTAATTCAGTTCCAGACCCAATACTAAAAACGTAAAGGCTTAATGGTATTTTGATATGTATCTGTAATCAATCTTGATCTCTGCCATGTATTTCAAGAAACCTCCATCTAGACATCCACCTATCCACATATCCTAAAATGCAAGGATAATTAATACTGTTTTTCATCAAACTAATTTTAGAATTTATAGCATAGTTTTCTAAAGTCTTGAGTCTCCTCCTGAGCTGCAGAATCATTTACACAACAATTATCACAGTCTGAGTGGTAGTCTGAGTACTTCACAAGTACACTAATTTGCAGGTGTAAAATCAGCAGAGCAGCTTCTATGAGATCCAAGATCTGTTGTGCAACGCTTTGAAATGAGTAACAAGCAGTTTCTTTGGTATAGGCATCAACCCAAGTGATGAAATTCCTCTAAATCCGTATACATATTACAAAACCTTAGAATCCCTAAAGTGTACTTTGTGGTGATTAACTGATTTCAGAGAAGCAATTAGTGGGCAAAGTGGTCATACAGTCTAATCTAATGGGGGAAATGAAGTGTGTGTATTTGCTGACTCTATCCATATTGTGATAAATACAAAACATAACAAAACAAAACAAAACAAACAAACAAACAAACAAGCAAGCAAACAAAAAAACAGACAGCGTCAAATGCACAAAAGCATTTTGAAATACATAATGTATGTAGAAAAGCAAATAAAAACTTGTTATAATTATGCCAGCTGGTCACATACATGTACTGAAGCTTGTATTATATGTTCAACTTGAGGAGGACGGTCACACCATTCGTTGACCAGAGGCCTGTACTATGAAGCAAGTTCAACTTACCCAGGATCTCTTTTAGTTATCTGGCTTCATTAATCCTAACAATCGCAGCCTGGCTAAGTGGTACCACGAAGCTGGTTTAGCTCGATTAGTCAACCCAGGTTTTTTCAATCTAGATGTGAGCGCGTTCACATAAAAGAGGCGGCGTTTGCAGCAGATGTCCAATCACAAACATGGAAACGAGAGCTGGCAGAGCGGCACAAAACAATAAAAACTAAATATAATAATATGATTCAAAGTTCTAAGTAGACGTACTTTCATATCTTATAAGTCCAATTACAGTTTCATTGTGTCAATCAGTCTCTGATTTAGGATGACAAGGACGGGGATGTGTCGTCAGACCCTGGCAGCTCCAAACAGGCTGCATTTGTACAATGTGTCATTAATAAAATACAGTTATTTAAAATCCTAGTTAATTATTGTAGGAGTCAATAATGCAGCAGTGCTACTGTCTGAGGGACAGTCAGCTCCACTGCGCTGTCACTGACAAAGTGTGGTTTGAGGAGATCACAGATATACTGTATGTGACGCGCTCCAATAAATAATCTTGCCGGTCTCTAAAAACCCTCGTCCTCCTCAGAGACCCTCGTTCAATCCCGGCACCGAGCTCCACAGATCTGCAATAAAAGGACGAGACATTTTCAAGAGCATTGATTGGTCGGAGGGCGGGGATTTTATGGGCGCCGATCTCTCATCTGGAACATAACCTGCTCCGGAGCAAGTTAGCCATTCAGCATAAGTTACCATGGAGACGTAGCCCGGTAAGAAGTGAACCACTTTTGTAGGACGGAAGTTAAACCTGAAATTACCGGAATAAGAACAAATCCTGCTTCGTAGTACAGGCCTCCTGAAACCAGGTAACTCTAGTTAACTGGTAGTGTGAGGCTTATTCATCATCAACAACACACAAAGACCAGCATGATAAGACACTGAATATACTTGCTGTTACTGATGCATACATGTATGCATCACAGCTGCCATGTGTATCTTGCATTCATTTGGTGCGTCAGTTGCACACATCGTCAAACAATATGTGACTTGTCCTCAAAATGCAGTATTTACATGAATGCAGGGGCAAGATGTTATGCTTCTGCATGGCAGCTATGTTGCCCAAGCATATCCATTGTAAAACATAATTTACCATAAATTCTGCATTCATTCAATAATTCATTCCATCATTTATGCATTCATGCTTTTACTAACATTAACTTTACTACTAAAAAGAAAAGGGACAATCACACAAAGTCGAGGTCTAGAAAAAAAAAAGATCAATTTTGAAAAGTGCTGGAAAAGGCTGGAGTTTTGATTTGGGAGAAGGGCAAGCACCCTGGTGTGAATCAAACATATTTTCTCTGCAGTTGAAATCCAGTTATATCATTATCTTATACTTCCCCATTGTGCCTAAGCTGTCTTATCCCAGCTCTCTGAGGATAGAAAGAAACCTCAGCTTTGTTCCCTGTGTGTGTGCGTGTGTGTTTGGCTGCATTCAAATTCTCAGTCTTTCCGTGTGATTGTGTGCATGGGTAAACTTACATTTGAAGATATCTTTGTGTTTTTTGCCAGTGCATGGGTCTTTATAGGTGTATTAGAGACCCCATGTACAGCTATGTATGAGTTAAAAGTGTTTCTTTTTTTTTTTTTTTTGTTAAATCTGTGTGTGCATGTTTGTGTGTGCTCATGTATGAACCTCAGTTAATCATAGTGTTTCACTTACACAAGTCTTTATCTCATTTGACACATGCATTCCCTTAGCTTTTAAAGGTGGGCTATGTGTCACTCACTGCTCTTCTTTTATTCTCTGTGGAGTCTTTGGCTGTGTCTGTGTGTTTGTGTGTGACATTCATTTGTTAAGTGAATCAGTTTATGTGTTGGCTGCTTATGCACAGCAGTGACAGTGTTGGGAGGCTTTTGAGAACACTTATATTTCAGGTTAAAAGCTTACAGTATAATAACTGCTCATCCTTGTATTTCATTTCACCTTTTTTCAGTTTCTTTGCAAACTCCAAACTAAATTTGAATCCATGCTGCTCAACAGTAGATGTTTATGTTTAAGTAGTTCAACATTCAACATTGGACATACTACACCCTCTGTTCATCATTTAGTCTTTTTTAATTACATTAATTAATTCAAAAAGTACATATACCCCCACAGCAAGAGTACTTTTCAACAGCAGTTCCCTCCAGCGGGACAATGTACCCTGCAGCACTGCACTAACTACTGAGAAATGGAACTTGACAATGTGCCTAAGGTCTAAACCCAACATCCGAACTACCCAAATCCTACCCTGGAGTCTGTCTTCTGTAAGATGAGCCAGAACAAGCCAGATCCACGGAAACCAAGCCCCACAACCCACAGGACCCCAAGAATCTGCTGCCAACATCTCAGTGCCAGAAACCACAGGACCACAGGCCCGGTGTAAATAACCCTCTTGGGTCAGAGCTTTTTGGCAGTTACCTGTGGGACTTCTACAATATAATGCAGGTGGTTTTAATGTTGTGACTGATTGGTGTATGTGATACCAGGACCTGTAGTGCTTGTGTTACTGCTGTGATGACAGTGATCACATTGGCAGAATTTCAATTAGAAGCTGGACTCTGCTGGCTGCATCCATTATTCCTAATTCTGTTTGTGATTTTTCAGACAGAACCACTATGTGCAGCCAAGAAGCGAGAGCATCCAGCTTGGAAGGATTAGGATTGTATTTCTTCTTTTTGTGTTTCTTGGGATCAGTTTACCAGTTAATCTACTCACCTGTGGTCATGGCCTACTTTGCTCAGCCAGTTAGGAGAGAGTGTGGTCAGTGTTTTGCAAAAATGTTCACAAACCAAGCTAGCACATCTCTAAACCCCAGACTTTTTGCTCTCACTCCAGATCCCTTAATTGGCTGGGTCCTATCCAGTCCCTACTGTTCAACCAGCTTTTGACCTTCCACCTCTCCTTTCACTTACACTGATTGGCCTCATCATTACAGGTGAACTGAATACAACTGATCATTTCATTACAATTACAATGCGATATGCTGGGAAACCTTCGGTCCTGGCATTCACCTGGAACAGCTCTTCGGCCCTGGAAATATCTCCTTTTTCAGGGCTGGTGAGGAGAGTAGGTATAGTCACAGAAACCAAGACCTGTTCTCATATACATATGGGGACAACAATGTTGTTTTAAGACAGATTTGGATCTCAAATTCAAACTTATCCATTAAGTTTCATACAAATGACTCCAGTAAGTTTGGTGCAGCTTATTGCACAGATTTTTTAATTAGTGATGGAAGAGAAAATGGAGGATTGGTGCTTTTCTGGCTGTGATGGATGTATAGATAACAGCATGTTCATACATGACTTTAGGCTCCAACAACCCATTACAAGTTGAATGAAATCAGCGAAACATGTGATCTGATCAGAAATCCAATAAACGAGCCAAAACTGTAAAAAAAAGTATGGAGTTAAAAAAAAAAAAACAATAAAATAAAAATAGGAAAGAAAAAACAAAGTCAGAAAAAAATGAAGAAGAAACGGTAAAAAGGGAAGAACAAGTTTTCGTTATCTAACAGCTGAACTTTTCCTCAGTGCCTCCCCATAGAAACTTCCTCAAAAAATGATATCATTCATGACATGCTGGTTTATGAAATGACCACCCATGTAAGCGTAGTACACTGCCTGCAGATATTATGTGGTTGTGAAATGGCTGAATAGGACACTCTAAGCACCCTATGACCCAACAGATACAGATCTCCCCCCCAGGCGAATGTGTCTTGCCTGATATCTTCTAAGCTGGTCACGGCTTATCACAAATTATGTGCTTGCTCTGCTGTGAAGCAATCCACTGTCATCTAAAACAACTGGACATACGAAATAACACACATTGTAAAATATGGTGTACTGCTTTTCTTCTCAGACAGTTTGTGTTAATCACACTAATGAATAACTAAATCTTTTAAAGATGGAACATTATCACACGTGCCCTGCAGAAATGTTCCACAGTTGAAACACTCTGTGCTTTCTCCAAGGCTGCAGCATTTCTATTCACTGCTTTCGCGTCTTTGAGGTTCTCTATATATTTTTAATTAGCACAGTTTCACCACAAACATAATCTATGAATTGGTTCTACGTATCATTCACTTCCTCTCTCTCTTCTTCCTTCTTTACATGTCTGTGTGTATGTGTGTGAATTACGTTGTTTGTGTGTGAGAGAATAGGAACTGGCTGCTGCTGCTGTCCTCGGGTGGACAAAGCAGATGGGAGAGCGTGCGTGCATACACACACACACACACACACACACACACACACACACACACACACACAAAAGAAATGACTGCCAACGTGGCACTGTTGAGTGCCTAAATACCAATGCTAGTTTGCCTTCTGGTGCCACTCTGCAAGGTCAGTGGATAACGCCTTATTACCCTGCCTCTCTACACCCCACCCCTTCTCCCCTCAAGACTCTGCTGGTAATATCCCAGGAGCCATATGTGTGATACAAAGTTATTGCATAATGTAAATTGCCCATTGCTCAGTTTCTATCTTGTATGCAAATGTGTCCAAATTGCACCCTCATTTTCTCCTTTTTGTAAAACCTGTACGCATACTTGTGTACTGTGGCACCAGATGGCATGCCTCAGTAGAATCAGGTGGCAAACCGAACCATTCCTCTATGTGGTAACCATGGGGACCATCATACAAATACAAGCACAAACACACACCACATACTCTGCCCCCAGCTTAGTAAGGGGCACTTCTCTGTGAATGCTAAATATGAGGATGTTTGCCTCAGCAATGCCAATTAAAAGTTGATTAAACTTCTAACAATTAATATCTATTACAACAGACTCCTTCCACACCATAACATAAAAAGGTGGAAGGAATGTGGGTGTGTTTAGTGGTATGCTGTGGATCTGATGGAAGAGCCAGGATGTTGGATGTAGAGATAGATAGAGAGAAAGAGAGAAAGATGTAACACTACACGTCACCAAAGGGTCATCACACTTTGATAAATGTTGAGTTATGAAGTCACGCCACTGACCAGTAGTAAGCTGTCTTATCAATACTGACTTTTTGAGGAGACAGCGTGCTTGAGTGTCCATAATGGATGAAAACATTGTAGCACACTAGCTGTGCTGCATCATTCACTTCTATTAAACCTTTGCAGTAAAATACATTCCACTAAAGAGCACGTTTTAATATAAATATATCAAATATATCATTTGTACATACTGTGTTAGCATATTTTCCTGATCTGAGCAAAGATTCATCAGCAAGCTTGTTAGCTTTTAGAGCTTTGTATTCCCCCTTCAGTAACTTTCAGTAGTTTAGCAACTAGCCCTATGAATGGTAGTCATCAAGCTCTCTGCCTTTCATTTTTATGTGTATGAACAAATGTCACTCTGTGGTGTGAATGCTCCAAATTAGCATAACAAACACTCATATAGCAGTTATGTTGTTAGTAATAAACCTCAAGGCAAATGTTTCTATCGCAACCACATACACATTTACATACCATTTCTCTTAAAAATTGATAAAACTGACTGCTATGTAAAATACTGAACTGAGGGTATCTGGACCTCCTTAATGTTGAAAAGGTTTGGGCATGTGATCAGGATGCCTCGCATGGGAGGTTTTCAAGGCACGTCTAACTGATAGGAGATGTTGTGGCAGATCCAGAACAGGCTGGACAAATTGTATGTTTCATCTAGCTTGGAAATGCCCCAGGATCCTTGTGGAGAAACTGAAAAATCTTGCTTGGGAGAGGGACACCTGGACTACCTTGTTTGACCTGCTGCCACTGCAACCCAACCTTAGACAGGCGGCCAAAATTGGACAGATGGTTGGAATACTGGATTACATGTTGCTCCATTGAAATCTGAATCTAAGAAAGGAATGACAGATCTCTCCTCTACAAAACCATCTCCTACATAGAGAGATAATTACTAAATGATTCTAAATGATTGATGAGTTTGAAAGTCTAAAGGATTATAATTCCCTACCACTCTGAAATTTGAAGTAATAGGCTCCTGTTGCTTTTAAAAGCCAATAAAAAACAATAATAACAAAACAAACTCCTGCAATAATGAATATAATTAATCATTTTCATTATAAAAATTATCATTAAACAGCCATTTCAAGTAATTGTTCTGATTATTAAGAACATCAGACAGAGTAGAGACAACCAATCATCTGTTACCAATTTTGGTAAGGTGGAACAAGTATTGGTTTTGTTGTGGTAGTATTAAGTCATGTTAGTAGAAATCTACAAGCTGCTTTTCAATTGGTTTTGAGAACAATCAAAAGTCAAGCATGATAAGCAACGATTCTTCTGAACAGCTCATAAAACTCATTAGTGGCAAATATTACTTGATTTTCTCAAATTTAACTCTAAGAAGCACAAAATGTAAAAACCTGAGCAGAAACACTTCATTCATGGACACCAACCCACAAACCATCAACTGGGAGTAAGCAAAATGAAGAAAAGAAAACTAAAACTTTACTGGGGTTACTGAAGATCAATTTAGTGCAATTTGTTGTTGAAATTCTCCTCTTTACTCTGCTTTAGTTTATCTCTCTGTTTAAACCATATAGTCTCCAGCAGCATCAAAAAATGAATCATGGAATGATGGAAAGAACCTCAGGATATGAATTACTTTATGAACATTGGCCATGAAATGAGCTTGTCAAACTGATCATAAAAACCCCATGTATTGATAAAGCAAGGTGCATTGAGAAATATGACATCATTATTTGCCAGAACATATTTTCAAAGGTGACAGCACTACTTTTTTATTGCACTCGTGAGGATTTTACCTTCATATCTAAGTGTTTGGGATGCCAATCAAATCTGTTTTTTGTGAGGCCCATATAACACCTTCCTTTTTATTAGCAATGTAACCTTTTCATGTATTTTCACATGGTAGGTGATTACTATTGTACACTGAAAAAGGATTATTATGAAATTTACATTTTCCCCATAAAGTTGCACAAATCAATATTCAGACAATTTTCAGTATTCATGACAAAACATGTCAAAATCAACACTGTCTCCGCATGACTACAGAGATGACTGCATGATTCTTTTAGGTCAATGTTTTTGAATGTAAGTCATGCAAATTTAGCTGAAAACTGGTGTTTCTGGCAGTAGCAGAGAGCACTCTGCAACTATTTGGTCACTGATGAACAAGTATTTTTTCCTTAGGTTTTAAAGACTAATGGAGACTAATAAAGCAGACTTGGAAGAATCATGTACATCTGACTAATACTACATCTGACGTCTATGTAGGTATATCCTAACTGAACACATACAAGGTTCTGGGTTTGATCCCAGCTAGTTGCTCAGTTTCCAGATATAGATACACACCATCCTAATATTGCAGAGAGAGGGTATGGATTGTGTGCTATAAGCTACTCTAGACTGTAGCTTGTCCAAATTAGTGACCACAACTAGCTTGTGCACGTTAGCTGTCCTTTAATACAAATAGGTATCAACAATTTCCAGAATCCTGCATCTAAAAGTCACTTCCTCCTCACTTTTTTTCATTGAAAATATTCATGCAAATCACACAGTGCACAACTCAGAAAACAACACAATTCGAAGCTTTAGCAATTCTGACTTAAATCTGCTACATTTTCAAACCTTTTAATTTCTGATTAACCAGACAAAAAAACATCACTTCATGATCCCATAGTAGGAAATCACCTAATTACACCATCAAGAATAGCTAGTTATTAATAAGTGAGCTGGAAGAGAGGTTGTCACAATAATATATTTTTTCATTAATATTACTTTAATATATTTGAAAGACAGCTTTGAAAAGATTACATTTCTCATCAATAGGCTAAAGACATACAATTATATCCATCCATCCATCTTCTAGGATGGGCTACAGTGTGGACAAATTGCCTGTCTATCTAAGGGCTATTTAAAAACTTTTAAAATGTTTTGTAAGTATATACACACATACATGTGCACATGTCACGCATACACAGACAGGTTAGCTTTAATGTCACTGATAGGTATGTGAAGTCAAATGTCATAGACACATACAGAAAAGCAGTTATGTCACAGAAACACAGGTTTGCTGAGCTGTCACATGTACAAGGAAAAACTGGGATGCCACAGACAAATACAGGTGTGCTATGATGTCATAGAGGCACGGATAACTGGCTGCTGCTGTCACTGAGACACAGACAGATGCAATCTGATGTTATGGACACACAGACAAGCTGTGATGTGACATAGACATAAACAGACAAGCTGTGATGTCATAGACACACAGACAGGCGTGCTTTAATGTCACACTGGCACAGACGTGCTGTAATGTCACTGAGACATAGGCAGATGAAGGCTGATGTCTCTTTCTCTCTCTGTCTTTCTCACACACACATTTGAATTCTACATGTGTTTTGATGTTATAGAAGGTTTGTTTGCATCTGTATCTGGGTAAACAGTGCAGTTCAGTTTGTAGTTTGAGTCATGATGGGTTTTTAGAAACTGTCAAAAAAAGAGATTATTTTACATCCCCATCTAGTAAATGATGCTGTGTGATGGCATATTATGTGCTTAAATCTTGTTTCTCCAACTTCTTTCACAGAAAAAGAAAAAAAAAAGCTTATGTCAAAATCAAATGGTAATTGAGATGATGCAGAAAACACTTTTCCACCTCAGCTCTCTCTCTCTGTATCTCTCTCACACTCTGTGTAAACATCCTTGGTGAACCCACCCATCCATTAATTCACCCCAAGATACTATGAGGACTCCCAAGACATGTACATCAATTCAATTAAGAGCAAATTAAAATAAAACAATTCAAGGATATGAGTATTTTTACCTGGGGTCCCTGTAGCAGCTGAGGTGAGCCATGCTGTGAGGAACAGGCTCTGGGAACCAGCCACATGCCAGAGCCCTGCAATACTGTCACCACCTGGGTCTCTGTCTAATTAATAATGTGTGTATTCAGGGAAAGCACAGAGGGTTACAAGGAGTGAGGCAGAGAATTAAAAACTTGTGTACTTAGGGACTGATAGAAAGGACAGGGAAAGTGGAAGAAAGAAAGAAAGAAAGCGTCCTCCCTTTTTCAGATATGTCTGACATCAGTCATAATGATCTCTTTTGTTTATGCTGTCCATAAAGAAAAAAGATGGTTGAAAAAGAGCCAATTTGACAGAATAAGTCATTTTCCTTCCTTTGCATCTTCTGAAGTATCACTTTGTGCAGAATTGTACACATTTATGCAACACAAGTGATAATGGAAACAAATTCACGCTAACTAAATGTATGGAGACAAAGGGGTTGTTGAAGTTGTGTGTGTGTTAATTTTTTAAATAGATATCAATCCATCACAAAGAGATTGCATTCACTCCTAAAACTCATAGCAACACACTATGGCTTTAACAACTCTATGAGTTCAGTGTTTTGATTCTCCTCAGTTTTTCTAGTAAATAGCAAACTGCAACTGCCATTTGAAAAGAGGGTTTGACTGGTAGTGTGGCTGAGTGGTCTAGGGCTAATCATTAAAATAATTTATTTATATATGGTTTGTTTGATAGGGACAGATTCAGTAGGCAATGTTTAAACTGTTGTCTGATATAAGTATTGCAATGTTTAAAACAAACGCTAATTTAGAAGCCTAGAAGGGCTTTTATGAGTTGATTGGAATGAGGCAAAATTTCAGTGCGACTATTAAGATTTCATAAAAATGATAACCATTGTTTCATGTGACCTTCAGTGCACTGACCTGAAAAAATGGCCTTCCTGTAATGAAGCAGGAAACATTATTTCATTTCCACGGTCAAAATCACTTTATTTTTAATGATGATGCAGAATCATGTAAGATGCGGTACCTATGCCATTTCCTGAGGACCTTTCTTCTACCTGAGTCAGGGAGGTGGAGGAGAGCCAGCTATCTGTGGGGCTAAAAGTTGAATCCCACCCTCACCTTTATCTCCTCTTACTTGCAACATCTTTGTCCATGTCTCAACTATGGCCACTTGAAATATATGACCACAAACCAAGATTTTGAGGTGTTTGCTACAAGCAGAGTGGCGCAGCGGAAGCGTGCTGGGCCCATAACCCAGAGGTCGATGGATCGAAACCATCCTCTGCTAAAGGGACAGCTTGATGTGCCTTACTGCATGACTGTGCTTTTATGTACATAACCTAACCAGGTTACCTCATGACTTCCTCTTTCGTAGGCATTTTCCAAATATGTCTTCTATTGTTTTGGACAATGGAAGACATACCCCCTTGTATAAGAAATGTAAAAAGGTTATGTGAAAAGGAGGCACCACTCCATTTGGTTTTATTTATGACTGCATCATTATTGCCCACCTTTCTACATAATATCCACATGGCAGAAAATGCTTTTAGATTTTACAGTCTGTACATTAATATCAGTTTATTCGTGGAAACTTGTGCTTGAGCACAAATACAGTATTTGTCTTTTATAACTTCACATTCTACCAAAACAGTGAAATAAGCATAATGTCTGGCAAAACAAATACATCTATCTAGTAGGGAAACATTACCCAGAGAAGAAATGGAAGTGGCAGTTTCATACACAAATAACATATGGGGAAACATAACGATACACATTGTCTTGTTTATTTGTCTAACCCCTTAGCTCTGGTATCTCCAAAGGATAATAACCTTTATTATGTTGTAGATTCTTTAGTCAAGTTTACAGACTTCAAGCTGTGCTGGATGTACAGAAATGATGAAATAAAATTAAATTGTCCCTGTATTTGTCCCTGTATTTAAAACTTCTGATGTTTTGAATTTATGAAATCTACAGATGCAGTACTTATTAACAAAAAAGGAAGCAAAGTACAAACATGGGAAAATGGGCAAAGTCAGAGTAAATCAGATAGAAAGAGGGGAAATAGTTGTTTCATTCCCCATTTGAATTCTAATAACCCCACTGCCCACACACACACACAGAGAACAGGCCAAGGTACCTGACTACCCTGAGGACACAGTGTCCCTAAAATTACACTCTAATCCTCAACGCAAACATCTTATTATGGTGTCTGAAAATAATCTGCATGACTTCTCACTTTGCTCTGTTCTACTGTCTTCTTTCTCCTACTCCCACTATCATGTCTCAGCTATGCACACAGTTTTTTTTACTACCTATGGTTTTACCTTATCAATGTGTCATTGTACTGACCTTTGCTTAACTTCACATTAATATTCATAACACAATGATTGGAAACATGCAAACATGCATCTGTAAAGTGTCGGTCCTTGTTAGAATCATTTTTTATTTAAAAGCTTGGTGGTCCTCTGATGTTATGTACAAGACCTCTCCTTTTTGTTCTGTCTTTTTAAATTACAAACGTTTTATCAATAAATTCCAGGTATCCACAGACAGCTCCAACAAGCTCAGTCTCCATTTGTGATTCTTGGAAATGACAGCAGACCCTCAGCGATCAAAATTTTCACTCAAGTTGAAATATTTTCAACATTTTCAGTTGTTTTCAGTCTGTATCACTGTATTCACATCTTTTTCTTTTCTTCTCCCGGGGAGCTCAGGTGACAAAACTCATACCCAGGTATAATAACCCCAGAATTCTCTTTTCTCTCTAGTTAAAATTAAGCTCTTTTTCTGGTTCCCAAATAATGATTAATAAGCACTCACATATCCATTAACAAACACATATTGGCATTGGTAATGAATGGTTTGTCAATTTCATGGAACTCACAAATTTACAGGCATTAAGAAAGCTGAAATAAACTTTGGAAAGTTTTTAGTCAACATGTCCCATAGAACCATACTGTCACACAAGGGATGTTCAGTGATCCAAGGATATGCTGTGCAACTACCTCAGGCATATTTTATCATGATGGTCTTATTTCATCCTATAATGTTAATTATTAACTTATTTTTAATAGTGTTGGAGATAGTTGATCCTTGGGGTTTAAGTAGCAGCTGTTGGTATAATGTTACATATTCTAATAGATAGAAAGATGGTAAATTGATTAGTAAAAATGTATATATATGTAAAAGTATTAGTCCATCCTTAGTAATGTGTTATATTTCACTGGGTTGTGGTGCCAGGTATAACTTTTGCCATAAAGACAGAATCAAGCAATCTAAAATATGTAGTTCAGGAGCAAGAAATGTTGAGGCTGAGCAGTTGCACTAGTGACCTCTGTGAGGCGTTGAATAAACCTCTGCTGATCAGAGTGATTCAGCAATGGTCAGGTACTCTTAGCCTGTTGAATTTTGTGCTTTTTTGTGATATCGCCAGTATTTACACATTTATTACAGTTCTGTGTTATGTATGTTAATGTATAAAAATAACTCTACATCGTGTGTCATATCATTGATGACATTATTCAGCTAGAGTTCACGGGCACCATTACCTGAAGGGAATAATTCATCTTTTTTCGCTGTTAACTTGTTTCAACAGTACCATATGGCATAACCTAATATATTGTGTGTATTAAACCTGTCGAGTTAAGCTGTTATTGCAAATTATTTATTTAACTTTAAGTTGTTCCTGTCAGCCGGAACTTTCAGTTGCTACCATAGGCTGGCTAACAGCCGGTAGCAATGTTCTCTATAGATGTTCATGCTAGCTACTCAGCCGGAGGTCTTTACATGTTCATTACAAGTTGTAATTAACTTGTAAATAAAACAAAACAACAATGAAACAGTGAATTCCTTGTGCAGAATGCCAAGCATCTGCCACCAAAGACCATGTCATCCAAGACACACAAGGCAATGCCAGACACTGTCTGGATGGACCTCCTTAGAAGATTCACCAGCACAAGGACATGGCTTGAGGGAAACAGGCCTTCACCCAGGCAGAAAAAGTGGCATGGACTGTATCAAAAGGTATGGGTCTATTTATTAATTACTACTACAAATGCAGTAGCATGTCTGACAGTAATATAGTTGTCAAATTCAAGTGACACACCTACATGAAATGCAATGCATGTAAAACATACAGAAGGTAGGACTAACCCAGGTCATTCAGGTAGTAGTAGTATAGTATGAATGCCAACTCTCAAACTGACCTGTTATATATCAATTATGTCATGGAACAGCAGTCATCTGCAGCACCACAGGCTTCCCCTGTGTGTCCTGTCCAGGCACATCTTGCTGGTGTTGTACAGATGACATCATGGCCACAGGCTTCAGCTGAGCCTGCAGGGGGAGGTAAGGCCACAAGCAGCGACCACCACTGCATTTGTCAATGGTATTAGTTCAGTGTTTGACACTCATAAATTGACCACAGATATTTTATATTTTGATCACTGAATGGCTTCATGAAATGGTCTTTTGTTTGTTGCCTTTCAGTTTAACAAGCCAAGATTTGGTGATGCTCCTGTCACAGCTGCAAAGCCAAATCTTGCTGTGGCCAGGAGACGGACTCAGGTAAATTGGGATCGAAAAGTAACTGTAGAAAAGGTGGTTGTTGTATTGTTGTGGTGGCCAGTCTTCAGTTTCCAGTTCTCCAGTCAGCACTGTCATCTCAGTTAGTTTAACTTTTCAGCTAGAGGATTAGTAGTAGTTCCACACTTCATTCTATGAACAGCATCAACAGTTTGAATGTTATACAAAACTTTTTTAGGCTTCAGACCCCCAGACAGAGGCTCCTGCAACAGTGCAGTGGTAGCTGCTTCTGTGTCAGTAAGTGATCTAACATTTTGTCTCATATACACAACTTTAGTAATACATTTCCCCAATACAAAGTATGATTATACATTCTTTTGTTTGTTTATCCAAAGGCCGACTCCAGGACATCGCAGCTTTTGTGCACTCCTTCCACCTCACAGTTGCCACGCTTGTGGGCTGAGGGTTTGCCACAAGAAGACCATAGGTGGATGGCGAAAGTCTTGTTTAACATGGGTGCCAAGGGCAAACTGGAACTGTGGTACTACCCATGTGAGCCGAGTCACCTGTGCCACCAGGCGCCTTCACCAGACCACTTTTTTCCCATCCATTACTTGTCTGGATGCCTTAGAAATTATGGAAGGTGAAGGTGATGTGCCCCAACCCGTCATGTGGTGGGCACCAGCTGACTGGGGCAGGTCTGCACAATAGGGCACAGCGGGTCCTGCATATTGACAGCATTTACAACATAGTTACCAAGACGCTGACTTGTGGGAAGTGCAAAGCCTCACGTTTCCTGGACCCAGGCTGTCCTACAACAGCTGGACTTGGCTCAGAATCACTTTGTTCAGAATTTCGTGTCACCCTGACACGTGAGTAGTGTCTTTTTCTCTTTTGCTGTGTCAAATGAATTCTGTTCTGAATTCTTACTGATATATTTATCTTTGACCAAGGTACGCCTGTGACGTACGGGTGATTCGGCTACTGCGGGAGAGGGGCCTGGGTAACAGCCCAACATGGGTCCTGAAACAGCTCAGAGAGAACCACACAGAGGAGTGGCTGCATCGTGTGGCACGGTACACCACAGAATGTTTGTCCTTCCTCCAGCGTCCTGGGCTGTTGCCTTTACACTTCCCTGAGCCTCCAGAGCCTGCTGTTGTGCTGTTGTTCACTGATTATTCTCAAATTCAGTGTTTTGTGTTTGTGTTCTTTGTGCTTCAGATCACAAAGAAGCTTGCTGGTACAGTGAAGGGGACAGCTCTCTGGCTCACTTCTGTGGGCAGTGAGTATGACCAGATTTCAATCAGTGTTCTGACGGCTCAGGAGGGAGCTGGTTTGGACAAGATGCCTGATGACCTGATGAGGAGGTATGTGCAGGCTGTTGTGGATCCCCCTACCAGTGCTGAGGTGTGCCAGAGGCTCCACTTAATTGGAGTCTTCATCTCCACCTCAACCGCTTTATACCAGGTTTGTTTCTGTCAGGCATGTTGGTTCATGTGTTGTGCATGCTGGCCCATGGCACCTTCTCCACGGTGGCTCCTGAGGCTGAGGCTGGATATACTTTAGCTGAAGATGAAGTAAATGCCAGTTATTGCACGTATTTTATTGGCAGGACAGGGCAGGACAACCTGTTGTTTTTTATCAGTAGGTTCTGCCTGAGACATCTGGTGCAACCCAAAAGAAGCCATACAGGAGGACTGTGCAGAACACCTGCAAGAAATGTGGCCAGTTCCACACGGCAGAGACTGGGTACAGTCACTTCCACGGGACGGAGTACTGCCCGCATTTCAGACACTGACTAAACAAGAGTGGCTAGAGGAGATGAGGAGGAAATTCCTCAAAAGAAGTCACTGTAAATAATTGTACATTGTTCAAACATATTTTTTTTTTTTATCAAATATTTACCTTACTCATCTTTCACTTTTTGCCAACACAAAACAGATCTTTAATAGAAGTTGGGTGCTTTTATTTTGTTATTAAATTAAAACAACAACAAATTTGATAGTTGTCTAGTGGTGATGGTGACAACAAATAACACAAACAAATTGTTTACATTATTATTATTATTGTTTATTTATAACATTCATTTTACCTAACATAAATGACACCTGAACAGACAACATTAGATGTCACACACACAGATAAATGACCAGTATTTAATTGTGAAGTTACTGCAAATTATAGGAGATGGTTTCATATGGAGGCTGGAGTTCCAAGTGATTATATCCACCTGCACTGGGCATTCCAGTTATTCAGGTAGGTGGAAGAGTAAACACAAAGAATAACACATTAATAGTGTTGCATTATCACATAAATCTCAACAAAAAGTAAAAAAAAAAAAAAAAAAATCAAATATGTCAGTGTCTGTACTCATATAAATAATTATAAATAATCATACTGATAAATATAACACAATTACGTAATTATATAAAAAAAAAAAAATGCATAAAGTCACAAAATCTTAAACTACCATTTCTGCGGCTAATAATGCATGAAACAGGGTAATATGGTCACAAATGCTTGTGTTTTCCCAGGGCCCAGCACACTTCTGTTGCGCCACTCTGCTGGCAGGCAACACCTCAAAATCTTGGTTTGTGACCATATATTGCAAGTGGACAAAGTTAAAACATGGACAAAGATGTTGAAAGTAACAGGAGATAAAGGTGAGGGGTGTGTTTTTAACTTTTAGCTCAAAAGAAAGCAGGAACTGCTCCACCACACAGACCCAGTGAGGTTGATGCCTCCATCAATGCTGACTAAAAGAAAGCTCCAAAGTCCATTTGAGCTCTCCTCCGAGACATCCAGACCATGCTTATACAAACAACTCCTATACTGTGACATCTCTCACTTCTTTGCTGGCATGGAATTAATCAAATAATTTACTTTGGTAACAGTTTTAACTATGGTTCTTATTAGGAGTAGAATCACAGATTCTACCAGGCACACTGACTAACAGTAGGCTAGTCCAAATAACATGTAGGGATCTCTGCCTGCAGAGGCCCATCAAAGTTTCATCTGCTCAGCTCAGTTGACTTTAATCAGAGCACATACTGTAGATTCACTGGCACAGATCTGAGCATGCAGAAATCCTTTTATGTTATTGCTTTTGGTTCTTGAAGTGTGTTCAATTGCCCTCATAGTTTCACTTTTTCACAATATGACTCAGCCGATGACATCTAAGTCTGCAAATGTATGTTTTGCAAGTTTTAATACATTTCACATCAAGTAAGTGTGCTTGTCATTGTGGCCAATTACATCTGTAAGCTTCCAGGAATTAGTCCACAGATTACAGATTTTCACCATGCAGATTAAAGAAGTGTCTATTATTCTCCCCGTGTCTTGCTCTATGCAAAGCAAGAGAACTTGTAATCCATAATGTAATATGTGACTTTGGGGGTTTGTGTAACTGTGTATGTGTGTATATATAGAGTGGTAATGTATGTGTGACTCTATATATGAAATCAAATCCCCACTTGCTCCATTAAGTCCATGATTATCTTTTGAGAGACAGGACCAAGCTTAGTTCTAACTCTGCTTGCCTTGATCAAAGACATACATGCACTCACATACAAAAATACAAGTGCTTGTGCACACAAATAATGACACCACAAGGACACAAAATAGTCTGCAACTGTAGTAAAGTCTGTTTGGATTTGATATTGTGTCTTTGTGCATTTTTGCATATGCACTTGCTGTGATTGTGTGTGTCTATGTAAGACTAGGGTCCTTCTGTCTGTCACCTCTAGAAAAAGGTTTTTTTTAAACCCCAGTCACCTCATCAAAGAGCAAGGGATTAAGGGGGAAGGTAAAAAATAGCCCACATGAAGAGAGGCGGATAAGACTCTTTAGCTGTGGGCTGATAAAAAAATCTGGCCCCTTCTTTTTTTTTTTATCCCCCCTTCATCCTACACTTATTTCCTTCTCAGCTTAAAGCATGTCATCACTATGCAGCAAAAAGCTTCAAGGTCCAAATTGTGCTTTATTACTGTATTTGAAATCAGCAATGCAATCCACTGAATCTGTCACATTTAGCAACAAAATCTTGTTACTACGCTCCAGCTGCCAATGTAATGCACACATCATGCTGGTTTATACAGGTGTCAAAACTATAAGTACACTGTATATAAAGGATTCTTCTTGGAATGTAAACAAATGCTAATACATTATTTTAGTATGAAGATGATATATGATGTGTTCTAAACAGAAACAAACTTTTCTTGCAGGAATATTTATCCAACCCTTAGCCCACTTGTGTGTGTCACTGACCTTGCATAATCTGGTTCATTCATGATAGAAATAATGCTTCTTAAATAGGCAATATCATTTACTGTGCCTTTGATCTATTGTAAATATAATATGGAATATGTATTGTGCAATACATCTATGTAAAACTTAGTTGTTGTCTTGGCATGTCATCTACAGGTGCTTCTTGGGTATTTACCCAGAGAAAGGCTCCAAATAAAAGAAGCAGTGTGGAGGTCTCAACTCACAACTCACTCACAGCAAACATCTGAGAAAACTGATCAAAATGTAGAAGTAATGTTTCAGGATGATCAATGTCTGACACCTACATAACCACATAGACTCACTCACACACTGTCACGATTTCTCCTGTGTTTCATGCATTGATGTTCACAAAAAAATAAAAAATAAAATAAAATTCATTACAGCAATAGTGGTGGGAGCATGTTTTTGTTGTTATTTTGTTTGTTATTTGTCATCAAAAGAATTGTTCATCCAAGTTTTTTTTTTTTTTTATCTTTCATCTCTTGTGATCTCTGTTCATTTGTTAAATAGTTGAACAACTGCATACTTCCACACTGAAACACTGAAAAGTTAAATCAGTTTTCCTTGTATTTTTATTAGATCAGATCCAAGATATGTTGTACAGATGTGGTTTTCACTACTTTTTTAAATCACTTTTTAAACAGTTACTCATCTGTATATGACTTTGTTCATGCTTTATTGTAAGAAGCTGCAAAAGGACATTGTTAACTGTTAATAAATTCCTAATAAAAGGATTTATTAGTCTTAAAGCATTAAATACTGACTTTTTATTATCCTATTGCTGTCATTAGACATCCTGATAACATATTTAAGTGTGCATAAATATCTTACAAGCCAAAAAGGTGTTTTATATCATTATTAACACTCATTAAGTCATATTATCATATTACTAAGTCATTAATTAACATATTATTGAGGTTAGTAAGGCACATAACTCAACATGTTCCTAATAAGGAATAATAAATGTGTTAATCATGCCCCCCATATGTTTTATTTATGTTTATAAGCATGAGGTTTGGGAATGGCTCAACTGTTTTTGACGTGGAATTAAAAATAAAGGGTTGCAAAAAACACTTTAGACACAAATTAATTTTGAAAGACTTCGGACATGTTTATTAGTGAAATATTCAGACACATCCTCATGATTTCCTTGTTGATATCCTAGTCTATCCAGAATGTACAGTGAATGTCTATTATTGTGCCTTAGTTTTAATTGACTGAATCTAGAATTGTAATCAGCCCTATAGTGAAGTACTGTGCTCCTTTGAAGCTACTAAAAACCCATGTAAATGAATAAAATCTTTTTTAAGACAGGTAAAACCTTGATTTTATCCTCGATTTTATCCCACACTGTTTAGGCCTTCGGACATTTATGATAACCTGAGAGAGAAATGAAAGCAGATCCAAAGAGGACAGTCTGTATTCAGCTTTATAGTGTGTGATAGGTAGAAGCGGGAGCAGATGGCAGAATGAGATTTCTTTTTTTTACATGAAGATTTAAGTCTCTGGGGAGAAAGAGAAAGGGTGTCACATCTGCAGGATGTGTGGTGATAAGACTGTCAAGCTTCTCTAGGAAATCACAGTAGGCCTGAAATAATAGGACGGAAAAACAAGAAATAACGGACAACAAGTATCAGGAATATGAATTGTAAGTGCTCCTTGTGTAAATTAATACATTTTGCATAGTTAATTGTTGTGAATGGAAAACACTGTGACTGGAAAAGTGACTTTTAGAAGGTGGTGTATGCATATCACAAGCAGAGATCTAGGGATATGTATGATGTTGTCCCTCTTCTGGGCAGAGGGATTTACCTTATATTGTCCTAACAATAGACTCAGATAGGCATCAGCACACATCTCTCAGAGCAAGAATATAACCAATCGCATTAGAGTTTCATGTGTGGTTTCCAGTGAGCACAGGAGACTTTTGTTCCTTGACTTTAGCCATTCAAGGCAGTGCTTTCTCCTGTGCAAAAAAACCCTGTAAAGCATGTAACCCATAAGCTTTCATGGGATGGATAAGTGAAATGAATGAGTATAGTTAAAACATCATGAGCCAGTATTAACTGGGCAACTGCAACTACAAATATGATGCTAAACTACTAAAGTGACAGTACTGTCTAGCACTGATGCAACAAGCATGTTCATAAGGGGTCTATGAGTATTAAAGAAGAAGTAAATAGAAGTATGAAGATCCTGTATTGTAATTGTCACTTAAAAGTGGAAAGTACACAATATAAATGTTAGCAAAATGTACTTACCAACACACTACAACACCCCTGACAACAACCTTAAGGCTTATTGGATGCCAAAACACCCCACCATGATTATAATACATTACAGTTTATTAGTATGTATGCATGAGGTGAGATTATACAACTCTGGATATAAGTAATTAAGACTGTGGAAAGTTATCAGTCAACAAGCATATTTTTCATGAGCATCAAGAGGCAAATAATAGAATATCTGACAAGATCAGAGCAGCAAGGAGGATTCTGCAGGGACAAGATTTTCTTTTCCTTTATTAAACACATAATGAATTTTAAATCAAGAAAGTTGGGGTGGTAGGAGGCGCTGCAGCAACAAATGATGACGGAACTTGTGTATCAGTCAGAATGATAGCGTGGGCTTAACCTGAACAAATGCCCTTGCTGTTGCAACATCTGTACTTTGTTCACCATAGTGACAGTAATAAAAACCTAATAAAAAGTTGAGCTCCTGGAGTCATAGTTTGGTTTGGTTTATGCCCAAAAACTAATCATGTCAAACCATAAAAGATTGGGTTAGAGGACTTTTGTTGTCATGGTTACAATAATAAAACATGGGTTTTGGTTATGAAAGACTCACAGATAAAAGAAACAGCATAGACTAGAAACAAACTCATGTCTCTTGAGTGAACAACCTGTGTTTTGTTAACCCAGGTATCCACTCCAGCTACTTCACATGGAAATTGAAGCTCTTCCCAGTATGTAATAAAGGTATTTTCAACAAACACAAAGTATCTGCACAAAGTCAGGACACAGAGGCAAATATGAATGCAAGATATGGGAATATTTCTACTTGAACAAAATTTTCATGCAATGCTGTGTTGTGAATCTCTATCAGTATTGATCCTCTGCTGCCATCAACAAAAATTAGAAAACACAGAAACGCAGAAAGTTTTTATTGTCATTGGAGAGAACATAAAATGTAATGACTGGTAGCTACTCAAGTGATGCATTTCAAACATAAAACACAGACCACAAGACACTTAGGAGAGATTAATGGATGAAAATATTCAGTAAAAGATAAAATGATGATAAACAATAAATCAGGGGTGTCCAAAGTTTTTTTTAGTGAGGGCTAAATACAAAAAAATAAACAAAGGACTGGGCCGCACACAAGACAACTTGACACATGAATACTGTGGGCATTTCTAACTGACCAATAATGTGGAGAACATTGCACTCAGTGGGAGCAGTGATGCTGTCCTTTGGATTGAAGGATGAATGACATGTCAGGAGAAAGTTTGGTGGTTGAGACACGAAGCACTTCACAGAGATAGCTATCAGGAAGAAAGCTTGAAATTCTCTGTGGTATAGTCCTCTAGCTCGAAAAATGTTGACAGTTTTTACAACAGTGTTCATCACATCGCCCAGCTGGACAGTCTTGGCACACAGTGCTTCTTGGTGGATTATACAGTTCATCCTAACAGCCTCACCTCCGCTCTCTTTTACCTTGGTGCACACCATCGACTCCATTCCTTTGCGCTCGCCCGTCATGGCCGGAGCTCCATCCGTTGTTACTCCACAGAGCTTGTCCCATTTAAGCCCCATCTTTTCAACGGCCTCTGACACAGCTTCAAAAATATCTCTACCAGTTGTTGTGCCTTTTAGGCTCATCATATCAAGCAGCTCCTCTGTACAGCAAAAATGATCATCTACACCCCGCAAAAAAATTAACAGCTACGCGGTATCAAAAGCACAAGCTTTGTCTCTCAGCTGAAGTTTCAAGTTAGCTGACAAGTCCTCGATTCTCTGCACCACTGTATTTCTGGATAAGCTTACATTTTTGAAATCCTGCACTTTTTCCGGGCACATTATTTCTGTGACTTTGAAGAGGCACTGCTTTATGAAATCACCATCTGAGAACGGTTGGCTGGGCGAATAGTTTAGTGACTTCATAGCTTGCTGTTGTGGCATTTTCCTGTATTTTGTTAGCACGAAAAAAACTCTTGTTGAGCTTGCAGGCTAGCTGCCATTTGCTTGAATTTCTTTGTTCGTTCGGCACCGGTGTACGCTGTGTAGCTCTGATGCTTGGACATTATACTCTTTCATCACAGCAACATCTTCATTGCAAATCAAACAGACACATTTTCCGTTGATTTCTTTGAAGAAATATTCATTTTCCCACCGTGTTTTAAGTCTTCTGCACTTATTTTGCGTTTCTTCGGTGCTGCCATTTCTGGTGACTGGCGCTAAAAGTTTTCCTTGCTTAATTTTGTTTATTGGAGAAGCACCGTTTTTGTGGCTGGCTCCATCTAGTGTTGAAACTGAGAAGTACAACAGAGTTGAGCTCAAGCGTTTTGTGCGGGCCATATTCAATTATATTTTCAGCCTGCGGGCCAATAAAAACTGGACCGCAGACTGCAGGCCCTGCAATAGATAGTCAGTAAAAAATGTAATTTGAAGTACAGCATAGTGCAATCACAGCAGAATGGGCAATAGCCAACAAAGTTCCATTAACTAGGGAAAAAAAAAACTAGCTATCTTTTTTTACATTCTTGACAACTCTTTGTAGAGCCTGATTGTCTGTGTCAGTGCAGCCTGCCTACGATACCAAAATGCAGTATGTTATGATGCTCACCACTGTTGCACGGTAGAATGCCACCAGCACTTGCCCTTGTCTTGTTTCTCCTGAGCACTCAGAGGAAGTGTAGTCTTTGTTGCACTCTTCTCACAGTCCCCGTGGAGTTGTGTGATCAGGAGGAGTCGTCTGTTAAGTCGACTCCTCGCAGTTTAAAAGTCTGCACCCTTTTCCTAAATGCTCTATTTATGCAGAGAGATGCTGTGCTTCCTCCTGAAGTCTATTATCAACTCTTTAGTCTTCTTGATGCAGTGTCAGGTTATTCACCAGCAGACACCACTTTGACAGTCTCCTTATCTCTATCTGTCTCTGCATGCAACTCATCCACCCCATGATGAGTCCAGCAACAGTTGTGTTGTCAGCAAATACAATGATGGTGTTGGACAAGTGAAATGGTGTGCAGGGTAGACAATGGACAGTGAACCTGATTCAGTATGCAGCTCTTAGAGTATCTGGTGCTAAGAGTGACAGATGGTGGAAATTTAAGAACCAATTTTGATGCTTTGGGGAAGATCTGTGAGGACTTGTTTAATCCAAGGAGGGAGAGGTCTATGTCAAGTAGTTTACCAATGAGGATGACTGGGATGATTGCTGTAGGCAATGATCAAATGCCATACAGTCTTATCAAATCAATCCTGTAGTTGAGATTATGCACCCACGTCTCAAACCAATGATTTTGGTGGGTTTCCTTATTGTTCTTCTGAGAGAGGTGTATACAGGAAAAAGAAACAATTACAGGTGCCCGGACTGGCTAAGTATGGGAGTGTAACACAAAAAATTTCAATGTTAGAGAAAACATGGTCCCCAATATTTCTTCTGCTTCTCTGCACTTTAGACATGCTTGGTAAAAATCCCTTGTTATTATGGGTACTCCATTGGGGTGTGATCTCTGCTGTTATTTACAATGGCTAGTAAGTGCTAGTAAGCCTGTAGAGCTGCCAGGCATCCCAATTCCTGCTTCTGCTCACCTCCTCTGTCTCCGTCTCTACCAGCCAATGATCCGCAGTGTCTCTGTCCACTGTGATGGTGTGAGCCCTCTGAGAGTTGTTTGAAATTCAGAAGTTAGTATATCCAATATCGATCACTCTTGTTAGCTATACACATCATTTAAGTTTGAGAGATGTTGATGTATAATGCAAACACTTTTAGACCTGTTCTTGAAGGTTGTGAGAAAGTCACTGAAAATCTTGGTTTTTGAAAGCTGGGTAATTTTCAACATACATGATTGTCCACTTTCAAACATGGCTGATTAATTGGTCACTTCAGGAATGACCTACTAATGTGCAGATGAAATAGCATAGCATTAAACCCATCTTGTAAAGTTGCCGTACGATATTGTGAGGTTAGTCAGGTTTGATCAAGAGATTGTTCGTTAAAGTCTGGATCCTTATCTGCAGCCCTAACACAACAAAACCTCAAAGTGAGTGTGAGAGCAAAGAAAATCACACTCCGGAGAGCAGAGCTCCGCTGCAAGCTGACGACCTAAAGAGCAGTTAAAAGTTAGAGGTGGCTGCAAGTGGAAGCAGCGGTATCACCACTGTCATGATCTCACTCTGAGTGAGAGTGAAGAAACACAGACACGGGATGGAGATTTAATGTGAGCTGAACTTTCCAGTCTGACTGTTCCATATACACTTGGCTTCAGTGTAAAAGAGGCCTGGGGGACAAGCTTGGACAGATATACGCTTTATCCAATTGTCAGGTCGAGAAAAGGGAAATAAACATGGCACATTAAGAAATTAAGAAAAGATCTTCACACACACTAATTCATACAGGTAGAGAGCCAGAAAGTGTGTGTATGTCTGCAAATCTGTCCTCTCCATGTGGAGAATGAATTGTTTCTGTAGCTACTGAAGCAGAGAGGCTGGCAAGGTGAGGTAAAAAAAAAGAACAGTTTCTCCTCATAGATCTATTCAGCTTAACAACATAAACCCACATTCATACACACACACACACACACACACACACACACACACACACACACGGTTACCCACACATAAACATGATCTTCATTTTGATCAGCAGAGCTGAAGAAGCAGCCTCCATCTTCATTAGCTGCTAAAGTTTAAGATGGCGTGAAGGTGAGAGAGAGATGAGATTTGTGTGTGTGTGTGTGTGTGTGTGTGTGTGTGTGCTTGCATGTGTGTCAGTGTGTTTGCATGTGTCTTTGTGTTGTTTTCAGCCTGCACAGTTTCCATCTCTTAGTTGTCTGCATCTGCATCTCATTCTTTCAGAATCCTTTAAGAGGCTTTCACGCCAATCACTCCCTCTCTGTTAGAACGTCTGTGTGTCAGTCTCTGCCATTTTCCTCAAGTCAAAAACAAATCTGCAAAGAGACTCAGGGTGAGAATTTGATTTTTTCTTCTTTTCCCCACCAACACTCAATATGCTGGTTGACATCCAAAGTTGAGATGTTAAAATCTCAGGTGAACATGCAAACAAACATTGATAACATTATTTCTGTAACACAACAAACACAACAGGTCAACACTCACACATCTACCAATAGGTGCACACTTTTTTTATCCAAAGTACTATACAGGCTCCCATTAGACTGTTTACCTGCAGTGTTTTGTGAGTAAAAAGCTAAAAGACCCCAAAGACTCAGTGGCAGCCAATTGTTATAATGAGGCCACTGCGACGGCTCAGAGAACAGAGCTGTTATTTGTCTGAATCTGTGACATTTGAAGGTGGATTTTCCTTTCAGATTGTAGCTGCTGGTGGGAAACAAAAGTGGTTAGAAGGTTAAGTTGCAGGTACAGGTGTTTAGAATAAATCACAGTTGCAGAAATTACAAATTTTACAGCAATGTACTTTACTCAAATAAAATCTGAAGAAATAAAACAACAACTAAAAAAAAAACAAATAAAGTCCAGCTCCAAAATATAAACCAAGGAATAAAACAAAGCAATGTAGCATTTTCTCTATGTGGAAATATAATCAAGACTTCAAATAAGGGAACTAGCAAAAATGAATCAATGAATGAATCTATCCAACGAAGTCCAGAAGGAATTGAACCCTCATCTCAATGTATCACCATTGCAGGACTGGGAGTTCTACACTATTTTGTGGAATACATTATACATATATCTCCTTTGTCTGACTTATGGTAGTTTCTACATGTATCTGAAATTAGTGCTACAGCGAGTCCATCACTCAACAGTCCCATATCAACCTCTGCTACAGCGACTTATAAAAGACCTATCAAGCACTGATGTACAATCAGAATGGCTCTACATTTTCATGCTTTCACAGCATGATACATTTTATTATCCAATCATAATTACTTGGACAGGAAGATAATTAGTATTTTTTCTGAAAATATGATGTAAGTGGCACCTATATGTTGACGTTTCAGTTTTCACTTAAGTGCCTGCACCAGTCTTATCCACATTTTGCAGCACTGTTTTGAATATTTTGAACACGCTTGCAGACAGGTGGACCAATATTTATGCGTCCTCAAAAAGTTTCTCAAGGACTGTAAAAGTGAAGCAAGAGTGGGGAAAGTAATTCATGAGGTTATCTACCATTTTCCAAATACACAAAATATGACTTGCAGCCCTCAGTAACCACCAACCTCAATGACTTTGAACGCCTAAGTTGAACTGGACTGCTGCTTACAAACAATCAAACATTTTTTTTTTTTGCCGATTATAGTTTTGACAGGCAGTATTGTTTTTAGTCTCACCTTTACTTTTCTTAAACTTATTCCACCAGTATCCACTTCCAAGTCTTCCACATGAGCAGACTGTTAGTGTGACAGTTGTTACCTGCAGCATCTAGTCCATGCAGTACAATGTGGCACAACTGTGATGGATTGATCTGCAGTGTGTGAGGCTAATATGTGTGGTGTGTGTGTGTGTGTGTGTGTGTGTGTATGTGTGTGTGTGTTTGTGTGTGTGTTGGAGCCTCAGGGAAGTCTGGAAGTCTGTGATCAGTCTTTATGATGGTTATGGCTGTTAACTTTATGACCTCACAGAGGACAAACACACCAAATTATCACTCTCTCTCTCTCTCACACACACACACACACACACTCACACACACACACACATAGTTGTCCACACACACTGACACACTCACAAATCTACATGTTCTCCATCAGACACTGACATGTGCGGTGGTGTGTATTTTACGGGACAAACAGGACATTATGTTGACTAATCTTTGGGGACACTGGTGCAGACAAATGACTGCTGATCTGAAGGATGAGACACATCCCTTAAAAGGATTCATGAGTAGATTGAGTCAGAACTCTTCACTCAAAATGTCATGCTACAGAGAAACAGACAAATTAGATTTCAAATTACTTCTCAGACACATTAGTGATGCATCACTGCATGATCCTTTAAAAAACAGCAACAGCGAGCATCAGACAATTTAATGTACATTATAGTCATTTATTTTAAAGTGATATTGTATCATACATGTTACTGATATATCAATTATGCTATAATCAATATAGCATATACAGCATGGTGTCTGGTTAGTGTTACAATTAACTTGTTTCAAGAATTTACTTTCATCACTTACATTTCCTGGTATTCACCAGTAGTACTGGTGATTCATGAATCTTATTCTTTAAAGCTGATCCAATATTTTGCCAGAAGGATGAGTTAAAGCGAACATTACATAGTGAATATAAAAATTCAGAATCACCTTGTTATTTAAGCCTGACTGTAACATTTTCACCTTTAGTCAATTTTGTCAAGTGAGGAGTTACAGGAACAAGACACATATTAGGAACAATTTACTGCAAGTAGAATCAAAATTAAAAGTACTGGCTTGTGATGTTAATAACACTAATATGCTCATTAAAATGCAATGCTCTGCTTGGAAACCTTGTGTCGTGACATACATCTGGAAGCTGGTTTTACACAGAAAACTCAACAGGGCTCCTTGCAGGTCGGTAATGTGACAAAAAGTTGACCCAGGTGTTGACCCACCCTCCAAGTTCACCAGACATCTATCTGATTGAGAGTTAGATCCATGGAGGCTCCACTCCACAACACCAAGGTCGTAAAGAATCTGCTACCAATGTCCTGGTGGTTGACTATAGATTCATCAACACAAGAACAATCTATAGTCAGCCAATTGCTGCTGCTTTTTTCTTGTTTGATAAAAGCAGTGATTATGAGGGAAAGTTATAGCTTCACAGCTATGTGCAAATGATTTTTATGGATGGGTTAAAGGTTAGAGAAATGTCCCATATGTGACAAATAAATAGTAAATGTTAAGCAACTAAAACACATTTTTGTGGTCAGGAAAACTGCTCATACAGTTTGACAGATATTCATATGACCATTCTCTGCAAGAAACTGACATCTGACAACTGCATGCCCACCCTCCCAACACTTACTCTCTGTCTCACATCATGAAGGGCAAATTAAACATGGAATCGTCAATAGTGTCGTGATTCCAAAGGCGGCTGGCATGGTTCGAAAATTAGGAGACCAAATTACCCACATTGGTGTTTTCACTCATGCTGTCTAATGTACTCTAATTCTACCTGAGCAGAAGTCTAACAAGCCAAATTGACGAAAGACTCACATCTGGATGTGCACGGCCTTTAATCCCATACAGGGTTTCAATTCATATGCACAGTATGTATGCATCGTCTATGCTATGAATGCTGCACACAGCCTGGTTTTAACAGGTGAGAAGGAAACGTGAAAAGGAAATCTACTAACTGGTAGCAAGATGTCATATTTACTTAATATCCCTGCAACAACACTGCTGCTGGTGAGTAAATTACACCACCTTACATGATCTCAAAAACACAAATCAGCAATCACTGCCCGAGCTTCCTTAATAACACCAGAACAAAGGTGTATTCTCAGCTTTGAATTAGTAAAATCTGATAAATGATTAAAAAGCCTTCTTCACAAGATATCAGATAAGTAGGAGGTCAAATGGAGTTTCAGGTTATTGACAAAGCAGAAGAAATGCTGTCTTTTTTTTTTATATACCAGTGTGATTCCACTGACCTCCACTGCCAAAAGGCTTGAATTAGTGTGACACAGGCATTTCATCAAATAGGATTTTCCATGAGCAGTGGGCAAACACAGCCTGAATGTGACTCATACAGGAGAAGCATGAGTAGAGTTTCCCATCCTCTTTGTCATTTTCTGTATCTCATTTGTTCAGCTTTCTTTTATTCTGTCTATTGCTCTCTCTCTCTCTCTCTCTCTCTCTTCTCTCTCCTCTCTCTGGCATCTCAGTCTTTTTTTGTGTTGAGTCGCAACACTGATACTATTACCAGAAGTATTGTAGTCTGAAAAATATCCTTTTAAATTTCAGTCATCATATTGAAATACAAAAATTGTTACTTTTGCCTAATTTTCAGGCATACAAGTGGTGTAACTCTGTGCATGACATGTCCACCACTTTTCTCCAGCCTAAGGTATAGCTTCAACTATGGGATGTATTACCATGAAATCAGGGTTTACATATTTAATTTGAACAGAGTATTCATTTGTGACCAACTAATAGAACATTGTGTCTCTTTTTCTTTTTTGTTATCTTTCTCTTTAATATAATAAAATGTCTCTGCTGGGTAATCTCAGAAGTGTAGTGCAGCTTAGCAACCTGCAGGGAACACCACATATCAGCAGTCAGGTGTTAGCTTGTAGCTTGTAGACCTCAACACAGGAGGGAATCTAACTTTTAAGTTTGCATGTTCAGTATACTTAGTGGCAGCCTCACACACTCCAAGTTCTTCTGATGCATACACAGTGCAGTTAGTGGATCATTTTTTGCTTTCACCTGCTGTGTACCGTCTTGCACTGGCGGCCTATATATCAACCATACATGTATTGAGTTTCGCAAGATGAAATGATTGCATGAAAAACAGAAGTGAAGGGTGCAATTACAATGAAGACGAAAAGTTACATTGTCATTTATACTATAGAAGCAATACACTGTATCCATAACAGATAAGAGATCTATGTCAGATGATTCATTCATTCAGGCGGAGTGCTTCTGTTTCTCTCTGTCATACAATCAATATGATGTTTTTTCATTCTGTTGCAAGCTGCATGCTGTTAGAGAGAGACAGTTATTGAAGATTCCTAAACAAAAGTATAATGTCACTCCAAGACCAAGGAAAATTGGCATTTCTCAAATATGACGAGTTGATTGTGCTCCCTCCACACACAGCTTCATCTGAGAAGTAACATTGCTACTCTCAGGTTTCTCTGCATATATTCTTGTATCTTTTGGGTTTTTATTCATTTATTTATTTACTTGTCTTTTTATGGCCTTGGACTATTTGTGGTAACTTTGGTCTACAGCCTCCAGCTCCATAGTATTTTCTGCCGTTCTCTAATCCTGATCTAATGCTGACAGATTTCATAAGTTTAAAACAGAACAACAGTCTGTGTTGATAACCAACTTTCTAAGGGCAATGGTTTTTCACTGCTTCACCTCATTATCCATAGTCTACCTAAACAATTTGAAAATTTTATTGATTACCTTGTTATGTTCCCTACTGATTTTTCAGTAATTGGTTTGAGTGAAACCTGGTTAAACAGTGAGAAAGTATCAATGTTTTCTATCAGTGGCTATAATCACTATCCTTGCTTTTGGTCAAATTGAGGCGTAGGCAGTGTATCCCTCTTTCTTAAAGATGATTTTCAAACTTTCCTTCACCGTAATGGTCTTGTTGCTTTAATTGGCTATGGAACCAAGGCTGTCTTTTGAGAGGTGGTTGAGCCTTTCTTTAAAAATAAGATTATTGTTGGCTGTATCTATAGGCCACCTAATTGTAATATAAACTGTTTTATTGGCCCATTTATATACCACTCGAATAAAATCTTGAATGAGAACAAAACATGCTATATTATGGGTGATTTTAACATCAGCCTGCTTAACAGTCAATAATACCAATTTATGGACCATCTTAATGCCTCATCCTACTTTCATTTCATAACAAGAGCAACAAGAATTGCAGCCACAAAGGAAACACTGATTAACAGTATATTTACAAATTACTTTTGCGCTTCTGGGATTTCTGGTATTTTATACTGTGATTTATAAGATCATCTTCCAGTGTTTTATCTTGCACCACATTTTTTAAGGAGAATACTGTTAATGAGATTTTTCTCCAAAATTTTAACAACAGATTAACAAATTCATTGATAGATTATCCATGGTTACTTGGTCTGCTGTTGAAGAAGAACATGATTTTCAAGTTGCTTGTGATATCTTCCGCTCTGTATTTTTTAAAATCTTCGATGAAACTTTTCCTTTCCAAAGAAAAAGAGAAGCCTCTAACCTGAGTAAATCATGCTGGCTTTAAGCATTCAATTGCAAAAAAGCAAAAACTATATAGAGACTATCTTACTAATTTCACTCCACTATTTTTGAAAAGATACACAACATATAGAAATAAATTAAATCACTTGCTGAGGTAAACTAAACATAAGTTTTATGAGGTTAAATTTACCAGTTCTCAGAAAGATATAAAAAATGTAATTATGAATAATAATATAAAAAAAAAACAAACAACTACACTAACTTCCAAAGAGAATTCAAAGCAGTGGGTAAATCATGTTTTGATTCTTGTGAAATAGCAAATGAATTCAATTTCTTTGTGAATATTGGTCACTCACTAGCAGATAAAATGCCAGAGATCCCCCTGCCCACCACTGGGATAAAGAGCCTTTCCTCCTCTTTTGTATTTCATCCTGTCTCTAAGACTGAGCTTCCTGATATTGCCATAACCTCAAATCGGCAGCACCAGGTTATGATGAACTGAAATCTTCAGTACTTAAAAAATGCTTTCCATACATCTCCAAACTACTCTTTCATGTTTTAAATGGAACTTGTGTATGTCCTGATCAATTCAAACAGGCTAAACTAATCCCTCTTTTTAAGGCTGATGATCCGTCTTTATTTTCCGACTTATAGACGAATATCCATACTACCCTGTTTTTCCAAGATTTTGAAAAGACTAGCTTATAATTGTCTGATTATATATCTCAATAATAATAATAATGTCCTTTATCCCCATCAGTATTTATTCAGAGAGAAACACTTATGGATAACATCATCAAAGCCCGAGACAATAAGGAAATCACAATTGGAGTATTTGTTGACTATCAAAGGCATTTAATACAGTTGACTGTGCCATACTATTACAGAAACTCTCTCTTTATGGCCTAGGTAGTATTGAATTGTTATGGTTTGAAAGTTATCTATCAGGCAGGAAACAATATGTATTATGGAATAACTCATTATCTGATTACGGGTTAATTTCTTGTGGCGTGCCTCAAGGATCAATTCTTGGGCCATTATTATTTCTTATTTATATAAATGACTTGTACATGACCTCATCAAAAGCATTTTTCATTTTGTTGTTTGCTTATGATTCCAACATTTTTTTATCTGGTAAAGATGGGCATAATTTATTGGAAATGAACATAGAATTGATGGAACAACTCAACAACTGGTTTAAAGCCAATAAGATAACATTCAACATATAAAAAAGTTCATACATGATGTTTATGCCCAGAACCCATCAAATAATAAACACTTCCCCTAATGTACATATAGCAAATAATGTTTTAGAACTGGTTACAGTCACTAAATTTCATTTTGCATTCTTATAGATGAAAATATCTGTTGGCAAAATCATATAACATTTGTTTCTAACAAGATAGCGCAAAAATGTTGGAATCAACAGAAGAATACGACATCTGGTAACTAGAAAATCATTCTTATTTTTTATTACACATTGATATCTTTTTCAAAACTTGTTTAATTTCAACATTCAAATTCATACCTACCATACAAGGTCAGCCAATCATCTCCACCCCACCTTTCCTAGGATAACATTTTCCAGATTTTCAGTTAGATACAGAGGTCCTCTCTGCTAGAACCATTTACCAGATCATATTAGAAATTCCTCCACCTTAAAGTCTTTTAAGAAATTACCTAAATTGTTCTTGTTGGATCAATTAAGCAACACAGCTACATAACTGCTGTGTTTTTGTTCAGCTTTTCTATATATTTGTCTGCTTTTAATTTTTTTTTTCATGTTGTTTGCCTCATTATAGGGGAGCCACCCAACAAGCCCTAATGGGTTTTTTTTTGGCTCCACCTGCACATTACTGTTTTTGTTTGTTATTGATTTACTTTTTCCCAAACAATTCTATATATTTTTGTACATTTTTTGGTACTATGTATTTTCTTTTATTTTACTGATTAAACTAAACTAAACTAATCATAAGCTGTATTTGTGATTGAAAATAATTTTGTATGCTTTTAATGATCAGTTGTTCAGACAGTTCAGTTCAGACTATGACAGCAAACGTTATCTTGGATTAAATTGTCAGTAGGCAGTTAAATATAGACTTTGAGAGAATCAAGTGGCACCAGAGGATGATCATCTGGTCCAGACTTTCAAAAATTCATGGTCAAACCCAAGAAGACCTGGGAAGACCTGGGTTGCCTTAGAATCTAAGGCAACTAACCCTGAGGCCCTGAAACGAGCCACTGAACCTTAACCCAGGCCCATTGATTACTTGAAAACTGGACTTGAACCCATGCAAAACTGTCAAATTTAAGACCTGGCCCAGAACTCAACCTGGCCAGGGCCACTTCCACTACACTGCGATGGATCACTGATTATGGAACATATGAATCTGATCTCAGATCCTTGTGTTTGTGCAGGCCTATAAAGACCAATAATCAGCATTAATAGCATTATTTCTTTGGAAACATACTAAAGCTGCACTAATTATTATTTAATATATTTATATAAATTAGGCCTCAACTGCATTTATTATGATTGTGCATTACATGAAATATTCATTAATCACTTGTTTGTTTCTCATGTGCAATTCTATGATGTGTCCTGAAGTTGCCCCTAAAAATTGCCTGGGGGTCATCAACCGTTTTGTGTACTCTGAGCACAGTTTTAATTGTTGGTGGAAATAGTTCAGTGTTTTTAGCTGTCTCAGAAGCTGAGCAGCTCATTTTTATGCATTGGGATACAATACAATTGTGTTTCATCTGTGTACCAGTCATAGAATGTGGTGGTGTTGATACACAGACACAGACAGGAGCTTAGTCATAGGTGTTAGATCCCCTCTACCTTATATCTGACTGTGTTCAGGTATGAGGCAGGTTTAGATTAAATTTCTTTAGATCAGAGGTGTCAAACTCATTCCATAAAGGGCCGTGTGGCTTCAGGTGTTTGTTCCAACCAGTCAAGATCACACAGTTTGACCAATCAACTGTGTGAAGACCAAAGAACTGTGTGAGATCAGTTGATTAAATGAATCAAGTCTGTTGTGCTGCTGCTAGGTTGGAACAAAAACCTGCAGCCAAATGGCCCTTTGTGGAATGAGTTTGACACCTCTGCTTTAGATTATGTATTTTTTTTCGTGCAGACAGGTTGCTTGTGAGCTGTGTATTAAAAAACAAATTGTCCATCTCCCTTAAAACTGCTCCCCAGATATCAAAACACTAGAGTCCAGCAAAATGTCAGTGTTGGTGTAGCTTGCCAAACTGTAAATATGAAACAAAATGCCTGTTTTTATCCTCTGTTTTTGCAGCCTTGAAAATGAAGTCATTACTCTGAAACAAAAGACTCAAAAAATCAAAAAATAGAAAATAAAATGGTGCACCACACAGAGTTACTCCAGCTGGGAGTATCATGGGAACCTAATATTCTGTGCAAGTGTCTTTAAAAATGTCCAGTAAGTGTTAATAATATGCTCTGGGTTAAAGAGAACAGATGGGCAAAGAAACAAATCTTACTATCTTTGGAGGTAGCCTATGAAAATCTAAATAAGCAACTGTCACTGTGGTCACCAGTGGCAATTATTTGCAACTGTTTCTCCTGTGATCTGTATAACTGACTGGATATCAGCTGCAATCAAAGACAGTGAGACCCAGATCAGGTAAGAAAGTGGCCTCCATTCACCCACATCTCTTATCACATCCACAGTCATCAGTCACTCCTCTGGACTTGTCCACTTGCACAAGACCCAATTTTTTAGGGTAAAAAGCCAAAAGCTGCTGAGTTCCAGCAGTGGCGGTGCTTAGCGCTCACAGCACTGGAGCAATTCAGAGCACAGCAGGAGGCCTCCCTTTCCACATTCCTCTCTGGACCAGAGTAACGGGTGTTTCTGCAGGCAGATGCTGATTAGTGATTTCTGGCAGGGCTGCAGCACTGGAGTGTGGTTGTTTGTTACCCTGCCCAGAGACCGCCCACCTGCTTGCAACTGGCCAGTGTGTGTGTTCCTTCTAATCAGGAAACTCTCTTTCCACCTAGCTGTCTGTCACTTTAGCGTCTCCATTTGGACCACAGCTGCTGCATATATAAACATTCACCTTTACAAACTAATGTTAGGTTCACATTCACATCTCTGTGTTCCTTTCTGTCACTCTGTTTCTTTTTCCTTTGGATTACAGTAATGAAAACATTTAAAAGATGCTCAACTACTCATTTCACAAACAGCATTGTGACAACTTTGTTTACAGTTAGAGTTGCATGTAATTATACATCAGTAATGATTTCTCATTTAATTGATGTCTTTTTCTTCCAATTTTCTAGTGAAGCTTGGGCTGTTTTTTTTTGTGCAGTCATCTATCAATGTCATCATTAATCAGGTTTGAGATTATGAGCACAGGTCCAGAACTGAAGCAAAATAATTAGGAAGGCCATAGATTGTACAGTAGAGTGAGGTAACCACCTTCAGATCAAATTATCTTACTGTTTTTTCATATTTCATTCACATACAATGAGAATAATTTTGATACAAAGCACACATGGACAAAAAGAACCAGGCATTGAGTGACATTAGAATTTAATCACTAATTTGTAAGGGATTCAGTGTAATCAGTAACATAATTTAATTCATGTTATCTGATCATGTTTCCTGTTTAAATGTCTTTTTCTGACAATCAATCTCAGTAAAAGTTGACCCAGAGCTTGTTGTTTTTCTCCCTTGTCTTTAATGCTGCTCTAATTGTTTTTGTAATGTTTACAATTTAAAACACAGAACTACCCGTAGTTCTCTCTCTGCTCTGTGGAGCTCTTTAATTCCCATTTATCCATTTTGGCATTTATAATCTAGGACTTTACTCTTTCTGGTTCCATCGTGTTCTCATCAACCTTGTTTTTCCTTCTACAGCAGGTAGCTGTTTTCAGTGAAAAAGCTCTGATCAATCAACTGCATGCTACCTGCCCAGCAGACAAAGTTTGCAACTAGCAGTCCAACACAATGTTGGATTAAAAAGACGATATTGTCCTCTGAGGCTGGCAAAGATCAAAAGAGAGAGTATATTGGATTTTTGTGTTTAAATTATAATTAATTCTAACTCTGACGTGTATCATCTTGATGTGTAAACAAGCTTTTGCATAAAGTATTTTTTTTTTAAATTAGTTGTATTAGGAAAGGATTAGCTGCTAAAAGAAAAAGTAAATCCATGCAGAAAACAACAAATTACTTGTTGCTGAAGCAGCTACACCTATAAAAAAATGGAGCTTATTTTCATACATTTGATCATTGTCTCAGATAGTTGTGAAAAGACTGTGCTTGTTTACAACTTGCCTGACTCAAAAGTCAAACAGTTCAGCCTGTATCGAGACCACTTTGATTAGTTAAAACCTAAAGCAGATTGAGCAGATTATTGCATGCCAATCAAAGCACATAGGGAAACAGAGGCTGTAATCTATGATGGATGTTTATATTGGACAGTTTGAATTATAATTTTACTATTTATTGTTGTTGTCTCTTTAACTTTGACTGACCCACAGGCTGGTTTGAAACTTGTTTGATCATCTGACTGTTGCCTCCTATAGATTTCTATGCAATCTAATTCAATGAGAACAACCTGCTAAAAATATAAATGCATTATGCAAGCTGTACACCTATAATTGTATTACATCGTCATAAGGAAACTGTTTATGCATACCAATTTTTATCCAGTAGTTCTGAAATATTTCTATTGTTTCACAAACAGTCCCCTCACATCTGAACAAATGCCCTTGGGATGATACTCAGATTTTAACAGATTCTTGTCCACAGAGTACCCCGAGGATGAGCATTTCCTCCTTTCTCTATTTACCATTCAGGAATGGTTCCGGTCTTGTAGGTCATTATAGGGTGTTTGTTTGACAGAGTTGGTTCTAAGTGTTACATAGAGTGGATATGGTACAACAGCATGGAAAATTGAAATATTGTTTGGCTACGCCCTGACCTTGTCAGAAAATTCAGTCTGTTGAAGAAGTGGCCTGTGATTCACTCCACTACGAAGAGCACACTGTCCATGTTTTTCAGCTTTTGCAAGTGTTACCAGCACCAGACCTAGGGGAAATCTGGACCGGCAGCAAGAGTTACACAGGCTAGGAAGCACTGTGTAGCCAATATACATAAAATAGGTTGTGACTGTGGATCAATAGAGAGAAGACTAAAATTAGTATCTTGCTCATGCCTGAACTTGTTTATTTTTTACACACAGTTCTAAACAATTCACAATACACTTGATATTAACTCTTAGTGGACATAAACTCATAACCAAAATATTTAACACAATAAAATAAAATAACATTTCTACAATATTCCTACAGGCTATCTTTTACTCTCTCTCTCACTCACACACACACTCAGACTCATACTAATAACATCACAGTGAAAATGGAAGTTTATAAAGCTCGCCGATCCACGTTGGGACAATTACCTATACCCACATAGCAGCTGACGTCACAGGCGCACGTCACCACACTCCAACCTCTTGCTGCTGGCATATTGAGTCCCTGTTTGGATTTCCGGTTCAGCCTGAGAGTTTTTACAGTGACTTTTATGCTGTGCAGTGGGGTGCAACAATAAAAAAGGGGACCCAGGCATTTCTTTCTATGGGCTACCTAAAGAAGAAAAACGCCGTCAGAAATGGCTTTCAGCGATCAGGAGGGCTCGTTGGATGCCAACTGACAGTAGCCGTCTTTGTGTGTACATTTCGTATCAGGTGAGTTTCAATCCAATTTAGACGAGCTAGCATTAGCTATTGCTAAATGAGCTAACTTGGAATTGATGCCTGATAAAAACTCTTTAAGAACATGAAACAATAAGAGTGAATCCAATCAGACACTTTGTCTAACAAATGCATTTGATTAGCATTTATTATGAAGATCTTTCTATGGAGATAGCAGTTGTCAACTTAGGTTAGATATCTGTCCACACCAATGGAAGTTGTTAGTGGAAGTTGTTACAGTATTACAAGCTTAGCTACGAAAGGCTCTTCCAAGCTGTCCGTGCTGTTTGAACAATTTGTAACAGTCAGTAAAACAGTGTATATTTAAATATGTTCTTTGTGGCTACTTCTGTACACAACCAGCATGTTTTTCAGTTTCTGTTAACTTCAAGTAGTATTTTTGATCATAATTTATTGCTCTGAAATCTCATATTAGCCTACTAAGATATTTAATTCATCTGGTTACTTGGTTGTAACTGCTGTGGAAACATTTAGTTATGGTAACTAAAACCTTTGTCTCATCAGGCGCAAAAAGCCAGAATCCATTAAGTCCGGACTATGTGCCAACAATATTTCCCCATCTAAGCTCCCCCAACAAGTGAAAGAGGATTTATGAAATGGCAAGGTTTGAACACACACAGGCCCTAAAAGGAAAAAGAGCAGTAATCAGTACTGACAGAGGGAAGGCTGGTAGAGCAAGAGATGAAAGAAAGGTGATGGGTAATGATGACCAACAGGACAGGGGAGATGAAGGACAGGAGACAGATAACATTAACAACATATATATAAAACAATATAATATAACAACATATAAACATAAACAAGCTTACTTCGTGTACTTCATGTCTCAAAAATCATCTCACAACATTACAAAAGATTTTCTAATGTATTCACATTAGATACTGAATCATATTCAATACAGAAAGATCAGTTTTACTGTACCTGTGGATCAATAGAGAAAAGACCGAAATTAGCATCTCACTCATGCCTGAACTTGTTAGTGGGGCTGTGCCCTGCAGCCTACTACTGACCCTTCTACAAAGTTATAGGGTTCAGTAGTTGCCTGTGTGGAACACAGCACACTATTGTTATTGCTTGTGTCTCTTTTTATTATTCCTCTTCTGCCAATTTTTGGCATCTACCTCACCCCGCACCGTTGAGCGCACACAAACGAATAATACATCAAAATGTGCAGCTCGATCGGACTCGGTGTTCTTGGTATTATTTTTTTCAAAACTCATTTTTTCACGACTAAATTGAAATTTTCCATTCATTTCAATGGGAGAAGGTCAAAAAAATTGCAAATTTTCGACGTTTTTCAAACATCTGCTGCTCTGGCATACTTTCACCTAGGGACATCATTAAAACTTTAAAATGGAGACAAAATTCTCTTGTCTGGATGTGGCATTCAACTTTTTTGCTAGGTCGTATATTTTTTGATCAGTCACAGATCAATCACCATTATTGATGATTGTGTATGGGGTCAGAATACTCGCACTAGAGCAGGCTCAGAGTGAAACTGTCAGAAGACTGCCTGAAATTTGGCCTTTAAACTGTGTTTTCAGCCACAAAATTCACTCTACACACATAATAGGTTATAAAGGAATTATTCGCGACTCTAGTCGGAATAATTCCTTTTTCACAAATAAATAAAGATAAGATGAGGTGAAAAAGGAAATGATTCGCAATTTCATCATATCAAGTTTCATCATCATTTCATTATGGAAAAAGAATGAGGTGAAAAAAGAAATTGGCTATAGTGTTGGCTATAGCAGCTATAAGACACATGATGTAGCTTATCTCAAAAACATATAAACACGTGTGGTGACAGTTTACCAGTGTCTCTGTGATTTGAGCCAATGTGATTATCAGTTATCCTGTGTTCAAACTAAATATGAAACACATTGTAGAGGTAGTACCAGGCACTGTGCCAGGATTTAAATTTTGGACGTGCCTTTTAATTACAGAAACTTATACTGTTTATCTTCCTTTGGTGATTTCCTGGGTCTTGCTGGAACAAAAATGATTGATATCAAACTGTGGAGGGTAACAAGTTTGTCTCATTGATTATAACACTTTTAAAATCTTTTCCTATGACATTTCCAAAGCCGAGACAGATTATTATTTACTTGTGACAGTTTGTTTTTATTGCAAGCTGAACACTCAGGCAAGTCTAAATTCACATTTCTGATTTATATACATCCCTTTAGAACACTGATATTTAAATTATGTTTAAGAGAATATCATCTTGTTCAGATGATCTGTCTGGACTATGACTTGTTGTAGTTGATTGCAAAGAGAGAACTGCTTTTATTTTCCATATAAAATGGCCTATTCTGACTCATCAAGACACAAGACACTAAACGCTAATTTCAGCTTGTAAGTCCACAATAACACTGTGATGTCAAAGAAGGAATTATTTTGTCAAGTTTAGCATCTTAGTTTTACATGCTAATTAGAAATTTACTGATGGGATGGTCAAACCAAATTACTGGTCAAATTAAACCTTGAGGAATTCATCAGCATCAGATGAAAAGTACAGAAGCACTTTGTTTTATTTGAGAAAAAAAGCTGTACCGCTTTTACTTTTTTTTTTTTTTTTTTTTTTTTTAGATTAATGAGATTATTATCTATGAATTCTGAGATAATAGTCTCATTAATTCAGAAAAAATAGTGCAAATATTTTTGTTGCTCAAGTGAATAGATTATCCTTCATACAAAAACAATTGCATCACCAAATTTATTATAATAATTCTTTGTAAGATGAATGTGATTGTCATAGCCAAATTTCATGGCAATTAATTTTGGCTAGATGTTTTCTTTTAGAGTGCTCTGTAAATGCTCTGTAAAATTAAGAATGAAGATAAAGGTATTGTGTTAATTTTGGAAGCTAAATAAATATACGTGTACAATATGAACTTATATAAGAAGAGAAATACAGCAGTGTAGACAGTAAGATACATTTACTGAGTTACTGAGGCCATACTTGCAAGTATGCTTTCATATCAAGTACCTAATTAACTGGTTGACCTTGGAAATGGTCGTTGTTGTACAAGGTAAGTTTGGTTGTCACTAGTATGTTAAAAACTCACAGATAGTTATCAAAAGTCATAGAAATATGAACAAAATTATTAAGAGTGGGGCACCACCAATGATCAACAACAGTGTTCTTAAGTAATCAATGAACCCTTCATTTTTCCATGGGTAAAAAGCCATCTTGTCCACATTTGTCCAGTTTTTTTTAACAGGGAATCCAGTGAAGTAAATGATATGGGATCTAGCAGCAGGGATCTGGTTCTTCCTCTTTCCTATCCCATCTTCAAGTAAAGCTCTGAAGGACTGAGAGCTGAGGATATAGCAGCAGGTTGCTGACTGAGTGAGGGACTTGTGGCTGTATTCTAAGAGTCTTAGAATGAGGAATGAGAGACATGCATGGAGAGACACCAGAAATGAAAGAGAGAGAAGGAATACAAGAGGGTACACTTGCTCATCTTCTTATCTCTTGCCTACGAATCCACATTCAAAATAGAGACTAAAGAGGAGGAAAGTATGTGAGTGAGATCCAGCAGGGATGGAGCACTAGGTAGCAGGCTGAGGCTCTTATCTCCTGCTTTCAGTTGAGTTTTAGCACCAACTGACAGCATTGTAAAGCTGTCATCACTGTAGCATTAATAGAAAAAAACTGATCCCATCATGCCACAGAAAAGCAGGGAAAAGAATAGAAACCTTCATTTTTTCTCTCTCCATCTTCTCTCTCTCTTCTTCCTTTGGCTTGAGCCTACTCCATCAAATTAAATTATATTGTATTACATCCTTCCCTAATCATATTACATTCTAATTTCATATCCTAGAGCTCATTGGATTGAATGCCTGCTAGCGTGGAGGACTGCTATAACATGATGTGTGTTCAAGGGATATCTTCTGCTGCTCACTACAGTGCAATACACCCACACTTTGTATCTTCTGCATTCAGGGAATAATTTAAAGGCAGCTGTACCATGTGCAAGACTTTACTTTAAACCACTGAGTCTATTATTCAATTGCACGTGTCGGGTTGTTTGCTCCACTTGCAATATCTGTGTTTGATCTTTCTTTCAATCCTTTGAATCAGGTTTCAAGTGGTGAACAAGGGTAGTGGTGTGGAACAGAGGTGGTGAAAGTGGTCTTTGCTGCAATGTTTTGTATGTTTCTGGCTTTGCAGAAGAATCTAGACTGCACAGGTTTAAAGAGTCTGACCCTTGTCTTAGCTTATCTGATAGTGAACTCTAACGAACTGTAATGGAGTTCAGATAACGGATAAGATTCAACAAATAGACATGTTGGTTCTGTACTGATCTGATAAAGTGTCCATTAAGAAATCTGAGGATGCCTGTATCCTCTGTGTAAAGAGAGGGTTGAGTAGGTGGAGAAGCACTTCATGGGCTCATATGGATGCAAAACCCTTCCACTGGAAACATGAAAAGATGAACGACTGTGTTAGAAAATGTATGTCTTCTCTAAAAACTGAAAGATACCAGCCCGTTTACATAGATATGTAATGTGAGAAGTTAACTTCGGCTCCCTAGGTGCATTTCACTAAGAAGCATTCATTCAATATATAAACCTAAAATTTTATTATGTGGTGAGCAGAAACTAATGCTCATATTGCTAAATTCTGAATTTACATTCTGATGCTGGGTCAATTTTGGACACATTTTTCAGCAATGAAAAATTGTGTTCACAACTGAAGTGTGAATTTGCAACATCTTTGACCGGTGATTTTGACTGTAATCCTTATAACAACAGGAGGTGAGGCTAATGGGTTTTGTATTATTGAGTCAAACTGTCAGAGAAATACAAAGAAATCACTAAAACATAAAATCTATACAATTATTGACTGGGGAATGTTTTTAGATCATCTATCTGTCCAACCATTGAGTTGTTATGAACACGACATGTCAAAAAGGCCTTGAGGCAATCCTTTCAGATTTGACATGAAAGTTCACTTTACCAATAAATCAGTGTGACTTTCATAGATAATTTAAGTTCATAGACTTAAATTATCTATATTTTATATCTAGAGCCATAAGTAGATGGATACAAATATTTTCACCATGTTGTGATTATTTTAATAATTTTTCACTTTTTGTTGAAATGTAAAAAAAAAAAAAAAAAAAAAAAAAAAATCTATTTCTTAGGAATACACAGCCAGAAGAACCTACTGTATTTTACTATGCTGTACTAATGGTACTATTTTTTTATATTAACATTAATCTAATTTATAAATAAAAACGTCTATGAAATCCTCACAGTCAGTTCTCTGCCTGTGTACTTGTTTTTATCAAGTGACTATTTTAGATTGATGAGTCGTGACGGAGGCATAAAGACGTGTTCCAAACAGTGTCCTTGGTGATAGCACAATATGGTATCTGGACACAAACAGTTACCTTAATTTGTAATGACAAATTAGATGATTACTGTAGATCAGGCATGTCCAACAATTCTACAGGGCCGTGTGGCTGCAGGTTTTTGTTCCAACCAGTCAAGAGCACATAGATTGACCAACCAACTGTGTGAAGGTTGGTGTGCTGCTGCTTGGTTAGAATTAAAAACCTGCAGCCACACGGCATTTGTGGAATAGTTTGAACACCTCTAGACTGTAATAAAACTTCTTCAGACAGCCAAATGTTAACACAGAAATGTCATGCATGCAACCATAAAGAGTAACCCTAAAAGATTCTGCTTAGATATTAATGAAAATGCTCTGTGAGACTTCTTCAGTATCAGAATTCAGTGATAGGTTTGCAAACAGCAGCTTGACTTTGCATGTGATTAATAATTGTGATTAAAAAAAAAAAAGTTTTCTATACTATACTCTCAGGTTGGAGCTCCACAGCACAAAAGTACATGAGAAGTTGTAAAGTAAAGTAAATACTTTTCAAAAACAGGTTTCAATTATTGCATATGTAAAGGGTGAAGTAGGGTAATAACTGGAATAGGCGGTAGTGCCCCAGTCACTTTGATTGACTACTTACCTCCAAGGTACAGTTATCAGTGATTCTTACGTCTCTGGGACACTGACACTGTCCATATGTACAGATGACCATAGTGCTTTGAAAACCTTGAGTCATACAAGACTCAAGGTTTATCTGAATCCATTTTTTCCCTGAATAATCATCCTTTAATCATCCATAATAGTCATCCTTCTGGATGTCCTGGTCAGTAGAGTTAAGTGAAATGATGAATGTCGTACAAAGTGAAATGATGAATGTAGCACGGAAAAGTGCCTGCAATGTTGTTGTGGGTTTTCTCGCACCTCAGTATGACTCTCCACCTCTCTGTTCTCTCAAAGCTGAGCACTGTGGAAAGGTCTTGTTGGCCATGATCTTATATCTATTTTTCAGCTTCTTCCATGTGTTCCTCCTTTCACTCCCCCATCCCCATCTTCTTTCGCACACACACACACACACACACACACACACACACACACACACACACACACACACACACACACACACACACACACACACACACACACACACATGCACACACATGCACACACTCTGTCTCATTCCCCCCAAAACCACATTCATACATACATTTACCATCTGTACCTCTGCATTGCTATAATAATCCAGCTGTGATGTAGGCACAGCACTATAGTAGCCTATAGTAATGATGGTAGGTGTGTGCATGTGTGTGTTATCTCTTATTCTGTTCCTTTCCACTCTTTTCTTTTCCTCCTCTGTTCCCCTTGGAAACAAGATAAGTTTGTTGAGAACTCTTTCTTGTTGCAGACCATTGTCTGTTGTCTCCCGTGAGTAACTTTATATCCACTGTGATAGATGTGTCCAGACCCTGGAAAGATGTATTAGTTAATTAACTTAATGGTGTGGGTGTGTGTGTGTGTGTGTGTGTGTGTGTGTGTGTGACTATATGGCCTACGTGAGCATGTGTTTGTGTGTGTGCATGTGTACGGTATGTGTGTGACAACTGTTAATGTATGTGTGTGTACTTGTGTTTGTAGTTTACTGAAATGAGCAACATGAAGAAAGAGGCTCATTACTTCAAAACCAGAAAAGAAACAAATTGGAACCAATGATCTAATCATACCTCAGCCTATAATTGATGATGGTGAATGAACACTTATCCCAACACTTTTTCATCACTGATCTGCCCTCACCACATGATTTAACAGAAAGCATATTGTACAGGTGGCACTGGAGGTGGTGAGGTTAGGAGAAGTGAGCATGAGAGCAGAAAGTTGTCATTTTGAATCTTTGCACCAGCTGCAGAAAATATGGACTGTGGAGGAAAATTAACAAAAGGCAGAGTGTAGCAGACGGCAGCAATACTGGGCATCTGCCAGGTGTGAATTTGTACGTGCGTGAACGTGGGTGCAGGGCAGGACTAGAAAACAGCATGGAATTCAGGCAAATTTCACCACTTAATTATGTATAAAAGGTCTGGGACAAAATCATAGGAAAGGTTAAATACTTCACTTAGGACAGCTACTGTGTTTCTAAGGAGTGCTTTGCCATTTAATACAGATACCTTAGGAAGATAAACCTTGATGGGGTAAAAAAAAGGTGAAGACTCAGGCTTAATTCAAAGGACACAATACGTTTTTGGTAGTAAGTAATGATTTAAGCTGCTTGACCAGAGGAAAGACCCTTACTCGTGAAAATCAATCAGCTACGGCTGTCAGTTCAGTCTGAGACTCTTATGTTTAATGCTATTAATGGCTAATGTAGCCACAAGCCACTACAGCATTACATACGTCTGGTAATCACTTCTTTTTAATTCCATACAACCTACATACATTTTTCTATTTACAAACTTTTAGCTCTCAGGTGCATCCAACACTGACCCAAGAAAAATCTTTTAGAGCAGTTTAGCACTCCCCCCTCTAGTGCCAAAAAAGGCTTTGTACATTAACATTTACAGTGTTCTCCAAGGTCTTTAAAGGCCTTTTAAATTGGACTGTTTGGGAGGACCATGGCTTTGTGCTACTAATATCAATACCTTTTTTAAAAATAATTTCATATGATCCAAAGGTATCTGATTCAGATTATTATTTATTTTTTATTACCTATCCTGGCTACTTCTGTGTGTTCTGTGATATTTAACCCTAGAGGTAGAGGCAAAGAATGTTCTTTTGCTCACAGCCAGTGTGCTCGTGGGAGTAAGTAACCATTACTTGTTACCTTGGTACCTCTGGTCTTATGGTTGAGTTTTCAGCAAGTAGTTTGCCATATCTTTTACCGTTACGTTATGATTATAGGATTGCCTTTGTTTTCCTGTCACACAGTGACGTCACCATAAGGCAACAGAGTAACGTGGAAGTAGTGGAAGTTTCTGATACATTTTCGGTGACTGATCACATCTTACATAAATACTGCAAATAGGAAGTAAAATGTATTTGGACAGACAGCACAAAGAACATGATGGCTTTAAACAGTATCACAGAACAAGAAAAAATTGAAAACACTGGGAAAAGAACTGGCATGTCTGTCAGTATCCATGGTGATGGATGTTTCCATCTCACAATGAAGATTGGAAGACTGTCTCTCCATCTATTAAATAAACTATCATATACTACAGCTAGACATTAAAAAAACAAACAAACAAACAAACAAAAAAAAACAACAATAACTCTGACATGAACACACCCATCACCCTTGAGCGTGGGGAGTTTAAATAATGAGCTTTGAATCATGGAGGCTGTGAAGGACTGATTGTCATTCTGTTGTCTCAACAGCTGTAAGTCATACTACTGTATTTCATTCCTGCCCAACCTCCAGCTGATGTGGGTATGTGTGAGCAGTATACAATATGCTAGCAACTAGAGTTATACAAACACAATTTATAATTTAAGTAATAGGTTTAAAGTCCAGTTGTAAATACTTTTATTAGATTGTTGTAAACAGATAATGTGTTTGTTGTTAGTTTGAGACTTCACTCATAGCTAGAGTAGCAATTGATCAGTGGAGCAGTGGCTCACCCTTGCTACCATGTAGGCAGATAAATTGGTCTTTAGCAGTCTGTGCTCCCTATGTGTGTAATCTGCTTGGACTGTGAGTTCGGACATGAAAGTAAACTGATTTCATGGAGCTGAAGATTGTGGCTTTGTTGCAGAAGCTGATAACAGCACAGAAAACACCCTGAAAAGACTAAATTTTACAAATGAGGTGCCAACACAGCCGTGGTTGCGTTGTGCCCTTCAGATTAAAAGGGTTCGCGACCATTGATTTTGCAGGAATTAATGATGCCTTGTCCATGTAATTTATACACAGCATGCACACTGATGAGCGGGATCTCAAAAGGGACTGAGGAGATGAATGTGAAAAGCAAACTGTGGCTTACTCTGCAAAAGAATTCACCATAATCAGTAATTGAATCTCATATTCAGTTCTCAAAACTGCTGTATATGAAAGCAAGGAGAGAAAACTCTCCAAGTGGGTTGAGGTAATTCCATTTGTTTCCAATACAGCTGAGCTTGTTTTCTGGAAACAACACTGGGATTTCACAGCAGCAGAAAAAAGGCAAAAGGCACTTCGCTCCATTGCTATCAAGAAAATAAAACCCAAAGCAATAAAATTCTTGCATTAGGACCTAGTGATATGTGGTGACACACTATGCACATTTCACTGGCTTAGCTTGGAAAAAAAAAAAGATTTTAAAGACTCAATGTCTGGCTTCTTCCCTCTGCCTATAAATTTGGTTGTTCGTCTTTTTTCCTTCTCTCAGTGTGTGCCCACACACTCCAGGTAGCTGTTTTTTTGTAAAGAACCAGTTTATCATGTTCTGCTTTTGAGTGGCAGGAAGATGACTTTGAATGTGGAATAATGAGACATGTATTCATATTAATGCACTCTGCTGACTTAAAAGAACACTTGAAAGGGAGTCGTGATCTGTGAGTGCGTGGGCTGTGACGACAGTGCATGTGTGTGTGTGTGTGTGTGTGTGTGTGTGAGGAGAAGTGGGCTGCCGCTAACTGAGGATCTCACTTCAATGTCCAGCCTGTGCAGCTAGGGAGAAATCAAGAGTGATAAAGAGAAAGAAGAAAGACAGAGGGAAAGAGTGGAGGTGTGTAGAGAAGAGTGGGTGGAAGGAAAGGCCTTGGGAGAGATGGGAGGAAGAATGCGGGGGAAGAGATGAGCACAAGGGAGACGAGGAGAAAAAAGAACGGAGGCGCACCTCAGCTTTCTATTGACATGAAGCACAAGGAAGTCCCTCTGCTTATTGGTTAAAGTCACACGCATCAGTGTTCAATAGTCATTAACAAAAGCTTGGGTGGTAACATCACCCAAGGGTGATTACAGGTTTGTGGCTGAAATGAAAGCTCTTGAATGCACTATAATAAAAGCAGTTTTAATGGGAAGTTTTTTTTATTTATTTAAAAAAAAAAAGCAGGGTCCGATTTTCATTGTTTTGTTCTTATGAGCTTTGCCCACGGGGGTTGTGGAGCGTAAGCTTCATTTATAGCATTAATAATCACTGGGTTGGTTCTCTGTTCTGTCACCATGTCTTCATGTGAGCACAGAGGAGCTGTTAACCCACACTCTGTTCAAGCTAGTGTGACATGTACAAATATATGGTCACATTGGTTTTGTTGGATTTAATGTGTTTTACTATAAAAGGCCAGATGTCATTGCGCTTTTTATTAGGGGTTTAAGTTCTAAAAGCTGTTTCTTAGCACACTGGGGAGCATTTGATAAGTTGCTCTAAAAAGGTACATGATGTACAGACAGTATATTATTTGAAACTAAGCCTTTCATGTGCTGTTTGTCCTTCTAATGTCTTGTTGCTTTTGGTATGAAGCTGACAACAGCTGTCCCCCCAACAGGACAATTAGCCCTGGAGCACCACAGAAATAGCTGAGAAATGGCTCAAGGTGTAAACCAAGCCTCCAAATTACACAGATATCAGTGTGGGTTGGGCATGTGTGGACTGTCAGACACCACAGAGCACTCCAAAAGGTTCAGAGTTCCATGCCCCGATGGTCCATTGGCTGATCAGTGTACATACACATTAAGTGATAGATAGCAACTTAACAGACGTTCTCCAAGATTACTACTTTAATATAGCCTATAAATAAGAAAAGACTCGGTTTTGTGGAACTCGCTTTGTTATTGTTGAAAGATGTTTATCAATTAAAACCCAATGCAGCTGAGGGTGAACTGTCAAAACCAGCTACTATAAGGCACTTCAATAACATATTGTCATGATTTTAAACATTATAAACCTAAGATGGCTAAAACAACTGAAAAATTACAACAACAGTCTGTCAAACTGTCAAACAAAAACTGATCTCTTAAAAAAAACAAGAGATAATAAAGATTAAAAAAATATGAATAGTCTTTTTCTTTCAATACCAACACATAACTGTTTATGGTCTACTGTTTCTGAGAATTAATTTACTAGCTTTCACTTCATGATTAGTAATACCCATGCAAAAGAGCATGGATTTCTTTTAGGTTAATATGTATCTGCTGTTATCTGCCTCTGGGATTTCTGCTGCCACCCCAATGCAATAGTGACTGAACCACTGAAGTCTTCTTCTACTTCCATCTTCTTCACTGTGTCTCCTGCTTTTCCCCCTCTCACTCTCCCCATATCCTTTTCTCTGTGTAAAGATAACTAGAGAGTGTGTGGGAACAAGTTGGCAATTACAACAAGGAAATATATTCATTAACTGAACTGTAAAATCAATTGTTACAGCGCTTGGAAAAAAAGAAACAGCAGCAACAGCAATTATCTTGATATTGAGCCAAAGGGGATTTTAGGGTCTGGGAACATTGATAAAACATTGATCTCTGTTCTTTTTACTTCCCCTCTCATCTGTTTTTTTTACTTCTCTCTGGGCTTCCCTCATTCTGTCTGCTCAAGCTCCATCTGTCTTCGCTGTCTGGCTTCACAGGCCAGGGCTTTGGGTAGTTGTGTCTGTTTTGCGTGTTTTTTAGCTCATGCTTTGTATTTTTTGGCTGGGAATCACTGCATAAACAGTGGTAAACATGAGTTGTTTGCTGACATTTACTAGTTGAAAGTGTTTCAAAGTGTTAGAGCCAATCCCCTGCTGACATTGGACAAGAGGTCAGGTACACTGTGGCCAGTCGCTAGTCTATTGCAGAGCTGACATACTGAGAAAACCAACGCTTCACACTCACAATCACACTTACAGGCAATTTAGAGTCACTCAGTAACGTAACCTGCATGTCTTCTGTGACGATTACATATATAAAAAAACAACTTAATCTATCTTCACCTTTCAACCAATCAAATACTCTCTGCCACTTGAGTGAGCAAACTCAACATCTGCTACCAGATTCAACAAAAATAATTTGAGATGTGGATATGTGTCTATGACTCAATGGTTTAAATGAAGAGACAGCAAAGCAAATTTTTGTCCTGTGTTACTTAGATAAGTACCACAGGACTCTTTTCCTAATCTCCTGGTGAATGTAAGCCCAGCTTTCCTTCTCCATTTACCTCTGATTTGGAGAAGCAACTACACTTTCCAGTCTAGAAATCAAGGTTGACGAATTAGTTACCTGACCCACTCGCCAGCTGGAGTGCTGAAGAATCCTGCTTGGTTTTTGTCCCTTCATATTGTATTCCTCACAACATATTGTATGTTGTGAGGAAGGCGCATTAGTGTGTTGAATGTATTCATTGGATAGTTCAGAATAACTTTTTAACTGTTTTAATATGTTTTTCTTGCTATCAGTATTTATTAGCTCACTAGTTTAAGAGAAAAAAAGAGCATGGAAGATGAGACGACAGTGACAATGCTGCTTTCTTCTTCCCCCATGACTTTTCCTCACTCTTTTATATTCTCACACTCTTATCTGTACTGCCTGTCATACTGTTATTCATTGCTTTACTGAGTGGTCCCACAGTTAGACTTGCTGTGTGCTTGTGTTTGAAAGTTCAGGCTTGTGTTTAATCGCTGTCTTGTTGTTGTTTTCTTTCCTTATTCTCGGGAGGAATGGGAAGCAGCCCTCTTAACAATTTCCATCTTGGCCAAGTGAAACTGGCTATCAACATTACATGCAAGGCTACACACAGGGAGAGGAAGTTATTGATCCTCTAACTTTGTTCTAAACCATGGTAACAACTAGAATATTGACCTTATATATCATATAGGGGAGCAAAACAGAAAAAAAAATTTGTGCCTGCCCTTGTTTCTGTCTTCCCACCACCTATATTTTCTTTATCGTTTTTCAAGTACTCCTCCCAGTTCTTCCTCCCAAAATCAGCTGGATGTGTATGCAAATGACAGCCCATTTGTTAGACTCATTCAGGAGACAACCTTGGTATAAGTGTGCTGCTATCTGGTTCGGCAGGGGACAAAAAAATAGTACATTTGAGAGCACTGGAACAAAAAAGTGGATTACAAGACAAGACTCAGCGGAACAGTAATTAATGAAGTAAAGAGGAGCGTCCTTGAATATTATACTAGTGTATTTTAGCGTGCATATGACTGCACAAACACATGGTAGGCAGCATGCGGCTAATACATTCAACCTTGTGAGTTGTGAGTGGGAGGATGTACGTTAATGAACTAACTGATCAGCATGTGAGTAATAAGTGAAATGTTGCCAGTCAAGAAAGTACAGAGGTGACTGGAAGGAATGGGTTCCTTTTCTGGGTTTTCTTCTCAGAGGCTGGACAGAAAAAAAAAAGTAGAAAGTGCTGGCACATGGCCATTTGGATACATGACCAGCAGTGAGGGAAAGAGGGACCAGTGAGACTGAGCCAAACAGCTTCCGGCAACCAGAGTATGGCAGCAAAGCCCAGCAGGGGGGCACACACAACTGACAAAGACGAGCGTGACAGAGCATCTACTCGAGTAACGGAGGCTTGCCAGCCAGCTGTCACGGGGCAGTCTGACGGAGCGGGTGACAAGAACAGGCACTGTGGGAGCATGTTTCACCTCTTCTACCAGCTAAGTATCTCTCTTTAATTCTACATGATTCTGAAAGTTCTAGTGCTCATCACCTTGAGAATGGCCTCAAGGGAATCTATACAGCTGCTTAAATTCACCATATTACAGGGTCGGTCAGTTGGTTTGTTTTCCATATGGAAGAGGTATGTTTCAAATTTCCTTTTCGGTTAATCCCATTATATTTCATTATATTTTAATATGTTCCATCCAGTAATTTATTTTCTCTAATTTTATATGTAATCCCATAATGTGCATTATATTTGGGTTATTTTTGTTAACCTTCTCTTAAATTTGTATTATTAACGTTATGTTTTGTGTCATTATGTGGGCGCTAGATTGATGTGGCTCCTGTTAGCTGTGGAGGACTCATCGCTCATTTTTTAATTTGTGTCATCTGAACAGGTGTGCCATATTCACTTTATATTTTCAGGCATTCGTGTTTATTATTTCCTTTTAAATATATTGTTCCTGTTTCGTTTTCCGTATGGAAGAGGTTGATGCGGCTACTGTTAGCTGTGGAGGGCTCATCGCTCGTTTTTCATGTGTGTCATTTGGACAGAGAAAAAAACAAAAAACAAAACAACGCAGAACCACAGCACATGGCTGTTTTTGGGTCATAATTATCCTCACACAACGCAGAAGTATCACAGGGTATCTTCTTGTATCTTCTATTCTGGCTTTACCTTGGCCTCTTCATACATGGTCTTTTCACTACTACTGTGCAACTTGACTACACAAGGAAAGGAGAGGCTCCATAACCTTGATTTGCTGGTAGGCAGTACAATGAGATGTTTTTTTTTTTTCTCAGGAAACTGTTTTCAATAAATTGTATTTTCTGCTTTAACACTTTGTTCACTTTGATGATCAAAAGAAAGTCATCATTCTGGAATAAGGATTTCCAAAAGATCAAAAATATTTGAGCAACAGTCTAGTCAACTTAGTTTAAAAAATGTTTTGGATGCTGTGAGGAGCAAAACCAATATCATCATTTGTTATTGATTTGATGTCAGGCTCAGACTGAGCTATTGAGTTACAACAGTTACAACAAATGGTCATACCTGTTCCTGTATGACATGTCAGTGTCAGTTAAACAGATGGAGCACGCAACTAGACAATCTAGAATGTCTATGTAAAGTGTTTATCTTTTTTTTTTTTTTTTTTTTTTTACTATATCCAATGATGAGGATCTTTTCTATGACATGTTGTGGATATGATGTCTAAGAGGCTGTTCAGACATTTACTGATCAGTCACACCATTAATACCACCTCTTGTACCACCAAATCAGCTTTTGTCACGACTGAGTCTATCTACTAGAGATTTAAAAAAGTGCTAGCAGCATTACAGTACAGAGGGAAAAAAATCAGCTTTATGCAAATTCTTTGATGCACTGTGAGCAACAGCCAGACAAGAGTCACTCCTGCTCATTTAGATTCACATAAAAACTGAAGCACAGAGCTGTTTACCACTCTACTGCTGGGATGTTGTTATTTTGGGTATGGAAAATATTGAGGTTTGGGTTCTAATAAGATGTTTTTGGTGAGGATACCTTTTTTTGTCAGGGCTTCAATAACAACTCTGTGAGGTCTTCTAAGGTCTCTGCCTTACTGTTAATGCAATGACAAGCAATAGACATGGTGACAAAAAAAAAGATTTCACAAAATTGACTAAAGTTATTGTAACCCAGAGTTTTCTTTAACGTTTATATGGCTGGAAAATATGAAGTACTGGACCAACAACATTTAAAATTAAAGCCATATGGTGTTGCTCATGCAGAAATCAGACAAGGAAAGTTTTGATGCCCTTGTAGCAATTGACAGATATGCAGAGCTTTTCACACACTACATTTGTACTTTTTGGGTTACTGCAGTTTTTTCCCTCTTTCCTCCCAGTCGCTTATAATTAATCCAGCCTGTCGTGTGTAGCCACTGACTGTCTTACTAATGAACAGTTCTGTCTTTGACACTCACCTCGCAGTAGCAAGGCTCTGGGCAAGAACAACGTGGCTCCTGCCAACTTCTTGGCCAAGTTCAAACCTTCAAATGTCAAACTTCAGAGTACTGCTTTTAAGTGTGAGTCCAAGAGAGACAGGGGACATATTCAATTCTAAATGCTCAGGCACAGATATAGGAACTCAAAGAGATTATGTGGACTTAATTTGAATTTCCTGTACTTAATTCAAATGCCTGGGTTGTGGACAGAGGAAGCAAGCATGAGAGGGTAAGTAATGGATTTTTAGTACCTCTCATTCACCTCACAGTTGCACTCATTGCATCAAGGTATCTCATGGCCTTCTGTGACAATGGGACATATAGCCCTTCTAACTTGATAACACATTTGAAGTTACTAGTATGTTATTGGTCAGTAGGCTCTGAGGTGACCCCCTTGGATGATCCTGAATTAGAAGAATCCAGTGTATCAAGGGCACCATGTCTACATAAAAGGCTTTTGGACTGTGTGTAACAAGCCATGATGGGAGGCCACCATCAACTGCTCTCTGCATGCAAAGGTAGATGTAATCACTTTGTTAGTACTAGTATTCAGCTTGCCTCATATTCATGCTGAAAAATGTTTCTCATGAAGGCCTTTGTTATTCAGAAGAATGAGGTGGCGGCTGTGAAGGTGTCAAAGTTCCATCTCATTGAGATGGTGATCAGTCAACCGGATTTGTTTCCTATTCCAGACTATTTGGATGACACAGATGATAGCTTAACAGAGCCGGAGGTGCCAGAAGGAGTGGCAGTTGTTGATGCGAGGATGGTGAGCTCTCAACTCTGAAATTTACTGATGTATGGAGGATATGATTGATATCACCATGCAGCATCTGTTTTGCCCTCCAGGGTGAAGTACAAACATTCACACAAGAGGTGAACTGTGATGTGAGGGTGACAGTCCTTACAGAGGAGAATAACACACAAGACTGTATGAATATTCAGTGAGGTAAAATAGGGGTATATATATATATATATATATATAATACCTTTCATTGTGAAAGTATTTATGATCATTTGTTTTCCTTACAGATATGCAATTTTGTTTCATTGTTTTGTTTGTCTTGATTATCAACAAATGATAGTTATGCTCTGATATGTTTCACCATATTCCCATCACATTTATACCTATACCTAAGATTGTCTTTATTGTGTATGTATAATCAATCTGGGGGATAAGTGAATAGACTTGAGAAGTTAAACTGATAAGTTTAACTTCACAAGTCACTTGCATTTATTGTCTGTTTGGGGTCTGTTGAATCAGAGATATGTAGTCTAGTGAAAGTGTGTAAATGATATTGTGCCTAAAGGTGAATGTGTGCAGTAACAGAAAAGTCAGGAAAGACCTTCAGTTCTGGTACATGAGGGAAAATAACCATATAAGTGGGAAAGTCCTGTGTCAGCCATGTTGATAGTATCATGGAACTTAGTGTAAACAGAATCGTTCAAATACTAGAGTTGTTTTAATCTAGTCAGTTTCTTTGCAAATGAACTCATTTGAATCCACAAGTTGAACCTCCAGTTTCTTCTATCAGACACTGTCCAGGGACATTTGTTAATCAGACAGCAGCTGTGTGCTGCATGAGAGACTAAATAGCATATTCTGGCACATTGTTATATGCTGTGTATCTATAATGCTAATGTTTTCTTAAAATCAGTAATTATAATAAATTAACTAGCTTTTATACATTTTTGGGTCTGAATTAAATGCGCTAGAATTTAAAAGTAATAGCAACAGTAACAGCTGTGTGCTTTCCTTACACCTGGGACACTGAACTGTTGCTAATGTGTGCATGAAAGGCCTGCATATCTGTTGTGTCTGTGTTGTTACAATACCAATTCTACCGTTTTACATATAAATGTAGCACTTTGATTGCAATATGTTGATCCATATGTCCATTAAAGACGTCCTCTTTTGACTTATTCGGTTATACTATACAAGACAGGCATCTCCATCCAATCTCTGCTGACATTAGAGTGCTACTCCTGCAGTGATCCTCAAACACGTTGTCAAAACAGAGAATTTCAAATTCCTTACCATCATTCTGAATTTCCTCACTCTTTTTTGGCTCTCTGAGTTTTGATTTTGTCTGTTTTGGTCTTTTAATCTTTTCTTCTGACTTCCCCCCTCTCCCGTCTTACTAGGTCTTTTGCTTCAACATCCTTGGTGCCTTAGGAAGAAAGATGTTGCCATTGGGATAAAAGTGGGGTTACTGTTGCTCTTCTGAAGATTCACACAGCTTGCAGCACAAGGGCAATGCTATGATTAGAGGGACAGATAGAGAGAGGGAGGAACATGAGCAAAGAGAGAGAGTGAGACATGGGGAAGTAGTGGAGAAACAGAGAAAATGAGGCAACATTGCTTAAAAACGTAGATATGAGGGGGCAAGTAATAAAGGTTGTATATTTCAAGAAAATGAATAAGAAAATGAAATAGACAGAAAACAAGTGAAAAAACTCAAAACACCAGAGCAAAAAGGAAGCTCATAGGGTTTGTGAGTATGACAGAGAAGACCCTGAGGATTGATCTACCGCCTCCATTTCCTTATCTGCCATTCCCAGGGTTTAAGAGGAGCTTCAACAGAAGACCGAGGGACTGTGCAAGAAAAGAGAAGAGTAAGGAAGGAAAATGCCAAACCCTCACAGCCACATGTTCATGGATGGCCTCTCTCTAACCCTCTCTTATGTTTTTATCTCTCTGTAGCCTTCAGCCATCTCCTAGACCGTCAGCTGGTTGGCTACACCTTGACAGGGTGGAGCTGGATGGTATAAAAGGGTGGCCATTTTGGAATCTCTCTCTCTTCTTTTGTTCAGGGCAGCCATGTGCCGTTCAGTTTGTTTTGATTTCTTTCCTTCATTTACCACTCATACACACATTTGCTTTGTGTCACCCCGGGATCGATCCTGTATCTACTGGCATACCAGACAGGTAACTGATCACTAGGCCACGATGAGTAGTTGTAAGACTCAAATGCAGAGACAAGGAGGCTCAGGAAGCAGGTCAGATCAGTCAATGTATTTACTGAGCAGGCAGACAGTATCCAAGGCAAAAAAGGACCAAAACAAGAAATGATTCATTCTAAAATACAAAATCCAAAATGTCCAAAATGGTTCAAAAAACAAGGGAAAACAAATTATTATGTAGTCCAAGACTCAAAAGTTAATAATAAATGGATAGCTAGAGATTCTCAAGAAACAAAAGGAGCACAAACCACGACCATGAAAACTTGGGATTCACAGAACTTTAAATCAAGACTGAACAAGAACAAAGAAAATCAGGAGGCTTATATAGGCAGGTAAGTAAAAAACAGGTGAACATAATGATGACTAATACCTCACAGGTGAACTAAACAAGAGAAATGATAACAGACAGATGTTGAGAACCCCATGGCCAAAAGTGACATTACAGTTTAGAAAAAGTCCTTACAGTCTGTACCACTAATAAGCACCATTCACACAGTCTAGGTTGTGTTATGTTTTGTGTTTGTGTAGTTACAAACAAATGTTTTGTTATACTTGTCCTTCACTCATTACGGCTACCAAGTGGTTGATAGCCGTAATGCTAATGTTTGCGCGCATGTTAGATACCGCTCCTAGAGGCCACCTGCATAGCAGCAATATGCCATGCAGCTGTTTGCGAGTTCAAATCCCCATCTAGACTAGCTTCCCTCCCTGCTCTCCTCCATTTCTGTCTCTCTACATTCTCTATCATTAAAGGCAAAGATCCCCAACAGATAATAATATAAGCAAAACAAAACAAAACAAAAAAATCTACTCCTAGATGATGCATGCATGCTACTACAGGTCATGTAGTAGCTCGCTGAATAATTTTTCCAAAAATGGTTCTTGAAAAAGAGGGGTCGTCTTATATTCAGTTGTATTACATTCGGGTCAGTGGTATGGTTATGGTAATAAGCAAATGAATTAAAAAAAAAAAAAAAAAAAAAAAGTGAAGATGTAAAAAAAAAAACCAGTATGCTGCTCACACAAATTGGTTTGCTGCAAGGCAATGTGTTTGAGTCTCTGTACAAAGTTATTGAGTCTCTCCTTTCTTAACTGAGCTAAAACAGTTGGTTGATACAGTTTGTTATTGTTGTTGTTGTTGTTGTTGTTGTTTGCACTCTCCTGTCTGAATAAAAGTCTGTTAGTCTTGTGGAAACTCCCCCACCACCTGCTTTATGCTCAGCCTCTCTGGACTCGCTGTTCTCCACAAAGTTTTTAGACACTGAGCGAAAAAAGCTCTGCAGTCTCAGCAGGTATGGTACACACCTTGCTAGAGGTAGTTCCTCAGTGTTTGTAGAAGTAATAATACTAATAACCTTTATTTATCCAGGTCAGTCTCACTGAGATATAGAATCTCTTTTTCAAGAGAGACCTGGCTAAGACAGCAGAACAAAAATGGTTTCATATAAAACATGAAAACAAACACAAGAACAGACACAAAAAAGCAAAATACATCTCAAATGCAATCCAGACCTGAAAGAGCTGAAATTGTAATAGATCAAAGGATCCAGTGTTAATATTTTCTCATTTCATTTTATTAAACCTTTATTTTAACCGGGGATTAGAAAAAAAAAAAAAAAAAAAAAAAACACATTTAGATTGAAATCTCTTTTTCAAATGAGCCCTGGCCATAAAGGCAGCACAATAAAAACAAAAGACAAGATATGCAACATACAACACATGAATATGCACAATAACATGAACACACACAATGTTAACATTTAGCTTTTAGCCAGACCCAACATGCAGGTTTTGATCTTGTAGCAAGGTGAGTGTGTTAGATATCATATTGCTGGGTGGTGTATTAAAATTGTGAATAATTAAGGTAAATGCAACCTTTGATGCTAATCTGAACCATTGCCCCTGATTGACCTCCCCTAAGTTTACCCACAGACACTCAATCAGAAAGTGAATGCAATCATATCTATACCTAGGGGCAATTTAGTATGCTCAATTCAACTATCCTACCTTTCACCTATAATGTTGCGTATTTTTGGCAGTGGGAGGAAACCAGAGCTCCTGCTTCTTGTTGCTCCATGACTTGACAGATCAAAAACCACAAGTCCTCTGATTAAGTGGAACAGCATAGATCTTTCTATAATTCCATGTGTAAATTAGAACTGTGGGAGCCACAAGAACAAAAAACACTTTAAAGTCTATGAAAGAAACAGTTGCCTTACAAACCCATAAAATGTTAGAAAAAAGAGCATGAAACTAACTCAACAAGTTAATTTTAACAATGGCTGGATAGCTGAAGTCTTTTGATCTTTGTAAAGTTTGAATGGAGCTCCTAGCTAAAAATTTGTTGAAGAAGTTATACTTCACTGAAATAATCTTAAGGCTGGATGAACACTTGGTCCACACCTTCCCAGTGTGAATGCTAGTGGATCCTAGGGTTAAATCAATGATAAATAAGAACGGTCTTTGTTACGGTCTGCCTTGATGAGGTATTTAATATATACGTTTGCAACAGATGCTGTTTAGTGTTAGAATGGATTTTGCTTCACATTAGTTTTCCTCCCAACATTTAAGAATCCAACCAATGAAGTATATTTGAAAGTAAGACAAAACACCATAACAAATCAATACAGCTGTTTCTAAAGCTGTCTTGTCTCACAAATTGGTTTATTCTCAGGGTAAAAATGTTTAATTTCAGTCGGGGCCTGTCAACATACCAACAACCACCTGTTAACACCAGAACCAATGGCTTAGTATCACTTGCACCATATGGCGTCCCCTTTTAAATTAACCTCAGTGTTGACACGGATGTAAAATGGTCACTGCAGGAGGGAAATGCTACATCAAACAAAACCAGAGGATAGCGAGGAGCAGCCTGTGTTAACCTGAGGAGTGAACAACAGAGGATTTCAACAAAACAACAGACACATACATGTAGAGAACAGCTGGGAAATAACCATAGTTAAAACGATTATGACTGGGATAAGCTGATGTCAGGAGCTGTGTGTAAATCCACAAACTGATGACAAGTGCAAAGAAATAACAAGAAGGTTTGACTGATGATGTTATCCCAGGACCGATAATGACTGATAATGATTTGATATGTGTATAAGAATAGACAGGAGCCAATTTCAAACTATCACAGGTGAAGACAGGTGTGCCAAAGCACAGTACACCTGTTCTGTGGACTGTATCTGTGTATGTAAAGTTTTGTCAAGACAGATGGATAACACATGGACTTAAAAGCTGCAACATCACTTTTGCTGTTCCCAGGGGTCCCCAAACAATAAACTTGATTAAAAAAAAAAAAAAAAAAAAAAAAAAACAATTTCTGAAGAAATCACTTGGATTTTTTGGTTGTTGTAGGTCTAAACTCTGCTTAAAGGCAATCCATCAAAGAAAAACAGCAGTTCATATTGTAGAAGTTTCTTTACTCTGAGTTTCAGGAGAATTTGCTGAAGACCTACACTTGTCACTTGTGTGACTAGAATGAAAAATATCTGATAAGAGACTTTTAAAAGTCACCACTTTCCTGCATTTCCTCAAGAGTGGGAGCAGTCAGTTAACATTGGACTCTATGAGGCAGTTGTTGTTCAATGACTAAAAGTTCAAGAACCATGAATGAAAAATTCAATTGTCATGCTGCAGGAAACTGCCACAGTTTCTCTACAATTCCAGGTACAAGGTATTAAAGAGAGGTGAAAGAGGTGGGATCTACAATAGATAAATAAAAACAGAGAATAATCTCCATAGTTTGAGTGGGAGAAATCATAGAGAAAAAGTCAGTCAGAGAAAAATGCAAATGGTGACATTTCATAAGCTGTACAAGATATAGAAAACATAGTTGAAAGTCCTCTGATGTATCTAAAACCTGAATGAAGTTCCTAGCTGAAAGTATTCTGAAGTAGTTACACTTCAAAAAGAAGTTATTTTATGAAGATTGGAGCAACTCCTCCCTCTATTACACTTACCGTGTAGGTTATGTCACATTGCTAGCGACATTTTCAAAGAAGGTTATTAGATATACTAACATGCATACAAAAAACACATTTTGTCATCGTGTCAACATGAAAAACATGTTACGCCTGGAGCACCCCACCATTCTTCGTGAATGGAAAGATGTGGCAATGCCAGTGTTTTTGTGGAGGTTTTGCAGCTGAAGTGGGTGTGTTTCTGGATAAGTTAAATACTAAACTTTTTGTGTAATACGTACTCTGAAAGGCATCTAAAGGGCTTTCTTGTGCTTTGGTTTTACTTTAAAATTATATGATTCATGAATGGCATACAAAACAAATTTCCCATCATCAGTGGGGCATCTTCAGTTGCAGAACTGATGTAATCAAAACCCTGTGATTACAAGGACAAAGCTGCACAAACCTCTTCACTACAGTGTTTCTATTTATTCATGGGAACAGGCTGTCAGAGACAAAAGCACCATGAGACATAATATTAATGTACAGATGTATGAACAAGTTATGATCTTGTCTCCAGATGCCTCATGCTCTCCGTCAAATACTGATACATTTTAATCTCTAGCTTTCATTATATCCCATTATACAACAACACATGTATATTCTGTAAATGGAATTGTGTCTTTACTGCTGGAAACACCCATGTCAAAAGTACCGTGAAATGAGATTAAATCTGATGACAATGGCAGGGATTTCTGAGGGCCTCTGAATGACTGTAATTCTGTTTGAAGAGGGTGACACAAGGACCTTCTTGAAAAAATTAGTCTACAGTGGTAAGTGGAGGTTTTGTTTCTGACTGGAGTGGGGAGGTCCAAAGGTTGTTTCAGGTTTGAGGAGCTGAGATGACCATAGAGGACGGGATGGCCTGGGCATTATCGAACAAGATCATGGTGAGTTTAGTGAGGTGTGCACCCCTTGGATCAAAAGCTCAGGCAGCAAATTTAAGAGGTGAAATTGATTCCAGTCTGGAAACGTAGCTGCATGATTTCAGCAGGGGGCAACATAAAACTGCTCATAACTGAGGCTTCCAACCTCAGAGTGGGACAGGAGGTCAGAAAAGAAACAGATGGCCCATCGTGTTATTAATTTACTTTTATGTATCTGTTGTTTCTCAGTGAGTGGAAAATCCTGTCCTCAGCTTCCCTTCCTCTTGTCAGCAGCAGCCAGCCACTGGACCGTGCAGCCAAGTTGGATCTGCTTCCTATCATTCTCTGTTTCTTTTCCAAAGGGTGCTCCATATATACACCTATACACCTGTTTCCGTTATTTCTTTTCTCTTCAATATACATTCTCTGTCTCCCCTTTCTCTTTCTTTCTACATCATGTGAAATTGTATCCCAACATTGTTTTATTATCATTCTTTCTTTTTGTCTTTCTCCCAAATCATTCTGGCGAAGGCTCAGTCCTCTTTTTCTGTTGTTTTGTCATTTTTCTGAGTCACTTTTTCTGTTACTTTGTCTCTCCTCACCTCTGTCATTATTTCTCTCTCATGCTCTCTGTTTCTTGGCTTCCGATCCAAGTTTTCTTTCAGCATAAGAGGGTTTTAAATAACTTTGATTGCAGAGGTTGGCCGAGTGCCACAGGAGATTGTATCTGTCACTTAAACACCAATCTAACCCATGGCTTTTAATACCCCTATCTATTTAAAGTGATACTGAGGTTCCAATGTTACCTCTGCAGTGTTGAAGATGTGAGGAAAAAAAACAGTATGTACGTACTCATGCAATGTGACTGTGATGCTGAGTTAGAAAGGGCAAATCAATTTCTATTATTCTAATTAATTGGATATAAATATAGTGTGGAGTATATACACAGGATTAAAATATACTGTTGGATTTCACTGCAGACTAATGACTCATTTTATTGTCAGATGTATATTCAGCTGACACACCTATATTTATATGTCCTCATTCGCCAGAGTAGACTCGATCTGAATGCAAGACACATGCTTATGCCAAGTGGAAAGGCTGCTTCAGTCTGGCAGCTGACAGTGTGCAGACGACACACAGGGGCAGGTGTGTCATTCCTCTGTGTACTAAGCAGCAAACCCCCGGTTGTACTTGTGGTTGGTGTTTGTACTCATTCTGACAGGGTGAAAGGTAAAGCTGCAAAGCATCACAAATGCAACTTTGTGCAAGTGCAAGATTATGGGCAACCTTGAGAGAAGCATATTTTTCGACATTGGCACCATCACTTTTTTTTTCATCATGTGCAAGATGATCAAAAAAAGTGGGCTCTCAAAAATGTCTCTCCAGTAGATGATAGTGTGAGAACAAACCTGACCAAATCCCTCAGCACTGAACACCCGTAGGTTCATACTCTGGTGGCTAAACTGACACTATTAAAAATTAACCAGCAAAGTCCAATATTTCTGCTGTATTTCCTTCATAACTTACAATTCACAGTGAAGGTAAGAATGAATTCCCTTTGCCTCCTTTGCTCCCAGGCTAAAGTAAGTCCACACTCTGTTCCCTTCTTTACCCTCATATTTTTCGTTTTGTTAGTGGTGTGGTTCTAAGCAGCTAATTCAGTGTTACAAACCACAAACTGTGTCACCTAACTGAGCTTTGCCTTGAAGCAAAGTTTGAGCAGCAAACATTCTTGACCTTCAAAGTAGTTAAGTATGTTACCCCCATGGATGATCTAGGCACAGGTCCAGAGCCTCGGTATGAAGTGATGAAAGTCACAGAACTCAATTAAGACACTAAATGTCTACAACAAGACTAAAAAAACTGTGAAGTATCAATAGCAAAAATAAATAGTTAGTGTCCAAGTGTACATTATTATATAGACTTGACAAATATACAGACAAATATGTTGTTTGATCAACTTTACACTTCAAAAATAAAGGTCAGTTTGGGAAGAATAGCAACATCTACAAACACTATAGAGACTGCAAAATGCTGTCATGATTTTTTTTTAATCAATTCTGTAGATGAAATAGTTCAACTTGAGAATGACACCACATCAGACTAAGACAAATCCGTCTATATCAAAATGACTCATCAGGTTGCAATAAACAAAATTGTTACCAATCTGTCTGATTCAAATGCTAACAATGTCTTTAATCTACACCTAGCAGTCACGAAGAATTGTTCATTCACACCTTCAGAACTGTTAATCAAAGTCAAAAGATACTATGATTTCTAAGTCACGCACAATTAACCAGGCTATAAGTTACAAACCAGCTTTAACAGTTCCAACTTCACTATCCAGTCTTAGATAATGTTGCAGCACAGCAATGGTTGCCTCTCTTTTGTTTTATTACTTTACATGTTTATTTTTCCCATACCTCTGTGGGAGGCTATTTTCCTGTCTGAGGACTTATTATCTTATATGTGACTTATAAATTGACTGCATTTATGTAGTCTTTCTGACTATTCAAAGCACATTACACCATTGAGTCTGAGAGACTGTGAGATTGTGGAGTGCCATGGAAGTTAGTGGTGGGAAAGAATGATTCATTTATAAAAGGTAATACAGTAATATATATATATATATATATATATATATATATATATATATGATAATGAAGTTGCAATACACTGATGGGTAGATGGAGGCTGGAGAGAGAGAGAGAGAGAGAGAGGGGCTGCATGATGAGGATTTAAAGAGGGCACATGTGCTCAGATGTGACTCATCCAGCTAATCATTCTCCATTTAGCTTACTGCAAAACAAGCAACGCAGGGAAAGGACAGGTACACCTAGTGTCCAGGTGGCGGGTCATACGGCACTCATCTGCACACTACTCATGCCTCAGCCATTCAGGGTAAGTGAGGCACTTTGACATATGAGCGGAAGGTGCCAGGAGTCAAACCCCTGGCCTTCCGTTAAGTGGACAACTCTTGATCTTCGGAGCAGCAGCTGTGTCGACAAAAACACCACTATTTTATGGAAACATATTATGCACAACACACAACTATAGTGACTCTTAAGCGTTAAGTAAGTACATAACATTCAAAAACTGCACACTCCAGCCACAAAGTAGGTGCATGATGTGATAAAATCAACCACGAAGGGACTTGAACCCTCAATCTTCTGATCCGAAGTCAAACGCCTTATCCATTAGGCCACGTGGTCATAGGGCACTAATGCTGCATAAAGTATGACATACAAGGAAGGAGGAGTTGAAACACTTTTGTCAGTGTTATGTTTTGACCATTTCAGTTTCCAGCACAACAGATATGGCCCATTATTTTCTTATGAAAAAAAATTCAAAATTCAAGTATTTGAATATTCAATAAAACAAGCTTATTTGACCCACCAATGTTTTTAAATGTTAAAAATTTCCTTTTTAACTGATCCTACTGATGCTTAAGGGATTTACTCTGCACACTTACAGAGCTCAAGCTTGGAAGATCTGTGAGCTGAGGTGAATCATATGCAGTGTTTTGATCACATCCTTCAGTGTCTGCACTTCACAACATCTCCAGGCTCTATAATTCTCTATTTAAAACACTGCAGTATGGTGGTTACTACATGCTGTCCCATCATGAATGCTGGATAACCCCAACCTCCTCATTCTGCTTCTATTCACTCTTCTGTATCTCTCTCTGATACATATACTGCCTCGTGGATACATTACATACTCCTCATTCCATGTACACATTTGTTTACCTCACTACTTTTTTATATACATAGAAGCAGAAGTGTGTGATAATACTCTCTGAGATGTAAAACCTGTGATGTGAACTGAACTCTGCCTCTAAACCTCACATTGAATATTCTCCATTATAAACCTGCCATGTGTGTGTGATAAAAAGAGAAAGGTGGGGGTGGTAGTGAAGAGAAGCAGCTCAAATATAGTTTGTGTTCCTCCCCTGCACGAGAGGGGAGGGGGACTCCGCGCACACCAGCACCATCTTCCAGCTGTGTGTGTTTGTGTCAGGCAGATGTCCACCGTGTATTTGAATCAGTCACAGCACTCTGGCTCCCAACACAGCCGAAAATCCCTCTTGTGGCCCAGTGACCAAAACAGCCCATTTGGACAGAAAGATCGCAGCACCATAGGCAAAGGAATATCTGCTGTCTATGCTTTTCATTTAATAGTCTCCTAATAAAATAATGATGAATCAATGACACACTCAGAGAACTATGAGGGGGTAATCATTTTGTACAATTCTCCAAAGTCTACAGTGGGAAAAAAAAATGCATGTACACACCATGTGTTACGGCCCCTAAAATAACTAAAAGGCTCAAGAGGCCAGCACATATAAGGAAAAGAGTCGAGATCGAGGGTTCCATAATCCAGATTTATTAAAAAAAACAACAAATACCTCAGTATAACAAAACAAGAAACCCAAACAAAGGTGAGGAGGAGATCGCGACAAAATAAATCTCCAACCCCGAACCACGATTCTATCACCCCATAGAAACAAACTACCAAATGAAACCGATAACAAAACTAAAAACGGACACTCTGGTGTGCTGCAGGCAGGCGAGGACAGCAAAGAGAGAGTGAGAGCGCCGGATTTCCGCTTCAGGTCATTATCACCTGGATGGAATACAGGTGCGTCTTCTGTGGGCCCCGGTCCCATTGATCACCACTAGTGGAGAAAGAAAAGGGTGGGGGACCCAGTCTGACTCATCAGCTTCCAGACCTCCAATAGGACCAGTACAAAAGATTGTTGCCTGCCTATTCTGACACATTACCTGAAGGACAGTTATCGACAGCACTGCGTTCAAAACAACATAACAAGTTTAATCATTTGCCAGTCTGAGATTGTGTCCTGCCACTTGAACGCAGCCAAATGATAAAATTGCAGCTGTTGTAGCGTGTACGATGTGTCCAATTTCATATTTATGTGTTAAACACAGAATTTACTCCTCCTAGTTTATACAAAGCTAAGCTAAACATCTCTAACTCAGAGAGCCCAACTCCTCTATCCAGCCAAGGCCTATTAAGCTGGCACTCTATTTTGGCTTTAATTCACACACACACAAACACGCACACACACACACACACACACACACACACACACACACACACACACACACACACACATACTTGCACATTTTTGATCATGGACGGACGTGCTCTCTCATTCCCTCTGCATCTCTCTGAATCTCACTCTCTCTGCTGGGGACAGATGTGTGTGGCAGATAAAGAAAGGTAGTGTCACTGGCTCCCCTGAAAGAGCTCAATGAAGATTGATAGCACCATTTAACTAAACACATCCACACACACTCTCACGCACACATTCTTTGATTAATAGTCAGGCTCTTGAGAGCTCTTTAGAGATTGCGTGTTTCCTAGAAGTCCGCAGAGCACAGCAAACTTAAACTTCATTTGACTAGAACATCATTGGGTGTAATTATCAAACATCTCTCTGCTGCCCTGAAAACTTGAAGCTGAAAGCACAACCCACCAACTGCATGCAACGTACAAATATGTAGCAATCCACTGTACTTAGGAAAACAAAATAATATTGTACAAGTGTAATTTCTAGTGTTTCTAGTTTCTAAGGCTTCCAGTGTGGGTTTATTGGTGAAAAAATGTAGATTGTTTTAGGCTAGTCTGTCAAAAATAATATAATATAATGAATGCACTGTGTACTGTTTGTGTTAATGTTCTTATAAAGTCTAAAACAACAGCACATCAGTTGCAAGGCTCCATCATTCTCCACATTAGGGTCTGGACAACTGTTTCAGTATAGTAAATCTAGTTTAAAGTTTAGAAATGAGAATCTACAGCACTTTCTGTCTGCACTTTTTGTTGATTATTTTTTATCAATGATAGTAACAGTACATGTAAGGAATTTTAAACATAGTGTGCTAGAGGTAAGTACTCTAAAGTTTTTAAAGGGAGACAAAAGACAATGCAGAGAAAAGCCTAATTTGCATAAAGATAAGACTTGCATTCAAAAAAAAAAAAAAAAAATATCAATTATAGGCAGAATTTTACAAACAAAGTAAATCAAATATCAGGAAATTTGTGCTGTCTGATGCAAACAAGTTGTAAATATTTCAACTGGAGCAAAAAATCCATCCACTGCTGTGCCAGGAAAGCCTACCAGGATTGAGCTGACGTCAGTAAGAATCAGAATGGAGGACAAGCTTATCGTTGTTGTCTGTGGACAGCCAGAGTTGTCCAGAGTTGTACAATACAATTTCTGTCCCTTATAGACACAGAGTAAAAAAGGAGAGGGCTTAGAAAAATGTTATAGAAGCAGTAAAAGTACCATGTTGTTGTTTTGTGGTAGCACAGGCAGCCTTGACTGCCATTATGTTAATGGTGACTATTTGCAGATTGTGAAACACTTCAAAAATAGTTCACTGGCTGTATTCACACAAATAGGTGTCCAAGGTGAAAATTTGCTTCATACTTGGTCTGAACAAAATTTATTGTCAGAGCTATTAGAACATGGTGGTCTCCTGAAACTTTTTTAAACAGATTTATATCTTGCTGATTCATGTCCAAAGACTTAATTAATTAGAGAATTGTATATATGAATTCAGTCTTGTGGTTTCCACATTGTGTAATCTTTAGCTTTTGACCCTTCAGCTTTGATCATTGGGGGTTGATGTAGTTCACTTTTGACTTTTTATGCTAACAAAGTTGCTCATCTCTTGTAAAAATGATTCAGTGTGAGTCACCTAACATTCTCTGTGAAGAAAATTAGTGGGAGGCAGCCTCGCTAGCATGACCTAGCATTTTATGGTGCATTCCAATAAAGCATTTAAGCACCATGCCACAGTCATAATGATCTGAATCTAGCTTGTCTAGCTCAAGTGATCAGTGTGATTTTGAATGCAGAATTTCCACTGTTAATTGTGTAGTTTTATATATATATATTTTTTGCTTTTTCACAAGTAAAAGAGTCAGAACAATTGAATAAATCATTTAAATTACGCAAAGAAAACAACTGCTTTTCAGTATATGTAGCCATAATGGTTCACAAATACGTCATGTTCTTCCTCAACCAGAAGCCTAAATCTTCTTCTGTTAATCACAGTACAAACGAAACACTTCAAGCAATACTTTTGGTAAACTTTATGTAAATGTACCATCATAAGCCAAAGTAATCACTGTGAGTGACCACAGTGATCGCTTTGACTTAGGATGGTGTCCTCAGAGTGTCATTGTGAGGTTTTATAACCCTTAAAGTTGTGATGAATACTTGGTTGTAGGCAGGAGCTCTATGCATACAAAAGCAAGAGTTCAGAGTTCTAATTTTAATGAAATTGTTATAATTTAAAATTTTCAATTTTCTTTTAGGTGTCTGGTAATAAAGCTATCCTGCAATATTTCCCAATGTAATAATATTAAATGTGTCTTCGTGGTTAAAAAAGATATAACATTATAGAGGAATTTAATGTATTCTACTAATCTTTTCTCATCACAGTAACTGTAAATGTGTACATTTTGTTAATTTCAAGTTAATTCACTCCAGATATATAAATATTCATATTAGATAACTTATTTCTTATCTCAAGCACAATGTCAAGGTACTTCTGCTACCCTTTAATATTTCCATTTTATGCTACTTTATATATTATATGCTATACTCCTACAGTTTTTTTTTTTTTTTTTTGTTAATCCATAATTTCAAAGTTTAATTGATTGAGAAAGTAATTTTGTGGGAGAGGTTCCATTCTTTGAGGAACTGGTTTAGTTGTAATTCTATTTGCCTTTGGTCCTATATTTAATCATCTGAACCAGTTCTTTGTTGTAAATGACAGCTGAAAAGCAGATCTGTTTTGAAAGACATCATCTGTTTGTCTGTATCTTGTCCAGGTGACAGAGTCATTGTGAGAGGGGAAAAACAGACAAAAGTTTTGCTCATAAACTCTTAGTGTTCTTATAGTGAACTCTTGCTTGGTGACTAATTCCAGCCCTGTCCTGCTCCACCTCTATCTATCAGCAAAAAAGAAAAAAAACAAACAAACAATTATATACATTTACCTTATTTGTTGTGAAAAACACAACCCGGTTTATCTTTCACTGCAAAACATAATTAATTATTAATACATAAGTGTCAGTTATAGTTTCACCATTGTTTTACCTCTCAAACACTGTCTAAGTACCACAGGACAGCATTCTAGGTCCCGTATTATTTTCTCTCTTTATTTACCTCCATTTTGGCCAAATTATTAGTAAAAACATGATCTCTAGCATAATCCCCCAAAAAAGAAATATGACCATGGGTAAAAGTTCAACTGTTTTCAGGAGTTTACCACTGTGCACACTGAATATTTACATCCCATTCACAAATGCATATATCATACAAAAACTTCTCTAAATGCTCATTTAGCTCTGACATTAAATCACTCTGTGTTTGAAAATAAAATAAGCCCTTCAACATGATCATTTCAAATATATTTATTACTGAAAATTAATAGGAGAGAACATTTAATCTTATCATTTTAATCATTTATTAACAAAAGATTGGAAACGTCAATGTTAAACTCTGTTTATTCCTGATTTTATCCTGTTATACAGATGATACACTACTTTTCATTTAAGTCTGAATAAGTAGAAATACAACAATGAGAACAATATTGCAGTATATCCATAATAAAACTTAGAATATAATTAAATGTAATAAAATTTATTTCTAATTTAATTTAATTCTAATTCTAATTTTATTGAAACTTTTATAATAATGATCAAAAGATTGTCATTCCATGGAAACAGTGAAACAATACTGAAACACTGCAACTAACTGAAACTTGTCAAGGTAAAGTTACAGAGAGCAAAGACAGAGAGAGCAGTAGAAGAGTAAAACCAGTAGCTGAGTTCCCACAAGTCAGGTCAGAACACTGGTCTCTCGTTCAGTGTTTCAGAATGGAGTCTGGGAGCCCTGGATGGCCTCTGAGGTCACAGAATTCACCCTCCACCACTGGTCTACTGGTTGCCTCAAGGTGCTACTCTAGCTGTAATAGCTATCCATGAAATGGCTCCTGCTCTCCTGCTGCTGCTGTTGCTGCTGGCATCCACCATCCAAGCCCAACTCCACTCTGAGGGGAAGGCTTTGTTGGTCATGCGGTAATGTGAATCAAATTCAACTTTACTCTGACCATCAGTGGAGTCCAACCTAAAGATGCAACAGTTCACAACTGAAAATGTGAATTTGATGCCAGCAGGTGGGATCTGTTAACACAGTAAAAAAGTATCTTACAAAACCTCTCTCAGTCAGGTTGTACAGAAACTTAAAAGAGTGCTGTCGCTGGAAGCAGAAACTGATATAGTTCACTGAGCACACACACACACACACACACACAGTTTATTTGTCAGGACTGAGGCAGTTTTAGTGTGTGCTCACACCCAAAGGTCCAATTCCTGGACTAAACTGATGTAAAAAACAAAAACAAAAAAAGCCAAAATAATATAATTTTCCAACTGGTTCAGCTCATGTTCACAAAATGACCTGGAGCATGTACTTGTATCAGCACACTCTGTGCACATGCATGCCTTCCATTAAATAACTTAATAATGCATGCAGGGACTCTGCTCTGCCATTACATGAGCTCATCACACATGAAAAAACAAAGGTCACAACTTGTCACAACAGAAATGAACTGATCCAGAATTCACTCGAAACTTCTGGTCAGTTGTCCTCACAGGGCCCTTCACACACCACAACCATGTCCTCACACACACACACACACAACACACAACACACACACACACACACACACACACACACCACTGTTTGTTGGGTAGTTGTTGAGAGAATTAAGTGTCGCCACTGCAAAACTAAATGCTGTGTTTGATGTATAAACTGGGGAACATGATAGTTTGTTAGTCATATAATTATTAACATCATAATTGCCATAATCATCTTTGCAAGATTATAGATTTGTCCTGGATTTCACACTTGATGAGGGTAGGTGTCATAGTTAGTTGATGTATTAATAGACAACTTGAAGAATTACACATTGTGGCTTTAAATAAAAGATAAAAAAAAAATTAAATAGTTTTTGTAACAGCAACTTTTGTCACAAGAGTGTACTAAAATGTCTTAATAACAGGTAGTGAAGAGATAGAGCTTTTGCACTACTGTCTGCATCTGAATAATAAAGTAGATTACAGTTGGTACAGTTGTAGGCCCCAAAACAAAAAGACTAAAATGTACTTAATGACACTAAACTGGTTTGTAGATCTAAGAGAATTACCTTTCATTTAATCCTTGTGACAAAAAAAAAAAAAAAAAAAAAAAAAAACAATATAATTCAAGGTTTAACATTTATAAACCGCTGCATGTGTAATTTCAAACCTTCCATTTACAGCTATTAGGTATAGCATGCAAAAAGACACCGTTGGCAGGAAAGCTTACAAAAAAGTGTTGACATAATGGAAACACAAGCTTTTCTAACAATCTAATAAAACCCAATATTTTTTCCTTTTCATTACAACTGTTTCTCTTAATACACAGTTGAATTTCATGTCCCTAAGCAATTTATTTCCTGATGTCCTAAACAGCTAATTACATTATATATATATATATATATATATATATATATATATATATATATATATATATTTTTTTTTTTTTTTTTCAAAGGTATACGTTTGATTGCAGCCTCAACACTGAGAGAAAATAAGCTGAATAACCTCTATAGCCTTGCTCAGATTGTTATCATCATAGCAATAGCAAAATAATAATAACCACTCAAAACATATAATGGGACACATGAGGCCCAACTCTTGTAGCAGACTGTATCCACATGTGTCTTGGTTTAAACTGTTAACATTAGCTGCAAAAGTAGAGGTACATATTCAATTGTTTAAAATGGATTTGTTTTTTGAAAAAAAAAAAAGAAAAAGAAAATATGTGATAAATGTGACAAACATCCTAAGAGATTTGATTTCACACCAAGATACAGACACAGCTTGCATTTTTGCATTTTTTGCTTATATCTTCTATTCAATTTACAGCAGAATAGGCACAGGAAGTGGATTGCTGATCCCAACAATGTTTGACTTGTAAAAACAGAAATGATGTACATGTTTATTTGCATATAGAGTAGAGAAGTGAGATCCGATCACAAGGGTCATTCGAGACGCATGTGGAGAAGCAGTCTAATGCCAGGTGTGAACTGTCCACTTGTGATCAGATCACCAAAGATGGTGCCAGGTATGAACTGGGGCTTGGAGGCATCTATCCCAGTTCACCCCAGCCACCTGACACTCCCTGCTCCTGCTACTCTGAAATGACAGAATGAAACCACAGCATGCATTTCATTAGTCCTCTACTGTGTGTGAGAGGAGAAACAAATAGTGTGTGTCACAGATTAAGAAGTTAATAATGGTGTAGGGCCAATACTCTTTCTATGAAATTAATAAGGGGGAAGATGGAATGCTCACACTGAATCATTCTCAGCAGATCTTTGTGTGTGTGTGAGTGTGTATAATAAATGTACACCTCTGAAAAGTTTCAAAAGCAAAACAGAAGAGAGAAAAATAAAAATGTGCAGGACAAAATGACTCAAGAGAAATAAAGACACTCGTATATATGCAACAACAGAAGGACAGATGGAGGTAAAGAGACTGAATTTCAAACAGCAGCCATAATATCAGCTGGATATCTAATTTGCTGTTCAGATAAAGACTGATGCCACTTTGCTCCTGAGTCCCCTGATGCACCAAAAGCCAGTGGCTAAATCAAATTAACATCTCCTCTAACTTGGTGTCCCCACAAGCACACATCAAGGTGCTGAATTGCAAACAGGAACAGAGCAGCAAAGCAAATCATTGCCACCAGGCCCTCAAGTGTGTGTGTGTGTGTGTGTGTGTGTGTGTGTGGTTAAAAGCACTTTCCCCATTTGTTTGTTTCCAAGGAGGCTGCATATTGAATGCAGAATGAATAGACACAGACAGAGGTTGGATATATGCATAAAAAGAATCTAAGGGAGATCCTGCTTAAAACTGGTCATACTGAAGAGTTGCACTTAAAAAAAAAAAAAAAAAAAAAAACAAAAACAAAAAATATTGTGCCTGTGCAAAATTTGACTGACACAGAATCAACATCAAACTGCTGTAATTACAGTTTTTCCAATAAACCACACTGACAAGAAGACATTCAGCCCCAGTTGTCAAAAACTACAGTAGTTAGTAGCTAATGACGACTCAGGAATCTGTTTTAGCTTTTACTTTTTTTTTTTTACATCTACAAACACTTTTTTTACATTTCTGCCATCAAGTTTGTGTCTGTACTTCCTCTAATTGTTTGCTGCAGAGGACGACAGATGAGAGGAGAGATAAAAGAGGAAAAATGAAGATAACTGATTTTCACCCAAGTGATTTTATGTAAACACACTGAAAACAGACCCAACATATTGGCAAAGTATTGGCCCTTTTATACTGAACGAAACATGCTATGCTTAGATTTTGTCTGCATCTGTTTTGACAGATGAGGCACTTCTATTGATTCTGTACATATACAGTGTACTGATCAATACTACCCTGGTTGTGCATGTGTAACACGTATCCTGAGCTGAATCAAATGCAGTTGTTGACTGATACCAGCAGCAGAAAAATGTCAACTATCAGTATCTTTAAGTCGAGCAGAAAAAAGTGATGTCTCCTTTCAGAAACCATACATTGCTGAAACCTAAGCAAGCAGTAGTTGCTTGTCATTGCCTTCCAAAACAAAATCCCTGAGGCTGTTAATCCTCTTCTCCCCACATTCCTGTGTATCTTTACTAACCTGTCATTAAAGGCAAATGGCCAAAAATACATCTTTCAAAAAAACACAGGTTTTTAGAGCCACTGACAATGTCACACTACGTCACAGATGCACTGAGACAGCCGGATAACACTCAGCTTTGCTGCGAAATTGGCCCACAGAAAATGATTGCAAGAGAGAAAAAAAAAATCTCCTGCAGCCCAATAAGCATTTCCCTTATAGAACACCATTATAAAAGAGATGTGTGTTGAAGGCAATTATCATCATTCATATTATATATTTTATATTTTTAGACCATGTAAGTAAAGAAAGAAAAGGTTTGTAAGCCTTTTGAACCAACATTACAGCTAGGTGAAATCTCTAATGACCATGTGCAGTGGGCCACACAATGCAAAGGTTCAGTATCCAGGTTTTCATGATTCATCAGTGAACAATGTCCAGCTTTCTGTAGACAGATTACAATTCTAATTATCACATCAATAGTGGCAGTCTATAATATACATATATTATCTGTTGATGAGAGCAGTCATGGTCAGCATTGGATGTTTAGGTGTATGAAGGTTCATGTTGGGTAATGGTTTAGTTCCCATGACTAATATATTAACTGTTTAATTTCAAGTGTTGTTTATCCAGAATGCTGTTTCACTTTTATGGTTAAACATTTTAAACTCTTTCATCTTGTTCAATGTGTGCATCTTTATGTCCATCTTTTATCACTTTGTGGGTTTTATTTGCTTGCTTTAAGGTGAATATGAAGAAAAAGTGTGCAATGTACATTATATTTTATGGTAAAATAAAGGCTTTAATCCTGAAAGATGACATTGAAACAAACGGCTCATCCTGTTTTCTCTGGTGAGCACAACCATAAAAGTCACTGGATAATAAAAAACAACATTTATTACAAAGTGATAATAAATGACTTGCAATTGCTTGAGGCAGAATTGTATTTTGCCTGTAAATTAATCCAGTGATAAACAATGTGAGGAATAGTTTTTCTTAAATATCAAATGTCAAACCAACTTTCATAACACGTAGTATATTAAACGATTATCAAGAGTATTTCATTGTTTTTACCCCTCAGAATGAAAATTGGCCAACAATTAAAACAATGACAAGTTAGAGCATCATAATCAATGTTTTTTTGTGATGTGGCTTCACTTTGCAGTTTGGAGACATTCAATTCACCTGAACTGTGCAAAATACCTTTATGTCATTTTCGTTTTTGTGGCATTTCAAGAGTTTGCTTAAAAAAAAGTATTATCAAATGACAGCTGGGCTGAGTCAGTAACTGTACGAGGATAGTCAGTGTGCTTCATTTTTAACTCCAGCTTGTTCATTTAGCACTACGACATCTTAGTCTTTAATCAATCTCAGCACAGTTGTAGTGTATCCTAACAGCTTCAGTCAGCACTGGGTTCATCACTGGGACTGAGAACTGAAATGTGAGTCAGATGAAAAATAAAGTTCCTCCTGGCAGGAACTGAAGACAGGGGCAAGGTAGGGACACAAGCCAGAAATAGCAGTTCTTAGGAATGAAGGAAAGAAAGTTACTCTTCACCTAATACAGAGTCTTTAACATTTGAACACTTTATTCATCTAAAAAACTTCAGAGGAAATTCAGGCAAGTCAGTGAGGAGTCAAGGCTTGTGATGTGTTACTTCCTAATAAAATACAGTTCACTAAACAGCCTGTTCACAGAAAGGTAAGAGGACAGGATCAAGACAATGCAGTTAAGTATGATGAACTTGAACTCTTTTGCTTGAACCCTTTTTTGAAGTTTATTCTCTTTAAAACGCTGAATTATAGATAAAAGTGAAATTAAAATCCTTTATTATCTTCATATACATTAGAAATACACTACAACAAAGAAAAACACAATAAGGATAGTACATTAAACTATGATTGTGGCTTTATGGGGATTTGAAAGAAAATGACAAATATGCTGTAATTTTGTATTTATCAGTAAACCTGCATAAATCATGAAAAATGGCATTAACAACAGATTGTGCCACTTCATCATCTCATCATCATCATCACCCCAGGGCATTTTTGAAGAGAAAAGAAATCCAGTCCCTGGAGCAAGCACTCGTCCATCTCATTAACATGAATCTTTCATCAAATATCAATGCACAGTTTCATTTTCTTCTTTTTGGTTCATAAACTTTTTATGTTAATTGTGGCATGTTCAAAGGTGCCCTGACTAAACACTGACATAGTAACACACCATTTTTGGAAGATCACAGCTTGCCAACACTTTTTTTTTTTTTTATCCAGCTCAAACTTTCTGTTCTTAATGCAGGAATTTTTAGCCACTCTTCCTGCATATCACGTCCAGTTCTGAGACATTTTTAGGCTGTCTAGCACACACAGCATGATTAAGATCCACCTACAGGTTTTTAATGATGTTCAAGCCAGGGGACTATGAGGGTCGTTTCAAAAGCTTCAGCTTGCTTTTAATTAAGTAGTTCTCGGTGAATATTGATGTCTGGTTTGGATCACTGTCCTAGTGTAAAAGTCAGCATTTTTTCATGATCACTTTCTTGAATGACTGCATGACATTTGCATCCATACTCAGAACACAATCACTTTAGTCATACAATCTTTCCTGTGTCACCGGCCAGCCATGCCACCATGAACCGTAATATTTTACTCCCATATTTATCATATGGTTGGAAAAGACTGCTATGAAAGTTTAACAAATGTATAAAAGATACAGGTTCTGAGTGTGCAGAAAAATAATGTACAAGATTAATGAAAATACAGTGTCTCCCCAGCTGAAGGGAGGTTTTAATGAATCAGTCATGCTAAAACTGTAAAAGCTGTAACCATGAGGGACAAAACTTTATGAAAGATGAGGGAGAGAATTAAATTGCATCCAGTATTTCGCAGTTCTCTCAAATGTACCATCTCAAAATCAACCCTCTGTTTTTCTCATGATTCACTTCCTTGCGTTTGTTCAACCACGAATAAAGAACTGTGCTCAACAACATTTTGGAAAGATAGAATAGAATAGAATGGAAATCCTTTATTTGTCCCCGCAGGGATATATGTGTGTTTAACAGCAGCGACAAGTAAAAATAATAATAACATAAAAAGATGCAGTCCAAAAAATAGACAATAGATCTAAAAAAAAATAAAATAAATAACACTCAGTTACATCAGATGCATTTGATGTAACTATGTGTGACGAATGGTGCCAGATGAAAATGTTTTTACTTTTTAATTTGGAATCAAATCTGCACCTTGGTCTTAAGGGAGTGTCACTTTTGCTTTCAGTTTTCATCATCTTCACACACAAAGCAGACCAGACTGTTTTTCTCCCCCCCCCCCCTCCTCCCACATGTACATGCACACACACACACACACACACACACACACACACACACACACCACACAGTTGACAATCACTCCCTCAAGACATTTCTAAAGACTTTGGTTCTTTCTCAAAGAAGTTTCAAAGAGCTTCTCTTTGAATTTCGGATGTCTGGGGAAAAGCTGTGGAAGTTTGGAAATCGCAACCGAAAAACTTCAAAACCACTGACACACATACACACAGATACACGTATTGTGACACAGCCTACACACATCCATCCCACACAATTATTTCTTCTTAGATAAGACATAATCTTGGTGTGCAAACACGTCCTGCCTATTTTTGACTGTGAACTGAGCCTAAGAACATTTAGGGTGGTTTAGCAGTCGACCCATCCGTCCTGAATGACTGTCATCAAAAGAGTGGATTAGACTTTGAAGTCAGCTTCTCTATCAAGCAAAGTGAGGGAGAACACATACAAAAAAAAAAAACAAACATTTTTTGTTTTAAACAAGAGAGTGGGCATGTGAATTTAAAAATTATAAAAAGGTAAAAAGGAGGGATTTTGTAGAAGGATAAAGCAGGAAACCACAGCAAGATAGTAACAGCAACATGAGTAAGCACAACAGCCATATTGTCAGTCCAATAGCATATATTGATACCATGGTATCAAACTGAATCACCTCAGAAGATGTGTTTCTTCCAACAACCAATAACATCAAATAACATTACTGACTGACTTTGGAATGGGTATCAGGTCAAGTGGCTAAATTGCCTTTTTCAAAAATGTCTCTGGGCTTTCTCACCAACAGGCTCCAGCAGGCCAAAGTAGGGAACCTCACCTGCTCTGCCACTACACTCAGCACAGACATGACACTTGTGGGTCCGTTGACAAACAGCAATGAAGAGAACCACAGGCGGAAGACACACTGCTTGCTTGGTGTAAAGCCACTGATCTGTTGCAGTTGGTAAATCTTCAACACATTGACGATGGAGATGGGATGTGTTGATGATGTGTTGAAGATTTCAAATTGGTCAAACTCAGACTCAGAGATGACAGAAACATGGTAGCATTGAGCATCAGACAGGCTTTTATTGAGAGATACATAACCATAACAAATGCTATCTATCTATCTACAGATGCAGACTCATATTCATAATGTTAAGTTTTTTATTTTATCATAATTATTGTTAAGTCCTAAGTTGATTAAAAGATGTGATACATGATGTGATATTTCTAAGTTAAGTTTTGTTTTCAACAGAAGAAAAACAGGTCATCAGTGTATATTTCCATCATAGTTAACGCTGTAGTCTGCTGTACACTTGAAAACTATCCTCTCATATCATGGTGAGAAGTGCTCAGCTGCTAAAAACAGGCTGGCTCTAGAAGAGCTTTGCCAAATCTGAGAAAATCACCCTGATGAAATCAGCAGAGGCTGAAGACTCCAAACAAGAAAAGTGAAGACATATTGGATGTTTGAATTTCAATTATGGGATCTGGAGAAAGGTCAGAAGACACTATCAGGCTGAATTACTAGAAATGTAGGATGCAGCATCTTTGCAACTTGACCCCTTCTGGGGATTAAAAGGCTCATTCAGACAGAACACAAGATGGAAATAACCTCAATGCACAGCAGGAAAATATTTCACTTCACATGCAACAGCACAAAATGTAAATGGAGTCCAGTATGTAATTTCACATCATTTATTGTGGAGAAACTCACAGGTGGAACAAAGGATTATAACTGGGCAGAGCTTAACATACTATGTGTTTGTGTGAGAAAAGAAGGCGTGTGTGTAAAATCTCCCATAAGACGTTCTTGGCTTTATTAAGACCAAGTGATTATGCCATAAAATCCCATAATTAAACCGCAAAACATGCACCCACAGAGACCTAGGGATTGTATGTATGTGTTTGAGTGAAAAAATAACAGAGTTAGAAATAGACATAGAGGGTATGTTTATGTGTGTATCTGTGTGTGTCCCTTGTGTGCTAGTTATGGCTGCCTTCCAGTGGCAGGCATTCTCATTTGTTCCTGAGGGGATAAAACACACACACACACACACACACACACACACACACACACACACACACACACACACACACACACACACACACACACACACACACACACACACACACACATTCTCCTCATATAAACCAAGAGGACAATGGAACCAGATCTACCAATTCCATCAAACATGTGGTTTACACACAAAACTGGGATTGGAGCTGTGTTTATTGAAGCCATAATATGTTGTTAGTCAGCCATTCATTCATTCTCATCTGTCACACACAGTAACCTCAATATGAGGTTGCTTCTGTGTAACAGGGCACAATTGAGTGTAAAGTAATGTGCTGATATTAATATCCATTGTTTTCACAGTTCCATATAATCACTATACAGTATTCAGTTAATTTATTAGGAATAAATGGAGGACTACATGGGCACTGCCATATCAGAAAAGTAACATTTTAAAATTTAAATATGATAAATCGGATACAAACCACTTTTGGATTTTTTTGTAATCCCAGAAAACCAGTGTGCCTCTGGTTTACAGTTGTTCCTCTTTAATTCTTACAAGAGCTTTGTACTACAGTGAATGATGTATACTTGTGGGCCAAAGTGCTCAGGGGAGTTTCAGCTTTAAATGCTAAAATTAAACTGGTCAACCAGATCCAAGACAACTTGCATTTTCAGAATGTTCAGTTCATTTCAAAAGTAAATAGTTTGTAAGTAAGTAGTTGTTAAGATGGTGAACTCCTACCAGGACAGTGTAAAACTATGCAGTGCAATATATTTGTCTTTAAGTGTGATGTTTATCATCTCGACACACAAAAACCCCAAAAACACCACTTAATTTTCCTGAATCTATATAAAGGAGAGAGAGAGAGAGAGAGAGAGAGAGAGAGAGAGAGAGAGAGTTTATATATAGATGCCATTCACATCTCTGGTCTTGTAACTTTTTTCAGATTTCCCATCACAATTTTGTCTGATGTTGTCAGTTAAACTTGGAAATTGCTGGGCTGGCCCATGAACACATTCTCCCCATGCACTGCCAAAACAGCTGCCAGTAAAAGCTTTTTTACACTGAAGGTGAATTGGGCTGAATATGGCAGCACTAACAGCAGCTTATAATGGAGACTTTTAGTGGGTGTTTAAAAAAGCTGTCAAACACCCAGGAGAGAAGAGGAGTAAATGAGATGACAGGGATGTGGAAGGTGAAGACACATCATGAGAGAGTAGAAATGAGAGAGCAAGATAAGAGCAAAAAGAAACAGGGACACCAGAGAGGAAAAATAGAATACAAACAAACACAATGACGATGAAACTCTTACAGGATGAGGAAAATTAAAGGAGAGGAACAACGTGTTGAGAGGAAGTCAAGGAGCTGTGTCTTGATTTGAGGTGAGGAGAAGAAGAGGTAATCGTGATATCGAAACTGGATACAGAGGAGGAACAAAAATAGGCCTTTTGACAGATAAAGAGGTGTGATGATCTGAATTCCATCTGCATATAAGAGTCTGCAAATAGAAAATATTTCTATGAAAATAATTAACAACAACATTAAGCTACAAATTCTGGTATGTGGTGCTGCGCAACGCTGAAAGTAGGTATTACAAATATGGTACTGTGTAGAAACATGGTCCTTCTGTTCCTCTTTTTCTACATACTTGTTTCAAAGAAAGACACAGTTGAAATACATTCTAGAAATTGTGTCAGTGTCCAGGAATGTCAGAGTGGACCTAAAGATGGGTTGTTCCACATATATCATGGTCTCCAGAAGATATTCTAATGTTCTAGGTATTCTAATAATTTTTATGATCCAGTGAGTCTCTATACTTTCCATAAGATTGAAACTAGCATGTTAGTAGAAAGCCACGAAACCCCAAACTATGATGTTTTGGTCATGTGATTTGGAAGTTACTCTTTGTCTTCCTCCTCTACCATTTATCCAGAGGGTCTGGGTCGAGGGGGCAACAGCTTCAGGATGAACACACATTCCATATTTGGAAGTTACTTAGTAACTTCATTTGACTGAATTTAGGAACTGTTGTGGTTATATTATTATTATGGTCATATCTTTTTTTAGTACATAGTCTGACTACCTGCAGCCCACTAAGTTTTACCAACAACATTTCACTTCTCTAAAGAGTAAGGCAGAGACACTAGTTGTATCAACAAATAACTTGGGACAGAAAAGCTCTGCTGAAAGGGGAAAGCGTCACCAGAATTCAAAATGTAATACTGGCATGTTTGGACTAAAGGCAAGTGAAGTGTGCACATCTACTCAAGTTGAAAGCAAATGACATGTGAACTGATACTGATGTGAACAAACTGATTTTGTTGTCATGGTTAGGGTTTGGGTAAGCATCAAGGAAAATAATGCCATGTCCCTATGTGTGTGTGTGTGTGTGTGTGTGTGTGTGTGTGTAACACAAAACTGCAATCAATTAACTTATGAGCCTGTCTTAAAATTGGGGTGACAAGTTTAGAGGTACTGTTGGTGTTTTGGCATTTTTATTTGTGATGTGAAGGAGTCGGCCAGTGTGTGTGTGTGTATATGTGTGTCCTTCATTTGGCTGAGAAGTGAGTTTTATGAAGCCTACTGATAAAGTGCTGTGTCAAGACAAACTTTGATTTGTGTTCAAAACACACTATACAATTCACTCATGTTTTTTCTCTCAACCCTTCTTTTTCACTCTTCCTCCTGCTCTAATCCTTGTCTTTCCCTTGTTCTCTTTCTTGTAAAACAGATGGATCAGTGTTCAAGCCATTGGGGATGAACACCCACCCGTCTCTTCCTGTCTCTCTCACTCATCCAGCTGCTGGTGTTGTGACAGAATCGGGAAAATATTGAGAATCTATATTAGCCAGGAAGACTTCTCAGAGGGCTGAGGAGTTGTAAATCTGTGAGTGTTGGCAAGAAAACAAGCCAAAATAATGAAATGTAATGCTGATGCATCAAAATAAGGTCTTATCAGCAACATGGGCCAAATAAAACTCAAAAAAGAGCAACACTCAGTGCTTTGTAAAGCATACAGAGAGTAACTTTTTATCTGAAGATACAAATATGGAAACAACATATAGAACATTTCAACTTTCAAATGTCCTGAAAGACTTCTATCCATGCTTGATCTTCACTTTTTTAACCTCAACTGTGAGCTCTTAACAGAAAACTTGTTTATGTGGACTCAACAACTGTGTACCCTGTCCTCATCATATTCATTATATTCTCAGAATGATACAATATTTGAATAAATTATTCAGTTAGAGCTGGCTCTTAAAACAGAGTTATTTTGTCCCAAAAGAGTGGTTATGCCTATTCTTTAGATTTCAAAATTTAATATGCAGCCAAATGGGGAAAATTTGGCAACCATTAGTGGTCCTTCAAGTAGTAGAACATTCAAATAGATCTACCACTACCAACTAAAATGGTTTATAAATTGCTTAATTTTTGTTTCAGCAACTCGAAGTACACCCTCAGTTACTTAAAGTTTAATGAGGCAACAACAAAGTAGCTTTGTGTGCATTAAAGCTCACCATCTTCCATATGGATGTCCATAAATCTTTTAAAATCCCACTTAAAATGTTGAAATACACTAATCAACCATGACATTATCCCTCCCACCCGGCCACCTGTCTAATACTAAGTTTCCCTGTCATGTCAGTCCTTTAAGTTGTGAGGTGGAGAGCATAGACATATTTGACCAGCACATCTCACAGATGCTCATTTGGATAGAGATCTGGTGATTTTGAGGCCAAGTAAACACCCTCAACTCATTGTTGTGCTCCTCAAACAATTCCTTGTAGTAGTGTGTCAGAAATATTATCCTGTTGAATGAAACCACTTCTATTATAGGATACTGTTTCCATCAATGGGTGTGCTTTGTCTGCAAGTGTTCAGGTAGGTGGTATATGTCAAAGTAAAATCAAAATGAATTCAGAAACAAAGGTTTCCCAGGGTGATGCCTATACTACACCAAGCACCAGCAGTGGGCGGACCCATGAGAAATGTATCCCGAAATACGATTGGTTGGATGAATCTGCTGTGGGGATGGTAACTTCGTTAGGAAAAACTGAACAAAGTATCATTTTAAGTACCATTTAAATGTATTGATTTGGCACTAGTATCGAATGAAACCCAAACAATACCCAACCTTACCCAATACACAACAAACTATATTCTGAATGCTTATTATTATAAGCAGTGCTTCCTTTTTCAGCAATTTGATCAACAGTATCTCTTCAGTTGGATTCAGTCACACAGGTCAGCCTTTGCTCGCAACGTTTTCCTTCCTTGAACCACTGTTATCTACCCAACACAATTTGGCCCTTGTAAAACTCATACACATTATTATACTACCCACTTTAACTGCTTCCAACCATAAGTTTGAGGATAAAATGTCCACCTGCTGCCTAATATATCACACCTTCTGCTAGGTGTGATTTTAACAATAAACAGTAATAAATTATGTTTTTCACTTCCATTGAGAATCCATCAAAAGTCAATATTTACATCAATATAAGGCACAGAACATTGTGCTAATGGATTCAAAAGTCAATAAGCTTTCTCCTAGAGCAATGAGGAGAAATGACATGTCAGACAGAGGTTTGTGAATAACTATGTGAAGACAGAAAAACACCAGAGTGGATAGAGGGGATGTTGGCAACATTGTGTCTTATTTGTTCAAAAGGAAAATAAGCAGACGTGTGGATACACTCACTTTCACAGCAAAAATGTCTGAAATGAATTATTAGAATATCAGATTTAAACAGATTTGGAAAGGTCAGGTTGAACACATTATAAATTAATATAAGATTCATAGATTGTGAGGAATTTTACTGCTAAAAAGAATAGACCTGTGTAAACAACTACTTCTGCCAGGGTGGTGTAGACAATAATTACTCTGTGACCATTTTCCGTCAACACTGCTCTGAGGCAGGTTTAATATTATGTACTTGGCCAGATAGGGCAGGCAGTAGCAGCTCATTCTACAGAACATCCAGATGTCCATTCTGCTCGTGGGTTACATTCAGCTGAAACAAGCAAGTTGCTTGCTTAAAAATCCCATGAACTGGCAACTAAACAGTTTTGTATTGTATTGTAAATCAGGTGGATAGGGGGGCAACACATTCCTTATGTACTATGGATTGTTGTTATGATTTTTCTCACAAACACAACACTATTAAATGCCATGTTTTTCTTTTCATTATGCACATTTTTAATTTTGCAGATTTCAGTAGCAAAGGATTCATGGAAAATTTATTGTCTTTACAACCTTGTAGTTTATCTATCGGTTGTTGTTCTCACCTTTTGATCCCCATTAGCGATAAAATATTTTCTGCAATTAAATTCGGCCTTTCAGTCTTTTAAATGTACTCAAAAATTTCCTTTGTCAATACCAGTAAAAAAAAAAAATCACTCTCTAGTTCTCCAACTGTTTTCCCATTTTACCAACATGGTGAATAAAAGATTAATTCAATGTAGATTCAGAAAAGTTTGTGCTTTATGTGATGAAAAATATTTCCCTACTCAAAGCCTTCAATTCTGTTACACCCAAATGACTTAAATTTAGCCAGTTCCATTTTATGCATTTCTCATATTACCACCACTCTGCTGCTATTTATTAACAGAGACCTTGTTGACATATACAGTATGTTACTGTACAGAAACAGTGAGAAACTGTGCTCTGGTTCAAATATCTTAGATAGGATAGTAACCATAATCAGCTTTCAGTAAAGTACAACATGGGAACAGTCATTTGTACTCCAATGTAATTCCTTCTACTTGTTATTCATATTGGTACTGTCTCACCATTACAGCTCTTATTTCTTAAGGTTGTGGTGGCGTGTGCAGGCTCAGCTGACAGGATGTCATAAGTGGAATTCAACACTGTGGGCACAGAAGAGAGAAAAAGAGAGCTCATTAACCAAAACCCACTCAGTAACACTAATGACAGAAGCTTTGGCCAATCTGTCTTTGTGTGAGACATGCATTTCTTTTGAACACTCAAATATTATCAAGACATTTTCCTTGGCAAGTGTAAAATGCCATTATTGATAGCACTCTCAGTTCTGAGAGCTAAATATTAAGCAGCTGTTTATGCTAGCAGGAATATTGGAAAAAAGTTAACCTCTGTCCTACCTTGTAAACTCAAATGAGATAATCACTATTTTTTTGGTAATGACTCACTAGCTTTGGTGGTCCTAGCAGGTGGATACTGTTATGGTCAGCTAGTCTGACAAAATCAGACTAGCTGTTTCTAGTCTTCATGCTAAGTGTTAAATAGTAAATTGGTATTAGTAATAGTAGATAATAAATATGTGCGGTTGCAAAGGAAAAAACTTATGTGTGGGAGGAGTTCAGGGAGGCCATGGAGGAGGACTTTTGGTTGGACTTGATGAGATTCTGGCAAACCATCCAGTGTATCAGGAGTGGGAAGCACTGCATCGTCCACACTTTTGTTAGTGTGGATGGGGAGCTGCTGATCGCAACTGAGAAAGCAGTCAGGTGGTGGAAAGATCTCAATGCCACCAGCACGCATTTTGAGGAGGAAAGAGAGTCATGTCAGAGGTGGATTCTCCCATCACGGGGGCTGAGATCGCTGAGGCAGCTGAGCAACTCCACAGCTGCCGTGGAAGTGGATGAGATCTGCCCTGAGTACCTTAAGGCTCTGGATGTTGTAGGGCTGTCTTGGGTGCCACATCTCTGGTGGTGGTTCCCATCTTTAAGAAGGGGGACCAGAGGGTATGTTCTAACTATAGAGGAATCACACTCCTCAGCCTCCCTGGGAAAGTCTGGGTACTGAAGAGGAGAGTCCGGCTGATTGTTGAACCTCGGATTCAGGAGGAACAATGCTGTTCTCACCCTGGTTGTGGAACAACAGACCAGCTTTATACCCTCAGGAGGGTGCTCGAGAGTGCATGGGAGTTTGCTCAACCTGTCCACATGTACTTTGTGGATTTGGATAAGGCTTATTACTCAGGGAGCCCTCTGGGGGTTGCTCCTGGAGTATGTGTTTAGGGGCCCTCTGCTGAGGGCCATCCATTCTCTGTACTGTTGGCATCAAAGCCTGGTCTGTATTGCCGGTAGTAAGTTGGACTCATTCCCAGTGGGTGTTGGACTTTGCCAGGGCTGCCCTTTATCACTGGTCCTTTGCATAGTTTTTATGGATGGGATTTCTAGGCGCAGCCAAGGGGCGGAGGGTGTTGTGTTTGGTGGCTTTAGAATCCCATCTCTGCTTTTTGTGGATGATGTGGTTCAGTTGAAATCATCGAGTACCGACCTTCAGCGTGCACTGGGGCGGTTCAAAACTGAGTGTTGAACTGTGTACCACACACCCAGGCAGTAGGTGAGCAACTCTCCACAGAAGAGTAATAGAAGGCGAGCAGCAGCTTTGTATCCAGATTGTTCTTCCTGCAGGATGCACAGGAAGTGTAGCCGCTACTGAGCCTTCCTCATGAAGGCCGTGATGTTGAAAATCCAGGAGTGGTCTGCAGAGATGTAGGTGCCCAGAAACGTGAAGGTGAGGAAGTTTCCACCCATTCTCCATTTATGATGAGGGGTGTATGGTCCTGTTGTATTACGACTTTCAGGGTCAGGTTGTTTTCTGATCACCGCAGCAACATCTATCTCTATCTCAGCCCTGTATACTGTCTCTTCCTCATGACATATGAGTCCAACCACAGTGGTGTCATCTGCATATTTTATAATGCGGTTGGTTGGGTGGGTCAGAGAGCAGTTGTGGGTGTACAGGTGTACAGTAGAGGGCTCAGAACACAGCCTTGAGGGGAGCTGGTGATGAGTGTGAGAGGAGGAGTGGTGGGGGCCAAGTCTCACAGACTGTGGACGACTTGACAGAAAGTTTTTAATCCAGATGCAGGTGCAGAAATGGATCTGTAGTTGGAGCAGTTTGGTGAAAAGAATGACAGGGATTATGGTGTTGAAGGCAGAGCTGTAGTCCAAGAAGAACGTAGCTCTTCTTGCTCTCCAGGTGTGTGAAGTGTGAGGACGATGGCATCCTCTGTGGACCTGTTTGTTTTGTAAGCAAACTGGTGGGAGTTGAAGGAGGGAGGGGGGGTCAACCTCTGATGTGCTGGGAGGCTGATCGCTCCAAGTACTTCATGATTACAGATGTCAGGGCTGTGGGTCTGTGGTCATTGAGGCTGTCTATTGCAAGTTTTTTTGGGAATGAAAAGTTTTGTGAGGATCCCTGCCAACTGGTCTGATCATGGCTTTGATCATTGCCCATGGGATACCATCATGACCAACACCTTTCCTAGGGTTCACTGCTCTCAGGTTTTTCCTCACCTCATGCAGTGACTGCAGGTGTGTGGTGGTCGTGGTCTCAAACCTGGCAGATAAGCTGTTTAGCTCCTCTGCCAATGTGCTGCTGCTGCTGCTGGAGGATGAAGGAGGGGGGTGGCCTTTGTAGTTGGTTAGGGCCTAGATGCCTCCCCATCTGCCATGGGCTGTCTGTCAGTTATCCCTCCATTTTTCTCTTGTAGGAATCCTTGGCCTCTTTGATGCCCCTCCTCAGGTTGACTCTGGCAGTACTGCAGAGAGCTCTGTCCCCCATCCTTAAGGCTGAGTTGCGAGCTCTGATCAGAGTTTGGACTTCGTTTCTCATCCAGGGCTTCCTATTTGGAAAGACCTGAATGCATCTTTTCTCTGTGATGTTTTCTACACAGCACTTGATGTAGAAGACAGACTGATGTAGAAGAAGACAGAAGTTTGTCGTATAATGGTAGGTGGGAGAAATGAATAATAGCATTTCTCAAAATGTGAAACTAGTCCTTTTATTTTGCAGAGTGAATATGCAAATAGATAAAGATGGTTTAGTCAAAGGGTTAGTTTTTGCATCACTGACAGTGATTTGTAACAACAGCTATTTAGTGAGAGTTTCTCAGTAGATAATCTTGACAATAAACTGCTGATTGCAGGATTATAGGAGCACAGGTGGGTGAGTATCAGTTCCACTTGTTGTTTAAACCCTAATTCTTACAAGGGTTAGTTGTTTAATTTAGTTGTATACTCTAATATGGTTTGCTTCTCCCTTTGTCACAGGGGCCATTACCACAAGACTTTTCTGTTTCTTTCATTTTTAACATTACAGCACCCCACAGTCTGTGTCCATAAGCAAAACTCAAAGACAGCGAGTTACAACCTGCAAAGGTTGTGTTTATCTACTTGACTAAAATGGTTTAACTCGCTGGTCATGATGTTTGCCTCTGGGTTCAGGTTTGCTCTCAATAAAATGACCATAACTGCCTAAGGCATCTCTGTCAGATTTAATGAGGAGCTAAGACAGGTGCACACTTTCAGCCTGTGGCCTGATCTGTAAACCTTATTAAACTGACTGAAAGCCCTTTGGCATGTCAGTATCACTTGATGTTATTATACCCCCGGCTACCCACCACCACCCTCCTGCCCTCACCAGATATTATATTTGGAAAATGATTATCTTTTGTTCATAAAAATTTCAAATGTATCGTGTCTGAAAGAAGCCAGATGTGCATTGTTGACAAGCCAAATAAACCTACTGTGGGAGTGCACACTGGTGGAAAAAGTACTCTAATTATTTACTTCATTGAAGTACCATTACACCAAAATATTAGGTTTACGTTCAGTTTATTTGATAATACTCATTTAAAAGCATAAAACCATTGTAATAAAATGTAGTTTAAAAGAGGAAAAATCAAAGCTCGTCAACATGAAGTCTTCTTCATTTTTTTTTAAAAAATTTCTTTCAACTTTAATCTAAAAAAAAAAAAAAAATGGGAAAACAGTCACGAGCCAGTGGTTTAATCTTTTTAAAAAATCTTTATCTGAAAAATAACTTGAAGCTAAAATTGCAGAAAGTGAAAAAAATTCTCTTTGAAATATACCAAAGAAATTATACTTTAGCACGGTGTGTGAGTAAATGTACTTCCCATCATTGAGTGTACTAGTCGAAGGACTCTTCTTTTGTTCACACATGGCGTACTAAGTTAACTCATTGGATTATCCAATGCTGTTATATTGTGGTAAAGCCAACATAATATAACCAATAATAATATCAGTCGAGTTTTGGTTATGTAATGCTAAATGTGGTGACAAAACTACAGGTAAAGTAAAGCTGCCAGTAACAGCATTTGTATGACATCTCTAGCATGTTGCTAGAGGAAGCACAGCTTGGTGGTTTCAACATTTCCTACAGCAGAGGATAGTTTCAGTCCATTGACCTCTGGGTTATGGGCCCAGTATGCTTCTGCTGTGTCACTCTGCTTGCAGGAAATGCATACAGATCTGGGTGTGTGGCCTTGCAAGTAGCCATTGACAAAGTTGTTGCAAGTAACAGGAAATCAAGGGATTGGAGTTGGGATTTGACCACAGAGAGCCAGGGAGACTGATGCTTTCATCAATGCTGAATAAATGCAGGTTCTCTCATCCAGACCACATCCACACAAGACAATTTCAAGGGGGGAGGATCTCCCTTGGCAGTAGTGGGACTTGAACCCACACCTGCTGAGAAACTGGAGCCTTAAGCCAGCACCTTAGACCACTCAGCCATCACCATTTATCAAAAGAAACGGACAGCATCTTTCATGAGTGTTTCCTTCTTAAACACAGGAGACTCTTTTTTCTTTCACAATTGCAGTGGAGATCAACAGAGGTATGTGACTTGTGCAGCAACTATTTCCACAGTCCTGTACAACAGTACACCTAGAAAAACTGCAGATTGTATTTGTTGGACAGAGGTCTGCTGAGTTTGCAGCACCTGTACACCTAATAAAGAGGTGCTATGTTTACTGTAATCACACTAATGTGTCAACATGACTCTAGCATTGCTTTAGTAAGGGTAAAATGTTGCATAAACATAATAGCAGCACATTTAAAGTGTATTCAGAGGATAAAGTCAGCACCAAAACCTGGGGGCAGAAAATATTAAGGAGAGGAATGATTTAATTAACATAGATATCAAACATGTCTTTCCTGCCACCTTATTTCCTGTTCCCACACTTTCTGTTATGATGTCTCTGCTGTACAGTGAGTCAGAGCCTCACAGAGTTTATTTCCCAATTTAGGTGGAAAAATCCCAATCTCATAATTAAACTCACCAAGAAGACAGCGAAGTGGTCAGCCACTTGATTCTTTGGACCTCAGCAGTGAGGGGGGCCTGGTTCTCCAGGCGTTAGGCCCTCAGCTCTCAACCTTCCTTTGTGGGGGAGTTTGAGGTTCAGAGCCCCAGGCTCTCGCTGTGCGCACAGTCTCCTTCACCTGCAGTCCCGAGACCGAAATCCTCTCACAGCTGAGGCCCACCCAGGGACGCCAATTTGTAGTGGCAATTTTCTCTGTGAAATGGAATAAAATCGAACAAAGAGTTCACCAGTTTGAATGTCTTTCTTGTAGTTTAATAAAGATGAATAAACATGCATATGCAAGCACCCAAACACACAGTCGTGACGAGCGAACAGTCTGTGAGTGAGTGAGAACAACCTTCACATCCCAAGTCTTTCTACCCTTCTCAAAACAAAGAGCCATGTTTCTCAAAACATTATCATCACACCACTGTAGGTAGAGCATGAGATGAACATGAAAAAGTGCAGAATTTCCATCACACTACAACCATTTCAGTTGAGGTGAATAATCTTGATGTTAGGTCCTGGCATTCATCTGAAAATTTATTTGACGTACAATCACTTAAACACTGTTTCAAAGCAAACAAACACCCACATTGTAATGGCACCATTGTCCTTTCTGTGTTGACCCTACCAAGATTCCAATCTGGGTTGAGCAGCTCAAGGATGTACAGGACAAGCTGGATCCACAGAGGCCCCACGCAACAACACTTAGGAGCCGAAGAATCTACGGTCATTGTTGCTGTGCTAGACACCACGGCCTAACGTTAATTCTCTTGGAAGAAACATGACAAGTCTGGACACAATGTGTAATTATTTACCTCACTCATTACATTGTGGCAGTGCAGTCAATACAGATCATCATTATGAATTCAATGAACTGGCAGCTCTGGTGGCTCAGGAGACTCACAGATGTTTTACACTGATAGGTCAGAATTATCACCCAGATGTTTCTACTGTAGTTTATCACTTGTTGCACACACATTGGCACACCCCTGTTAAGAGCAATTGATGATGGGGAGAAATTCTATGAGAGATTACTGAGAGATTCACTTCTGTTTTCAATTTATGCATCATGGGCAAAGCGCATTAATCAGTATTAACTAAATACAGCCAGTTAAAAAAGGTTAGCAGTTATTTCTCCTGAAGGCCACAGTAGTAGGTCAGGCAAATTTAAAAATCTAAAAGTCATTGTAAAAGGTCAGCAGTGAGAAGTGCGAAGAGTTGATGATGTGTTCCCGTGCAGGTCTATAAAACAGGAGGTGGAGGGATTGCAGCTAAGGGTTTGATCTTTACTGTGTCATCTACCAAATCATGTGAAATGAGAGTAAGATGGACTGAGATATAGAAACATAAAGATGCAACACACACAATCTTGCAGTTTGTATCTATTCTAACAATGCAAAGAACGGCAACAACAGCAACATGTGCTGTACAGTAAACTTCAATTGCAACAAAATGCACCCCATTAAAAAAATAAAACAAACAAACAAACACAAAAAACACATTGCTACTCTTGATGAGACAGAGTTGAGTGGATTAAGCTGCAGTTACAAACAGCCTTTAGAGAAACCTTTACCTTTGAAAGCAAAACCAGCATTTAAAAATAAAAGCAATGTATTTAATACCCAGAATTGCAAAAAAAGAAGAAAAAAAAAAAAGAAAAAACATTTATATCACTAATGTTCTGCGAATTATGGCTGTAATTTACTCTCCTGCTCCATTTCTTAAATCTCTTAATGCAGTCAATCATTTTACCCTTATGTTCATAACTAGGGATGGCTTTTTGGTCCTTAAAAATCTAATACTAACACCGGGAATTCAGCTTTCAAGCACTATGCTCCACAGAAGCAGAACAATCTACAAAAGCTTCTAAAATGAGACAAGCTAATCCCTTTAAATCAATTTAAATCCCTTTTGACTGGCATTGAGCAGTGTGAGCACTGCTTTTTATCTTCATGCTCATGTTTATGTCCTTGTCCTGCTTGTTGTATAATTAGATGATGAGCTGGGACACTTTTCAGATAAACATAATTTCATAAAGATAATGTCAGAGACAGAAGTAGATTTCTGTTGTAATGAACAGCTCACATGTTTTTTTTTCTGCCAGTATCAGCTTGTATTAAAAAATGTGGAATGACTTTGGATTAATCTGACTTTGAAGTCAGAGTCATGACTAATGCAACATGTTAAAATGTGATTGTTCAGTGTGTATTATTCTTATTTAGCTTAAATATCTTTGACGCAGCTCTTGTTGATATGCAGGTGCAATCTTAAAATATTTTCATCAATGGGTAACAAATGATGAAAATCAAAAAATCTTTCTGACCTGTATTAATTAATCATTGACGTAATGTAAGCTAAGCAATGTTTTGTTTTTTTATGTACTAAAAAGACGGTGTCTAACTCACCACAGGTTATTTCGAGAGATGATGAGTAGCTATGCTGTTAACTGCTGCTTTGCTTTTGCTTTTAACACTCTATTTAACACTTAGTTAACTTGCTTGGCTTGACTGGCTCTCTGCACCGTAGTGTCCAGTTTGCTTCTTGTTTTGTATTTGCACTGATGGCTAATTTGGTATAAGCAACACAGGTTTTTTGTTTTTAGGTGCTGCATGTGTTTTCTCACTGGAACCAGGATGTGTAAGCTGGTCTGCTGTCAACGCTATACATCACATATGTATGTCCACCATCATCACAGACACCATCTGTAGCACATACTCAATAATTATATTCAGCACTTCAAACATCCAGGCCCCCAACTATCAGCACTTAAATTGGGCTGCACTCTTTTTACCTCCTGACACTCAACCTGTGGTTTCCGGCATTAAAAATATAACGTGTTTAAACAAAAAAAAAAAATCTAATTAAAAATAGTTCCTAGCCTCTGTTTGACAGTGACAGTCAGTTCTTTTTGTTCATTTCCTTTGCAGAGGAGGCTCATGCTTGCTAATGATTCATTTAAGATGGCTGTAGCAGTCAGACTTTACCCCCACAAAAAAACTATACTATTATACTAAGTGACATCTAAAGAGGGGGCAGACAAAGACAGATCATTACGCTCAATTAGGGTCCCATTTTAACCAAAGAGCTATCTGAAGAGACAATTACAGTTGATGTTTTGACAGGCATCCTCCTCTGATATGTCTTCTGCTATAATTGCTAATAAAAGTTGAGTTCTGTTGAGTAAAGCTACAACTTAAGTCAAAGGAAATATGGTCACTGAGCACATTGGAATTGATCTGAGACTTAACTGGATTGGATTTTTTTCTTATTTATAAATAAACATTTTGATTACCTAACTTCATATTGTGTGAATTCTTTACAAGTTTGTGTTTAAATGATTCATTTTAAACTAACTTCTAACTGGGTTTCTCTGGTTTCCGCCCACAGTCCAAACACATGCAGGCATTGGGAGATAGATTAATTAATGTAATGCAGTGTACATTGGCACAGTGGAAAACAACTTTCTGCATTCAGCATCAGAGGGAGCATTTACTATTTAAATATTTTTCTGCCATTGAAATCATAATGTAGCTCTCTGCTCAATGTGAGCACTACGCCACAGAACCAGTCATTCTTTAACCCAGTAGGACCACAGTCATTCACAGCAACTAAAGATATAGAATGCAGCAGTTGGTAAAAGTAGAATGGTCCCAAATTCCTCCTAAATGTTGTGCATGTCTGATCTATAGCTCCCCGTGGCCTTGTTCTAGGTTTCTGCTGTGAAAGGAGGAAAGTCTAAAGCTTCACTTACTTTTTCCACCAGCACTCTAAATATTGAAATAGCTGTTGAGTAACTACACAAAACATGTTGATGAATTACTAGCTTGAGCACATTGTGCTTGTCTGAACCCAGGTAGTTCCAAGTGGTTCATATGCTTACTGAATACAGGTATGTATGATGTTACTACTACAGCAGCCTACCTCACCGCCCAGGAAAGTTTGCTTGCATTCACACAGTGACCCAGGCAGACCTGCTGTACACTTTAATCCAGTGTTAATCCAGACTTGCACACCTTGTGCACCCCTATCTCTCCTCTGAAGCCCTCATAATCTGCAGCACAAAGCTGAATCCTGGCCTTTTGCAGTCAGGACATGACATGTGGTTTAACGCCCCAAATGGTTTTAGATGTGTTTAACAAGCCCTGTGCAGTGACCTCTGCAACCTGACTTCCAACTGCACAACCTAAAAGAGCCAAGCTTCCAAAGAAGCTTTTAAAAGTTCAATTAGTTTTCTTACAAAAAAGTCTTAGTTCTTCTGTCATATCGTCTTTATGGTTGTACTCAGAATTAGTTGCATTTGTTAAACTTGACCCTTTTGCGTGCACATTGATTTGTGTCCCTGGAGTGTGGCATTGCCTGTAACTTGATTATCTTAATAGTTGGTGTAAATGCACACCCCTAAAAGCTGATATCTTTCAATGTGGGCAAAATATGGTTGATGCTTGATGCAATGGGTGAACGCCCACCAGGTTTTAATGTGCGATGTGCCAGCATGTTCATTTAAATGCTTTAATTCTGAACTAGCAAAAATATAGTGGGACTGAGCACAGTCAGACTATGTTCCTCTGGCCAACAACACTCACAGCAGTACCCCATTACACCAACTGTCCTTCAAAACCTCCAGGAAAATTCTAACATTGCAAGCAACTAATCCAGACCCTTAAAGCTGCATTAATCAGTCATAGTCTTGTAAAGTTGAGAGCTAATATGTTAATAAATCCAGCACCGAGTAGCACCGACATTCATCTGAATGTCCACTATTCACTCTGCTCTTAGCTGTGTTAAATATACACCCACTTTTAATTGTGCTCACAAGCTGTCCAATTGATGGTGTTTGCTAATGAGCAAGTGGCAGTCAGAGGGTTAATCACAGTGCCTTAGCTATGACGTTTATGAGATGGTACAAAACCAAAACAGTAAAGTTCCTTGTTTTAATTCCAAGACAATAAACTGAAAGATGCTAAAAAGCTCTACAGAGCTGAGGGGAGAAGTCATAATATTATCATTCTTTGTCAGCTGTTTAATTTGTTGTAAAACTATTCAGTCTCAGAGAGTGTGACCATGATGAACCAACATTAATTTATTGTCTTGTTTAATCTCCTGTGTCACTGCTTACAAAGCATCTGAGGTGTTATTTGGTAGATTGTGAATCTTAGTTGACTGTGAATTTTATTGTTGTGTAGGTGATAATTAAGTGCCTAGTAACAACGAAGTGAAACACACAGTGCCATATTTTGTGGCCGGCTGCAGTTTTTTCATTGTATACACTCTGGTTTACAACATATAGAACTGTAGAGTACATAGCTCACAACCACATCTTTATATGAGTCTGAAATGAGAAAAACTTTCAAGATGAATTTTGAAAACATACAATAATTGGATGCACCCTTAAGCATTCTTGCCACTCAGATTGATTAGTTTATAACTTCATTTTAGAAGACCAAATGGTTAGCAGTGTTCCTGGCTATGGCCACGAATGACAGCACAATGACAGAAACATAATGGTAGTCATACATGATTTGTTTTCCTTCCTCTATTGACATATCAACATGCCTTAAGTTTGCACTGCTATGCTGATGACAATCACTTGTACCTCTCCTCCAAGACCATCACATCTATCACAAACTCTACTCATATCACCTGTCACACTGACATTAAACCGTGGATTCATCAGAGTGTTCTTCAATTCCACTGCAGTAAAGAAATAATTACCACTGGCTGAAATTCCCAGACTGTCTCATTCACCACTGATGGCTCCAGTGTCACTCCCTCCACCTACATCAAGAACAGATCAAGAACCAGATTGAGGAACAGCTTCTTCCCAGAAGGTGTGAGACTGTTAAACTCTGGAGGACACCTGTAGCCCCTGCTACCCCACCCACCTCACCCCTCACGGACAAACACACACACACACACACACACACACGCACACACACCACATTGCAGCTGTTTGCACAGACTCCTTTTTTTATTTTTTGAATAATATGCCACTTTAAATCCTTGTTGCTGCTATACCCTGTTGTCACTCATTGCAGGAAGTTTGATGTCCATACTGTATATATTTATTGTGTATTTGTAGTTTTGTAGTTTTTATAGTATTTCACATTGTTTTTTATATTTATACTTTTTTTTACTACTTAGTTTATCTTATATTTCATTCTTATTCTTATTGGGCTTACACTGGGACCAGGGAATCTAATATCATTCATCTCATGTTCCTAACGTGATGAAATGGCAATATAGCTCCTTGAATCCTTGAATCCTTGAAGAATCTTAGAACCCTCATCTCATGTTATTTCTTGCCTGCCTTAGACACTCAGGATAAACTTCAAGTCTCACTCTCCACCTGCTCACTACCTCCACTAAAATACAGGGTTCATTTCAAAATAAATAAATAAATAAATAAAATGCATAAAATCTTCTTTGACTGTCTTCTTACCCGTATCCCCACCTGTCACCTCTGTTTATCACCCTTTTCAGTCTTCCTCTTGACAGACTCTTCCATTTTCAACCACCCCTCTCAGCTGCTTATATTTGCCTTGTTTGTGTGTATGTAAAGCTACTTGAGTGCATAGAAAGCAATATTTTATTATACCTACTATAATAATTCTAAGGTATGTGGTTTTAATAGGAGGAACAGTGACAATGGTGCCAGTATCTATAAAGCTAATAATAACAGCTTTAGAAGAAGCTGTGTCAAAAACAACAACTGTATCACCTGTTTTGTGCTGATTAAACTTGAATGACCTTACTGCAATGGAGAGAATTAAGCGCTTTTCTTTCTTCACTCTCCTCTCATTCCCGTTTCCCTTTTCAAGCCATTCGCTTAATAAGCGACTCACCCAAGGTGACCCTCTCTCTCCTTGCCTTACTCCCTCCATTTTTACCCACTCTCGCTTTCCATCACACACTTCCCTAATACCCTGTCAGTCAGGAGAGAGGCTGCTAAATGAGAGTGAGAGGTATATGTGCGTGTGTGGGCATTAGCTGGCGTTTGTGTGTGTACATGGTTTGCATGAATATGAACAGGAGAGCAGTCAGGAGGTGACTAAACAGAGAGAATAGAGACAGGGGTGAAGATATAGATAGACAGAGGGAAACGAGGAAACACAGAGAGAAATTAGGAAATGATTGCTCAAATCACAGGTTACAGCTTGATGTATTGTCAGGTGCTGCTGTTAACTTGTCAGTTATGTGTATGTGCTCAGTGGCTTGGGGATAAGAAAAGTCTAATTGTTTCTACCTGTTGTTTCTTAGAGAAAAGCTATGGCATATTTGAACATAAAGACTTGAATGTGAAATTTAATCTCACAATAACAACTACTTTACTTCTTTATCTTAGTTTGCCAAAAAAAAAAAAAAAAATCATAATAATCTGTGCGAGATTAACTCTGCCATTTTGTGCCAGTTTTGTGTCAGTTGTATTATTAGGTGAAAATGAACTGATGAAAAGAGTTGTTGAGGTACAAGCAGGCAAAATGACCATCATCTGCAGGGCGGCCTGGCTCAGCTTTAGAGACACGATGAAGGGCTTGGACATTTGGAGACCAAAGAAGCCAGGAATCAAAACATGAACCTTCCATTAATTGGGAAATCAATTTCAACTCTTAAGCCACAACGATTTTGCTTTAAGGGTGCAGGAACTGTTCATTTTGCACTAGTAGCAACTAAATACAGCATTCATTTCAAGAATGTCATAAAATAATCCATTTAATAAAACTACAAATATATCAATATCTTCTATTTCAAAACTACCACTTTAAGGTCAAACTTGTAGAAAACAGTGGCACAGTTCTGGAGTATTGTTTCTTTTTACAGCATGTGGAGCTAGAATCCCAGTGACAGAGAAGCTATTTACAAGACTGGCAGCTTTCAATAAGGCATCTCGATCAGGCGATAAATCCATCCAGTAATGAAAATTCTTACATTTACATTTTGGGTTATTTTGCTATCTTTTTGGTCTTGTGTTTGTTTTCTTAAAAACCAAATATACCACAGGCTGTGGTATATTTGGGTATATATACAATTCTGGCCCTCAAACTTCTGTCAAATGTCCGACTGCTGTTTTTTGATTCTGTCATTATTGAGAGTATGCCCAGTGCCCAACTGGATTATTTAGGTGCTTCAATAAATCCCATCATCATTTTGGCCCCTTCCACTGTGAGGTCAGCCAAGGTCCCAGTGAGTGTCCCTGGCTATAGTTCAGTCTATGGCTTTTTATGACTGTGTCCCATCTCTGAATAGCTCTGGATTTATGTGCTGCTACATAAGGCTTCGTTCTTTCTCTCTCTCTCTTTCATTTTGTAACCTCTCTCACCCTTCATTCTCTCCATACCCTTCATACCCCACCACAGGCTTGTTTCTTCTCAGTATTCATGTAGTGCAGCTTTTCTTCTTCCATATTTATGAAGTCTTCCATAGTCTTCAGTTCCCCCTTTCTTATATATATATATATATATATATATATATATATATATATATATATATATATATATATTGCACCTCGCCTGGCAGGCCTTATGTGCGCATGTGTGTGTGTGTGTGGTGTCCATTACTCTGAAAGCTGTCTGATTCACTGTGGTTGTAATGATACTTAACCTGCCAGACCATTTTGAAAATGGGACGTGGCCATAAAACACCTGATGTATGGTCCCATCTGTGTGTCAACCACACACACACCTACACAAACACACACACCCACGGTGCCAATGACATATACAGCACATTGCAATACACATCAATCAAATACACATGCAAATCTGCATACAAGTCCTTTGTGTGCAGCTTTTATCATTATCTCCACTCTCTAGCTGCCATAGGGTAGAGGGCAGTTCATTCATTAGTTGCTCTACTTGAAAAATGTTAGTTGTACTTTTCCAACTGTCTCTGCCTTGTAAATCTGCCGCCCCCAGCTGAATTTATAATTAACCTGCTAGCTTTCTATACCGACAACTGCTAAATAGGATATACTCCTGCAAAGCAATGCTTTCATCACCCTAATGCATTTTTGACAACTTTTCTGAAAAAAAAAAAAAATCCCAGTGATGTAATTCTTATAAATAGCAGATTAAAGATCAAGTTGTAAATTCTGCCCTGAGAAAACTGTTTTGGGTATAATTAGAATTCTGAAGTTACCCAGCTGAACATTGCACTATAAAGAGATCATCAGTGTTAATTGCTTTACATATGAGTGGTTTAATGATGTGGTTGGTTTGGTTTCTTAAAAAGGAAAGACATTTGCTTTTCCTTCCTAGAAAACTTGTTTTCTACAATGAAGAGTGATACAATGCTCACATAGGGTCAACTAATACAAGAAAAAGCAAACTTTAAAAAAGTTTGTAGACATTTTGTGTGCTTGCTCTTAAATAGAAAAAATATTGATGGAATTGATAAAGGATGAGAAATTAGTGTATGTGATGCTAAATTGCCAGAATTGTACATAAGTTGCAGAATCTCCTCCCATTCCAGTGTCAAGGCAAGTATATTATCCCATTTACTCTGACTTAAAACTAAGACTTTCCCTATGGTAGTTAAAATCAGCGTAGTGAATAGTGAATATGTTTTGGTTGTAGATTGGTGTAATAATTATGCTAATGTTTCTCAAGAGCTGTGATATAAAGAGAAAGGATAAGTAATTCCACCACTACTGTGAAACTGTAGGACTGTTGCCATGAGAAGTGTTAAATTGGTTTTGAAGTGTCCAGATTGGTTTTCAGATCATTTTATGTTCTTTAACATTCTGTGAGTTGATAATTAACCAAAACAAAGTTCAAGCTAGATGAAATGACTTTAGTTCATTGTATGACTTCTTGCATTACTAAAAAGCTGTGCAAGTTTTTACTTTACTTCTTAGTGTGTGTAACAAGCCAGAATTTGTGCTGATGTCTCAGTTAAATCACACTGTGTACTACAAGTGTTTCTACAACATTAGCTTCCCTTTCATTGTTTTTGCAGCAGCTTCAGGCTGCTTTTGATGACACAAGATATTAGATTCTTGTCTTTGATGCCTCTTGCCGCAGGAAAGAGGTGTTCATGTTCACAATTACTGATTTGGCTGTCTGTAACATAAAAGTAATTATATGAATCATTAAACATGAGTGTAATTACCCTTTAAGTTGGAGACTAAAATGAACTTTCACACTATCTATCACTATTTATAATAGTAGAATCTAACAGGAGATAGTGTCATTTTCATCGTGCAATTGACCAAATTGAAGCTTTCACACGTTGGACAAATGAGTTCTGAGATGGGGAATTAATGACAGAGTTATAGATCTGTCAGTTTAGTTAGCTAAGTCAGTTTGGTTGCAGCTGCTTTGTGAACATACCTGTAATCAAAGTCATTCTGACATAGCCCAGTGTATGAGGTCTCATTGTGAAACTAGAGCATCTATATTTCATAAATTTCTGCAGTGTTATCCACATTTCTAGAAAGAATACAGCATAGTACAGGAGCAAACTGAAAGTAATGAAATCAGAGACTGTCTCACAGACTGCAGAGAGAACAAATTTTAAAAAATGAAATAAAAAGATTGGAAAATGCACAGCAGAGTAACAGGTTGTAATGTAGTGTTGTTGTATCTTATCTTATTTTTCAATTTTAGGTTGGTTATTTTACTTGTGTCATCAAACCTATATAGTAGCTAAGTAGTGCAGATTGTGCGCTCTGACTTCATCACAGAACATCAACAGAAAATCAGTTAGTGATTCTGGACAGCATACCATGCACACAATGAAATTTGACCTCTGCATTTAACCCATCACACACATGAACAGGCAGTACCTTGCTTAGTGGGATTTGAACCTACCAACTTCCAGACACAAGCCCACTTCCTTAGCCTCCACTGCCAATTATAAACAAGTGAACAGATTTTCAAGTCAACACTTTATTTGGATGTATCATTATTGTCCAGATGTTAGTCTGCTTAAAAATATATAAATTTAACCTAAAGTAATAAATGAATTTGAATAAATGTACAATTAAATGTTTGATAATAATATGTGATTTAAAGGTCTCTACAGAGTACCTTCCTGGAGCCTCATCAGTTATTTTAAGTTAATTTAGTTTCAGCAGAGGGTACCTTACTTGCTTACCTTCACTTGATATAGTCCTAGTCCTAGTGTTGCCAACTCTTTCAACAGAAAGTAGCTAAAATAGAAAGTAGCATGAAAAGTTGCTGGAATAGATCACTAATAATCTGAATATGCATGACAACAATATGACTGGTGGCACCAGGCCAGAGGTAAGGATTTTCATCACGTATGACAAGAAAAAAAAAAAAAAGACCAAATTAGCAAGAGAACAAAATCAGAAAGACCAAATGCCCCTGGTGATGCATGAGGCTGTTTGGAGGATGGAACAAAACCATATCACAGACACAATGTCATAGACTCATTATTGGTGGAATCCAGGGATTAGGCAGATGACATTCTTAATCTCATCCTAATCCTTACCTTAAACCTAAATTCTAAACCCTGTAGTTGAAGAAGCAAAAAGAAAAAAAATACTCACTCTGAACAACTCTTGTTATTTCTGTCCAACTCTCATAAGTACATGAGAACAAGCCAGCATATGTTCGTACACTTACCCATACAATAGCCATTGTGGTCTGTGTACACACACTGCCACATAAACAGGACCTTTCATACATTCTTACACAGCGTTCTGCATACATACACACACACACATACACACACACACACACACACACACACACACACACACACACATCAGCATGCACCACGTATCTTGGAGCCTAAAGGTTGGCTCTGCCCTGAGGGTTAAAAAGATAATTATGGGCCAGATAGTGAGAGAAGCAGACATGAGCCTGTGAATCTTTGGGAAACGGAGCTGCTTCCAAACAAATATTCCCAATTTAACAAGGTTGACTCATTTTGCCTGCAGTTAAATGAATTTTGTTTCCACAGAAGTAACCTGAAGGGTTCAAACAGAGCCCTTTTCTCTATATCTATTTTTCATTGTTGTATTTTCCACATGGATATCAAATACATTAATAAAATAATTTCATTACTGTCCCTTAAACTACCCTTTAAGTCTCAGTGTCTTTACCCAAAATGGGTTACAGATCTTTCACAAATAGGTCGCAATGTGATATACTGGTAAATTTAATAGTTCCAACTGCTCTTATGGGAGTCTATGGATAGCCATGGAATTTCCTAATGATATTAAATATCTTTTGTGAATAAATTGCAATAATTATAGAGATCCCCTGACATTTCCAACTAGTTTAACCAGCTGGTTGAAAATTTTACCTACTCATTAAAGTACTTGGATTGGCACCAGATTTTGTGACCTGTTTCACAGATGGAGCTCCAATCTGTGAAAATATAAAGCTATTGCACTTTAATGTAGGCAAAAACAGCAGTAAGAATATAATTTATTGTGTTAATGTTACACTATGCCAATGATACAGTGTCCTTTGCTCGTAATGGAATTAGAATTAGATATGGGTCACATTGTGTCCCTGCTATCAACAAAGATTTAATACCAAATGTACTGTGAACGCAGCCTGAACATCTTCTCACTCTCTTTCTTTCTTCAGTATTTAATTGACAGTTATTGAGAGATAGTTTTGAAGCCTGAAGTTGCATGAAAGACTCTGCTGTGGCACTGTGCAGGGTGACTTGCCACAGATAATTGTAAACAATATGTGTTCATTTACCCTCTTCTAAAGTTCACACTTCATTAATCAGACTCCAGCATTAAAGTGATGCACACAGTGTCATTAAGAGGCAGATATGGATGCACAGGGATGTTGTAAACACACACACACACACACACACACACACACACACACACACACACACACACACACACGCACATGCACAGACACACAATGCTCTCCTTTAATTTAGCTCAGAAGACAGCCCGCCTCTCTAACACTGCCTGCATGAATGCGTAGTACTTACTATAGAGCTTCTCCTTCATTACTTTAAAATGTATTTAACTGTAATGATGGTGGCACTTGTTTCTTTATGATCCATTTGAATCTGCTACAATATTAAAATGACCTATCTTTAAAGGAGATAAATCAACTTGTGTGTGCAGCATAAGCTAAAACATAAAGGTGACATTTATAATCGCATCTTTGTGAGTTTTAATAATGGTCTGACATAACTGCAATAAATTAAGATAAACTTTGCATAAGGTAAAATCTAAAAAGATAGATTGTAAAATATATGTTAATGGATGATGTGTTGTGTGATTTTGTCTAAATTTTTCCTTTTATGTTCTCTCTGCAGGTCACAATTTTTGCAAGTTTTACTCAGAACATTTGCAAATAGACTCACAGCACAGTCCCACTGCAGGTGTTTTTTACATGCTGGTGAGTCATACGTTGTGGTTACCCCATTATTGTCAACAGCACAGCAGGCATTGTATTGCATTCTGCTCGTTCTGATACAGTCAGTGTTGAGATACCCTGTTCGCTTGCAACAAATGTACAAATTCAAAACTTTCTCAACCATCCATAGTGCTGAGGTCACAGGTTCTGTTCACAGGTGTTGTTACCTTCCCAGGCTGAAACTATGAAATCTATATGTTTCAACTAAAATCACTGTTGCAAGTGTTCTGATGTTGTAAATATATAAGATGATGATGATGTATTATTATACACATGCATGGTGATCTTAGCCTGATGCATCAGATGCTTTCACATCGTTTCACTCTGTGCAAAGCTATCCATTGGCATTCATTCGCTACATGGTGGGTGGATACTTTCTGCTGCAACCAGTCACTACTGCTTTGTCTTGACATACGTTTTGTGTTGGTTACACAGCTATTAGCAGCATTCCAAGAAAACATGAGTGTTAACAAGCGTTGTTCATTGTTCAGAATTGTTGCTAGAAGAGAATATATAGCTTTGCCTATATCCATCTTGTTGGCTTTTTTTTAGCGCTGTTCGAACTACAACTCAAGCTTGAACGCTTGAGTTCAATGTCACCGCTTTCAGCTCTCTCTCTGTTCACTGATTGGCCCAACAGTTTTGAGTTGGTGCGAACTGAATCCTAATAAGAGCTCCCTGACCAAGTGTTGAGGCTCAATGAGAAATTGAGCAGAAATACTAGGAGGTGCCAGCCTGGCTATGGTGATCTGTAGGTCACATGGCTTATCAGTCGATGGTATATATGAAAAAGAGAAACAACCACAGACCATCAACATGACAATGCACCTTAAGAACCTGGATGGTGCTCTCAAAGATGGAACTGGATACATCTCACGTCTTAACAATGTTCGCCACCTTGTCTACATAGCACACATATTCAAACTTGTGAAAATGTGGCAGCCTACGAAAAAGAAAACATCATGCCACACAATGAAAAATAAAATTGTTCATTCAAAGTCCAGTCAAGTGAGCAAAACAGTTGGTGGTTGGATGATAATTGCGGTCACATGTCATGATTTTTAGTGATCCCACAATAGCAGTGTTTGATTTGGGACAACATTACACTGTTGAAATTCACACAATTCATCCTGTGTATGCATTGTACTACAATCCAATCTGAGACATGGCAATTGATCCCTTCCAGCTGCAGACTGACCGCTGACCCCACAGTGGTGAAGCATGGAGAGAAAAGACCATAATGATTCACCATAATGATCACACTAAATGAAACTGAAAGAATGGAAGAGTGACAGAATAAGAGGAGGACTGTTGAGGATGTGAGAGAAGGCAACAAAGAGACGGAGTCGGAGTAGGAATATGGAAATGTAATATCCGGCTGATAAATCATAGTGACTGTCAGGTGCTCAGTCATCTGATAATGTGACAGACAAAGACAAGACTGCTTCCTCCAACCAACTGCTAATTATAGACAGACATAATGAACTCACATCCAGTGTGTGTGAGAGAGATCAAGCATATGGGTGAAAATAACCTCTTGTCTTTGTTGATAGCAGCTGGTACAAAGTTGGTGTATCTGTGTTTCAATTTTTCAATAAGTTTGATGGAATAAATTATGTTTTACAGGAGCATTGTTATTATTATACCCTCTACCATCTACTATTCTACTCTGGTTCACTTCAATGAAGTGGTCTTGGACCACTTTTAACTGTACTCTGAACTTGGTAATTTCTGGTCAGAAAGCCATCTAATCACATAGTTGTACATCTCATTTCATTGGTAGAAAGATTTTTTCACTTTGTGTTTTGGTGGAGAAATTGTGCCATCATTCATTCATTCAAACTAGGATGGATATCATGTCTTGAAGACTGTATGGACTAATAATCTGGCCGCATTTCCACCACATGCCTTTTGTTTTGACTTTCCTGAATGTGAACCAAACCAACTGCAAAAATAAAACGATGTATCATTTTGACATTTGTTTATTTCAGTTTGGTTAATTAACCGGACCTTGCATTTGGACACACACCCACTTAAGAAGCATTCAAACTAGTACACAAATAAACACAAATAAATCTGTTTCAGATCATGAAAATATGCCAGGAATACACCACAAATAGATGGTTGTAATTACCTGTTTGAATTAAACATTTGTAGTTTATGAGTGCAGACTCAATCATCTGAGAATAACCCTATCTTCTAGTGCATGCCTCTGGTGTGACACCAGAGCCCAGTAATTTATGTGGCTAGGTTTAAACAGTAAAATCGAATTGTTTGGCACCAAACCACAGACCTAGCGAGTTAGGAGGCAGTGCTTCACAGGTTCATAGAATGAAAAAGAAATGACTCAGAGGAAAAAAAAATCTGACTGTGGACCCTCTTAAAAGTGATGCTTTCAATCCTGCTGATTGTTTCAATCCTGTCCTCAAGGACTTCTTCTGTTGAATGTTTCAATGGTTTGATGCCCTTCACTTACCCTCAGTAATTGCTGATATGTGGTACTATAGGGAAACAGGTCTGAGGGGAGCAGATGTTTGAAAATGAAACACATATCCACTTGACGAGGTCCAGTAACAGAAAATAATAAATAGTGATGATTAAGAATACTTATTTAAAGAAGTTATTTATTGCATTGATATACTCATTGCGAGGTGCTGAGAAGTCAGCAAAGGTTTGTCTTATGCAACTGCATTCCATCCAGCTCATTTAATCAGGACATGATTTATGCCTAGGACTGTAAGTAAGAAAGTAAGTCACTGGTTGAATGGAGAATCAGTTGCACTGTGAGTCATAATGACCAGGACTGGAGTCCAAGTAGTGGTTATTGGCATTAATGAATCACAGATCAGAATATGTTAGTGACAGGGAGAGGAAATATGGAGGATTTTCTTTAAAAACAAAGAAGCCCAACAAAGTAATCATGAACAACGTTCCTGAACGAGTTTTGTCCATTAAGAAGAATGGAACATTTAGCTGCTACTGGTGAGTGGACTGCATAACCAACAGTGTGTCATAGGCTACAACTTACACGCCCATAGTATCTGTATATTAATTTGTTTGCATAACTGTAGATGTACCATATACTACCATAAACTATAATAGAAATTGAAGATAGTGAAATTAAGATTGTGACATAACTTGCCATGTCTATCACTTAGCTACAGAGCTGTGAGATGAGTTGCAGCACTAAACACGGGAGAGATTTTTTTAGTCAATCAGCGATAAGAATCTTTTTATTGAAAAGGTTTGCAGCTTGTTATACAAAGTAGCTTGTATAACCAAGGGAGTGAGAGAAACTAACAAAACAAATAAAAGCAGAAAAAACCCTAAAAAGCATGCTTTAAACAAAAGAAAGTGATCAAAGACCAAGTTAGAGTCACCTGATCACCCAATCCATTTTACAACTTTTTTGCTTTGGTAGTGTTTTTGTTCAATGCATATAACTATATGTAACTATTACGATTTTTACAATCAACCACCAAAGAAATTCAATAGGAACTAAGACATTAATGACAGCAGAAGGCAATGACAGTGGAAACACAAGGAATGAGCTTGACATTTTCACAAGTTCATGTAATATTAACCAGCAATTAAAAGAGCTGAGCTGACTAAAGGCAAATGAGAGAAACAAAACGAATTCTATAAGGACTTGGTGTGTAATTCACATCTAACAGATCAGCCCATTAAAGTAAAGTCCAAGAGTTTAACAAAGCATGGTTGGCCTTATCTTACCCCATAAAACCTCAGATGCAGCTTGAGAAGATTTGTGTCTAAATTCATTCAACTAAATGTTGTCTCTCAGTTGCTACTGGTGGAGGATAAGCAAATTATTATTCATATAGATCTTCTCTACTAAGCATGGACATTTTTTGGAATGATATGTAGGCTTTTTGCCCTTTGTATAGTTAGTTTACATGTCGATAGATTTTTTTGAATTTAAGAGCAAATTCAATAAAATAAGGAAATGAATTGGAGTGGTGGATTGACTCTAAAAACCAGACTTTAGATGTGATACAGATATGGACCTTAGTTCACACGTTGCAATAAGTTAGATAGCAGATGTGGCATGAAATAATATTCGTACTTCAAGTGACTAGTTACCATAAGAACCATTTCTATTATTCAACTTACAACAACCAATAGAGATGCATCATTCTCATCAACAATTGTTGCCATTTTTGAGTGGGATGTATTCTGGCTCTGATAAAAAGACAAACATTTTTAATTCTGTCTACAAAGCTCTGCCTGCCTTGGTTGTTAGTCCGAGTAGAGAAAAATATGTAAATGCCAAGCATCAGACCCAATTTGAATTACCGAAAAAAAAAACATCAGAGATGTGTGAAGTGATTCAGAGGTCTGGAACCAACCCAATTTCTGCCTAGATTACCATAATATTTGGATCACACAGGTCTTTATTGACTCATCATTATGAACAGTCCAGGTTTAATCATGATGAAGACAAAAAAGAAAAATTAAACACTTCTACACTATTGGAAAAAAAAAAAAAAAAACATTTTCTTTTTTGTTTCTAACCCTCCAGTGCCTAACTTTGTGCACCAAGCCTTCCACTCATACACATACACATGCCACATACTCACTTCCTCTAGTTCTTATTAGCTCTCTGTCCAAGCTATAAGAACAAAAACCTCAGAACTTTTAAAGGAATGATCAGCATCAGTAGAAACTTTATTCTAAGCAGAATTTTTCCACATACCGTCCCTCTCCCTCACCCTTACTCTCCCTCAGGCAAAACATTTTGCTGACCAAGACTTAGCCAGCCATCAAGAGTTACAATTTCCCCTTTATCCACAGTTCACTTTATGTCAAGTCTGCTCGGCCATTAAACCTAGACATTCTCATTTTGGCTGGGCGAGGAGAAGTCTTTGAGGTGGGAGACATTTTATTCAAAACTAGAAATGTATATTTTGCTTTAAACTTCTTAAACTGAGGCCCACACTGTTTTCTGTGAGTTATGTGGGGAGTCGAAGGTCTCCCTGTTTTTTTTTTTTTTTTTTTTTTTTTTTAACTTTATCCACTAACAGAAAGCTCCATTTGGAGAACTCCAACTTAAAGGATAGGTTCACATTTTGTCATCTCAGTCTTAATATAATATTATATGTAAATACCAATATGTAAATTAGAAGAGTTATTTGTCTGTGAAATTATTCAAACTCTATTGGCTATGGGAAGATCCCTTAGTAACATGAAATGGCATTATGTGCATATTGCTGTGTTAAAGTAAACTTGATAAAAGGTAAACTTGTTAAAAAAATAGATTAGAAAATTATAAATCTCTCCCTAAAGTATGCTTTTGGGAAGTTATTTAACGATAATACAGTCTTGCAGGCAGGGTCATGCTATTTGGCTGAACAAAACTTAACTAAAAGAAACTAAGATTACCATTCTGCTGTATGTATTAGTGTCAAGGTTTAAAGAAAAAAGGACACAGGACACATCAATGTACTAAAGAAAACAGCAATTTGAACCTTTGGAAGAACTTTTACATTTTTTAGGCTGAAAAGTTTTAATTTTCTTGGTATTTAAAATAAAGAAAGAAATCAATATATGAGACTTCATGAATTATGAATAGCTCAGCCAATAAATAAATATGTTATCTTCTGATCAAACTCTGTTCAGTTATTTAAAGAAGCTTTAAAAGTTGACAGTTTTTAATTGTATAACAACACGACTGTGCAATAGTAATGCCTTCCCTTTCATATACCTCAGATCCCTTTGGGTTCACTGACACACAGGGTGGTGACCCCTGTTTTAGGTCTATGGAAGATGGATTGTGTGATATTAATCTTAACATAACAATGTTATCACTTGGACATTTTAAATTTGTGAATGTGGCTAAACTAAAGAGTCACTGCTTGTGTTCATCTCAGGACGAGGAGAAAGCTTAGCTTAAACATCTTAAAATATATTGCACATGACAGAAAAATATTTCAGCTTTGAACAACTTAAACCTATTGCTGTTGCTGTTTTATGGTAAAATGCCAAATAAAAAATTAATGACTGAACTTATCATAACACACGTCTGAGAAGACAGGAAATACAACACGACCGTCCTGTTTACCCCATCACCACAAGGCAATGCACTGGCATATATTTGTCAGTCACTGTATGATGGAAAACAAGCCCTCTGGAAATTATATTGTATGTGTGAGAGAGAGGCTTTCAGGCATGCTTTTGTAAACTCAGCATAGATCATGTAGAAAGCTGCTTGCTCTCTGTAGATTAATATCTTTATTTTGCATTGAAATGTCTCATCTTCCCTTCCTCTCCCTCATTCTCCTCAGAACTTCCATCCATTCCAATCCCTCTCTCTTCCACCCTCCATGCTACCTTCCATCTTAGGTGATGGATTGTATGCTACCTGGCATATTTAGTGAGAGAAGAGAGAGTAATGGTGGACAGTTTACTGAGAAGCTCTGAGTCAGTGTAAAGAGGAAGACAACATTGATCAGCCACAGCAGTAAAACTAGTTGCCGGTTTTAGTGTTGTAGCCGAGTGGTGTGTGTGTGTGTGTGTGTGTGTGTGTGTGTGTATAAACAGCAAAAAAAATGAACAGCAAGATGTAGAACATCTGATTGTGTGAGAGCACTCTGCTGTCAGTTTTTGCCCATCTTTCCCATTAAGCTGTCTATCTATCATATCTGTGGGATTTCAGCCGAGGGGTTCTGTCACTGACAGATAATACTTCTGGACACAGGCACACTGAAAAATCCATCACAGGAAACTATGGCCATCCTAGACAAGATGTACTTTCATTCCAACAGAAGAAATGTTGATTTATTTTGGAAATAAGATTCTGTCAAAGAGACCCTCAAAACCTGAATAAGTGACAAAAATGGTGGGAGGGAGATGGGAAAGAGAATAGTGGGGTGAGGACTCAGGGAACATAAGTTGACAGAGGAAAGTATAGGAGGACAGAGTGAAAGATAAAAACAAGGCAGAGAGAGATTAAATGAAAAGGACAGGACATGTCTAGGCTCTGGTGTAAGCTACGGGAAAGCTAAGGGGAGAGTTAAAGAGACAGTGATGAAAAAGATAGACAGATCTGACTGTCCTTTCCACAACAACGAACAGCACTTTTTTCTGTCAACAAAACACAACCACTAAACGGCTTTAATGATGCTTCAAGTTACACCCACCCATACACACACGCGCGCGTGCACACACACTCACACAAGTATAGGAAAATGGTCAGCAGTACACAGCAGATACATTAATATCAGTTTTTGTGCTTTTGACATTGATATTGATTATCTCTTCTTTTATGACATTATATGCTGTAGTGCTATAGTATTATTTCCTGCTCCAGATCAGATTTAAGCCATATTCATATGGTTTACTTCATGTTCATATGAACTAAAACCATATGAATTAAAGTAAACAATGTAAACAATGTGGTTTTCACATTCATTTGGTAAGCTTCCATAATTATATTTGGACAAAGAAACACAAAACTGACATTAGTTGAACTCATTAGAGAATAATTACCAATTTACAAATCCAGCTAACATTGGTCAACATTAGTAATATTCAACAATAAAGCTGCAGGCTTTAAAACAATAACAATGGAGGACATTAAATTCCTCCATACCTCTAGAAAATAACGTTTGAAGATTTTTTCTTAATTTTTGCCACTGTGAGAAATTGTTTGAATAAGTTCTTAATTTAAAAATGCAATGATTATTGTTTAAAAATGCTTTTGTGCACCCTGTTTGCTAGTAATTCCACCTCTAGTGTTCTTCTATTTTGTCTCCTTTCCCGTGTCCATGTGAGTCATGTCCACCTCTTGTTTGTGTATATGAATATTTATATGTCCAGATAAGATGGGTGTTATTATCCCTTCAATTCCTGTTGTTCCACCTGCATCTCATCCCCATGTTTCTCCACATTATCAGTTCACCCATGTAGTGGTATACCACAGTGCAGCCATCTTGTCTGCTTGAACCCTTTTTCTTTTATATAATTTCTTCTTTGTTGTTCAAGTCTAGTACACAACTAGTCTGCTGTTACCTGCCTCTGCCACTTGTCCATCCTGACTTATTCACTTTGCTTGTCTGTCTGTCTCCCTGTTTATCTGAACCTGGAAACTTTTCAAGTTTCCAATCTGTCACAGTGACACCAACCCTGTTCTGTAGTGCCACACAAACAGCTACCTGAGCCCAGGTTTGAACCTTCATTCTTAATTTTTGCAAGGAATTCAGCCTTATTAAACTATGAAACTCCTTCTGGGTATGTTTTTATTGTTTGGTCCAAATGTCATTTTTCCAAAGCACGTGGAAAAATGTCACTCAAGTGGTGCCCATTGTGTTAAAAAATGACACCAAGGAGCCCTGACCATGCATAATAAAACCATTTCTATAAGAGTCAAAAACACCAGTACCTCTACAGACCTGGTCACTCATGAATGATTTGCAACAACTTTGACAAATATACACACCTACTAGTAGCATCTTATTTATGGCCACCAACTATTACAGCGGCTGCCCCAGATTAGGTGCATGCCCACCACCAGAGTATACTTTACCCACTGAGGCAGCTTTGTAGTTCTGTTTGTTGCAAAGTTCTAAAACTTAATCCTCCAAGTACAAAGTGTCTGGGTTATTTTTCACCTCCTCTGTATCTCTTCCCTCCTGTATTGCTCAGAGCAGTCATTCATCCTGTTTTCCATATATTCACTGAACTGGAACGACTGAAGAGGACTACTGCTATGTTCAATGCATCTGCTACACTGCCTGCATCAGTGTCCTCCACCTTCCTCTCTCACCTTTTCACCTTTACTTCTCAGTCACTATCTTCACCCTTTTTCCTCTCTTCAATCCTCTGTGACTCCTTGCTTATCATTTCTTCTAAAATGACTTCTTCCATCATTCCTGTTGTCGTTTCTTGTTTTCCTCACTTCACTTTTTTTTTTATCTTTTCATATGTCTGTCTTTTTCCCCATCTTCACACTTTTCTTTCTCCTTATCATCTGTCCTGGGTAGATTTCTGTTTAAGCAGCACTATTATAAAAGCTAGGTTGTTTGTAAAGTGCTTTACAAAACAGGCGATAACAAAAATAAACACATAAAGTGTACAACAATTAGCCACAACATTAAAACCACCCGCCTCCATGAGTCTGGCTAGTTCTTGGAAATCCTGCTGATGCTCAATTGGAAATGTAGCCAATGAGTTAATAGGCTTGTCCATACCAATCAGTCCTACTGCCTATATAACTTTTCCTCTCCTTTTGCTTGTTCTGTCTACATAAAGTACAGAAGTTGTGTCATATAACTCTAGTTGTCCATAAACATCCACAATAAGCTTGTCCTTTTTCATTCTTTGTGACATCAGCAGAAGCTCAGCACTGGTAGGTAGTGAATTCAGCCACAAACTTAAGCCAGCTGTAAATTTGAGTGGACACGAAAAAGGTGTGTGTCATCATGATGATGAAAGACGTAATCAAACTAAATATGTACGTGTATGTGTAGTGTGTATGAGTTGCTACCATTATGTCAACTGAAGTAAAACTTATGTAGAGACATTTTAGTCTGAGAGAGAAAAGAAACCCCAGTCCCCCAACACATGCACATTCACATACACACTTTGACATTTATGACCTGTCACTGTAGATCAGCCATATAAAGAACCAAGGTATCAGGGAGGTCACAACCATGTTCACAGTGGGACAATGCCCTTAGCACTTCTCAGTTGATATTAATCCAATTGAAGACATATTTCAATGGACACACACACACACACACACACACACACACACACACAGAGAGAGAGAGAGAGAGAGAGAGAGAGAGAGAAGACACAGATCATTGTTATCAAAGCAAATGACAACTGACTAAAATATGAGCATGCTGTGGAAATGGGGCTGTCTGAGTATCTTAACCTTATTTTCTGTCATCACTTTTCAACATGTAGAACATCATCTGACACACACAATGAAACACATGAAGATGTTTCCCTTTTAAATGGAATAGTATTTTTTCAGTAGTACCACATATTACATACATATGGAGTTCTATATGGAAATAAAGGAGTATTTCTTCACATGAAAACAAATGTCTGAGGCTGTTTTATACTAAACAGAAAAGCTAAATTAATCTATATTCTAGTATTTCCCCAATGACTGGTAAATAAAAAGTAAAAGAAGAAAAGTGAAAAAAAATGTTAACACTGGTAACCCTGGAAATATGTGGTGAATTATGTTTTTTTTTTTTTTTATAGAACCTGAACAGAAAACGAAGGCAAAGCTCCATGTGTTCCATGTAAAATTTGATGAATGGACAGAATGAATGTTTGGCATACTGACTTTGACCTTTTGTGTGCTGGTAAAATCATAAATTAGGAGATAGATGAAGAGAGATTTTGTTTTGAGATGTTGTCTTGTGTTGGAATTTACAGCAACTATGCAAAACAACCACTCAGTAACTCACTTCACATTCAAGGTATGGATACTTGCTAAAAGTGATAGGCTAATAATGAAATAAACAGTGTTTTTGCATTTCAAACAAACTGAAAGGCTTAGTGTTCCAGGAGCCATGAGTCAGAGCCTGATTAATCAGAATCATCCTCTACTGAAAAATATACTCTATACGAGTTTGAGTCTGATTTTAAAGAAACAGTGTTGATTACCTTCAGCACTGTGTCATTAGGGCTTACAGACTTATTGAATGTATTTCACACTTCATTCTACCATGGGAACAAAAAGTTTTGAAAACTGCATTATTTATTTAGATATATTGTCCTCTCTTTCCTCTCTCACAATGGGATAATATTGCTTTTTAGGCTACATCTTGATTATAGTCATGTTTTTCTACCCAGTTAATCATCTTAAAAAAAAACTTATATATACTTACATATACTTTCTTATATGTGATGCATTAGTATAAACAATATAATACCGTGTAGCACAATTGTAGCACAACTTTTTGCAGGAATCCATCCATTTTTACTCATGTGGGGTTGTGTGGTGGTATCAGTGGGTCAAGCAAGGTACCCCAGGACTCCCAGTGTTTCCCTGCTTTGTCTCTGTGATCCTCAAGTGTTGCTGGGGCCAGATGAGACATATAATCTCTCCAGTATATTCCACGTCTAATATCTCAGTCTTATCTCAGACTGAGACCAGTCACCCTACAGAGGAAACTAATCTTTGCTGCTTGTATCTGTGATCTCATTCTTTTGGTCACTACCCAAAGCTCTTTGGTGGTCAGTGATCGGTGGAGCATGGATTGATTAGAAAATCAACCTCAGCAATTGCCTCTTCATGGTCTCTGTCTTTTTTCTCCCCTCCTCCCCTCCCCTTTATTCTTTCTCTTCTCTTCTCTTTCTCTCTTTTTTTTCTTTTTTCTTTTCACCCCAACCAGTTGAGGCAGATGACCATCCACTCTGAGTGTGGTTCTGGTGGAGGTTTCTTCTTGTTAAAAGGAAGTGTTTCCTCTCCATTGTCGGCATTGTTGCTCTTTGTGCAAATACTGGGTGTCTTCATTCTATAGTTAAAATGCCTTGAGATAAATGTTTTTTATGATTTGGCGCTATATGATTTTAGTTTATGATTTTATTACTGATGCTGCACTCATATCTGTTAACTTAAGGCTCCAGCCCACACTCAGTTGTAAACACATGGTAAATGGACTGCATTTATATAGTTCTTTTGTAGTCCTTTTGTGACTACTCAAAGCACTTTGCTCTTTCTGGCAGTGAGTTTTGGCCTCCAACTTTTCAGCTACTTCACACAAATTGCCCCCAAGCCTTCTGAGGGTCACAGTTAGATGGAACCGAAAGAGGCACGTCATCTGCCAAAGAGAGAATGGTTGCATTATATGGCCTAAAGATTTCCAACCAGCAAGGCTCTATGATGTGCATAACTTCTTATTCAGCATCCTTTGTTGCAAACTCTCAATCACAAGATTAACTTTCTGTTCCACAGATCATAGTGTAGTCCAAAAATATTTAGAGACAAGGATTTTGTAGGACATATCCGAGATTAAATTTAAAAAAAAGGAATGTTTGACTTTCCTTCTGAAAGATTAATGTCAAAGACATCAACTTTAGAAAATTACAAAAATGGAAGATTTTCGCCCTAGGAGATAAAAAGACAGAGCAGAATCATGATCATTGACTTACTGGTTTCTCCTCTCACATTACAAACTTCTGATAACTCTCTAACATAAAACAGCTTGCCAGGGGTCAGAGCTTCTGACAAACCAGGGAATCAAGAATCTATTAAAAAAAAACTTTTCTTAGAACACTAGTTGCTGTGAGACAGAGAGATTAAAGACAAATAACAAAAAGTCTTAAACTTATTTTTCTTTTAAAATTAGATTGCACTCCTTAACTATTTACTTAAGAATTGCATCTACCTAAATGTATTGTATATAACAGTATATAAGTAAACTCCCCTGAGGTATATGGACAGTCTTCTATCTGATCTCCTTATACCTTTCACTGGGATGGACATCACTTGGGAACATGGGTATGTCTGCTGGTGCTACAGGACAAGATGCAGAGTTTTCAGCTGGAAACTGCCAGAGTCAAAGGCAAAAAGTCCCTTGTTCTGCTTTTTTAGCCAGGTTCTAAAGAACCTTCTTCTGCTGGGGGTTGGTAATTCCTTCAGGGATCATTTGGTGGATGCAAAAAAAAAAAAAAAAAAAAACTGCAGATTTTACACGTTTACAATAATCAGCTTTTCTAATGCTATACAAAAGAAAAAAAAAGAGAAAAAGAAAGAAAGAAATACTTTGATAGTGTAGTTGTTTAACCCAAATGATGATCTTTGCTGAAATCTTCTCTATTTTTGAAGAGTGATTTGTAATAGTTTTTGGAAAGGTATGTGGCAATAGTGCACTGCTAACACCACTGTAAGATTCGAGAATGTTACTATGCATTGATCAAAAGGACAAACCATATGTGGTCTTTTAATCTGCCATTCTTATGCTGTCATGTAAAGTACATCCACCAAGAATATCACAAACGCATGCAATGCTTTTTATTGTTATCTTTCAAACAGGTGAGAAATAGAATATATGTCTTGCACTTTTCTTGCATGGAGCAAATACATCAATTTCAACAAACTGTGCCTGCTGAGCTCAGACCTGACTCCATCAAATTTAGTCATATCAGCAGTGCTCTGCAACAGAAAAGGGTAAACTTTTCCTTACTTTGCAAAGCACTGTGCTCCACCTAAAGCATGCCAGGGGCACTACTTACTCCAAATCAGACAGTTTCTTTTCACTTTGGAGATTTTTTCATATTAACTTTAATATAAAAAAGCTGCTGAAAGTTTGAAAGAAGAGGATTAATGTGAGCATGGCCCACAGCCACACTGCTTAGGCTTGTATTTGCATATACACTGGCTAATCTAGCTTAATGTGACTGACCTCTTATCATCTCTGCTTCTCATTCTGTCTGCACATGCACACACATACCCACACGCAGACACTCTCACCAAAGAAAGCAGCTGCACTGTTTCCTATAGATAAAAGGTGTGTCTACACTGAAAGGGTTACAGAGAGAGCAAAAGAACAAATAAACAACCATAGAAGATGATAGAGAAGTTCAATGATTCATAAAGAGGGAAAAAATTTAAACAACAACCACATTACACAAACGGCTACGTTGCATCTATGAGTGGCCAGTCTCTTAGAATACTGAAAAGACTTTTAAAAAATACTAATGCTGAAATGTTTTCAATGTTAAATTACATTTCAATTCAATTCAATTTATATGTATAGAGACAACTCACAAAAGGCAAAGGAAAAGTGATACTACTGCTACTATTGCGACTACTACCACTAAATGCAACAGTACTACTACCAGCAAAACAACAACAACAACAATAATAACAATAATAGTTGATAAAACAGTGTCAGATCTGGATCCTGTAGCTCCAAAGTCAGAGTCAAAGATACCTTCAGAATGAAGACAAAGAGACAGAGGACAAACGGTTGCGGCAGTGAGAAATGTGGAGAGACAGAGAGAGAGAGAAGATTGGAGAAGGGCTCAATGCATCATGGGAGTTCCCCCAGCAATCCAGGCCTACAGCAATATAACTAAGTGATACTTCAGAGCTCGGTACTCAGCTGAGATGAGCCTGATAACGGAATCTGCTTTTAGAGCCTCTATCTCTATAAGATATACATTGGGCCTGGTCATGAACGGCTTTGACTGCAAATCTGAATTTTACAGGGAGCCAGAACAAAGAAGTTTATGTGGAAGAAATGTTATCTCTCTCCCTTTGGGAGATCGTCTAAAGTCGTCTATCTATCTATTGATGCTGCTGTTACTTTGTAACAACTTCATGTGCTAAGAAGTCAATTGTGGGAAGTTAAAAGTTGATTATATGACATTAATAGGTTCAACACTTATTTCTAATATCCCAAAGTGGCCACTAAAAATTAGATATTGTATGTTTAAATAGGAAACATTACTGTGAGAAAGAGGGTAAAATGAAGGACACAGTTGTAAAACATGTCTCTCATGCTGAATAACATCACAAGAAGTGTAAGATGCATAAACTGCAGTTGAACTGGTTAGGAATGATGCCAGCATCACAGCATGTCTCCTACTGCTGTTTTTTGGCCAGCAGTAAGATGTTGAGCTCATGCTTCTGTTTGGGGCAGAGCTCTCTCCAAGCCAGCTGTTACCTCCATCCGGATGGAATTCAAATACAAACTTTAGTTCACAGAAGTTGTGAAAAATCATAGCATGTCACCCTCATCTGGAGTAAATGAGTAAGTCATTGCTCTTGAAAAGGATCACCCACCTTGAATGAAGCCTTTCAAAAACTGTCCCCAGTGTTGGTGCACTTCAGTAAATACTGAAGGACTCTTCTGGCAGAGTGGAAAGAGTGTGGCTCTCTGTAAACCCCTTGGGAGTTGCAAGACCCAGGCAAGGTGATTGGTATTCATCATTAGATGTAATGTGATTGACTTAGGTTAACAATGTTGTGTGTATGTGTGCATGTGTATAGACATGTGCAGTTGCTTGTATTCATGACTTTGTGGGTACAATCACCTTCAAAGTGAAGGTACCAATATAGTTTTGAGCTTTGTGTGTATGGTCTTCAGAGGAGGAGCTAAATGACATGGCTGTGTAAGAAGGTCTCTGTTAACCACTGTTCTTATCACCACCCATTCATCCAGATAGGTTCAAGAAAATATATAAAATTAATTAAAATTCAAGGTGATGGTAGAACCTTGTGAATATATTCTAGTAATGGTTGTTTTGCCAGAAAAATACCGTCTTCCTTTTCCTTTCAACTCATTGAAAGCAGGTGGGTAACTAAAGTACAAATCCTTGCTACATGTCATACTTGACATCACAGATGGAAATAATGGGGGCTTTTGCATGAAAAAATCAACAATATAGCAAATGGGCAAAGATGAAAGAAAAATGTTTCTGAGCCTCTGTAAAGTGCAGCAGAAAAGTGCCTCTTAGGTGACTCAAAACTCTGGGATGCATATAAATTTCAAAACCATAATGTTAAAAAATCCTGATCACTGCTTTCTTGTATTTTTATTATTATGTTTTTTTTAATATCTGAGCTAAAACAGAAGAGTAAAAAGGGTGAACACTTTTTAGCTGCTACAGCGTTTTGTTTTTTATTGTCTGACGATAGCTCGCCCACTCCCATACAGACTACATTTCCAATCATACACTGCACGCTAAGCTGGAACCGGCACCCGACGCCAGCGGTATTAGTGTAAATTAACAATCACAAACAACCACAACACAAAGTAGGTTACTGTCAAATTCTATTTATTATTTAAACATCATGGGGAACAGTGAGGTACCGACTGCTTCAGCTCCAGTAGTATCTATGCCATAGCGAACCTATAATCTTCTGACCTTCGGACCTACACACTATTCACGGTTGGAGTGTTTGCCTGTCATCATTATTGTTTAAACATTTAAACACAATGGTAGGATTGTGGAAATATGTGTGGTTATTTGTTATGTATTTAGATTGTAATATTTATGTTATTTCTGTATATATTTTTGATATTCACCCTGAATGGTGCACAGCTCCATTCTCCTCTGACACAATGAGCTCTATCAATTGTTCAGAGAGGGTGGGCTGAATTTAAAGGGTCAGTCTTGCTTGGGCTCTGGTTGGTGGCAGACACTGTGACTGAGAGTAGCATGTTGCGGCAGCTCGCTGTGAGGCTGTGAATATTATGATATAGACTTGCATATTTATCGATGCCTATGATGGCCAGGTTTTGTTTTTTTTTTTTTTCCCTTTCAGTCTTTTGTTTGTAGTTTTGAGCACCTTTGCGCACTGTAAATAAACCTGCAACATTTTTCTCCCTGAGAGCTGTTTCTTTATCGGACTTACTTTGGGTGGATGTGCTATGTGAGGTCAGGACAGTGAAGTCTCTGTCTCACAAGAAGCAATTGCAGATGGAGCTGCCTAAAGCCAAGATCATGCTATGAGAAACACTTGCAAAAAAGCTGTCTTGGAAAAGAAATAAACAGTCTTTTAGATTGAATGAGTTGACCCAGCAAACAGAAGCCAAAGCAACAGAAGAAAAGCAAAACCTTTTCCCTGTACACACTGCCTGAACCACTTATGTCCAGAGCACAATAAGACCAAGGCCAGAGAGATGAAGACAGAAAATATGAAGTCACTCTATTTCTATCTTTTCATACTTTTTAATTGTCCTATTCACTGTTTCCCTGGCAACCACTAATAGCTGACGTGGTTCTTAAGAAAGTACCATGACCTCCTGGCCTCACATTTGCGAGGTAATATTAAAAACACTATTTAAATCATCTAAAGATATTTACTTTGCTTTGGTCTGTACCACAATTGTCATGGGTGCGTTATGTGTTGAAGACAGAAATTCCAACAAGGATTAATGCCATGACTTTATTTAATTAAATTAAATCAAATTAAATTAAAACAACAGAAAACAAAACAGTGAAAAAACCCAATAGAACAGACTGAAGCAAAACAAACTCTAAACCCAGCTAGAAACAGAATAAAAGACACACTGGTATGGAGAGGAGTCAGTGTTCAGTGCTAGAACTTAAATTCTTATTCAATGTACATATAATCACATACAGTCTTGTTGACACATCATGTTACAAGTTTATACTTCCAAAATAATACTGTTAAATTTAGCATTTGCTTTCATATGAAATCTGGTTCAGCACAATTCTGTGGTAAAGGCCTGTGTCTCTTGGGAGGGAATAGGCAACAAATTCAATATTATTATTATTATTATTATTATTATTATTATTATTATTATTATTATTATTATTATTATTATTATTATTATTGTTGTTGTTGTTGTTGTTATTATTATTATTATTATTATTATTATTATTATTAATAATAATGGGAACTACGCAATGTAGTCAAAATTAAAAGGTGTGAGTACAGTTCATGTTGAAGCTGTAAAAAAGTCTGGCAGTTGAAGCCTGTTAAAAATATGCATGCTGGGTTGTTGAAGGTTGCTGCGTTTTGTCTCTGTCCTAAAAAGATGCCCCTGCAAATTGAGATGTACTGGAGTATTTATTTTCTGTGTATATGAGTTTTGTTTTTTAAAACTTCTGTTTTATTCCCTCCTGCCTGCGCTGCTGGCTGGTTGCTATTTGGTTGCAGGCAGACTGAAACTGCAGGATGCGTGTGGACTGACAACACATTCTACAAAAGTTAACAAAGACAAGGATGGCCAGAGCAACTTATTTATAACTCTGTTGCTCAATATTGTTCATTCACTTGAGCAATTTTGAACATCAGTCTCATCAGAACTTTCTGCCTCATTCAGGCAGTTGACTTTGTTACTGAATGAACGGTCAAAAATAACCACTGGATGATGCTTTAGAAAATGTCAAAAATCAAACACCATCAACAATCGAATGGATGTCAATGGTCTGTGGTGGCCAGGTTTTTTCAATGTGTGTCACATTTGACAGATGTTGAGATGGTTCTTTTGCTCCTTCCTCTTCCTGTGTTTGCCAGGTCATCTAGGAAGATGTGATCATTGCTAACGCATCACCGACTTTTCTCCTCCAGGGACAGCTGGAGAACACATTCCTTGGACTGTTCATACATCAAAAGCAGTCAATAAATGCTACTGATGCTGCTGTTTCTCCTCTGCAACAAAATGTCACTGACCTCAAGTGTAACTGTTATCTATCTTTCTCACTATCCTGTCATATCTGACCTGGGTCAATATGTGCTCCACTTTAGCTACATCTGACATATTGATAGATTAAAGTTGCCTAAGTCATCTACTTTAAACTTGAATTATCTGCAGGAATTTTTATATGAACATCCTCCAGAGAACATCGTAATCCTTAATTGTGTCCATACACAGTATCTGGTCTAGATTCTCGATGATAGCCATGTTGAGGCTGTTAAAGCTCATTATCACTTATTTAAGTGATAGATAAAGCTGGGTGTCATTTGCACAGCAATCATAGTGATGATCTTAAACTTTAATATATGACTGAAGAGAAGCATGTGCAAGCAACACGATGGGACTAAGAATAGAACCACATCAGATATGATGATGTTCCTGGAAGAATTCTCTGAAAAGTGTTATGGTAAATCATCTTAGGGAATTTCCACCGATGCCAATCCAGAGCTTAAGCATTTCTAGAAACATGGTAGAATGGACAGTGTCAAAGCTGGTAGATAACTACTAAAAAAGTGTAATGACCAGAGTCTGCATTCATAAGACTATCATTATTGACTTTCAACATAGCTGTTTCCCTAACTATGCAGCTGAAAACCAGACTGAAATGGATTGAAAATATCATTATCTTCTACTATTTCCAGGTCTTGTTTAACAAAAACTTTCCAAGATTTTTGAGACAAAGGATAATTTAATGGTAGGTCTGTAATTATGAAATAATGTTGGATCAAGGCCAGTTTTCTGTACAAGGGGTTCAATCCTAGCTTAATTACAAGTCTCAGAGCATATCAGAGGTCACAGAGTCATTTAGAATAGAGAGAACACAAGTCATTGTGACTTGTAGTACTTCTTTGAAAAAATGTGAGCGGTAGAATGCCAAGACCACATGAGGATAAGTGCATGTGTGATACAGTATCAAGCAGATTATATATATATACAGAAAGGTGAAGTCACTCATTAACATGTGGGAGGCATCTGGAGATGGTAAGTGTGAGGTAGATGGTTTATAGAGGCTTTAAGTCCCTTAACCTTCTCAGAAAAGAGCTAAAAACTTGTCATGATCATGAGCAGAGGAGACAATATTTGAATCAGTAGGGTTTACAAGCTGATCAGTGTTCTGAAACAGTATGTTTTAGCCATTGAAAGTTCAAATGCACAGTGCAATGCAAATTCAGGAAAACTGAATGTCTTGAATTTCTGAGTTTCTGAGTTTTATCAAATCAAATCAGACAATAACCATTATTCATTTGCTATAACCATGAATCATTTTCCAGGGTATTCGCTTTTTACTGTGAGTACACCATAATCATACCCCCCAGAAAAAACAAAACAAAAACAAACAAACAAAACAACTGATAACCAAAGCTACATAAATAAACAAAAGTTATAATAAAATGTTGTTTTCATTTTATATGTTCCTGTGTATGTGCCGCACATCTGTTAAGATGAAGAAGCCTCCAGACTGTCAGACTGTGCGCCTGTAATGATGCTGAGCTGCAGCTCCATGTCTCATTTCTTTCTTTGTTCTCTTTTATTTCATGGATTCTGAGAAGGTGTCTCTACACTGTGTTTATAAATTCTTGCAATGTGTGTTTGCCATCTTTGGGTGTGCACTTTATGGATTTTCTCCCAAGGTCTTCCTTTTTCTGATTTTATTGGCTTTTACTTCTCCTTTGTTGGTACCCTTCCTCTATTACTTCTTTCAAACTAAAATCAGTGATAATCAGTGAGAGGGATATGATAAATAAGGTGTTGGAAGCACTAATGTCCGTGTGTATGATGGTCTTTATAGCCATGTATGCTATAGGGAGTTGACTGATATCTAGTTCTAAATCATTGCAGCATCCTTCCCGAAGAGCATTGAAAAAAGAGACTTCAGATTTTTCACTGAAAGAATCATGACGAAGCTCATTACTGAATTCTGAGCTGCATTGAATAAATAAATAAGTGATGTATTAACTATCTAAGATGTTATGGTTTTAATGTAATGATTTATGTTATGTTTATTTTGACACACATCACTGTCAAATATGTAAATTATGTGTCATGCACTCAATTGATAAATCAAACTTAAAACATTTCACTTCGTAATGTTCCCTTGACTTTTTAGCAATTCTCAGAAAACCAAAGGGGTAAGGCTTGCCTCAGGCATCCAGACGACAGTGCAAATAAAAATAAGTTCAACATGCTGCATGACTTAGAGAGCCCATCTGAATTTCAAAAAAGTCCCTGTGTGTGTTGAAGTGGGTTATCAGCATTCAGTGCAGCGGCACAGGGTACAACACTAACCAGACTACAGGGACACCAGTAAGCAAGATGATCAGGGCTGTCAAACTAATTAGAAAGTCAAAGTAAAAAGAAAAACTGTTTCCAGAATCAAATATTCCAGGGACCCAAAATGATGATTGGATGAGGTTTGAACTGACAGCATATTGAAGATTAGCAAGGTTGACTTGCACTGAAGAGATCTCAAAGCAAACAACAATTTATGTTTCTCTAACTTTTTATTTTCTTTTTTCTTCCTTGTGTTTTCTGTCTCCCTGTGGTTTGGCTTTGATTCTGTTCTAATCTCTAGTTTCTTCACATGATCACTTTTATCTCATTGTTATATTTTGTAGCTTCTGTCTTGGCAACTTTTTCCCTTTGGTGCAAATATTGCTCCTGTGGTAGAACAGCTTATCCACCAGTCTGGAGGTTGGTAGTTTGATCTCCAGTCTTCCAGACTGTATTGTTGAGTCATAAAGACTAGAAAAGAACTATATAAATTCAGTCCATTACCTACAGCAGAGGAAAAGACAACAGTGGTTTTGGGAACTTTTACAGACTGTGGACAGATTTTCTCACCACATAAAACTCTATAGATAGTGTGTGAGATGAATACACAGGGATGGATGTCAAAATCATGAATACAATTCTCTACATGCCAACATATTGACTGGTGACAAGGATCTCTTTGGTACAGTTACAGTTACAGTATTATCCCTCTACCCACCAGTGCCACTTTTCTACCATCCCTTTACTTGTTTTCTGAGTCACCAGCTTGTTCTCATAAATGAATGATTGATGGATTACAAGTGATTTATGGTGATTATCAACGGTAGCAGCATTAGCATGGCAGACTCCAACCAAACACCAACACACCATCTGTACAAATGTTCTCTTTCTGACAGAACATACACGCAGAGACACTCACACACATTAATGCAGTCATATTCACACATGCACATTCACACACTCCTGTGGCCTGTGTGGGCACACTGAGTTACACATATACCAAAGCATGTTCATAATTATATACACAGGAGAAATGTGGGTGGGAGGACAGTCTGCGCACAATTTGGTGCATGTTCAATGTCTTTTTTCATCATCATTTATGAAGCAATGATAATTTGGAACTGAAGTTTCTTGCCTCTGAGGATTGGAGTAAAATATGATGACTTATATTGCATCACCTCTCCGGTGAGATTGCGTGGTGGTGGTTTTACAATGAGCTCTCATCTTCAGCCTGGCACAAACAAAATGCCAGCACCCCCATCTCTCCCAACTGATTATTTCCCTGTTCTTTGCAGAGTAGCAGTATTCCACATACTGTATATGTAGTCAAGACCATGTTTAGTATAATGCATTTGACACCATACCATTAATTCAAGTTCATTGGTGAAGTGCAAAGTCTCGCTACATGTGGTAAGTAAATTCTTTATCTGTAGACCATCTCATACACAACACAATACAATGCAATTACAGCTTTTGCTCCCAGGACTTGTAGTATATGCAAAGGTATAGATAAGCTAGCAGACTTGCATGACACTAAATAGGGAGGATTTAATGGCCACATCCTCTTTTCTTGTATGATGCACAGTATGTTACACTGATAAGATTAGTTTGGTTAAAAGCCACTATTAACACTCTGTACTGACTTCTTATTACATTATACAAAGGAAAATATTCAGAATTTTGTCGTTCATAGAAGATTTTCATTTTCGTTTTCTTCCATTAAAGTCTTTGCCACAGTCAGAAACTTCTTGTGTCTGTTCCACAGCAGATTTATTCAAGACTCCCTTTAGTCAGCCCCCACTGCATTCTAAAATCTGTTAAATACAAGCCAAAATAGTGCTGCCCTGATGCCCATAATCCATTATTTGCAATAACAAATGTATGGGTGTTTTTTTTCCTGTCATAATTTTGTAATGCTACAATTATTGTAGGTTTTTTTGACGTGTCATTGAGCTGTACAAGTGCTTGTTTTCCAAGTTCTTTACTCTCTTTTTCTCTGAGAAGCGTAAAGTACTAGAAAAACTCAGAAAAATGCAGTGATTTTTACATGGTACAGGTACTTGGTATAGATGGCTATTACACAGGTACAGCAGTTTAAAATGCAGTACATATGGTAAATTCAGGCAATTAATTAGTGAAAGAAGAAACCTTGAATGAATGACTGTCTCAGCAGACACCTGTTGAATTCTTCAAAATTATAAGGACAAGTATTTATCTATTTGTTTATTCATACAAGACTACTGAACATGTTTCAACTCTTACTACAAGACACTGTCTTAACAACTTGTCCATCAGTCCATTCAAATGTGTGGTGGAAATTTCTGCAAAATGACAAATTGAGCCAGCAGCTGTCTTTATGCAAGTTTAAGTCTGAATATTTGTAAATCACAGCACAGTCCAACAACCCTGAACTCTTCTCAGGAGATGTCAACGTTTTATAAATAATGGTGAGTCATATGTTGTGGTTACCCATTCTTGTGTACCATTTTAAAATCACATGTTCTGTCCTTGGACATTCAGTGACAACGGACATATACCACGAATTGGCAACAGACACACAAATGCAAAGCTTTCTGAGCATCTATAGCAGATCAGCAAGTTACAGGATCTTAATAATAGTTTGCCATTACACAAGGAAACACTGAGGAGAAGTGACAGACTGTCAACTGCAATAATCACCTAACAATGATGTTCACACCCAGGAGCAATTTAGATTATCCCTGATCTGCTCATGCACTCTAGAGGGTAAACAAGACTACCTGTGCAAATGTTACATGTAAACACTGGATAAACATCTCAGAGAAAAAAGGATCAATGGTAAGATTCAAATGAAGCTTTCAGATCCCCAAGGCCTTCTTCTTGTTTTAACCCCTGGGGACTTGAAAGATGCAAGACAACAGGGATGTGGATTACACAAGTGCACTGAAAGTCAGTGTGAAGTTGTCCCAGCAATATGACACAAGCAAACATGCGTATCCTTTCATTGTTGTACTTGAGAAGACAAAAAAAAAAAAAAAAAAAAAAAAAATCAATTACAACCATTCTTGCATAACAGTTTTTAAATGAACAATTAAGGATTTAAGTTGAAATACTGTAATTTGCTGTTGCATCCCTGATACTGACCCTAGGTTATATTGCATCATGCATCATGAAGGTATGATTAGGTAGCTACTCGATTATTTATTAACAGAAAAAAAGTGCCCTGTTCTTTGTTACAGTGGTCTAACTGTGTGAGCAAGGGGGTGATTGTATTATCCCACCCCTGCATGTGCCAACCAAGACCATGTCACTAAAAAATGATGTATTAAAATGTGCAAGTGATTCTGTTTCCCATGGTGGTATAACAATAGTGGTGAAAAGTGAAACTGACATTTGAATGCTCCTCACTTTACATTTGATTGGTATTTGACAGTAGCTACTAGCTAGCAGATCACCACAGAGAATTGTACCTTTTCTTCCTCTGCACCAAGAACATTTTAAACATTTAGTTTAAAATGAGTCAGTAGGGGTAGATATAGGAATGGGATTTTGAACGACAACTTTTTGACATATGTTTGGCATAAAGCAAGTAATGGATAGGCAATTAAAATGGAGGCACAAAATTAAAACTTACAATACTTTACATTTTTCATTTGATCTGCTCTTTAAATGGTGTGCAATCGATATGAAGAAATGAGGAAAAGAAGCACATAAAAATAATTACTGTAGTAACACTTTATTTGATTATATGTAATGAAAAATGTTCTAAAATTAGGTATTTTTAAGGAAGTGTTGCCAAGAGCTTACCCATATGCCTCAAAGCACACTTATAATTCTAAGTTTAAGGACTCTGATATGGGAGCTGGTGTCATTGGATCTGTAATTAAAAAGTACCAATTAGACAGGCAATTTAAAAACAATGAGAGAGTGAATAACTCATCTCTTTGAGGTGAGGAAAGATTGCAATGGGAAGGAGGAATGGGAGGAGACAGATAACACAGGAGAACTGGGGGGTGAGCGCTGATGATTTGAATAAAACAGCCTTCTTTTCTAAAAACGTACTTATTACAGGATGAAAGATTCAAAAAGCTAGACACAGAGGGAAGCAGGGAATAGAGAAAATGATAGGAGGGAGTGTGGTGACATGTAGGGGATTGAGTGATAGAGAATAAAAGAGCAAGAGCAAAGAGAGAGGGATTGCTTTGACACTCCCTTATTTAATCTTTGTCTCAGCTGAATGACCTCCCAATGACTCTATGAGTACAGAGCCTTGTGAAATTGCACATCTGACAACTTCAGAGGAAACATTCCACCTCATAACAGCCATTTTAATTGATATTTGTGGTTTAATTTTAATAATAATAAAAAACTGCACTAAAGGTTGGTCCTCTGTATGACGTTCAAGAAAACAATCAGCTACCAGATTTGACTTCTGAAGTACATTAATGACAGCAGTATGTCCCTGCCAAGAGAAAAAAAAAAGTAATTGAAGCCTGAACTCCAGCTGCTCCAGACTCTGTATCAGGGTATTAACATGGATCCAAACGACACTATGGTAGAATGGAATCTGGGTGGTCAGATTCAAACAGTATTCAAACATATTAACTAGAAATCTGTAACCCAAGAAACAATACATCGATAGCAGCTTATTTAGCTGACAATACACTGAACATGGAGTATGACCACGGCTTGAAATTGTGTGTGTGTGTGTGTGTGTGTGTGTGTGTGTCATCTTAATAAGGCACTGTAATGACCAGAAAGAGCTAGACACAAACTCACACATGATTGGTGACCCAATCATGACCTCCAAGATTTGTGTGTGTGTGTTTGAGAGCCAGAGAGTGTGTGTATGGTGTTGATTCATCGCTGCTCTTAGCATAAAAGCTAGCTGAAGGGCATTGCTAATGGACGAGGGATAGTTGCAGCCATATTTCTAAAACCAGGCTGCACTTTCCACACATCTCTACTTGACAGAGCCTATGTTCCCTCCCCTTAGTAACAGCCCCCATCATGTGAATCATTCAAGTGCTAAGTGCTTAGACCTTTTCAGTGAAGGACCCAGTATTAAAATTTGTAATGCAATGACTCACCCTAAGACTAGGCCATGCTAAAGCCTACTAGTGTCTGTGTCTTGTGTAGACTCACCTTTAGTCCTTAACCAAGGAGGCAATCAACACTATTGTTGTCGTGGTACTGTTGGTGCTGCTGAAAAGTTACTATTACAATTACCTTGTACCCAAGACATCACTGATTAATGTAATGCCTTATTGGCAATGACAATTGTCATGTTTTGTCTTGCCCAAAACTTACTTGACTAATCAATTAATAATTGAAGCTCTGTAAGTTAACTTATTTCTGCATTAACAACTGAGCTAATGGATTTGCTAAAAAATGGTGATCAAACTGTCTAGCTTGGAAATCTTTTACCTCTTCAGGAAGTTTTTATTGAATGATGTGATGCAAACTCTCTGAACAAGGGCAAGTAGCAAATATAAACTACAGTTAGATGAGCTAATGTTAGCTAATGGACACCTGATAAAAAAAAGCAACAACTGCAACAAGTTAGTATCAATAAACCCTGTGTATAACATACTGTGACTGGGCAAACATAGAGAATGAGATGGACATTGCTCAGGTATGTATTTGTCACAAAGAACTTATAAATTAAAATATTTGTGGCTTAGCTGTAGCCTTATTCAGTGATGTAAGCGAACACCCCCCTTGGCTGCCACCAAAAATAGAACCTAATTCTGTGGGAAATATGCCTCTGTGTCAGAAGCATCATGACACCGGCAGTTCTTTGACACAACCTGTCAGTATACTAACCTACCTGTCATGCCGAAGATAAAGTGTCTTCTAAGGAGCTCCAGGAGGCTGACTCTTTCTCCCCTCATTTCTGCGATCAAGTCTTTCAAGGTGGTGAAGGGTAGGTGTGTGTAATTGTCCCTACCAATCCTGATCAAAATGCAGATTGTGCATCTAAATATTTGTGTATCTATATGAGTGAGAACTTAAATGTCTCAGTTTGGTGGTTTGCAAACAGGGTCAGCCACCAGTGATCACAAACACTTGAAAGTATTTTTAGATGTGATCTGAACAATAAGAAAAAAAAAAAAAAAAAAAAAAAAAACTTTTCACACTTTTTCACAGCAGACATTTTGATTTGTCATAGTCACAGGTGGTAGTAATAATAGCTCTGCTCTAAGTGTCCCATGGTTCCAGTTATGAACCAACCATGAATATTCCAGCTTAGTATGCACCATGTACAATACCAAAACCCTGAAAATGAGGAACCTAACTGGAAATCATATGTAATTCATTTTTTAATTATATCTCCTATATATTAGCTATATTTCCTATTGTGACATATCAAGATGTGCTGTGCAAAAGGTTTACTATTTAGAACTGTTTGCTGGAACAAAGTATTAATGTCTAACAAGGGAGTTGCCTGACAATTAAGTTTTAGGAGAGGGTGGTGCAGAATAGCCTAACTGTTGCGTGGCTCTTACACAGGGTTGTTAAATGTGACCAGTAGCTGTAAAGACTTAGTCATCACTGATGTGTAACATTGCAGGTGTCATCAAACTGAGAAGTCATCTCTTCAGCAGAAGTCCATCTGGTTGCTATCAGGTACATACTGCATACTACTTGAACACATATTATAAAAAGTACACACAGTTCTAACCACAACAGTTATAATCAAAGTTCACATTATATTGACTTTGCTTGGTACATTATAACATATGACCAAGTTGTAAAGTTGTGGTTATGTTTCACACTCTGTTGACAGCCATGAGTCTATGAGTCCATTGATCCAGGCTTAGGCCAGTTGATGGTAATAGAAATTTTATCAGGTAATAATACAATATCTCAATAAATATCTGGACGATCCAAGTCCAGAATTTCTCCCATTTCTTGACTGACATCTCCCAAGTATGAAGTCTCATATCAGACCACATACTGGATTTGTTGTCATAGTTGGTACATCACTAGTAATGTTTTTAAAACACATCTTTTCCTTAACAATATTGAGCTGGATACATTGGGTATTATATCTATCTTTATATTTAGTATAGGAAAATATACATACAACTTGTTTAGAAATGTGGGTCAAAAAAGACATTTAAGCCAAGGCATAGTGCAGAACTTGGGCTACAGAACCTTGACCTCATGATAAAAAATTCTTTGAAGAAAAGTCTATATTTATGATCCAATATTGGTGGGCAAAAACAGAGGTATTCAGAATGAAAGAAGTGTCTGACAGGCAGACAGAAGTAGAGAGGGTGTGCGATCCAGAGTGTAGATAGAGATGAGAGAGGCGGCAGCGAGATGCATGCGCTTTTCCCTGCAGAGAGTGATAGACAGCTACAGATAGAGAACAAAAGAGAGATGAAGAGAAAAGTGTGAAGGAGAGACAAAAGAGACCGTTGTGAGTGATATGAAAACACTCCACACATATACACACACTCAGCAAGAGTGATGATGATAACTCTTATATTTCTCCTCTGCTATTGCAGGTCTGATCTTTAATATGAACTGAGTGATGGTGTGTTATTTGGAGGTTTGCCATTTCTTTTCTTTTCTTTTTTCTTCTCTGTTATTGTTTTTTCCCCCTTAACCAGTCAACTTGAACGTAACAAATGCTGCTAATGTCAGTGATCGTCACAGATAATTTTCTAACTCAAAGCTCTGTTCTGCATCTTTTTCACTTGTTCCATCAGGACTATCAGAATTTCTTATTATCATAGTTGTTGTTGGAGTGCTGTTACATCATACATGGGACTTCACCATTTCCTAAACTGTATTAACACACTCACTAACACTTTAACACAAAGCAATTTTTTTGACTAAACAAACCCGACCTTTGATTTCTCAGTTCCAGATTTTTTTTTCTATAATTTTGCTTCTGATTTCTTTAAAAGCAAAAACTAACTAAAACTAAATAACAGAGCGTAACTGAATAGAGAGCAGATTACCGCCAAATGTCTGTCTTCCCCTTACAATCTGTATGTAACATATTTTTATATATACCCTCTAGGTATACATGTGGTAAATGCTTACTGTGGTGAAAAAATGTCTGCTGTCAAGAGATACAAAAGCTAATGTTGCTAAAGGAATAGTGTTATTCTGTTCCTTGAAAGATGTTTGGACAATCAGAAGAAAGAAGGCTTTTTGAGATATTTGAGAAGTTTTGAGAAGTTAAAATCAAGCTAAAATCAGCATCTCCGGATGTCCAGAGATTATGAGGTGCTCAGGTGTGAGTTCAGTTTGCTTTTCAAAACATTTTAAGAAGAGTTTATTTTCTTCTAAACACAATCACCAAAAACAGTATATTGTAAAATTTAACAAATATTACAAAATGGTATGATACATTTTTCATTAATCTCATTAATTGTATTTATTGCCCTGGAAGGCTGTGTCTGCAAGTGTGCTGCAATACTCTGAGTATTTCTGTCTTTCCCTCTGTCCCTCAGAGTAGTTTTTTTTAATATACAGAAAATCAGCAGTCGGCTTTGAACTTTGCCCAGTCAAATATTTGTGCAGAGGATGTGATCATCTGAAGCTACGAGAACCAATTCTTTCTCTCTCCATCAGTGTTGATCTCTGCACAAGGAGTGAAAAAGGTTGAAGCACAAAAGACGACAGATGAAGACGGAAATGCAACAGAGACGCGAAGACAAAAACAGAGAGAGAGCAAGCGTCACAGAGACAGAATCCTCAGTAGAAATGAGATTCATGTGCAACCAGCGGGGGTCAAAATTAAAGTTTCACAGAACTTAAAGCAAAGCCTATTTATGGGAGTGATTTTCATAATCATGCACACACACACACACACACTCACCCAAAGACACAAAGGCTTCTCCTCCTGACAAGACGCTGTACACTCACCACAGAAATACATCACAACGAGGACAATTCAGAACTGCATAAGTTATAAAGTAGGATCTTATAATAGCAAAGATAGCAATTTACAGAAAATACAAACACCAACTATAAAGGCCAACTTCATGCGCACTTCTTACTCATAGAGATTCAGTTTTGGCAAGGACTAAGGAAGTGTGACTCAGCCTTATGGAAGCAGACTAACGCAGGCAAAAATCAATCAAGTGTACAACTTGTCTAAAAGTCTGACATTAAAAGCAAGAGAATCAACACAAATTTTCCTTTCCTTTCCACACTGCAAAGTGAGCATGATGCATTTCACATTACTCTTTACTGCTCAGTTTGAAGATACTATTATGAAGTGAGTTTATTTATTTATTTTATTTTTTTATTTTTGAGTTTAAGTTGTGGAATCTGATCATTTACAAATCTAATTTGAGTGGTTGTTGAACTGAATTATAAAAATAACATATTTTCACATTCGTCCATTAATAATACCTAACCATGCAGGTGTACACTTTCCCAAAAAGAAAGTTCTACAAGGCTATTGTTATTTATTTTATTTTATTTTATTTTTGTTTTATTTGTTTTTTTACAATGAGGTCTCTAGACTGTGACTGTGACACTGTTTTAGTTGTGCTTGTAAGTAGCGTCATGCAGGCATTTACGGAAGTTTGCTGGATTTTACAGAAACTTTGCAAAGAAAAATCATAAAATTCACTTTGATCCAATACTATTATTAAAAATATATGGAGTTTGTTCTTTGTTATTTAATTTCTGTTTGCTTCATGTACTAAATTTCTGTTCATCAGCCTCTTTAACTAATACCTGTACAGTTCATCCAAGAACCAAGAGGAGAGTTTTAATTCATTCCATCTCTCATCATTTCCATATTCATAGTGGTCATTTCTTCTTTCAATTGCAGATCTTTCATGATGGTGATGGTGGGAGCTTGAGTGGTTTACCTGCAGATAAGCTGTCAGCAGTAAGCATTTATTGGGAATAATCCATCATCTGGGGGCTTTAAGGCTTGAGATATTGCATGAAGATCTAATAGCGGAGGAATAACAGAGATAGCTACATGTGGAAGATGTGGTTTAATAATCTTCTGGACATCTTGCTTTTTTATAGTGAAGTATAGAGTGAAGTGGTCCTCTATGGGATGATGATCTGATTTGTTGAACTGGTCAGCTTCTACACAAAGAACCAGTGTTGATACAGACACATTATCAGAGTGCTACTTTGTCAAGCATAATTAAACTTTCAGACAATTCATGTTCTTCCTTACACTGTATAGTCCTTTCATTTCTACCAGAAAGGCAATAAAAGTGAAAATGACCCCATTATTTGTAAAAGTTTGCTTCATGTTATGGAAAATGTCACCACACATGAGGTTTGATATATATTAGTGGAGTAAGAGAAGATGAAAGTACTGGAGAACGAGCTTTGTATAATTCCCTACTGGTAACTTTATTAGCCCATAAACCTATGTTTTGTTTCACTGGAGGATCTCTGTCCTGTTTGACCTGATGAAGATCTCTCTATGGATCTAATAAATGTGTCAGTGGAGTATGATTCAATGTGCAGGCTCACATCTTTTGATCTTCTGTACTTTCTGTCTTAGTCCCACACACACACTGCTAGCAGGTGTCAGGCTGTCTGTTTTTTCAAGGCAGTCATGCAACATTAATGAATTATTTCCACATATATTTTGAGGTGGGTTAATTACTGTCATCAAAGTGGCCCATCAGCTAGGAGGCTGACAACTTATATCTGTCTACACACTGCATTTCATACATAGTGTTTGATAGTGATTCCTTTACAGCTCTAGACATGATGATGATGTGGTAGTGATGACAAGGTATGTAAAAGGACATCAGGAGAGTTGTCATCAACCAGACCTTAGGGATATTTCAAACAGTGGACTAGTTGCAGTTACTTTCTTAAAGACAGAGAACCTGCTGAGACTGATGGAAGAAACTCCAAACAAGAATTGAAAAAGGCTGCTATAGTGATGCTGTACTGAAGTAAGTTATCTACTGAAGTCTGACTGCCTTTTAGCAACTGGGGAGTTGATGCATCATCACACTCCATGTCCTTATTTCTTATGAATAAGGAAATTCTATTTCAGGAAGCATTCCACATTTAATTGGGCTTTTTCTTGCCTATATATATATTTTAAATAAGGCTACAAATAAGGATATCTACATATAAGAATTTCTAAAAACATGACAACCAAATAAGATTTTAGTTTATACTCTGGACTGAGGGATTAACGTCATGGTGAGCATGCAGCTGTGTAAGTTAATTATAACCCAAGTGTCAACAACTGAAGAGCTTAACTGAGTCATTCCTTTAAAGTTACTGTCTGTAGTTTGACTTAAATTCATCTAAATGTTGAAAAATTGTAAAGAAACTTGTACAGTATAACTGGCATTTGGAAGTTCCCAGCTATTGGCAGTAATGTTTTCAGCGGAATGTAAGTATTAATGTTGTCAGCTAAATGTCGCTTTCCTCACGTTTCAAATTTGAGCAGTGAGGTAATTCTATGTTCCTGTCTGGTTTGTGAACTGGTGCTTTAACATTAAGTCAATTAGAAAGGAGTTTAATCCCGCAGCTTAGATGTCTCAGCAAATTTTCTGGAATGAATGAGTCCAAGCAGAAACTAATTTAGAGAAGCTTCAACTCAGGATACTTGACCTTATTTTCATGATGCCTTCAAATGTCATGATGAATTACTTACAGCTCTTCAGAAACCTTTCTACCCTACAATATGTGACACTATGGTGACTTTCCATGATTTTCAATAGAGAAATTTAAGATCCCAGAAGGAGAGTTCTAGTGACTTTGTTGATCCATTGTTTGGAGAAATGCCTTGATAACTACTACTATATCCACTACACACTAATGCAGAGCTTGAAACACACCCGAGAGATGGCCTCCAAAGATGAACTGCTACACAAATCCCTCAGGCAGTAAAAGCCCGATGACGCTGATGATGATAAGGAGGAGGAGGAGGAAGATGAACCATCATGAAGGGATTAATCCCCTGCAAGGCATGTATCATCAGCAGTTAGAAGTTTCTTATATCAAGAAGTCCTACCAGTGGCTGGAAAAGGCTGGACTGACAGACAACAAAAAGGCCAAGATGCAGACAGGAATAGTGCACATGGAATATCACAATGTGGAAAGTACAGGCTTGAAGTCCTAAGGTCAAAATTGACAACAATCAGTAAGTTGTTTGAGAATGACTGAGCTTACATCCTGTAGGACTCTCGGATCCATGCTGAGAAACTGATGTCTAACCAACTGGATAATGTGTTGGTCAACAAACAATAGTAGAAAGCGGCAGTGATAGACATGGCAACCCTAGACAACAATCACAAAACAAAAAAAAAAGAAGAACACAGATATGGAGTAAATGGAATATGGTGCCAATGGTTAACAGAGCACTGTGGCCCAAAATAAATGACATCTCTGTCTAGAAGAGTGCAGACCTAGGAAGTTACTGCATGAGCACACAAACTCCTAGGTCTGTCGCAGAGGACCAAAGCTTGAGAAAGAAACACACAACACCCCAAAATGCACAACAAGCGTATTTTTAAATTGAATGCGCATCACTGAAAACAGTTGGACTGTATTATTTACATAAATAGAAGCTGTATTTCATAAGTCAACACAAGAGTGACAACCTTATGCCGTTCATGTAGGACAATTTCATGCTGCATATTTTGAATTATGTAAAAATATATTGCCTCATTTCCACTCTGATGGAATGCACAAGCATGACTATTAGGCACTGCATGCTTATTCATTGCATAACGCTCAACCTTATTGTCAAAAATGATGACAGCGATACAGTGTTTACTCACCACCCCCCTTGATAAGGCTGATTAGAGCCCATTTTCCAATCTGCATATATTGGCCAGGTCAGTGTTTAAAAAGCACAAGTAAACACAGATTGCTGAACTTTAAATACATAAAACAATGGCAATGTAGCTGGAATGATAGACAGAGACAGAAAGATAGACACATAGATAGATATGTCCATGTTTTGCTCAGGTTTAATGAATCTACTTGCCCTTCTCAGGATGTTTTTAATCCTACTCAGTAGTTAAACCCCAACAATGTTTGCAACTGTTCCTGCCCAGATATGGATGGGTTTGTTTGCCATGCAACATTTGTACATGTTAGTGGCTGTGTACTGAAAGGCTCACACAGGAGGTTTTGATTTTGGCTGCAGTGGAATTAAAGAGTTGATTGACTGAAGTTCAGCTATTAGGGGATTTAATCTGTATATTTGAGGACCAACAGTAAAATCCATCACCTGCATAATGAGACAGGAAGTTTGCAACCCTTAACTCACATTTCACTCACTCAGACAGTTTGAACACTGTTTAATGAGATGGGACTAAAAAAATGAAAAGAATAATTTTACGAAAAAGAAGAAAAACACTGAGAGGAGTAATTAGCCACCTGCAAATACAGCACCCCTACACCCCACCCCACATATGAAAAACACACAGACACACACTCAGAGAGACACAATCACACACACAGGCACCTGTGCAATCACCAAAGTCAAGAGTAATTCCTGAATATGCTTTCATTCTAATTACTAGTTAATGAGGATTTGAGACTTTAAAAACTTTAAATTTCCTGCACACTGGCAGCCAGAAATAACTACAAAAGGTTCACTTAATTTTGAAGATTAAATTAATTAAAGAGTTTTTATAGTGTGTTGAATATTTGCCCTGAACAGCCAATGGGAGCAGTCTTTACAGAAAGCTTTTTCAGAAAGGCTAACGTAACTACAACCAAACTGAAATATTTAAAACTTGCACAAATTAATCCTTGTATCTGTCTGTTTGCATCTTTGTATGTAATCCTTTCACATTTATTGAAAATACACTATTACAGCAATCTCATTAATTCATCTCATTCTTCTAAACAGCACATTTGAAATCTGACACTGAATGTTTTTGCTCACAACCGTAAATAAAAGCAATTGCCAAATATGTTCTCCTGATGGTTTTCCAGCTGGAGAAAACCATTTGCTAACTTCCTATGTCAATAGTATTTCTGTTTCTGATGTGCCCTTGATTAAGACAATGATTTGTCTAACTCCAGTGCACTGCTCTGTAGCCTGATCTCTGACCTTCCTGTGATAGTAGACAGGTCCCACAGCGGGAATCCAAAAGCTGAATCTAAATGTCTTCCCATCTGGGTTTGTGGGCTGTTCCCTCAGGCATACTAGAATATGTGGAAGTGTTTTAAATGAATTACGAAATATATTTATAGCTTTTCTGGACAGCTGCTCTCAAAGGCAGGGTGAAGTAGCTGGTTGCCATAGAAGGGCAGGACACAGTTATCAGTCATTTTGGTCTTGAAGGAAATCACTGCATAATTGCAAATCTGCACATACTTGTCTCAAAGTTAGTTTTAGAAAAGTTACAAGAGCTGTTCAGACACAGCTCCATCAAGTCTGACATGCTCAACTGCCAACATGTCTGCTAAGTATTATGTGGATTGGACCAATCTAAGTTATTGTCACTGAGTATTATTCTGAATGGGTCTTAACTGAATTCACATTGGCAGTTAATTCAAGAGCTCTCGAATTTTATCTGACATTGTACATACCTGTTAAGCTATAAGAGTGTACAAGGGAAACTAAATCCAAATATTTCGATGCCAAGACAAGTTATAGAGTTTGGGTATCTTTGGTAGAGAAAACCAAAGGCAAGGACTAATTGACTGTTTTCTTGTGGGATGGTATTAAGAACAACACAACGAATTCCAGATTAGGATGTGATTTGGGCGGATGGATGAGTCAATGAAGTACAGGACTTGGACATGACACATGACATCACATTTCTTGTTGATATCAAGCATTGCTCTCACTCCACTTGGCCTGGGACAGGACATGTTTGCTGACAAGTCTTAGCCTTAATTAGCCTACCTTATTAGCATATTCAGTGTGACTCCTAATACAACAAGAATAAAGATGTTGTGTATACAGATTCAGACTGAATATTAATATGAGGTGTGTTGACATTACAAGTTTCACGACCTACTGACACTTCAGATGACTAGTTATAACTGTAGCTCTCTTCACAACAGAACAGACACAGGTCATTCTTGAAGACGGGTGGTTATTGCTTCGACATCTTACTTCTCATCCATGCACGTCTTGCTCACGCCATGAGAACTGCATTAGTAAACATAAACATAAACATAAACATAAACAATCAGTGGCACATTAAATACAAATACAAATGAGACGAACACTGCTGACATACAAGGAGATTAAAGATTGAACAAATACCTTGTTGGCCGTTTGCTGTGAAAAGAGGTTTAAGTCCTTGCAAAGTTTCTATTCTAAGTCTATTAATTGTTTGCCTTTAGCGTCAGACATGAACATAAGTCCCTCTAATTTCGCTCTAGTAGAAACAACTGTAGTTCTGAGCATGACCAGCATTTTCAATGAACTAACAACATCTTATCTATCACGTGAGAATTTTAACACATTAATTTACATTCCTATCAAATTAATCATTTATTCATTAACCAACCATTATAATTTAAATTTCTATGTCATTTATGAACTCAAATTTATGGAACATTTATGCACTCAGATACTTACAATAACTACCAATGCTTTTATTAGACAATAAAGAAAAAACAGCTCACAAAAGTAGCCTAAGCAGACAAATAAAAACCCAAAATATACAATACACTCATAATCATATTGTTTTACCAATATAGAATAAACACAGAAAACAACCCATGCTGAGCATCCAAAACATAATCTTTCCTAGATCTAAGAGAGCTGAGGGAAAATACTGCTAAAACACATCAGAGCAGATGAATTGCACCATGGGTACTATCATACTAAATTAGTTAATTTTCTAAATCACCCCACACAAATACAAATTAGACCAACACCTAGTAGGGGAATAGTGTTCAATACATTACATGTAAATCCTTTTGTTGTGATTGTTGTCTAAAACAATCAAACCCTCTCCTTTTTCCATTCCCCAGGTACTGATGAAGTCTGCATACATGATTTTTCAAATAGATTTTTAATTATCTGGTTTACACAAATGTGCTTATGTAGCAAGCTACACTGTTATGCCCTTGATACAATCTAATTGTTGCTCTTTTTTATTCTTTCCCAGTATCTTTTAATTGAATAGTGAGGTTTCATTCGGTGTTTGAGCCAGAATTGTTTTGGAAGGTATCAAATATGGGCACGGAGAGAGGTAGTGTCTCTTTAGTTCACTGTTCTTCTGGGTAGATGCCAAATGTGGGTGACAGCAGTGCCAGATACCCTACTTGCTCACCAACTCCTGTCAGTTGTGCACAGAGTGCTTGTAAAATGATGTCCAAATTCAGTGAGCTCACTGGTCTGTGTTTGTGGTGGAGAGTTTGTGTTTGTCCAGCAGTGTAGATCAGTGCTCTGATCATGCAGTTTTGTTGCTTATTTTGATAACATTACGGGCACATAGTCACGTACTGTTCACACTAGAGTAACACAGGGCAGTATAGGGTGAATTGCCATTTTTCATTCTACACCATTTTCTTTAGATTAGTGAGTATGGAGTAGTGAGTGCCTTTTTGTTCATTCTTTTCATTTGACAAGATTTAGGTTTGTAGTTTGTGGGTCAGGAAGTTAGGGCGAGGGTTTTGTTTGTTATTTTGGCTGGGATTCACCCAGAAGAGATGCTTCTGTCACTGTAAATATTGCTAACTGACACAGTAATAACTTCCACTGCGTATATAATAAATTTCTCAGACTTTTGGAATCAACCTCTGCTCTCCTGGTTTTCTTTTATATCACACTCTCGCACCTTTAGACCTGAGCATAAAACTTGTACTAAAGAACCCAGAGAGAATAATCACCCATATCTGCTGCTCCCTCAGCTTTCACAAAGCTTCATAGCGAGTTTAAGCTGACTATGTGTGGCAGTAACCAAAAAACAGGGCTAAAAGAGAGAATATATTGGACATGACAATGATACCGTTGCTTAGTAACCACTGGACTTGTAAGTAAGCAGCTGTAATCTAATACATTTTAAGACATCTGAAATTAAAAGTTGAAGAGATATGTCAGTGTCATCATGTAAATATTTCTTTCTCACCATCACCAAGTAGCAAAGAAAACCATTTCTACCTTTAAAAGTTTGCAGTAAAATTCAGCATTTCTGACTACCTTGCTACAACTGACAAGGTTGTTGAAATACACAAGAGCAAACCCAGAGACTCAGTGTTGGGTTTTCTGAACAGAAAAATTTCATAATTCACGATAACTTTTGAATATCAAAATGATCAAATCGGTTATATTTAATATAGTTGTATTTTATATAAGTACTAATTGAAGAAATGAGTGCTGATACAACATTTTAAATATATAATACAGGCCTTCTAACAAAGTCCTGGCTCAAACAGTGGTGATGTGTATTTCAGAGATACACTGCATTCATTTAGACATCCATTTTACAAGTATATTCAAAATAACGTCACAACAAAATACAACCACAACCACTGAATCCCACGAATCTGGACAAAGGTAATTATATATTATGGTAATATAAATAATGGATTTCCATATCTAAAAATATGTCATCTCATTTATGTTGTTTTTTTCCCCTCTGGTTCCCAAATGTCAGCCACTCAAGTCGAACTTGTACTCAAAGTAAAGTTGCTCTGTTCTAATAGTGCAATGTTTAAATTTGTCACCAACATTCATATTATGTCTTCAAAGAAGTACTGTTATAAATAGATATAATATAATGAAAGTATAAAAGCCACTGTATGAGAATAAAAAAACAAAGACACCACATGGGGAGTGAGGAACCTCATTATGGGAGACTGATCAACTATTCTGATTCAAGTTTAGACTTTCCATTAGATTAAAGATAGAAGTAGGAGATATATTAAATGTTAATCAACATATTTTTTCAGTATCAGGTAACTGCACAGAACTGAACCCATGCTAGCCATCTGGTTTAAACTGTCATCATTTTAAAAAGTGAACAGAAAATTAAAATGAGTCATTTTTAAACTTTAGTTAAACATTTGCACAAAAATCTACCCACAAGACACTAAGGTCTATTGTCACCAGTCCCTTCAGATCTGCTCTGTAAATAGACAACTGCCTGGAAATAGAAAAGTTTTAGTGGTGTATGAGGCAGCGTCACACAGTTGGAAATTGATAAATAATTGCGGCTCTCATAAATTAAAGATGACAGAGAACAAAGGTTGTGTACTACCATGAGAGTTTCCACAGTAGCACTAAAAAGAAAATGATGAATAAAAAGAAATAAAATTATGCTATAAGTGATAATTACTGCCTTTACTTCCTTCATCGAGAAATTATTTCTATGATACTTGGAAAACTTTTGAGTACATAAGAGATTAAAGATAATTCATAACTGTCAGTCTCACAAAGAAATGTTCACTTCCTCAAGCTTTCCTTCAAAAAGAAACCAAAGGGTTTGTGCATAGGCATAAGAAGTACAAATATGATTCATATTGTTTCATACTTAGGTCTTATTTTACCACTTTATAAAATCTTTATATTTGCTGTGATTACCTATCTCTCACCCACTATTATCCAACATAAAGTGACATATACCTGGAAACATTTTGATAAAATGTCAAATTCTTTCATTTCCTCTTGCAGTGTAGATATGACACTTTCCCAAAGGTGAACTAGGACTTTTTCCTCACCAGCCATCTTAAGAACGTTTAACCAAACAGATACAACAGCCCTCAAAACAGGTCCTCCTGCCCTGGCCTCTCATTAAATGTGGACTCTGTGGTTATATTTTGAAAACACCCCAGAAGCCATTCTAATAAGGAGGCTGACACATCTGCTCTCAGGTTAGAAGCTCTGGAGGAAAAGTGAGCTAAGGCTAAAGAGCAAACATCATTTGCACACAAGCCATCTTTGCTTCAGCTACTGTCTTTATGTTCTTTTCCCTCTTCTTGCTTCTCAACTGGTTTCTTTATTCCTTTTTCCTACTTCTCCTCCTCCTTTTCATCTGTTCCCTGCCACTTCCCTCCCTCTTGGTCTCAGTCAGTCAGTGAGGTGTGCAAATGGATTTTGAAAGGCCATTTCAGTATCTCAGGGAAGGATCAGCATTGTAAAATTTGCATTCATCGTATCACAATAGAGAACAATGGCTGAGAAAATGTAAGTTTCTTGAAAGAGGTTGAGACAGACAGAGATAGTCTACTTTTTAATTAGATATACAACACTGCATTGAGAGAAGGAGGCGCAAACGTGAAATGTACAAGGTTCTACAGCCAAGTACAGACATACTTAATAAAATTTTACGGGACGGAACTACAGTCCAGCCATGGTCTTTCAAGTTTCTACATACTGTAGAGAGAAAAATATAAACTATTTTATGACGTTAGCTTGCAGCTGACAAGTTGTTCACAAAGTCCATATTTTGAGTTCTTTTGAGTTCTCTACCAACAAAGTTGGTATGTGTGTAGAGCTCATCAAGATGGACAACTCTCGCACTGCATGTCTGTTTTCACACCCAACAGGAAGTGAGCTATTAGCGTTTGTTTGCGGGTCGACGTTTATGGAATTTAACGTACTGGTCCTAGAGGGTTGGTCCGATTGCCATCAAACTTGGCGTACGTGATGTCACGATGTTGCTGATGATAATTTGTGTGGGGATTTTTTAATTTTTGCTCTATGTCGATATGGCACCACCTTGAAATTTAGTAGCGTTTTAACTGTGATAAAAGTTCAAAGTGCTATAAATGACGTGTCATTTGAAATAGACACACCAAACTTTGTATGTGTGTAGAGGTGATCTAGACGAATAACTTTCGTGCTGCGTGACCCTAGCCACAGCCAACAAGAAATGAGATATTGGCATTTGTTTGCAATTGATCACATGATCAGTTTCTCTAAAACCGATCATCCGATTCGTCTCAAATTTGTCATACGTGATGGCAGGACAGTGCTGACAACATGTGCTAAAGGAATTGTGGCTCTCATACGATGACGAAATAGCACCACGATAACTTTTTACAAGCTTGCCAGATAGCAGGAAAAAACACTCAGTATCAGATCCTTCCTCCTGTTTGTCTGTCTGCAGACACACACACACACACACACACACACCTCCCCTCAGTCCTCAGTAACCAACCAATGACTGTGCTAGTATGCAAATGACCCAGGTCATAGGTTCACAGAGTAGTGTCAGGTTTCAGTATCTACACTGAAGGCATCCTAAAGTCAGAGACCAGTAAGACCTTGAAGGAGCAGCAGCAAAGCACAGTGAGTGACCACGTCCTTTGCATGTGACAAACTGGAGACAAATGACCTGTGTCTGACAGACCCCTACATAAAGCATAAGACTCCAAAAATAAGACTACTTTTCAGTTTTGTAAATATTGACTATAGTGTGTCAAGTCCTTCTTTATGTTAAAATTTGATCTGAGAATGAGGCCATCCAATGAAGCTAAATGTTATATTACTGGTTAAAAAAATCAGGATGAAGGATATTTAATTTTATGTCTTTATTTTATTTTTATTATTAACGAAATATGACACATTAGTTAAAATGTTTGCAAGTTAAAACAATATATATATAATTAAATATATTCAATGCGGGTTTTGTTTAAGCATCCATGCCCAGTTGATCAAGACAAACATTTATCTCAAGTTGGGCTTTTTTTCCACATTTAAAGGAAACCAACATTTAGACTACTCTCGCAACTTTATTGCAAAAGTAACTTATTTTGTTGTAAGTTGTGGGGGCAAGTCAAAATCTGAGAAGAAAAGTTGCAGCATTTTTGTTTGTTTGAAAACATTTTCACATTTTGAGCCCTGATGCTGAAATTAATAGAAACTATTAATGTCATAAATTGTTGCATCAAGTCCCAACAAGGTTTGTTTGTTTTTGTTTGTTTGAAGTCAGAATTCATTTAGAATATTCATTTTTCACCATTCATTTATTTTTTTTTTTTAATGTTCATTATGAATATTAAATATTCACTTTTACTTTTAAAAAGGTTTTTTTTACTTTTACAACATAATAGTTCTCATCATAAGACTATGAATAATCATACTACTATCATACTATATATCATACTATATATCACTATATATATATATATATATATATATATATATATATATATATATATGTGTGTGTGTTATACTATATATATATATATATATGAATAAAGTTGTAACTACAAGTACAATAACTACAATTTTTTCCCCTTTTTAAAGAAAAAAGTTGCAGTTTTAAACCAACCCACCCCCCAAAAAAGGGGAGGGGTTTGACCTGCCCCTGCAACTTTATTGCAGCAAAACACCAATAAAGATGTTTTGTTGCAATAAAGTTGCAAGAGACAGTCATTGTTGTGATATTTCCCTTTTAAAATAGAAAAAAAAAACAAACAAGCAACTTTGACTTGCCCCCACAACAGGTGAGGTGGTTTGAGAAGTACATTGGCAGAACAATGGAGTCCTTTTGCCAGGCCTGGCTCCAGGGCAGGGCCCCGGTGAACCTCCTAGTAGGGTGTTTTTTTATTTTTTAAAATGAGAATTCTATGAACCGCTCTTAGTTTGACCCTTCCCCTAGGAGCACTTGTCCTGGGAGACCCTAAAGCCCCCTGACAGAACACAGCTCCTAGGGTCAGTATGGTACATAAGCCCCTCCACCACGGCAAGATGGCGGTTCTTGGAGGGGTGAAAGTGGTGAAAGAGAGAGAGAGAGAGAGTTAGAGGGGGTAGAGAGACAGTTAGGGAGGGTAGGGGTGGGGGATGGGGGTGGGGGGGGGGGTGGCGGGTAAGAGGGAGAGGGTTAGAGAGACAGTTAGGGAGGGTAGGGGTGGGGCATCAGGGTGGCTGGGGGATCAGGGTGGCGGGGGGGTTGGGGGTAAGAGGGAGAGGGTTAGAGGGGGTAGAGAGACAGTTAGGGAGGGTAGGGGTGGGGCATCAGGGTGGCGGGGGGGTGAGGGGTTGGGGGTAAGAGGGTTAGAGGGGGTAGAGAGACAGTTAGGTAGGGTAGGGGTGGGGGATGGGGTGGTGGGTAGAGAGGAGAGGGTTAGGGGGGGGAGAGAGAGAGAGAGGGGGTAAGTGGTGAAAGAAAGAGAGAGAGAGAGAGACGGGTGGGGAATGTAGCAAAAGGAGAGATGGGGATGAAAAGATGGTGGAAGGAGAGAAAGTCAATGGAGATGGGAGAGAAGTAGGGTGAAGGAGGTGAGTTGTGGGGGTAATGAAGGAGAGAAGCTAAAGTTGTTAGTGTGAACAACCAGCAGCCTCCTCCTCCACCTGCTCACTATCACACTTCTCCTTCTTCTGCCCCCAACTCCATCTTTCTTCTTCTTCTGTTTCTTGGTTTCCTTCTCCTCCTCTCCTATCCAGCCTTTTTTGCTTTTTCAGTTCTGCCTGTTGGCGTCCTGGGTGGAGGCGACTGCTCCTCCCAGGTGCCTGTTGGCGTCCTGGGTGGAGGCGAGCTGCTCCTCCAGGTGCCTGTTTGCGTCCTGGGTGGAGGCGAGCTGCTCCTCCAGGTGCCTGTTTGCGTCCTGGGTGGAGGCGAGCTGCTCCTCCAGGTGCCTGTTGGCGTCCTGGGTGGAGGCGAGCTGCTCCGCCAGGTGCCTGTTGGCGTCCTGGGTGGAGGCGAGCTGCTCCGCCAGGTGCCTGTTGGCGTCCTGGGTGGAGGCGAGCTGCTCCGCCAGGTGCCTGTTGGCGTCCTGGGTGGAGGCGAGCTGCTCCTCTTTATTTTTGAGTCGCTGCTCGAGCTGGTACAACTTCAGTTCTTCCTTGGTGATGAGCGGCTTCAAGTTGCTGATGAACAGTTTCTGGTTGTGCTGTTGGTGCCACAGCGACGGTCTGTCCATCCTGAAGTCCTTGCTCATGTCGTCAAACAGCGGTCGGATCTTATCGGCTTCTCTCGCGACGTGGGTCTTGTACTGTTCAGACCAGCGAGGTCCACCTTGTCCTCCTTGTTTGTTGTTGTCTTGTTGTGCCACTTGGCGACGGTTTCTGTTCTTGGCTGGCATCGTTCTCGATGGCGTTTGTGTCTCTCGAACTGTTTCGCACGTTCACTCCCCCTCGTCTCTGTGGCTGCCTCCTGTCGGGCTGGGTAGTTACACGCTCTCTGGTGATGTCACATCCTTTAAAGTGGCTGCATCAAGGCATCCTTTTATTACCATCCTTTGATGTCACTGTGACATCACTCATTCTTTGGCGGTGACCTTGTGATGTCGCATTCTGTGGGCGTGGCCATGGTAACAGGACTGAATTTGGTTCTTTATTTTTAAAATAAAAGTCGGGTTTGTTTACAAATGCAAAGATTTTATCCTGAAAGTACTGACAGGAAGTTGTCAATTTTTTTCTCAACCAATCAGATTGCAGTTTAGATCGTATTGTATCTGAATGTTGATTGGACATTTGACTGTTTATTATTTTGTATATTTATGTCAAGCTGCTGTAAAAACATTGTTTTATAAGTATTTAGTTCCATTTACCGTATTTTTCGGGCTATAAGGTGCACCGGATTATAAGGCACAGTATCGATTAACATGTCAATTGCTGTCATTGTCCACACATAAGGCACATCTGATTATAAGGCGCAATAAGCGAAACAAAATGTGTGTTGGATAAGTCGAACTTTATTCAGCTAATTTACAATAACTCTCAACGTTGTTCAGTTGTAGGCTAACACAAAAATACAAAACCATTGTTCAGTTGTAACACAAAAATACAACATACACTCACTTTTTTCAGTTCATTCCTCGTCTACAAATCCTTCAGCTTCAGTGTCTGAGTTTAACAGTTGGGCGATTTCGGCATCAAACATGCCCGGGTCCCTCTCGTCATTATCCGAGTCAGTCTCGTTGCTGTCACCGATATGTTGAATTACAGTAGGCATATCTGTAGGCCAACGTATTACTCCGCGAGGCTCCTGACTACGGTAGCCGTAATGTGTACAACATAAAATCGGTTCAAGGTTAGTAAACACAACCAAAGGTCATACATAAGGCGCACTGGATTATAAGGCGCACTGTTGATTCTTGATAAAATTAAATGATTTTAGATGCGCCTTATAGTCCGAAAAATACGGTACCTGTTTCACAGCATAAACAAATCAGGGAACAAAAGATTAACAGGAAATAAATAAAATTAACAGAAAATAAATAAAGGTCTCAATGAGACACATGATGCTGCTCTGTAGCTGGTGATATTCAGATTGTCAGGTGTTTTTGTTGCAATAAAGTTGCAAAAACAAAAAAGAGTTGAGGAGGGATCAAGTGAAATTCACACCCCTTTTACACCTTTTTCCCCACCCCTTTTTTCAGTTGTGTTTGTTGCAACAAATTCGCAACATTTTGGGGTGTTGGGTTGCAATTAAGTTGCAAAAAAAAGTTGCAGAGAGGTCAAGTTAAATCCCCACTTCTTTTACAATAAAATACCTTTTTAAAAAAATTTTTTCAGGTGTTTTTTATTGCAACAAAGTTGCAACATTTTTGGGTATTGTGTTGCAACAAAGTTGCAAAAAGAAAAAAAAAGTTGCAGCGGGGTCGAGTCAAATCTCCACTCCCTTTACAACAAAATATCTTTTTGAAAAACATTTTCAGGTGTTTTTGTTGCAATAATGTTGCAACATTTTGGGGTATTGGGTTACAATTAAGTTGCAAAAACAAAAAAGTTGCGGAGGGCTCCCTTTTACAACAAAATACTCTTTTTAAGAACATTTTTAGGTGTTTTTATTGCAATAAAGTTGCAACATTTTTGGGTGTTGGGTTGCAACAACATTGCAAAAAAAAAAAAAAAGTTGCGGAGGGGTTGAGTTAAATCTCCACTCCCTTTTACAACAAAATATTTTATTTAAAAAAAAAAAAAAAAAAAAAAAAGAAATCGCAACTTTGACTGGATCCCGCAACTTTATCATAACAAAACACCTGAAATATTTGTAATAGATGTTTTATTGCAATAAAGTTTCGGGAGCATGTCAAAGACAAGTTGCAGCATTTTTGTTTGTTTTTTTCCACTTTAAAGAGGAAAAAAATCGCAATTTTGACTTACTCTCACAACTTTATTGCAACAATAAGGAACAATTTTTTTTAAGTTGTGGGGGCAAGTCAAAGTTGTGAAGAAAAGTTGCAGCATTTTTTATTTGTTTGTTTGTTTTTTCCTTTTAAAAAGAAAACAATTTTTAATGGGGGAGGCACTGCAACTTTGTTCTTTATTCTTTACATCAGCTACCGCAACTTTATTAGGGCCCGAGCACCTCGGTGCCTCTGTATGTACAGAACCAGAACGACAACCCTCTGCTTGATGCTGTCAGTGATCTTAATGGATAGCCATAAGAAACAGCATGAAATACAAAAATTCTGATACTAATTCACTTACTCCCTTTACTTAGAGAGGCACCCACTAGCAGTCTCTGAAGAAAAGAGTCAAGTATGGAAGCCTCCAGGAAGAGCTTGGTTTCTCCCACTTTAAATATGATGTAGCTGCAGTCATCTCTGGCTAGCGAGAGTAGAAGGAAGGGCTTGATTGCATTTAACTGATGAAACAAATCTCAAGGCAACAGATTTAGCTCATGTCAAACACCTTGAGCCTCAAAGAGTGACACTCCATGTAAATCCAAGATTCAAGGAAGAGAACTGATTCCCCTCTGCCAGAGAGTTCTTCTTCATTAGTTTACTTGCTTTCTATGCAATTGGAATATGGGCAGGTGAAGTTGGCCAAAAATGAACTTGGACCTGAGGCCTGTACTACAAAGTGAGCTCAAAGTACCCAGGATCTCTTTTAGTTATCTGACTTCACTAACTCTAACAATTGTAGTCTCGCTAAGCGGTCCTACGAAGCTGGTTATCAACTCCCAATCTCGATGTGAGTGTAGCAGGATGAGAGTGTGAGCGTGTTATTGCTTGTGGCTGCTAAAAAGATATGAATATTATATTATGACGAGGTCTACATCAGTTGTTGCTGATCGCCTTCACAGCACCATGCTGTGGCCACCAGACGCTTCACAGCTACTGGGACATTTGTTTGGACCACGGTCTGTGGCACCATTGTCTTGACTGGGGACTGGTCCCTCTTATGTTGGGTTAAGGAGGCGGTAAAAGCGTGTGATTTATTGTTTTGTTTGAGTAGCATGTATGGGTTTGTTTGTATCTTTTCTTTGTTTGAAGTTGAGTTTGGGTTTGTCTGTTTATAAAACTCTGTTTTTGTTATTTCAGTTAACTGAAGGATTTGTTTTGTAAAATCATTTGAATGGAGTTTTTTTTTTTTTTTAGTTTTGTTTTCTTTTTCTTTAGTTTGTTATAAGTTGTTTAATTTGGGCAGTTATTATTATTTGATATACAATGCTTACATTTAAGTTTGTGACTTGCCCATCGATTACAGTTTTTGTTATTTTGGTATTTTTTGTTATTTGGTATTTTGGTATTAATTAAGTTTTTTTTCTTTGTGTGTGTGTGTGTGTGTGTGTGTGTGTGTGTGTGTGTGTGCCCCCACTAATTTGTTTTGTTCTTCCCCCTTTTTCAGTTGCTGGAGGCCGGTGGTGGCATCCTCCCGTCCTGTCTTGCTGTGTCCCTGGTGGCTGGGTTTTCTTCACTGAGGGTGCATGTCTGCCACAGGTGCTTTTTGAGTAAGTTGAGATGAAATTCAACGTTCAATGGCGTTGTCGAGTTTTCTTCCTTTTTTGTAGTTGGTAATATTAGTCGTACACCTTAACACCTCCTCCTTGCCGCATGAGCACGCTCATATAAAAGAGGCAGTGTTTGCAGCAGATCGCGAATCACAAACATGAAAAGAGTACGAGCAGCAGATTGGTGAACTTCACAGCCAAAGAGCAGATGATGATTTTACAAAAATATGAGGAATACCAGCCTATAATCCAGACAAAGCATCACTGCTAAAAACCAAAAAGCCAGCTGGCAAAAGATCGCTGATTGTGTAAATGCGTAAGTTTTGACTGTAATTAAATTAAAATCAAATTAATGCACTGCTGAAATCTTGGCTGTTCTTACGGTGTATTGGCTGATACAACTTTAACCTTAATTTCCAGCAACCCTAGCGGCACAAAATGGACTTGAGAGCAAATAAAAAATAAATATAAGAATATAGTTCAAAGTGGTAAGTAAGCGTACTTTCTACATGTGCTCTGCTAATATTAACCTCAAAAAGAACACAAAAATACTATGGTTAGAGGTATTATTAGTGTGTGGCACCAAACTAGAAGATGCCTTAAAGAAACTGACTCTCCCACTTTTTTAGTCCAATATGGGGAAATGATTTTTTCCCTCCAGGAAGAAGGGATGGAGGATTTAAAATCTGAGCTGACCAGGGACTACAAAAAATAGGAGACATTTACAGTCCAGATGGTAAATATTTAATGTCATTTGAAGAAATTGTTGCCAAATATAATATAGCCCGTAACCAGTGAGAGTGAGAAATTTTATTAGCATCCAATAAAGTCAATCATTATGTACGCCAATTTTGTCTACAGTAGAAGAAATGATGGTGAAGGATTGTTATGGGAGGGGCCTAATCTCTAAAATATATAATCGTCTAGTAAATGAATCCTCAGAAACATCGGTAAAAAGGTTGGAGGCATAGAGAGTAGACTTAGAGGAAAACAGCAGTAGTGAGGAGTGGGAGAGAGCCTGTGTCAAGGCACAACCACAAAAAGTTAACATACGCCTTAAACTTCTGCAGCACAACTGATTAATGCGTATTTATCTAACTCCAGATAAATTTAAATAATTCAGTAGTGCTATACCAGATGTTTGTATAAAATGTGAGAAGGACAAGGGTACGCTCTTTCACTGTCTCTGGCAATGTCCCTAAATAAAAAAGTTCTGGGAAGTGAGACATTACCATTAACATAAGAAGGAAACAAAAACTATTTCTGGATATGGGCCTATTGTTGGCCAAAAGAGTCATTGTGTTGACATGGAAGGAGGTAGACAGGCCAAAGATAAGTAAATGGATTACAGAATTACTTACAATGCTGCCCTTTGAATAGACAACATATGTTATCAAGGATAAACAATTAAGCTTTGACAGTATTTGGGGCCCCTTCATGGAGGCACCTGGAGATGAACCATAATGTAGCCCTAAGCAGTTCAACTGGACAGGATGTAGTGTAGTAGCTATAAAGTGATTTAGCATTAACCCAACCAAATACAGTCCTTGATGAATAATGGTGTATGTGTATTTTATGTGTATAAAATTTTATACACATAAAATACACATACACATTATTTCTTTTATTTTATAAATATAAATTATGTACATTTAAAATAGATTTTAGAATAGATTTTATTTATTTATATTCTTTCCCTAATTATTTACGGTTTTTAGTTGTTTATATATATATATATGTATGTATGTATGTATGTATGTGAATATGTCTTTTTTGGAGGGTGTATTATTATGTTCTTCAGCATGTAAATGTTAAATTGTTAAAACAAAACAAATAAATATATTATTAACATATCTTATAAGTCCAAATACAGTTTTAGTGCATCAATCAGTCTCTAAACGTTGTAAGTGCACATGCCACTTTGTGTATTCCATGGCTTACAGTATTCTTGCTGAGATTTTCAGCTTCACCCACTGTATACATGAATGTCCCACTCACAAAAATACGCGGTGCAATGCATACTGTCTGCGGGACAATAAGCGCTCAACTGTGTTGTGTCGCTAGAGCTCCAGTAAATAATCATCTGGAAAGGTCAGAGGGTTCTGCCTGTCTCTAAAAACCCTCACCCTCCTTAGAGACCCTCTCACAATCTGAGCACCGAGCTCCACAGGATCTTCAAAAAAAGGTCAAGCCATTTTCAAGAGAATTGATTGGTCGGAGGGCGGTGCTTTTATAGGCGCCGATCCCTTATCTGGAACACAGCCTGCTCTCGAGAAGGTCAGCCGTTCAGCATAAGTTACCATGGAGATGAAACCCGGCAAAAAGTGAGCCACCTTCGTAGGACACAAAACCCAGAGTTAACCCTGAAGTTACAATAACAAAAAATCCTACTTCATTGTATAGGCCTCTATTCTTGGTCATTTTCATTACCTCCAGAATCTTAAGGACTGATATCATCAGATAATGTTATCTGTCCAGTTCTTTAAACATTCAATCACACAGGTGTTAAGTGTGGCGAGGTTCCTGCCTTAGCAGGAATTCGTCAAATGTGACAGTCAAGTGTGCTATTTTTTGAGTTTGCAAAGGTCAAGGTGAATAGAATGCTTGTTCTGCAAATGAGGTACTGTTTCCAACATTGTAAGCAGTCAGTCTTGCTGTTCAGGAAGGAGTCAGTCTTGCCTTTAACCATAGATGCAATATTGACTCTTTCTTCAGTAAATATTGAACTGTAAACTACAAATAGAATCACCAATTAAAGTGTGTACTGCATACTAATGTTTTGCCGTTTGAAATTGTAATAAAATGTTGGCAAACTGATGTCAGCATTCCCAAATTCTGTCGAAGATATATGTACTGTTATATATGCACAAGATATATGCCATCAATAATAATAAGAATAAAAAAATAACACTGAGCAATAACTGTAGAAACTAATAGTTCTCAATACCATAAATTGATGATATGATTGTACAAACCCAGGTACCTACAGTATTTAGTCTGTTTATTAGTATTAGTATTTAGTATTTAGTCAAGGAAAATCTTTTTCTTGCCCAACCCTTTAGCCAGACCAGGTACAAAACTTATTGTTTTTTTTTGTTTTTTTTTTGCACGATCCACTGACCATCCCTGTGTCACGTTTAGTGCAAATTGCAGAAAATCCTGCAGAGGCAGGTATTTGAAATTGCTTAAAGATCTTGGATTTAACCAAGTGATACACCAAAGTAATATACAAGCTGTCCTAGAAGATCCACTAGAATTACTGGATAAGAAAAACTCAATACTGTTTCATCTGTTTTAAAGGCTGTTAAGGGGTACACTTGCTATAAAGAATTTCTCCACACTCAGTCACATACTCAGAGGGCAATGTATGACTGTTTCATGTCAAGTAGTTTGTGTTTTGTGAAGAATAACTCTCACATGCTGGTATTTCTAACTCTGGTGTCCAAAATTCCATTGTCCATATTTGAATGGGATTTAAACATGAGTTTGTCCTTTGAAAGAGGAAAAGGAACTTACCATAGATTTTCAATCTGAACCAGTGTTAAGAAAAGACAGCAACTTTTGGAGCTCTGTGATTCCTTGAATGCATGATATATGCTTGTGCATGACAAGTAAAGAACCTTGATGATACATCATCAAGGGTGCTGAAAAGAAATAGGCTAGAGGGAAAACTGGAAGACAACTCCTAATACGTGCCACAAAACATGACAGATGCACACATTAAAGACATCATTAATACAAATATGAGGGGAGTAGTCGTAGTTTCACTATTTGGGTGATACTATTGTTTGCACACAGAGACTGTCACGTAAAGCTGATTTATCACAGGTGAAGACTAGAAATAGACCCTCACTGAATATCACAGACTCATCAAGGCATATAATTGGCCTTGTCAAAACAATGATTTCAACTGAGTTTATTGTGGGTTTGTGAGTATGTGCTTGTTGTTAAAATATTGTGTAAAATATGATGTATTTTTGTCCATATGACACATTTATATTACATTACTTATTTTTCACTGTCAAATACAGTAGGGAGACTGTCCATCTGTAAAAAATAACATAAATTTTAAAAAGCCCAAATGTTACTTTATGTGGGTTCTATCTTAACATATTAGAGAGCAAGATATAACACAAGTCAAGAGAATTTTATTGTGCATCCAAATTTTGTTTTGCTAGTGTAACAGTTACAGTGGTATTACAGGTGCATGGATCAAATGGGGTTGTACTTAGTTTCTTAATGAATCCAATAATCAAGTTGGAGGGCTTCCTCCCATTCATTCCATTTTAAAAACAACCAAAAAACAACCAAAACGGGTGTGCTTGCACATTGACAGATTATGATTATATTGGTTGATTATGTTGCACCTCAGGGCCTATCTAGACTTGTTGTCATTAGCTTAGCTTAAAATAACAGTAAACACAGTACAGTTGGATCATGTTGGTTAAAACCAAGGTGCGCTTCAGAACCCCTCAATTTAATACATTTGCTATTTGAACAATATGAGTGTTAGATCAATCAATCAAACTTTATTTATATTGCACTTTTCATACAATACAAATGCAGCACATGTGCTTTATATATTATAAACAGAGACACTCCTACCCAACCGCCCACTGCCCTTACCCCTACCCCTCTAATCCTTATCAATAATATAACATGTAGGGAAATTATAAGAACAAATAATAATATAGTTGGAAACGGAAGAACCAGAGATGAGAACATGACAACTACATCAGTCTGAAACAAACAGTCACTTATATTAGGGTTATTGCTATCTATCTACTTATAACACTAATATCAACTTATAGAAATACTTTCCTGGGTAAATTTCCTTATGTTTCTAAATATCACTAAAACACACAAAAGTGCAGCCATTCTGAAACAAATCTATTCATTGTTGATTTTGCCTCTTTATATGCTAATAGGGAGATTTTTGTGTGTGATAATAAAAGAAACTATTTGAACAGTGAAACTTTTCTTATGAAGAATCTCATATAATCATATTCTCATCTTTCTGTCTCTCTCTGTTACTCAAGCATACATTCTATTCACTGCTAAACCTGAATAGGTTAGATTTATAAGTGCTTTGAAATCTTGAGCTGTTTAGATTTATTGAAACCTTAATTCTGGGGGACAAAAACAATGTTGAAAAAAAAAACAAAGTTTCTCTGACAATTATTTGAGATGAGGTAGTATTGGAATTAGCAGCTGTGGCACTGAGGCACTTTTTAATTTCAGTAACTGCTAATATGTCATTCAAAGAGATTTTACTGTATGTATATAGTGCATTGTATCCATGACTTTGAACTTATCATATACAGTTACATATCAAGCAGACCTGCTGTGCACTCACTTAAACGCAATATGTTAAACTAGGAATTATGTGGAATTACATTTCGTGGTTCTCACCAAAATTCATTGTACATATGTATGTATTCATTTGTATGAGCCCTAATAAATTGAGCACATATTAGCAAAGCTGATGTTTTTGAATATATTTTAAATGTATGGAGGTCGCCCAAGTGGTTAAGGTAATGGCCTGCTAATCCACTGTGTTCTGCACACATAGTTTTAAATCCCATCTTTGTCAGATTGGAGTCTGAGGTAGTTTGATGTGTGCCCATCTGCAAACCATTCAACATACCCTGCAGTTAGTAAGCAGCTTATTCTTCCTTTCCATTGCCATATATGAGTGTACATGTTAATGTGATAAAGAGAAAACATGCACCTAAATGTTAACCGTGCCACAACTGGTTTTTTCAGCAACCTGGGGACAGCAGAAATGAGCTGCAAACACTGACATTATTGCCTTTCAATTTCATTTGGTGAACATATAGCAACCAGGTACTTAATTTTCCTCAGTTAGACATTTGTTTATGACCACCTGGTAAAATTAATTCAACTTTGCTGTTAGCAATTTATGATCTCTCTGGCCCTTTTAGCTGCTATATGCTCCACTATGTTTTCCAGCTATTCTTTGACAATATTGTCTTCCATAAGTACCAGAATTAACGTGGTAAACAATGGTGCCAAAACCTAAAAATGCACAAAAGATCTTTAATACTTAATCCTTAGATTTCTATTTGTACTTTAAGTTATACATAAATGGATTTCAACTCAGAGAGTGACTAAAAGTCTTGTGGGTCCAATGAGTCTTGTTAACCCTTGGTTTTTTGTTGTATCATCTGGTATGGGAGGTGGTGAGCACAACACTTTCTAGGAAGTGCATAGGAAACTGACAGAAAAGTGACATGGTGTCATACGAGCATGCCAGTGGCTCAGTGTCAAAACTCCAACCCAAGTTGGATATGGAAACATGGATAAAAAGTGCCCACAAAGACCAAAAACATTAATCTGAATTACTGTGAATACAGACTTTGTTTTGTTTTGTTTGTTGTCCAAAATAGTGTGGCTTTTCTATTCTTAAAATGCAAATACATACAATACTTCACAGTAAATTTCTTTTGGAACTAAAAAACCTAAAAAGTGAAGATTGGATTTAAAAATAATTCAAAATTGTCCTCTTTGTCTTGTTGATTGCTTTGGTTCCATGTCTCCATACCATCTTCATTTAAGACATCAATAGTCACTTTTAGGGTGATTTTTCTGCTATTGCTGCTGCTACTCCAGATAGATTAAACTGAAAAACTCAGCAAACCATTGTTGTTGTTGTTGTTTTTCTTCATTTAAGTCACGAGAGCATCACAACAGGAGGAGCTTTCATCTTTTTAGAGTGTCCACACTGGACATGTTCAAGAACAGTGTTGCTATGTGGTTGAGACCTGACCCCTTAAACCCATTCCAGACAGATGACAGAAAAATATGTCTGCATTACCTCCTGTACAGACACCGTATAGTGTTCATCTTGACATTTACCATTTGGTCTTACTGTCGAAAAGCAGCCTTTGCTCTTAAGGTGCTGTCAAACCAGGTAGACAGGCAATCAAACAGTTTGGAGGAGGTTAGGAAAAAGACTTTTTTGATCACAGCTGTGAGCAATGATGGCTGCGCTGGTCTTGTTGGAGATGTTAGCCAACACAAAACACCAACTGCTCTCTTCTCTGCTGCCACTACTACTACCTCAACTCCCGACACTAATAATGGTATGTCCAAATAAAGTTCACTGGCACTGGAAATAAAACCAATGTATGTATAATTGAAAACATTTTAAATAGTCCCATACATGTATATTTTAGTGTTGAATCACCCACTATTTCAATGTATACAGCCCCTTATTCTTTAAAAGGTTGGGACTGGATCTTGTCCCAGCTCAACATTGGGTGTTAGCCGGAGTTAATGCCACCATGTCCATAGAGAACTGTTCATTATTAGCACACACCCTCTTATCTGTTGGATGTAATCTACCAAAGACATTGGGAGGACGTAATGTATGGATGTAAACTGAAATCCAGACCTACTTGGGACATGCTCCTAAAACCACCAACTTAATGAGGAACTATTAATATTAAAAATGCTTGTTGGTGTCTGTGATATGTTATATTGAGGGGCCTAAAAATGCACATGACCCATCCCACATGCAAACACAAATAGCAACACATAATCAGACACACTCACACACACACCACAAACACAGTTTTCAAAGAGAAAAGAGGCAGTAGCATGTCATGTCTTTTCTCTAAACCCCGAGCTCCAATCTGATTAGAGAAAAGATCAAAGAGAGTCAGTCAGATTTTTATGCACAGGGTCGGCCTGCAATTCGCCCAAGGGATCTCCAAGCTGAAGAAACAATCACACGTACTCCATTCACTCATGTCTCACGTCTCTTTCTCGCTCTCTCTCTCTCAGTCTGGATTTACTCACTTTAACCATTTCTGCATTCCTGTGCAGATGTGAGTACCTTTAAATGTTCTATTTCCCCTTATCAGCATCTTCCTTCAGTTTCTCTCTTGCCTGTTTGTCACCACTTCTCTTAAAAGTCCCCCTGCTTCATTCTGTTCTATGCCTAAAACCCCTTTCCCCTCATACTTTCTCTCTCCTCAGTTTCCTTCAGCACTCCCTGCACGTCTTTCCGCAATTCAGCCTCTCAGATCTTCTTAAGCTTCAACAATGGTAAACAGTTCTTTTGTTGCCTGATCCAATTAAAAAGCTTAACGTTCCATTCTCTTGTGCAGGGGGCTGACAGCTTTCCCTTTGTGTACTCTGTAAATCTCAGACAGCTATCTGCTTCAATGGGAGATAGGCATCTCATCTTAAACTGGCCCTCTTTATTAAAACACACGTTAGTTATCACTGTGCTGAAGTTGATTTCAAAAAGGACATTGTGCCATTTTATCTTTATAAAAGAGCAATGACTATTACCAATTATATTCTACTACTTTTTAAGCATTTCTATGCTGTCTCTCAAAAAAATACATAAAGTGCAGTCTTCAAATCTTAATCATTACATTACATTTAGATTTTGTCATTTGTTATAAGTTTTCATGCAAAGAGTAGGAAAAGGTCAACACTAATGCGTCATTGTAGTAGGAAACATTAAGGAAGTAAACAAGTGCAATAGGATAAATTTCAAGTGAGGACAGTTTGGACTGAGATTGCCTTCTAAGCAGTAATGGCAGTGCTGGACAATGTTTACTGAAGAGAAATGTCATTTGAGAAGAATAAATCAAAGAAAAAGAAGCCTAAGTGTTGGTAGTAACTTGAATTTGATTTGTTAAACTATGTGTGGTCAGGGGAGGTCAATACGCAGCAGAATGACCCTTTTGGGCTGGTCAGAGATCAAATGTGCTTCTGCATTTTGGTCCATTTGTAGGAGTTTCATTGTTTGTGAAGGGAAACCCATCAGAAGCACATTACACTGGGTTAGGTAAAGACTGATTTTTCAGTCATCTTAGCAAAGTGGCACAACTAAGATATACATACCTAGTCGGACAACCATGAATAGCAATACCTTTTGAGTTTTTTCTTTTTCATGTGTACAAACAGTTTCTGATAGTCATGTAATCAGGAACAAACATCCCCTGAACTAGGAGTAAACCACTGACTTATTTTTAAGTACATTTTAGGGCTGATCTCTAAAATCCTTACAGGAATTTTTGTCATCATTTATTATTTTTCTATATTTTTAAACAAGTTTCCTAATATACCTTAAAGAAAGTCATTTTCCATGACATATAACTTTGAGAGATAAGATTTCCAGACATTATCGCCCTCATATTTGTCTGATGTGTCTCCTGATGCTCAGCATGGCCTCCCTCTGTTCTTGAGCCACGTGGCTGTGCTTCATCTTATATTGAATTATTAGGAACTAAATTAAGAATAGCACTGTCCACAGCATTTAAAAATTGCTTGGGAATGGCACAACTTCTATTTCATACAGTAAGTCTCTTATATACATACTTTTCTGGTTCAGTAATTCTAATAATTTCAATTCTGAATGCCTGACTGAATCATCAACTTTCATCTCTCACTGCAAAAAAAAAAAAAAAAAAAAAAAACTGAACACTTTAGTGTAGCCAGATGCTGAAAGGGCCTTTATTTCGTGATTCCTGATGAAATCCAGGAATTGACTGAAATAGACTATACTTAAAAATATGTGCTAGAATGCAGATCAGTTACAAAATGTCACATATGATCTCGCAAACACATTTTCAGCTCTAACTTATCTTTCACATTAGCCTTTTGAAGTATTTATCATCAAATTCTAAGCTTTCTATCAGAGCTTTGAGTACACATACAGACACACATGCACACACACACAGAAAAGCTGCAACATGATGAATTCAATTACATTACACTATACTACATATACACTATTACTTACTATATTACACAGTTTTAGTTTCTTTCGGATAGCTTTCTATACAGTAGCCAGTGATATGAAAATGAAAAGCAATATTGTGCGATGTGATACAAATGTGACACGCTGAACATTGTACAGAAGAATTTGTTTAAATTTTTTACACAGATTCTCTGGACTTTTCCTAGCGGTGTAAACAGAGTCAATGAGGGGTTCAGAGAAAAGTGGGAGTTTCGAGAAGAAACATGGGAGGAGTGAATGTTTTGAATGGGTATGGAAAGTATTCAGACCCTTAAATTATTCACACATTGATATAATGCAGCCATTTACTAAGTTAATTTTTTTATCATTAATGTACAAACAGCATCCAATATTGACAGAAAAACACAGAATTGTAGACATTTTTGCAAATTTATTAAAATACAAAAACTGAAATATCACGTGGTCGCAACAGACCCTTTGCTCAGTATTGAGTAAATGTCACCCTTTTTTGATTCTAAGACCACCATGAATCTTCTTGAGAATGATGCAACAAATTTTCCACACCTGGATTTATGGGATGTTATTCCTCCTTGTATGTCCCCTCCAGTCAGGCTGGATGGTGAACAGCCATTTTCAGGTCTCTCCAGAGATGCTTTATTGAGCTTAAGTCAGGGCTCTGGCTGGGCCATTCAAGACCAGTCATGGAGTTGTTCTGAAGCCACTTTGTTCCTCTGTCCCTTTGTTATTTTAGCTGTGTGCTTAGGGTCATTGTCTTGTTGGAAGGTGAACCTTTGTCCCAGTCCAGAGGTCCTCAGCACTCTGGAAAAGGTTTTCTTCATGCATATATATGTGTGTATACATAGATATATAATATACATTCATCCATCAATTGCAACCAGTCGTCCTGTCCCAGCAGCTGAAAAACACTACAGTATGACGCTGCTACCACTATGCTTCACTGTTGGTAAAATGACATCATACATATTGCTTAGAATTAAGGCATCAGACCAGAGGATCGTATTTGTCATAGTCTGGGAGTCCTTCATGTGTTTTTTGTCAAATTCTATGCAGGCTTTCATGTGTCTTACTCTGAGGAGAGGCTTCCGTCAGGCCATAAAGCCCCAATTGGTAGAGAGTTGCAGTGATGGTTGACTTTCTAGAACTTTCTCCCATCTCCCCACTGCATCTCTAGAGCTCAGCCACGGTGATCTTTGGGTTCTTCTTTACCTCTCTCACCAAGGCTTTTCTCCCCTGATTGCTCAATTTGGCCAGACAGCCAGCTCTAGGAAGAGTTCTGTTCATCACAAACTTCTTCCATTTTTTATAAGATTATGGGGGCCACTTTGTGCTCTTAGGAACTTTAACTGCAGCAGAAATTCTTTATAACCTTGGCCAAATCTGTGCCTTGCCACAATTCTGTCTGTGAGCTCTTCAGGCAGTACCTTCGACTGCGTGATTCTCATTTGCTCTGATGTGCACTGTGAGCTATATGGTCTTATATAGACTGGTGCATACCTTTATTAATCAAGTCCAAACTATTTAAATAAACACAGCTGGACTCAAATGAAGGTGAAGGACCATCTAAGGGATAATCAGAAGAAATAGACAGCACCCGAGTTAAATATACATGTGTTTTTAATATATTTACAAAAATGTCTCCATTTCTATGAAAATGCCTATGGTGCTGTGTGTACATTGATGAGAAAAAAATCTTTTTGTATCCACTGTAGGACCCAAAACTACAGTGGAAAGTAAATGTCTGTGTTGGAAGTAAAATCCAACCTCTAAGAAACAGATGTAATCAGAATATTTCAGCTGCAATAATTTCTCTCTTTTTTTTTTCTTTTTTTTTTTTTTTATTTGAGAACAAGAAGTCACAGAGATTACAGAGCAAGAGGTTGTTGTAGAGTAAGCATTTATGCAAAATAGCCCCTAGAATAAATCAAAAAGGACATTGAAACTGGCATAATGTTCACACAACTTGTTCACAACTACCTCAACTTCTACTTTTAAAGTCTGTGTTGCCATGATGGATAAAGACAAGTTTAACCTTTTGTTTTAAACTCATTGCGGTAAACGTTGAATTTTTGATTCATATTTTCCTGCTGCTTAGATGTTTCTTGTTTGTTCACTGCTAAGTGTCACCTACATCATAGTAGTCTGTGTACATACATTTGTCGCAACAAACAATTACACTTTTTCTTAGTTCATATGGACTATGAGCATTTTCCTTTTGCTGTTATTTACTGTGCCACTCTCGTTCTGACTTTTTCTTGCCACACTTTTCCCCTGTGTCTCCTCCTCTGTCTGATTCTATCTGTGTGCCGCTTCACATCTGGTTTCAGAGATGCACCTGTTTTCCATCATTCATCATCCCAGTACTTAAGCAGTGGCTTCACTTCCATTGCCAGATTGTTTAGCTTCTCCTCAGGTACATACTCTCTCAGTTGCACAGCTTGATCATCTTTCTGAGTTTTTTTTTTGTGAACTTTTTCTGTTTTTTTTTTTTTTTTTTACTGACTGTTTTTCTTGTGCTCAGTTATTCAGAACCTCATCTTCACTGCCAAATCCCTACATTTGCCCAGCGCAGGATCCCTGCCTTTGCCACCTTCACTCTGCCTGAACTCTGCAGCCACAAGAGACCACGTCTCAATTCTCCACTCCTGGCAATCATTCACATCCGCTGCACCAAGAGTCCAAGCACCCATTGACAGAAAACATCCCTGACTGTTGTGCTGTCTGTCCCTGTTTTTGGCTATTTTTCAGACATGCTGCCCTCGATTGATTCACTGAAGGTATGTACTCCTTAGGTATCACTGTTTAATACCGAAATACTATACATTTTTTGCTTTTTAGTATAGACTATGTACCTCATTGTTGTGGCCCTGTTGCTACCATTACCTATGTATACTCAAAACATTACTAGTGTAATAGTGCTACAGGCTCTAATATGAATGTGCATAATAAGAAAACAAGTTGCTCCTAATTTATAGATAAAAAGAGAAAGTAAAGGGCAGATGAGTCCTCAGTTATCAGTTATTAAAAAAATCAGTTATTTTTTTAATGCATGAAGGCTCAAAGTGATGCTGTAACTTTTTACCATGGCTGATGTAACCTTGGGTCAGAAATGAATGTTGGATGAGCTGACACCAGTTAAAATTTATTAAAAGGAATCTAAATTTTCATGGCCAATTTATTTTAGTGGTTTGACAAGATACTCTCTATCAGAGGCAGGTGCCTCGATAATGTCACCCAGAGATAAATTTCAGCTGCTTAGCTGACAATGAGCTGGAAGATGAATTGTTGGGACATAACAAAATACTCCCTGCTGCAACAGAGCCTTGCTAATGTTCTGGTCACATGTCAGATGTGACCATGATTTTTTTTTTTGGTTTCACAGAAAACTGGTAGAAATTAGGTCAAACAGACAATATTAAGTAATGAACAGGCTGAAACCAAACTCCCATTGTCAATGGAATTGTGAGATACTGGGATTAAGTAAGTTCATTTTATTACAGCATATTGTTAATAAACCACAGCAAAGGTTTTTCACTATCTGACACCAGCAAAAGTCACTGTCAGCCCATTAATTTTGCACCATGAGGTTAAAAATGAAAAGTCTGCCTATTTCAATTTTTAATCTTTGGGTAGTACACCAATTCCAAGTCAAAACCCAGTCCCAGTTCCACTGAATTCAGGATTCATTGATGACAAAGTTTAGTCTCGACAACATATCACCATTTTTGTTGGGAAGAATAACACTGTAATCTTGATCCAAGGTTCCTCTTTTAGAAAACAATACTGATGTAATACAAGCACATACTCCAAATGCAAAAGAATACAATAATATTAACAACATCAATAATTAATTTGTAGTGTGTAATTATTTATCAATTCAATGTTTTAAAAGGCCTAAATATAGAGAGGCCACATATAGTCAGCTTTTATTCAGGGACTCTAATGAAGTTATAATTTAATTGTTATTACACTCTCCTCAGGCATATTGGTACCATTTTGTTAGTAGCAGATCCTAATGGAAAGTGTTGGGAACAATTTTGTGCTAATGCAGCAATAAATAAAAGCTAATTAGATATTACCAAACTAAATTCCCTCAAACATATTCCAGGTTTTTGGTTTGGTCAGATTTCACAGAAATTAAGGCCCTTGTTTTTGGCATTTGTTAATTCTAAAAGAGGTAAATAAGACCCTTAACTCCTATTAAGATGTCTAACGTTATTATGTGTAAATAAGACTAGGGACATGTTACTAATAGCCAACAACCAATTGCTGATTAACTATACCTGTAAAGCACTCATAATCACTTGCAAGATTCTTGTTTCTGTTCAGAAAATATCAACAAAGTCCATTTGATCACACACAATTGCAAAAAACTATGCAACTAGCAGCTCTAGATTGATTGATTAAGGATTTTGGGGGGTTTAATCAGCCACTGTTCTTTGTAAAAAAAAAAACAAAAACAAAAACAAAAACGGACAAATTAGCAAGCTTAGTAGAAGTTGCATATGGCCTGACATGTAAACATATGATTTCAGATAAATAGTCATACATAAGTAAAGAAAAGCCTGTGCCTTATTTGCATGCCTTTCATAAGTGGACAGTGAAGACAAGGACAGGAACAAGTTTTGGGTTTGTTTTTACTTTGAAGATACATAATTTCAGACTTTCATTCCAGTTAATTTGTCTAATTACATTATTTAAATACATAAATTAATTTAGTAATTTTAAAATAACCATTCAAATGCAGTTTAGCTATGAGTAATTATCATAAATTACTTCTTAAAACACAGCTATGTGTCTCTTCTTCTTTTGCCTTCTTATTGGTTTCTCTATGGTATTAATCTTCTTTTTGCCATCGTCTGTGGGTGAGGAGCTTTAGGAGATTGGGGACAGGTAACTGGACTTGGAGGACCCACAGCAATCAGAAGTTGACTGAATAGAGGCCTTGGGGGATGCTTCTTCTTTTCCTCTACTGCTGTTTTCTTGATGCAGAATAAAGATAAAAAGAAACACTAGTCACAGCAGACAGTTAGAAGTCAGATTAAAGTAAGCCTTTAGACTGTCTCTGTCTGCAAGCAGCTTACCCTCTCACTTTTTCCTGCCACTGACTGGATTCCCCCTGGTCATCCACTGTTACACTTGATCCTGGTTTATACTCAGGGATGGAAGCAATTAGGACAACACCTCATCCATGAGGATATACCAGCAACAAGTTGCAACAGTGGGTTTCCCCACTCACTCCCACTGACCACTGGACACTTGCAATCCCAGTGCTAAATAAATCAATTATTTTTTGGTCACAAACAACAACAGTAAAACACTTTTAACAATGTGTATACTCATTCGATTGATTTCCAGTTTTAATATTTAAATTTAAGTGTACATACCTTGTGTTCACTTTTATTGTCCAATTATTTTGCTGACAGACTAAGTTTTTCAAGAATTGTCCTAATCACAGACAAAGATGGGAAACATTTATTCATTATGGTAACAGGAAATTGTTACCATCAAACACATAGACACAAAATTATTTAAATGGATGACTTATTTTGAATTTTTTGACTTGGTTGAACACAAGTCAAAACACAAACATTTGCACTCAAGCAAGTATGCAGGTTAGATTAGATCATCAACAATGTCAGTGGATCGGACCAACTATGGGGATGTGAGGTTAGATAAAGGTAAGTAAAACTGGGCAATTTCCACGGCACATCTGATGATCTCTCACAGCAAATTGATGCACTTTGGTTGGGAATTACTGGGTTACTATGATGTGTTGAATCATACATGGTAACCAGTATGCGTTTTGTAACCAGTACAATGTTGTTTCACCCAAAACATTCTTTTTTGATGGACGGAAAGGATTATGAACACTGGCTCAGGTTCAAACACCTCATGAACAGAGTAATGACACACAATGTTAACATGTAAACTCACTAAACATTCAACATTGATGTTTACATTAACTGTGGAGGAAAATGTCCCGTTTACACTTACACCAATCAGCCACAACAGTAAAACCATTATATGGTGGAGGTGCTTCTTGTACTACAAAAGCCTTGACACGGTGCCTCTGCGGGTGCCCTGTGGTGTTAAAACCATATTTGCTCTAACTGCATTTGAAGTATAGGTGATTGTATCACCTACCTGCTAACACATAGCCTTACAACTTATATGGACACATAACATTAGTCTAGCACATGCACTTTGGCGATTGCCATGGCTCATACAGATCCAGCAGAGCTTTGAATTTTAGTAGGACTTTAGCGAATGGCTGAAGTTGATTCACGACCTCAATGGTCTGCCACCACTTTGATGTTTGTTACATCCACACCCTTCTCCTCAATCTCTTGCCCATTTTTTTGGCATTTTTTTTAAATTATGTGTTGCCAAATCAGTCTCTGAGCTGGGGGTGAAGTTACACTTTATTTTGAACCTTTATGAGGTACTCTGCAGTCTACAGCATAATCGGCTTTATGTGATAAACAAATACAGACTCACAGATGGTGGGGTTGCCACAAGGAGAAGATTAATAGGTTGTCTAAATTCACATTTAATTCTGTTTTTTTACTTTCTTTCTGTCTTTCTTTCTTTTCATTATCTCTGTGACCTTTGTTGAATACCTTAGTCACTCACACTGACAAACAAAAGTTTAGTCATTTACACACATACACCACCACACAGATGTTAAAAAATAATATTAAGTTGACACACAGTTTTCAATTTTGTTGTCTCAACTCACATTTGCTAACTCACAGACAAAACTGACAGTGCTGGAGGAGGGGCACACAGATCATGGTGTTCAGGAGTGACAGTGGAAATTGGGAAGTTGTTTGATCAAGCACTGAAGCTTAACTGAAAGGAGGAGAAATAAAAGGAGGACAAAGAGAAAGAAGATAATGGTGAGAATTAGAGAAAATGAGTGCAGGGGGTAGGTAGGTTAGCAGAGAATAGAGAAACAAGAAAGGAAGATGGGTGAATGAGATAGTCAGAAAAGAGAATGTGATATGATGATGCATGGCAGACAGTGGAGGACTGTACTCAGAGAGGAGAAAAATGATAAAAAAAAAGTAAAAGAAAAGGAAGAAAAATGGACTATACTGAACAGGTGGGAAAAAGAAAGGAGTGAAAGAATGTGTGTGTGGATGAGTACAAACAGGATGGGGAGACGACTAAAAAGAGAGAGAACATTGAGGCCAGTTTCGTCACAGGACCCCTGAGAGTAGATAAAAGCCAGTTAGCAGCTGGCTGCAGATTAAATCTGGCAATGTCACCTTGGTTTGGCTGTCTCTAGTTTGACTGTGACAAGGAAGGAGCTGCATCCTTCTTACGAAAATGTTTCATCATTTTCAACATAGAACTTGGTTAATGTCATTAAACATGTTTCTATCTTAATTGATGTTGTTGCTATTCCCTCTGTAATGTGAGATGCTACTGGTAGCCCATGACATAATGTCAATATATAGCTTTTACTTCACCACTCCTACTTTTGTGTAATCTATATGTTCTACTCAGAGCTGATAGCATCCACGCTGTCATTTGTAAGGTGACAGGTGTGAGAAAATGCCAATACACAATACATTTAACTCACAAACTTTTACATCAAGTTTTAGTCCCATGAAGTGAATCCATTAATAGCCATTATAACTTCAAAGAGCAGAAAGATGTCTTTTCTGAGAAACAGATTACCCCCGTTCAGAAAGTATTTACCGTAAATTCCGGACTACAGAGCGCACCGGATTTAAAGCCGCAGGTATCCAACGTTGTAATATGAAAAATTAGCTCAAAAACGTTCATCGTGTCTTCTTGTTGCTGTAAGAAATGAGTCACTGATAGCGGGTGACAAGACAGCCGGCACCTAAGCGTGTCGCAGGCCCTGGTTTTATCTGCCAGTGTAAAGCAGAAAGGTAAGGAGCAACATCTACTCTTTTCACTTTTATGTCTATACAGAGAACCAAAAAAAATATTATATGAGATATTTACACAGAAAGATATTACATGTGAGGATTTTTTAATCGTTTGGTAACATAAACAAATACTATATATAAATACTATATATTGCAAATGCTTTTTTTCAACAAGGCCTGTAACGTGGCTACCTTTAAATATATGTTTGTATCAGTAACACACAAATTACGTTGCTTATGCTTTTTTACTCAGCAGTGCAAGAACAGCATTCCAGTATCTCCTAACAACTGGTAAAAACATATACCATATACTGCAGCCTACCAGGAAACGTCACTGATTGCCTTCTTCATTTTCCTACTGTGCACTAAAACCATCAAAGTCCTCTAATTCAGTGTCGGAATTAAACAGCCTCAGGATCTCATCACTCACTTCAGTCTCCTTGTTTTCGCTGTCACTTGAGCGCACGCCATCGTCTTCATCACGCAACCGCCAGAGTGATTGCCTTTAACTTAAAAGCCGCATCATATGCTTTTCTTCTAGTATTTTCCATGTTGATGAGGGACAATAGTTGTAAAAGTACTCTTGATTTATCATACAATTTCATTGGACCTCTGTGAACTAGTACTTATCAATTTTGTTGGTCAGCTGTTACTTGGCAAAATGTTTTTGGCGCCACAAAAAAAAAAAAAAAATGAATAAGCCGCACCGTAGTATAAGCCGCAGTGTTCAAAGTGTGGAAAAAAGTAGCAGCTTATAGTCTGGAATTTATGGTATGTATAATTTACTTCATGTCTGAAAAAGAGACACCTTAAGTCATTTGTTGTGACTGTTGCTCTCTGCTCCTCAGTGTTTGGCCTATGTCCTGGACACAGAGATAAAACTGTGATGGTTTTATGGTCTAATTATCCCCTACCCACTGAGGGTTTTGAAACCCAAATGTGCCTAGCAAACTAGCTCTCTATGCACTAAGTAACTTGAAGTGTTCCCACCCTTACTTTTGTCTTCTTTTATAGTAGTTTTATAGTTTAAACCTTTTTCTTCTCTCCACTGCTATAACATTTAAATATCCCCATAGGAATAATTAGTTTAATTTCTGGCGATAATACAGTATGCAATTTGAGTCCTCCGTTGCAACAATTTGGCTCGCTGACTGCGTGATGTATAGCATTTTCAAAATATGGCTGGAGTAATTAGTGGTTCCCAGCCTAATCCAATCAGTGTTTGTACTTCATCCAACTGACAAATTCAGACTAGCACAGTTTTGCCACAGAAACTAGTTTTACAACTTTTAAGGGAAAAAAATGGTAGTTTCTGATAACATAATTGTACCATGTGTGACTGTAGTTAGTGGAAAACATCAATGCAAAAATCTTGACAGGGTACTGTCCTGAAACCTTAAGTTTCTTTTACACTTATTGTGCCAATTGTAAGGAGCTAACACATAATATATAAACACACACATTAAGGGGGCAAGTTTTGTATTTGAAGTCACAGTACAAAATTAGAGCAAAAAGCATGCAAAGAAAAAAGAAAAATATTAGAGGACAAAATTAGGGCAGTAGTGGTGTACTCATTATACAACAAAGTATTTCCCCAGTTTTCACTTATAGGGCCACCAAACCTGCCCTAGGCATTGCCCTCATTAAGATTTCTAATAACCTGAGGAAAAAAGATCATCATGGACCTTTCTGATCCAGTCTTCAGGCTGCATTTCCATGCCAGCTGTTGAAGAAAAAGAATATTGTCTGGGGTCAGTGATGATGTCCCTGAGCATGCAGTAACTGATATTCTGTATATGTCCAGCAGATACAGAATATCCAGATTATAAGAGCACTCTAGCTGTACCATATCGTACAGGGACTTGTAGTTCTATTTGGTTTTACTCATAAAATTTTCTTGAGATTTTCTTGCAGAAAACATGAGCTGTGTACATTTTGTGCTCTGAATCTATCATGATGCAAACATGGGCGTCCCTTCTTCATCATGCTGTCTGTGACGGTAGACAGCAAAGACCCTCTTGATTAATGTCTCATTGATCCCGAGGGGGTGGTAGAAAGTCAAATTGAAAAGACAGTCCTGCATAATTGTTTTTAGTAATGAGTGAAAGAGAAGTTTTACCTCATGGGATGCTGCAGTATGATGAATCTGTGGGGTAATAGGGAAACTGTTATTAATGTTATCATTGTCTTCGTTCGACAGTCAGTCCAATGGTTTGAATGTTATAGAGCAGATTCTGTCACCTTGAAAAGAAAGTGTACTGAATTTACACAACGCTGACAAAATGTGCATTCCTCACCTCTGCTTGAGGCTAGCAGCTACATTGACATAACACCCCCAAGTATCCAAGCCAACTGTAAGTGATTGAGTTGCATCTGGGTAATGTAGGTGACAGGCGTTAAGAAGCATAAACTTCAAAGATTGAAATTTTATAGAAGTACAGTACTGACATGCCTTAAGGTCACGACTGGAGATTGCATCTAAATAGTTACTTCCTTGATGCTCTTTCTCAGCAGCCACTGCTGTTGATGTCAATGAACCTTTGTCACCTCTTTATCCAAGCATTGTTTATGCATTTGAACTTATTTCCACCCCACTGTCTTAGAGTATAAATAGCTGTTATGCATACATTTATATGCAGATTTGTGTTCAACTATTTCATACTTAACCACATTTGACTTTGTTGCTATGCCTCCCACTCACCTAACACCTAACAAATGATGACAAGGCTACTGGCATCTGACTCAAGACTCATACTGTTATTGTTATCTTGGTTTATCTTTCTGAGGTGAGGAAAGGACTGCTTCCCCTTTACATCATTATCTACAACATGATGCATGATGTTTCTTCAGGCTGATTCTAAATAAAGAATGTTGAGAATGTTATATCAACCATGATGAGTAGTAGGCAATATGGAGCCACATATCCTACACAAGCCTGTGACTTTGGTGTTACTCTTATGTATGAATGCATTTCATATGTACCTGTACCTATGAATAAACCTACTTAACAGTGGCAGCTAGGGCGAGACAAAATTGTAGCATTTATTCAATGATCATCGAGTTTCGGGGCGATGAAGAAACTGTTCCATACAGTCCCATTGAAGTGCATGGACGCTCAGTTTCAAAATGCATTGACCATAGACCATATAAGAAAATGGTGCTATGGGAATGTATGAGAATTTATGATATGATAAGTAGCTGACATATTTGACCATTTGATTTTTGACATTTTAGGGGTTAAGCTTGGAGAAATCACCTCTGCTACTTAAATGTTGTGTCCAATAACACTGGAAATTTTGTTCAGTTAACATTTCATAATGAATGACTGAAAGTGGATGCATGGAGCAAAAGAAATAATACATACATGTATCAAGTACTAGACTCCTCACAACTAGACTCCAGTTATAAGGAAGTTGTGAGGCTTGACTGAAAAATACAAGAATCGCTTAGGTCAAAAGTAAATAAAATGTTAAAATGGTAAGTGACAAACTGGTGGGACTACTCAGGAACCTCAATCCAACAGGACTCTGTTATCAAAACAATACTAGGTTCACAGCTAAGGTTGTGGAACAGTCACAGTTTGATGACGTTAAGACCAATAATTGGTTAGATTTTAGGGGAATCTCATCCATGCCAATATAAGTGCTGCCTTGAGGTTACAAATGCTTTATTGCCATGGTTACAATAACAAACACGGTTAACATTGTCTTAGGTATAATATAGATAATGGTTTGATGTAAAAAAAAAAAGAAAATGAAACTACTTTATCTTTGTAATGCAAATACATGCAAGCAAAATTGTAAATTGGTGACCTTGTTGCATGCAAACAGAGTTTCAAGACAAATGTGAAAACAACACAAAGAGGTTTATAATACTAAATGACACCAGTTTAAATATTACTACATATAAATGAAATGAAACTGATTAGAATGTTTTTACTTCTGAACTGGAGATAAGCAAATCAAAGAGGGCTAAACCTATTACTTACACAATACTTACACTTCTTTTCTACATTTTCTTTTGAGTTTTTTTTACTTGGCTCAAAAACTCATTCAGTCCCTTCATAAATTAATGTCACGAACTCGAAATCCTTTAAATCCACCCTGTTCTTTGAAATGTACATGGAAGTCAAATTTCAAATTGTTCTCTAATCCCCTTCTCTTTGTCCTTTAATAGATTTGTGACACATGCTGCAATGACCTCTGTTACTGTGAATTCTTTTCCAAAATTATCAGCGCCCTTTATTTATGTGTGACTCCCAACACGTTTCCACGTGGCTGTGGGGAAATTGCTAGCTGTGCAGAACTAAAATAACAATTCAAAGGGCATGGAGTAGATTTCATTTCCTTTACTTTCTAATACTGTGCTTTCTTATTCTTTAATGAGCACGTACCCCACTGTGATGGGAGGGAGAAACAAGATGAGGAACATGAATGTGATTTCCCCTGTTGGTGAAACCAAATGAAGGTCATTATAATGACCACATATGGGAGAACAAAATAAACAAAAAGAGAAGAACACTTGCAGGATCATGCCTCTTATTAGATAGTAAAACAATATGCTGTCCATGATTTTTTTTACAAAATAACCAAAAGAAATGACACATTCTAATGTGTGACATTGTACACCAATTTGAGTATCTTGTAGTCACATTGGACTGCTTATGAAAGGAAAAAAAGTGTCAAACACCTTTATGCTTAATTTTAATTAATTCACATTTCTGGAGCAGTTGAGTGTGGAAGGGTGCAGTTTACCCTGGACAGGCTGACTTTCTATCACAGATCACAAAAAAACAACTACAAATGTTACACCCAGAGGTCATTTAGAACAATCACTTGATGAAAAATACATGTCTTCAGTACTGTGACCTTTCTGTGTGTAGTTTGCATGTTCTACTCATGTCTGCATAGGTTTTCTCTGGGTAATTCAGTGTCCTTCCACAGTTCAATCATTGTGCCACCATGTCACCCAGTGCAGTACAAGACAATACAGTACAATACAATACCGTATCCTATTGTATTGCAAACAGCATGTAGTAAATACTACTCAGCAATGCTGCCAAAATTCTGGTACTGGTGCAGTTCTTCTTTTTTTGTTTGTTTTTTTAGTTAAGATTTTTCTTGTCATGGATGGACGTGTCAGTTGAGGATGGCACGGAGAACTGCTGCTTTACAATATTTACCATTGGCATTAGAGACTGGTGTCAACATGCTGACCTCTAGTTTCTATGGGCCTGCAAGTAAAACTACTGAGAAACAATATATAATAGTGGAAACGTTTGACTTTTTAAAACATGTAGATTCATTAAAGCCTCCTGAAATTTCTGATGAGGAAGTGCAATAAAGAAAACTTTACTGTGTGTGTTCTGTGTTCAGAAATCTAGAGAATATAGAGATTACATGACATCTTTTTTGACATTACTAGCTACACCTTAGATCTTAACTGAGAAACTGTCTTTACAACCCTGTAACACTAGATCTAATGCAGAGACTATTTGGATCAATATATTAGTATATTAGCCAAGATAGCATCAACAGGTGGGCAGCCTGTTACCCTTTAGTTTATGTCAGCTGAAGTGAGAAAAAGGTGGTAGCTACATGACAGCAGGGGTGTGGGGGTGTGCTGTACCTTGTAGGAGTTTGAAAAAGAACATTTTTATGACCTAACTATACCTAATTTTACGGGCCTTATCAGCTCATTAGGTTTTACAAACAAGTGGATCAATTTGTGTGTATGTGATGTGACACGTTCACAAAAACAAACTGAAAACACTGGTTTGTGTGGTAGACCAATCCTGTGCATCTGTAATGAAACTAATTCTAAATTATTAAATTACATTCTAAATTATAAATGTGAACAGTCACGTTAAAAGTAGCTTCCTTTTTGTGTTAATTAGTTATAATCGTAGGAAGTCTGGATGTGCAATGACTCATTGATCAGTATTTAGCTCCAACACACAGACATAACAGTTTCTCAGACCACAACACCAGCCTTTATTGGATCATGACAAGCTTATCTGTAAACTTTCAGTCTTTAAACTAAAGTAATTGAGCAAGAATAACTAAAAAAAATAAAATAAAATAAAAACAAGCATGTGATGATGAAACATGAAATCTTTCATATCAGTTACTTACATCCACATGCAGCTCTGCCTTTGAAATTATACTCCATAAAAACACTTAAAATGTTTTGTCGCTACAGACTGAGCAGAAATGAAACCATAAAATAATGTCAGATTGACAATTCTTTTACACAAGGCTTTGCTCTCATGTTAGACGAAAATTTCAGTAAAAAAGCCTTCATAAAGAAAAGTCTGGCACATGCCGAGGCAAGAAAAAGTAACTGAGCCCACTGCAATGATCTTATTTATCAGTTTCTTGTATTTCCCTCATATTTATTTATTATAACATTATATTAAAAAAAATGTTTTACGTTTTACATTGTTTTACATTTTACATCACAAACAACCGTTTTTGAAACTGACCCATTTTCTAGCAGACATTTCTAAAAGGGGAATTTCTACGAAAAGGAGATGTTCAGAATTTCTAGCACTTTTCGCATGTTCTTGAATGTGGGTGGACGACAATTCTTCAACACGACAAGGTCAAAACAGTTTTTGATTCTCTGTGACTTTTAAATATCATTGTACAATTGTTGCACAGCAAAATATAGTCAGTAGCTTCTACTGCATATTAGTGTTCATCTTTTGAGTTGCTACTACAACTTTTAGGAAGATGGTGTCTGACGTCATTGGCGACGTCCTTGAATTCAGAGAAAGTGGAAACAGTTATGTCTGCTAGTTACTTTGGGTTTTTGTGGTTTGATATTGAAGACTGAAATGAAGTTGACAAAAAGCATTCTAGCATAGGTATTGGAACTATATAATGTATTTGACTGCTAAATCCATATTAAATACATCATGAAAACCAGTGCAGTGTAGGTTAGAAAAGGTATATGGCCTAATGACTGAAACAAAAACTAATTGCATTCAGAAGTTAAGTTTTGAGGTGTGGGTTACAGATGCTTTGTCTCATAAAAAGAGTTTGCTCATAAGTTTGTGCTGACTTGAACTATGTTGACAAAGAAAGAGACCTCAGAATCAAGGACTCAGCATCAAGAATTGCTTTAAGATGAAATATATTCACCTCTATGCAGTTACATAAACTGTCTACAAATGAAGATATTTTAATTCAATGACTATTTTCTCTGGAAGATGACTTCAAAAGCACAATAGCTTAAGGCTTAAATGAATCATTGGATCTGGTTAATATCTCTGTTCAAGAGCCTACTTCATAATCATGATCAGCCTACTTCAAATATCTGTACTTTAGTTTAATCTGTCCCCAAAGCATTTCTCCTCTTCAAGCATGTATGTCGTATTGCCATGATTTTTTTTTTTTTTTTTTTTTTTTTTTTTGAGAGAGAACATGTAGATCTATGAATCTATGTAAACTATCCAAAGCAGTGAAGAGTCATGATTCTGAGCTGAGCCTTATGGAAGTAATCATGTTGACTGCTAGATACAGCTTCATAGAACTTAGGTGATACAGCAGGGGTTATTACTCTGGACATCAAAGTAATTATTACTAAAAAATTACCATTACCACCAAAGGAAATCCACTTTTTGTGGAGTGGCCTTCTCAGAGCTCAGACTGTAACTCAACAGAAATGCTGTGAAATGACCTGAAGGCTCCTGTTTTCACCAAATATCCCAAGAGCTCAGCTGAAGCAGTGCTGTAGGAAGAAATGGTCCAAAATTCTTCCTGAAGTTTGAGCAGGTTTGATACTCAGCAAGTGCAAGAGCTTGTCTGACATCATTGTTGCCAGAGGTTGTTCAATAAGACATTAAGTATGTTCAGTAAAAGACAAAATGTTGCAGTTGTTTGTATATTGTTTTTAGTTAGATGAAAATCAGACTATGACTTGCTTATTTTTTATTTATTTATTTATTTTCTCTTTCTAAAAAGCACATTTCTACATAATGAGTGGATTTTCTAGTACAAAACAAATATTATGATGCATAGTGGCTTCCTTTACATTCTCTGCCTTTCCCTCTGTCAGTCTCTCCCTGTCAATCTCATTCTGTGCTTAATAGGACAGTGTGTCATGGTTATGTTGATGAGTCTGACCTGATAAGAATCCATTATAGAATGAAAGGGTTTTTTGAGGTTCAACAAAGATTTTTATGCAGGTCCTGACTCAACCATGCTTAATCTGGCCTTCAAAATGACACCTGTGAACATAACAGCATAACTAAGGTAAGGTTCAGGACCCACATAAACTTCATCAGAGGAGAATCAGAGATGCTTACTTACAGCCTACAGGTAACTTTGAGGTTAAAGAAAATGCACATGGCACCCAGTGACATGTCCCTGTTTGTGTAATTACATTTTTATCACAGTCTCTGATAATAAAACATAATATAAAATCTGGTAATATGAATTAAAACATGTAAATATTTATTATTACATACAAACACATCCAATAGTGGTTGAGTAACCAAAAGACAGACACTTCCATCCATAGAGCCATACTGCTAGCAGGGATTTAAGATAGAGTAAGATAATATTAGAAAAATACAGACACATATACACTGTCCAATTCAAAAGAAAAAAAAACCCATACATGGTTTTTATTCCTCTGCTGAGAGACAGTCCCCACTGCTACATACACAGCTACTAAACAGTTTGTAGTGTGTTTTCTGGGCCAACTCGGTTTTATAATTGAATCCCATCTAGTCCATTCAATGCTGCACAGCACTCAAAGTTATTCTTCTCGATTCTTCACAGGCTGAATGTGACAGGCTGATGCCCTTCGGTATTTCAATTTCTGAGAAGACTCCAATTTTCAGAGGACTGAGAATGAAATGAAGCTGTTCATGGCACATCAAACCAAATTCACGTCTGACATAGCGCCTGTAGCTACCTGAGCATAGCAATTTAGGCATTTGGCTCTGAAAAGGCTGCTGAAATAAAGTAGCGGCAGCCCTATTGTGTGAATCCCAGAGAGCCATCATGTTAATACATTCAGCTGGCTGTCAAGTGAAAGGATACAGCACATAAAAAATGAAACACAAAATCATTACATTTATTGAATCGAAATATGAGTCACACTATTTCAGTTTATGTGCAGAACTAATAAAACCATGCATATATGTGAGAGATTTAGCAGGATGGATGCATTTTAAGCGTACTGATAGATCTGGTGTAGTAAAGTGAGCAACTTTTCAGCCACTTCTCCAGCAACAAACCTCTGAATCTGTTTCCCCTCTTGAGTTCTCTAAAAACATTGCACAGTCTAAAAAAACATTGCATAGTCTGAATTTGCAGCTTAAGAAATGAAGAAAAGTTGGAGCCGTTGCATTACAGGAAACATGACATTAGGACCCGTGATAGAGTTGGATTCAGGTAGAATGGTTGGACTGAATTGGCTCTCAAGTAGAAATCTTATGCTCAAACAGGAATGAAAAAGTGATAACTGATAAGAATAAATAATGACTTTGGATTTGGGCCTTCATCTGTAATTTTGAACAACCCCTATCTAGAAATCCTGTCCATGAAAATCAAAAAAGATTGGCGACAAGTTGCAAACCTAGTGGGTGACAATTACCAAAAATGTGCTTGACTTTGCCTTGAATGACTAAGGTACAAAGTACAAAGAGTACAAAGACCATATCAAAGACCATAGACCATAGACCATACACCATGCACTATTAAAATCCATAGTCCATAGTGTCATTTCTGTACAATTGTAAAAACTGTACAGTATTTGTACCACTCCAACAAATTTGGCTTGGCTGGTTTGAGCCTTGCATTATACAACAAGGAACAAGGGAGCTTTTTCATCCAAAGTCAGCAGTGAATTGGGAATGAGAAGAGAACAGAGGAGAGCCGAGGGTACAGTGAATATTGCCTCTAAAGCCTGAAACATGAATCACTTTAAAAAGGCCCATGAGACACAAAGAAATAGCTACAACACCAGACTACACATGCTCAAAGTATTGATGGGTGAAATGGCATTTTAGAATAAAAGAAAAACTGCAACAGCGAGGTTCTCTTTTATACATTCATTGTTCCTTACCTTCTACTCATCCTCCTCATTCCCTCTTCATCTCCTAAACTTGGCCTTGCTATTCCCCTGTGCCTTTGTTATTTCTTTGTATTTCACACACCTCATACACCCCCCACACCCCCACCCCCCATCAATGCAGAATGCTGAGTAGAATCTAATCTGAGCTATAGTGATGTGTCGGTTTCAAACAAGTTGGCTCTATGAGCCAGGCCATCTTAACAGATGAGCTATTCCATTCACTGTGTGTTGTGTTAATACAGTTTATACTGATAATTGTATTATTTTATCTTAATTGATATGGACATCACAGCAGCATTGGACCAGATGAATTCTGTTTATTGTTTGTCATGACGGTCAACAGCATTCAATATAAGCATCAATCATGAGTCATAAAATTGGTACTAGATGATAAACTGTGGTGACTCTTCCTGCTGAGCAAAGCTAAATAATTTGGCTCACACACAAGACATGGATCAATAGATGATAGTTCCCAGATGTTTAGGAAATTAGAATTTTGTAAAGATGCTCGTCTTCGGGTTAGTGGCTAAGATGAATGTATCAAAGAGTGTGCGAGCTACTTCTCTTGCCAACTACTCAAACAGTCACACTGGCCAGAAATATCTTCTTTATGTCATAATGTCACAACTAACGTTGCTAAACTCCAGGAACTTACAGGAAAATTGAACATACAAATACCTGGAAACAGTATGGAAAATAAAGAAGTGAACAGACTGTCTATGGTGGAAGGATCTGAGTTACTCAGTGCTAGCAAAATTTCATTATGACAGGTATTAGTTCAGCAAAAATGACTTATAGTTCAACGGTGTACAACAGTGATAAATGGTCAATTGAGGCAGTTTTGCACATAGAAATAAAAGTTGAATGAAAGTGACCCACCTTTTCTAGATCCCTTTCTTCTTATTCTCTTTTGTTTCTTCCCTCTTTGTTCTGTCTCTTGGGAGAGTGATACTGCTTCTATAGAAGCACTGGACATTTGGAAGACGTTGGAAAAAAGACGTCTGGCATCACAGTCTGCACCTTCGGGGGACCAAAATGATGTGCAAAAATGACCTAGAAAAGATGTTGTTTCAACGTGTCTTTGCACAATGAGAAGGGCAGGGGCAGTGAGCAGCAACTATTGTGCTAACAGATTGCACACACTATTGGTTTGCATGTTGTGAGTGATCAACTAAGATTGCTTGTGCAATTGATAACAGGTGCAAACATGGTGGAGACCGTCCTATTTAAATTAGGTTTTTGCATGTGTTATCACCGTAAAGCTGCAAATAATAACCAAGTGGTGAATAGACACCTGTCTCTTTTATTAGACGGGGGCACACATTTGGGTGATAAACGCTGGTCTCAAATAAAGGCCAGGTCTGATTTTCTCCTTGTCGTTGAATTTAGTTCATTCTAACTCCCCAACATCCAGACCAGAGTATGTGAGTGGAGTGTGTGAAATATAGTCGGAATGCGACAGAGTGATCGCTCCGTTTTTCTCTGGTTCCACTCTGATACCTCTCACACCATGAGTCTAGGACATGTACAGGACTATGCACACTTTTAAAAAAACGGGGCTACATTGGGACGGGTGCATTTAAAGCCCGGGCTGACAGATGATGCACCACGCATGCACAACTACACACACGCTCCCACACCACTCACAGACCGCTCACGAGCTATGTGGTGGGAATCTGACCATAGACTGTAAGTTTCCATTGATAAGTGACAGTGAAAGACTTAAAAAGTAAAGATACCGGAGCACCTTTCATTCCGTCTATGCCTCCTCCTTGCTACAATCATCGCAGCCATCTGTGCCAAAAATGTGCCAGCTAAGACACGTCTTTCAAATGTGCTAAATGAAGACGCAAAATTAGTGAACCCAATCTGTGTCAGTTTTGGTAAATCACATAGCGTGCGCTATCTTAATCTTTTTGCATCTACTCCTCCCAATATTTTGAGCGTTCTGGCAGAGACACCAATATTTGCATATTCATTGAGGCAAATGCGCTAAATGGATTATGCATGCTATTTTCCCCATTTGAGGGACGCAATCCTCATTGCACCTGGTTAGTAGATCAGCTTCCATATTTGTTTGTGTGCGCAATCAACTTTGTTTTGTGTGAGCAGGATGAGAGGATCACTGGACCTGAGGCAGTTATCAGCCTCGTTCATTTTCCTACATAGCGCTTTGCCACAACTTCACTAGCTGTACCATACTGAGAATACTTTCTTGTTTCTGGATCTCAACATCAGTGCTTGTAATCATAAATGTCCCAACCATGTCCAACAATGCCAAACTCTCCAAACTCTGTACAACAATCATAGTCTGTGTAAGTTAGCCACAAAATCAAGGATAACTGCTAACATTCTACATTTGTGATATAATCGCTGCGGACACCACACCTGCAAAGTGAAGTAAACAGGACGTGCTTCTCCAACATTCTGCTCCAGCCTCTGTGTCCTTGTGGGAAGAGCATCAAGTTTCTCTGTTGTGATGTCCATATTACCCAAATTTCCTTGACTGTGCTGATAGTGCTGATCATGTTTACCATGTGCAAGGGCTTTTCAACACACAGCAGAGTTTAGCTTATTCAGCTTGACTGCCAAATCTGGAACAAAGGTCTACGATATTTCACTGTGCAAAGGAACTTATTCTGTACATTACTGAATATAAGAATGGGTCATCAGGACTGGTGCTGCAGCTCCTCTATACATGAACAAGAATTCACAAAGTCACGCGTCCACAACTTTACTAACAGGTTCTTAGTTACACATGTCACTGAAATGTAATACATTTTTACTGTCAAGCTATGTTTCAGTTACATTTCAATGAACTTACAAGAACACTCAATAAGACTTACAAGAACAAATACTTAATATTTTTTGTAAGAAGAGTAAAAACTTAACTTTTGTTGCACATTAATTCACTGCATTTGACAAAGTTAAATTCTGCTCATTATATTATTTATCCTCCTAGCCATCAGTACCAGGAGCAGCCCCAGTTTAGTTTGCATCTTGCCTCTATTTCATTCATATTCCTATTATTGTTGTTTGAGTGTGCCTATTTCTCTGATTTTTGTTACACTACTTCTTAGAAGTTTCTACCATGAGACACTAAATGTCACTGGTTCAAAAAAAGGAGAGAAAAAAACAAAATACAGGCTTTTTTAACCTTCAGCATCATTGGGTCATTTCCCCTTTCGTTCTACATTAGGCTTTGTTTATGTTTGCTGCATTAATGTGATATCCACTACTTTTGGCTTTGTTTTAGTGGTCTCTTTTAGCTACATCGCTACCCAGAATCAAAACATATTATTACAGCTCTTTAGTTTAGCAACAAGAGAGACCTCCTCTGGCCTTTGCACCATTGACCGGTGCTGGCTAGTGGATTATTACTGCACACAGAAACACTCACTGATCCAACAATAAGATCTTACAAGACCTTAAAGCAGACAGAGGAGAACTAGGAAGCAAGCAGAGAGGAAGGAGAGAGATTCATTAGCAGTTAAATCTATGTTAGATTAGCACAAAACAAATATGTATATGTCCTGTTAGAAAATCCCAGAGAGAGAGAGGAGACACAACCAGACAGATTACTCAAACTCTGCACAGAATCAATAGTGGCTCAAAGGTAAACCATCAGGATTTTCACAGAAAGTTGGTTTTATGGAGCTGAACAGGTGTCTGCTTGTGTTTTCAGCTGGGACACAAACACTTGAGTGCCATTTTGTGCTTTGCAGCAGTAATGCTGTACAGCCAGAACAATACTCAATGGAGGTGTAGGGTAGTTTTTAGCAGAAACAATTCAAGCAAAAAAGTAAGAAAAAAATATCTGTATGGAACATGATGAAGGTCAGAATGACCATAGTGTCCTTCAGGTCTTTTTGCTGTAATTTAGTAATTTTTTTGCATATGACTTTATCTCATCAACATTAGTGATTGTGTGCGTGAGTATGTGGGGTATTGGTAAGTTGCAGTGAGCAACACACTACTATAACACACTACATCACATTGTACCAGGTGCCATTAGGACTGTTCCTTACCCTCCATTCAATGTGCAGTAACTGTGATTGCAATTCAATTTCATGACCACGTTGAGCAAAACTTAGCTACTGGAGTTCACAGAACATTATGTGTCCACATGGAGCTGTGTTGAGAAGGACCATGTCTTCAGTGTAATGAAAAATAGTACAACAGTAATTTACATGTCCCTACAGAAGAAAAATAAAGGTGCACGCATTACTTGATTTGGCATTTGACTATATGGCAAACGCTATGGGATAAAAAACATTTTTTCCTGTCTTTCAGAAGTTGTTTTTGGCAGGAGATGTAGATAACTACACACACACGTATATATATATATATATATATATATATATATATATATATATATATATATATATATATAGATAGATAGATAGATAGATAGATAGATAGATAGATAGATAGATAGATAGACAATGCACTGAAAGTGAACAACATGTATATTTCTGTGTCTGTTCCACAAATCTTAACAGTTGCTGTCGTTGCTGATACAGTCAAAAACAGATGCTTAAGCTGCCTAATGGGCTGTTCCAATCACTATGACATATCAGACACAAACAGCTGTCATAATAAGGTCATTAATTAAGCTAATTAGTATATGGTATAGTTGTAGTTTTACAAATATCATCTTATCCTCCATTAGCATTCACATTCATGCAGCAAGGAGGCCCCCAGGGTGATAGCAGGTACCTTAGGTGTACCTGCAATGTGCAGCGTGAGGATGAAGCTTCTCTCACTTACTACTCATGACTGGTCACAATTTTTATTCACAGGCATCTGTTGCAACATAAACACACAGTGAAACAAAGCAGTAGAGGGTGAACCCAATATTTACCTTTATAATTTAACTTGAATATTTACATATATTTATTCATATGACAATTAACTGATATACTTTAAACTGCTTTAATACTTTGTATGTCATCTCAATCCATTCTTATTTATTCATTCAGTTCAGCTTGTCATTCATATTATGAGGAAACCCTTGATTTAAAAAAAATTGGATAAAAGAATGTACAGTATTGAATGTACAGTATTGAATATGATCTACAAAACCATTGCTTATTAAAAAGGTTTCATGTTGTGCAATTTTGGCACATTTGTCCTTTTGGCACAACAAGAGATAGAGAAGCCTACAGGGTCAGCCCATCCTCCATTACCTGATGCTGCTAAATTATTAAATTGAGCTGGTCCCTTTCAAGCTCTTTTATCCCCTTTTCCCTCTTCCTCCAATGTAAAAGGATATTTCTATAAAGAAATAATCACTTGACCTCACCTCATATGAAAGTTCAGGTCTAAGCAGGAGTGAGTGTGAGCTGCAAATCTGAAAGTTCATAGAAAACTTACCAGTCATGTTGACACATGAATTCATACAAATGAACTCATATGGCAGGCACTGATGAGAAGTATAGTTTAAATAAAAACAGTTTAAAAAGATAAAAAATGTAGCACATGTAGGATGAATAAGGAATGTTGACTAAATACATTTTTTGGATTATTTAATTTCTGTTTAAAATACAGTACATTCATCTCATGACATCTAGCAGCTGCCACTGCTGGAATTAATTGCAGTGTTTAAGACATACATTTGCAGTGAATCTTAGGGAGGATTGTGAAGGAAACCTCCCTTGGCTCCTCCCCTTCTGCCCAGGTGGGGTATATAAAGCCTCACCTAGCTCAATTCAGCCTCTTGCTGGTTCCTGGTGGTGGTTAATCAAGGTGATGAGTAGGGTGCCCAGTTTCTCCTTGATTTGATTTGATTTGGTTTGGCTTTATTTTGCCCTTACTAATGTGTCTTTTAGTGTGTTCTAGGCCCACCTGCTGTTCTGTTTCCTTGTTTTGTTAGGTTTGCTTTTTTTTTTTTTTTTTAAGTTCTTTTCATTTTGGACCAGCTTTTCTTTTGTTTAGGCCTGATTTGCCAGTTGACCATTTTCTCGCGTCTTTGTTATTTTGATTTGTTGTGATCCTGGTTTAGGTTTAGTTTAAGTACATTTCTGTTCATTACTTGGTTTGGGTTTATGTTTGGAAATATTGTTTAATTATCATTTGGGTTGTTGGTTTTGTTAAGTTCTTTTGCTTCTGTTTCAGGAAGTTTGTTTGTCATTTTTTTCTGATTTCCCATGTGGCCTGGGAGTCGTCAGGTGGGAGGCTGCCCACAGTGGTGAGGGCCCCTTTCCTTTGCACGCAAGTAGGCACTGGAGCACCTTATAGCGCACGATTTTAAGTGATTTATTCTTTTTTTTTTTTTTAAATACACCATTTTGGGTTGGTCATATCCTGGGGTGCAAGTCCCTAGGTGGTGTTGTCTGTCTCTAAATTAAGTTTTCTTCCCTCAGTTTTGTCTATCCCCCCTCCCTTAGTAAAATTATAAATATTGCCATGCAATGTACACACAGTTTTAGGAAAACGGTCCTAAAACCCTGCTGAGAACCATCTTTTTCTAATAACTTCAATAACTTGCATGACTTTGTTTAACTCACATTGGGATCTGGGTAGTTGGGAGGTTCAGTCAATAACGTGAGATTTTCAAGGTGTTCCTAAGCAGTTTCTGTGGTGCTGCAGGGGGTATTTCACTGCAAGAGTGCTGATGTTGTGGAGTGCCATGTTTGAAATGTATTTTTCGCCTAAAACACTGCCTAGGTAGGTCAAAGCAACCTCCAGACCAATTTAAGAACTCATAGTTTCCCAACAGAACATTGCATTGTAATTAGATGGTCAATGTTGTTCACGTGTCACATTTTAACAAATGTGGAATAAACCACAGAAGATAAATAATCATCAACAACTAAACAATTATTGCCTATTAAAGTATCATTACTCAAAAAAATACAGTGCTTACCTTAGCAAGAAAAATTCTTTAACTTTTTATGAAACTTAAACTTATTTGTAACCTGCTGAACTTCATTTGTTCCGACTGAACAAATGAGCTTAAGACTGAGTTTCACAGTCTGGCTGAGGAGGTCAGACACTATTGATAAAATGGACTAATGCACACTGGCAATTCATGGAATTTGTGAAAAATATCACCAGTTCTGTCCATTCATTGTGCGTCGCTTGTAGAATTGAAAGGAGACTGTAGGAGATGCATTGGTTTCCAATGGCAACCTGTTGTCTAGGCAAAAATGTAGCATTTTGTGTCAAAGTTAGTTTTAACTTGCCTGAAACTCTCTGGGAGCAAGATGGAGTTCAGCTGTTAAAGAACAATCAAACATACATGTGGACTCATACTAAGTGTCTTACAATATCTATAACAAAATATGCAGCAGCTAAACCTTTTGAAAGTGTCTGAAAAAGAGCTTCAACAATAAACCAATTAAATAGATGAGTGACTAAAAATAATCAGCTACTACAACTGTGGTAATTTCTTCTAACAACTTTAAAAAAAAAAAACAACCTTTAAGGATCATGTTCCACTCTGGAATGGGCTGGAAATGACTGATTGAGAAAATAATTAGTGGGTTGATCGGAAATGAAAATAGTAGTTTAATGTAATGTTTTGAGTTAATGCAATTAATACTGAGCAAGCAGTAAGAGTAAGAAGGGGGTTGATGTGATATGTTTAACTGGAAACTACAGGGAAAAATCAATTACAGAAGAAACAAAAACAATGATTTGTCTTCTTAGCCGATCAGATTACCATGCAGCCTCAGCACTCCATATCACTCCAGAATCATTATTGAACTGCAATGAACATTGCCGATTGATGATTTATAAAACTTCAGCTTGACCAAAGATAACTATTGTGCCAAATTCCACCTACCCTTAATACCAGGACTGATTTCAGTGAGAGCTCTCAACACTGATGTTCTTGATTCTGTTACTCATTTCTCTCATTGCATCTCCCAGAGGCATCAGCTGCAGAGCAAAGCAAGGCAAAGCAGAGCACAGCTTGTACTTGAGTGCAGAGCTGGTGAAGGTTAGATGTTGATTTATGGATTGGTTTGATATGATGCCTGCTTTCATCCAAAAGTATGTAACATTGACTGTTTGTTCCTCCTACACTGTGTAAAATTTCACAGATGCGTGTGCTGAACTAAGTGTGATGTTGCTGTCTGCATAATGATGTACAAGTGTGTAATGTGTTTGTAAGTTTGATCTTGTGTGAGATCAAATTTAAGAGCATAGATCAATGGGTGGTTAGTGCTATATCTTGCAGCTGCCTTTGCTGTTTGGGACATAATAAAATTAGAGGTGAAAATTAAGATTATGGACTTCCCTTTCCCTTTCGATTCATCTGCCATGCATCTATTTATCAATCACCCATTCGTAATATTCCACCTCTCTCAGTCCATCCCTGATTTTTCACCCCCCATCTCTCCTTCAGTCTGTTTGCTCATTCTGGTTGTTCACCAGGCAGAAATACAACTTTTTGGCAACTAACTCACTCAGCCTCTCCATCTAATGGTCTGTTCTCTCTACCTCCTCCCTAAGGATAAATTGAATGCTGAAAATATATTCCCTCCTATGATGGAGGATTTAGGAGACCATCTCTAGTTAATGAGAGGTTTTAAAAATTGAGAGGAAAAAAAACATAGCAGATGATGAGAGCAGAGAGTTATTTAAGGGGAGAATAGTGGGTTTAGGTGCACTGTGTGTGTGTGTTAGAGTAGGGTTAATGTGATCATCACAGTTCATGCAACACACAAAGTTTACTCACATGTTGCTTATACCATCCAATTAGGTTTTGTGTGACCAAGATGTATCTCATTAAACCTGTTCAGTTGACAATTTATTAGAACATTGTAGTAATTTATTCTAGAAGTAGTCGAGTACAGCAGTTAACAACAGTAAGCCCTACCTTCATTTGAAATGTTTAATAGAGGAATACCCTTTTACAACACAGTGAAACTCAAAAATAGTTTCAGCCCTGAACAATATCACCATCATGAATGGAACATTTATTGCATGGATGCTGTATTAGAGAGTTCCCTGACTCTCTTGACCTCCTACCCTTGAGCATTAGTAGTTTCATTTCTTGTGTCATGTTCATTCACATCTGTATATCCCAGACCCTGCCAGGGACAGTTGGTTCCACAGCATTTTATAACAAATACACACAGTAGTGGCATGTTGTTAGGACAAACAGGGCAAGCAGTGATTGACCAGTTAAAACTGTCTGATATTGCCTGTTCACATTCATCATTACATTTCCACTTGTGGCAGTAGTAGTCTATTATTTCATGGATGTGTCTGTTTCTTGTTAACAGAGAGTTCATTAAGAATCATTTTGGGATATTTGATGGGTGGTTTTCTATAGCCAAAGTCTTCTCAACGTGCTTCCCTTGACACTGTGATATGCAGTAACTTTGAGAAGTTGGAGACATGTGAGCTTATACAATGCTAAGTTTCTTTATTTTTCTTGCTTAGAGTTTCTTCCCCAGCATGACTACAATGTGCAAAAGTTTAAAGTTTAAAATAAGCCAATTTAAGTGGCTATACTCCAAAATTATAGTCCTTTTGATATATTTAAATAGAGTGTTGATGCATTATAGTTGGTAAGGTTGAATGTGAGAACACACTCCTGTACAGGTTGAGGACTGTGGATTTCACCTTCCATTTCTTGAATTAGAGCTATTTTATAATGTACCTTAGGGCAGTTAATATGGTACTGAGATAGAGTGGAAAATACCTGAACATACTCTTCAAGTGATATAATTATATCTCGTTAAACGTTGGGATTGTCTTTATTGTGATGAGGCTAAGGTGTCTGAGGCTAATTTTTTCTGCTATTTCTAGGTCCAGATAAATTGAAAAACTTATTCCATAATTCCTCAGCACATAGCTAGAAAAAAATGTAATTCAAGCCTCTAAGATTTATTTATTTATTTATTTATTTTTCATGTTTCCATAATTATACCATATTGAGGGTGGTTTGAGGTTAATGATGCACTGAAAATCTGTCTTAGATTTATTTTGGTGCTGGCACTTGGTAATGCTTGATTGTCTACAGAGAAAAAGCTTTGGACAGGACTACAGAGAGCGAGTAACAGAGAGAGAGAAAAGGAAGAGAAAGAGGAAAAAAAGGAGAGTTCTCCCAACTGGGCAAGACAATAAAGTCATACTGGGGAATAATTCTGCTCCGGCCATGGAAGAGGGAAATTAAATCAGTGCCAGCGTCTACAGATGGTTATAAATGCTTTTTTTTCTGTCAGAACCATTGATTCAATTCAGGCAGTGCAGTTTTCTGTGGCAGCCATGTTGGTGACACTGTCAGGCTCTGTGCTTTTGCTAAATGCCTGGTGATTGTTATCAAATTTTACAAACTCACTTACTCACCACCACGTGTTCACCACCAGCTACAGCCACAGATTAGAGTCTTTTTCTTCAAAATGATCTTTAGTCCCAGAGATTAGGTACAGGATAAGTCTCTGTTACAATAAATCCTGTGAAGTGAAAAAACAGCCAGTGATTTTTACAATTTTTGCAGTATTTACAGTCCAGTGTAAAAGTTATAGGCCACATGTTGTGTTTTAGCAGTGCTTTAAAGATCATACACATTTAACTCTCACTTTCTTTATGCAGATATAATAAGAAAATACGGGAAATTTGTACAAATGTGAAGTTTGTATTTAATAACACATAAAATGTACTTCTGATTCTGGATTCAGTTTCTGGCCACCCCCGCAATGTTGCCCCGGCAATGCAAAATTCTTTCTGAATTTCGAGAAGAATAAACTTGGAATGAAAAAAGCCAAGCTAATGTCGTAAAAATACATGAGCAACGTGGAGTGTAGACTAGCTTAGAAGCAAAAGACAAAAGAATGTGCTCAATTAATTTGCATCACTTGCATGACTGCACAACTTCATGTGTGCCCTCCAACCACAAGAGGGCAACTGCATACTGTACGAGTGAACAGACTGTCCAACAAACAGTAACCATAGCAACAGCAGATGTGGGTAAACCCTTGTTGAGTTATGACTGAGATAACGGCATGTATTTGGTAAAATCCAGTGGGTCTTCCAAGCTCAGAAAAGACTAAAAACTGTCTAAAAGGAGATAAAGAAATTTTAGTGCAAACTGTAGGTCATAACCATTAATCCCTGCCTCATATGTGCTGTTATTTACCACTGAGGGTTTTAAGAGGTCAAACAAGAGTAATTTCAGTAATCCAACAGCAATGTTCATATGTTCATACTTCTTTCCTGCATTTCAGCATTAACTATTTAAAATTTCAGGCTGGCATTAGCTTTGAAATAAATAAATGCCTCTTTTCTTCCCATACTACATATAGTGCAGTAGAGAAGTGCATTACGACCACTCGCCTTCAGATCCAATGTTACGGTATTGTTTTGAATAGCATTGCTGCTGTTTTATATTCACGAAAATATTCTACTTCAGCATTTTAAATTGCAGGTCTTTGACAATGACTAATCTCCTTGGTGGAGTGCCCTTTGCAAGGTTCTCACAGTCCATATGGAATTTAGCAGAGCATTGTGAGCTGTGTTTTAGAAGTTGTTATTCCTCTTCCAATAACCATCGTTCCATGTCCATCATTGTACAGTCTAACAATGGAGTAGCCTTAAATGTAGCTGCAGATGTTGCACAGAAATTTGCAGCTGGAGTTTATCAAAACATCCGTTGCATAACAGCTGGGGTAGAGAAAGACCACATAAAAAAGATCTTTCCAAATGCCACACTGTCTTAAATTAGCTACTTTTGTCTTAATTAAATCAACAGTAGTTTAAGTACATATACTCACAGCAACTGTAAGAGGATATTATCTCAAAATATTCAGAAAGTATCCAACAGATTTCCAGCAAAATTGGATCACATGACCCACAGTGTAAAATGGACCATAATTCTAGGTAAAGACTTTCTCCCTTTATGTAGATAGATGTAAATTTCGATATCACACAGGCTGAATTTGTGGCACAAAACTAAAGACATGAAGAGATTATGAATGTGACCTCAGCTACAAAAGGAAATCCAGCCATCCCCACAGACTTTTAACAGGCTCTATAGTAGATTGTGCATGTCAGCATCACAACCACCCAATTGAAATGAAGTCCTGATCTTTATTTAAATCAATATTCTTAACCACTACAGCTATGGTCACTTGCGAACTCTTGTCTGTGAAGATTCTCAGTAATCCAGGTCATGAAATCTGTAAGTGCTATGTCAAGGCAACTTGATTTGCCTGACGTATTTGAAGATGTTTAAATTTTCAACCGAGAGCCTTCTTCGGGTTCTGACTATTTTGTTTTTTATCTTACTCTTGAAGCAAATCTCACCCTGCAAACTAAGATATGCTGGCTGAATTGAAGCTTCAGTCTATCGCTAGCCCATCCTATTAAGATAAAATAAGCTTTCAGCAGTACACTAGTGCAGGCACTAGAAAGGGAATTTGTGAGCAAAGTGGCAAAGAGAAAGCATGCTGGGCCCACAAAAGAACAAAGGTTGATGGATCAAAATCATCCTCTGCTAATGGTAAACCTTGTCAAGAGCAGGACTCCATGCTGTCTCTGATTTTGTATTGATACCCACATTTTCAGCCATTGCTGACTGAGATGCTTTCTCTGTGTACTGCTGTTGTGGACAACATAGTTTTGTGGTAAACGGCTGATAATTTACTTGACACAGCATACAAATATCTAAACTATTTATTACTGTCTATTTATTCTGCTTATTCAGTTTCTTTACACCATTCACTTTACCATTCTATTTCAATAAAATACTAACAATAATGGGAAGGTCCACCCTTTGCTCTAAAAACTGATCCTATATCATGTAGGACTATATCACATTGTGTTGATGTATTATTAAAGATGGATTAAAACATCAGTATCCCTGTGTGCATCTCATGAAGCAGAATATCATGGACTTTCATTTAAAGAAGTTGTGTTGAAGAAATAGCATTTTGCCCTGTAGTTTATCAGTTCCTAATTGGTCTGAGTTGGTCATTGCTCTGGAGATGGAGGGTGATAGTCAAATATTTATTTCTACCATGTGACAACTGCACAAAACTTCAGCTGTGTGTCAGTGCAAATATTCCGTTGGTGGTTTCTATCTTTTATTTAACTTATTTTTTCTCCCTCTCTGCCTCCAGATCTTTTAATTGCTTACACACTGAAATGACCCATAAAACACAATTACTAAAAATGACTTCCAAAGAGCAAAACCTCAGATCATGTTTCCAAAACACATTTTTTTTCTTTGCACCCAGCTTGCAATATACAACATGACATTTTTAGCAGTACATTGCACACAGCTCTCTACATTAGACACAACAATCTTGTATAAAGTTAAATGTTTGCCATAGTGGTTTTAATCATGGGCTTCATATTAGGAAGTTAGTCCAGGCATATTTCTGTTGCAGTTGCAGTTTAGAGTGGTGCTTGCTAGTGTGATTACATCCTGATTGATGAGTCAACAGTGAGGCAGTTGAGTGTTTGGTCAGATGATATTTATTGATTCATTTTGAATGGTGTTACACAAGCACAGTGATGACAGTGTCCTTCTAGGTGTCAACTAATTTTATTGCACCAGTCTAAACTGCAACTACAACAGAAATATGCCTGGACTAACTTCCCAATATGAAACCCACAAAACTATTGCACCAAATGGCATACACTTGGAACTTCACAGTCTTGAGCTTCCAAGTGTATGCCATTTGGTGCAATAGTTTAATTTTGATAAATATTTGTGAAGTTGAAGGATCTATGAGGTGTTTTGCATTTTCAGTGTCTGGTTTTGTGAATTGTGTTAAATGTTTTGAGAAAATAAGTCACAGCAGAATTGTGCTTAAGCAATTAAAGCAAAAACACTATTAGTTGTTGGTGCAGGTGTTCTTGTGTTTTCAGCTTTGCAATGACTTGACAGTAGCATATTTCTTTGTAATGCAGCTCAGGTACAGAGCACAGACTGTTTAATGTAAATGTGAGAGTGATTCACACACATCACTCAATGCTTCAGGGTTTTGACTACAGATGGATTTTTTTGAAGGGTTAGTCAGTAATCATAAATATGTTTTAATGTTTATGTACCTCTGTGTGTAAAATATATTGTCTTGTTTACACTGCAAATCACAATGGAGTTTTATATCATTCACTCATAAGTGTTAACTTTACTGTACGTGTTTATGGTAGAAAACTCTGCTGAGTTATTGCACATCAAATATTAAAAAAATGTTTCTCCAAACTTCAAGTGCAATGATTATTTTGTTCATTCAGTTTGTTAGTGCTTGTAAATGTTGCAGTGTTTTTTTTTTTTTTTTTTTTTATCTCACCTGAGCACCAACTTACTTGTTTGCATTGCAACAAATGGAACTGGATAACTGGAACTGGATCTTAATCTGTAGTTAAAGTAAGTGAAGGGAAACCAAATTTTCAAAAGGAGCATTTGCATTGGAATGATAACAATAAGGTGAATCTGTCTGTTTTATTTGCCTGTGTTTTGTCTTTTACTTCATAAAGCACTTTGCTGAAGAACTGAGAGATTGCTGAGTTGGCTGAGTATGCGCGTGTACCACTGTATATGAGAACCAGGTCTCACAAGAGTGAAATTTGTGGAATCTACCTTAAATAATGTATTTACAGTGCTGGAATGGCAGTATTGCTTTAGATTGCTTTAGACAGAACAGAGGCCCGAGCAGTCATAAAATATCCGCAAAAAAAGCATATGACACCCAAAGAAATTCACGAGGACATGGTGCAGGCACTTGCTGAGACTTCCACAACTGCGAAGAAGTGGGCTGCAGAATTCAAGTGGGGCAGGGACACCACAGAAGTTGACTCTTGGTCAGGTTGTCCAAAAACCTCAACCACTGTTGAAAAAGTTGATGCCATTCACTGCATGGTTTTGGATGACAGACGTCTTACTGTCCAGCAGGTAGCCAAGTCTATAGGCATCAGTTCTGGTTCAGTCCACACTGTTTTAACTGAGATCTTGGGGATAAGAAAGCTGTCTGCAAGATGGGTCCCGAAAATGCTGATGCCAGAACAGAAGCTAAAGAGTGTTGTTTTTTTCAGAACACTTCTGACTCGTTTCCAGGCTGACCCTGGGAATTTCCACCGCAGGTTAGTGATGAAAACTTGGGTTCACCACTTTGAACCTGAATCAAAGTTTCAAAGCAAACAATGGAAATACTGTTTAACAATGAATATTACATGTGTTTGCACATTTACAGATAAACACTCCTGTATTTACTGTGTACATTTGTACATGTTTGTACACATTTGTGATAGATGTGTATGTCATGTGTCAGAACCCTAACATATGATAAATATGACAGCTGTTGTAATTGCTCATTCATGCCCATTCATTTTTGTGAGCACAATATGTCAAGAATGACTTGTGGGAAACCTTTTAAATTTTGCACAAATGTTCACTTGGATTGAAAGCTGGACCCATTAGGTTTTGCTGGTCAAAGATCACTGTAACCTCACGCAACATATTTTGGCTATAACTCATGAATTTAGGTAGAGGTGGACAGTAATGGAGTGCATTCACTTGAGTACTATACTATTAGTATTACAGTTTTTGAGTATCTGTACATGAGTATTTGAGTAGTATTATTTTTTTAACTCTTCTCTCACTTTAGGACTTTCACCTCACTGCATTTGAAATACAAATACTGTACTTTTTACTTTCAATTAGGTAATTAGGTTCAACTGCTCTGGCTTACAGAGGTGTATAACCAAAATGTATTATTATGAATAAATTATAAACTATGAATTAAATGAAATTATGAATTCTATATGCAAACATTAAAAAAGATTTGGTGTTCATTTTTCAAGTTCATTTTTCAGATCATTCCAGACTCAAAAATAATTATTGTCATATTTTAAGACCATAAAACTCATATTATAAATCATCAGGTCTAACAAAAAAAAAAAAAAATAATAATAATAAAAAGTCTCAGTGATCTATATTGGTAACTTATTTTCCATCAATCGGTGATTTTGTGAATTTGAGATTTATTTTTGTGCTAGATACCTAATTCCATCTGATCTGACTTTTCAGCAACATTTTCTTTCTATTACAAATTCTAACATTTGAGGATCTGTATACACGTGTGTACACAAACACCAGAGAGAGAAAATGTGTTTTACAGACAGTGTGTGTATAGTGCAAGCTGTTTATATTGGATCCTCATTATCTCAGCTAGAACCACTCTGCCATATGTCAATATGAATCCTGCCATGAGTCCATATGAAACAAGACAAGTATACAGACCTTACATGTGTGTGAGCCATGTGTACTTTATCTGTGGGAGTCACACAGGTGGCCATATAGTTTTTCGAAGGCAAGCAGGCAGTGTTGGTGACAAATCAAACCAACTTCTTTACTTGCTCAGTCATATTTAAAAGCAGGCCCCACATTTACCAAAAATACATAGAGCGTGAAGTATGAATGGTTATATCTAAATTACCGACAATTAATTAAAGTCAAGGGCATGGTGTCCACTGAGTATTAGTACTTAAAATCAAACCAATTTTATTATTTATGTCATTATGTATTAATGCTGCTAGGATGTATTTTTTTTCCTCTGTGAACACTTCCCAGCCACCGTGTCATGTGTTTAAAATTATGTTGAAATATTTAACATTAAAAATAGTATATACATATTTTCAAACAATTGTGTCAGAAGTTTGAGTAAGAACATATTTAGAGATGTTCAGGCATATCTAGACATCCATAACATCACAAATATTTTTCTGACAGTGATCATATCCATTCATATCCACCATATGCATGTACAAATCTGATCAGTACCTTATTTAATAACTTACCTGTGTCACCTTTGACACGGGTGCTGATTTTGAAAGACCTGAAACTCCAGATGAGTCCAGGAATATCACTGAGGATGCATGCCAGTGCATCCAGCATATCACTCAACCTACTCACAATTTCTTGTAAAAATTGTTATTCCAACAAAAACGACTTTGAAAAAAAACTACTGGAATCTGTTGTTTACTAAATTTCAGGTTTTATTATGTAGACCTCTATGTACTCCCACAAATTTAGAAAACTAACCAACATTTTTGTCTCAATCGAGCAGAAGCTGGACAATCCATGTGTTTAGGCTTCTCTCATTTCTGTGGTATCATTTTTTTAAGAAAATAATCACAGACTGCCCAGGGTTGTAAACACAAGTGATGTTGCTCCATAGGACCTCTGGGAACTGGAAACGGTACTATTGAATTCTGCAAAACAAACATCATACACAGGTGAAAATTTCTCATCTCCTAACATTGCTAACAATCACAGTATGTAGGCTCCATGTTCTTTTTTTTGAAGGTCATTCTATTAGCTCTGCATGTGTGTGTGTGTGTGTGTGTGTATATGCGAGAGAGAGACCTCTGCAATTGGCATTCCAGGCCACATGTAGTCATTCTGTCTCACTGATTGAGCCTGTTGTCTCAATGAGGAGCGGTTAATTACCTCCTCACAGCAGCTCTGTTCACCATGCAGCCTACCCACCAAGACCACAGAACAGAGCACAACACGACACCTCTGGTTAACAAATTAGACAGAGAGGCAAACAGAGGCAGGGAGACCGAGGCGCTGGAGCATCCAAACTGTGTTAGGAAACAAATGAGAGAAAGAAAAGAATGGCAGGAGGAAGAAAGGAAGAGATGAGATTAAAGAACCGGGTGCTGTTAGCTGGCAAATGAAAGAAAGGAAGAGGAGGAAAGTAACAGGGAAATACAGATGATTTAAAAGAAGAAAGAAAACCACAGGACATTAGTGAATAAAAGAGGATGACAGAGAGAGGTTAAATAAAATGATGGGGAGATGTTCACGCAAATGTGAGATGGAAGGGAAAATAAAAAAGAGAGAGGTACAGAGGAAACTAAACTGACACCAAAACCACAGGAAGCTGTTTTAACAAATGGGGCTGTGCTGCAGCCCACCAGGTCTGTGCTGTGATAACGGCCATTTTTCATTAACACTGTGATTTATCAACACAGTGCTGAAAGGATCGTAGTGGGGTCTTTTGATTAAGGCCATTACACATTAGACATTAGCCATGAGATTACTCACACTGCTGGCTGGTGTTTTATTTTTTCAAACCAGGGTTTGCCTTGGGGGCAGTCTCTCTGCCCTGCTGACTCCTCTTTTTGAGGCAGCCATTGACAATGATGGGGTCTCCTCAGTGGCTCAGCAGGCAAAAGAATCCGCTATGGGTTAAGTAGACTATGCTGTGTTTGACCTTTGTCATGTCTTCCCTTCTTTTCTCTTCTCCCTCTGCTCTTGTCCTCCTGTCTATAGTTTACTATGTACTTTGTTCTGCTGTTTATATGTTCGACATCTGTATGGATGCTGCTTTCAATTACATAAGTCTGTTTTATGGACTAACCAACTGTCAACCAACAGTATGAGCTGACAGTGTAAAATATGAAAGGGCTTGCTCAAAGCACACAAGAGATAAGTATCATGAATATCAGCCTCACATTCATATTTGCAACAAAACACAACTCTATGTTTCCTCTGAATGAGTTAACTTGTTTTGTTAATTAGGAATATTATTTTTCTGTAGGTTTGAATGTGGTTAGTAATGGTTGGCCAGAGTATGCCTTACCTCTAACCTAACTTCAATTGCAAATGGTTTCCAGTTTCATGACCTCTTAAAGATTGAGGTAAAACACCTTTCACTCTGCAGTGCTATTGGCTCTGCTGTGCGAGAGGGATTATAACCATAGGCTCTGTGCATACATAGCTCAGAAATAAACAAGCTCTGGCATGTTTGAAATGCTAACTTTGGTCATCTAGCGGTTCACAATTTCTACTTATATCAACTATGCAGCGCCCCCTAGCCTGTGTGCCACTTGCTGGCTAGATCTGGTGCTAGTAACATTGCATGTTTTTGGGTGGTATCTTAATGAAATGTTTTCATCTTGTTCTCCTGCCCCTAAGCAGCTGAATTTGAAAATGTCTGACAAAGTGTTAATGCAACCTTGCCCAGCTAGAGAATTAATGAATTTTGTTAATGAAACTAAACAAACCTGATTTGTCTATAAATCACACTTGAAAGATGCAACGGCAATGCAAACAGGAAATGATCACCTAACTCTGCAGTTTGTTGTTGGTTCTCTATCACTGGATTAACAACTTTCGTTCCAACCATGTTAGACAATCCAGCTATGTCGTTGCTATCGTGGTTGGAGTATGGTGGCTATGGTGGGACGCTGATGTCTCATATAGTGCCATGTAGTTTGAATCATTACATCTATGTTGTATATCTTCTTGATCTAACATGTCGTTCTATTTAGGTGAATATAGGTGAATAGATGACATAGACATAGAATTAGACAGTCTATTGCATTCCCGGCATCTAAATTTAATCCGTTCACAAAGAACATATTCATACTGAGCCAAACCAACTGGGCCGATTACACTGGTCTTTGCCGACATTTCACAGCAAAATCGCAATTACACAGACTACAATGAGTTCACAAAAGTGCGTATTGAGTCCATGATTTGGGTGAATGTTCTGTATTATATACAAATACAAAGTAGGCAAACAACATTCACTGTATGAAATCATCGTTTTTAAATAACATTCACAGCACGGTAAACCAAGTTGCACATGCACACTATTCTACAAGGTATGGCAATAAATAAGGGACAAACCACATTTACTGTGTTGTTAATCAATTTAACATGAGGTTATTTTCCCCTATGATTTCATTTCTATTGTTTTTTACTAGTTTTTCTTTTATGTCTAACTTTTTTCAACTACAACATAATTCATGTGTTGAAATGGTAATGTTTAATTCCAGTATTCATTCCTGTATTCCACATCTTCCAAGAGAAATATCTGCCATAAAATGCTCAAGTATGTTCACCAGCTACTCACTTAACTTTGTTCCTTTCCTGTTTGACTCTACATATACTTATTTGATCCCTTTGCAATATGAAAAAATTGATTAATACTGCTTTGATTCCAATTCTATGCACACAGCTTCATCACTGCAGTTAATGGTTGCTTTTGTTGAGTGAGTCAGTTTAGGTTTTGATGATAGATGAAGTTCAGGACCATGCTTGGCCTTATAGTCTGCTAATCGCATCGAACAAAGCAGGGATTGTAAATAACCTAAATGCAAGCTGTGCCAGTGAAAGACCTCCTATTCCCTATTTCGTGTTTGTCTTGAATTAAATGCCAGTAACACCAGAATACTTAACTTTCTCCAATAGCTCTGTATCTTTAAAGTCTATATAGTGCAATAAATCATTCAAATGTGAAGTGTCTGTCCTCAGTATTCACAGTTACACCTGAATGTAGGTGGACAAAAAGTTTGTGAAATAACGCTGCTTATTTTTTCAAAAACGATTGAATGCAACCTTCAAAATTCGGTCAGAAATCTTTTGCTCTCCAACAATCAGTTTTTTTTTTGTAGAATTACTGACACCCACCTGTGGTACAAAAGTCCCACAGACTATATGTGGCACATCCAGTGTGTGTTGCAGGCAAATCAATGTACCTCAAAGGGCGTATGTGGATTTTTATCAGTTAAATGAATTCTCTAATTCAGTTCAATCCCTATCTCCTCCTGTCCACTCACCAAAGTGTCCCCGGATAGAATATTAAACACTCCCGATGGTCAGGCCAGCAACTTGTGTGGTAGCTTGCTGCCATCTGTGTCTGAATGAGTGAATGAGAGGCCAGCTGTAAAATGCTTTGAATAAGTGCTGTTTATATGCAGCCATTTACCATTTTAAATGACACTTTTGGTATTTAAAATTATTGCACACAATTTAAACATGTTGTACAAAGATGGCTGGTTTAAAAGCCATCTAAATGACAGGGTCTTTGGATCGAAGAATTTGGGAGACTGTTTTATCATCTTGATGCAATCATTCACTGAATTTTATCTAAAAAGGCTACTCTGCTCACCCACTGACAGACTGAGACTCTCTGTACTACACAGAAAAGGTGGCTGCCATTTTCTACACCACTTGTGTGTTCACAAGTTCAAAATGTACCCAAATAACTGGCACAGATGCACTGATCCACATGCATCCATGTCCCTTCAGTTGATCATTTTCCAGCAGGTTTCTATACCGCCTTTTTATTGTAATGATTTCATTCTACACCGACACAAAGAGAACACAGGGGTTTTTATTTTGCTTATAGATCAAACTACAGAAGCTATCTTGATTCCTTTCATCAGCATAATGAGTGGGTTTGATAACCACTATCTTGTGAAGAGGCAGACAAAGCTGTTGCTATGACGATAACCCTGTAATAAACAGAATAATGACAATCAAACTCCAGCCAACGCTGTCACATAAACCTGGTGAGACTATGAGTTGCCCAGTACAATGTGGTTATCTAAGGGGAGGATATTAGTGAACATCTCTCACCCACAACAACTTGACTTTTTTTTTTCTTTCACTGAATTCCAAATACTCTTGCTTTCTCACAAGCAGTTGTCATGATATATAAAACAGCCTCTTATCTCTCTCTTTCTCCAGCTCTTTTTTTGCCTCCTGCCTCCCTTTTCCCTTGCCACTAATTCAATTACTCCTTTGTCTTATCAGTCTCTTCACTACTCTTTTTCAGCTAATCTGATTATAAAGGAGAGCTGGCAATTAAAATACAGATATGAGAGATCTATCCTTCATACTCAGTGCCTTGATAAGATCCAGGTTCATGCCTCTCATATGCAGCTAAAGTTCAATTAAGGTGACACACACTCTTGTGGCATATATAGCATGTCAGCCTCTCCAGAATTCCGGTCTGCAGATAGCTTATAACATACTGCAGAAATGTTGACCGAAAACTATTTGTATATTTAAAAAATAATTTGCAAACAAGATATTTCTTGTTGCACTGATCTAATACCAGGTGTAATGTTAGAGGTGTGTTGGTGGTGTACTCACAACACTACCTGTACTATGCAGTGTTTGTGATTTGACATAATAAGGTTTAACGCTGGTTCAAAACCTGTCAACAGCCCAAACTACTGACCACTCACATCACTGAGTCATCATTCTACAGGATGTTGACTCAGTCAATACAGTTTGTAATTAAATGACAGATCATGAGCAGACTCATTTGATGAGGTTTTAAAATAAAAACATAATCTTTTATTTAAGACGAGACATGGCAGGTGAAAACAAAGATTTTTTTCATGTCCTAGTCAAATTTGAGATTTTGGGCTATTTGGCATCCTTAACATGTTATCTTTCACACTGATATAAAGAAAAAGTCAAAATTACACATTTATTACACATTTTATTACATGTTTATTTTATTACACTTTTTTGACTTGCACCTGTGAATTTCACTGAAAATTAAAAAATTAAAAGGCTGTTTTCTCAAAATGAGTTTTTTTCCTCACACTCACACAGAAAAGAATCTCCACTTCTGTAGCACCTACATACACCAACCTTTGCAGTTTTATTCCTAACTATATTTTTGAAGGGTTTTACAGAGGGATTTGTTGATATCTCCTTCTGGGCCTGATTTATATGACATTTTATGCCTAAATAGGGTGAAAATCCATCTTTTAAGGCTACTGGCAGTATTTTCTGATTTCCTCTAAAACAAAAGGAGATATTCATAATCCCATCTGTAAATATTTTTTTTGATTTAATATATCAACAAAATTAAAGAAAAAAATTGAACCTGGCTTTTTCCTGGTCAGATTCTTCAGAGTATATGCAAATTATATTTATTTAGACATGGCCTAATTAGCATATTTAAATATACATATCTGTAACATAAAATTACAGAAAACTTGCAATAATTTTTTCTCTCCTATTCATGTGAGTAATCAACTAGTAAAGTTTAATGGTGATATCTGTAAGTTAAAAATTTTACCCTATTCACCTGTATTGTCTTAGCTTAAGAAAATACCCACCTATTGCTATATCTGATTATCTCCAAAAACAAATAAATAAATAAACGTTTATGTCAGTTTGACATTAGTGACCATCAGTGACTACACTAACTTCAAACAGGAACAAACCAGGGGATTTATTAGGATGATGAGTAACATACTGGGGGAACAGTGGCATATTGATTGGCTGGCAGTATCAAAACTACAAATACAGTGGCTCACAACGGAAAAACAGCACACATTTAATTAATGACTGCAACTGTTGAACTGCAAAAACATCTATAAATTAACCAACAAACCATACCTGCCTGTGTCTTTCTAATGTGTTTCTCTTTGACTCACTCTCTGATTGCAGCTCTCAGCCGATTAATTTAATTTTGTAATAACAAATAATTGTAGTAATTTGAAAACAGATGACTTAGTCTGGTGGTAATCTTTACCCTGTCATCTTGGTTATTAATTTAGAGCAATAAAACTGAGTCATACTGCTTATTGCTCTGGTTAATTAGCCGTTAGGATGAAAATGTTGTGAAAGACTTTGTCCAAAGAATTATAACATACATAAAGACTAATGTAACTGTGTGTTCTTTATCTAACTAATGCACATATACAACTAAAAAAACATTTTCTCATAACAACAAGATAGGTATTTCATTTTACTCATCACATCTTACGCACTTCCACCAGTGGCAAATAAAAGTTTTGGTATGTCAGTATCAAATATTCCACTTTTTGAAAACAGAATTTGGTGATGAACATGATGTTAATAAGTCATGATATTATGACATTGAAAGTTAATGAATGACATTTTTATATATATATATTTCAAACAGCATATGGAAAGTTTTAGCTCAACTTAATGTCAGTAGCAGGAAAAATGGGCAAAGTGAGGATGTGACTTTGACAAGAGCCAAATTGTGATGGCTGACAAGCCCATCAGAGCATCTCCAACACTGCTGTGGGTGGGATGTTACTGGTCTGCAGTGGTCAGTAGATACCAACAAGTGTCCCAGAAAGGAAAACTGGTGAACTGGTGGTGGGCAGCCAAGGCCCGGTGGTGCACATGGTGAGTGAAGGCTGGCCCAAGTTTTCCAACAGAATGGTTGGAAGGTTGGAGTTTATTCCATGTGCTCTGTGTCCTCTTAGCTTCTGCTGCTGTGGCCTGGTTTCTGAAGTATATTTTTTTATAGTTGATATTTATTCAACTGGCATGGCTGGCCTTGTGTGTGTGAATGTGGAGGTGTGTTTGTCTATATGCATGTTTGTGATATTTACTCGTTTGGCTGTGCCCTTCATGTTTATCCATGAGGACCATTGCTCTCATGTGATATTTGCTCAACTGGTCATGCATTTCCTTTGCAAGTATGTATGTGTGTGAGAGAGAGAGGGAGTATGTGAGGCAGTTTACTTTGTGATTCGTTGTCTCTTTTTAGAGTACACAATATTTATTTCTATATTGTGAACACATCAGTACTTTTGAAATTATGCTTTTCAGTATTGTATATGTTTACATTATTCTCTCTCCCACTCTCTCTCTCTCTCTGTCTCTCTCTCACACACACACACACACACACACACACGTTGTCTTAGGGTATTGACACAAATACCACAACCCCTTGCATGCAGCAGTATACATAACATATAATATAATATAATAATGTACATCCCTATCAAACTCTCAAATGGGTTTCTTCAGTCCATATTTGAAAAAGGAATACTAGAACAATTGGGAAAAATTGCAAAAAAGGGTTTTGGTTTGATATTTGACTACAATGCAGTAGCCAGCTTATAAAGACCAACTCTTTATTCTGGCTGTGTGTTTTGGACTTGGACAAGGCTTACAGCAGGGTTTTTCATGGGATCTGGTGGGAAGTGCTTATGGGGCTCTGGGGCCATTGGCATGAGTGAATCCTTGTGTTACTGGATCAAAACTGGATGGCAGTTCAACCACCTCCAAGTCGGAGGCCATGTTTCTCTGCTGGAAAGGAGAGGATGGTCCCCTTCAAGTTGGGAAAGAGTTGTCATCCAAAGTGATGTGAGCTTCTATTCCATTCTTTTTTATTAAGTAGCTCAGGGGTATTGTTTACATGTCAGGTTAAGATGGAAATGGAGATTAATGGTTGGTATCAATAGTAAGACAGGTACTATTGTGGTGAAGTAAATTAGTGGGAATTTAGGGGAATAAAATGAGTGCTTCGGATGAGTAACACCTTGACTACTTTGATTGACCTTCTGCCATTATAGCCAGGTTTCCACCAAGTTCCACCAAGTTCATGGTAGTGCTTAGGGCCAGGAACTTTTCAGGAATGTAGCATCTGTGTCTCCAACGAAGGTAAGACCTTGATCAGTGATGCGATGGGAGGGTGAGACAGACTTTGCAGATTGTCCTCTCGGCGATTGCATCATTGCGTTATTATTAATATTATTAACTTCAATAATTTGTGGTGGCCAATGTTGATTCTGTGGTGGTCCGCCTCACATTGATCATTAAATGGGAAAGTCTGTGATCTTCGGCAAAGATTTTGCCTGTGCTGCTTTGTTCACTTCTTCAATTCTATTTATAGAAAATATTTATTGATTTGCTTCTGCCTGCTGGGTTTTAAAAATGGTGCTTCTTTGTTGACTGTGTCATGTACCGTCTTGAGTTACTACCAGTCACCACTGAGTCAACCTAAAGCCCCGTCCAAGAACTTTTTTCAGGCTGAACAGAGTACCTACTCCTGGGCAGGGCTCTGAAAAGGTTCCTGAGTTTTGCCCGGGTAAGTGTTCCTCTGGCGGAGATACACACCACGGCTGAGTTCCCGTATTATTACCTGGAGGTTCCTGCCATGTTGGAAACATGGCTTATGACATTATCTGAATGGTCTGAAAATGGATGGATTGATAACCAGCTAACATAATTAACAGGTTGTTGATGTGTTTATGACAGTTATGATACTGTTCTGTCATTTAAACAAAAAAATTGTGATAGATAGTGAAAGATAATATATATTCAACTGATCATACAAATCAGGATTTCCCTCACAGATATTTCAGATATTCAGGTATTTCAGTGAAAAGAAACAAACTCTTAAGTATTTAGAAGTGTGGACAAAATACCACCCCATTCTTTCACATTTAATTTGATATGAATATGACATAAAAACCACCTTTCAGCTCTGCCTGGGTGGGTGTAGGAAGATTAGAGTGTAATTAGACTGAAAAAGAAATCCATAAAACCGTAAACATAAAGTCAGACTATTCATCTCGTCACATAACCACAGATGAAAGTGTTCAGTGTTTTATAGAAGCCTTGCGTGACTAAGAAAGTGTGCGCAGTATCTCTACATAGAAAAACATAAAACACATAAACACATAAAAAAGACTACATGTGGCTTTTAATCTGAACTTCCTCATTAATGTGGAAAAACAAGATACTGACAGATACATAACAAACAAGGTGAGATCTATTTTTCACTTTTAAAAGATCAAACTAGTCAATGGATCAAAATAACAGCGTCCCAGCATCCCAGAGCTGATGAAAAAAATGATTTGGAAGCCACTAAAAACATTTGAGACCCATTCTGGATGATTAGGCTGAGTGACACACAAATAATACAAATGAGTAAAATATCCAAACCATCAGGCACAGCCATTTGGTGAGATGATTTTTATGACACCTTTTTCCCCTTCTAATCAAACCAAGAGAAACATATAATAACATAATCACCCTTCAAAACTTCTGATAAAATTCGACCGAAGAGTGTCTTTTTCAGGATGCAGAAAGTAATTATTGAAAAAATGTGAGAATAAGTTTTAAAAAATCATCTGTTGAGTCCAAACATGCACTAGGAAATATTCTAGTGTAAAGCAGGAATTCCCAAACTGTGGTGCGCGACCTGCCACTAGGGGGTGAGCAAGATGAAAAAGGAAATGGTGGATCTGCAGTGTTAAAATCTTCTTTACAGTGTACGGTTATTAAAAAACTTATGAATAATGATGTGTTCTAATAAGTTGGTTTTTATGGTAAGATCACACTTGAATGCCCCTCTGAAGTGGTATTTCTGAAAGGTCCAAGTTTATGACTTGTAAAGCTTCGCTGACAGTTACTGACAGTTCAAACTCAGTGCTTCTTTGTCTGTGATGGACTTTACCGATCGTCTTCTCTGCGACTGCTTCATCACGTATGGCAGCCGCCACACACTAGTAGGGTTTCCATCCAACTTAATTGCATCAGTAATGCACATTTATGATAATTCAGCTCAAGCAATTGCGCATCAGTAACCGTTTCCCTCAGCTGTTAAACTAATTAGACTAGGTTTGCCACCAATCTTGTAAAATAAGGAATTGTACTTTATTTGTCAATTAAATGTTGCGTCCTGTATTGAACCAATAGCCTATGGAACGAGATATGTTTCATATTTCCATAATTGTCCGATACATACGTCAACACTATATCTAACAATAATGATCAAAATAAAACACAGGGAATACTAAGGACAGCAAAATTATCGTGGCGGGATCTTTGCAGGATTCCAGCTCCGGTCCTTTGTGTGTCTGGTGCTGTCATGGTTGCCTAGAGACAGACAACACACCGGCACTGCTCACAAAACCCGCCTCTTTTAAAAATGTCCACTACACCCGGTCCTCCACCATGTCCTCAACAGCAAAAATGCTTACAAACGTACCGACGTGAGTGGAAAGAGGCACATCCTTGAACACATACTGAAGACCATTTATTCCTATTTTTGACACTTGAGTCTTTACAAAAACCACAACATTAAAATTACAGATCAGACAACTGATGAGGATCTATATGAGGCACTGTTTATTAAACTGAAAATGGGCAACCTTAAATGCGAATAAACTGTTTCCATCAACTTTATTCACATTATGGTCTATGTGCATTAAAGAGTTAATCCACCTCTCTCGAGCAAATCAAATTTCTATTTGCATTTGGAGACTGATGCGCATTTGCAGGTGTTTCCATCAGAGGATTTGTTATTCGCATAACTTAAATGTGCATTACAGCTTCGATGGAAACCCAAAACCCTACAATCTTTTGTGAAGGTTTCCACTGTGTAGCTTTGTTCCCTTCTTCAATTCTATTTATAGAAACCGTAAAGCTGCAAACAATAGCCCGGGCATTTATTTTCCCATGATTCAACAGACCCTGTGTTTATTTGGGACATCATATGAGACAGGCGTTTAATTTTTTTAGAGCAAAGGACCGAAATACCGTTTTTAAAGCTTTCATTGTCATTTGTCAATGGAAACTTGTATCTATGGCCAGATTCACACTGCACAGTGCGTGAACGTGTGTGTAATTCACACCAGACATGCGTGTGTGGGCTCATCAGCTGTCAGCTCTGTCTTTAAATGCATGCGGCCCAATGTAGCCCCGACTTTTTAAAAGTGCACAGAGCCCTGAGCCACTCGGCTATTATTTGCAGCTTTACAGTATTTATTGATACGCCTCTGCCACTGGGTTAAAAAAATGGTGTTGGGGGGTGTCAACTAGATCGAGATGTAGAAGGGGATGCATAGAAAAAAAAAAAAAAAAAAGTTTGGGACTCGCTGGTGTAAAGGATCAGAAATTTGGTGAGGCAGGCAGAGAGGTGAGAGAGGAACAGAGGAATAAGTGATAAAGGCATGGGGAGTTTGAGATCATTGCTCCTTAAGTGTATTCACACCATAAGTATCAAGCCATCTGCTATGCAAATGCAACCTTCTAATTTACAAAAATAAGCAGTAGACACACACAGATGTTTAATTCATGCTAAACTAATGACTGCAAATGAGGCTAACTCTAAGTGAAAACATTAACCTGTTAGGAACATCAAAATAACGATGAAACAGATGCTCAGGGCCAGTGATGACTTCTTTACTCCTTTTTACCATCTTCTTTTATTACTCTGCAGTGTTGCTCAGTCAGTAGTTAAAACAGCTTCATTTTGATCTTATATGCTGCCACATAAGATGCATACATTGCCACGGAATCAAAGTTATCAGCCATGAAAACAAGCCTTATCTGATGGAACTCCTTCCTCCATCAGATGCGACTTGTTTTCATGGCTGACAGGTCTAGTATGTTTGTATTGTATTTACATTTGTCTGTATTTCAACTGGGGGATCAAGGAAATTTTTCATGTCCCATGAAGGGTATTATTTGTTCTGTTTTCTATTGAGTGCAATTGTATTTAACAAACTAATCACCTCTTTCTGTGATTTACCTTTCAATTTGTATCCAGTCTTCATGAAATGTGAATTAAGTTGTTTATTTGATGGTTAGCTGTGACTACAATCCCAAAATGACTCTTTTGTTCTTGTAGGTTGTTTCTGTTTTCTGTACTAAACAACCAGAAAACCCCCCCCAAAAAAAAAAAAAAAACTCTAAATCCCAGGTGAGTGGCCATTTAATGGTGTTTTGAGGCCAGACCTTTTAAATGTGCCATGATGAGATCATGAAAGGTCACAAGCAAGCATCATTGGATCGAGATTGCTACACAGAAGTATAGAATGAATGCTTTGACCTTAACAAATAACAAACAAAAACACAAAAGAAACTTGGCATGTCTCGGTGTAAAAACATCACGGGGAAAAATCACAAGCATGTAAATCAATTAAAATCAGGATTTTTATCACATATATATTCCTTAGTCATTCAATCTGACATTCTGACAACAACTGCTATGACTACACAGATACAAAATATGACTTTTCCTTAAGTCAGTGACACACTACAGGTGAACAGGGTAATTTTTTAACATACAGATATCACCATGAAACTTTGCCAATAGATTACTCATGAATAGGAAAGGTTTAGATATATTTATAGCCCATGTTAAATTAAATATGCGCCAGTTTGCATATATTTTTAAGCAAAAACTCTGACCACTGGAAAAAGCCAGGTACATTTTTTTCATTTATTTATTTATTTATTTTTTTCCCATTTTGTTAAGATATTAAATCAAAAAACATTTACATAGGGGGATTATGAATATTTCCTTTTTCTTATCCAGTAAATCAGAAAATACTGTTAATAGCCATACACTCTGAAGAATCTGTCCAGGAAAAAAGCCAGGTTCAATTTTTTTCTTTCATTTTGTTGATTAAATCAAAAAATCATTTATAGATGGGATTGTGAATATCTCCTTTTGTTTTAGAGGAAATCAGTAAATACTGCCAGTAACCTTAAAAGATGGATTTTTACCCTATTTAGGCATAAAATGTCATATAAATCAGGCCAGGAATGATATATCAACAAATCCCTCTGTGAAAACCTTCAAAATATAGTTAGGAATAAGACTGTAAAGATTTGTGTATGTAGGTGCTACAGAAGTGGAGATTCTTTACTCTGAGTGTGAAAAAAAAAAATATTTTGAGAAAACAGCCTTTAAGCAAAAATCCACAAATGTCTATTGAACGGCATGAATTACAGACAAAATATGCTTTTAGGTCCAAGTAAGATCCATGTATCACACTGTATAACATCCAAAACTCATTATTACTTCATCCATCACTGATTATAACATCCAAAACAACACATTAACATTGCGTTTAACTGAAGACCATTACATCACAAACTTCGATCTAAACTGATAGAACACAACCATTACACAGCCTAGTTCCCCCAAATTAGTTTACAGTCTACATATCTATGTCAGCACCATATGTACGGCTCTCCTCCATCTCCTGCTGCTGTGGTTTGCACTGGTGGACTGGACACTATTGGCCTTTGAGATCTTAACTATGCTGTCATCTTTCACTGCATTGACAGTCACGACTGTGCTCTGAAGCCACAATTTCTCCATCACAGTCAGTATAGCAGAGGCACTCTCATGCTGGCTGTGAATAATACATTATTTAAAATACCCCCCTGTAATAGTTCTGCAAGGCTCTGCATTTCTTGGCAGTGAGTTTACCCTAACATTTGCCCCCTAACTTACACTCATTACTCAGTTACCTAAGCGTTGTACCCATGCACTTGTGAGCGTGATTTATGCACTCAAGCTTGTCTATTTAATGCCCAGGTTATGGGTTGAGTGCAACCACCTCCTTGAATGCTGCACTGTCCCCATCTGACAGCATCTCAGTGTAGCGCAGCTGATGCTGAGACACAGACCTGCCCCGCATCCTCATGGCTTCCTCCTGCTCCATGGCCTTACTTGACCCTGAGAATTTTTTTGTATAGTCTACATGAGTGTCCATCCAGCTTTTAAATTCCTCCTGCACAATTTTTCCATCTTGCATAGCACAATCTCTGAGGGTACAAGCACGGCAGTAGGAGGGTAGCACCTCAAAATCCACTACCAGCCCAGTGAGGATGTCGATGCACACTCCACTGCCATAGTGGGACATGAAGCCTCTCTCTGCCACGTGCCATCAAAAAACACACTGATATTGAATATAGCATTCTAATCCTAACTTATTATCTCAGCCACAATAGGATCAATATCTGTTTTTGCCTGACTGGTCTGGTCCCTGGTTCTCTACAGTGACTCCAAACCTCTCAAAACTCAAAGTATACTGTATCAATAACTATAACTTTCTCTAGACTTTTTTATTTCATTGACAAAAACAAAACAGAATACTTTTTTGTCTGTGCTGTGCATGTGCGCATGTATCTGTGTGTTTTTTTGTGTAAGTGTAGGTCCAGCTGCTTTTTTTTGCAACCTCACTTTTAAATCTCCTGAGAAGGTACTATTTGCTTATGCTGCACTATTTTCATATCCACCTAATATATACATAATACATAATACATACATATCATATTATACCATTAATCATTATGTATCAATAATCAGTTATACATTAGTTGGAAGAAATAAGTGATGGCAGATCTGGATTTCTGAATGCAAAGCAAATCAATGCCAAGTAGTTTCTGATAAGCTACTCTTAATTACTGAAGACTTTCCATACCTGTCACTCTCTTGTCATGTCTCTGTTAAGCTTTGAGATGCAGGCCAGGAATCCCTAATGCCTTGCAAATGTCAACTGCATTAGTCTCCTCTTTGAAGCTTTAAATTGTCATGTTGTTACAGCCATCTCGATTACTGGTTGATACAGTGGAACTATCCATATTTGTGGCATCATTGCTTTACAATGATGCCAGATGGCATTTGACAGAGACTGGTTGTGATATGACATGGGTAAGTAAGATGCGTAAGAAAGTTTGCTTTCTTATGCACCAGCCTTCAAATATATGCTGATACCTCAGTCTGCTGCATATGGATTATGCTCCTAAAAAACAGAGGTACTACATATTGCCCTTGCTAATCAGCAAGGACATTTTTAAAAATCTTAAATAAAATGAGGGTTCAAGTCTAATTTCTGATACTATGTATAACAGACAGCCAATTAGAATCCTGTTTTTAGGTTTGATTCAACTCGCTCAGGAACAGAAATGCGTCATTGTTCCTCAGCCAGCAGCTGTCTATAGCTGCTGTTGAATAAAAAAAGGACTGCTGCGATGAGTCATCTTGCCTTAGCCTTAGTATTCTATGACTTTATATTTAATAACACTGGCTTTAGATGGTAGCCTGACAGACAAGACAAAGTTTGGTTATTCTAGAGCAGTTGTGAGGTATGCAGAATGTTCTATTTTTCATCCTGTTTAAATCATACACACTCTTTGGATATATGGCTTGTGATGTCCACCTCTGATTTATGAACCGTTTCAGTTGACCTTTACAATTGAAACCCCACTGATGCTGCAACTTTGTTGAATTATTTTTGAGGGGGAAGACCGGCACAGTGTGCCAGAGTGTTACAATGCTGGCAGTGCAATCTCAGAACTGTTTCCGGGTCACATTCAAAGGGGCTTATCTCAGAGGTAATGACAAAATAAGTCATTTGTTAATGTCTCTTGGTAAGAGGAGGAAACAGGGGCATCCACCCAAAGAACACCATTAACCTCCACAAAATTTTATGTGTAAAGAAATAATATGCACTGTTGTGCTTTATTATTTAATAACCCTGCATACCTAAATAGATAGTTTTCAGATGCTCTGGGTAATTGGGTGTCTACTCTGGCACTCTGAACTACTGGACATGAAATTGCTGAACATAATTTTATCTTGAACAAAAAGTTTGTGCAAAGCTGTTTCCCATAAGCGTGTTTGCATTTGAGCTCCTGCTGATATCACAGAGAATCAAGAAATGGAGGACAAACTTTGGATTCTGCAATACATTTTCTGTACTTTATAGAGACAACAAAATAGGTAAGAAAAGTCAGAGAAGCAGTAAGACTACCAGGTAAGTTTTGTGATGCCAGTTCAACCAAAATAACTGAAAAACAGTACATGTGTGGGTGTAAAGCATTTGATGTAAGCTTATGTAATTCTAAATTACTATTTCTTTTACAGAGAAAAGCAGTAGCAGTAGCAACAGCTTGTTAGATTGCTGAGATTCTCACCTTGTCACAGGGTAAGACCAGACAACCTGTGGACAATCCTAATCTCTGCTCTTTGAATCTGTGTTGGTGTTCTCTTGATCCCAAAGCTTCTATCAATAGAGGTCAAAACCTGTTAGGTTCAGGTCTGCTGTCACCAAAAGTCTAATACAGCACTAGCTTTACTGTAACTGAAAAACCTGAACAACAGACAGTTTTTAAGTAGGCTTTTTTGCAAGAGAATTGGTCTCAGTTGACCATGGGTCCACATTATTAGGCTTATTGTGCCAGCAGGAGGTCAAACTTAGTCTTCCACTTTTTTTTTTCTAAATGAGAAAGCTTACACTTTCTGAGTAAAACAGCACACACTGAACTGCTGGTGTGAAAGTTCATGTACAGCACACTGGAGCTTATTAGAAGCACACCTAAAACTTTTACAATTGCTCCAGGGAATGCCAATTAAAAGTTTATTTGTTTACTCATGCTATCAGGTGATGTCATACCTGAATAAGACTTTAAAATGTTTTTTATTCAACAGGGGCTCAAAATGGTGTGAATGTAAAAGGGAAAGTTACTTTAACAACACCAAAACACGTGGCTTACTTTAGTAGGATTATAACTAAAATCTTGAGCACTTTCCTGAGGCAAAGTCTAGAGGAATACCTTCTTTCAGAAAGTGGTGGATAAAAAGTTCAGAAAGTCTGGGAGAAAGACCTCAGGTACTTTACGCTCTGACAGTGGGACAGACCTAAGCCCTCAATTATTCAACTTAAATGCGCTTCAAAGTCTGTGAGTGTGAAAATCTGCTATCTCTCTCTACTGATCACTGTGAGTGTTCTAATTGTTGTCTAATTACTTCACGTGATATACTTTCCACCAGCCAACCAGGGAAAGACTCATTTTTGTAAAATTTTGAGTGAATGAGCACATGCCCTGTAGTAGCAAACATGTCATCTAGGAGCTGTGTTTGGTGTTGGAGGTAAGTTCCACCATTAGCATTAGCATTAAAGCTACCAAGTGCCGTAATGTGTGGAGGACACTGGCCCAATTTTGGAGCTATAGCGGACCAAATTAGACTATGACAAAGCACAGTCTTGTCAATGCATGGGAAACACTTTCCTCCTCTGCTGTTTGTCAACTTGTACAATCTTTGAGCCACTTTTTTGAGCAAGTCCCTGTGTGGTGGTCACATCTCTCCAGGTCACTGGTGTGTTTGAGTAAGAAGAAGAAACTGACTTGCTAGGGGAGAAAACGTCTGATGCCACCTGTCAGTTTAGACCCTTGGGTCTCTGGAGCCCAAATACAAGACAACACATCTTTTTCAGACATTTTTCTTGGGAAAAAATATATATCATACATATCTTATATTTGGGTCAATGCAGTGTCCACTGTTGCTAAGTGTTGCTGGCAGCAGGGTGGTGCAGTGGTTAGCAATGTTGATTCACAGCAAGAAGGTGGGGTTACGCAGAAGTTGGGTGAGTTTGCATGTTCTCTCCCCTTGTCTTGTGGGTTTTCTCTGGGTACACCACCTTCCTCCCACAATCCAAAGACGTGCAGGTTAGGTTACAATTGATAGATAGATGGATGATGATCTGTACACAAAATTGGTCAAAACATTTCACCATTGTTTTTAAGCAAACACACTGCATGTAAAAATCTAGCACACCTCACAAGTACTTTCTCAAGATATCAATGAAATACTTATGATGATTTTATGGTCCAACAGCGTTTCAACTACAAGAATAACTAACACATAATAATATCTCAAATAGTGAATTCACAATTTTCAATTCAGCTTGCCACCATTATTGCATGACCCCTGTCTTTGTTTTTTTTTTCACTGTCACCCATTAGAAAAGCTTGATGCCATCAGAATCATAATTATTTTGAAAAGGTTCATTTTTAGAACACAGCCTTGTTTTACCTCTTGTAGCTCAACCCTCTGGGCATGATAGCATCTGCAAAGCCAAAACTCCATGGCCCCTCACACCAGGCTCTGAGCTATCTTTACCCAGCATCCCAGGTTAGTCAGTGCAGCCTGGAGCTACAAGTCTACCTCAGCACAATCAAAACAGCGTTTATTTCTCTGCAGGAGAAATTCCTCTCCAGCTGTGCTCCACTGGACACCAGAAGCTTCTATCTGCCTCTGTGTGGACAGATTTGCTTAAATGGTACATGGTGTATAACAGCCTCTGAAAACGTCAGTCAGGGTTAAATCTGCCCCAGAGGCTAAATTTGAGCTTGTCTGGAGGTTGTGCACTTGACATATCTTTCACTTAACTTAACCCCTATTGCCTTCCCATGCAGCTGAACATGGATTACATGCAGGCAGGTGAATATATCATTACCTCTTAAAATGATTGTCGAGACATACAACATACAACATCTGACAGTAGATATTTAATGATCTAATCTTACCCTTTGCAGGAATTCACAGTGTAATAATTGCTGGCATCCTTTTACGTATCTATAATGTGCTTCAGTAACCTACTTCATTTGAAACTACTTATTAATGTCCTTTGAAATGTATATTTATGTCGATATATAACAGCCTACTCACAGGAAGAGAGGTTGTACAGAAATAGAAAAAGATAATGACCAAGTGGAATAAGGTCGGATGAAGAAATGACAGTAACTCAACAGGGAATTACAGTAAATCAATTTCCATAATTTATTCCTTTTTTTGCTCATCCTGTCCTCTCATTTGGTATCTATTTTTTTCAAAGCTTGTCGTTCTCCACAGCCATCGCTGACCCACAGGGACAAGGTAGTTCTGAGGTCATGAAGCCCTTAGCACTGCTAAAAGGGGGATACTGTGCATAGGATTTCCCCCAAATAATGCATTTGCTATACTTGAATGATGACTGTAAAGACTGCAGAATGCAGCCTGCCAAGAAGCAATGTCTGTTTCTCCTCAATCCTCTGTTACATATTTTATTAAAATCTGCATATTTAAAATATTTTAACCTATTTGCTGCTCTGTTTCTGTGATTCACAGCTTAATGGAAAATGTGTTAAATCATTCTTTTTTTTTCCTTTATCAATCATAAATTGAATATATATTTTATTTACATGAACACAAGTACACGTTTTCTGAGGGTTTATATTCAATTATCTTTTGTAACCAATACTTACTAATATGACACCAATGTATGCTAATAAAGCCACATAAACTGGACTCAATTATGCCGAATTAGATAGATATATTTACTTTATTTATCCCACCAGGGAAATTATTAAAAGATTGTGTGTGTGCAGTCTGTTGTCATTGACATGCAGTCTCCAGGAGGCTTGTCTGGTCCTTTGGTTCAAGTGTGATCCTGCATCTTGTTCATTTTGACCTGTCACCATTGGTGGCAGGAACCTACCACCAGTGCCTTAGTGCCCACAGCTGAAGAATGGGCTCTTGTGTTCCTCTTCCTTTGCATATAGGACATGATAGTCTCTCAGTTTTGACCAAGCAGAAGTTTGATGGACTGGGCAGTGCGTCATAAATACGTTAGTTATCAATTATTCATATTCAAAACAGCACCTTGATTGACATTTACTTGTTTGTTTCTCTAGTGTATTTTGCACTCTAGAGAAAGAGGAATGTTACATTTCATTTTAAAAAGGGCTGCACTATGGTGGCTGTTTAAATGTCACTTTTATTTGTATGGAGCAAAGTAGATATTGATCTATTGTACTTTGAATATATGAGTTTCAGTATTAGACTTCATCTAAAGTAAGGTGCTGCCATAGTTTTAATTTTTCATTCAAATTATTTTGTGGAATGTATAAAAAGTCATGGAAACAAACAAATCTGCTCCTAATACGAATCTTTGATTCAAATTATTTCTGATGGTCATCTCAGCTGTTATCATCATTGATGTAACAGGATCATGTTTGCAGATCGTTACCATTTCTTTTTTGAGGCCACAAACTCTTATTGATCACAGAGATATTCTGCGGCATTGGAAGTCTGGCTGCTCTTATTGCGATCAATGTGTTTTCTGCCTCTTTTATTTTTCTTTACAATGGTGATAGAATTTATGATGAATGAATGAAGTTCAATGATCATTTAGTGCTTGCTCAATGTAAATAAATAAATTACCATTTTGATGCTTTCTTCCCACATAATTTTGTATGAAAGAATTTCATTCTATTTAATTTTCTATTTAGAAAAGTTTATTGTAGAATTGAATTCAGGTATAGTTTGAAGGGGAAAGTGACTTTGGGCTTTGGAATAAGTTTTGCTAACACAGTGTTTTCAGTACCTGCAGTCATTAAATGTCCTCTCTCAGCTACAGTGTTGTGTCCTGAGGAATGTCCGGAGGTGAGACTACAGGATCCTACAGGATCTAATCCTGCAAGATGACTGACCCTGGCACATCATTTTAAGATGAAATATGAGAGTAATGGATATTAAATGAAGAAAATCAAATTAATAAATATGTTGTGCCTCACTCTAATTTTTCACTAACTTACACATTACTTGAATGGTTATCTTTTCACCCATACTATCTTACCATATTCCCTCCATTCCGTCCCATTGTATCTCTAAAGTGTCTTTGTATGGTAACATGCTTGTGTTAATAAATGAGTGGCCACAAGGGAAGAAACTATGTGGATCCATGATTTGAAAACTCTTTTATTTCCATTTTTATTTTGTTAACCCTTTTTAGATTTCTCTGATCTTTCATCCTTGCTCTGTCACTCTTCATAAAATGTGCTTATAGCTGTATCTGTGATCACATAATTGTCTTTCGACACACTTCCATGGCTGTTACTGAGTGATTATCTGTGCATGAAATAACTGTGGGAGTGAGATCTTCAATAACTGACTGACTGCTGCCTCTGCAATACGTTTTGTTCAGACGAAAGAATTCATGAAAAATGACACAAACACATGGAAATGTTGAAGCAGAAATATCTGAAATATTTATCTGTTTGTTGTTCAAGCTCCTCATGAAATGCATAGAACATAGAGGGGTATGTTTGGTGTTTTATATTCAAGGTAAAACATGTTGAAAAACAGTTTGTGCAGATATCTGCAGCTTATAAGTTTGTTTTGTTTGCTCAAAAGACGCAAACAGTGTTTCACACATTCAGTTGTCTGAACACGCTTGAAAGGTGAGAGGTGACACATCACATATCAGGTGAACAGCAACTGTCTAACAGAAAATCTGCCTTCAAAGAAAGGTCTCTCCGGGAAGTTCTAGACAGACATTGTGTCCTTATACTTCTTTTCAAACTTATCAAGATGTCTGGAAACCCACAACCCAGCCCCACCCAAACACATCAAATTCTCCTCATGATTTCTAATCATTTCAGCTCTGGTTCCTGCCATAATAATTTTACTCAAAGCTCAAGGTAGGCTATTTTTGAAATGTGCAATGATCAGGGGGATTTATCATTGATGTGGTGAGATTTAAAAGAGAAAATGAAACAATGCATTTGATAAAAAAAAAAAAAAAACTCTTGGCAGAAAGAAGATGCACAAATAGATGCTGTAGCAAGTGGGAAAACTATAATCACCAGTACAGAAATATTTGGTTCTGACCATGTTAAAAGATTTAAAATCTATTCATCCCTTTTCAGCCATTCATCTGAGCAGTGGCAGCAGATCAAGAGAGGTCATCCAGGTGTCCCACTTTCCAGCTGCCCCTCCAGGATTCCAAGGTGTTCCCCGGCTATGTTAAATAAATAAGCATGTTCTCAGTCTACCCTGTGGTTACCTGCCAGTTGGACATGCCCAAAAACCTCCATCAACATGTGCCCAGGAGGCAACTTGATGTGATGCCTGAACCACTTCAACTGATTCCTTTCAATGTGAAGAAGCAGTGGCTCAAGCTCAAGCTTCCTTATGGCTGCTAATGCTCCTCACCCTATTTTCAATGCTGAGCTCAGCTATGTAATGTAAACTCGTGTCACTGCTTGTATCCACAGTTCTTCCCTCTCCCACAATGGTACTTTACAATGCCTGCCTTGCTCCTAACACTGTGTCAATCGATATTTTTGCTCCAACCTCCTGCCCCATCCTGTCCACACTCAATAACATAACCCCATGATACTGAAAATCCTTACTTAAGGGCAGCAATGCACCCTCAAACCAAAGGAAATAATCCATCCCATTTTGTGAGGCATGAAGTGGCAGTACCAATGTGCCCTGCAGCGCTACAGAAAGCAAAAAAATGATTCAAGGAACATGATGAGAAAAGAACCCAAGGTGTTGACCTAGACAGCCCCAGAGCCCTCATATCCATACTCTGATGAGTCGGAGCTGTTTTGGCATTACAAGAGGAACCTCCATGATGTAATGCAAGTGGTTTTAACATTGTTGTTCAGTGTAGCTGTCCAAAACTATACTTTCCAACCTTGACCACAAACTCAACCTTTTGTTGCTATGTGCAGATGTTGTAGAAAGAATAAAAAAATATGTTATTTATTCAGTTTCACTGACATCTCAGCTCTCTGTTGCAAGAACACCCAGAACACATTCACACTGTTGCACATTTACATTTACATCCTATGGTAATGAGAAATGTCAACCTACCACCTTTTACCTGTCTTGTTCCAGACTTATTATCCTGGCCTAACTATTAGTGCTTTTATTATAAGCTAAACAATGGGGCAAACTACTCAGCAATTTTGCCCTAATGATAGTATCATATTACAAGTTGGGAGATTGCCAAATCAATTACAATTAATCCTGAGGGGAACCTGAACTACATCGGATGACAATCCAAAAGCTGTTCACTCAATATTACAAATGTTGGCTTAAAATGAAAGTAAATAATCAAAACAACAAGAATAAATAAAAAACAAATGATTACCACAAATTGTATTTTCACACTGATGAGCTGTGCAGAGGTGAGAAGTCTCTTCTTAGAGCTTTCTCACCTCTGCACGGTGAGAAGAGATAACAACTCTTCTTGGCAGCCCCAGGTAAAGACAGTTAAGAAGATTTTGTCCATATGCTTATTTACAGTTTGGAGTAAGTATCACTACTCCTCACTCTGCCCACACAGGGTGGCGTTGTTTCTTGCGAACAGTTAACTCAGGGTTGACCCCTCTCAGTCTTTATCTCCAGCACACCACATCTTTCATCTTGCAGAATTTTATGGGAAATAAGCTTTTCCCATTAATTCCCATTCTTGCATTGTTAACTGCCTATTATTTAAAAAGTGTAGCTTCTTCTAAATCTTGGGCATTCATCATCGTGCTCTGTTCCTCTGTGCTACAACAGCTCCCCCTGGATTCCATTTCTTTATTTTTATTTTTTATTTATTGTATTATTATTATTTTTATTTATTGTAGGTGAGGACCAAGTTTCCTTTACTGATTAGATTAAGAAAAATTTAGGAGAAAGTAGCCATAGCTGGCAAAGTAATTTGATGTTCACTACTAATTAATAATTTCCCTGTTGTAAATGGGAATGGAGGCTACTCTGAAAACCTGCTCAACTAAAAAATCCTGTTTACCATATGTTACATGACCAATGGTGGAAAAGGGATGCGTGTAGTCCAGAGAGTCAATTTAAAAAGAGAGACTGTGCACTGACATAAATGCTCACTTGTTACTACCTTCACGCACTGTACATTGCTACTTACACACACACACACACGCACACACACACACACATTCACAAAGGCTATTAGGGCTCCCTACCTGCTTTCAAATTCAGGAATGATTGATTGAGCCTTCACCACAACACACACACTGTTTGTGTGTTTTATTAAGTGTGTGTGTGTTTGTGTACATTTGCTTTTTTATACATTACATTTTTTTTCTCTAATGGCCACTGCAGGGATGGGGTTGCACATTTTTTTGCTGGCCATCTCGGAATTTCAACAGGTGTTCCATGTTGCATGTGGTTTGAAAATGTGTATTTCATTGGTGCATGCATTTGATACAAACAATACAGTATGAAAACTACAGTATGTCACATATGAAATATATCCTACAGTACATCACTCTGTGAGTCCTGGGTGTGCACAGTTAGAAAAGCACACACACTTGAAAAAAGTGTCACAGCCTCTCAACACATGACTGCACATAGATACTGAGAGAGAACAAAGGTCACAGCAGAAAGATAAAGGGTGAATGAAGAGTAATGAGACAGAGAGAGAGTTTGAAGTTAGTTTTGAAACGCAACAATTTTACAGCCTCTCTAAATGTCAAAGTAACAGTAAAAGTAGAAAAGAGATGGAATGGCAGTAAATATACCATATATATATTTATGGAAAAGACCTATGACCTATGAACTGTATAACAAAGCAAAACCAAGTTATTCTCATTCACAAGAAGCCTTGAAAGCTTTGTCCATAAAGTGAACATAATTTGACATTGACAGCTTTTTGGCCTTAAGTATGATGTTGGATGTTTTAAGGTGTAACTCATGCCTATTGCTACCAGTTTTGAACATAGTCCATAATCTTTAAAATTCCACATACTAACGTCTATTAAACAAAGTCAAATCAAAATGATGGGAAGAATCACATTGAAATTGAGACACTGAAATACAGACTGCCCCTGTGTCTGTCTGCATTTCAACATCCCTGGCTCAAAGACCTCACAGTCCCACATGTTACTTTTTTTTTTTCTTTTTTTTTTTTATAATTTTTTTGGCCATTTTTGCCTGACAGTGTAGAAAGACAGGAAACAGGGAGCAGAGTGGGGGAAGGACACGCAGGAAAGGTCGACTCAGTCGGGATTTAAACCGGTCGACGTGGTGCGCCTTATCCACTCAGCCATCCAGGAGCCCCCCACACATTACTTTATCTGAAGAACTCAATCACTGTTTCTGTTGAGCAGAGCAGACAATTCTAGCAGTAAGAAATGAAACCAACTTCGCACTAACTGCAACATGGAAAATATTGCTCATGCTGGATTAACACTGGCCAAGCAATCGTCAGACCTTGAATGTTTCAAATGGTAGATTAGTTCTGAAAGAGTTTTTCATGAACAGCTACAGAGTCAAAAAAATAAACAGTGAAAAATTATACTGTATGCTTCCTACTCTCCGATTTAGATGATTCTGAATAAAATAACCGGCTAATATAGGTGAGAAAAGTCTTAATCCTAGGGAGGATTAGTAATTCTCCATCTGTCATTTGTACAAGAGACTCTACCACCTCTTACCTTAATTGAATGAGCACATCCTCAGTGTTATCTTCATGTGTGTTTGTAATAGAATAAATAGGATGCACATATTGTCTTCCTCCTCCTTTCCTTCTAAACATATAACTACCTGAATAAATACCAAGGGCCTCTCAGAGTCTTGTTTAGGGCACTGAATCAATTTTCTGATTATATGGTTCAAGGTACGAGCTGGAGCCACTAAGCTTATTAACCTGACTGGATGGAGTTTGGGCACCTCTGTTAGTGTTGGTGTGTGTGTGTGTGGCATTTGGTTTATACACCTGGGTGACTGCCAGTGGACTGAGAGTACAGCAACCAGTGTCTGGATGGGTCTGGGTAATGGAGATTCAGGGAAATCTGGTGGATAGATTGTAAGGAGGAAACCTGGAGGTGTGTGACAGTAATAGAGCTGGTGGTGTCACTTTACTTCCAGTCCTTGCATCATACATCATGTTCCCAATAAATCTGAGGTTCTGCCTATTTCCTGAATCAAAGTGTGATGATGAACGGTCACTAACAAGATTACATTAGGAAAAAGTAAGGATTGGTACATGTGCAGTATGTCATGATATGGTTTAAGAGGAATACTGAATATTTCTTAGATTTCTCATGCTACTTAAACATGCCTGGAAATTTAATAGCAGGCGTCCTGTCATTATCCTGATCCACCTGAACACATTCCTTTCAATGTGATCACTTGGAGCACCAACTTGGAGGTGCTGATTGTTGAAGTTGCAAATCTGACAAAAGTCCCCAAAATCTGAGATATGTATTTTGTGGACACAGAGAAGACTTACAACGGTGTCCCTTGGAACTTGTAGGTGGTACTGCAGGGATATGAGGTTACTTGGCCTTTGATATCAGACATCTTGCTCTTGTAACAATCAACGTGAGAGTTATCTATGTATATTTGGTACAAAGTGATTTGTGTGGTTGTTGGCATCTTCACCATCTAATATTTATTTTTAAAGGCATGTGATTGTTCATCTACACAGAAACCAACAACATCACTGTTCTTGTTTGCAGTCCTTAGGAATACAACATGTCAATAGACATTGGTATATTAGATTTACTTCAGCAACAGCTACTGACCCATCCCAATCTCTCTAAAACTCTCCATTAACTGTAATATACTGTGTATAGAAAATGAAAGGAACCTTGGTAAAGATCATTAAAAAAGGGCACTCCCTCTGAAGTGCTGTTTTTTTCTCTAGAGGTTCTTGTTTTCCTTCAATGTGGCCTTATTTTGCTGGGTCAAAGACTCATTTTCTTGAGTCATTAAATTAGAGTTGTGTTGAGGGAAGACTTTTCATTCATTGAGAATGTTGTTTTTTCACTTCTTGTACATCTTGTTGAAAAACCACTTGCTGATCACAAAATAGTTTTCTTTTTTACCTCTTTGAAATCTCTGTGTAATGACTTATTTTTTACACTATTGCACTTGTTTTAAGATATTATGTTGTTTAACTTTTCTAATGTTGCCAATAGAAACAGATTTATAGATCTTTGTCAGTTGTTATTAAATATTATGCTTTAAATGCCAGATACACCTTCATAAATTATTACTTGAAAGTACCCAATAATGATTATTTGGTTTGTTCTTATTTCTGTTCTGTTCCACGGTGTATCAATGATGATATTTATTGCTGCAAAAACTCAATTTCCTCACTGAGATCTGCTTATTTGTCAAATGTAATCTAATACTGTCATTAATTTGAATCTTGTCCTTGACTCTTTGTTATGCACTACCTCCTCTCAAGCATATTTTCACTCATGCATGCATTAGAACAGCAGAATGCCTTAAAAACTAATGTAAACTGTCTCCCAGCTCCAACCTTTCATTTCATTCTCCTCTCCTCTGTTTTCAGGCAGGAGAAACCTGAAACTGTTTTATTACAGCAAGGTTACTGCTCTGTTTTGCATATGATAAGAAAAAAATACACAAACATGCAATCACAGAAGCATCTGGTGCAGTGACGCACTGTTAATCCCCATGGCAATAAGATTAATTTTGTGTATTTTGATGAAGGTGAAGTTGAAAATGATACATCGGTATCATTTTTGCTTCCTTTAAGGAGAAGTGAGGTGTTAAAAATATGCTTTGAAAAGCAATGTTTTCTTTCATTTTCCATCTTTACCATCCTCCTTTTCTCTTCTCCTCCATTCTCACATCAGGGCAGTGTCACATTGGTTCACAATACTTATTTCATTGCATTTCATATCATTTGAAGTAAAATAACTGCAAATCAAAGTTGTAGACTAAGTAAATTATGTGATACTTCATTTGTTCTACTGAGGTCTTCACTCTCCTCTCTTTAGCGTTTTCAGTGTCTGGGGTATTATAATATAATTTAATTATAATTTAGAATGTCTAGAGCAGCTGTATGATACTCATACTTCATTAGTATTCCACATATTAATCACAATCGCATCACCAGACTGCTGGACTCTGCTTTATAAGGAAAAGAGTATTAATATCATGTTGTTTCTTTTGGAGAGTGAAAGGGATTGTGGCACACTAAGGATATGATTGACACTTTAATTGCCTTCAGCCACTGCATGTGAAAGTTTATAATACATTTCAACCAGGGATATATGTGGATCCTGATGTTCGAATATTTTAATTTAAAAAAAGGAGAGATAAGTAATGACTTCCGGATTTTAAGAACATATCTTATCGACTGTGGTAAGCATAAATGACTATTTATAATAAACACACCATTGCTAATTTGATTATGTTCACAAGATTGATTTAGCTTTAAATATCTTAATCTGCTCTTTCATTTCCCTCACTATGATAACCAAGCATATTCTGGTACAGTGTTCCCTCCTCTGACAGATTTTTGTTGATCAGATGCCAACCTATTGTTACACAGAGCTTCATAACTGAAGCAGCCAAGTCAAGGGGATAAGCTTCCCAAGCCTCTCCCTTATGACAAGCGCACCCACACACCCACACACACACACAAACACACACACACACACAGCACAAACATGTGTTGCTGACCTGCTGTCTTGTTGTCTGCTGAGGAACATTTACACAAAGAGCATATGAGTATGATAAAAGTGTGTGTCGGTGTAAACACTTCTAAGATTGTGCTTGAATACGTGCAGTATATTCTGTTTATCTGACATTGCACTGTGGTCTGGTACTGTCTTCTATTCTGGGATCACAGGCTCTCCATTCACAACTTCAGAATAATGAATGGTGGTGCAATCCCAGACAGATAACAGTGAAGGAATGTCTTTGCTTCACTGATATTGAACTATCAGCAGTTTGGAATGTATTCAAATTATCTGCCACTGGGATTCTCCTCTGCTGTGCTGATCTGTGTTTTTACCATTGCTATCCTCAGCTAATGAGGCTGCAGCTTGTGATGTCATACACACCATGGTCACCAGGATTCAAACCCAGCACCTGCAGGGCTTTGTGGTGATTTTAATCATGTCAATTCTGATTCTATTGCTGCCACATTAAAACCTTGTCTGTTTAAAACCAATAGCGTTTGGTTCTATTTTAATGTGTCTTTCAAAGTATTGTATTTACTGATACGTACACATTCATAAGTTTGCGTGGAAATTAGGTTGTTCTATCTATTATTAAAAGCACAGCCTGTTATCTGGATTTTAACTCCAGTAAAAGAAAATATATATATATAATTATAAAAAATACTATATAACACTGATTTTCTTAAGACATAAATTTTACTTGTTCTGATTTAGAAATATTATATCATTTTGATAAAATCAAAGAAAACAGCGAAAATGAATTTCTCATTTTTGTGTTAGTGGTTACAGCAGAGTTGAGACATCTTCCCTTTTCCCCCTCAACAGAAACCTAGGAAGATAAAGATGATGACTACTTTCCTGATCCTGATCCCCACCGCACCCCCCTCCATTCCTTGAGTTATATATGAAAAGATTTAGTGCAGATCAAACATGGCGTACAATAAACCGAGCTGATCTGCTGGGAGCAGAATGAGTTCTGCATTCATTACTATATTTTCTACATAGTGAAGCTTAAGCTTCTGATCACTTCCATCCAACTCATGACACTGATTTGTGGCACCACTGCTTCCAAGTCTAGGTAAGGTACAGGCAGAGGTCACCGCTGTTCCATATTGTAGCTGTTGTAGTTTCACAGATAGCAGTATGAGATACTGCTATTATCATATTATTTCATACCCCATGGTTTATGTATGTAACAGGTAGTGGTAGTTGCAACACTAGTTTTGATGGCAATGATTTTTTTTTCACAAATTATGCAAGGTAGCAGGAGGAATGCAGCAGCATTGAACACACAGGACAGCCTGTCTTTCCAAGAAAAAGCAACATAGGAGCACACACTAAGAATCATGAACAGACAACAATGCAATATGGGAACAAGCTGCAGTCTCAAAAAGGGCAGGCAGGGTCCAAGCACAAGAAAAAACAGCACAGACAAAGAGAACAACACTGTGTAATGTATGGTTACATTGTGTGAAAAGAAAATGAATTAGTTTCTGTCTAAATTTGGAAGCAGTTAGGGGCTGCCAGGAGGGGTTTTGAAGAGATATAGTCAGTGCCTTATATCCTATAGCACCAGTATGTCCCAGATTTGATTCAATATTTGGTGAAAAATTGTATCTGTCACTACAAAATGGTGTAAAATTGAAATGTTCTGCTTGGTGATTATGTTAAGAAAGACTTGGCTACCTCCTAACAAGCATAAAATGATTGTTCAGCTTTTGTCTTCCAGCATTGATGGATCAACACTTGCACATGAAAATCAACATAAAAAAATGATAAAGTGAAAGTTATCACAGACTAAATATTCACAATTGCCTAGGCATGTTCATGAGGTGTAAAAGCAATGTAATTCACATTCAGATATTAGTGTAATTATTTGTACTAAGACTGTGATGAAAATAAACTAAAATATGTTCAGCTTGTCTCTGTGGCAGTGTCTCCTTCTTGCTTCTAACCTAAAAGGCATTTCAGTATTGAACACTACATCAGTACAGTATCTCTGCTCATTCTGTAGAAGCAATCACAGAAGGCCACACACACACACACACACACACACACACACACACAGACAGACAGACAGACAGACACACACACACACACACACACACACAGTTCCATGGACTTTTAAGGCTGTTGACACAATGGTTAATGGAAAAAAAAGGTCAATGTATTTTGGCTGAGTTTTCATTACACCACAATCTGGCATTTTTTATTCCTCAAATCCTCTTGATAAAAGAGTAAATCATTGACCATTATTGTGATATCTCAGAGTTGTACAATCCATAAACCCACTATGTTTAAATATAAACAGAAAAACAGAAAATATGAATTAGACACGTTTCAACTGGTTTGGAACAAATGAGAGTGGCTGTGCTGTGTCAGCAGATGAAGCCCTTATAGACCATGTTTCACATGGTTGCAATAGAAATAAAGCAACAACTATTGGTTGAAACCAGAGAAACATTTCTAAAAATCATACAGAACAAATAGGATCTTTTTTTTTTTTTTTTTGTCTTTGCAAGCCAATTGGAGGGAGGACAATAGTTCCTATTGGATCCTATTACTTCTGCTTTTTCTTTGACTTCATCTTCCTTTCCTTCCTTCCCTTCTTCTTCACCAAAGCAGAAACATATGATCAGTCGTTTACATTAAACACTTATTACATCTTAGAAAAGAACTTAGAATCCACCTTAAGCAAGCACAATTGGATGGAAAACGTTAAAACGTTTACAGTTCCATCAATCCTTTTTTAATACCTTAAAGTACAAATCAAGATACACTACGTGCACAATTATTAGGCAAGTTGTATTTTTGAGGCTTCATTTATTATTGAACAACAACAGTGCTCTCAATCGATCCAAAATATCAACAAATATCAAAGCTGAATATTTAAGAAAGTAAAAGTGAGGTTTTGGCTATCTTAGGAGAATATCTGTGGGTGCACAACTATTAGGCAACTATTAGTGTGCAGAATTATTATGCAACGCAATAAAAAACAAAAAATATTCCCACCTCACTTGTTTATTTTTATCTGTTAAAGTGATATAACAACTCAAAATTTAAAATAAACATTTCTGACATAAAAAAATAAATAAATAAATAAAAATCAGTGATCAATATAGCCACCCTTCTTTTCGATAACACTCAAAAGCCTTCCATCCATGGAGTCTGTCAGTTTCTTGATCAGTTGACAATCAACTTTTTGTGCAGCAGCAACCACAGCCTCCCAGACACTGTTCAGAGAGGTGTACTGTTTTCCTTCACTGTAAATCTTTCGTTTAATGAGGGCCCACAAGTTCTCAATAGGGTTTGTCAGGTGAGCAAGGGGGCCATGTCATTATTCTTTCTTCCTTTAGACTTTTACTGGCTAGCCATGCAGTGGAGTATTTGGATGAATGGGATGGAGCATTGTCCTGCATAAAAGTCATGGTCTTCTTGAAAGACGCAGACTTTCTCCTGCACCACTGCTTGAAGAAGGTTTCTTCTAGAAACTGGCAGTAGGTTTGGGAGTTGAGTTTCAACCTGAAAAGGTCCAACTAGCTCGTCTTTGATAATACCAGCCCATACTAGTACCCCACCTCCACCTTGCTGGCGTCTGAGTTGGAGTGGAGCTCTGTGCCCATTACCGATCCAGCCATGGGCTCATCCATCTGGTCCATCAAGAGTCACTCTCATCTCATCAGTCCATAAAACCTTTGAAAAATCTGTCTTCAGATATTTCTTGGCCCAGTCTTGACGTTTCAACTTGTGTGGGTTGTTCAGTGGTGGTCGGGTTTCAGCCTTCCTTACCTTGGCCATGTCTCTGAGTATTGAACACCTTGTACTTCTGGACACTCCAGGTAGGTTGCAGTTCTGGAATATGGCAGCACTGGAAGATAATAGGTTCCTGTTTGCTTCATGTTCAATTCTTCTCAGGTCTTTGGCAGTTACTTTGCGTCTTTTTCTCTCAACACGTTTCTTGCGACCCTGTTGGCTATTTGTAACGAAACGTGATCATGCCTAGACTTATAAGCATCTGTTAGATCTCTTTTCTGACCTATTTTGCCAGAGGAAAAAAAGAAGTTGCCTAATAATTATGCACACCTGATATAGGGTGTTGATCTCATTAGACCACACCCTCTCTCATTACACAAATGCACTTTACCTGGTATGCTTAATAGCCAATAGGCTTTAAAGCTTATACAGCTTGGAGTTGGGCAATATACATAAAACGGATGATGTGGTCAAAATACTCATTTGCCTAATAATCATGCACACAGTGTATAATGATCTGCCACTACACTGAAAGTACTTGCACATTGTAGTTCCCCCCTTGACTTTCAAAGTCAGCTGTGACCTGACCCTGACCCTGTGCAGACTGGCACCAGTACATTGGCAGCAGATTCTTTTGGTCTGGTGGGTTGCAGTGTTTTGCTTCCATGGATCTGTTTTGCACTGGTACATCCCACAAATCTGCAGTCCAACTGGGATCTTGGTAGTTTGGAGGCTCTGCTTACACTTAAGGTTCTATGGAAATACTTTCTTAGCAGTGGTGGGGTTGAGATCATTGGTGGATGCCACTGCCATTGGTGAGTGGCGTTGGCATGGTGAAATGTGCTTGGTCTGCAATAATTCTTAGGTGGGTGTTGCATGTAACTTCCAGGTGATGATCTGAGAGTTTTCAGCAGAACATTGTACCGTTAAGAGATCAATTAGTAATGTTTCACCTGCTTTTAAAACTGACAGGTGTTTTTAATTCAAAAATTCACAAAGCCCCCACTGCTGCACTGACCTAGGGGATAAGTGAAAGCAAATCAGATGAGCACATCAACAATTTGAACTGATCTGTGCAGAGAAGTGTCTTTAAGAAAGTCACCCAGAAACTATAAAAGTGAAATGGAACAAATTACTCCCTTGTGTTTGGCGTATTGCATTGCATATGAGTGCTGTTATTTATTTTCTCTCTTTCTGTTTTCATTCCAGCAGTTATTTTTTTCTTCTGGTTACCAAAAACACATAAAATATGAATCCAGAGTAAATAAAAATGTACAAAGTGTTATCCATCATCTGAAAGTTTTGCAACTTCTCTAATTGTGACAAAAGTAAGTACAGACATGGACTGTGGTCAGACGGAACCCAGACTATAAATTTTCCACAAGGATGGCACATCTAACATAGACTACTGACAGTTTCCTCTCTTAAGTTCATTCTGGATTTATCCTAAAATTTTGTTCTTTGGTGGCTTAGACGTGTTTTTCTGGAAATGTTCAAAACTAAAAAAGCCAGGTTGAGAGAGAGAGAGAACAGTGTGGAGAGCCACATGTAGACCAGGTGCTTGGTCAGGCCTTACTCTTTAATTCTCAGTGTAGTGAGAAACTTAAAACGTGATTTTTTAAAAAAAAATTTGCTTGTATTTCTTTGACTGTGGAGTCATTGTATTTTTTTTTTACTTTTTACTTATTTTTTATACTCAGTTGTGGAAGAAAAAAATAAAAACTTATTCCTCCTGCCACAATCTCTGCATCCTCTGCTTACAAAAGACCACCTGTCACAGATACCCTTTGACAATCTGTTTTTGAAGAACACGGTTGAAGAATGAATGTCTTTTGCAACAGAAGGAAAAACAGAAATGTGTGAGTAAAAATGCTGCAGAATTTGCAATTGATGATCAGAATGGATATAGAAAAATGAGCCTTCTAAAGATCAAAACTTTTTCCATTAAGAGCTCTCATTAGGACAAAGGTAGACTTTTTTTGGAAGTCATTTTTTTGGCAAAATTGATTGAAAGTTTTGCCTACAATATCTCCTCATGATGCTGGCCATATAGTAAAACCACCTACACCCTCAGTTGATCAAATCATATCATTTTATCAATTTAAGATGATTGCCTATGTCAACAGTGTGACTTAAGCTGATCATTGCTGTCACCAGAGCGATCACAGTGCCGGAGGTCATTATTTCTCTATGGAGAGACAGTGAAATTGGCGAACAGAGCGGATTCGACGGCAGCGAAGCGTCTTGAGCAACCAGAGCGAAAAAGAGAAGTTAAAATCCATTTAACTTTATGGTAATGATCTATAACACAGTTAAGTGAAAACCGTCAGACCATCAGAATGTTTAAGATTTATCAACATCCCTGTCATGTGGGTTCGAGGGAACAAGCAACATAATTTAAGTTCCTAGTTCCCAGGTGGTCTTGAGATGGTGACCAAAAAGCTCATTGCCGCTGTGGCAGACTTACCTGTTATCTACGACCCAAGTCTGTTTTCCTATAGAGATCACACCATGTTAAGATGATGACACAGAAGTGATAAGTGATATAAATATTTATAAAGCGCATTTTCACTTGTTTTAAGTGGGAATGCATTTCATTTGTTCATTATACTACCGCTCTAACCAATAAATGTTATGTAGTTGTAAGCGGGAGTGCATTTTATTTGCTCATTACTATATTTTTCAGAATTCAGTGTTTTTAGGCGTTTTAGTCTCTTTTTATTGACCAAACATGTAACTTTCTGTAGGAGTCAGGTGCTTTTATTACGTTATTACAGGTGCAATTTATTACATTACCCTATTAGTAATACTTATTTTTTATATTACTTATATTATTATTACTTTTTACTATTATTGTCATCATTATCTTTCTATTATTTGTATCATTCTATTCACAGTGCGTCTTGTGTGTGTGTGTGTGTGTGTGTGTGCAGTAAATACCGTCATTTGCATAGACGTCATTTGTTTACAAAGTGCCGTGTGAAGAGTGGGGTCCCGTTTTTTGTTTGTGTCTTGTGGAATTTGTTAACTTGCTTTTTTTAATCGTTTGTAGCTTTAGCTGTGTTTGTGGTTGTAGAAATGGTCAATATGAGGTTTTAGCTGAGATTCTGACATTTCTGAGGAAACTGGCAGGGAAACTGTGTGCACGTGCTCGTGTGTGTGTTGACTGATGGTGCCAGACGAGTGCGGCTCCTTTAATTGACGAGCTAAATTGCATCACATGGTGAGCAAATTCAAAATTTATTAACAGTGAAGCTTCTTCAGCATATTCGGCGACTTGTTTGCTTTGGGCGCTTTCGGTGTGAACACACAGTAAGTCCAAATAAAATTGTGACATGGACAATTTTAATAGTCTAGCTTTCCAAGATGACAGCTACCTTCAGTAAACTAATTTATGTGATTCTGGACTAGTCCCAATTTGGTAAGTGATGAGATTTTTACAATAACATAAGTTTAATTCTTATTAGTAAAGGCTTGGCTATAAATATTGCACAGTTGTTTAGTCTTATTATTGAGTTAATCATTCTTTTTGCCACATTCATAGGTATCAGATAAGAATCCAGTAAAAAAGAGCTGGAGGGAGATTATGTTTATGCCAGTAGTCATCCTTTGTGAAATTATCAATAAATATCATATGTTAGTATGAGTCTAAGTTTCCTGAAAAACTTGAAAAAATTAGACATTAATAGGAAAGTGTTGATAACACGGTCAGTGGTAAATTAACTATATTTACATAGCCCAATTAAATACTTCATGACCAAATTGCTTTAATTTATATAGTCACATTCACCCATTCTCACACAAATTGATACTGTGTATAAGTTTCATTTGTAGGTGAAATCCAGAATTGTCAGCCAAGGTTAAACTGACATGACATATGTTCGTACTTAACTGGCTGTAGTAGAATTGTAATCCATGCCTCCATTTTCTTTATAATTGGATTTAATTATTAAAATTACCATTTAAATACACAATATGAACATTTCCCTCTAAAAGAGTAAAATATAAATGGCATGAAATATTCCCAGAGTGACTGTCTCTCTGGACTGTTTTGCATACCTACTTGATCACCTGCTCTGCCTTCTCCTCTAGTTTGTTTTTAAGTCTCTGTGTTCTGTTCATTCCTGGTCAGTTTGTCTGTTCTGTTCCCCAGAGTTTCCTCTTCTTCTGTTCATATTCCTGAATTTTGCCTGTAGTGCAGTACAGAACTCTTGTGGGAAATACTTTCTTGTAATGTAGAGTGTAATTAAAATGATGCAATATATAATGATATGAAATTATTTTTACATTTTTAATAATCAACCAAGTGTGATCAGTGAGATAAGAACGAAACAGAAACTCAGGATGACAGCCAAAGGAGACAAGTTCAGAAAACAATGGTGACATGATGAAACTACCTAGACAGTAAAACAATGGTGCCACAAATCAAATGTCGAGAGTTAGAGGGGCATGGTAAAGTTCAAGCTCCACAGTAGAAAGAGAGAGTTAGAACATAAAAATGGATGTACACCTGAAACAATTCAGTCTGGCCCTCAGAGACCAGCTCAGTTTATTGAAAACTGTGTTTTATCTGCAATAAATTCTTTAATATTGAACTCAAAGGAGCATTTTGGAATTTATATGCAACTACAAATTGTGTGGTGGAGAACCTGAACACTGGTACCACACTGGTACCACTGATTTACCACACTCTCTTCTGTTAAAAGTCAGTCTTGCCTGAACAAGTTCCTGGCAGTTCCTTTAAAAGAATTAAAATTTCAGCATTTTAGCAATTTGTGGGTGTAACTACTTAATAAAGCCTCATTTGCATGTTTGAAGTACATCGTTTACATCACATCTGAGCTTACAGTTTGCACATTTAGTTGCTGTAATACAACCTCACAAATGCACAAACTCAACAGCCCTTGTTCTACCTTGAACTAAAACCCACATGGTAGCTGGGAGGGTCAACGACTCAAGTGACCTCAAACAACCACTATGTCTTGTTAGTTTCACCTGAGGCTAAACACCTGGAACTACCCATCAGTCTTTCACAATTGTAGAAGCCATTCGAATCAGAGGTGAAATGTCTTGCCTTGCCTTCTCATAGCACTTACAGAATCTGTTTGAGTACTTTATTTTATGGTGTACTGGCAGGGCTTTTTTAGTCTCATTGAAAATGAGTACATTGACATAGTAGTCATGACAGTGAAACCTCTTCATCCTAATTGAATAATGTGCTTAAGGCTTTTGAGTGATCCACTGAGTTAAACCATGCTGTCAATCATTGCTGTCATATGAGAACATGGCTGACGCACATACATCCATTTATGACTAAACTATCCATTTATGAGACAGCACAACTGTATTAAACAATAGGACTACAATACACAAGATGGGCTGATGATGATGATGATGATGAATACTTCATTCATCCCAAAGGGAAATTACGGCATCAGGAGGGCAATAATTACAAAGTAAGCTGCTGATGTGTTGACTGGATACCAAATGGACTGCATTGCTTAATTATTATTGGATGTAAATGTATTTTCGTTTAAGACCAGATTTTGGTCATGAAGAGTAAATCAGTGCATTCAGGGAAGGCTGCAATCAGTATCACTGAACGAATCAGCTACATTCCAAGTTCAGGGAAACACAAAGTGGGATAAGCTGAGACTGGCCCTTTGCCTGCAGCTAAACTTTCAAATTAAAATATTTACATATAACAACCTCAAAGATGCATGTAAATAATATCAAAGCCAAAACACTTGGACACCATGTACTTATTATAGTGTTTCTCAGCTGCGTTGATGCATTTCTTAGAGCAGAGCAATTGAAATTCGCAAAACTGCTTCAATTCCCACATCCTCTGGTTACTTGCATATCATAATGGCAATTTGTTGTTCATTTTGTCATTTTGCAAATGATTTTGAACACTTAGGCAAATGCTTATATGCAATAGATTTAATTTCTGCAATACAAATGTATCATACAGCATCAGCAGTTGCCTACTGACCTACAGTTTTACAGTTGTACTAGCCCTCAGTTGGATAGTCTTCCACTCCAGACTAACTCATATATTTTATAACTAGTTATCTTAAACTGTCAAGTATATTTTATATATTTCTAAAAGACTTGTATGTTGATTGTATTCAGACAGTTTCTTCAACATCTTAAATAGCTCTCAGGTGAAACTTGAGTAGCGAAAATTGTGAGGTCCTAGATCAGCCAATTAACCAATCACTAAGCAGTACAGGTACAATGGTAAAGGTACAATGCAGTGTGGAAGAACAGCAAGGAAACACAACCTAAAAATGGAAGGACATCAAGAAAATGATCAGGGCCAACAGCCCAGACTGAGAAGAGTACCAGTGAAAGGACACAAAACAGGAGAGGTAGAAGAGGTCCAACACGTAGGCCAGTTCCTAATGAAATAAAGGCCATAATTGTGGGCCGTATTATAAATCATGGCCTTTCAATGGCTGAAATCGGTCAAATGGAGCCGCCAAATTTAGGGAGAACTGTATTCTTAAACATTCAGACATTTTGTAGAGAGAACAGGTGTGTAAATCAACAATTTTACTGTACTGTGTAGTATTTCATAAACAGCATTTACAATACACTAGACATGTTACTCTTGTGCATTCAGTCTTGTATTTTTACTGTGACACATAGGACTTCAAAACTTCCTCAAAGGGGGGGCCAATTTTCACTCTTCAACAGAAGAGGAAGAGGAAGTGCTATGGTCATGGCAAATAATGCCATTATACTCAAGTGCTATTGTTCTATTGGTTATTTGTGATAATGTGAGTTTCTGTCACTCCAACCCAATGAGACAATAGTTTGCCAATCACCACAGGATGCTGACGGAATTCCTACTGCCATATTCTCTATTCCTCAACTCAACTGAGGAATTCATCTCAGCTTGGAGGAGGAAGGTATGACTGTCAGACTGACAGACTCCAATAAGATCCAGAAACACATGATTCTTTAAGTTGTACAGTGATCCAACATGTTGGAAACACTAGCTATTTTAGCAATCTTTTATTTGTTCAAAATAAATTAATTTATCCAAATGTAAAGTTTAAACAGTGAAACCATATTGATAAAAAGGGTGCTCAAAAAGAACCACAAAAAAACAAAACAAAACCTTGTACCTTGTAAGTATCAGTACTAGTACTGGTATCTAAGTTGAGTATTTCGGAGCAATTCCCAAACAGTGTATTAATCGGGGCAGTTATAATTTAGTACCATAATGTGAACCAAATATTCAACAACTTGTCTGGGAAGCAGTCGGTTTAGTTCCTGAAATGGTCATCACAATGCAATTTAAACGTTGTGTTGCTTAAGAGGCCTGTAGCAGCAAGAAATTACATACTGTGTATTGTAAATTGTTGTATGAACTGACACTGATAAATGGCAAATTTTATCTTTTAGTAAAGCAAGGAACTGTCTTAATTGACATTGAGTCGGAAAAAAAACAATGTGAAATTGATAGAATTACAAGTCTAGACAGTCTAGAGATGAAAATCAATGTAACTGGCTGTAAATTTGTTAAATAGTTCACTGTGTGCATTTATGTTGTGTGTGTGTGTGTGTGTGTGTGTGTGTGTGTGTGTGTGTGTGTGAATTGAAAGTATGTGAGAGAAGTGTATGAAAAAACATGTAAATATACCTTTATAGTAGCATAAGGTTGAGAAACATCAAGTATATGAAGTATATTTAAGAGGTGAAAATTTGTGGTGTATCTGCTGGAACTTTTAGTTCAGCCTCGCTTACCACCCAATTTGTCTTTGGGTGAGTCTCTCTCTCTCTCTCAGACACACACACACACACAAAGAGCAAAAGATAGGTATAGGAAGAGTGTTATCCATCTCTTCAGGATTCCTTCCATTTATTCATGGATAAGGTGCAAGCAGTGTGTTATAGTGGTGAGTCACTGCAACACAGCAGCTGGAGTGGTTAAGAGTACTTGCTACATTGGCCTTCTGGCAAAATTACTCACTGTGTGAACAAAAAAACACAGACACCAGTGTTTAGTAGTAATGGACATTCAGAAAGTCAAAATGCTAACAAATATTTATGCCAAAATATTTGGAGCTATGAAATCAAATTGTATTTCATATATTCTATGTTCTCTCTCTCTCTCATATATCAGTCTCAAAACAGTTAAATAATGCAGTAAAGTTGCAAAATTGATTAAAAAAGTGAAAGAAATGGAAGGAGTGGAAATAATTAATTAACACATGATTTAACATTTTTTAAACAAGCTTAATTTGCTTCAGTATATTTTCTTGAAGTGAAATGAAACTGGGGTTTCCCAGTTGGATCAAACTATTCCCTGCATTTAGAGACCTACTGAATAGCACCACAGGAGTAATGGTTTTTATTTGATCATGGGTGCTGATTGTTTGAGGACAATGGGCCCAACTACACCATTACAGCTAAGAAATGGCTTGAGAAGGTGACAGAAAGGCTAAGGTATTGACAATAACCTTCAAACCCTAGAGGCCACCAGTCTGATTGAGCATCTGTGGAATGTGCAGAACGAGCCAGGTCTATGCAGATCCTACAATGCAATCGACCAGACCCAAAGGATCTACTGCCAATGTCCTGGCACCACACACAACAGGCTACTACCATGAGGTCCAATGTCCATTCCCGAAATGGGTCAGAGACATGAATTCTGATGTTCGGTGTTTACTACTATTGATATATTGGCACCCCTGTCATAGCCTAGAAGACATCCATTCATATCATCTACTCATCCTCGTCATTGCCTTTTTACCACCCTCCCTCTCAACTGCTGTGATGACGGATGAGGATTGGTGCATGATGGAGGACGGTGTGACAAAGTGTATTTCTTATACAACATCATTAAGCAAAACTATAAACAGTTCATTCAATAAATACTTAAATCTCAAATGTTTAAAAACGCTAAAAAATACAACATGAAATGGTCATCAGTTGTTAAGTTTAGTTTAGTTTATTTTCAATAGTTTTGAGAAATTTTAACATTCCCCACCTACAAATGACACAGATTCTGACATTATATAACTGAATTTTAAACTATAAATTGTGGCCAGGAATGGCAAGCAAGAGGTGAATGCCATGCAAAACATGTGCTGTAGCCATAACCTGGCAGTTCATGGCCTCAAAACCATCTGCTGCCAGTCATAAATACTGGCAGCTGGCAAGTCATGCTGTCTCCATACTGACACTGCTGTGTTTCCATTCTGTTATGTTTTAATATTTTTAATGCTTTTAAACAGGAACAGTTGCCAATCTTTTGAGTGCATCAGTCAGAGTGCAAGCACTGTGTCAGTTATGCAGCAAAAAATGTGGTGGGCTCATAACTCAAAGGTCAATAGATGCAACTATTCTCTGCTGCTGCTAAATATAGTCAACCTGTAGTTTTACATTCATCTCTCTCTCTCTCTCTCTCTCTCTCTCTATATATATATATATGTGTGTGTGTGTGTGTGTGTGTGTGTGTGTGTGTGTGTATTGTCACATGTCTTTGAATATACTGCAGCCACTACAGAAGACATCTGAGGAGTGTTTTGATTACAAGTGCATCCTTTTATCATAAAGGATTGTAAAGGATTTGAGTTGAGAATATCACCTGGTTGTATTGCCCAGTGTCCAAGGTGCTGGATCTATGCTACAGTCTCTCTGGAGGTGAAAACTCAGCTGCCACCATTATCATGTTCAAATTCTGATGAAACAACAAGCTCTCAGATCCTTATCCATATCCTCAGCTTACCCATCTGTCACTCACTTATTTTGATATTTTTTACAATTTTTAATGGTCATACATTTGCTAGCCATGACTATAAGCAATAATAAAGCAGTGAATGTAAGTATGTCAAACTATAGTGAGTCATTACTTATCCATAGTTGATAGCTGGCAGCTCTGTTTACAGTTTACATGAAATGGAACACTTCCTCTGATCTTTTTTGATCTTTGTTTGGACAAACCATGAAGACTAACTAATGAAGGTATGTGGAGAGTCTCTCAGGAGATGGAGTTTAAATCTCACCGCTCCTATCCTTGCTGATATCTTAATGTTTTGTCTCACCTTTATGTTAGGGCACATCAAATTAGTAAAGACAGCCACATAAGAAATGTATGTTACATGTGGCCACACTTGAAAGGAAAGTAAAAGTGAGTGATTATCTAAGGGTGAGACACAACTGTATTTAAAAAAGTGTGTGTTTTGTTCTGAGAACTAGTGAGAAAACACAAAATTTTGTTATTTCCCCACAGCTGGCTTCTTACAGCACGGGAAAAGAACTGTCAAGCTGTTCATCCAACAAGCAGTTCTGATAGCGTGTACTGGCAACTTTAGGATTCAGGAAGGAATTGATTGAACTCAGCAGGTGGGCAGTCATTTGGACATCCAACTAGTTCAGCTGTGGTTAATTAATGCATAATTTCTTGAGTTTGGGCCAATACCATATTTTGTAATATCACAGTGACCTTTTACCATCAATATCTGATCAATTCATATTAGAAGTTCTGAATTTTAAGATATTACATTGAGGAATTACTGAAATATCCCTTTCACAGTCACAGTGTCACAGTGACCTAGACCTCTGGTCTTTGGCAACAAAAATCTAATCAGTAAATTATTGATTGAACACTGAAAGGGTTGCCCTACAGCAATATGTATAAATGTATGGGCAGATGGAAGACCTGAAAACATAATGCTTCTGGCCACAGCTGTTACCAGTGCAAAGGCAATGGCAGCCTCTCAAAAGTAAAGATAGTTACATGTCCTTATTTGTCAATAATGGTAGCATCTGTAAGTGACAACAAGTTTAATCTGCATTAATCTTTAACATCTTTGGTTGTTTTAAATATTGTCACTGAATTTAACCTGTCACTTATTCATATGTATGTCGGCTTTTGTCTCCCCCTCATTCTGTCCCAACCCTGTTAAAGAGAAGAAGTCTGAGTAGCAGTCACTGTCAGCCAATCATACCTGTTTTGTGATTGGAGGATTAGTCAAGTGACCAAAGGGTAATGATGTTTATATCAAGGCTGATTTCATTGTGCGATAAAGTTCTTGCATTAGGCATCTTCACAAATATATTGAGAACTGAGGTCATGGCAACAAATATCAACAAACATCAAGAAGCCAGAAGTGCAACACACATCAATGGAGAGAAGTGAAAATACATTTCTCTGAATTGGGAGGATAAATGATAGCACAGACAATGCAGTGAGAAAGCAGAGTCTCTCCAAATCATTTCAGTTAAATAATAAAGACAACCAAGAGTAACAGGAACAGTTCAGTTGAAAGAAAGTCATGACCTAACACAGAATTTCTATCTTTCTAGTTTTACGATAGTAATACAAAATGAAATGATAATAATGGCATACTATATTTGAAAAATATTGTTTCTTAAAATAATCCCTTGCAACAGACAATTCCAATTAAGGAGCACCATATAGCTGTTTGCCAACTGCCAAACACATCAGAAATAGGACTGTACGAGGCTGGCGCTGGCAGTTTCAACAATGTAGCCACCAACAGCTAGTCCATATGGACATTTGTAGGAATTTTATGAACAAATCAAATACAGATTCCGATTAAAGAACTCAAAATTGAATGCATATCGTGCCCACTGGTCTAAGACAAGTCTGAACATCAAATACATTGAGTGAAATTGAGTGAAATTTTAATCAAGGCTGGCTTCTTAAAATGGGTATTACACTGAGAGTCTGCAATGGTGGTACAAAAAAGATTACCAAGGCCCTCCAGTCTCCTGATCTGAGAAAAGAAAGTACTATTATTTATTTGAATTGTATTTTGTAAAACAGATTAAAGGAGTAAAAATGTGAGGAAATAGGTTATGGAGCAGCACTTCTTTCTCATCTGTGAGGGCTTTGGGCAGAAAATGCAGGGATGATGGAGTGACTTACAGAGGGCAATACAATGGAGAAGAGACACTTGTTAGTAATAGAGTTACTCAGAGTACTCAGTGTTTGGGTACAACTCATTTAAGCCTGTCCTAATGGCTTTTGGCATATTGACCAAAAACTGAAGAATGAAAACTAAAGAAAGAGAATTAAAAAGGCTTTTTCAGAGAAAAATGATCCACTTACTATAAAGTCATGATTAATCCAACAAAAATGGCAAACAGTTTAGTTTAGCAGCACATTCCTTTTGTTCAGTTTACAAAAGCTGATATAGTGGTTCCAAGTGATGGACTTGTTGATTGATATGAGCCTTTGAGTAACCTACTATATTGCAGTGCAAACTTAAAACAATACTGACTTGTAAGAGTATGATATAGGGGAATTTCAGATGACATGCACTGCTCTGGGTCTTATGTGCTCTACCTCTTTTGAGCCATACCTGAGAATGGAGTGACTACCTATGGAGTGACCAGTAATACCACATACAGTATAATCAACACCCATTTCCTGTTTGAAATCCATCTATTATTTCCTATACTACTTATCCTGCTGAGAGTCACAGTTGATGCTGGAAACAACCCTGACAGACAATGGGTGAGAACCATAAATCGCCAGTATATCAAGTTATTCCTTAATGATATTGAGTATCATTAAGTTATTCCTAAAATCTCAGTCAAATGTGTGTGTGTGTGTGTGTGTCTTTTTCCTCCTTGGAATGGGTGGTAATGATGGTCACTTGCCAAAAGTCTCAACCATTACTGCCATTACTGTGTTTACAAGACCGAAGGTTATAATGTGCCATCTGTGCAGCACTACTTTTTTGAGACAGGCTGGATGCTACAGTGACTCACTGTTGGAGAGTGCTGGGATATAATGATCGGAATGGTGCTAGCACGTTAGCATGTTAGCTTCCAAAAGGGCAAAAATGCAATAGAAATAGAAGCAAACAACAATTAAAATTGTTGTTGCTTTACATGCCTGAGGACTAGCATTGTGTAGTGCGGTGTTGCTGAATTTGCAGTGTTTCTCTAACATAGGTAACTAAAAGCAGTCAGGCTAATGTAAATGACTAAAACATGTAATCATTTCATTGAAATATGTGTAAACAGTTTTAAAGTGAATCATAGTGAATCCAGACTAAACTGAATGAGTCATTCATGAAGAGTAACTGTGTTGTGTACGCTGCTCTGTAGCCACATTGTTTCCCATTTTTCCTTTCTGCCTTAGCTCCAAGAGTATAGAGAGGCTTAGCGAGGCTATTATCAAGTACTTGAATGGACACACTTTTTCTCATTCTGGCTGTCCTGTAGAGTCATGGATAATGGAAAAACGCACTTACAGCATGACAACCTAATTGATTCAGTGACAAGAAAAAGTATGCGACCCCTTTACAATTTCCTGGTTTTCTGCATTAATTGATCATAAAATATGATCTTATCTCCATCAGAGTGTAAACAAGCACAATGTGTTTATTCTAATAACACTTTGAGATTTACTTGGGTGTTTAGGGACATTTTCTTGCGGCATTACCCACCTTCTACTGAGCTTCATCTGGCAGACAGCAACCCTGACATTAATCCTAGAAAATAGCTTGACAAACTGGGAAATTCATTTCCCCATCAATGATAGTGTGCTGTCCAGGCCCAGGGGTAACATATCAGGCCCCAAATCATGATGCTCCCTCCACTGTACATCACTCTAGAGATGATGTTTTCATACTGACATAAAGCGTCCTTTTTTGCCATATGTGGTGCCTTTTGCTCAACATTAGTTTCATCAGTCCACATAAAAAAATTTACAGTGGCAATGTGCTGTATTAACTGGTCATGGGCACCAATGCCCATGCAATGATGCACCATGATTTGAATGTGGTAAACACAAATATAACCAGCTCTAACTACAAACTGAACACTTAGCTAGCAAACAAGCTGGCATGCACTTGTTTTTAGATTACACACAATGTTATAAAATCTTCAAATATAATTTTCTGTATAGTTGGAACACATTATTTTAGAGCTGAGTTAAGTAATATTTCTAAGATTAACCTGTCTAAACCCTAGTCTCAGCTACTTACAGCTGACTGTTGGCTGTTGTAGTTTGCTTTTCCAATTGTTTGGGTCCCTATTAAGAAGCTGTTTGCATTAAACACTGCCACGTTATGTGCAACAATTCGATTCACATCAACATCATTAAAAATCTTACATGTATTTCCCTCATGAAAGAAACATTAACTGTATTGTGATTGCACATGTGCTAGTGGCAGCTGCAGCAGTGAATAGAAGCAGGTGCTTAGTATCACTCCCAATTATAATAATTACATTAAGAAAAAACTCATTATTAATAATGGATGAAATGACCATTTGTAATCTGAAAATTACCACCTGACTCTGCTCAGCTCATTAGGACATTGTTCCTGTTTTCTGTCACATCATCATTGTTTCTGACCAGAGCGACAAGCAGTTTTTTATGAAAAAGCTTTGATAAACATACTGTGCATATCCAGTCCAGCACTGTACAACAGAAAGGGTGAATACTGCACATGACAAAATTTGTTTTTTGTTTTAATTCATATTTGAGTTAGTAAGTGGTTTTTACATATAGGCATACACTATCATTTCAACAAATACTGAATAAATCTTAAAACTTTACTTGCCATGTCAATTTAGCAGAAACAAACCAAGAAAAGTCTGTAAGAAAGGAAAGATTAATACTTAAAATTGACAAGAAGTCAGAAGAATTCTTTCAGTTCAGGGTGGTTATTATACTGATTTCACAAGTTTAGACTTTGATTAAGGCTGGCTTCTTAAAATTACGCTGAATGGATATTCGCCACACACACACTCAGCAGTGGTGGTATGAAAAGATCACAGAGGCCCTCTAGTCTTCTGATGTGAGTACAGCATGTTGGTGTATGTTTAGTGTTATGTATTACTATTGTAATTTTGTTTAAATGGATAAAATAGTAAAAATGTGAGGAAATAGGTGTTGAAGTGGCACTTCTCTCATCTGTGAGGGCTTTGGACAGAAAGTACAGGGATGATGGAGTGACTTAAAGAAAGCAATACAATGGAAACGAGAAACTGGTTACTAACTGAGTTATTTGACTCTGGGTACAAAATCTGTTTAATCCTGCCCTAATGTTTTTTAAAGGGAAAGATCAAGAAAAATAATTAAAACTAATAAGAATTCAGAAGCATACTCTTAGCGTTCTTATTAAAATTATTATGACTCCTAATTTCTGTGTCTCTGTGCAGGCAACAGCTGTGGTAGAAAGCATTATATAATTGGGTTATCAATACGTCCATACATTCCAAGCTTGTGGATGCATTATCTCTAGTGGGACACTTCAAATGACTAACTTGAAAAAAAAAAAAGGTCACTTGAACATAAGGATAACCTGATTAGACTTTGGTAGTCAAAAGTCATAAAAAAAATAGTTATGGTATGAACACAATGAGTCAGCAACACTATGACACAAAACCTACTAATTGGTCACAAAAGTTCACTACAACTAAAAGGTGAACTTTATGTTGATTGTCAAAAGTCAGTGACCTGCTGAATATAACAATAACACCCATAAGGAATTTCATAATAATAATAATATCAGCTTTACTGTGACCATATAATATTCTGCAAAACACTTTTGTGACAATATAACTGTAACACACAGACACTTTATTGGTTGGAACCAATTGCTTTATTGGGAGGCACACAACTCTGTGGTGGTAATCTTAATTTTAGCAAGGAGTAGAAATTAGATCTATACCAAATAGTTGCAATCCAAGATGAAATTTGCCTTCCATGAGAGATGGAAATTATCATGTTGCTACTTTTGTATTAAATTCTGAAAACCTGCACTGTTGGCTAAATTACAGCAAGTAGAGACAACTGAGACAATAATTCATATTTGTACTGAACAGTTATTGCACAGCAAGGGAATTTAAAATATAATTATTTGTGGTTCACAAAACTGAATGTATGTTTGAACAGAAGAAGAAAAAGAACTCCATATGTTGAAATGATTATTAAAAAGAAGTGATAGAACTATAAAACGGATGATTTAAACACATTCAGAGTGTTTATGCATCAATCAGGTTTGTGTGGCATGCAATAGAGCACCAAATCAGATTGTTCAAAGAAAAGAAAAAAGCAAAGAAATAATTTACCAGACAGGAGGTAAACACACACACAATCAAAGATAGATAACCCCTGTGTTCCCTTGTGTATTTTAGAAACAACAGAGCAGAGTGAGCATCCACAGGGCCAGATGGCAAAAAAAGCAACATCATTATTCAGACCATTACCTCAGCTAATTGAGGCACCACACACACTCACACATTACATATGGATAGGCACATGCACATGACTTCATTTGCTTAATGCAACTCTATCAGGTAGTTGTATGTACAGGTTATATACATTTTATTACTATATGTTTCTGTAAGCCCAGATATACTGTCTATGGATTTACACTATGCTGTGCATAAACTGTGAATGGTCCACTGACCAACTGTCACTCAAGTGCTGACTTTTTTTAGTCTGAATTTTTGACCTATGATGTATTGGTCATGCCCAATAAGGGGCCAGCCTACACCCAACAGGGCAGCATGATCCATTTGTTTTATTTTGTCATTAGCCACTAACAAATTCATAGCATTCTTCCCAGGTTTGTGGTTTGCAGACAAATGGTGCCACCAAAGGTATTTTAGAGAGAGTGAAAGATGTAATTTTCATCTCACACTGAAGCCTACTTCCTAGCTTCACTTCACCAACTAAACAACCATGATCCAAGATCCAAGACAACTTCCAAAGTGTCTCAGATTTCATCATTGTTCCCATGTGTGATTAGCCTGGCTGTCGGACTAAGCTCGTAGACAAAGCCTGGTCAGGCAAAGATCCCAATCAACAGATCAACAGGCGTCTGACAAATGCCTCAGTATACTACTGAACAGAGCTATGACCAGTCACACCACTGATTCCAACAATGTATGGGACGGAAACGGAAAACCTCACTGATTGTAGCTCATAGAGCTGTACCTTGAGCTTGCTCCATTTTCAAAGAAAACTCGCCGTTAAAATCTCTTAAAACACCAGTTACAGTTGAATCAATGATTACCACTCCATGGCCGCCATGTTGGCTGGAAACAAATGTGTTTGAGATCACTTAACTAGTGCATCATCACTTTAAACCAGCACCAGCATAAAAAGCATGTTTTCATTTGTTACAGAGTTTTCAAGATTGAGAAGAGCAGAGAATAGGCAGGTTGGCCAGACTGACTTGAACGTGAAATTCATTGTAGCATCACAGGCAGTATGGGCAGGCCCAGGTTAATGTGTGATGGCCTCAGGTATCATTTGAAGGGAAATTCTGGGACATTTCCCTCTGCCATATTCTGCCCATTGTGTTGTCTATATATGTCATACTAGCACTTGGCATCTGCCACCTCAGTTGTACAGACTCAGGGAAATGAGGACAATGAGGGAAATGAGGACAAAACACACACATGTACCGTTGGCCTGATGGGCTAGCCAGGTATTCATTCATTCATTAGTAAAACGCTTTTATGACTTTGTTTTAAAGTAAATGAAGCAGTAGCTTTTACTATACTAATGTCTTTAAGAGACAGGCTGGTTCATAATGGTGTTTTAACATTAAAACAAAGTTAAACGCTAACAACATTAGCATTAATTCACGTATTTAAAAATGAAAAAAAATGGTGTATATTTTTGCCACTGTTGTTAACTCAGCAACAAACAGGTAGAAAATATTGACTTGAGAACTTGAGAATTTCGGTCAGAAAAGTACAGTAATCTCAGTGAATCAAATAAACTGTTTCCATTATCTTAATTCACTTTATGTGTCTCTGTCTATGCACATTAAGAGTTAACCCAACTCTCTCAAGCAAATCTAATTTAAATTCACATTAGGAGACTGAAGCGCATTTGCAGGTGTTTCCATTGCAGGATTTGTTATTCGCATTACTTGTACATTAAAACTAGGATGGAAACTCAGTTAGTGTCTTTATCTCATACATAGGGAGAACATAGGGAGAGCCTGTAGTTTCACACACAGGAACTCACTTGTATGTATTTTATTTTTCAATATCAGAGTAATTTTGATTAGGCCGTCTGGTTGCTAAGGCTGTCTCCAATTTTCAGCCTTTGTTATTGAAAATTTTGTTATTGTTTGTCCTTTCAATCCTTTCTGGAATTCTGGACATTCAACCATAGTGACTTACCTTAATATCTAATTCTGTGCCATTAATAAGGTTGTAGGCTTCCATTCTAACATAATACTATGGATTGATTTGTGGATGTCTCTGAACTAAAAACCAAAGAAACCAGAAGTAATCAACTACTATAGTTGCAAAGTATGAGTCAGTGCCATTGTACAACACTGTTAATAGCTTAACAGATGGTCACACCATGAACACGGATGAGGTTTTCGAATAAGCGGTAAGCTTTGGAGTTGATGGTTATAGCATTACTCCCTTGAGTACATAGCCTTGCTAGTGGTTATAAAAATCTAGGCAGGATAATAGAATTATGGATAAATACAAAGCACTCTAAAATGTTTTTGTTTTTGTCCATGCTACAATCTGTAAAATAAGTGTATGCTGCCATCGATTGGTCCAAATTGACAGTTTTTATCTTTCTTCATGTTGCTGCTCATAACAATCAGGTTTTAGCTAAATGCATGTGTCTCAAATCATTCTGTCAAAATCACTGACAGCAGTAAATGACAACTTTTCTCACAAAATTGCAGCTAAATTGCATATGCCCGGCTCAGACTTGAAAGCAAACGTTGACCTTGCAACCGTATGGAAAAAGTCAAGTTTTATATACAAGAATATTCTATTCAAGCTGAAGAAACTGAAAGGACAATAAATGAGTACGGAGAGAACATTTGGATGCTGGCTTTCTCCCCATTGGTGTGCACAGATCCAGGTACTTAAAACTGACATGTTTTATGCATGAGGGTCTGCATAACAAACAAGAGCTGGAGACACAAAAAAGAGGGAAAAAGAGAATGAGATGAGATGGAGGAATCCTACATGTCGGCAGAAGTCAACATAGCAAGCTTCCAGGGCAGAAAATAGAAAATAAGAGAATGTCTTTAAACATGTTCCAAGTTGAGCCATACTCAGAAAAGGATTCTTAGAAAGCCACACTGCTCTCCTCTACCTCTCTGTCTAATCCCACAATTCTCTCACTCTGTCTCATTCTCCCTCCGCCCTCATCTTCTCCCACATTGCTTCCTGTTAGGAGCAAACATGATGATGTTCCAGTGTTACCTGATTGTAATTTGTAAACATTGCTAAGTATTCCTGTTTAGGGAATAAATGTAATAACTCAACCGTGTGATTTTCCAGCAGCTGAAAAAGAGGCATGTAACCAGAATTTGTCTATCAAATTCATTTCTTTGTGATACCACAAGAAACAGTCTGTGAATCTCTGAAAATGTTCTTTCAAAAGGCAGCAGCCTGAAGTTGAATAATGTTGAAGTCAGTAATAAACCCTTACATATTCAGGCATATACTCTGGGGTTGCTATGGCACTCTACCTTCTGGTCTCAGTGCCCATAGTTGGCCTTTCATCTGTATTGATTCAGTGTTTTCTTATTCCTCCACTGGAGTTCACATGCCTGCATGGTGGCACTCTCTCTGCTTAGTATCATTCACATCACATGACTCATGGCAGGCAATAGAATACACTGAACCTGAGTTTATGTCCTTGGTTTGCTGACTGATGATGCTTTTGCCATTTTTATGACCCTGTCTTCAACAGAATATCTTTAGGTTTTCGAATGATCTCAGTTTTGTTTTTAATATTTTTGGGGGGGCATTTTTGCCTTTAATCAGTGACAGTGTAGGGAGACAGGAAACACAGAGGAGTAGGGGAAAGATACACAGAAAAGGTTGACTCAGTTGGGATTCTAACTGGCGAACATCTGCACGGCATATACGCCAACGCAGTACACCCTAGCCACTTGGCCATCCAGGCACCCTATCACAATTTTGTTTTTGAAGTCTGTGAAGGACTTTCCATGCCTTACTATCTCTTGAGCTACCATGAAACTAGCAGATTTGCAGGAGTTTGGAGCTTTGATCCATTTCTTAAACCTACCGTTGCTCTGCTCTGCTTTAGGCTGCAGGTCCCAAACAGTTCTGTTTTCTTTCATCTCCATCCAGATCACTCACATCAGTAGGAAAATGCAGCATGGTTGTTTAGGAAATATCAATATTAGGATGTGAGGCAGGCATTTATCATCATGTTTACTGTTGTTGAAAACATGTTATTCAGACAACTACCTGATGAAGTGAGAGGTGAAGAATGAGACAGAAATAACTTGTTAAATTTATTTGAGATTAAGAATAAGAAAGCTTATATTGTCATTGTCATTGTATGCTGAAAGTACAATAAAATTACAAGGGCTACATCAAGGTGCTGCTTGGTCCTAGTATAAAAAACAACATAAATCGTAACATAAAACAATGCAGAAAAAGATTTAAAAAATACAAATATTAACAACACCAAAGTGTTTGCATAGCAAATGAAAAACAAGATGTTATATAACATAACATACCCAGTGTGGGTAAATTTATTGCACATGTAGATTATTGCATGTAAAGTGTCTGGTTGCATTGTCATTGTGTTGTAACACAATGACACAATGAAAGCACATTGCTTTTGAGGATGAGAGGGAAGGGTGCATGTGTGGTCGGTGGGTGTGAGAGTCAGTGCATGAGTGCATTCAGGGTGGTGATGGCTTGTGGGAAGAAGCTGTCCCTGAGTCTGTTTTTCCTGATTCTGATGGACCTGTAGCGCCTGCCAGAGGACAGCAGGTCAAACAGATGGTAGTGGGTATGTGTGCTGTCCTTAATGATGTTCTTGGATTTGCTGAGGCAGCAAGATGTGTAAATGTCTTTCAGGGAGGGGCACTGTCTTCACCACACTGGAGCTTCTTCCGGCCTGCCTTGATGCAGTGGTAGGACCACACAGAGGTGCAGTGAGTTAAGATGCTCTCTATGGAGGATCGGTAGAAGGTTATCGGTACCTTCTGGTCAATGTTATTCTTCTTGAGCACTCTCAGGAAAGATGCTGCTGTGCCTTCTTGACAAGTGCCAAGGGGTCAAAGGAGTGGAGGGAGGGCAAGCTGACCAGCACAGGCTCTGAGTACTTTCCCAAGAACACTGTCAGGTCCAGTCGCTTTCTTGGGATTAACTTTGCTGAGCTCTGTACAGTGTGTCTGCACAGTGAGTGATTGGGAGCTGGAGGGTGGTTCGAGTTGGGGTTGGAGGGGTGTGGTTGTTGACATCTGGGTCGGGATCTCAAAGTGTGCAAAAAAGGTGTTAGGCTCCTCAGCCAGTGAGACACTCAAGTCCACAACCATGTTGTTCTGGCCCTTTAAGTTGGTGATCTTTTGCTGATCTTATGATGTTATGCTCTGCCACACCTTTGGTTGACACAGGAATTCATGAAAGGACCTTCCTAGGTTTAGGTCCAGTGGTTCCTTAGAATTGTTGCCTCTAATGTGATGTGTGGGATGTATTTTCACAGCAAAATCAGGTGGGGTCTCTGAATAGCCACAAAATGAGGACTAGATGCCCTGACAAAGAATGGACTTGAAATTGGTCTATGGTACAATATCTGTTTGATCTAATACATGGTAATAAGTATTGCTGTAAATGCACCTGGGATATCTAAAGTCACATTTCACTTGTAATTCCTGAAACAATGTTGATGCAACAGGGCCAGAATGTCTTCTTAGCCAGTCTCATGAAGTGCTGTTTTTGACTATATGCATCACTATGGTTAATTTACAACCAAATGGGTCAATCTTGTATTGGATATATCTCCACTATGAGTTCATTGTGCTTTGGTGGCCTCCTCAGTCATCACAAGTAAATCCACTAGCATGCCTTTGGGATGTGGTAGAACGAGCAATTTGGTATATTATTTGCAGCTGGCACGTGCAGAAACAATGTGGGATCAAAGGAATGTTTCCTTTATTGTGTGAAATCCATGGCAACAACTGACGCATTTTGTGCAAAAGGACTCAGCTTTAATGTGATATTTCCAATAAAGTGCTTGACTAATGTATTTTACAATATAATATTGCATATTATATGAAGGATTGGTCAATTCCTACCAATCGTACTATGTAAGAAAACAAATCCCTCATGTGTCATTGTAACAGGCCTGATTACTGTAGGCAACCCTAAATGCTCTTCCTAACTTCCTGTGGTATACAGTTACTGGGCAGAAACTTTTGACCTTTTCCATGTAATTTTCCTGAAAGGTGAACTTCCTGAAAGAAACTCACTGACTTCAAAAATGTCTCTCTAGTCTGAACTAGAAACACTGAACAAGTTTTCATCAAATTAAAATACAAATGTTTTAGATAATTTACAGAACTTGGTAAAATTTGCATTGTTAGTTATATCAATAGAATCATGTTTTTGTAAAGCAATACTCTAGCAACAAAAACATTTCTGCCCTCTACTCACAAAAGGGAATCAGTGGACAATGTAGATGTCAGGATTTAATAATTCTTGTTCAATACACACTTTAGACCTTCTTCACTCCTCTGTAATTAGTGCTCAGTTCATAGGTTACAAATTCATGTGACATCAGAGTGATTTCATCCTTCCAAGTGTGACAAATTGTGAAAGATTTCTACATTCACCCAAAGCCTCCTACACTCATACACACATATACACAGCCATTTACTTGGTTTAATTTCCAAAAGGTAGAAGGCAGAATGAATACATGTTTATGAATAATTTAAGAATTTTACATAAGAGCTTTAGTCTGTAAGTGGATTGAATTAGTGAGCGTGTGTGTTTGTGTGATAGAGTACTGTATGTGTGTTTGGGGGTGGTACTTGGTTGGAATACATCTCTATCAGTGTTTAGCCCCATAACAAATGGGATATGGCAAATCTGAAGGTCAAATCGAATAGCAAACAATACCTCTCAGCCTCAGCCCCCTCTCCCATGAATCCTTAACAAGCCACTCAGGGTACAACAATCAGGGCCATTTTTTGGAAGGCAGCCTGCTTCTCAGCTTGTGGCATCTCTCTAATAACACAATCTATTCACCATCATAAATAATGTAGGCACAAGACTTATAATTCCATTGTAGTTTTGCAGCACCAACTTGCTTTTTGAAGCTATTTCTCAAACAAGTAAAGAGGAGGTAACATTAAATATTTTCAGAAGGATAACATTTAATATTTCTGCCACTGTGCTGCAAGGCTTTTGTTTGAGAGGCATCTTTATAGAATAATAGTTTGAGCTTCTCCCTATTCATGTCAAAGTATTTTGGCTTCACAAACATTTGTTGTATGCGGGCAGTAATGCTTGGATTCAGTGGACAGATGGTAGACCATACAATGATAATGAGATGGGAAACATAGCCAAAGTTTTCTGACAAATTCGAACTTGTGATGTGTTTTACAGTTTACCTGTCTTTAATATACTTTAAATTTAGTTAATATGCCATTATTACAGCTTTTAGTTATGCACAGACAGAAATAATTATAAAGGTGTTGAATGGAAACTACAGTCCAATATCTGTGTGATGAGATGCACATAACAGGTACTATGGACACCCAGGCCCCCCCAGTGAAACTGAGGTACCAGCTCATGCTGATACTAAAGCGCATGAACCAGGTCCCCAAATTATCACAACCCATCTGGAATGTAGCTGTGGTTTGCAGTTGATGTGACATCCATCTTGCCTCACATTTTGATATATAAGATATATCATCATAATAATTAGCTGCTGTGTGTTTCCATGGTAACATGCGAATGTGGAACTTGGGCAGCAGAAATTGTCGTCTTGTCAATGTTAAAGATTTTAACTTCTTGGATAAATTTTAATAGCTCATGTTTTATATTTTTATCACACATAATCACTCCAAGGACACATGGCCATGCACATCTGTTCTGTAACCACAGAAACAGTGATCAGTGTTTATGTCACTGATCGCTTTCCATTCTAGCACTTCCCTTAAATGGCTCTGACTAAGAGTGATGATTAAATGGCTGAATAATAGAAATTGCCACTCCAAGGCTGCAAGGTCTCTGCTTTTGAAACTGAGTTCTACAGAGGCAGAGAAAATTCCTGTAAATAGCTCTTGTAGTCTCTGTCTTGCTAATGTTTTCTTCCACCATAGCCAGCTCATTCTCCAGAGTATTGTGTGGATTTGCATAAAATTGCACAAAGCTATACTTCAACAGAATTAGTGATGAAAAAATTCTGAGTTTTCAGAGTTTGGTTACAATTAAACTCAGTACATAGAATAAATACAAATTTATTAAATACTTTATCATAATCTTTGGTACACATTCCATGCGTACAGGAACTATATAATTATTCAAGACAAACCACCAGTGTGGTGGCTAATCACAGTATACACACCTGTCTGGATCCCCATCACAGTGGTTGAACCACCGTCACAATTTGGGCCATTATGTCCCAAATTTTTATAACATATGACATATGATATGTTGTTATGAATAACAACATTATTTCAGTTCTTTCAGAACCCACCTTTCCTCACCTGGTCATGGGCAACAGAAATCATTCAAGATTTTGGTAAGAAACAAGTTATTCAACTTACCATGAAGTTGACTTATGCCTGTGTTTGTATTGTGGTTTTATGGTGAACACATGCTTTTCTATACTGTTTCTGTTCTGAATAAAGATCAACAGGGCACTGGACACAGTTTCAGATTTTCTGTAGTGTGTCACTACAAGCTACTGCTTTTGCATTCTACTTAAATTATTTCCTCTGGTGTGGAGGAAGGTAGTGAAGCCTGTGAAAAAGGTTTGGCGAGTGATATGTAACATACAGTATGTATGTAACTTTAACTTCTTTGACAGAAATTATACTTCTGAAAGTGCTTAGTTTAGCATTTAACAAAGGATTACTCACCAAAGTATTTTTTCTCTTGTAACCATAAAACGTTACTCGCCTTTTTTAATTTTACATACAGCTTCATATCTGGAAAGAACAACTGGTAAGAAATTATCACTTGCTTAAATTGGATACACAGGTAGTACACTGTACCTGTAATTGCTAAGAGCTGAGATATCAGCCAGTGCCTGTATGTGTACCATGAGAAGATAAGACTCACCATGTGCTAAACATGCGCAGAGATACACACACACCAGTATATCTGTAGAATTCTCCCTAGAGACAAACCATTAGAAAGGGAAACGCTCACATGCCCTGTTGACCCATACATGTTACCATGGTGGGTGTTGTTGAGCGAGTGTATCTTTACTTAGAGTATGACCTTACATGTTAAATGGGAGCGCTCTAAACTCTCTCCATTATAGATGGCTTTGGTGAAATATGGATGACTTTCCCTGGTGTAGTAAGTTGAGCTGCTGTGGCCTAAAGACTAAATTACTTTGAACTGGGTGTAGGAATGATGATAGAACACATATACAAACTAGTGACATGTGGTGACTTTTACAGATGAGCAGCCATACAGATGACTAGCCATAGTATTCGTCACGAATGAAAAAAACCTGGTTGCCAACCTAGTAGTCTTCTGCAGCCATGACTAGGCAGTAAATTATAAGGTGGATGCAAGTAAGTAATGTCAGGTCATTTGTGGCACAGATGCTTCCACTTGGGTATCATTTTTTAGCTTTAACTGGTCATGCACTGCTTGCCTTGGTAGTCCTAACAAAATCACACATACTCACACACAAGCATAGTCACACATACACGTAAACTGCATACATCCTTGAAGAATGCAGTCACATAATCAAAGGTTAGAGAGGTTAATAGCATTGAAGCAGCAGATAATACCAATGTTAGAAGGTTAAACCATTATACGTGAAGAGAAATTGTTTCATTCTTGTCTTCAGTGTTGATGTATGTGTGTTCGGACCCAGTGAGACAAACTGTGAGAGAAAACAATGATTTCTGAGATCTGTAACAAGAGAGCTGCAACAAGTGCTATTTCACTGAAGAAATACACAAAGACCTGAGAATTTAAAAAACACACTCCTCCGTATTTCTTCTTGCTTTTCATCCTTTCCACCGAACTGTTACTTTCCTGACTTCATTGGTGTGAAAGGAACCTGTCAGCCTAAGTAGGTTCCACTTATCTACTGCAACATTATAATTCAGTGGTGAACTAGGCCTATGGAGGATAGATAATTGGCTGACAATTAGTGTTGATATTAACAAAGTGGCTGTTCTTCATGGAGATGTTTGGTGCAATCAATCACAACACTATAGTAAACAGGTCATGAAAAATGGTTGAGTCTCACTGTCACAGCAATTAATGGTTCCTTTTGGTGAGCATCCCATGTAAAAGGTAGGGACATGTCAATTTGTACAATATAGAGGGATTTATCACAGTCACTCCTGTGGCTCCTGAAGCCCACTAGTGGCTATGTGTCTAACCACTTGAGTGTCTTCCCTCTGTCTGTTACCAGCTGGAGGTGGGGCCGTGGTAACGTCTGGCTGTTTAAGTCTAGTACTCTAGTGTTTTTTTTTCTGTTTCCCTTTTTGCTTTTTTTGTGTAGATTTCCACCTGCATCTCCTGTTCCTCCAGTGCTCCTGGTCCCACTGCTACCCTGCCTTTGCTGCCTGCTTTTCATTCCCCACATTCATCTCATCCACCACGTTATCCTTCTGTTTGCTGTTTAATAAACTGTCTCTTGTGCACTTGACTGGTCTTATACCAACCCACTGTAGATTGAATTTTAAAAAAATGATTTGAATATCACTATGAAATTGACAGCAGTCAAAAATGTTTTCTATTTAAGAGGGTATTATTGGGTGGTCTTTGAAGGAACTGCTTATTTATGTAATTCCTAACTGGTTCAGATTCAAATGATAAGGGCCACATGCCACAAGGATCCATCCAACCATCAGTAGCAGCAGTTAGACTCATTAAATGTCAAATGCTTAGCTTAAGAAAACATGTCCAAAAAAATGCCACCCCGCTGGAGAACAATTAAACACAGTCTCTCCTTATGTGAGGGAGAGACTCCCCTACGGTACTGATTTTAGAACATCTTCAGATATCAGACTCAGGTGTCAGACTAAATCAAAAAGCATCCGGTCTCACACAAAAAGGCATTGGAGTAGCCTTAAAGTCATCAGGTCTCTGACAAACTTTCATCATCTTTAGACAAAATGTATTAGGTCTTGGAAAAACGGCCTCAGACTAAAGGTCCTAAATACTGCCTCCATGTATCTGAGGCTGTTTCAGTGGACGGGGATTTTTCTGACACCAGAACTCTCTCACCTGGGCAATGCCATCTGACAACTTTTTTTTCTGACAATGTCTTGTGTGAGGCTGATGCTGTTTCATCTGAGGCCGTTGCGGCCTCAGATAAAACAGTTTGACGCTGTTTGATGCTGTTTTAGCTGACAAAGACTTTTCAGAAACATGAGGCTCTTTTGACTTTGCAATTTCATAAACTTGACAGAGGTTTTTCTGAGACTGACTACTTTTAGCCCAAAGCTGTTTTACTGAGCCCTAATGTATTTTTGTTTTGTCTGAAGATGATGTAAGTTTTTCTGAGACCTGATGACTTTTAGGCCTTTTCACCCGAGACCAGATGCTTTTTTGTTTGATGTCTGACACTTGATTCTGAGATCTGAGGATGTCCTAAAATGAACACTGTACTTTCCCAACCTCATCAGGAATCCAGTAGAATCAAGTGCATCAAATACATCTATGTAGTTTTGTGTGTGTGTGTGTGTGTGTGTGTCTCCATGGTTAGTTGACTTTCTATTAGTAATACTCTATTTGGCTTCATGTCCTAAAGGCCTAATTGTTGAATCGACACAAAGCCTTGTTGGATTACTGAATTATTAGCTCAAATTGCTTTTGTGTTTGTGAGTGTGTGTGTGTGTGTGTGTGTGTGTGCAGTGATGGCAGTACAATCCACATTCACATACACAGTATTTATTATGGCCTAGCATGAAGTGGTATAATGAAATATGAATAATATTGTATTTAAACAAGCCCCTGTGTTAATGCAACAAATAGAGAGATAGAGATCAGGCCACGAATTCAGAATGACTTCTGTTAACAAGGACAGACGCCTCACACACCAATCCACAGCAGGCGAACAGGAAACATCTGAACTGCTGTCACACTGTGAGTAAATGAACCATGTTTGATCCAGAAAATGGTAATAAATTCTTTTTTTGATGATTTTGGTGTCCTGATATGTCACATAGATAACAATTTAATGGATGAACAGAGAAGTGGATTCATCCAATTTCACAATAACTTTGATTTTAATTATTAATTAACAATGGTTTTAAAAGGGAACCAACGTTTGAGAAAAAATGTGGATATAAAGGCAGAATTAGTTTTATTTTCCTAGACTTTTTAACAGAGTGTGGTGGGGGAAGGAAGTGGGTGATAGAAGAGGAATAAAAAAAATAGGATAAAATCAGACAACATAAAGATGGGAGAAAGAAAGGGAGAAGGAGGATCATGTATAAGGCTTAGGGATTAGAGCAGAGAACCGTTAAACAAAAAAATATTAGGGGGACAGAGAGAGCATGGACAAACATAGTACAAAGAAAACGGATAACAAAAGAGAACAAAGTGATAGAGGTTTGTTGGTTGCAATGAGGCAATGTAGGAACGAAGGAAAGAAAAGAACGATGAGCTGGAGAGTGAGAGAAGGGAAGAGCAAGGAGGGCAAGTTGTCGACTTCAGCGACCTGCTGGGACAAAGCTGCTATTAAACGGATGGGCGTCTTTCCGGGTCTCCTGTCATTTTCCTTGCTAACTCCCATCATCTCTGACCGTCTGTCTCTCAATGTTTCTGTCATTCTCACTCATTTATTGCGATTGTTCTTTTCATCTTCATTTGTTTCTCTCTCATCCGTTGCATTGCACTCTGTCAATTACTGGTCTTCAAGCATGGACAAAATACAGCTGCTTATTATTGAAACAATAGTGATACCTTTTATTCAAAAGCAGCATGTTTATTTTTCGATTAATTCAAACGAGATTGACTCTTTTTAGCTTTTTTGAGTTTCTTCTCAGTGAGGTAAACAATGGCTTAATGCTGGCAGTCTTTTATGATACAACACTAGATGAAAATTTCTCTCCACTTGAATACTAGTGTGAATGCTTCTTCACTGCTCCTTGACAACACCTAACAGAAACTGCAGCTTCTCACAGTCTTGTTCTTTTTTGTCCTTTTGCTTAGAGATGTACATTTAACACAATACCAGTATCTGTGGAACTGGTTAAATGTTGAAAATATTGTTATCTAATGCCATTAAAGTAAAGGTTGTAATCTGTGGCTTTACTCTTTCATTGGGAAATAAAAGTGGGCAATGAGATATTCTTTATGCCATCTGCTGCTTCTTTTTGTCTGCAAGGACAAAAAGAAGGAAAGCCTTTGCTCAGTGAAATTAAATTATACTCAAACCTCCGTTTCTATTAAATCTTTGTGTTTCCATCACATTCTGAGCAGCTTTGTAATGCATTTCATGTTAAAAGTACTGTCTCCAGTTTAATATGTGAAAGATTTCTATGGATTAAAACAAAAGGTATCATTTGATGATTAAAATCACAAGACAGAATATTATTCCTCTTGGATTTATTCAGCTAAAAATTATCCCACACTGCATTTTTCACATCCAGACATTTTGAGACTGAATAAATTCCCACATTGATACAGGCTGCCTTTATCTGTCAAAGGGGTCAACTGTGCTTTTTTAACACGTAACACCCAGTGGATTTGGCTACAGCTACAGATGCTAGACAGGTGTATTGGATGGATAAACTGCTATTTGTCAAGAAAAGTAGCTCCAAAACAAAAGGTCCACCAACTGCCATTTTTATATGTCCATCTAGTAGACTGTATCAAAAACAATGCTCACTTTAGTTGTTGATAACTATATATATATATTTGGTAAAAGGCAGATTTGTTATTTTTATGCTGTTTACAGTTTTTAATTTATGCCAGGTTAATCACATCAAAGCTCTTCCTCCATTAATGAGTTCATTTGATCTTCTCATCAGAACATATTTCACAAAATGTTGAACTATAACATCCTCTTCATCTCCTTGGCTGTAGACATATGTACTGAGCTTCTGTTCCACCGCAATGTCTATTTGTTTGTGTAAGAAGCTTGTTGCAGTCACCTGATGCACTGCTGCCTTACCATTGATAAAGTAGCGGAAAATAGGAACAAAATTACATTTCCTATCTCGGCATGGTACTTGTCTGGAGAGATCTTTATGGTACTCTGTCTCTACCTCTCTCTCTCTCCCATTCCTGTGTTCCTTTGTCTTATTGACTCTTCCCAAATGAATCGCTGAGGAGAAGTATTATCTGTGAACATACTCTTCTCTTTCCCCAGTGTCCCTCTCTTCTCTATTTCCCTCATTCTCTGTTGGGTAATGAGTCTGCAATTAGTCAGTAAAATGGCCACTTTGTTGTGTCTTTGTGACTGCTGACTATACAGGAAGGCATAATGGTCCTACTTTTGCTTTGCACACTCCTTCAAGTTAGCTGTGCATCAAACTCTTTAAAGCTGTCGCTTTCAACAACAGACCTATTGTTGGAGCTCCAAAGTGCAGTGGCTACATGTATGTTCTGTAAAATAAACAGGATGTCAAAATTGCTGCAAATATGTATGGGCACAGAATTGCATCACTCCTTTATTTAATCCTAGGGTAAAGTAAATCAAGAGTTTTCTGCCAGCTTTACTTTCTTGCTATATTTGTAGCAACAGCGTTGCTTTGTGCTGGGCCTGTTTAGAACTTTGCATTGCTTTCCATTATAACATCTTGTTCCTCTTAGCTAAAACAAGCAGAGTGTGATCAGTCCATTGTGTGCGAGGGTAAATAGAAGTAAATATATTCTAAAGTGGACATTCAGTGTCTGTGTTAAATGACTTAGACTTACTACTTTTACTGATCAGCTGCCACTGTGGATGCAGATGGTAATTAAAGGAGGTGGGATGGGAATGGTGGGAAAATGAATATTCACATACTTAAATTACATTATGAGAGTGTGTCATGACTGAAAATGCACTAACATATTTAAAATACAGAATATTAAACTTTGCTCAGTTATTTTGATCTTATTAGTTTAAGATTATTACTAACCATAATGTTATTGAATTTATCAGAACTTGCCAGTTGGTCAGAATGACCTGGAATGAAAAGGGTTAAAATGGCAGAGCTGAGAGCAACTGCAGTGTTACGTTGAGTAATAATTTGGACCATTTTTTGTATGAAATATGAGTGCAGCTTGAACATGTATTGATGACTTAAGTAGGACAATATGAGATCATAATGAGACTTTCCTGGTTATGTAAAGTATGAATTAAATAAATTACATCATAAAACATCCCATGTGTATAATGAACTGCCCACCATATAATACTACCTGAATAGCTGCTAATTGGCCTGACATGTTCAAGCAATGAAAAGAGCTTTACATCCATATAAATGTACCTCTGCCATATGCGTGGGTTTCCCCAGACAGTACAACAAGCAGTGAAGTGTTTTACTGTAGGTGTACAGTATTTTGATTTTCAACTATCCCTACCTTCATCCCTCCCTCGGGTATTCCAGTATCATTCTCGTGTGCTAATTGGCTTAGTTTCAGGCAGTCTTATGTAGAGTCAGGAGATGCACCCAAGTCCCCTAGCTGCTCATTCTGTCTGGCACGATACTTTGTCTGAATTATTATGAACTAAACACACACACACAGACATCCAGGTTTATGAGTATACTTTACATACAGCTACACACACACACACACACACACACACACACACATATATATATATATATATATATCCTTCTCACCCTCCTAGGTGGTATCTGTGTGTGTGTTATTCTCAAGCTTGGGTCCTCTACCAGAGGCCAGGGAGTTTGAGGGTTCTGCGCAGTATCTTAGCTGTTCCTAAGACTGCGCTCTTCTGGACTGAGGCTCCAAATGTTGTTCCTGGGATCTGTTGGGGCTCCTACTACCACAGAAACCACGCTCACCTTGACCTTCCACATCTGTTCCAGCTGTTCTTTCAACCCATGGTATTTTTCAACCTTTTCATTTTCCTTCTTTCTGATGTTGGCATCAGCTGGTATCGCCACATTTATCACCACTGCCTTCTTCTGCACTTTGTCCACCACCACTATGTCCGGTTGGTTAGCCAGGAGCTGTTTGTCAGTCTGGAAGCTGAAGTCCCACAGAACCTTGGCACTGTTTTTCTCAGCCAAGTACCCAAATCCCATTGGGATTTGGTTACTTCTATTCCATACTGGGTACACTATTCTATTCTTTACACTATTCTAGCTACCTGGTTGTGCCTTTCAAGCATCTTACACCCTGCCACTATGTGCTGGCTATATATATATACATACACACACACACACACACACACACATATATATATATATATATATATATATATATATATATATATATATATATATATATATACATTATCCATCATGTGGCACCATAAGTCAGGGGAAAGTTAAGAGAGGAGATCACTGCCCTGCACAAACAAGGAAATGGGTACAGATAAATAGCCCAAAAAGGGGAAGCTAAAGGGGAAGCTAAAGTCGCTACACTATGCACACATGGCAGAAAGAGGAAGATGATAAGAGCTGCCACCAGATTCTTAAGAAGACAGCTGTTCAAAAATCCTTGAGTGACTTGAAAAGACTTACACAGTGAGACTTTTTGTCAGCAGGTTCAATGTTTTGGTTTCAAGGTGCACACTAAATACCTAAGTGCTCCAAGATAAACCCATCTAATGAATCAAAACCACAAGACGATCCAGCTTCAGTATGCTCAAACCCATAAAAACACAGACATTTTGGGGATCTGTTCTATTGAGCAATGAAACGATGAAAATGGAACCTATTTGGGCCTATGGATCAGCAGTAAGTCCGGAGGAGGAAGAATGAGGCATAAGCTTAAAAGAACACTTTACCCACAGTACAGCATGGGGGTGGCTCAGTAATGCTCTGGGGCTGCTTTGCCTCCTCTGGCACTGGAAATGTGCACCATGTGGAGGGAAAGATGGATTTGATCAAGTATTAGGGCATCATAGAGGAAAAGTTGTGCCATCTGTTAGAAAGCTGAAGCTTCAGCACCACTGGACCTTCCAACAGAAAAATGATTCCAAGCACACCTCAAAGTATACCAAGGCTGTTTTCAGAAGAAGTCCACATGAAAGATTGCAAGATTTGTAATTGGGGTTGAATATTTTGATTGCATGTCTATTTTGATATTCTGACAAGTTAGTCCTTAGTATTGGGACTCACACTGATCATCCACAACATTAAAATCATGTTTACTATACTGTGAATGACCCTTTTGAATTCTTTGGATCCTTGTGGATCTGGTTTGTTCTAGCACATGAAACAGATGATTTTCTGTGTAATTTCCAACAATGCAAAGCATCATGTTGTCATAAGACTTGCTTTACAATATAAGGGCCAATTCCTGTGATCCCTTCAGTTTATAACATAGATAATAGAGCCCTGATTACCTTGTTAAGGTTACTCTCTCAAACTTTAGAAATTTTCCCCTACAGCCATGTGAGATATATTCAACACTTACAGCCTGAGTAATATCCATCGTGAGAAGTAAACTGATCTTAACATATAAAACAGGCAGACTGGCTAGGTTTCTGCATCTCATAGCTCTTGCGCTGAAAGGAAGAAGTGCTAACAGGACAGGTAACAAGTCAGCAGTGTTAATGTACAATATCCTATTGTCACTACGGAACTAGGACCTGAACCCAAACGCACAACAAAGAGTCAAAAGAGGTAAATCAAAAAAGTCTTTTATTAAAGTCCAACAAAAAAATCACTCACACGGAGGAAAAAACACAACTTCAGCAAGAAAACAATAAACACTCTCATGAGCAGTATTGTATAAAGTACTTGAAAGCAATACTTGAGTAAAAGTCCAAATATCTTACCAGAAAATGACTCTTAAGCATTAAGACAAAAGCAAAACTTGTCTTAATGCTTAAGACTTAGTACTGACACATTAGTTATATTCTGATAGACAGGTCTGACAGCTATAGAAGAGCATTTCATTGAGAATGTTTAAAGCAGTTTTCCCCTCTTCATGAACAATACAATACAAACCCAGTTACAAAGTAAATGCTTATTTCTTGTGCCTCAGCAAAAAAAAAATCACAATCTACAAACATGGTGTTTTGATTTGATCAAATATTTTTAATAGGCTATCCCAGTGATTTGGTACACTACTTTCTAGTCAAAGGATGAGGATATTCAGAGTATCCCCCAGAAGCACGTCACAAAAACAGTGTGAAACAACGCACTAATCGCAAAAGGTATAGTGATATTGAAAATCTAATTAAACAGCAGAACCTGGACTACAAGACCATATAATGCATTCTCACATACTCCAAACACAACTCAAATAAGGACTGAAAGAATTACTACATGTCAAACTCCGTACAGCGCCGCTGTATCGTCTCACTTGCAACATTTCTGTCTCTGCCTGTCTCTGTCTCTTCAGATAGATGTTGTGGTTAGCAGTGATAGACTCATGTCATTATGGGTAAACCATTTTTGAGTAGAAACCTAAAAAAATAGGCTTAGGGGGCAGAGGGTTAATGTCTCTTACTCTTACTTAAACTTTTGTGTTGACCCTTACTTATTTGCATAAGTCTGCCTAAGACTGTAAAGTAAAATTAAGCTACAAAAATCTAAAACTTGTACTTCAGCATGTTACTTGGATAAAACAAACTTATTTTTTGTTACTGTTAGTAAGGAAGCTTCAGGTGACCATGGACATGAGCTCAGTCACCTGACTGAAACTTTATATTATTATTATTTTATTAAGATATTTCATTAAAAAAAACGATTAATACATCAGCATGCATCAGAATAAACAGTTAGGTAGAATATAGTGTAATATATTGAGTTGTCATACTTTGTCTTACATGACATCATTTGTTTATTCTTCAAGATGTTTTTTTTGCAAAAACCCAATATTAATATTCTGCTCCAACTATAGTAATTGTGTCATACAGCTTGTTTTCTTTTTTTACCTGTTATACAGACAAAAGGTTTAACATGACATCAATGGAGCACAGCTTAATTTCCATACATAGTTTACAGCATATGGATATATTTCTTGGTTAATTAATTTTAATGTCAGCAGAGCAAAATGTGTTGGATTTAGTTGGTGCTTGTATGTGTATATTTATACATATTAATGTGAGGTTAATCATCTATTAATGTTGTGCTATTTGTACTTCATAGTGTGTGTGCAATGTGTACGTATGAATAAACAGCTAAGTTGCAGTGATGAGACTTCACACTCCACTGCACTACAGTGATAAGGTGATTAGCTCCCCTCCCAGTCAGTAAACAAGCACCTGTTACCCTCACACACACCTAAGATTCAAACTTGGATCTGCTCAAATAGCTCTGTCCCTAACAGGCACCATTGTTCCACTGAACCATTGAGAACGGAAAGTGTCAAGTGCCACATCATGCCAGGTTGAAGCATCTGCTACAAACAGAAGCACAGAACTGCTGTTTTCATTCCAAAATAGATGTTAATGGGAAGCAACTGATTAGGTCTAGGACAGAGAACACCCTCCACTATTTGTATAGTCAACTGAGCATGTAATCACTTCTTCTTACGTTGCTTTAATGAAGATCTTACTATAAATATGTATTTGTTAGCCACTTGGAAAATATAATTAGCAAATTTCTAAGACAGTAGAAGGTCTCAGTAAATAATTGCTGAGACCTGGGAGCACATCATACATGGTTGTGACACCTGTTGATTATCTGAACAATTTGTTTAGAGATCTCAACACTTAACATGACATGTACAACCACTGTTTTACCTACATAATTGAGGTACAAAACTACAAACATTACCTGGGTAGAATGAAACTGAATCTGTTGCACAGACCCATTTATATTCAATATGTTCATATATTTGCTGCTATAACATTGAACGTGTCTTATCTTACCTTACCTTATCACCAATAGCGGTCATAGATGACAAAAGAGTGCACAAAATAGCATCCAGGGTAAGGTGACCCATGAGTGACAAGTGACATTCAGCACGTGTTTACTGAGCACAGTGGTCATTGTACAGTCTTTCTGCTGCAGAAAGTAATGATCTGCAGTAGAGGTCCTTTATACAGCTGAGGTGGCGCAGTCAGCCATTGAAGAAGCTCTCCAGACCAGTGAATGTGTCCTGCAGTGGGTTGATGTTGTTCCTTAGCATGAACAGCTTAGCCATCCTCCTCCTACCCACCACCTCCACTGATCCACTGGCTCTTGGGGACAATCTTGGCTTTCTTAATAATTTTGTTCAGTCTCTTTCTGTCAGCTGTGGAGATCCTGCTCCCCCAGCAGACTACACCAGAAAAGATGGCTGATGCCACGACAGTGACAAGGAGGGCCCACAGACTCTGGGCGAACAGAGTCCAGAGTCTGCACAGTAGATGGATTCTGCTCTGTCCTTTCTTGTAGTGTGGTATTATCGGTCCTGTCTAGTTTATTGTATTGAACATGTCAGTTTCCTTTCCCCGTTTGTAGTTGTGGGGAGTTCTTGCAAAAATCTACCACCAGTTTTTTAATTTTCCCTGCATTGATGTGGTTCTGTTGGCACCAGTCCTCAAAGTCCTGCATCAGACCTTGGTACTCCCTGTTGTCACAGAGAATTTCTGCAGGTGACAGGAGGTTGAACTATAGGATGAATCTGGAGTGTAGAGGGTGAAGGAAGCACTGAATATGACCTCACTGTTATTATTTGTGTTTGGTTGCAGAATGTAAGGATTCAGTCCACCATGATGTTTGGAATACTAATTAATAGCTAGATACAATAGTTATCAGTGTGGAGGCCTACTTCTCGTTTATGTAAGGGACAACTTTTTTTATTTCAGGCTCTGGAGCTCTCACATTACATGATAATGTTATCTTCTTGGTTCTTGGTTAGCAGAATTCATTAATAAATCAGAATGGAATTTTAAGTCAGTGGGTTGTAGGGAGAGTGATTCTACCTGCCAAATAAAAATTGCTACGGTAAATGTTGCTGTGAAAGACCAAGCCAACACAATGCAAATGATCTTGACTGGGAAACCTTAACCACTAAGCAGTTCAACCTAATTCAAGATGAAAATTGAGTTTACAGCTATCCCACTAGATCTACCACCGTGTATACATATTTCAGAGGAAGAAATGACAATTTGGATTAAGGCCTCATCTCTGGTTGGACCTGGATACTGACCAGACTTGGTGTTAAAACATGTTATGCACAAACAACCTTGTAGGTTTCTTTCAGTCAGATTAAAAAATCATTTTCAGTTCATTATTAATTTTGAATTTATTTTTAGTAAATTTACACATTGTTACTGCCAATTAAAACATGTTGCCTGTTAAGTACTTTTCATTAAAAATAAAAAGTCCCTAAGAATTAATATTCTGTCCCAGTACACCTCATGTCAGCCTTTATTTTGATAATGAAGAAATTCATTTGTGACTGTAATCTGTCCCCTATAGAACACTAACAGAATAATAAAAGCAGTAAATAGAATGCATGTATGTAACACTTTTCAAGTCATAAATTCCATTACTTACTCAATAAATCACTTTCACCCCTCCTCTCTCTCACAAACACTCATACAGATCATTCTATACACGCAGTGTTCTTGTATAACATACACCAGTCAGTGGCAACATGAAAAACCACCTGTATTATATTGTGGTGGTTTGTTTTGTATGACTGAAACAGCTCTGACATGTCAGGGCATGAACACAGATTTGATGCTTCCTTAGAAACCTGGAGAACTTCTATTATGTTGACTGAATATTATATTTTGTGTAAAGTTAGGTTAGGTGTAAGGTTTTTTGTATGTTGCAGCACATTAGCTCATGTGGGCTACCATTTTTTACTCACCTTCTTTCCTCCAAAACTGCTGTCAATTCAACATGTCAATCAACAAGAAAAGGTTTGCTCTGACATGGGGTCAATCCCTTCCTTATGGAAAGTGCCAAAGTTTCCAAATTCTTTCATTCCTACATAGCTATACTCCAATCTCTCTTTCCTCAATTGTTTCCCTACACTTTGCCCTAAACCAGGTGGGCTATGTTGAGCTAAGTGTGGCAGACACTAAATCAATAAAGGGTTGGATAAGGTTCTAGTGGCTTACATTTAGCAAAAAGATAACCTCAGATAACTCAAAGGCACACATGCACGCAGATGGCCTGGATAGAGATGCAAGCTGACAATATTAATTAAAAAAGATAAGCGTGCAGGCATCATAACAACACACACACAAGAAAAAAACAGCCAGAATGCTCCAAAAACCAAGTAGATGGCAAAAAGTTGACAGAGTGAAATGATTGCTTCAGACATTTGGAAATTACCTTTGTAACTTTTATAGCAGCCACAGTGTCCCATGGAAATAAAACATTTATAGAATATAGTTACAGTGACACTGGGGGCACATAAAAAATGTCCTTGAGCCAGAGGGAGTTGTGAGGTCAGGCCAATCAGATTGGCTTTCCAAAACAAAATGTTGTCCATGGGCAAGTAGAATAAATACTGTTACTGTGTCCCAGCTCTGGGGTTATCTTCTCCAAATTCCATATTTATTTCATCAAATATAATGTAACAGCCACATGCTTCTCCAACCGAGGCAGCTCTCATGAAAAACCTTGTCCCCTACAACACTACAATAGACATTATGATTAGAGTGATAACAAAATAGGGAAAACTATAAACAATGTGTTCCCACAGAGTTGTTAGTGAAATCTATACACTGAAAAAACAGTCTTTAAGTGGTTTACATTTGTTTACCATCACACAAATATCCTCATTTCATTTCCGTCACTTGTTTTTGTTACAGAATCAGAATCAGAAATACATTTTATCACCAGTTTGTTAGAATCACTCCAGCTAAGATTAGACATGTATGTACAGTCTCACACAGGAATACAAAAAAATAAAAAATAAAATAAAAACTATATGAGATAATGCAAAAGTATGTACATTTGTGTAGAAAAGTCATGTTACTGTATGTCACTCCCTGCATCCGAATACCCCAACTAGCCATCTATGTAGTAGACAAAAATGTATGTATGATTCCTTTTCTGACAGTTTCTATACCAACCCCAAAAAGCAACTACATTAAAACGCAATGCAAATTGTTCAGTAAATAAAAGCCATGTGTACTTCAATAAATAAAACATGTCCATAGTTGTTCACGCCATCAATGCGAGTAAAGAGTCGCAGCTATGACTGCATAGCTAACGAGCTGTGGTAGCTAACCCTGTGCTTCAAGCTGGCAAAATCATGACATTGATGTAACCATCCGGGTCAAAGGACAGGCAAGATGGCGGTGTTGTAGTATGCCCGAATTGTACCTGCTACAGGCCACTTGCTATGTAGAAGCTACTACTAACTCACTCAACACCCTAACTACCCTATTAAGCACTCTAAAGGTCCTTAAATACCATTTCACTCTTTCACTCTTGCTTCACTACTCACTAACTACACTGCCTCACAATCAGAGCTAGCACACTCTTTTAACTTAGGGCGAGGCACATACAGTGATGGAAAAATTTTTAGATCACCCTTGTTTTCTTCAGTTTCTTGTTGAAATGCCTGGTATAACTAAAGGTAAATTTGTTTGGACAAATATAACAACAACAACAAGATAACTCATAAGAGTTTAATTTAAGAGCTGTTATCTTGCCATTTTCTATGGTTTTCTTGATGATAACAAAAATCACTTAAGTTCTTACATCAATAGCTATGGCATTGTCCTGCAAACAGTGCTTTTAAGCATTCAATGTTTTTTTTTTTTTTTTTTTTTTTTGTTTCTTGTTGTGTTTATTCTATTTTTCAGGTAATATGCCTTTTAGTGGAACCAGGCATTAAAATGGACAAGAAACTGAAGAAAACAAGAGTGGTTTAATTATTTTTTCAATGACTGTAGTTTAAATGTCAGACAAGATCCAGTTTTTAAAAAGCTGGATTTTGAAAAGATATTTATACAGTAGGCAACATTTTGGCAAACACATGATAACAAGCATAACGGAATGGATTGTAGAAATGTAGCAGAGAAGAAAGTATATCTAATAGCTGCAAAATGTAACATGAGAAAAAGTCAAAAGTATGCATTAATATTTCTACTTATGTAAAGGATAGACACCTGAAAAATGTACAGTAATGAAGTATTTCTTCTTCATTACATTCCAACACTGCTTTTGAACTCTTACGCCTGTGGAGCCTGGAGCTTGACACCCAGCTCAATAGCTTACTATAGTTTACTACCCAGCCAATAAATTACCACACATCTGCATCTGAAAGTTAATTGGCTTTTGCCTGTTACACTGCTAAGAGAAAACAAAGCTACTCTAGCAGACGAGCTGCATTTCTAAATAATGAACAATGACCACTACTGACAATAGTAGTCACAATGCGTTCTGGGTTTTGAAGTCATACCTCTGCAGAGGTTGCGCCACTCAAACACAACTCCACCACGGATGATTAGATTACTATTGAATTTATAGCAGTTAGGATTCAGATTTTAATGAATATGGAGTGCATGGTTAATCACATCTTTTATGGAATTAACCCATCACTTATTCTCTAATTGGACATATGAATAGGAAATCATATAAATGGAAAATATGCTCACAAGTCTTTAATGGCACTTGTACATTAGGATTTTCCTCATTACTTACAGCATCTGATGGTTCCTTAATTTTACTCTCAATTGGGAGAATCAAAGCTCTCAGTTCACTATAAGCATCTGAATTTTTACCTGTGAAGTTCAGGATGCAAAAACAAAATACTTTTCAGAGCTCATCATCTCCAACTAGTGCAATCCTGGACAAGACTATAGACAATAAAAGGTTTTCAAAGCATTTCATAGATACAATTTAAAACATCATATCAATTATTCACCCCAACTTCTGTGTCTGTTATAACCTGTCCTTAGGTGTTCTTTGTGATTTGAAGTCAATATTCAAGATGACTATATAAAATACCTGGCAAAGTCATATTAGTCATATCAGATTTTCAAATTCTTTAATTTCTCGATGATGTCCTTATTATTTTAAAACCACTGTCCAAATTCAGGCAACTCAGTCCAGATCCTTATGTCCATTACAACTACAGATCAATTTCAAAACTTTCATTTATGTCAAAAATAGAAGTGATTATTTTCTCTAATCAACTCCTGTAAAGAGTTGATGATCTTGAATTCAATCAATGTCAATCAGATTTGATGCAGGTAAATCTTGGTGCTGGTTCTGGTTGATCTTGCTACTGTGGACCAGATTGAGGAAAACAGTTGGTATCTCTGAGACTACTCTTCTGAGCATAAAATGTGCTGTTTTGTTAATGGTATCAACTTATCTCAAAGTGTTTGGGTGGGAGATGTCACAGGGCTCCATACTGGGATACATTTTAATTTGCCTAATATTTCTGCCTTTCAGAATTTCAGTACTCATCAGCCCATAGCTTGAGACGCTGTTAGGTATTCCCTGGTCAAGGATGAGGATCAAGAGGGACAGGAATCTTAGTAGCCTAACCCTCTGAAATGGCTTACCTGAAAAATTACATACTCTATTATAAATATTCTTCTTCATCTCCTATTTTTATGAATATACAACTTAATAGTTTCATTGTTATCTTAGATTTTAACAAAATTAGATCAGTTAATTTATTGTTTTTGGTATTGAAGCATTTGTAATTGTTACTTTCAAAGGTGCTATATAAAAAAATATTGATCATTTGGTTTCATTTTTTCTCTTATGCACTATGGCTTTGTTGCAGCAGAGGGATTTTTCTTTCTTTCACTACTACTGTTTTGATTGATTTTGAGTGTTAGGTATTTTAAAGGGTCTACCACAATTTTCCTCTCATTTCTCATAGCCTTCCTTTTTATGCAAACTATCTCATTTCACTTTAAGGCCTTAATATATCCAGAGTGTTTTACACATGTTCGCCATTGAGAGTTGTACAATACAACCAGTTTTATGTTATTGTCCTTAGATCTGTTCCACTGGATTTGTAGTTATAAGGCCAGGCTTCTTGCTCCAGGGGATGATGATAGTTGATATTGAAGAAGAGTTACTCATTCACTTTTACCACTCGCATTCTCCCTGTCCTGAATAACACAGACATAGCAAAACACCAGTAAGAATATAACTGACTCAGTCCCAGACTAAATCACTTGTTTTAATGGACTGTTTTTGCAGTTTAAGCAGAGATAACAGGTGATGGGACAAGATAAGAAAAAAATATGATATGATTGAGACTGACACAGAGGAGGCAAATAGGAGAGGGAAAAAAAGAGCACTATGAGGCAATAGAAAGTATGGATCAAGAAAGCTAAACACCCACTGAACATAGAGGAGGTGAGGTGAGATGAAATGACAGCATTCTAAAGGATGAATGGGAGAAGACAGCGAGGCAAAGATAGGAGAGAATATTTGAATCACCATGATGAGTAGTTGAACAGTAGTTATTTGGCAGTGGTGTATATATCAGAAGTTAAAAAACAGTTTGAATATTGTTTTAGGTGTCAAATCTTAAAGTTGAGTTAAACTAAATCTTGAGTTGGTGATGGGACTGTTTTAAGGAGAAAAATTATTGTGTATCTCAGTGCATTAAATTCTACATTCTATTAATCATGGAATAAACTGTAGAAGTTGTTACACAAACGAATTCAAAATAGAGCAATATCTGTATTTTTCCCTGATAAACATGTGTTTTCTGTTAACATAAATGCATGCAGTTGACACTGCAAGGTGTTGGTGCAGCATCAGCAGGTCAGGTGTTATACTGAACAATGGCGAAGAGAAGGGAGCTTTACACAGATGGCAAAGCTCTTGATTTGACAGTCAATATTTGTTTAAACACTTGTCTACAATCAAGAGTTTTGGATAGTGGCTTAACACTTGAGTGCACCCTCAAAAAAGGCTAAGCATTAGAGATAGGTGTAGGAACTTGGACATCAAGAGGGAACTGGGAGCACAGCCATTGAGATGATTCCTGGACCCCTTTGGCTGCATCCGAATCCTTAGTACGCACTGCATACTACTGAGTGCCTACTACTTGACCGTTGCAGTAGTAGCTACTACATATCAAGCTAACCAGTAGTAGGCACAATTCGGACGTACTACAACACCGCCATCTTGCCTGTTTTGTGACCAGGATATTTATGTCAACGTCATGATTTTGCGGCTTGAAGCGGAGGGTTAGCATCGCAGTCATAGCGGCGACTTTTTACGCACATTGGTGATGTGAATGACTATGGACATTTTTTATTTACTGAAGTACATGTGGCTTTTATTTACTTAACAGTCTGCATTTGCGTTTTAATGCAATCAATTTTAAGGTTTGTATAGAAACGGTCGGAAAATAAGTTAAACATCACAGGACATCAGACCCTTTTGCTGTTCCCCTGTTATCACTAAACACATTTGAATAAAATTGGAAAAATATCAAAATAATTTCTCCCAGGCCGCTGTCTCCATTCCCATTCACTAACAAGCACATAGGTGTCACTGTTTTTAATTTATCCCAGTAAGTTTCATGTCACATTTAGCAAGCACGGTTTTCAACCTCCCGTGACTTCTGGGATGTTAGCGTAGTGTACATCGATACTGCAAAATCCTATAGTAAACCATCCGGGAACCTTTCGCCTACTACTGAAAGCTACTAAGGTATTTGGATGTACTAGAGCATTGCATACTCATTTTTGCCTACTACGCAGTAGGCTAGTAGGGGTAATCGGATGCAGCCCTTCTGTCAGAGTTTTTTCTATATTTGGTAGGAGACACAGGGGAAGTCCTAGACACTGGAGAAATTCTATTTCTCATTTAGTCAGGGAATGCCACAGGATAAGCCATAAGGAACTGGAAAATATTAATGGTTAGGCTGAATCTGGAATACCTTGCATGATTTGCTGACACTGCAACCCAAATTCTGGATGAGCACCTACAAATAGATAGGGTGGACGGACTCAATTTGATATTTAGTAAACTATAAAACTATAAAACCCACAGGAATGGCAAGGTATTTTGTAAAGTTGTACTGCACACTACATGAAAAGGCTCAGACTCAGGCTCAGCTTTCTCAGACGCAGTCTGCCAGCTGAATTCTGAGAACTCTATGTTGTCAATCAACTCAGATTCAAGTACACATAGTCTGTGGATCCAAAACAGTACAAGTGTATTATGTTCAATAATAAGTATGTGCATTCATTGAGAAACTTTTATGTGAATTGATAGGACACTTGGTGTCTGGCTTTTCTTCATGGATTTAAGGGATACCATGATAGTTTTCATACTTATGTTAGATCCTGTGCTGTACTGCAGTGTTTTGTTGTGTTGACAAGTTAGATTTAAGTGCCTCTCCAAGATTACTGCAAAGCCATGCCGCTTCAAATTGCATCTGTGAAGTGCTCAGAGATTATTAATGAAGGTGTGCTGCTTTTTACAATTGAGTATGGCACAGTAGCAGTTGGCTCTTTGCTACTGTGTATGAATATACTAATAATGTTGCATGCAAAACTCATTTTTCCCCCAGTTTCTCACTTGGATTAGACATTTACACAACAAAGCCTTCAATGTGCTGAGCAAGCTCTGTAATCCACAGCCTGATTACAAACCCACTTTAAATTTTTAGGGTAGGGAGAAAATCAATTGTGAGCTTAGTTTTTAGCTTCTTGAAAAGCTTAGATTACGTTTTGGAAAATCCATGGTAGCATGTGGAAAAGCACCATTACTGAAAATAAAATTCATACTTTCTGCCTTGCTAAGTGAGTGACTGACTGGTTAAGTGACCTGTCACTGAGTCAAATAAGAGAAATCCTGCAGCTGTGAGTGACATGTTGACAGCTCAGTACATGAAATCCAGCATTTTATTGCCAGAAAGTCAATGAAACTCAATGATTGGCCTTTTCTCTGGGATTTGCATGGAGAGTGTAGAATGTGCAGCTATAGACACATACAGGCATTTTCACATGCTTAAATGGACAAGATGAAAACAGAACATGTTAACGGTAACCCTTCCAACCCCCACTTTCCACTTCCTCCTGCTCCGTACACATTGGATATGTTGGAAATATTCCTCCATGTTCCAGAAACAGCATGGCCTAGATATGTTGTTAACTTAGCAACAAGCTGCCTTATATTCTAGTTGAGTATTGCTGTGTGTGTGTTATTTGCTTTCTTGTGCAATAAATCCCAGTTTATGTGTTAATGTGTGTTTTCACCCATGTTTTAGTGGTAATATCTGTAGCACACAAGCCTACTGCGTCCTGCATATGCTTTAATATTCACAAAACAAATATTGGATAATATTTACAGAGGCTTGTTATTCTTACCAGCAGCTCAATAGCCCAGCTGCTTCAGGCTTACTGTGTTATTGCAATCATGGTTAATTAGCTTGCAAACTCTAAGGATTCAATCTCAAATCAATATGAAGAGGATCATTTCTCTACAGGCTACTGACCCACAGGTGCCTTTAAAAAAAAACAGTTGAGGAAATTTGGAACTGAAATCAAAGCTGTTCTGACAATAACTCAATACCACCCTTACTGTACGACTCCTATAGCATAATTACTGTAACAAGCAAGACCATTATTGAAAATACTGGCAACTTCTGTTATTAATTATATATTATTTGCCAGAGAGATAGGTTTTTCGAGATATCTATTTATATGAAAAAAATGGAACCGAAAGCTACTCTTACAACTCAAATAGAAGTTTTACACTTTATGGCAGAGACTGATAGCTTGAATAAGATGAATACAATTACTACACTTTAATCCCATGTAAAATTAATCAAATAAAATAAACCTGACCTGGGAATGGCAGACAAGCAGTGATTTGTACTGAAAAAGGTTGTCTAAATCTCAGTGAACACTAACAGTAACAATGGGATGCAATTCAAGAACCCAATTTTAAAATACTTTTCTTGACACTAATTATTCATGACATTTTAAACTGCACAAATGTCAAGCACTAAATTGAAAAAAAGGGATTTAGGGGTTTACTATTCAAAAAAAAAAAAAAAAAGTTTCTACGTTTGTTTGTATTTTTTTTCTTTGTGGTCTACTGGGAACAGTGCTGATTATAAATCCTGACAGTTAGTGGGAAGGATGGATCTTTGATATATGTCTTTCACAAACATTGACTATACAGACTAGATGATTCCTTCCCCTAGTTTCTTCAGTGGGGTGGGACATAAAGCCCATTAATGCTCCTTTTACATATGTAAGTACATACGTCTGTTTCAAATGTCAGACCTTGATACTCCCCATGTGTATTTTTATGTCAGCATGGTTGCTAAGCAATGTAACCCCTGGAGGGCAGAGCAGAATGCAGAGTTCTGAGGTCCAACGTAAGTTACGGTAACAAAAATGGCGATGGTGGATGAGATCCCAATCTAAGAAAGCAATAAAAAAAATATGCAGCACAGTAGACAATGGTGGTTTGTGTGGCTGTTAATTTCATCGTGTCATATCATCAGATATTTCTGTTGTCTTCTTCTTTGTTCCTCTCGCTGGTTGCACTTGAGCTACACTGTGCAACACAGCCCAAAGATTTCTGGTGGTATTACTCCATTTGCTGTGTACTGCTACGTTAATCTCTGTATGCGTATCCTGTGTAGAGCACAAACGGGCCTTTAATCTCCATCCCAACCAAAAATTTTGCCTTCAATAAATCCAACCATACCGTGAACCATGCTACAGCTATTAGAAACTCTTAGAGTTTTATACCAGCAGAGTATCTGAAGAACGACAGGGCATACTTGTTAATAACGCCAACCTCCTTACAGTTTTCATATGGCTGCAGGAATCCAAGTTATTTGCAACTATCCTGAGCATTTGTGTGGGGCGGCTAGTATGTAGATTGTTCTATAATAATAATAATTTTAAAAAAAAAGTACATTGAAAAGTATGTGTAATTTAAAATCAGGCGAGAGAGCAATCGCTAAAACCAACAAGAGAATAAACCGCGGGGAACATAGACTGATTTATTCACAGAATAAAATCAGGTTTTAAAAGACAGGTACAAAATCCAACAAACGACAAGACCGAGGGCTGAAATACTAAAAAGAAGTGATGCTAAGGTTAAGAAGGGAAGCGGTCCAATAAAAAGTCTAGCGTCTTATCTGAGAGGGAAGGCGCGCCAAACGCCGATGCAGCAGCTCTGTCGTCCTAAACGCCAGTCGGTCTGTGTTCGGCTGCGTCTGGGCTCCGCAGATCGGCACCGGTCTCGAACTTTTGGGGACAAGATGGCGCAGTTACTGCACTTTAAAACACACAGCCACGCTTCATTGTATTGGGCCGCTACTCACGCAAGTGGGCAGACTATTGCTCTAAATGCTTCTTCATGGAAGCAATTGACAGTTGGCCTCTTTGGCAATGGCAACCCCCGCGTGGCTCCTGCTCCTGCTCCTGCTCCTGCTCCTGCTCCTGCTCCTGCTCCTGCTCCTGCTCCTGCTCCTGCTCCTGCTCCTGCTCCTGCTCCTGCTCCTGCTCCTGCTCCTGCTCCTGCTCCTGCTCCTGCTCCTGCTCCTGCTCCTGCTCCTGCTCCTGCTCCTGCTCCTGCTCCTGCTCCTGCTCCTGCTCCTGCTTCGTCTGCCCTTCATTTCATTCGCTCCAGGTGCAGGTGTTGTATCATGGGGCGTGTCACAACCGGTCAGGATATTTCAAAATGAAAGCACACACCCCCCCCGCGTAAAATATAGGCAATAAAACACACTAAAATAACAAATACTGCAAATTAAAAACACTGGGAGCTAAAAATACTTACAATAAAATCCTTACTTTACCCATGCCACATTTGCACTGTTGCATTCTAGTATTTCAACCCCTTGGTTCTGATCACCCAATCTATGATAAGATCCAATCACACTTCTCTAGACCACATTACAATTTAATGACATTGCTGTAGATCTTGGTGATGTGTATCACTGAGTCTATGTGTTTTTCATTCCTGTCATACAACTTAATGGTTGGCTGATGGTTCCACTACTTCATAACCAGTATCTGTAGTCACTCTTTGCTAATGTTCTGTTTAGGTCAGAATACCCTTAGCTAGATCTTTACAGAGATAGGGCATCACCTAGGTATATACCACACTTGATGGTAATTTATGTAATTGGCATTAAGTTAACATCTAGAGCTATTTTCCACAGCCAGACTGTGCTGTGGAAGCTTGACAAGTCTTGGTCCTGGTAGTAGAACAATGCTCTAACGAAGACTGGGAGTGAAGACTGTGTTCTTGAACAAGAGGAGGTGGAAGGTGGCAAACAGTTGTCTGAGCTGCAGGTGAGTGATAATGATGAGCGGGATGCTAGACCAGGAGACCACCCTGCCCAGCCTGTGACAACCAGCCACTCCCACAGACCCACAGACACAGAACAAAAGGGGAAAAGGGAAGAGAGGACACAGGGATGGACACTTGATGACCCAGTCCTCACACAGAGTTGTTGATGAGAGTGCTATAGGTAACTGGACTTGTTTGAGATCATTGAAAACATAATTGTCTAGGCCTGGTGCTGTCCAGCTCCGCATACCTGACACTCTATCTTGGATGTCTTCCATGGTAATGGATACTGGATCTTGTTCTGGGAGATGGCTATGGTCTGCTCTTGGTTCCATTTGTCACTCGTAGGGCATTACTGTTATGTGATACACCCGTCTCCAATATGTTCTTCAAGTACGGTTCAACCTTAACCTTGGAAGTAGTGGTGGTGGGGGGGATTCAGTGGTACTGGCGGTGTACAGAATATAGGTTTCCCATAGCATAAGTAAACAGACTAGTGTTGACATCCTAGTGATGTTTACACAGGATAAAAGATTAACATGTTATATTAATATATGTAAATATGTTTTCAGAGCATTATAAAAAATGCTGAGAAGGGAGTATATATTCAGGAATGAATACAAAAATGTCAGTATATCCACTCTTGTGGAATAATTCAAATAGGCAGTGGAATACAAAATGCTAGCAGCTTCATGTCTTTTCACTTATTCAGTTTCACTGTAGACTACAGTGAAACTGATGTGTACAGTGAAATTTATGTATCTTGACCCTGCAGTGTCAGTCAAAATACATCAAAGGTATCTTTGGATGTTATTTCAGAGAAGGTTATCCACCCATCCAATATCAGACACATTAGACACATGGGTTACATTCACAGAAAATCACAAATTCAAATTAGTTGTAATGTTTTTTGGTACTTGACTGAAAATTTGGTCTGAAAGAAGTTTAGAGTAGGCTGATTCCTGGTTTGGCTTTAACGATGTTCTCATTCTAATTGCATACTACATAATATTATATATTCATATTTTTAATATTCACCACCCTTAGAAACAATAATTTCTTCTTGTTTTTTGTGTGGCTCCAAGCTTGACTGTTTTTCCAACGTTTTGGTCAGTCTCTGTAAAACACAAATTGCAAAACCATTAAGTGGAGTACAGAGCAGAATTGTGAAGTGGAGGTGTTTGTGGCCCATGAGCCAGAGCCTGATGAATCAAATCCACACTAAGTTTCAACAGCATAACTCCTTCCATTTAAATAATCCTCCCTATTTGCAGAAAATGTTCAAAGTATAATTTTAAAGAGCAGGGGGCTCATTTATAAAACTCAGCATAGATTCCATCCTAAGACATTGCATATGTAATTTTGTCATTATAGATGCCAACCTCAGTTGGGTTGTGCATGTGTATGTTTGAGTGTTGTACTACTTGTACTACCACAGCAATACATGAACTGTCAATGCAAAATAAGACATGGTGCAAAGTTTTGTAAAAGGTGTTGACTGGCTAATCATTAAAGGGTCAAGACGGGTAATCACTAAAGATAAAGACAACAATTTCTCAGCAAAAAGAGCCCAACTTGTGGAGTGATTAATCAAGATGTATGGGTGAAACAATATACACAGATATACACCTTTTTCATGGTATTTAATTTTTCTGTAAATGCATATAAAAGATGCGCACAGGCATTTCCAGCCCCCTTTACATAATGTATTTGTTCATAGCGACCTTAATAAATCAACTACTCTCTAGTTTCAAAGATAATTGTCCTCAGATCTAAATGCAATGAAATTCAATATCTGATCATCACATTTCAGTTTGGTACCCTTCATCTATACAAAAATACTGAGACAAGATACTTGGGTTTTCATATTAATTGAATTATATACCCCTGTTTGTGATTACATTTACCTTAACTCAAATGATTTTTATTTGTGCAACATTTTCAGAGTTGTAGGCTGTAAGTGGACATGAGAATGCTGATAATTATTTCAAATATTTGTGATAGTTATGATGCTCTGTATATCCCAGTTTTATGGAATAGGTTAGGAATAGGTCTTTCATTGTACTTCAGGTTACATGATTAAGAGCAGTGTAGCACAGAAATAAGAAAAGCATCCATCATGTGTCCTTGAATGACACGATTTCCTTCAAGCTCCAGGGTACTGACCATGACCTCTGCCATCACTGTAGAGGAGGAAAAGTGATTAGAGATCAGCAGAGGAAAGAAGGAGAAACTTTTTTCAGAAAATGATAGATATATGTTGCAAGCTAATGTGTTAAAAAATAGTCATGGTTGAAATCTGCAACACATCCATAATTACTACAAATGAGAAATTATAAATGATAAATTATCACAAATGAAAAATCATTTGCATGCACTAACTAAATAACATGATCTCTTAAAGGTGACAGAGAATCAAAAATCATTTTTACCTTGTCTTTGTTGTATAACAGTAGTCCACCCACATTCAGAAACTAGCAAAAAGTGCTAGAAATTCTGAACATGTCCTTTTCATAGTAATTCCTTTTTTAGAAATGTCTGCTAGAAAATGGGCCAATTTCAAAAACGGTTGTTTGTGACGTAAAATGTAACTCACTGCCCCCCACTCTAACTCCATTCCCTCCCCTTCAAAGGCAAATAGCTGTAAAAAAAAATGGTCTGTCTGTATTCTGAAGCCAACAAAGTTACATTCATTTGAGTGGCAGTGAAGGTGCTTGCATTTCATAATGAGGTTGCCAGTTAAACCCCAAAAGATGTATAATAGGTGCAAAACCATGTGTTTTAAAATCCTCAAGTTTCTGAGGCATTACACATCCAACCAAAATGTTACTGTGTATATGTCACATCACAGAACAACGATCAAAAACCCTGTTCAACCATTCTCTGTCACCTTTAAGTTAGACACAGTCTAAAGTTGAAACACAGTCAAAACACATTAATGTAACATACACAATAACATACATATTATAATAATCAATCTGTATGGAATGAAGTTGTAAGTCCACCTAACACTGAAATTCCACATCTCATCCACAGAGATTTGTCTGGACAAAAAAGTCATTTGAATCTGTTATTCCAGTTATTAAATAATACGACAATGCAAAGTTTTATAAATGATAAACTTTCAAGCTCTTTCTCCCCCGTCACAATAAGGGTATAATCAGAAAACAGCACAAAAATCAATCAAAAAGTGAATGACTATTATTCTGAAAAATATGTTAAAAAATGTTTTTGCTCAGTCATCCTAAGGGGGATATGAATGCATGGTGACAGAACCCAGAAGTTTTGGGTTTTTTTTTTTAATCCAAGATTGAAAAAAATTGACTTATTAGTTAAGGCCACAGGTCTGCAGGTACAGTCTGATGTACATAACTTGCCCTGTAAATTGACTGTAACGGGAGTGTTCTACAGTTTGCTTCACATTGTTTAAAAAAAGACACTAAATATAGAAATGTTGGCATTAAAAATAAAATGTTTTTCACCAAACTTCTCCACATTTTCCTTTTGCTTTTTAACCTCTATTTTGGTGTTTAGTAGGTAGGACCAAGTTATGCTTCTACACTTATATCTTAAAAATATGAAATGCCAACTTTTTACATCTATATTTATCATGTATTATTGCACTGTACTAAACACAATGAATCAAACCATTAGACAAACTGGGCTTTTTCTTTGATAATTGATTAAAAAAAAAAATCAAACACTGGAACACATTTGCACCAAACTGCAATCATTACTTTGAACCAAAATGTGAATGTAATTGTGTCATCACAAAAATCGGTAGGATTTAATCTCTGCGGACCAGAGGCTGTACTAATGATTGAACTTATCCATCTAGTAAATCTTGCAGAAGAATAACTGTCAAAGACAAATTAAAATTTGACCTGTAGCTCTACATGAATGACACAGCATTCCATCCAATAGTTGTTATGGGACTGTTTTTTTGTTTGTTTGTTTGTTTTTTCCTGAAAGGGCACAAGACACAAAGAACAAAAACACCTATAAAGGCAAGTTTATCATTTTCTATGTCAAATATGGATTCAAAAACCCTTTCTGTTTATCTGCTGGTATAGTAGTAGGCTATGACATTTTTCATAGCTTGTAGTCTTCTACTTACCTTAATATCGTTGTAGAGTAGAGCTAACCCTCAATTGCTAACAAGAGGAGCTTGGAGAGGCGGCAATTCTGGCAAAAATGAAAAGATATTCACTGCTGAAGGCAATGTGCATGTATTCTCTTGCAATGAATTGTTTGCCTGCAATCTCATTCAACCACAGTAAAGTTATGATTTACATAAGTTTCATGTGTGGATCAATAAGACTCTCATTCTGTAGATTCAATGATTCAATAATGTGAAATGCCATAACATCAGAGCTTTATATGACTGACAATGACCTTACATCACATTATCATCACATTGATCGTTACTATGCTCACATAAGTGTACAAGTATACTTGTAACTAAGTAAATAAGTTACTAGATTGTGCCTACGTAAATGTTATGTGAGAGACACTTATATTGTAAAATATCTGGTTATCAAATAAGTAAAGTCCGTGTGCAGAATGCAGTTTGGATCTTGGTCATGTCCCATGATTTATACAGAGGCACCTGTTTTGAGTTTGGAGTGATATCAGAGACAAATCCAGTCTTGGAGCAATGATAATAATGGGCATAGCACCCACTATCTTATTATCCTGGAGAATACAGAGTCCTTTTTTCTTTTTTTTATCACATCATCATGGATTCAACTCCCCAACCTAAAACTCTGGGACATTTTATTTTCACAAATGTTATGTGGGTGGCCTAGAAATGTACAGAACCCAAATTCCTCCACCTCCCTTTCCAGCTATTTTAATGTATTTTCCTCCAAACCCCTGCAGCACCACTGAGCTCTGCTCTCCACCACCAAACTATCCAAAAGCTCCTCATCACTGAAGATGAAAAGCTTTCAGTAACATTTCGGAAAACCTGCAGGGCTTGATGAAGACTTACACATACGCCTCAGACATTTACAAAATCTGTTCTGTTTTTAAAATCTTTTGTCATTATTTCTGAGCTGAAAAATGTTTAGGTTGGTGGTTTGTGTACAGTCACAATGCAGGATTTGAGCATCTGGTACATCTGAACTCAAAAGTTTTAAACTCCCTCTTCACTTTTGGAGTTTGCATTCAGGGAAAACTAAATAGTAAACAGAGTCAGTGTGAACATTTAAAATTCTGATAGAATGTATTCAGATTTATCTTTAACTTTATTATGTGAAAGATATGCATGTGTTAAGCATAATCACAAACTATGCCCTTCACAAGTCATCTCATAATATGCTGGTGTCCTCGAAGAGACAACAGCTGGCTACAGGCTGAGGTAGCAGCTTGGAGCACAGCATAAAATCAGGTTCAGAACACAATATCATGAGTGACCCTTGTGATGGGTGGCAATTCCATGATGAAGGTGGTTCACAAAAAGTTTGAAAAGTGACAGAAATTTCATGAGGTAAGAAACTAAGAAATGAAGTAAGAGAGATGAGAACGGGTCTGGTACATCAAAAGATCAAGAATTACCACATAAGCTAGTATTGGATTAGGTAAGGATCGAGCCTGTATAGTAGCACAAGACCTGTACTTAAAGCACAAAGATATAACTTTCCAGTTGAACAAGGCCATTTCCTGGCTCAGGTCAGGGATTCTTTGACATGTCACGTGCAAGCAAACAATGTTTGTGAGGACAGTTTTAATGACTCTGACATTACTGAAGACCTCAATATTGCAAACTAAAATAATGGGAAACTCATATCAGTATTATTTTATCCACTTTGACAACTTAAAGACATTATAAAACTGACAACTTCACACAACCCATTTCCAGTAGATTACTGAATTTATCTGAAAATAAATAGTGTGTCAACCATCATACTAGAATGATTTAGTCTGATGGCTGCTGCTGTATTTTCTGTGATAAACCCAGTCACTGGATGGTACAGTGTATCTGTTAGTGTTAGTTAATGACTGTCAGTATTTTGCCAAATCATGGGTGTTTGCAATACCCAAGTTGTTTTTTTTTTTTCTTTCAGTACTGTCTGCCTTCCCTGTGGAGCACTGGTCATGATGTTCTATCACCTGGGTGAATTATAGTAAATTGGTCAACCCCCATGTCCATGATAAATGCTGTTTCCCATGGCAACCTGCTAAATAAATTAGTCCCTCACCTGTTTTTGCCTGACTCCTGTGTCATTCTTTAATTCACTCTGTCTCTTTCTCTGGTCCCTGTCCTTGTCCTTAGACCTCAGTCATTTTCACAGTTTTCCCACTTTCTATTTCTGCCTTTTGCTTTCCCCTTTCTTGTCTATTTTCTGTTAGTTTCCCGCTGTTACAGTTCCCTCTGGGTGTTGTGTGTCTTCCCCTATCTGTCTATCTACAATATCTGTCCAGACAGCCTCACAATTCACTGGTACTCTGTCTCGTTCCCTCTTCCATAGTTCCATGCTCTTTGTTTTTTTCACTCTGTGTCTTTTCATCTCTCCCTTGCAGTCTCCCTGTCTGCAGACAGACATACTGGGAGCTGGCAGCACTGTCGAATGCAGATACAATTCATTCAGGATTAATTCAGGCTCCAGAGAACAAAAAAGTTCACTGATGGTTGTGTGTAACTGCTCACACTCCCTCTGATTTATAATAACCGTACAACTACTACTACTACTGTGTACTACAGGATCTTTTAAATCAAGGTTATGTCCATTTGATGACTTACAGACTTTCAACTTCCAACCTTGTCCAGATTCAGAGGGACATTGGCAAATGTTCCCTAACAGGAAAAAAAAAAAAAAAAAACTTTTGAGGAACTTAGCTTTTTGGGAGTGAACTCCTCCTGAGGGTTGGACAACCTCCTGCAGTCGCACAATGTGAAATGAGCTTGTAGGAAATTCTGAAGTCTCTTCCACCTTAAGCACCTTCAGCGGTACAATAGTCAAAGAAAACAATACTTTTACCTTCACACAGTGCCTCCATCACCAGAAAGAGAGCAGACACAAAACACTTTCAGATGAAATAACCAGCAGTGTCCTGACTATGTCGGTGGAGTCACTAAGCCTCTCTAGCTGTAGGAACAGCATGAAGCAGTAGCATCAGCATCTGTAGACAGAAAATAAAAAGACGAAAACATATGGGCTGGTAGCAGATTGTTGGTATTATGTGTTCAATTACTGGTACTTTGGCGCAGACGTGTGAAATATATATGTTTTTAAACAGTTTTGTCACAACGCTGGGGAGTGTTTTATCAGCTTTTCCTATTCATTTCAATGACAAATTTTGGCAAAATGTTCAATCTTGGCATCTGCTGATAAAGCCACGTTTTTGATATTTTATGGAAGTTTCTATGACTAAGAGAGTTGGACTAGCTAGATACTAAAAAAGTCGGTGAAAGAAAAGTAGAAAAAGTAACAAGTTGTCTCTTGCAGAGGGCAGAAGGATGGGGGAATCACAACGTTTGTTAAAGAACGACGGTGTAGCCGTCATGAGTGCACTGCTCACGGGACATCATGCAGCGTGATTTTAGCATTTGGCCATAAGTCAGGAAAATTTCCTTTAAGAAGTAGACAACACGATCAAGAGGAGGCAGGCTAAACTTAAAAGTAAAAACAGTTTTACTTGCAGCAAGGGAAATCAGTTATAAAGTACAAAGTTATCTGGTACAGAGTATGTGAGCTAAGAAATGAGCTGAAATGAACACAAACTTATATGCTTAACAGGATGTTGGAAAGTGAGAGAGGAATAGATTGACCTTTACCAAAAATGGTCGCTGGTTGTTTGATCTCCATGTGTTCACAGTTTCTTGAAATATCAAAAGTCTAAACACCCTACTCCTGCTGTACAGCTTCTTTCTACTGCTTCCTTTTTTAACCATCTGCAGAGTCCTCCTACCACTTCCTTTTACCAAGTTGCATTTCAACTTATGTGACCCTTCATTGACCTGTTTCATATGTACAGCATATTTTCTATTTAATGATTAAACAATGCATAACAGTATAAAATACAGTTACATTTTCCACACCATAAGGAAGGAGTATTTATCGCAGAGACGGTATACATCCCACCGTTGGTCAATGCTGCAGCATCCTGTAAGCTCGTACACTTGGTTGTACAAACATCACATCCACAAGCCTTCCTCCTCAAAACTCAGCCTTCAGGACAGGTGAAAGAGCAACAGCAACATACTGGCAGAGGAGCATAACAGCTTCTTTGCCTGGTTTGAGACCACCACAACCACACACCTGCAGTCACTGCCTCTCCTTGGCTCCAGCACTCCACCTCTCTCGCTCTCCCAGAGCATGAGGTGAGGAAAAACCTGAGAGCAGTGAACCCCAGGAAAGCTGCTGGTCCTGATGGTTTCCCAGGGGCAGTGATCAAAGCATGTGCAGACCAACTGGCAGGGATCGTCACAAAACTTTTCAAAATCTCCCTAACACATGCCACCATCCCCACGTCTGAAGGCCTCCACCATCGTCTCAATCCCCCCAAAAAAACTGCCATATGTCTGCCCTGATGTCTGTAATCATGAAGTACTTGGAGTGATCAGTCTCCCAGCACATCAGAGCCACTGCCTCCCTCCCTTCTTCGATCCCCATCAGTTTGCTTACAGTGCAAACAGGTCCACAGAGGATGCCATCGCCCTCACACTTCACACAGCACTGAGCCACCTGGAGAGCAAAAAGAGCTATGTGAAGATGCTCCTTATGGACTACAGCTCTGCCTTCAGGACCATAATCCCTGACATTCTTTTTACCAAACTGCTCCAACTACAGATCCCCTTCCCCACCTGCATCTGGATTAAAAATGTTGTGTCAAGTTCTGTCAAGAGAGTCTGTGAGACTTGGCCCTCACCACTCCTCCACTCTCACACTCATCACCGGCTCCCCTCAAGGCTGTGTTCTAAACCCTGTACTTTACACTCTGTACACCCACGACTGCTCTCTGACCCACCCAACCAACCGCATTATAAAATATGCAGATGACACCACCACAGTTGGAATCATCTGTGATGAGAACAAGACAGTATAAAGGGCTGAGGTAGAGAAACTGTTGCTGTGGTGCTCAGAAAACAACCTGACCCTGAACGTTGGCAACAGGACCACAAACCCCTCATCATAAATGCAGAATGGGTGGAAACTGTTACCACCTTCAGGTATCTGGGAAACTACATCTCTGCAGACCACTCCAGGACCTTCAACATCTTAGCTCTAGTGAAGAAGGCTCAGCCGCAGCTCAAAGTTTTACAGTTTACATTGTGGTATATATTGTATATATTCAAATTTTACAAGATTTCTTTCTTCACATTTATGTCTATTTTTTAAAAAATACCTTTTTTTCTAATATGTTGTATTTGTTTTCACCCTATGTTGTCCTTTGTGTGTTTGTTTCTGTGATACCCTTATGTTTGTTCTCTTGCTTGTCAAAAAAAATTTTCTCTGTGGTGCATGGTGGCTCTGTAGGAGCACCCTCAATTTCATTGTACCCCCACAGTACAATGACAGTAAATACTATTCTATTCTATTCCTCATCCCTAAAGACTTTAACCATGCTTTCCCAACCTCCACCTTCTCCATTTTTACATATTATCTATGCTTTACAGGATACAATAAGATCCTGGGCAAAAAAAGTTGGTGTAATAATACAGTTCAAGTTGGTGTTAGTGAAAAAACAACAACATCCCACCATCAGGTATGTGATGAAGAGGTCTGAGGAAAGCAGTATGGCAAGCAGCGAAGGACTGCTTTGAAACCAAAGACTGGGAAGTGCTGCACAGTCTACATGGACTGCTGACCAACCACCACCACAGGATGTCAGGCTCTATGTCTGATGTGACTGTCTGCAACACAGGAGCCCTCCAGAGTACAGTACTATCTCCCTTCCTCTTCACTCTGTATACCTTGGACTTCAGGTACAACTCACAGTCCTGCCATCTTCAGAAGTTCTCTGTCAAGAGAGACATTGATGGTTGAGGGGAACAAGCAGGAATGCATGGTGTTAATCAAGTGGAGTGGAAATAACAACCTTCACATCAACACCAGGTAGACGAGTTGGTGATCGATTTCCATAGGGGTGCATTACACACTAACACCTGTTCGCTTGATCAATAAACTGGACTGGAAAAGTTTAATACGGTGATGAGAAAAGCCAAATATGTTCTGGACTGCCCCCTAAACACCATTGAGGAGGTGGTTGAGAGGAGGACATTGGCTAAACTGATGTCCATCTTGGACAACACCTCTCACACACTACACAAGACTGTAGCTGCCCTAAGCAACTCTTCCAGCAGCATAATCCTACACCCATGGTGCAAGAAGTAACACAACCACATTCATCCTAACAGCTGTCAGACTCGTTACTGCCAATCTTTCATTTACATAAATACTGTACAGTACTCTCCTTTATCTCCATATTGACAAAGTTCCACAGGCACGTTGCATTTCATGACCTATTTATTTCACTGTTGTTAATGCTGTGTTTTTATAATGCTTGTGCTGCTGCTGTTTGTCAAGTGTGTAACTTGGAGGATAACTAAAGGCTATTCTATTCATACACATTGGAAAGATGTGCATGGCTAAAAATGTTCCACTTACAAAAGTTTAGAATATTTTGACAGAAAACCTCCAAGTTTCATTATCTTTTGCTCATACTTCCTAACTGGAATTATAATTTTATAAATATGTTAACAGTATATATATATATATATATATATATATATATATATATATATATATAAATCTCCTTCTCATCCCTCCTGGGTGGTATCTGTGTGTTATTCTCAAGCTCGGGTCCTCTACCAGAGGCCTGGGAGTTTCAGGGTTCTGTGCAGTATCTTAGCTGTTCTTAGGACTGCGCTCTTCTGGACTGAGGCTTCAGATGTTTTTCCTGGGATCTGTTGGAGCCACTCTCCAAGGCAACACTTGCCTTGACCTACACATACACACACACACACACACACACACACACACACATATATATATATATATATATATATATATATATATATATATATATATATATATGCATATTTACAAACTGCCTATTTTTTGTTTTTCTTCTTGAGTGTAGACTGGTCTTAAAAGAAGACCATGAGAAGCAGTGAAGAAGAGATGAGAAAAGAAGTGACAGAATGAGGAAGAAGAGGAGAAGAATTTAAGTCACTTAGCACATTTCTGCAATTATTTTTTCCACCTTATACTAATTACCAATTTGAAGCAGTTTTAAAACCACTTCTGAGCCTCTTTGTCTTCTTTCTTTTTGACTTCCATCCAAACTATTTCACTCCTCCTTATTACTCTTTCCTCCTTCCTTATGTTTCCTTTGCTTTATTATCTTCTTTGATGAGAGGTTTGTCTGTCTCTGTGTGTCCTCCTGTTAGCTGACCATTTGTGTGTGTTAGATAAACAAAGTGAAGCATATAGAGAGAGAAAAACATTGAGTGAGAGATGAAATGGCAAAGGAAATGGATGAGATGTTAACGCAAAGAAACAAATGCAGCCACTGCTAGATGGATGTTTACCAAAGCAAATACGTCCTACAGACCTTCTCTGGACACATAAACAGTGTAATCGGTTGAGTCAGTCCTCAAAGATTGGAACTGTACTTGATTGTAGATATTAGGCAAGAAGCAATTGAATTAAAAAAAAGAACTCACCCTTGATCAACATATAAAAGTAAAGCAAGATTAGTATTTCCTTGAAGGTTAATCACCTCAGTGAGGTAGCAGTGGTCACTAAACAAGGATTTTATTTTGACCTTTACTTTAAAAACAGAGGACCAAACTTTCTTTGATGCAAGTTTTTTTTCAGTCAGATATAGTCAGGTATATAGTCAGACTTATCAGAAATAAAACCGGTATAGCTTCACAACAATCAAGTTCATATGCATGATGTTGTGTCTATGGATAGATAATACATATTTATAAACCTTGTAACTGTTTCTGTCTGATGAAATTATGATGAACCAAAAGAGATATTTACATTTTAACATCACCTAAGTTATTCTATGTAAGCTGGTGAATATGAATAAGACAATAATATGATGGCATAATTGACAACATGCAGAAATGCTACTAAACCACCGAACACAATTGTTATGATGCTAGTGCAATGAGAAAAAAAAACATTCATAAGGACACGGCCAGATCAAAGCACACTCCTGAATATCTCAGGTTTTAAAGAGTTTTTTTTTTCTCTTTAAAAGAAAATCTACACAATAATACATTTTTTTCAATACAGGAGGATATTTGCCGTTTGAGTTATTTCATGCAATCAGTGGTAAAGAAACTATATGTTTTACTTTGAAATTTGCTAAACATTAAGACACTGTATGCAGTTTTAGCTTAGCAGGTTGATTTTGCTATGGGGCTGAACATGAACTGATTAGCTCTGGTTATGTTTGCTGTGGAATGAGAAGATTTTCTAATGTCTGAAGATATCCAGCATGGCAGAGTAGAGTGAGTGGATTGTAATATAATACATATATAATGAAGGATGTCATGATTTCTTGGGATATTGCACTGCACAGTGTTATTTAAATGAACAAAGCTGGACTGTGGCTCTACAAGACTAAACCAAAATGAGGATATTTCAGTGGGACATAGAAGTGTCAGCAGCATCAGTATATGGTTACAATGGAAAAACAAAAAAAAAAAAAATCTGTTAGTCTGTCACTATTTATTGAGTGAATTTTTGTTAAAAATTACAATCCTTCAGAATTCGAATAGCGTGTTTTCCGACAAAAACAGCCACAGGCAATTGGGCTGGATGCCAAGAGTTAAATTCTAGTGAACACATTAATCATGATGTTTGCTCTGTTGACATGACAAACCAAACTTATGATATTACTTCACCCTGCTTCAACCTCTACCATTTTTGTCACAGCAAAACATTTCTTTTTAGTTTTACATACTAGAGTATGCAAAAGAAATTATTCTTGCCAGAGAGGACCTTGATGAGCTTGAATAAAGTGTTCCAAAAGTTGACAGACACTGGAGGGCTGTAAGACAGGGAAACAACAACAAAGTAAAAATAGAAAAGAAGCAATGAAGGAGTGACCACTGTCGTTCACAGCATGTTATGGGCTGAAAGCACAGAGAACAAAGAATGATGACAGTTGCAGAACTGTATAAGAAGAGAGTGAAATGAAGAGGAGGGAATTTTAGCGAAGAAATATCAACATTTCTATCAAAGAAACTAATTCTACTTGATATCACACTTGTCATACATCGTCAAGAGGAAGCATCTCAGGGACTGGAACATGCTTAGATCTAATCTGACTTTGTGCCAGAACCATAAAATTAGAATTCCGACAGCAAGTATATTTGCACTGAAACTGGGAAACTCACTAACTCACTTTTTCAAAACATTTTCCAATACTTTAGCACAAAAGGTCTCTTACACAATTGCAATAATATATTTTATCATTAGAAAGGAAAGCCTTTTTGGATTGACATTAAAACCACCTGGACCACCTGCTGCAGTGTCATGCTTACTTTAATCTCTACCTTTGTGCCAGATATGTCAGCAATGGAGTAATTGCACATGCAAACCATGTGGTAATGTCACGAGTAGGTGACCCTTAGTACTAGCAAAGAGTTGAAAACCTTTCTGTGTACTCGCCTCCCCTGTTCAGCAGTTTCTCTCATTATACCATTCTGACAGCTTGTGCTTTTTGCTCATGTTCCAGTTTTCTTGAGACTATTCTCCATTTTCCAACCTTTAACTAGAAATAGTAGTGTTAAGGTTTTATTTTATCTATTAAATGCATCTGAAATGTGTTTTCTTTTTGTCTTTCAAACTTTGGTGTTTGCTTTTGATTAATTTCTTGGTTGTGTTACTAGAAATACAGTCTATAATAAATATCTAACCAAAAGAAAAAGACCTATCCAAGTATCATCATGATGCTCTAGTGAGCAGTGGTATAATAAAATCTTATTTTAAGTAAATGTTGCAGAACCACTCTAAATAATAAAACTGATAAAAAAAAATATCAAAAGGAAAAGGACATATGCATCATTTTTATTGTTAGTGTTATTTTGGTGTTATTTCATTACACAGATCATTATTAGGACAAATTCCAAAACACTTTAATGCTTCTATTAAAATTGTGTTGAGTGGTTTAATCTGTAACATCATGTTCTTAAGCTAATGTCATGGATTTGGGTTGTATGAGCTGAGAGATGAAGAGTCTGACTGGCTGGTAGGAATATTGTTCAGTAGCCTTTTAAACGGAAAAATGAAGGAAAAAATACTATGGATGGGTTGGGAGGCATCATAGATTATGTTGGTGGCTCTTCATATACATTAGCATTGGTAGTAACAATCCAATATGGATTGTAAGGAGGCACCAATTATATTTTTAGCAATTCTTACTAGTAGTTGCTGTTGTTCTTCATTGGAGGAGTCCAGGCCACTCTTCTTATCATGTGGAGTGGGTAGAGCTGCTGTTTTCTATGATGGCTGTGTAATGCACCTTAAATCTTCAGTCTGACGTACATCCAGACACTTAGTATGTCAGAACCATTGGTGATCAGTGGATAATGATGATTTGAGTTGTTCTTGTAAAATAAATTCTCATCCTTTTCAGTTTTGGGGGCCAGATGTTGTTGTATGTTTTGCACCAGCTGCTCCACTTCTCTATTGTAAGCAGGCTCATCCTGATCATTGCTGAGGCTAACTACTACGGTGTCATCTGTAAACTTTATTTTGGTTGTTGTCAAAGCTGACAATGTAGTCCTGAGTCAGCAGAGTGAACAGTAAAGGGCCTGGAGGCCATCTGTGTTCACTACAGTGGGTTTTGTCATGTTGCTGCAGGCCCTTGCTGTTTGCCTGTGTCAGAAAATCTAGGATCCAGTTACAGATACCAGTTTCTACCACCAGCATTCGAGAGAGAGTAGTGGATATGGTCTGTGGATCAGAGCTGTGCATTCAAACTAAAAAGAAAAAGAAGTAAGAACAGCTGTTTGTTACACGAGGGGTACAGAATGTAAGTCCTTCATGCAGCTGTGGTAAACTTTTTGGGTACATGTATGATGGCACTCTTCCAGTAAGTAAGCACTTTTGTGCCTACGCCTGTTAAATATGTCTGTGAAAACTTCCTTTGGCTGTTCTGCACAGTCCTCCAACACACAACCTGTTACATTTTATAATCCAGCAGCGTTGCAAGGATTTATGCCAGAGAAGAACCTCTTTATCTAACCAATGGACAGCTGTAGTACCTCATCTGCAGTACTAAAGTGGGCCTGCTACTTTTTTAGAACTCCTGATACAATCACATGGTGTCTTTGTTGCCAGCAAAGTGCCTTACTAGTTTTTTACTGTCCAAAGAGCCAACAATATTCTAAATTTTAAAACACTCCTTAGCATAGCTCCAGGTAGTGCCATGGTGGCATTTGGGCTTTAGTTGACTAACTGAAAGAACTGAACCAGATGAGCAAGCTGAGAGGTTTCAGAGGAATCTTCCAATGTCTTGAAAGTGCAATGAAATTGCAAAATAAAATTAAATTGATGACTGTAGATAAACATTGTTTTGCCAGTGTGATAGAGGCTGCACCACAATATATATGCTAAAATGACATATGATGATAAAATCGATTGTAGCTGTTTGGTGGAACCACTATTTCTAAGGTGAAAATCTACTTTCAAAGCCTCTATTCTTAAAATCTGAATCACAGCCGTCAACTGAACTTTTAACCCTGGTTTCATATCTGGAACCCACTATTATCAAGTCTAATGTTTTACTTTGATTCAGTTGTATTGAAGTTACAGAACTGGACATTTTAATAGTTTCATGTTCTTTAAAAGTGCTCACTATTTGTGTTCATCAAAAACAAGCCCTTTAGTCTTTTGCAAAGATAGACATTCTTCTCTTTTATTTTCCTACCTCTTCTTCTCTTGTTAAGCTGCAAACAGTGTAGCATGACAGAGTCGGGATTTCCTCCTTTTCCTCTTCTTGTCCTTCTTTGTCATATCTCTGCACCCATTTGTCATCATTTGCTATATTTGAACTTTTCCTCTTCCCTGCTATATCTGTCTTCCTGTCGCTCACATCCATAGGCTACATGCATTAATTTTGTCATGATTTGCTCTCTGTCACATCATAAAACATTTCTCCTTTTGATCCCACCCATCTGTCTGCTCCTTCTTCCCCCTTTTACCTACTCCGTACCATTTAATAGGACTGTGCTTTAATATTTTCCACACTTCTCTATTCTATCCCTCTCTCCCTTTGGTCTTGGCTCACTTTCTCTTACCACCCTCACTCTCCTACATCTTTCTGTTTTGTCTTTCCTATCTTTCTCACTGCAATATTGATTGTGATATGAGACACCTAGACCTTTCTTTCCATCTTCATCTGCCTTGCTTCTTCACCCTTTCCTGTTCCTTGTTCATTCACTTCTCCATCTTTCTCTCTTTGCAACTACAGTATGTAGTATCTATGTGTAATTATACAGACTGTACTCATGTAGCCAGTTCCCATGGCAACTCTAATTTGCAATACAGTGAATGGGAAAAAAAAAGGTTACACTCACCAACCAAGAGGTTTACCAACTGTAAAAACAAAGGTTAAGTCAATGCAGAATTTTAGAGGAGACTGTATTTTAGATATGAGGGTGGCTAGTAGGAGCAATGTTATTCTTCGAACTGAAAATAATACCACCTCTCAGTTGAATCATTGGACTACAAATTCCATAATCCTGAGTAGTATCAACATTTGTGTTCGAGAACAGGAAAGTCTTCCCAACCATTTAATAGACTGGATAATCATATTTTAACAATGGCTTTCAGTGTAGAGCAGTGTCAGGTGAGCCTATGTAACAGGTACCGGATTGCGGAGCCCGTGAGCAGTTGTATAAATAGCTGAAAATATATAAAGCAAAAACACTAATTATTTATGACATATTTCAGTTTTCATAAAACATTTTAACAAAATATCATATTAACCCAAAATGTTCACATTTTGTCACTTTATCACTTCCATGTCTCTCTTTCACATTCCAGCTTAACACTCTGGTCACCATTACACCTTCAATGCACCTTAAACAATACTATAGTAGTATTTTCAGGACTTTGTTTCACAGCAACATGTAAATGACACAAACATTTAACCTTTTTTTTAACATATAAATCTGTTCACATGAACTTTTAACTTAAACATCATGAAATGAATCAAGGAGCTTGCGACTATAACTTAAAACAAAAGAGTGAACACGTGTAGTTCATGCTAGTTTTCCACCGCTAGCTACTAACAACAGCAGAGCACAGCACCAACAGAAGGATAACAAAGGATAACAAAAGGATGACACGGGAGACGTGGCTTGTCCTTACTGAATCTTTCTCAGCTATGAGGGAGACCAGCGGGATGCTTGCAAACCATCTGACAGCGCCTCCTACTGGCGGGAAGGTGGCAACTGCATGTACTGCATTAGAATTTCCAGGCACAGTTTCTCCATTTTTTTTTTAAGTAAAACAAAATATATTTCCCATGTTAAACTATAAAGCTCCTTTACAACAATAGTATTTACACAAATGTGAACACACATTAGTGGGCTTCACACCTACATCTTGGTTTTTAAAAACTGCTGAATTACAATCAAGGGATTGAAAAGTGGTTTCTAACTTTTATCATGACACTGCAAAATGAAATGTAAAAGTTGCACCAGCCAGTAAACCAGGTTAAAATGTTGTGAGGCAAACGAATGAAACCAACTGGACTGGTTGGTGGACATTTGAATATCAGAAGCATTGTGTCTGCTGATTAATTCTAACTCCCTAATTCAATTTACACTTTCTATGACATATTTAAAACCTACTAAAAGATCTCATGGACTATCTCATAGAATTATAAGATTCATTAGTGTCCTTCAGATAGCTCCCAAAATTGCAGAAAGCTAGCTTGTGATCTCAGTGTCATTGAAGTCTGGGTGTAGATTTACTCTACACCCAGTGCAATTTGGTTCCTAAAGTACCATTCAACAGAAATAGCAAACTGTCATTCACCTTTATTAAGGTGAAATTGTAAAGTTGGGGCCATGTTATTACTTCCGAACTTTCTCTGATGATGGTCTGATCTACAAACATATCCAAAATTCTAGAAATATAGTTTTCTCAATTTTGATACATTGATATCTTACTCAGATTTGATGTTTAAATGTTTCTATAATCACACACCTTTATTTTGTTAAAGAATGTCTGGCCTCTTCTGGAAATTGCAGTTCCAGGAACAAGGCTGTCAAACTGTTTTTGTTTGTTTTTTTGTGGTGGATAAGAATTCCTAACACACAAAATTGTGGAAAACTTTTGTGCCCAAGTCAGTGTGCCACCATTGACCAATAACTGCATTGTATTTACTGTTCTTATGCAGTTTTTCTTATGCAATTTTTCATTTAATGTCTTTTAATTCATAAAATCCTTATTTTTATCCATTTCAGTTTAAAAAAAAATACACAGTTACTCTTGTCTAACAATTTAAACAAATCAAACAACTGAAAATAGAACCACAGCAAACAAATCAAATAAATAAAGTCAACATTATGACACATTATGACAAGTCTTTAGTGCAAATCTGCGTGTACATGGCCTGTACCACTACACTTGCTGTCTGCCCCCCTTCCTTCTTTCACATAACTGAGTGGCTTGAATGGACTGGATTGAAATCATTTGACATCTTATTCAATTTGTCTACAATGGATGCTAACTTGCCATTTGGTTTAAAATGACAAAATATATACATATTCCTAAATTACAGTTGTTGCAATAGGTTGGTGCGAACGAAAATGGAGGACTGACCAAGTAACACTGCCACTCTGGAGAGTCATACTGTGAAAATGTTATACATTGTGCTTTGAACTCTTTGAAATACAGGGGGTCAAAACAAAAGCAAATTTATAGTTACTCAATATAAATCATTTAAACTCCACATTAAATATCTTTAAATATTTGAAGCTAAGCATTAATTATGAGGAGCAGCTCTAGATTTTAATGGCTGGCTCTTAACTTTACTCCTAATTTACAACCACCATCTCACCATTCCAATCATGCCCCACTTTAAATCTGGACAATATACAGCCACAAGGAATTAATGGTATGGAACAGCCACCATAAATACACTTCCAGTTATCCCCAGTGGAACCCTCAGTGTACACTGACTTCAGTGTAATAACATAAACTCTGGAGAACGTATGTATGTGGTGTTAAAGGAACAGGGTTAAAAGCTGTAAAGGGGTTGGTCAAATATGGCTATAACATGCTCTGCAAATTCTGTGATGATGAGGTTGCTCTCATTTCCCCCTTTTTTTTCTTTTCACTTCATCTGCTTTGATGTGGTTGACAAGTTTGGGTGATAATGAGCTTCTTTTTTTAGGCTTTGGACTGACTGGTACACCCTTACACAGCATGCAAACACACACACACACACACACCTGAAATATAGCAGCTGCAAGTCATGTTTGTGGGCATTTTATTTTGATGGTGCCGTCTCCAACCAGGCAACAGAACAGTTCCCTGCTGGGCTGGGTTGACGCTGACTGTCACTGTCTGAATCCTAAAAGATTTGCAGGCCAATTAGTCTACTGAAGTATGAAACCAGTGTGAGCCAAGCGACACAAGGTCAGCATCTCGGCACTCTTTACTCTTTATTGGAAAAGTGATCATTGCACAAGGGAATGGCATGAGGTCAGTTCTCATATATAATAAAATGCTCCATGGGGAGGCCAGCAAACCATGGATTCATCTGGGTCTCAATTTCACTGAAAGTATCTTACAGAGTTAAATCATATGAGTGTATATATTACTGTGTGCATAAAAGAGAAAGAGAGACAGTCTGTATGTTTTTCGTATTAAAACTAAACGTTTACATGATTTTTGAAAATTCTTTTTGATATTAAAGCCCTGTTTTGACTGTGTTGTTGAAGGGTAAAAGCTCAGTATCCATCCGTCTGCAGCTGTTATTGCATCACACTTGTTTCTTTGGCTTTTCACACTTTTCCAGTAAGCTGTTAACCAGAATGTAACATACTGTATTTGACAGCTGAGCTGACAATGGAGCATTCAATCACTTCTGAAAGAAGCACATTTCCTAAAAGCTACTGATGTAGTTAATGCTGTCAGTTCAGCTTGAATGTTGCCGCTAAATATGCCAGTCACTCACACAATGTCCACAGAAATGTCACAAAGACATTTTGTCCTGCAAATCCTGTGCACCGCTGTATGGTGTTATCCTCTTTCACTCAGTTTTTCTGAGTTGAGCAAAACTTAATTTGATGTGTGTGTGTGAAGTCACCGCTATGGCTTGTATCTCAACTTGAGCTGCCTCACCTAACAGTTTAAGAGGTTAGTGGAGGCAGGAGGCTAATGTATCAATTTGTGCTAATTTACTTATCATTATGGCTCATTAACCTTAGATTTATCATCAGTCTCATTAGTGACATGATGCTAGAAATGAGGTTAAACAGGCTTACAGCCTGCTATAGTAAATAAACTGATAATGTACCAGAAATAACTAAATTATGTACTACTGTAAAGACTTTTAACCTTTTTTTGTCTGCATTCACAAGTGAATGTAATTATTTGCTCTGATATGTCGCTTGTTATTTATGTTGTGTTTGCAGTAGATCTATGTATTGGTTGGCACAAAAGTAAAGTAACAGTTATGGGGTACTTTCAGTCTCTCTCACACGCACACACACAGTATTTTCTGACTTGACAGTCATGGATATGCAGGCCCTTTGTACAAACTGACAAGAAGACATATGACGCAATGTGCTGAAATACACACCCAACACTTCAATTAACTAAAAACATCAGTGTCCTGCTTGTCTGAGTGTGTATGTGTACATGTATAGTACATGTGATAGTGAAAGTGGGAGTTACTGTGTGTGTGTGTGTGTGTGTGTGTGTGTGTGTCGGTTATCGTTATCTTCATCAGAGAGAGAAAAAAGAGAGAGAAAATGGAGTGTATGTGTATATAAAGCAGTGTAAAAGGATGTGTACTGTAAACAGTGTGTATATACTTGCAGCTGCACTTCAAAGAAGAGCCATCTACCAGCTACCATTCAGCAGGCAGCCATCGACACCCTCTAACTTAATCAACAAAAAAAGAAGTACCATGTTACCATGTGTCATTTCCATAATTAGTGTTGTTGAGAAGCATTGAGCCAATAGAAATACATACAGTGTCCTCTGTGTCCCTGAAGGGGGTTCACTAGTCTTTACATTTGATAATTCCATATACCATAAAGCTGAAAATAACAGCCCAGGCATTTATTTTCCCAAATGACTCAATAGACCATATGTTTATTTGGGACAGGCGTCTATATGAGAGAAACGTTTAATTTTTTAGGGCAAGGTACCGAAGTACCACAGTACTGTCATTTATCAATAGGGAGCCTAAGTGATGCCATCTACTTCCAGTCTATGCCCCTAAAAATTATGAACAAGTCTTTATGAAGAGATAAAAATTATTTTCTGGTCCTGTTTGAAATGTTTGAAATTTTAAGCTAAAACCTAAGGTTAGCTGCCTAGCTAACGTTAGGCAAGTAAGCTACGCAGCTAAGCTACGCAACCTAGGAAAATATCTCACCTGGCAAGTTTTATCCACCTACTCCTTGTTCTCTCTTCAGCTGGGAAGAGTGTAAGAACAAAATTCTGTGAAAAGTTTGCAGGAAGAAATTCTGAGGTGACATCACTTACGCGACTATTTGGTTGTAAATAAACAATTCTAAAGTAAATCAATTGTAAATCAACAATTATACAACAAACATAGCCTTGACTCACACTAATAGTTATCATTTAAATTAAGATACAGCATATGTGCGATTCAGGGTAGAAGTCAACGCAATGTTGCAGTTAACATACAATAACTGAATAACAGAAGACCCAAGTATATGTTGGGAGAGTTAAGTTAAATCTAACATTCACGACTCTCGCTCAAAAAACAAATTCAAAAGAAACATGGTAATAAAACGGCATGAGCAAATAAGCTCATGGGGGTTATGTAAAGAATAATGCCCTTTGAGGTGTTTATTATCAGAAATGAATGGACTTCGCGGAAGCAACCGTCCTCCGCTTTGTGTTGGACAGTTCTCTGCATCATACATTAATTTGTGATAATGGACACCTCAAAGAGCATTATCCCACTTATACAATGGTCACTTACAAAATACATAAATATCAAATTAGATTTACACTTTAATGTGTTTTAGAGTTATTTCTACAACTGACAGCTGAGCAGACTATTTAACATCTCCCTTCTGCAGGCGTTGCCAAGGAAACCCGCTGTGGCAACAGCAGTTGATCAGTGGAGGGAAATGAGATGATTGAGAGATGAGATACCAGCATGACCATCATAGAAGCATCCCAACATGATCCAAAAACATTCATGTAACCTCTCTGCATATCATGTAGTTTTTATACAATACAGTTATGTTTAACTTTAGAACATGAGTCAATTGTGTTAAATACACCCAAGATGGTTACATAAATCCATGAAATGCATCCTTTTTTCAGTGCAGTTAGAAGGAGCGATTTTCAGTGACAAGGACAAAAACAGACCCAGCCGTTGATTCCAGCATTTGTTGCCCAGATGTGTTGCTGTTCGCGGCTAATAAAAGAGACAGGCATGTATTCACCACTTGGTTATTATTTGAGGCTTTACAGTAAATGCATTTTATCAGCATTGTGATCTTTCTTTCTGTGGTCTCTGTTGTAACAGTTTTTCTTGACATTTCCTCAGAATTCTTTATATTGTCAATGTTAGTGTGCATTTCTTTTTTTTTTCTTCACTACAGGCTCAGAACACACATATCACAATATAATATGATAGAGTGTTACATAGGTGCAACAAGAAAATAATATCTACTCTCTTTTTTACTTTGTAAATGTGTGTGCTGTTTTACAATTCTAAAATCTTCTCGAAGACATCCTATGGGAGCTCTTGAGCTGTTTTGGCTCATTAGACATGATGGACAAGAATGGGAACATGAGACAGGCTTGGAAATCGTTAGAATTATTCCTAACACTCATATTCTCATTCTTTTCCTGCTCTATAATTCTCTGGGTTAAACTCTGCAATTGAATGCATGGTATTCCCTGTAGTGAGATATTGCTTCTTTTCTCCATGTTCTCTTTGACACCTGACTTATGTGCAACAATCACTTCTCAATTCAACCCAGAAGGAAACTTAACATCTGCAGCAAAATAGTACTTTCAATTGGGAGATAATACTCTAATATCAATTAAAGAGGGAACAAATGGCAGCCACTAAACGATGTGGGATTTCATAAATTAAGAAGTATTCCCTTTTAACCAAAGCTTTTGAAATTTCCATCCCTTGTGTATTGGTTTCTGTGTCAAACTATGAAATCTAATGAATCCAGTGCTATAAAATCCCTATACAACTTTCTCTTATGTTTAATTTGACACCTGGCATTCATGGTAACCGCTGTTGTACAATCACACTCTAATTTCCCCCAAAGCAAAATTCGCCCAGTCTCATGACACGCAGGCACCAATGATTAACTATGAGCAATTTCTACTTGAATAGAGGGCCTTCCTTGTCTTCTCTCTACATCCTATAAAAGATAGACTAGCTATTAATTCTGAAGCTTGGAGTCATCTTTGTTTGACCTGTCATTTTCAGAGATTTCTCTATTCTGGAAACAGGGTTATATTACTGTTTCTTACAAACTATCTACATGAGTAACTGGAAAATATCATATCTGAGAAGACCCATGACAAACACAGTAAATGCACACAAGAAAGCATGCATACAAAAAGATACAAGGGATTTTTTTTTTTTTCATGCAGGAGACAACTAAAGACAAAGGGAGGGATTGATTGTCTTGTAAAATACAGCTCATCAAACAAGAACATTCACAAGTGGCAGCTCTGACTGATAAATGCACAGCATCTCATTCAAACACTGGCATTTGTCATCATCTTGTGTTTTTTTTTTTTTTTTGGGGGGGGCTTATATCTTTACGGGAGGCAGAAAGGATGATTTGGAACACAATTGCATCTGTCAGCATTGTTGTAATCATTCTGATCATTACCGTTTTTACAATTTCATACATTTAGTAGAAGATGTTATTAACAAAAAAGCTGAAAAACAGGATATGTAGTGCTGCCCAAAATGTATGAAATTATATTTTGTAAACACCCATAAATCATGACGCAACATTTTAATTATGTAATTTGTCTTGGTCAGTCACACTTGTTGTCAGTGGGTGTTTTGATTCCCTGTTCCGATAATTCTTCGTCAACCTAAAGCAGGACCAGAAAATAGTTTACCTATCTGTATGATTTAGATGGCAGTATACATATTTTATAATTTTATACAAATAAGGCTCCAATCAATGTTGTGCTCAAGGATTGCAAAGACAAAGATGGTTGGCAATTCAAGTTATTGGCATCCCTTCATTTTTTGTATAACCTGTACAATATCCTCCAAATTAAATGGAAATGTACCAAATTTATATCGTCAGGATCTTTTAATTGGCAGTCCAAAGTAATTTTACAAAGAAAATTGTTTTTTCAATGTACATATTGTGATTTCAAAGAAGAAACAGAAAAAAAAACCACCATGTGCAGCAATAACGGCACCCCTCTTTAATATTTGGCTGCACACCCTTTGGCAGTGATGACAGCCACGTTTCTTCTAGCCATCCATGAACTTCTTGCACTTCTCAGCTGGTATTTTCTCCCACTCTTCCTTTGCAGTTTGTTCAAGCTCATGAACATTTGCAGGGTTCTTTTCCCCAATGGCAGATTTCCAAAATTACCTATTGCTGGACATTTTAAAAAAGTAACTTTATTTTTCTTTTCAAACATTCTTGCATGCTTTTCTGATGTATGATGCCTCAAACCAAGTTTTTTTACACTGGGTAGGATATTTCGCTCGAAAATGATAATTCTTAATAATTCTCTGATTTCATGATTCCTGTGATATGTTGGTATGGTGCTCTTTTCATTGTAGGCTTTCCTTGTAGGTCATCTGTAAATAAACTGTTGGTGTGCATTGCCAAAAAGCTCTATTTTTGTTTCATCTGTCCACAGAACATTTTCCCGGAAGGATTGTGGTTTGTTTGTGGGTAGCCTACTTGTTGAAACCATGAGTCCAAACTGTTCCAGGTTGGCTCTTAGGTCTTTGGATGTTTGATGTGATGATTTTTCCACCATTTTCACCAACCTTCAAAGACTTCTCTTATTAATTTTTCTCTTCCCCCACGTCCAGAGAGGTTCTTGACAGTTCCATACTTGGCAAACTTCTTAATAACATTGCACTGTTGAAACAGGGATATCAAGGATACCCTGATATTCTTGTTATTTTAAATTGTTTAAAATTGTTTTTTATCATTTGCTCTTTTCTGTCAAACACAACTTTTCTATACAAAAAAGTTGGTTCATTTTTTTCAGGAGGTATTGAACAATATGTTCTTAAAGTTTATGGGTGCCAGCAATAGTGAACTGGACTGTATGCATTCTCACATCAGTGTTTCTCAAGCAATATCTATGTGGATATCAATGTGACTCAACAGATGTTTTGGTTAAGGATTTTATTTGAAATGTGATTTGCTTTGTTCTCCTTTCAAGACTGATATTTTATTTCAGAGAGTTAATTAAACATAAGCACTCATCCATGTAAAATGGTCCCATCAAGCTTGACAGTTCAGAATCAAACATAAAACTCAAATGTTTCCTCTGATGATAGAAATTCAGAGGCTTGGTTTTTAAACAGTTTCAGGGCTGGAACATTAATGATGAATTTGGACACTCTCTCATTTTCATTATTTTTTAGGGCTCTCTGCCTACAGGTAAGTTACCCACTGGAACATTGCCTCTGTGTACAGGTGTATTAAATTCAATCATTTGAGAGACGCCTGATGATGAGCAGTTCAAATATTGTACACTAAGTGAAAAGCTGTTACTGGTTTGTGGTGGAGTGCAATTATTTATGAAGTCAACATTTATTCAAAGGATTGATGTAAAAGGAAATGGTTTTACATTAAAGCATAATGCTTACATGTGTTTTACATCTGTTTTTGGGCACTGATGAGTGAATCTCGCACAGTGGGTATAAATGTACTAATACTCTCTGTGGGTCTTCGCCCAACAGTCCTTCCTCTGTAGCTGATTAGTCTGGAGATCTGCAGCCGGTTACAGTTACATTGTTACCACCAGGATGTCAAAAGGGTGTTGAAGAGGGAGCTGAACTAAAAGGAAAATCTGATGATTTACCACTTAGTCTACATTCTGACCATCACCAGTGGTCACAAGCTTTGGGTGATGACCAAGAGAATAAGAATGAGATAGATACAAGGTGAGGTGGATGCAAATTATTTTCTTCCACATGGTGTCCGGGATCTGACTTAGAAAGGTGAGCAACATGGACAGTCAACTGCTCCTCAGAAAGACGGTTCAGACATTTTTCTCCTGAGCATTACTTAGTTGAGGTTTGCTGGAGATAACCAACTGATAGGAGACCTCATGATAGACCATGAAAGAGAGATACTGGATAGATTATCTTGACCTACTGCCACCGCCTCACAAATGAAAACTTATTTCCTCCAGCTGTATTAGAGGTTTATTATATTACAGGTTTAATGCTGATTAACTATTGGCAACTCCACTCTAATAGTCAGAGGATGATTATGATTCTCCTTTCAGTTGTTCTTCATTATAATATATTTAAAGATGCAAAAGGATACAAAATACTTTTGCTATTATTTGACACAGAACTCCAGTAATGTTATTATCATGATATAATTTCTCCCGAGGAAAGCAATATTAGATTTTAATATCATAAACATGTTATTAAGTGATTAATATTTAATCATAGAACTGAGCTTTACTATATTCTGTGGTGATGAGGCCCCTGTTGGATTGACTGAGTCTTAGATTGTGATTTAAGGTTGACCTGTAGACAGTGGCTTGCAGTCTGGGAAATTAGCTGAAAAGAGAAACTGCTTCAGAGTCTGATGAAAGAAAAAGCTCTCCGTCTCTGTCTTTCTGTCTCTTTTTTATGTGTCACTCTGGCTTTATCTGTCTCCCCTGGCTCTCTTAATAAATACGCTCTCTCCAAACTTAACCTATCCAACCTCTCCATTTTTAACTCTCTTTCCCTCTATTCTACTTTTCCTCTTCGTATGTCTCTTTTTCCTCCCTTCTTTACTCTGGCTTTTTAAAGTGTCTCTCTCCCTTGGGGCCTGTCCATGTCATTACTACAGTCCTGGATTCAAAATGTCATTAAAATCACTGCTTTAGTCAGAATTCATTTCAATTAGACTGAGTCACCCTGGGATTTTAAATCCTCATCTTCTTGTTCCCCTTCTTCTTCTTCTTCTTTTCCTTCTTCTTTTCCTGCCTTTACCTTCAGCTACAAATGAGTAAATGATTATGATGATGCTGCCAGAGAGGTCCTTTATTGTTATACTTTCCAGACACAGTTTGATAGTAGTATTAATGACTATTCTGGATATGACCATACATTACTGACCACAAATAAATGTAAAACTATGTCCATAGAAAAACTTCAAAACTGTAAAAAACTTTTAGTAAAACAAGTGGAAATGTTAGGATGAAGAAGCCTGTCACCCAGTTTCATGTTGCTCAGTTGCTCATTCCCCATGGAAAATCATCAATGAACAAGATTAGAATTCATGAAGAGTCAGCTGTTCTATATGCAGAACAGATATCAGTACCAAAAGTCTTAGCACCTGCCTGGCTTACTGTTTTTGCTAGATGTTTTACCCGCAGGCCAGTAGGACAAGCAGTGTTTCAAAAACTATACAGAAGATTTGAGTTTTGAGAGTTTCCTCACGAAGTCCACAGATGGAAGTGTTGTTGTTTTTTTTCTTATACACTTCATGGTTTATGTTCAATCACAAAAAAAAAAGTAAAACATCAATAACTGGCCACACAGTGTGGGTGCAACTGTTTTTTGATAGTGAAAAGCATTTACAAGGGCTAGTTGTCTGTCAGATTTCAAGGCTGTTGCTTGTGCAGGTACGCTGCATATTGCAGCAATCCCATAGGTTTCACATGGAAAATGCATGAGTGCTGCAAGCTGCTGCTGCTGACATCTGCTGCATTTGTTACATTTCTTCAATCTTGTGGCTGTTGCTGAGGAGGAAGTGGAATACTGTTTATAAGGTTCGTGGTTTGAGCCTTGACTGCTTAAGTCAGAAAATGAAAATGTTCTTTGGGAAAATACTGAATCCTAAATTGATCTCTGATGGGTAAACAGACATAAACGCCAATAGTATGTTTTTATCGTCCTCGTATTTCAACTTTCTGCTCTACTCAGTCGAAGATAAGTACATTTAATGGTTTATACATGGTAACAGACAAACTGGCTTCTCAGCCTGTCAAATTTTGATGAGAGCATCCCTACTTCAACTTAAAATAGTTGTTGCTAAATTGGCTCCTTTAACAAACCTTGTATTAGATATATGTATATGTGTAGCAACTGCTGATGACTTCAAGCAATTGGTATTGGTATTGGCAATTGGTAACCAACATTGGCAATGGTCAATGGTTACTATTTTGTATCTTCTATCTACTTTTTAAAATATAAAAAAAAAAAAAAAAACATATATTCAAGTAGTAGAAGTAGTACAAGTCAGGTTGTGAATGAGGATCATTTGAAACACCATTTTATTTTGTTATTTAAATTTTAATTATTTATGCAGTACTTTCACAAGGGACATGAAACAGATGAAAAAGGCAACAACGGAGCAGGTGAGAAGTGCTGTGAACACTGTGTCATCTCTAATAAGAGGTAAAGATAACATGGCTTGACCTGAAACAGATGGAAAGGAATAAATAAATAAAATGAAAGCTGCAGCCATATAGTTCACAAAAAGACATCAATCATAACAGGATCAGAGAAAAGGGTTACTTCAGACTTACATCTATGGAGGACTAGACTAAAACAGAAAACATACCTACAATATTTGATAGGTAAAAAAAATAAATAAATAAAAATTAGAAAGTCCACAAAGGAAGGTTTCTGTTTTTTTCTGTTTTCTTTATTTGCCTCTAACCAATCAGTGCTTTAATTTGCAGTTGATGGTAGTTTTTCTAGCCATTTTCTATAATTATATTGAATACACATAGCTATGTAGGTAGCTGCACGTGAAGGAAGGTCACTCTACCGTTGCTAAGCTAGGCTTCAACAGGCTACACAGGCTAAGCTATGCTTCAACAGGCTACACATAGAGGAACGTGTTCAGGGATTTAATCAGATACATTCACATGGCCATTCCCTTGTATATACCTTCCTTCCTTTCCATTCCTTTCTTTCCTGCAGCTGCCTCTGTACAGGAATTGAAACAATCAATTAACTTCCTTTACAGGCTGTATAATGTATAGCTATGATTCTGTAACTGTGTAAATATTGCATCTACAGAGAATCATATTTCCAGCTTTAATCATCATGATAACTCGCTGTTGGCCGACGCTACAGCTACCTGTGAACTCTGTAATGTCCCAGCTGCAAACATCGCAACCACAAGCCTTCCACCTCATCTCTGGAGACTTGCACTATTTTGTTTTTTTTTCTATAGTTTTTATAGAAAATATTAATTTTCTGTTAACTTTTTTGTTTTCTTTTAATGTTTTTTTTTCATGATTTTAGAATGCTGTCAGAAAGATAAATTCTATCACCTACTCCATGAGTAGGCTTTAAAGTGCAATCACCTATCACATCAACTTCTTGATTCATGATATGTTGAAAAGAGATCTTTGGTGTCTCTCTGCCATCCCAGCTGGATACTTTACATCAACACTGCATCTGCACAGCCTCCAACATAATCATTGACTCTCCCACCCCTCCTATATAGTCTGCTGTAGAAATTGTTTTGAAAACCATACCTGCAGCTCTCTCATGGAGTGAAAACATTATGTAGTTGGAGATTCTGTACATTACATTTTACAGCAAAGACTGCACTTTATTTTTTATGGCATCTAATGGGATGTTAGAATGATGGGCATTAACAGGAACGCCTGCAACACCGCTTCTACAGTTACTGGACTTCATTGTCAAAGCAGAATTACCCACTTGCAATTTAGAGATTTTACTCATGACTTACAATTAAAAATGTAATAGCTGAATGAGAAGACTGGAATTTAACAGGAGGGATTAGGTACAGTATTGCACATAACATTAGCACCCAATATTAATCTTGGGTTACTTGAGATATCTTGGAACAAGAGATATGGGGGATATTATATTCATATTAATTGAGGTATTTTAGGTTTGTGGAATGCTTATTCATCAAGTTGTCCGTGGGGTTCCATTCTGTCATGGACATTCAGCAGATATTGAGAAATACTGAAAATCAGTCACAACTTTCCCTCACAATTAGGAAATGGCCAGTGGTGGAGGGAAGCTTTGCTATGTTAGAAAACACCTCTGTTACCTCGAGTACAACTGGATTTCTGATTCTTATATGACCTGCAAATCCCACTAGAGCACCCACTTTCTTATCCCAAACAAACATGTGCAACTATAAACTACTTATATTGCCACACTGAAAAGGCCACTAAATAAGTAAAAAAAGGGTGAGTTTGAAGTCCTGCGTGAAGAGATGAGTGGATCTGTAAGAGCTACTGAGGGAACCAGAGGTGAGTAAATTTTGTATCAGGTTGTCTGGATCCCATAGGAAGCACAGGCAAGGCCATGTCAACAAGACACAAGAACCTTGAGGAGAAGTTGCATTTATTTATGGAAGAATGTTAGTGTATAATACATGTTACATTTGTTGCTGTACTGTTAACTTCAAGCTTTCTGCTCTGGTCACACACCATATCTCTTTCTTTCTCACTCTCCAACTTCTCAAACTTACCAAGACTACTGATTTCATGTCCATGTATATGTGTTCATATGTTTAATGTGTATAATATCATGACAGTTAGAGGTAAAGGTTAAGTGTTTTTACTAATTGATATCTAATTTTTTCTGCAACTTGTGAATAATTGCTTTCTTTACTGTGATGGCATGCCACTGACTAAACTGGCTGACAAAAAAAGCAACAGCAGACTGATGACATTTTGACTTGACCACTTTTGCAAAAACAAGTAAAGGAATATATACAGTGTATTTTTACAATGTGCCTTTAAGTGAATAAAAACTCTGAACAGATATTTTATGCAGAGTAAGTGCATAAAATATTTAAAATATTAAAAAAAAAAAAAAAAAGATTGTAGATGTAAAACAGGTATGATATTTTGTTTTATATGTCATTTAAGATAAACTGTAAAAGTCTAAAACAGTGATTTTTAACGAGCAGAATTTAATATTGTTTTTGGAAGTCTGATCTTTTAAGGAGATAATGTATCTTTGAAGATATAAAAGTAGTTTTGGAGAAATAGCAAGAAGAGAGGCATTGTAAGGTAATTGTCTCATCGCCATTTACTTCAATTACCATCCAACCAATTACCATCAAAACAGTATGCTTTTTCTCTAGCTTTTTCTCCCTTATAACGATTTGGTTTATTCCCTCCATTACTCTCTCTATCCAGCCTTCTCAAGTACTTGTGCAGTCTTGAACTTGATGGATGCACCATGTGAGAAGGATACAATCTAACCTCTATGGAACTGTCAATGTGATCTTACTGTTAAGTATTTGGTGGCTGGGCCACCATCCACTGAAATGCAGCCCACAGATATTCAGGTGTGAGGATATTTGTGCACAACCAGAAGAAAGGATTGCCTTTATGTTAATGCAAGCTGCTGAGGGAAAGACCAACTCTTGTTTGTATTTGGGTTGTGGTCCGGTGAAGAACACCAAGTAGAGATCATATAGTTCCTCTAGGGAACTTCAGTGCTTCGGTCTGAAGTGCTTTAGTGCCTGACTTGGCAGTAGCCCACCAACCTCCTGGTGGACACCAGAAAAGAGGGAAGTCATCAAAATGAAAAAGAGTGAGGCAGGAAAGTATTGAAAAAAGAAGTAGCTTTGGAAAATGGTCACCAATTATGTATTTTTAAGGTTGAAGATTCATTCTTGACCTCTGAACAGTAGTTAACAAAAATTGCTCTGTTTGAAAATGCCCTCGCAGGTTGTAAGAGCTAAAAATACAAATGAAAATAAAATATGGGTCAGCTGTACTTTATCAAGCCTTGTTCGCTGCCATGATTTATCATAGTTCCTGTAAAAAGAACATGACTGACAGCAATAGTGTTGATTTTTGTTTATATATATGAGCAGATGATCACAGTAAATCTGGTTATCTTTGTGTCATGGAGTGACACGGAGTGTTTTACATACCACACTGGAATAGTACATCAAGTTGAATACCACATAACCTCAAACCCTCCTCAAATCATTCTGGGTGTGTCCCTTAGTGAGAAGGTTCTTCAAGTTTGTGGATGGTTTTCAAAATGTGTCACATTTCTATACTTCAAATGTCATGTTTCTTGAACTTATGTTGCTGATGAATAATACTGCTAAAATCTTGAAAATCTTGATCTGCTAAAAACTGTGACCTTACTCCTGCTGCTTAACCTGTATGGATATAATGACTGTGATCTGTAACACTAATCAGGCACAACTTTAATAGACCAATATACCCCAACAAATAAAAGTAGCCGGTAAACCACATGATATCAGTATTCATGCCCCAGTGCATCAACAGCAAAAAAAAAAAAAAAAAAAAATGTGGCAGGTTGTTTTAAGGTTGTGGCCAATCATCGTAGTGCAGGAAATACTGTAGTAAATTATGGCTGTTAGGGTTAGTCACTGATGTCTGGTGGGACTGAGAGATCAATTGCAAGTGCAAATGTGTGGATTTGTTGTTAAAGCCTTTTACAGACAATGTGTGTGTGTGTGTGTGTGTGTGTGTGTGTGTGTGTGTGTTACCTGTGTTATTTTTCCTGCTGTTAAGGTTGGATTCTTCATTACAGAGCTTACAAAGGTTGTCTGTCTTTTTGTTTTTTTTTTTCTCTCCCACCTTCTTCCTCTCATCATCTCCTGTTTCATCCCCATTAGCATTCACAAAATCCTTTGTTTTGGGGACTTCAGTTGTTAAGACATGGTTGATTGGAATCTCATTAATCAGAAATATGGAGAAAAAAAAGAGAGAAAATTAACAGAGATGGAGCACCCTCATACACAATCAAGCCACACACACCAAAAAGCGAAACCAAACCACTTGGTGTAAATCACCATGGACATAATTAGAGCCCCATCCAGATGAATATCTCTCAATGAAAGTCCCAAACAGCACTGATTACACATGAGCATCATACCACAAACTCACATGGAAAGAAAGCATATACATATGGATATCTACAGACAAACACATTTTCAAAGGAATACACGCACACACAGTCTTAGCAGCACAGTTGTTGCAGCCAACAAAAAGGCCAAACACTCTGAACCAGTAAATTACTTTTCATCTCTCCTAATGCTGCTCTTCAGCTGTCTCATTTCTTTGTTTCTCTCCCCTTCACTGTTTTAGTCGATCTGCTGCTCTGCCACTTTAAATCTTTTTCTCTCTTTGCTCCCACGCTTCCTCTGCCACAGTCTCTCAAACTAACCTTGTTGCCAGTTCAGCAGCTTGTGTAGAGTCAAGTTATGAAGTTAGCTGAGCAGTCATAATTGGACAATAGAATTGAGGAAAGACAATGAGTGATCTATGAAAGAAAGAAAAGAAAAAAAAACAGAAAAGCAAAAAAAGTTGCACAATGAAAAATGACAGGCCTGTTTTTTTTCACCAGGAAACACACATGGTTCCTGTCAATTTCTCTTACAGAATAGTAGATTCCATACAGAAACTAAGGAAAGAGAGATGAAGTTCCTACAATGTTTGAACCAAATGAAGTAGACAAGAGAGGAGGCAACATTTTATCCATAGTGTTATGATACTCTAATAACACATGTCTTTAATTTTATCAATTTCATTACAAACGCCCCTCCTTGTCTAATGCCTGCATGTATCGCTCACTGGTAATGGTTTTAACTGACTTCTTTTTTTCTTTTCTTTGCTGTACATTAAATATTTTTTTGGCCACAGAAACAGCTTGTGATCATGGCACTGCTAAAAAAAAAAAAAATCTAATCTTTTCATTGAACTCACAACAATAAAAATAAAATGAAAGTTCTCAAAATGTCAGTATATTCGTCTAACTTTTTTTTTTTTTTTTTTAAGTTTAGCAATTAATAGCAATAGTGCAAATATGATAATAAATAAGTAATAAATGACATAAGTAATGTGTAAACATATGTAAATATTCCATTACTGTATGTTTTACATGTTGGGACTTTTTTATCACATTTCATAGAAGTTTTAAATAGATCAACACTTACAACTATATATTATACATGTTAGAATGAAATAGTTTGGGCCAAAATCATATTCTCAGTCTGATGCAACCAAGAGACAAACCCTGCTACCATCTTGTTACCAGCTTTATTTATGTTCTTCATATTCATGAAACATTGTCAGCGTCTTTTTGAATCATCTGGTGTGATGTCATCATGCTGTGTAAATTATAATGAATCATTCATTGCTTATAGTTAGAAATGTGGCAGTAAACTGAATTTAAATGTGTTCTAAATACACACTTTTCTCTTTGAATTCACATCTTAGTTGAATCCCTCTTCTTTTTTAAAGAGGCAACATCAACAGTCTGAATTATCACCCAGATTAATGTGCTGCTGTAATGATGTTATTGAGTCTTCAGCAGTCACTCTGAGCTATTTCCATCGCGCACATGTACACACACAGATTTCTAATTGGTGAGCAAGAGGCACGGTTATAAAGTCGGGCAATTCCCAATTTATAATTAAAACTTGAAAGGCAAACACCATTTGCCATTAATAACTGAGACACATGCGGTTTCTGCTACGTCAAATCCTTCTTAATTAATTGTAACTACATGGGTTTAAAGGGTCAGAAATGTCCTCTAGTTAGAATGGCATAATTGTCAATACTTAAATCAAATGGTGAGATGCGCATCATATATTTGCATGTTAACTGAACCCTTTTCAGTGCTCATCAAAACTCAAGTGAGAACATGACCTGTTGTTTCCATTGTGTGTTTTCGTTTCATCCACAACTTACTGTACAATGGGTGCACAGAAAATGAGAAAGGTAATATGAGTTTGCACCTAACAATTACCTTGGTTTGGGTTATTTTTATTGTTTCTTAAGAGCTTTACATTATTGTACAACAACTTTTTCCTTATTTTTTCCTCATCTTTTTTATTTTAATTTTTAATTAGTATAGTTTAGTTCTTAGTTTATGTAATAGTGTGAATTTGTCAGCATGTGAAAAAAGACTTGATTAGCCAACAGCAGCCACTGATAACCACTGATACAAAGACAAATAAGGATTACTCTTCATTATGGAAAAAAAAAAACATTTTATTTTATTTTATTTTATTTTTTTTTTAGTTTAATCAAATAGAAAATGAAAGTGATTATTTATTAATTTGTTTTCATAACTTTCAGCTCTTAAAGGTGCAGTTGGCAAGACTGCAAAATTACTGGACTTGGCTGGAAAATTCAAATAGACACAACACTCACCACCCCCACTCCAACTTGTCTGCAGTGTGTGCATGACCTGTGATTGACAGGGAACTCCTCCTCCCCCTCGCTCTGATTCGTTAAAACACAACAGGAGTGGTAGATTTTTGCAAATCTGATTAAATCTGGTTTCTTTTTTTTCTTGTACTACTGTCAGAAAATAGTAACAGTTTCAGCAAATATGACTAAAAAAATGTTACTTACTTATGTGTTACTTGTTTGCGGTTATTGTGGATACAGACATCCTGTACCTTTCTGTGCCAGCCTTTTGCTTGGTGTTGCTAGCTTATATAACAGGTTACTGGGTCTTTCCTTTTTAATCCAGAGAGGAAAAGAGGAAGGAGTTTTTAAAGGGTGGCCATCCTGGACTGCTTGCCCCAGGCTGCTGTCAAACTGTCACATTTTCTGAAGCTCCATTTTCCCAAATCAAACCAACTGCATCGTGAGATTACCAGTACAGCAGTGGCCTCCCACTGTTCATTTTTTCTAGCTTCTTTATCTGTCCATGTAAATCGCTATCTCCTTCTGTCACTATGTTTTCTTGTTTCTAAACTGTGTTTTTCCTTGTCTGTTGTCTCACTTTTTCTCTCTTCTTTTAGTATAGTTATCTCCTTTTTCCACTTTTTCATAAACTTCTTTCCCCTCTGTCTACAGTATGAGCAGCCACACACTGTCTCAGCGGCAACTTCAACTACATTTGACCAAACTGTATGTAAGGATTAACATTACATTAGCACATCAGTACTTCATTTTGGCCCTGCTCATTTCAACAGTTGCAAAAATCAGCAGGATTAACACATAAAGAAATGTTTTAAAACCACTCTTCTCACTACCTGCTCAGAATCCTTCAGCTCCCTTGTTCTATTCAAATGCCATTGTAACCAATTATTCCATTTAATGGAAACTCTGGATAATTATTGTTCAAAATAACATTTAAAAACTACATAATAATGTCTTCTTGTCTCCCATCATCATTAACATGTGAAGACATGCTGTTGATCTGTCCTCTGTGGCTTTCAACAATTTCAATAATCAATATTTTTACAATTACAATGGGTCTTTATGATAAAAGTGGTTGCTTATAGTGATGATTCTGCAGAGAACACTCACCAGAATATGCAGTTGGCTTGTCAGCCAAGGGGGAACTGAGAATATTGTTTGCCAATATGCCAAAGTGTCTTTGTAGTCTAATAAAAAAAAGCACTACAAGGCCAGAGTCATCAATATTAGTATCAATACTTTTTATTAATAAAATTAGTTTATGTACTTTATCGTAGGGGACAGCTGCTAGAATGATTGTGGATGTGAATGTTTGCTGATAGTGTGAGTTTCACTTTGGATAAAAACACATGTCAAATGTAATGTACATTTAAATTAACACTGAACAATTTCATTGTTTTTTTTTTTTCTATATGGATTTAATATTTCTATGTCTGAACATGGTCTATATTTATTTTTTCATTTTTTTAAATGTGTTACTTAGAAAAGCTGTAGTGTACAAAAAAGAAAAAAAAAACAAAACACATGTACAAAACACTAGGGCTGTAGTCAACAGAAAAACCTTGATTAGAAACGATTAAAATGAAACAATTAAAATTAACGATTAAAATTAGAGACGATTAAAATCGTTCTTACTCTTGAAACCATCAAGGGGGAAAAACACATCTGCAAGTCAACTGTAGATTAATAAAACTGATCCCAGTACAGTGAGAGCACTCTGCCCGGTAGTTTTATTAGTTTGAATTAATTGTAAGTAATGCTCATATCAGATGCGCATATCAGATGACTTTAACCTAATCATTAGACCAAATATATCAATATATTTGCTATCGCCATGATGTTCACTCTCTCAAAAACTATAATTCAAAACAAATTATTAACAAAGACATCCTAGAACAGAATTATTAACTGACCATTTTTAGAGAAAATAGTGTGATGTTTTATATTTACCTTTTTTTTTTATCTATAACAAAATACAACCCTTCTGATGCCTTGTTTGCTTGGGCATCCATTAGTTGGACTCCATTGTCTCTAGTCTCCATTGTGCTGGGCTCCTTGCAAAAATGGGTGGTTTCACCAGATTTACCATGAGGAGCTGAACCAGCCAGGGTTACGGAGGAAAGAGAGTTTCATTCTGAGCAGCAGCTAATTCTAATATTTTATGCTCTTTTACACCCAGTGCCTCTGGAGTCCCATGGACTAAAAGTTATTTTCATACCAGGTGTCTTCCTGGCCCTTCACATTTGTGGGTTTGGATGCTCCCTGCATTACAACTCCTTAGCTTTCACAATATATTTTTAGATGGCACAGATCAATAATTTAGTTATATCTCAAACGTAAAACCTGAGTCTGCCATGGGAGCAGAGGGTGAAGGAGGCCCATGAGACAAAGTTCAGGAAGTGTAAGGATCAAATGCCAGCAGGCAGAATAGTGGACATGGTACTTCCCAGTGGAAGTAGGGTATTAGAGATTCCTTGGGCAGTCACTTTAGAGTGACCTGACATTATCCAGACTCAGCATAATGCGTTCTGTCAGAATTAGGCTGGTGGCTGCCATCACTAAACAATCAGAAACAATATCCAGGTGGCTGTGGCTGAAGTGAGACACACAAAGCCATATTTCTGGGAAATGTCTCGACAATACATTTAAGAGATGTCTGTATGATGTCAACAGTCTCTCCCCCAGAGGTAGACAACTCAGGGGTTTGATGACAAACCCCTGTGTCAAATAAAGTACATAGGGCACACACAAAGGTTGATCAATTGATGGTGTGATTTCAAGCCATCAGGGAGTCTTCCCACTTGAGATAATTACAGACAAAGAAGTTGCACTCATCTTTGCTCTGAGATTTTGTTTTTCTTCTTTGCAGTCCCATCTCATTTTTTCTCAGATTACCTAATGATCATTCTCTAAGCCAAACGTCTCAAATGAATCTTGGTAAACTGAATATAACTGCCAAATTGCCCACAGTCGCTGGTGCTTAACTCAAGCTATTGTAAGGTACAAAGCTATAGGCACACCTCTGTAAAAATAAAGTCCTTAACTGCACTACTTGTAAGTTTTCCCTTCTTGCAAATCTTGTTTCTTGCTGGGATCAGATGGCGATAATAGCCATTTTCCAAGAGCCTCATCTGTTGTTGGATTGACGATACAAGAGGTTATAATATGCACAGCAGACTGGACACTGCAGTGACTCACAGGAAAGTAAAAGGACATTCAGCCAACTAACTTCAGCAGGAAAAGTGATAGAAATAGAAGCAAGAGTTAACACTGATGTTGCTTCATGCAGCTCTTGACAAGTGAAGAAATTAAATTTGATTCTGAATGTGTAGCATTTATGCTACATTGGCAAATGAACAGCTGTGTAAGGAATTGAATGAATTTTATGTGATTGTAATGTTAATGCACCACTCAGCAAAGAAGTCTTTACTCCAAAAACTAGGTTGTGAGGGCCACAAGTACGACAGAGCTTTTCTTGATTGATGTGGTTTTCAGGTCGATTAATCTCCAAACTTGACCATCTTAATAGGGCCAAGGATGGCTGGAGAAGATGGAGAGAAATAACTGACACAAAAAGAGCAAGAGAAAGACAACTGGGTAGGAGGAGGCACCGAAAGACATGATGGGAGGCAGAAGGGCAGAAACAGTCACAGGAAAAAAGAAAAAGGAAAGAAGGAGGTACAGAAACAGCAAGAGACAAAGTGGCACAGTCAGAGAGCAGCCTAATAGGCCACCACTACCTTGAGAAGTGTAAAGTAGGTCTGTACAGCGTGGGCTATTTGCAGACTGAGCGGTATTACACATTGTTAATAGGTTCAACCAGAGCTCTGCTCATTAATCAGAATGAGAACAGGCACCATGAGCAGAGAAAGAGACAAGGAAAGGAAGAACAGGAGAATGATGGATGGAGGCAGACATCAGAGGAAAATTAGGTTTCTTGGAGCAGAGGTGAAGGCCTGAAAGCGAGAGCTCGCTGTTCCTCTCACCTCTTATTCTTTGTGGTTGTCTGTGTTCTCTCACATTCACTTCATCTTTACTACAGCCTGTAGTTTGTTTGTTTGTTTGTCATTTAATATAAGATGCTAGCATTGCTAATTAAAAGTGATACACATTGAGTGAAAAAGTTTAATTGCACTATTATGTCTGCACTGAAAATATAAAGCAATGTGAAGCACCACTAACTTAGCTTAGCATACAGGACAGTGGGGAAAAGAATCTGGTCACTCTGTCTTAATTCTGTGAGCTTGAAAATAATTGGTAGTCAGATTGTGTTAACTTAGGCTATCATATCATATTATGCAGTTTTCAGCAGGAATCTGAAAAACATTGACAGAAGCAGCTGCGAGCCTGTAGCTTCATCACAGTCATTCCAATCATGACCATCACTGTTTTTTGTTTTTTTGTTTTTTCAGGCTCCAAAATGCCCCTGTTCCCAATGCAATTGACCTGCATTCCCTATGAAGCACTTCCATTGGGGTGGATACAGCTGTTGCACAAAGAGGGGGCTGGACCCAGGCACTCTGGCATCATGCACACAGCCAGTTCCATGGTTACAGCCAAAAATCAACCATTGTGGTCACAGATTGCTTGGAACTGGACAGAAAGGAGTTTCCATCCAAAGTAGTCTTCTGTAAACTCATGTCCAGGTGCTAACATCTAAACATGGCAGCCATCTATGTTTCCTGCCACATTTCTAAAGGCTGGGAAGTCAGATGCTGCTGAAATCCAGCTCCAATGGTTTCCACCTCACTCCTGTTGGGGAGGCAGATAAGCTTCACAGTGACATATTGGATACACTTGCTGACCCATGGGACCATGTCGTGGCAGTTGCTCTGGGTAATGTCACGGATCTCTTAAACCATGGTTAAACTGGTACACATCCAGTGTCCTCCAGGAGACTTACTAAAATTTCCAATGATAGCCCTCTTTCACTAACCCATAAAATATATTGTTTAGATAACTGTTTACTTAACAAAATGAATCTTTCTTATGGCTTATTGTCTCTCACTGTAAGTGTTTTGATATTTGAATCATGTGCAACAGAAATTATTCAAACTTCAATTGGCAAATTAAAAATCCTGCGATTTAACATTACGTCAGCTTTAGCCTGTTTGTAAATTTCCTTCCGGTCGGTGCAAAATGCAGTCTGGCACCTAAATGTAAAAAGCTGTCATGATAGCTGATCATTGATCATTGATCAATATGTTAGTTTAGGTTTTATGCAGCACATACACACTGAGTATGTAGCACAAAGTATTCTAGTAGGAACACAGTGTAAGAATCTGCATTTTGTCACGGTCAAAGTGGTGGATCAACTGACACCAAGAGCTTAGCTGCCAGTGTGGCTAAAGAAAATGTAATCAAATTATCTCATGATAATTGCATCTATTTTGATATCATATTCAAAATTGGCATATTCCAATCTTGCCTTTTAGAGACTGTATAAATTATCTATGGTTAACGAGGTAAGTGATTTTGGACATGGCATGGGCAAGTTCCACATGGCATCAGAACCCTGGATACTGAATTCTTAATGACCTGGTCTGCTAGATGAGCATTATCACAACCCAAAATTAAATCAGCAATTTAGAAGGAAAGCAGCACGGTACAGACACATCTCCCGTCATCCTCCCCTACCTGTAATTATTTCTTTTTTGAGATATTGATTGGCAGGTCACCCAACATTTTCACTCTACTGCTTTTTTTTTTTTTTTAACAGCCGTTTAAGTTAACTCTATATGTATGTCATATGTTGTATCTATATGTATGCATGTTTTGCAGATATCAATGTACAACATAAAAGTAAGTTTTTATATGTTATACTGCAAATATAAACTAAGAGAAAATAAAATAAGAAAGAAAAGTGAACAAACCTGCAGTCAGAAGTGCCTATAACAGACCTGGACAAAAATAATGAAAAGACAAGAAAATATAACAAACTACTCAAATCTGACTCCAGCCAGACTGTACTCATTATACTGCTCATGTAGGCGTTGGGCTGGATTCTATCTCAGGATGTGAGGGGTGATAGGCCAGGTACATTCTGGACTGTATAACAGTCTATCACATATCCCAGATCTGATTTAAATTCAATCTTAAAATTAAACCTTCAATGGAATCAAGCCACAGTTTGTACCTGTATCTTGACATGTCAATAAGAGAAGTGTAGCGGGTTTGTTATTTTGCAGGTCGACTGTCTTAATCTGTCTTAAAGTATCAATGAAATCTTGAAAATGAAATTGACATTTTCATTTATTGAAAAACAATTCATTTTGATATGTCTTTTATATGACTTTTACTTTTGAGATGTCATAACCTGCTGCTTTTGAAAAATATCTTGGGGAGTTTAATCAATAATGTCCTCTGCAGTGTAACAGACACCAAATCATCAGCAGTCTCATATAGTCGTCAACATTTTGAAGTATTCCAATATGGACTCCTGAAACTTCTCTCATATTTTTATTATTTTGAAATTAGACTGAAAGACCTGGTGCAATATAGATCAAATATCACAACTGTTAACAAGCCATCACAGTCAAAGTCATCACTTAGTTGCAGTCATGAAAAGCTCTCATTTATTCTTCAATATTTCAAGAAATGTGCTTGTTGATTTGTTGTACTGAAAGGATGGACTGATTTTAAATAAGACGAGGTTGTTAAAGCTGCATAATTTTTTTTTTTTCATTATCTGTGGAACTAATGCCAGTCTTTACACATACTGCTGCGTCAAATTAATGTAAAATGGACTTAAAATGCACAAAAAAAAAAAAAAAAACATAATGTACTTAGGTAATAAGATGCATTTTCTACTTTTTCACAAGGTTTGTAAGTATCAAACAGAAGTTGGAGCTTCATTATATGGGTGCCATTTCCTGTGGCTGTGCTTCTTTTTGGCTTGTTTTAATTCTACTCCCCATAAAAGAAAGTAAATGTTTTTCTAATGAGTCTCTGTGTGCCTTTCTCAACCCAAAAGACTGAACAAAGATTTGGACAATGCACAAATTGTAGCACATTTTGCAAATAGATCCTCATTACGATGAGGCTATTTGCCCTTGTAACATGCTGCCAGGGACTGCTGCGTACACTGTGCTACGCCAACTCACGTGCCACAAACACACACACACACACACACACACACACACACACACACACACGCACACACACACACACACACACACACACACACACACACACACACACACACACACACACGTGTTTGTTTTTATGCCTTGCCTCCTATTTGTTGGTACCACTTGTCTAACCTTTATCTGAACCTGACCCTAACCTCAACCAAACCTTAAGTCATGTCTTCACCTTAGTTTTTTGTTTATTACATCATGGGGACCAGCTTTTTGTCCCCACAAGGGAGACAGGTCCCCACAATGTGAGTGTGTAAACAGGTTTAAGTCTCCACAATGTAGGAAAAACCAGGTACACACACAAACACACATATATATTTTATACACATACATCCACAAATGAACATGCACATTGACTTCAAACACTAATTTTACCTCCCACAAATTCATTGTCTTTCGATCTCTGGGTAAAAAGAATAAATCTGGAGCTACTTGATGGCTGTAAAAAAAAAAAGTCGCAATTTTTTTTTTAAATCAAAAATTTCAGTCCAGTACAAATGCCATGAATTTCTAGTGTCAGTAATCCACTGCAACAAAAAACACTTGGAGTGATCTGTGTTACAGTTGACTCTATGTCCAGATTATGGATTATTTTAGAAATATGGACATAGACAGATAGACGGACGGACAGACGGACGGACGGACGGACGGACGGACGGATAGACAGACAGACAGAGAGACAGATAGATAGATAGATAGATAGATAGATAGATAGATAGATAGATAGATAGATAGATAGATAGATAGATAGATAGATAGATAGAGCTATTCGATTTTGACATGTTGCAGTTGGAAAATATAATAATTCTCTACCCCATCTCTACCGAGGGAAGTAAGTTAGAGTGTAGAAATACTCCCATGCATGCAACCAGTGTCTGTACAGTGGGTCACAGAAACTTAGAGTGTAACAGTGTGTATGTTCTACAGAGGATCATAATGGTGAAGGTCGAGGGTAGTTATGTAAAAATTGGACTCAGGTGGCAACAAGACGTTGTTTCCATGCCCACAGACAGAGAATTTTCACACCTTTACTTCTTTAGTTTAATTAAATTTAGCAGGGAAACAAAGGGAAGGGAAGCAAAGTCTATGAGCCAAGCAGTGTCCTCCTGTAACTCTCTGAGAGATGAGAGGGAGTGCTTCAATAATGCGTTGTTCAGTTGTGCATAAATGTGAAATAAGATTGGCCTTTTTTAAGTGTCACCCCAAGACTTTCAGTTGCCCCATCTGACCACCCCTACAAAAAATTTCTGGAAGCACCACTTGAGACAGGTCCATATAATGTGAGAGTGTAAACAGATTAAGTTCACACAACGTAAGGTATACCTAAACGCACGCGCACACACACACACACGCAAACATACACCATGTAGTGAGTGAATATAAGTGCATTGAGTCAAAACCTTGCAATATCATATTTGTTATTATCTTGTTCTCTCTATTTCTTTCTGTTTTAAATGAGAATAAAGTAAAAAAAAAAACATACTTCATGTCAGTACATGTACATGTCAGAAGTTAATTGCTACAGTGTCATAGTTCAGTCTTATCAGAATAACACATTATGTCCTTTCTCTCTGCTCATTACGGGGCAAGGATTTCTTTGTGGTGCATTTCTTTTCATTGGAATATCCAGAGGGTAACAGCAAACATCCTTTGAGCTACCAACTGGAGCTGTAAGGAGCAGCGTACAAATGTCACACTGCTAATATGCATGAAACAGCTACCATGATTCTGTGGTTTACCATTTGTATTGCTGTTGACAAAAACAGTACTAAATCAGCTAAATCAGCACTAATTTTTTTTCTTCACATCACTAAAACAGGCAACTGCAAAAAGACGCCAATGTATTAAATTGTTATGTGTCAAATATTATTTATAATATTTTTATTTTATTATATTATTATAACACATATCACCTAAATAAAGATAAGCCTGGGCTTATTGTCTTTGCATATTTATACATTATGTACCTGTCTCTAACTTTCCCTGAATTATTAAATCCATCATAATATTCTCTAAAGCAGCAAAGATTTATGTTGGTATTTGTGCCTGATGCATGTTTCCAAATCATTGTTTTGGTACCAATAATACAAATTACTTTTGCTCATTGTAATCTGTTTAGCAGGCAAGAGAAACATTTTAATTTGTCTGTGTCTTGCACACACCAACAAAGCGAGTGACACGCATACAAAAATGTGTATCACAGTCATGCACAAAAGCACACTCAGTGTTTACCTGATGCAGTAGTTTTCAGTTTCCCTCCCACCAGCCAATCAACACTGGCAGCTGAAATAAATGAATATATTTTCCCTTTATAGAAATATAGGATACAGTTGTTATTTACAGTCAGGTGAAAATGCAATATTAGTACGGTAAACACACCCTGCCACCATGCTGCATATGTATACCTGTTTGTGCTATATTGCTAACTGTTACCACCCACACACATGAAAGATTTTTGTTCATTTATGGAACATATTAGCATTTGATGTGACACAGGGCAGTGGACAATTTGAAAAAGTTTCAGTGAGACATCTGACGAATCATACGCTTTTGGACCGGTTTGTGAAATTCTGTGCCATCTTGTTTTCACTAACTTGGAGAAGTATGCTGAATGCATGTGTCATTTTTGGCAAACACTGTTCGATTCTGGGTTTTTGTATACGCAGTTTTGCAAAAAGTGACTTCTGTTGAGAAACATGTGCTCAGATGATTGAATATCCTTCTGTGGATTCACTGTTTTTTTACCCAATAGAATTTGTGTAATGGATGAACATTATACAGTAGATACAGTGCATGCTAAGACATTCACATACACAAAATGATGTGGAAAAATGTGTGGTATACATGATGTATTTCTTCTGGTACATACGCAACACTCTGATATGGCATCAGGTTGAGGAGATTAAACAACGACTAACTGGACAGATTCAGTTATCTTTCTTCTGATAGAGATCATTCCCAGGAGCAATCAAAAGAGAGAAATAGTAGGAAGATGGGTGGTGGAAAAGGGGGAGAGAGAAAATGTGTAGTGAGGAAAGGGGGAGGGATAATTGAAATGTAGTGCTTTTTTATCACGGATTCCATCTAATGTCCTAAAATATATAATTAAACAAGTAAAAATAGAAAGAGTAAGAACAAAAGAAATGATAAAATACTGATATTGTTTATGAACTCAAATGCAACTGCTGTCATATCTACTGCTGTTGTAACTATGGTGTTTAAGTATTTCATTCCTCTGAGGCATATTCAAATCTTTAATTTAATTTTAAAGCTTGTAGAGTCAATGACACAAATAGAGTATAAAGAATGAATTGCAGAAAAAGGACGATGTAGAGAAAACTATACATTATTTGTTAGAGCAGGTTACAATAGAGGCAAACAGCACAAAGGATTAAATTAAAACATAAGTAACAGTATGTAAAAGACAAGTTAAATTATTCTCAAATGACAATGGTGACAAAATCACTAAATTCAAAGATGACGGATGTACTCAAATGTACTTGTAAAAAGATCACTCAGAGTGAAGGTTGGAATAAGAATATCTCTCACTTTCAGGCAGTGCAGACCCTCCATCTGGGTCTGTTTGTTCCACTCCACTGTCTCTCTCTCTTGCTCGAGGTGTCAATACAGGCAACTCTCCTTTATGGAAGTAATTAAGATTTGTCCAAAAAGTCCCTTGAGTTGTTGTTGGGTCCTGTAGGGCTTCAGTCCAATCCGACTGGAAGATGAGACCACATTGGTGCCATAGACAAAAATGGGATGTTGAACTCAATCTGCTAGGGTCCCTCGCCTTTTCAGACCAGGCAGTAACATTTGTCCATGGAACAAACAACCTGCTACAATCAGTCACTGTGTGGAATGTGAACCATAATGTCAGCTCGTCAACAAAGTGCAGTTTAGCTCCTTTCTCCTTTTTCTTTTTCTCGTGTTGTCACCCTGCCAAAGCAGCACAATGTCCCTTCTTCTCACTGCTCTTACAGCAGCAGCAATGACAGGCACAGTTCCCTCTGCTCTGCTGGCCTGCTCTGACTGCACTGCTGCACTCAGCCTTTCCTCAGCACTAGCTATCATAATACAAGATCCTGCCTGAGGGTTGTTAATCAAGAGTGAATGAGTTTAATTCAGCACCAATGGTTATAACATAAAGAATGTCTACTGCAGGGGTGGATGAAGTACCCAACTTCATTATTTAAGTATGGATACCACTGGTCAAACTCCAATGCAAGTGAAAGTTGTGCAGTCAAATTTTTTACTTTACTCTTTAATTCCCTGCTCAGCCATATGATTTAGCATTAATTCCATACTTTGAATGTAATCTCGAATATTAATATTTTAAAAACCAAGGTGTCGGTTGAAAAAAATATTTTTGGCAGGTGTGGCAATTTTGCCACAACATCCACAACACTACATTCCCCAACAAAACAGCATGGTAGTGTTCTGACATAGCTCTGGCAGTGTGTGGACACATGTATGTGCATGTAAATCACAAAGACAGTGGAATAGCTGTAAATGCAGCTTGCTCAGATAATAAAATTGACCGTCCAACACAAGAACATACTGGACCTCAGAAAGCAACATACTGGAAAGGATCTTTTTTCACTCCTTAAACTTAGAACATGCCATTTAAGCACAGGACTGCTTTCATGCTTGTCACTGTGTTCTATTGCTTTGGTTCAATGCATTTGCTAACCTTTCTTTTGTAGTTTTACTGATTTCACAAATAACCACTCTCAACATATATGGAACTGAGCAACACAAAGAAGTAAAAAACAGAAGTTCTGCTCATGGAAATCTGTGATGTTGGTGAAGGTCAGTGACAAAATGAGTCACTAATCCTTTAAATGCTGCATTTCCTCCTCCTCTTTAAAGTTTCAAGTATTTTAAGAAAAACTTCAGTGTAATTGAGCCACCACAATTTCTAAATTGCAATTTCCAGTGCCTGTTGTTCAAACCTTTCAGCAGGTGTTGGACATTGTAAACATTCAGATGATCCACATTTGGCATCCCTCCATGGTGGCTAATGGTCTCAAGCTCAATGAATTCCATGCTAATTAAGTGAGTTCAGGGATCTTCTTACACTCCATAAATGTTTTTGAAATCCGTTATCCTCTTTGAGCACAAAGTCACAGTGGTGGACTGGATACTTGCCAATGTACCATCTGAACTAAGATCGCAGCTAACACTGATGTATTTGGCTCTACTTTGTGAATCAAATGGTGTAATGAAATGTAGCTATCAAATTGTTCTGGAGCCTCTTTTGAAACAATGCCACAATATTGGAGAAGGAAGGAATTATTTTTTTTTTAAATTTGGGAAGAATATCAGAGGCACTGTTTTTTGTGTTTCAGCTGACAATCTTGATGTCCATTCATAGAATAGACCTATAGAAAGCCTTTTCTTATGCATGGGTTGTGAAATGGGGTCCTTCTTGATTACCATGAAAAGTAAGTATATTCAGGAACTTTTCCATACAGGAACAAAGAAAACTATAATGTTCATGCACCTGTAACTTCATGATCTAGCATGTGGCAAATTCTCCTGATTGTTCTTGAAAATCTTGCATCTCTTTTTAAAGACTTTTTTAGTTCTAAATGACAAATGGGGTGTTCCAGGTATTTATCTTTGAGTGACTGCAAACACACTTTCTGATCATGTGAAACATTTCGGTGTTGAATCTTCTAATGTGCACAGTCCTGGAAGTCTAGGCTGTATTATATATTTCATGCCAGTGGCAAGGCCAGAGAGTCTGATGTTTGGATGATACTTGGGTCAAAATCAAAATTCATGAGTTTAAATCACAGAGCACATCAGTGATGTGGACAGAACTTCAAATTCAGGGAATTCAAGGAAATAATGGAAGGGAAGGAAGATCAACACATCAAGACAGCACTTAGACTTTTGTCAAGTCAACAAAAAGAAAGTTGCATCAAATGAAACAACATTGTCTTGAACCGTATTTATAATCAAACCACGGCCTTCCAATTAGTGGACAACCTGCTCTATTCCCTAAGCTACATCCCCCTTTGCTTCAAATTATATCTGCCTAATATATACAAAATAAAAAAATGGTTGCTTTAAAAGTTTCACCAAAAATCCTTCAAATCCTATTATGTTCATCTTCAGTGGTAAACTTGTTCCCACAGTGATTTATTGCCAACTAAAAGCTACTTCTACAGCCAATAATAGTGAACTCTGTTCTGCTGCTGTAATGTTCATCAGTGACCTCAGCATGTGCTCACCTCTTTAGTGGCTCTCATAAAACAACAGAGAGTTACTTTTATTAATTTAGATCTTACTGAGGGATACAACAGAAAACTGCAGATGAAGTAGATACATATATACAGTAGATATGATTACTCACAGTCATATATGCATATAGATTAACTTTGACCCAGTCGAATCTATACACACACAAATTTATACACGTAGACTATAAAGGGAGAGGCAGTAACTGCAGCAATGATGGACAAAGAAAGACAAACTGAAATAGAAATCCATAGGGGATTGACTTGATTATTCATTTACACGCCTCAGCCTATTTACACCACCACCCCTGATGATGTCTCAACAACAATAGGCAATAATTTCACATGTGTTGATAAATTACATGGCTCTCTCCACAAGCAAAACACAGTTTCCTGCTATTATGAGAAAAGGTAAATGCTACATGAAAAGAAGGATTAGGTATTGTGGTAGAGGGACTTGCAGGCCAGAAAAGGGACGGATAGGAAGAAAAAAACAGATGGAAGGAATAAGTGTATGGTTAATAGTAGTATTAGGGGAGAAAAATAACAAAGGGCTGTGAAGCAAATTGGAATCAGAAGAATGTATCTAACTTTCATCACTACCTTGCATACTAATTAAAAGATGTGTATGTGTTTGCCTATCAACCTATTCAGTTGTTTATATTTATATATTTATTTTAACATTTTCTTCTTCTTCCTAACTGGCACTTGTGCAGTTGTGTAGTTGTACACAGAATCCTTGCTTTTTCTCAGTGGCTGAATGTGACTAAGTGCATTTCCTGAAGCACTGTACTGTATATTGGGGTATTTGATAGTTCTGTCTCTCTGCATTTATTTGATAGCTTTTAACTTTCAAGATGAAGAGTTCACACATTAGTAAAGATTAAATAGGTCGGTTCCAACTTTTTTGGCCTCTGAGATTACACATTTGTTTACTTCAGTGCTTAAAGTGCATGTTCCCGTTAATAACTACAGTATATACTATTATTTAAGTGAGACATTTACTTGTGATGTAGTATTTAAACATTAATTTCTTTTTCCTTTTACCACAGTAAAACATTTGAATACTTCTCTCACTAATGCTATCCTCTGCCTACCCACTCATTTTACTGCACACTAGCAATACATATTATTGTCAACAGCTTATCTGGGTTGCTTCAGCACTTTTCATTCATTCTAACATTTATATTGGTCATTCTGTCAAGTTTTCTAAAATCAATTTCCTGTATTTGTTTTAAAAAACAAAACAAAAAACAGCTAAACTCCATCTCTGAGAATCCGTCACCACATAAGCATTATTTAGCTTACATTCCCCAAAGTAACATTCATATAGTCAATCATATGCATGAAAGGCAATATACAAACATTTCTCTAAGTTCTTTTTAATTTGAACTTTTTAGTTCTTTGTTTTTTCCACACTGTGGACTGGTGCTTGGGGAACTGTCTCCAGATCAAAGTCCTGCGTGAGTTCTCTGTGCTCTCTGCTGTCATCTTTTGTGATGAGGTTGACCATGGACCTTAAAGTCAAATTGGAGGCCATGAAGAAAAAGAATGGTCCTTCAAAACAAAGTGAAGGAAATGAAGGCAGAGAACCATGTCTTGAGGAAACTGCAAGCGTCATGGGTGTCATTTCAGTTAGAATGAGTTTTTTCAGACTTTTCAGACAGATTTTGTAGTTGGTTTTCTTTCGTCATGTTATGTATTTGATTGTTTTGAGACATTTCCTGGGCTTTTTTGAAGTTGTCCTTGTGTCATACCTGACCCTGCCCTGATGTATTGCACCTATGTCCGGATTATTCTCTCCTTGTGTATATATACATATCCCTTTCCCCAGTGCTCCTTAATAGGTCATCTGTTTGCTTCCTGGTCATTTCCTGTATGAATAGTTTGTGTTTTCTCATATTTAGGTTCTTGTCAATATATTTTGAGTTTCTTATTTACGCATTTTTGTCATTGTTTTTCTATGTCTGTTTCTATGACCGTTCTGTTTTTGCTGTTTCCTCAGCACGTTGACTTTAGTTTAGTTTAGTTTAGTTTCTTTGCCCTTTTGTTTTCAATAAAAATCGTGCTGTTTTAAGCATTTTGGTACAGTCCTACTTTTGCTAGCCATAACAGTGTTGTGGCTAGCAGCCTGAAGTGCAGCTGTCCAACATAAACACAGTAGAGATGGGGCTTGTACATAGACTGAAGATCAGGAACGATCTTGCCTTTGAGAGGGCTTGAACGGAGAAACTCCAAGTGAGTGAGCAAGATGTAGGAAACTTCCAAAACAGAGGCATAGCATGCCAAGAAAACTCTGGAAAGATCCCAGGCTTCACATCATGCTGAGCTGGAGGAACATAAAATTGTGACCAGAAAGATCAAGGCTGCTCTCACAAAGGCTGAATATCTGTGGGAGAGTAAGAGCCAAGCTTCCAGCAGGAGAAAGCCTCCCTGCTGGATGAAATGGAAACCACCAACGTGATCAACCAAAACTATTAACATGGCTCTGCTTGACATGATGAAACAAGAAAATGGCAACCTCATGGCAACACTCAAGGCAAATAACAGCTAGTGGGCTTTACATTATGAGTTCAATTCAAACACCTATTTATTCATTTCATTGAATATCCTATGCAGTAGAAATTTACAGTATTTTTATATGATCTCTTATACTGAACTCCTCTTAACATTAAGTTGTCTTACTTCTCTATCACCCATCCTATTTTGATACATCTTCCATATCATTGTCCTGTCTTTGAGATAGCTCTAATCAATTCAGATGACTTCTTCACCAGCTGAACTTTATTTGAACCACAGCTGTAACCTGCACCCGAGGTCAGGATGGCTTCTTTCTATAAATATATGATGTATGTAACTAGTCTTTGTCAGTAGCCACAGGCTGTTACAGACTGTCACTGACTGACACAATTGTTACCATATGCTACCATAAATCATTATTATAAACATTTTAGTCCATAAGAATTGTTAAAGATTTTAGAAAAGGCTAGAGTTTGGATGTTTCTTTTCTGAAGGGAGGGGCATGGACCCTACAGGAGCAAGAAAGAAAAGCAGCGTATGGCTGTTAATCTGGAAAAATAAAACGAAGGAAAGAATGACAAGATGTGCCAAATAGTGTGGGTGTGCTAATGACCAACTGCTTACTACCAGAAACATCAAAGCCTAAGAGACAATAGGAGACAATGGAGACGGTTTGAAATCCAACTGTGTTTTAGAACTCCCCCCTCACACCACCAATGACTAACACACAAACACACCTATACACATACACACCCACCCACACACACAGACACACGCACACACACAGAGATATTATAATGTCTGGAAGCAAACATATACAAACATACACACACAAACACCTTGAGGCAATATTGTTTCTTTAAGGTGTGTATGTCTGAGAGCATAAAGCAAATAAGTGGCTCACAGTGCTGCCTATGTATCCCTGACACTGTGAGGTTACATCTGGTGGTTTAACTTTGCTGCATTTCATTCCCTGTGGATTGTTACACAGTAAATTTGTGTAGGAAACAGTGCATCAAGGAAGATAATCCTCTTATTCAGATGTAGCATTTAAAGATATAAAGATATTATAATATATAAAAATAGTTGTTATTTCAATATAGCAACCAACAGCCCACCCAAAACCCCACATTGCCAAGGTTGAACACACAATTTTAACCATTTAAAACATCATGTAAAATCATGTAATCATGTAAAACTTTTAAATCTCAAAACAATTGGAAAAATAACTGAATAAAAGACAAAAATATACTTTTGTCCTCTAAAGCTTTATCAGACTATAAATAACTTAAACCCATGAAACCTTATAATCTGTCAGATGGCTGGACTACAGATTTGCAAAAATAATCCCCCAAATGAGACTGTGGTGAGTGCTTCAGTAAAGGTCTAAATCTGTCATTACAACAATACTCCCAGCAATACTTTCTCAGCACTTCCTCACAATGTGCCAGTGCCTTGTTTTTCCTCATGGTCCCTGAGGTTTTGGAGTTATTATTATACAATAAACTGGGACAAAATCCAAAACAGGGCTTAAAATATGCCCTGCAAAGGTTATGAAACACATATTGTCTTTGTTCAAAGAGACTCAGTATGATCATACTGGGTTCTATTTGTCCAAAAGACCGTTTGCTGACTTTATGGTCTTTATCACCATTATGGCTGCAAGTTTCATTAAACCATAATTGACTTTCGAAATAACCTTGTTCCTTGTTACTTATGCACTTGGCAAACTGTCATTCATTTGTTACATTACTCTTCTGTGTCCACCGCTCATGCCCTTGACACCCAGCTTTCTTATGGAACCTGATATTACTGAAATACTAGAGACTGTTACTGCTTAAATGCTTGGCATACTGTCTGATTAGTTGATGGTCTTGCTAATTTAAAGGGAATTGTGCTTTTTATCCTCTCCACAACAGAACCAATAATAATCAGTGGATAATGACTATGATTTTCATTTTTTAAATCAACAATCTGGCCTGGTCTTGTTAGTGTTGGGGGCAAGAATGTATTTTTTGCACATTCAGGCTGCCAGCTGTTCTACTTCCCTTCCATAAGTGGCCTCATCTTCATTGCTGCTGAAGCCAACTACTGTGGTATCATCTACAAACTTTATTATGTGGTTGTTATTAAACCTGCCAGAGTAGGCCCTGAGGCCATCCTGTATCCACAGCAATGGGTTTTGTCATGTTGCCGAAGGCCCTAACTGTATACTTACTTTATACTTATACTTTTTACTTACTTACTTTATATCTGTTCCTGATACCCAGATGTGACAGAGTGAGGTAGAATATAGAGCTTCTACACTCTCCCTCACTCACATCTGGGTCAGATCTCACCATTTCCACTCCTCTACAGTATAATGGAAATGGCGAGATCTGTTTGCAAAATGTGAGGGTCTAGTTCAGAAATCAAACAGTATTTAGGTTTCATAATAAGCTGCTCAAAATATGAATGATAAATGGAGTGAGTCATCTATACAGGTTGAGTTTGGTTTTTTGAAAAAAAATCATGATGATGGTGCTTTACCAGTAAGTAGGAACTCTTTGATCTGGACATTTTAAATATGTCTAGAAAGATTTTGTATATTATTTAGCTGTACAGCAGCTTTGCAAGAATTAATGGTGGAAAAGATTTAAAAGCAAAAAGATATGTCATATTCAGCTTTTCCAGTTTTCTGTCTACAGCAGCATTCTTGTGTAATTGCTGTTGATCAGTCCACAGTGATTCATGCTAAGGCAACTTGTACCAAACTTACTGGAGGGATGGAGTGGACCAGGAGAGAACCCGTTAAATTTTGCATATGACATTATGTTGCTGTGACAGTGTACTAGATATTTGTTCACCAAAAACTGTGAGTTTGGGAATGCTTAATGTCAGCTTGGTTGTCAGTAGTATCAAGCTGATAATATTGTTTCAACAATTGTCAAGTTTCACTCAAGATCTCAGAGAACTGCAGGGTTTCTTGCTGCAGTGAATGTTTACTTCATGGCCCGTTGTGGCTGCAGGTCCAAAACAAGTCCTTGAAATCATTTGTGTTAGTTCTTCAGATATTAGTCTTTTTTCAACCTGTGGCCTTGATGTCTTGAAAGGTTGATATAAATCATTTTGTGCCAAACCTGTATATGACCTTTTTTTTTTTTTTTTTTTTTAAAAAAGTTATTGTATGACTCTCTATTCCTCTCTGTCACTTTCTCACTTTCTGGTTTGCATAAAAAATACAGTAATGTAGTGCAATACAGTAAAACACAAATATGATTTTTTTCTACGTTATTCCAGGACTCTCTTTCTCTGTGTCTTTGTCTAAACAGTACAAAGTATCAAAGATTTACTTAAAGCTAAGTAAAAGTGTCCTCTGAGAGTTTGTCTCTGGTGCCCTAAACGTCATGTTTTATGCATAAGTTAAATACAACATTTCCTGGGTAAGCTACAAACAGAGAGGTAGAGTGCGTACAAACTGTGGGTGTGTGTTTTTGCGTGTGTTGAATGTGTATGAGTATATGCACTTGCATTTGTGCTTACGATATGTTAATTGTGCAAACAGTTGTACAATGTCATGTGATCACTGAGAGCCTGCTTCAGGTGAGTGGAAAAAACTCATGTTTTAAAGATGAGCTATAATAAACTGCATGTGTACTTGTGTGCGTGTATTGAAATATTAATGCACTAAAAAAAAAAACACACACAAGGGATATCTGTGGAGGTCTCTCCCTTGTGTTAACATGCCCCTGAGGAGAATAACAGTGAATCACACTAGAGGAAGTTCATATTTGTACTGAAACACACACATTAATGAACAATATAGGGAATGTACAAGCTTAAACATTCTGACTTGAATTAATATTCGATTTTATTTTTCCCCGTAACATTGTCTGTTGGCCCACACAAGTGGATTTTGATTGTGTCTAATATAAAATGTTTTAGCAGCCAAAAATGTAATAATGAACAATAATGTGATAACATATTGTATAAAATACATTACATTACTGGGTATATTATGTTAAAAAAGACAAAATTATGGTGTAACTGGAAAAAGTTTCATGACTTGAACTTGAGTAGCTTTAGAATCATGTCATCATGTTTGATTTGGCAAAATCAACAAAATTGAATTTTTCACTAAACACCTTTGACTCGTGATTTTTCAGCAGTGGAGACAGTAACAATTCACTAACTTAGTACTTGACACATAGTTCATGTCCTCCACTCAACTTACCTACAGCTTATTGGTTCTCATTTTGGATCTCTTGACTTGGGACTTGGGCATACAATACACTGAGCGAAAATATAAATGCAACACTTTTGTTTTTGCTCCTATTTTTCATGAGCGGACTTTAAAGATCTAAAATGTTTTCTATGTACACAAAAGGCCTATTTCTCTCAAATATTGTTCACAAATCTGTGGTAGTGAGCACTTCTCATTTGCTAAAATAATCCACCCACCTCACCGGTGTGGCATATCCACTGCTAATCCATGTCACTAAACTTGTCTTAAGTTGTTCTCAGTTTTTTTAAGGTACACGTCATTTCTTCAGGTTGGTGGGTTTTTTTCTCCAGTGAGCCACAGAATCACTCCCCCGACAGAGCTACGATACCCAGCTTTTCTCTTGGCAGTTTTAGTCGGTACAATTTAAACCTGTTTTATTACCATGGTGTTCTTTTCCCTTCACTGTATGTTATCAAATCTCCTTTAGAAAAAAATATTTAATTTTACCAAAATGTGGAACAGAAATTGACCAATGTTTGGATTTAGTGGTTAGTACTGGTTCTTCACAACCAATCCTGGAACTGAATCTAATCTGACCATTCATTGGTGTGTTTGGTGTCTTGTGTTTCGTTGTTTCCAGCGACATAAAAAAGTACAATTCAAAACTGCTTGAATATCTCTGTCCTCATTCATGCTAGAAATGAACTGTAAAAAAGCACTTTCAATTGATATGCTGAATGTGTATATAACCTACCTGGATTGCAAAACATATGACCTATGAAACATATGACAAAAAATGAGTATATATATATATATATATATATATATATATATATATGATATATATGACAAGGTTTAATCAATTTCAGATGATAAATGATGTAGATGTAGTAACTGTACATTATGAAACCTGACTTCCATAAGAGCAAATCCATCATATCAAACATTCAGCCAAGGGGAAGGGGAGTAGGAGAATCTCATGGTGAAAATTACCCCTGGGCTCTTCAATGTCACCATGACTGACTTTTTTACAGTACAGGGTCTATATTTGTTCAACATAATATATTGTATTATAGTATGTTAAAAGCTCTACTGTGTTAACGAGCTACACGGCAATGTCAGCTGCATTTTTAGGGGCTTTGCAAGCAATTTTTAATGGAGTTTTTATTTTATCTGGCTAGAAAATTAAAACAATTAGTTGAAATATACTGAAAGGCACCCTCCCTAGAGTTCTGTAAAGTCATTATTACAAACAACTGTTTTTCTTCTGCTTACATCTACTGATATGGCTGCAGTGTTCTTTTCTTACATTCCTCTTTTTTTCCTCTCCCACTGAATTTTTGTCATTCATCATTCATCTGTATACTCTGACTTGTTGCTATTATTGCCACACTATCTTTGTTGTTTACAATAACAGTTTTTCCCCCTCTTCCTCTACCAGTTTATATTTACTGTTGTCCATCTTAAATTCTATTGTCTGTTCACAACCTTCCTTTTGGCCTTTTTACCTCTTTCACTCACACAGAAAGTAACAAAATCAATCCCAAGGTCTCTTCAGTGCAGACGAGACAGAACCAATGGCATAAGAACATGCTATATTGGAATAAATGTGTAAGTGGTTTACTGAGGGTTTGTGCCTTAGTCATGTACTTTGCCTGCATGTTGTCCCTACAGCTGTAGCACTTTTCAGCACATCCCAGTCAAATACGTGCTCGCTTCAGTGACACATTCGTAGTTTATAGTTGCCATCCTACTTCTCAGTCTCAGTTAAGGGTTAGATAATTAAGTTCAGTCATTGTTATAATGACACATTTAATGTACTGCCATAGCAAAGGGGAGTAATGTAATATGGAGGGATTCAGATCATTCTGAGTCACTCACTGATATGAGTGGGTCAAGTGACTTGAGTCACTTGACCCAAAATGGCCTGATTGTAAAAGAAAGTGTTTCCCAGTATTAGTAGAAATCTTGGTACATTCACTCGAGACATTATAAAGCATAAACACCTATTATTATAATTAAGAAGAAGAGGGTCTACTATGATAGCATAAAAAATTACAAATAACCTATTGTTGAAAATCAAGTAGCTCACATAAGCCTAAACTTAAAGTTCAAAATTAGGCTGTGCAAAAAATGAATGAGGACAGGGTCACGGCTAATTCACTCACAACGTAGGCAACAAGCTTATATGGCAGCCATAGAAGTCAACAACAGGAAGAACTCATGCCAGTGTTTTAAACAGCAAGTTGGCATGCAGGGGATTCACTCAGCCTAAGCTACAAGCAGGGATCCATGAGTCAAGCCAAAGCCGCCAGCAAGCAGGGAAACGTGTAGCGGCCTCGGTTATGAGTCCTCTGGCGGTTACAAGTTCTCTGGTGGTTACCAGTGCTCTAGTAGTGGTCGTGAGTGAGAGTGCCTATAGTTTGCGCCGCTTGCTTGGATCTACTAGTAGTGGTTAAGTCGGGTACGTTTCATTTCTCTGCTAAGTGAGATGGTGGGAGAATGGTGCCGTTTATTGATTATATCAATCAAATGTGGTAGGACTCAATTGACCTGGTTAAATAGACATCTAGATCTATGACTTGTGAGTGATTTTAGGGGTCGGATCCCGAATCTCTTTCCCACTGCTAGCACAGAATGAATTACACACACTACAGAACCATGATGCATTAAGGTGAACGTGTTAGATTTTAAGTAATATTAGGTTAAAAATAATTTGAAAAAGTGAACACAAACTGCTGATTTTATCAAGGTGACAGTGGTACTGAGGTAAAGTCACATCCACACACATTGTCTTTTAGGCAATGAAATGAAGAGAAAACAAAATGTAATAGAACTGGATTTTCATGCAACACTGGTTGTATTAGCTGCAGCTACCTCTGTGGGTAGACTGGTACCATGGCTGTATAAAGTGAAATGACCCCCACTGCCTACTCCCGACTGCAGTCAAAATAGTGCTGACTTACATTTATAGTCGAGGACCTTAATCTCATTGGACCATTTATTGAAATCTTTAAAAGAAATATCTAAAATTCAGTTAAAAAATCACCTATGACCTATCCTTACATGAAACAAACTTAAAGAAAAATTAAGCATTTTTTAACAAAAGCCAAGCTCACTAGAAGGAAGGCAGGCGACATAAACAACCAGAATTGGTTGAAACAAAGTAAAGATTTTAATGGTGGGAAATATGGAATATGGGAATAATAATAATAATTGAACAGATAACAAAGAGGACGAGGATGCTACTCATATCAAAGAAACAAACATTAACAAAAGAGGACTCTTACAGAGCTAGTTTAATATTTCCTAGCCTGACTGAGATAATGAAAAGAAAAAAGGAAAACAAAAGCTGTACTAACCCTTCTACTCTGGCTTATCTAGCCGACCCCATCTCCTCAAAGAACCCCTATAACTTCTAAATCTACACACAACATAAAGCTATGAGAAACCATTAACAACAGAGTGGAGAGACACAGAGGCAAACAGTTCACATTAAATCACACCAAATGGGCCTGACAGATTAAATGGAGCTTAGAGTAAGTTCTGGTGGGACACTGAGACAACTCTAACTATAGCTCAACTGACAACTTAGCTGAGCCCATTCCAGCCCAGTCAGCTGAGAGCTCAGCTGATTACGCCAGGTCACCAGGATGCAGGTCTGGCACCTTCAACGGTACTGCCGGGTCCTCACGCCACGCTTCCTCCTCGTCAGCACCGGCATCGCAGCTTCACTTTCGCTGAGAGCGCTGGGAACTGCAGTCCCAACCTCTACCACGCCTCCAGTTCTCCACCAGCGGCAGTCGCAGCTGTCTTTCCAGTCGGAAAAGGCAGATAACGATATCAATTTTGTAAATATTGTTTGATTGTGGAATAATTAGGAGCCGTGCCGTGATCTGCAGTGATGTTCAGTGACGTTGCAGTGACCTAGGCCTTCAACACTGGCTGATTTTAATGTTGCCTCGGAGTGTTGAGAGATCATGTCTGTCCTTTAGGGCAGGAGTTGAAACGGGCATCTAATAGCATTATCAGACCTGGCCATGGAGGAGCTTCACGAGTACTACTTATTTTCTGTAAACCGTATACTTCCAATTTAGATTTTTGAATTATTTCAGATTACACACTGGTTGCATCAGGATTCCCCTACTAGCCTACTACGTAGTAGGCAAAAATGAGTAAGCGACGCTCTAGTACGTCTGAATACCTTAGTAGCTTTCAGTAGTAGGCAAAAGGTTCCCGGATGGTTTACTACTTCCGCAAGGATTTTGCAGTATGCAAGCAATGTACACTACGCTAACTACGCTATCCCAGAAGTCATAGGGAGGTTGGAAAACCATAGAAGAAGAAACTTCGCCCGCTAAATGTGACATCCGATACTCGGATAAATTAATTACGTATAGTAAACAGTGATCGACAACCACATCTGTGTGTTTGTTAGTGAATGGGAATGGAGACAGTGGTCAGGGAGAGATTATTTTGATATTTTTACAATTTTATTCAGAATTTGTTTAGTGATAACAAGGGAACCGCAAAAGGGTCTGATGTCCTGTGATGTATAACTTCTTTTTTTCCGACCGTTTCTATACAAACCTTAAAAAGCGATTGCATTAAAACGCAAATGCAGACTGTTAAGTAAATAAAAGCCACATGTACTTCATTAAATATAAAATGTCCATAGTCATTCACATCACCAATGTGTGTAAAAAGTCGCCGCTATGACTGCGATGCTAACCCTCCGCTTCAAGCTGCAAAATCCTGACGTTGATGTAAACATCCGGGTCACAAAACAGGCAAGATGGCGGTGTTGTATTACGTCCGAATTGTGCTGCTACTAGCTGGTTGACATGTAGTAGCTACTATTGTAACGGTCGTACAGTAGTAGGCACTCAGTAGTATGCAGTGCATACTAAGGAGCTTCTATGGTGCGGAACAGTGCCTCTAACTCGCTAAACCTCGCCTCCATAGCAGCGAACAAACTACACTTTATACAAGTACCATTACTGGTAAAGGAGGCAGGGGAATAACTGAACATCTGACACACCACACATGAGAGAGCGGGAGAGGGAGAGCGAGACAGAGGAGAGGCCGTAGAGAAGTGCTAGTTAGCTAAAAGTTAGTGCTTAGTGTGAAGTTTCAGAGAGTAAGTGACCTTAAGCGCTTTAACTTGTGTATATTTTTGTGATTTTTTTGATGCTGTCAAACAGATTAATTTCCTCTGGACGGGACAAATAAAAATATAATTCTAGAAGACTAAACTTCTATTCTGAATTCTCCAGGTAAGTGTCATGTTGTGTAGCAGAACGTCCCGCGGTTGCCATGACGCGTCTCCAGGAGCGACATTCGGATTTATAGAAGTTTATAAAAACGGACCTGAGCATTTTTTAAATCACAAACAATTTGATCGGCGAGAAGGATAGTTTGTTTGTTGCAGAGATTTTCACGGATTAACAGATTTTCATAAAGTACACATCGAGACATCGAGACATCCAGCATCCGGACATCGACCCGCAGTCGCAGACGCTCAACTAACTGACCACAGGACTTTTTCATTGCAGATGTACGATTTTGACACTTTCTTTCTTTCTTTTTGTCGTGTGAGACAATTCACAATCTCGTCCAGTGCAAATTAATGAAAAACGACTGACGCTTGACTGTTTTGTCTTAAATTTGAATTATTATTACTTAATTGGTTTGTGGAAATGACCCGAAACTGCTAATTAAACCATTATGCGGCGAAATAAACCAACTTACTAAAAAAATGCTTTTGCTTATGTTATAACTAAGAGTCTTGAGTAGCCTCACTTTCCTGTGATAGTAAACTCAATCAGAGCATGTTTCGTGACTGAGATTAAATTTACATTACACTGAGTTGTGTGTCACTGAGCAGTAAGATCAAGTTTTAAAGAAAGAGACTGTTATATGTATAAATGGTAAAAACAATTGTTTGTGTGAAGTATCACAGTTTGAATTCATTAAATTACAAAGAAATAGAATGAATGAAATTATTTTAATATATGTGTGTGTGTGTGTGTATGTATGTATGTATGTATGTGTATATATACTGGTAAGGTCTCTTTCTATAGTGTTAAGTAGGCTATCTGTTTGTATTTACTGCAAAAACTCATGTAGTTTATGATTATGTAATTTAACACATGACTTTTATTCTGAGAGTTTAATATGAAGTATTGTTGCATTGTGTTACTTCCATTGTGTTTATTTCTTTTATCCTCAGATGGCTCAAGACCTGTCCGACATCACCCCCCCTGGGTTCTCCAGGACCTGGACAGCGTTATTCCAGATTGTCCCTCCTCTCTCCTCTCCCTCTCCTCTCTCCCTCCCTCTTCCTCTCTCTCACCCTCTTCCTCTCTCTCACACTCTCCCTCACCCTGTTTCTCTCTCTCATCCTCTCGCTCTCCCTCACCCTCTTTCTCTCCCTTCTCTTCTGCAGACTCTTCCTCGCACCCTCTGCCCAACCCCTCTGAGCCCACGTGGAGGACAAACTCGAGGAGTCTGATTAAACGGAAGAGGGACGCAGATGAGGAGGGTGATGCTCCAGGTAAATTTTTCCGGGAAGATACCTGGATTTAAATTCAGTTTTTCTTTGTGAATATAGTTAATATTCATTACTATTTTCCAAAAACTTTTCCAAACTTTCTCTCCTATGTTTTCTCCCTCTTCCTCTCATTCCTCTCTCCTCTCCTTTATCCCCTCCTCTCCTTCTCCTCTTTCCTCTCACTCTCTCTCTCCAACTGGCTCTCATCCATCTTCTCCCACTATTACCTCTTCCTGTATCTGTTTATCTCTCTCATCTGTATCCTCCCCTCCCCATGACTCTAACCCTTCCTCATTCTCTTCTGCAGGCTCTTCCTCGCGCCCTCTGCCCAACCCCTCTGAGCCCATGTGGAGGACAAACTTGAGGAGTCTGATTAAACGGAAGAGGGTCGCAGATGAGGAGGGTGATGCTCCAGGTAAACGTTTTCGGGAAAACACCTGAATTTAAATTCAGTTTTCATAAGTGAATATAGTTAATATTCACTACTATACAGTTATTTGAACTGAATTTATCTTTAATTAGATAACATAAGTTTAGATATCTCTAGTTCATATAAGATAAGTTTAGATAAGATAAGCCTTTAAGTGCATGTATGTATTTGATGTTAATGACTTTATTTGAGTTGAATTGATTTAAACTGTGTTACACCATGTTACACCATGATTCGAATGGGGAGTCTGCACAGAGTGAGTGTGATCTGATGGGAATAGTGTGAAACTACAGTGTGTTTCCACCTCCCAGTTGAACGTCCTCTGTGACAGAGAGTTGATAGGACGGCTGCAGCATCAGAGGTGATATGGAATATCAGTGGTTTCAAAAACAGGTGGTAAAGGAGACGAGACTAGACTACGGCAGAGCAGAGTATAGGAAAGGAGGAGGAGACAGGAGATTTGAGAAAAACAGGAGAGTAGGAGGTGGACACATTAGATTAAGGAGGAGGAAAACAGGAGATTTGGAGAAGGAGAAAGGAGAGTAGGAGGAGGAGACATTAGATTAAGTAGGAGGAGAACAGGAGAGTAGGAGGAGGGAGGAGGAGGAGGAGGAATAACACATGAACTTCCTCATGTAAAAAGGTAAATATCCATTATTCTAATGTTATTTTTTATGAAATTGACTGATCTGTTCTTCTCTTCATATGTGATTTGAAGTTTTTATCTCTGTTGAAATTTATTTTTACAGAGAAGAGAAACAATAAAGGAGAGGATATGAGATACATGGAAGAGAGGAGAAAATAAAGGACGTGAGTGCAAGGACAACATGAAGAGTGAACTCTCATATAAAAAAAGGTAAATATTTCTGATTATTACCACATGTACAGTTATGCTCATGCAGTGAAATGTATCTTGACCTGAGAGGTCTTCATAGACTGACTGCTCTGCTCCTGCATCTCTTGTTGTAGATGGTTTGCAGAGAAGGGAGAACAGATCTGCAGCATCATTCATCGTTCCCAAACCAGGACATGATGTTCTGAGTTAAAACACTCTCCACAGCGTCAGAGTAGAAGGACCTCAGGATGGATGGAGTGACCCCAAACTTCCTCACCTGTCTCAGATGGTACAGATGCTGGTTAGTCTTTTTTGGCTGGGTTTGGATGTGATCAGTCCATGGAAGTTTATCAGAGATTTTGAAGCTGTTCATCGTCTCTACCAGAGCTCCATTGATGTTAATGGCCATGCAGGAACGCTGCTGTCTCCTGCTGAAGTCCACCACCTTCTCCTTAGATTTGCTGACATTCAGTTGTAAGCAGTTCTTCTGACACCATGCACGCACACGCGCACACACACACACACACACACACACACACACACACACACACACACACACACACACACACATACAAACACCTTTACCTGCTTTCTTCAGTTTTTAAACTACTACCTGTCTTCTGTTTTCCTTCCAGACGAGACACGAGGGGAAGAGAGAGGAGGTGGGACGACAATATGAAGAGTAAACTCTCATGTAAAAAGGTAAATTTTTCATTTTATTACCAGTTGTGAATTTTACAACTGGATATGAGATACAAGATTTTTTTATTTGCCACATGCACAGTTATGCACATACAACCTGCAGTGAAATGTATCTTGACCTGAGAGGTCTTAGACTGACTGCTCTGCTCCTACATCTCTTGTTGTAGATGGTTTGCAGTGATGGGAAAACAGATCTGCAGCATCATTCATTGTTCCCAAACCAGGATGTGATGTTCTGAGTTAAAACACTCTCCACAGCGAGTAGAAGGACCTCAGGATAGATGGAGAGACCCCAAACTTCCTCACCTGTCTCAGATGGTACAGATGCTGGTTTGTCTTTTTTGGCTGAGTTTGGATGTGATCAGTCCATGGAAGTTTATCAGAGATTTTGAAGCTGTTCATCCTCTCTACCAGAGCCCCATTGATGTTAATGACCTTGTCTTCTGTTTTCCTTTCTGACGAGACATGAGAGGAGGAGAGAGGAGGTGGGACGACAATATGAAGAGTAAACTCTCATGTAAAAAGGTAAATTTTTCATTTTATTGTCAGACAAGATGCAGTGATGAATTACATGACTGTTTACCTGACTAACTACAACCTGCTTGTTTTCCGTTTTCCTTTTAGAGTTGACACAGAGAGGAGAGGAGGTGGTGAGACGATAATATGAAGAATATGGAGCTAATTCATCATGATGCTGCTGAGACGACCTGTAATGGACATGAATCCAAGATGTCCACAAGAAGAAACACACTACCAACTGTTTTCAATAACTGCAGTTATTACAATGCAGTTCTAATTCTGTTTCCACAAAATAAAACTGTTATTAACTGTTAATACTTGTAGTGGCCTGTGTAACTTAAGATAACAATGTCTGAGTATCTGACTTGGTCAGTAAGTTTCACTGGGAGTTTTTGTGCGGAAACAGTCCTTTTAACTCTGGAGCCTCCAGAAGATGATCTGTCTGTCCTCTCCACCAGTGATCTCTGTGCTGCACAGATCATTCATCTCCATGGCTTTCTACAGTTTTTATATAAACTATTTATTTTTAACTATTCAGTTTCTGTTAATGTATTTTCATGATTTTTTGAAGCTGTCAAACAGATTAATTTCCCCTTGGTGGGACAAATAAAAATATAATTCTATTCTATTCTATATACTAAATAAACTGAGGTCTCCAGGTTTTATTTCTTATAGAACTTTATTGAAGACAAAGATGCATACAGAACAATCACACATTTGAACAGATATCAAGATGTCAATATGAAATAATCATAACAAATAGATTAATATAAAACAAGGGCACATATAAAAAGAATTATAAATAAATAAATAAAATTAAATAAATTTTAGTTCTTTTGAAAAGTTGATAATAAATTGTAAATTGAGTTTTGTCTTTTTTTGTTATAGACAAATAGACTTTGAATTTGCAGAAAAATGTTTTAAGTGAATTTTGGGGAATTGTTTTTCTATAGTGTCACTCCAAAGAAATACAGTGTAACAAAGATAAGTTTTTGTTACCAGTGGTTACAACATTAATGGCTGTATATTGAATTATTTTGAGGGAACAATACATTTACACTGTTATATAAGCTGTACACTGGCTACTTTTCATTGTGTCAAAGTATCATTTCTTCAGTGTTGTCCCATGAAAAGATATAATTAAATATCTGCAGAAATGTGAGGGGTGTACTCACTTTTGTGAGATACTGTATGATGGAAAACGTGCACTGTTTGTGAATGTGTAATAAGTCGATCAAACAAAGGGCACCGTCAACAAAACTTACGGCTATCTACCTCACCTCTCTCCTCCTGAGAACCTGTCATCCACGGTCATCCAGCCCACATGTAACCTAGAGCTGTCACTCACCTCACCCACCCACGTGACCCACGGCCCACACATCAAAACAAAACCAAAAAAAAAAAAAAACAGGGCAACTACACATGAAAATATCATATACAGTAAAATAAACATATGAATAAATACAAGAAATATAGGAAACTCTAATGTGTAAATTGTCCTATTATTTATATAGCACCAGATTATAAAGCATTTATTTCAAGGCACTTTACATAGAGAAACCCAATATTTCTACAATGAGCAAGCACTTGGCGACAATGGAGAGGAAAAACTCCCTTTTAACAGAAAGAAACCTCCAGCAGAACTAGACTCAGAGTGGATGGTCATCTGAAGAGACAGAGGAAAGGGAGGGGAAGAGGACGGGGGAGGGAGGAGGAAGAAAAGAGGGAGACCAGGGAGAGACAACAGAGACTAAATGTTTACAAGTAGTTGTTAAAACAAAATTATCATTACAATTAATATTACAATAATAATAATAATGATGATGATGATGATGCTCTGGAGTCAAAACGACTTGAAAAAGAGAAAGGGGGTAGGGGGGACACAACTGCGAGAGAGAACAAATAAGTGTTAATAATATGTGATATATTAATATCAAGACATGAAGTGTGAGGAAGAGACGGAGACAAGAAGAGTGAGGGACAGAGAGAAGAGGAGCAGTGTATTGTCAGAGTTCCCCAGCAGTCTAATACTATAGCAGCTTAACTAAAGGATGGTTCAGGTTCATGTCTCACCTGGACCATCCTTAACTATAGGCTTTATCATAAAGGAAAGTTTTAAGTCTAACCTTAAATGTAATAAGGGTGTTTGCCTCCCGGACCCAAACTGGGAGCTGGTTCCATAAGAGAGGAGCCTGATAACTGAAGGCTCTACCTCCCATTTTGGTCTTAGAGACTCTAGGAACCACAAGTAAACCAGCAGTTTATGATCAAAGTGATCTATTAGGATAATAAGGAACTATGAGCTCCTTAAGATATGATGGAACCTGATCATTTAGGGTTTTATGGGCAAGCAGGAGGATTTTGAAATCAATTTTAGATTTTACAGGAAGCCAATGAAAAGCAGCCAGTACAGGAGAAAAATGATCTCTGGTCCTACTTCCTGTCAGTACTCGTGCTGCAGCATTCTGAGCACCCTGATAATAGAGAGTTACAATAGTCCAGTCTAGAGGCAACAAATGCATGAATTAACTTTTCAGCATCCTTCTCAGACAGGATGCTTCTGATTTTTGCAATATTATGTAGGTGGAAAAAAGCTGTTCTAGAGACATGTCTAATATGAGATACAAAGGATATGTCCTGATCAAAGATTACTCCAAGGTTCCTCACAGTAGAACTGGAGGCCAAAGTGATGCCATCCAGATTAGCTATGTGATCTGAAAATGATGTTCTGAGATATTTAGGGCCAAGTATGGTGACTTTTGCTTTGTCTGAGTTGAAAAGTAAGAAATGAGTCATCATTCTGTCATTCTGTCATCATTCTTCATCAGTCTCAGTCATCCAGGTCTTTATGTCTTTAAGACAATCCTGAAGTTTGATGACCCGATTAGTTTCATCTGGATTCATAGATAAGTACAGCTGGGTATCGTCCACATAACAATGGAAGTTTATATTGTGTTATATTGTTATATTGGTCCTAACAGAACCCTGTGGAACTCCATGACTAACTGCAGTACGTATTGAAGACTCATTGTTTACATGAACAAATTGGAATATATCTGATAGATACGACTTAAACCAGGAAAGTGCAGTGCCTCTAATCCCAACAACATGTTCTAGTCTATGTAATAGGATGTTATGATCAATTGTAGTACATCCAAATTGTGCTGCTACTAGCTGGTTGATATGTAGTAGCTACTACTGTAACGGTCGAGTAGTAGGCACTCAGTAGTATGCAGTGCATACTAAGGATTCGGATGCAGCCTTTGTTGATCTAAATCACTAGTGCACATAGTGTTGTTCGCTGTGTATATATATATATATATATATATATATATATATATATATATATATATATATATATGGATATGCTGCAACAGTGTATTTTACATTTTTTATGTAGTATATATGAACTACAACGCAGGCCAAGCTAACAATGGCTAACAATAGCCTGGTAGATCGGTGCCCTAACCAATAAGTTTAAAATGCTTGAGTGTCACTGACTAGAGGATTCTGTTGATCAGCATTGAGAGGGCCGGAAGCTTGACGTCAAACACAGCTCAGTGACTTGCGGTGTAGTAAGAGTGTGCTAAACAAGCCAACGATAGGGATATAGGCAAAGCTATATGTTCTGTTTAGCAACAACAACGAGCAACGCTCATTTTACACCACATTCCTGGAATGCTCCAAATACCCAGATAACACTAGCTGCGTCTGGAACATATCATACACCACAACCAAGCAGTAGAGATGGTGGAAGCAGAATATCCACCCACCATGTAGGGTACAAGGCCAATGGAGAGGGTTCAGTTGCCCTGCAGAGTGAGACTATGTGAAGCATCTGATGCGTCATGTAATCTGGGCATAGGTATGAGGAATGAGGTCACATGGCACAGGTTGTGGGAGCATAATTCCCACCAGGCCTACAACAGACAGCAAGCTGAGAGCGAAAATGTTCATGTTCATCGTTCCATTAAACCACATTTCAGATCTGTTACAGGCGTCTGCACAGGAGATAACTGCAACCTGTGTAGTAAAGCAAAATGTTGTCTACATAAACATGACAGACTGCAGTCTGCTAAGAGTAACCTGAACTAGTCCTAGGCAAAGCATCTTTGGGTTAAGAGGGTGCATGTTTTGTCCACTTGATTAATCTCCATTCCGTAAATCATAGCTAGTGTTAATACTAGAAAAAAAAAAAATACTGCAAGATCAGCATCACCACCCCCGTCATTTTAGGATTCACAAGTTCAGTGGCTAATTCCTTTGCTACAGTCCTGATTATTCAACGTGATGGTACAATAGCTGGAGTAAGTGGGCCTGAGGGTCCTGAATGGTATCCCAGCACTGTCGATAACGACAAGCCTCCCGTGTTTCTGTTGACTCAACATTTTGTAATGTATTGTACATTCCTGCAGTCCTGTGGACTCCCTCCAGAACTGTACCACGCCCTGTGCATGGGGGCCACGGCAACAGCAGCATTGGCAGCATTTACAGTGCCGGTATCAACGCTCAAGGCAAAGGGACTGTGGTCATCTACCGCCTATGAAGGCCATCTCTGACCCGGAGCCCTAGCTGTCTTACATGTTTAAGGCTATGAGCACTCTGTGAAATGCTGGCTATTATGTTCAATCATGCATACAGCAAACCACCTTTATTACCTTTAGCAATATTTAATGTTCTCTATACATTTCAACAGTAAGTGCAAGCTCCTCTGCTTGGCTTTAATATAGTTATCAAGTAGGGAAATCTGGGTTCTGACAGAACTGCACTTTTAAAACATGTCTGGTAATTGCAGCATCTTGATTGGAGCGTGGGACTGGGGCACCAGTCCAATCAGTCATGGACGAAGGTGGAAGGAAGATTGAGCAGGGCATATGGCAGGTGTGGGAACCAATCATGGCCAGAAGCTTCTGCACACTAATTTACATGCAAAACATTCCAGAGGGTTAATCACGACTGAGGAGAAGGTGCAAGGTCACCACCAACCATAACACTGATGTTCACAGTTGTGCTGTGGACATAGCTGTAATGTTGTCTTTACTTTCACTCCGCTTTTGTTAGTAATTCCATCAGGAGAGAGTAAATTTTAGAATTGATGTCAGCAGTAATCATATAAACTGTCCTCCAGATGTTTGTTAAAGAAATAGTGCATTTGATGTAATTCAACAATATAGTTTGCTCTCAATGTTATCCTAGAAAATAAACTGTGGTGAAGGTGAAATCTGTGAAGTGTGTCAATCCAGCTTTATGCACGCATTACGCTTTATGTATGCAGTGGATGACTCACTGCAGAGCAGGGCAGTGAGTCATGCGATGTATACAACATATAATAACAATAGTTGCTATAGCATTAACTGTAAGGCAGACTGCTTAAACGTGGCTCATAGGTGACTTTATAATATAAGATGTGGAATCTGTGAAGTAGAAATTAATTGTACCCAGCAGGCATGATTTCTCTGTGTACTCTAGAATCTCTACTACAGTAGTCTCCAACAATAACAATAGACAGTAACTTGGAAAACTGTGGTTGTGAAGAAAATCAGTGGGGAACACAAGAAAAGAGATGAGAGAAATTAAAATATTGAGATGGCGAATATTGAAGATGTAAGTAAGAGAGCACAAAGATATAAAGTGACCAGTGTCATACATTTGTCTGTCTCGTCTGTTTTATGCGTGTGACTGAACAAGATGCAGAAACATTTATCAAGACATACAAATGCTCTTAAGGGAAAAAGTGGCCCAGACAAGACATTCATTTTTCTTTTCCATGCTGCATCAAGCTGAGTGAGATATTGACATGTCTCCGTTTAGCTTCAGCTATGGTTGAGACCAAGATAGCATCTGCCCTTTCTAAAGGCCTGCACAAATCCATAAAGTGCTGTGACAATTATCAGCAATCAATGTCTATTTACCTGTCATTCATAGTGACTGAATACTGCTGTCTGAATGAAGCCAATGTCTATCTCAGTTTCTTTGAATAAAAGGGCAGGACTGTGTGTGGGAATGTTTTTCCTCACAACTATGACTGCAAAAAAAAAACAAAAAACAAATCATTAAAGGTGACAGAGAATAGTTTAACGGTTTGATCTTTGCTCTGTGATGTGGCATATACACAATAAAATTCTGGTTGGATCTGTAATGCCTCAGAAGCTTCCTAAAAACCTCTCTCAGAAAGCTATTTCTGGGTGGGGATACGTCACAAACATCCATTTTTGAAATTGACCCATTTTCTAGCAGACATTTCTAAAATAGAAATTTCTATGAAATTCCTGAAATGTTCAGAATTTCTAGCACTTCTTGTATGTTCCTGAATGCGGGTGGACTACTGTTCTTCAACAAAGACGAGGTGAAAACGTTTTTTTTGTTTCTCTGTCACCTTTAAAGTAATAGCCAAAGTTGAGTAGATGAGTAGATGACACCTATAAAATGAAGACTTTCAGTCATTGTGATCACATTTAGTCACATTTATTATCCAAATATAACTTTAGATGAGTTCTATTATTATTTGCTTGTTCCTGCTTGAAATTGTTCTGGGTTGCACCTCTAGATACTAACTTGGGTCCTATATTATTTATATGAATCATGTTTTCTTCAAGTTACATTGTTAGCAAATATGCAGTCAGGTACAGGTATCATTGTTACACTAATGACATTCAATTGTATGTCTTTTAAGTTTTATAATGTTTTCTACTATAATAACATGCAGGTTTTGTTAAGAAGTTCAGCAGGACTCTCAGGTCTAGATATTGGGCAAGTCACACTAATTAAAAACCGCATTTATCAGAAAAAAATGAGATGCAATCATACTGACCAAACTTATTTTATTATTTTTTTTAAATTTTATTACTTATTTTTTATTTCTTATATATGTCCCCTGCCCTTTGTGTTAGCATGGAGTTCAAGAGGTAATAATGTCAGAATTTTTGGAGGGGGTTTTGTGTCACATGAGTTTATCTTTTGAGCTAAGAATAACTTCGACCAATTTATTCGAGACAGATAAGTGCATGTGTGTAAATCTGACTGTCCATAAATTTTAAAGCAATGACACATTACCTGTGCCTACACAGAGTAGACACACACAGTGCAACAGATAAAGATACAATATCTTTGCAAAATATCTTTATATGTAAAAGTCAAACATTCACAAAAGACCTCACCAACATGCACCGAGAAGCACAGCTGCACCAACACACGCAGGTCCATTTTTCACTGAAAAGTGCTGCTGGCATAAACAAAAGAAGCACACAAAGTGTAGAGAGGACTAATGCACAAGCATGAAAACAGGACACTGACTATGCTTGACAGAACAGAGAATGTGTCTGTGTGTGTTTGTGAGTGTGCATGTGAACCTGCTGTGAGAGCAATTGAGATTCAAAGGTCACAAGCCTTGTAGAAATATTTCACTTCAAACTGAATACACCACCCTGAGAACACACTCACAGAAATGTAGATGCCTCAGAAGTAGTTTAATCCAGCAGACCTCCACAAATGGGAGAAAAGAAAAGAGGAGGACAGAAAGATGAATTGAGAGGAAATTGTAGCAGAGGAGCCCAAAAGCTGAGTGGAAAGAGAGGAAAGAAATGCAGGAAAGTGAGTCGATTGGAAGATGAGGATTCAATAGGGGAGGAAGTGAGTGAAGACTACAACAGAGAGAAGTCACAGCAGTGACTATGGGAATAAAAGTTTAATCTATTGCTCATGAGATACAGTAACCATCACACAAATAGGACTCGGCACCAGGTGAGCAAGGCTCAATTTGGGCAAATTCTGAAAAATAATTATGAAGAGTGCAAACAAGAGTTAGATACTGTTTAAACCTGACGTAAGAGTGACATTTAGAAATATATTTTGTTTAATATACCAAACTGAGACAATGTAGCAGTGATGGATCACTGCACACGTCTGCACCTGGCACATTTTCTGGTCTCCAATCACCCATCCAACAGCAAAATATTTGCAGTAAAAATGACAATCTATCCAATAAACAAATTTTTTTTTAAACTCAAAGGTGATATTCGGGAAAGCAAAATACATCCTAAACTGAGTTAGACATGTATTTGACTGTGGAATAAAAATGAATCATGATAAACGGATAATGAGTATGGTACATGTAGTGAGGGTTAGCAGCAAGAATGGCTGTGCAAACTATAGACTGTTTTCTGCAGCTCAGGCAGGGGTCCTTCATGTAGGTCAGCTGAAGCCAACAAGCTCAGCAGTCCATCAGAGCTCTCTGCAGGATGCAAACAGCAGATGTTCAGTGTTCCGGCAGGGAAGGTCCTAGACCAGATGTAGCAATTGGATGCTGCATTCAGTGAGGGTCTTTAATATACAAAACATGAAGTTAGGATGACGACAACTATGATGTAAGATGGGGACTGATTAGGCAAGATCCTGATGCACCTGACATGGAGGAGTGAGTGAAAGGATTCAGTCTCATCAATTATACAGAAGACGAGGGAGGGACTGTTGGTTTCTTTTGTGAATAGTGTACCATACACTTCTGCTGGCTGATCTGATCAGATGCTAGTAAAATCACATAATCCATTTGTTGCTATGTTGATCAACATTATTTTTATATTCAAAAACATGAAAATCTCCTTATTGAGTCTAAATGTGGTCCATGTACCCTACACTATACTTTAATCCAATTTTAGCTTTGCGTGAATTTAATGGAAAATAAAAGGCACTGATAATATATGATAATATAAATGTATAAATGTATTATAGAAGCTTGGATGTGTATGTGACTAGAAAGGGAGAAAGGAACAGGAAGATGTGAGAGATAAACACCATATGTACTGAATGTAAAGAGGAAGTCAGTTTCTAAAACCTCTCTCCTGTTCATCACCTACAACAAGACTGCAGGGGAATTAAATCAAAGAGATCATATTATTTACTGTGATTCACCCACTCACCCCACAGTATAGGGGGCTTCTGGTAGTAATGCAGTCTCAGTAGATTGGCAAACAAAATTTGGATTTTTTTTTTACTTCATTACATCAACATGGGGTGGATTGGAGTTGACAGCAGTATGTTGCAGAACAGACCTCTGTACCGACCTCTGTACTTTCCTGAGGTTGATTGACAAACAATTGGACAAAAATGCAAATTACTTCAATTCTACATCTGATGATTTCTTTGGACTTGAACTAGAAGAAAGCTTTGCAAAACTACCACACAGATTTGAAATTAATTTGAGTAAAGTGCTGGGAGAAGCAGAAATTTTGACTTTCATACAACTATATTGTGTTGTAGTCATTTCATTCCTAATTGCCCAACATACAAAGACAAACTAAAAGCAGAGTTATGTTAGTTCATGTTGGAAGCGTTGCTTAAAAACACACATTAATTCCACTGGTGAATGACACTTAAAAAGTCAAAATACAAGAGAAAATCTAACCCTAACTCTAATCTGTAGTTGAAAGTGGCTCACATGGCTCTGCAGCATGTAGAATTACATATCATTTTCACATTTCATTTGACATGGATATTTCTTGTCAACATTTGACATGAGCCCTGGGAACTAAATGACTCTTTCTCAAGCTCTAGCGTAACTGATGTATCTTCACATGACAACAAAAATGTCCCTGTTCCTGAATTTGTTGTAGGTTCAGGGACAAGAAAAATACCATAGGGCACTGACTTATTGACCTCATGATCAAAATGTAATATTTTCTTTCTGGCTCACTAACTTGAGCTCCCTCTCACCAGAATTCTCTACTGTTCCTTGTGTAACATACTATATTATTCAGTACATTCACGCAGTCACTATAGCACACTGACCTTGCCTGAAAGCCGCCAATATCAAGGCCAATGTGCGCGCACACACACACACACACACAATATAAAGGGTTATGGTTCCAATGCAATTCTTTTGAATCCAGTATGCTACAATGTGGATGGTAATTCTCTTCACCCTCATGTTCTGTTGCGGTCAAATCTGAGCAAAGTTTCATGCCTGGAAAATGAAGATAATTTGATCGAATTGACCTAAGATTCCATGACTTTATCCACAAAGTGGATTTCAACACACAAAATAAATTGTTGTTATTTGCACACAATTTTGTGTGTTTTATTCGTCTTTTGTACAGAAATGAAATGAATTGGGGAGAATTGCAATTAGTGTAAAAAACTTAGCTCAGGTACATCCTCATTTGTCAAATGGACACACACACACACACACACACACACACACACAAGATTTTTAAGATCAGATCAATGAGGCATCAAGGCCATCTAACAAAAAAGGTTATGATTATTAGTGTATTATTACAGTTTTTATGATAAGTCTTAATGGAACAGTCATTTTTGACCGGGAACCCAAAATTGTTTAACAAATCAATTGCAATCTAACTTGACAATTGCAGATCCAATCTGAAAACGAGATCAGCAGCACATACACACAATTTTAAAGAAATATATAGATAAACAATATCACCATGACCCACTAAATTACAATGGTGACAGTGACAGTAACGAACATCAGAACATTAGCTAATATTATGACAACCGTTCCCAACACTCCAAATTTCTGCTAAATTTTCACATTAGGGCAACTTACTGGTATGTATGTAGATTCAGAGCTTAATGAATCTGAATTTTGTCAACCTGTGATCAGATACAAAATACATACAACCCTATAAGTATATATGAGCATGCATCCCCAAACCACTCACCTTTTCTGTCTCTTTTTCTGCCTGGCTTGAAGCTTGAACACATAGTGACCTTATTATCAATGTATGAGCCACACCACACACTGAAAACAATGTTATATTCATGGTCACACACATTCCTAGTCAAATTCCTACACTTACAGAATAAATTCTTCATCTCTCTGTCTTTCTATTGCTCATTTGCCCTCCAGCTATTGTATTTCTCCCATCATGCCATCATCTTTCCTTTTATTCTGTTTCTCTCAGTCTTTTCCTTTCTCTTACTTGCACTCTCCCTCCACAGAGATGGGTAATTAAAGTGGCCAGAGCCATTCTATTACCCAGGGGGTGGGAGACTTATTAAAAGGCTGCCGAGATCAAAATGAAAACCAATTAGCGCCAGGGTTCTGTCCTTTTACAATGCAGGCTCAGCAAGCCAGCTTAATGGTTGCCCTCTGTCTTTTTCTCAATGCAGAGAGCATTCATACTCTTAGGTTGGACTGAGGTTAAAGTAGAAAAGATGAAAATGGATATAGGAATGGAGAAGCTCTCTCTATCAAGCATCATCAAAAAGGTGCATGTGGGGCTATATGCATGCGGACAGGACGCCAGTTTTGGAGAGGAAAGTACAGTGCAATATAGAACAAAGTTTTTAGATTTTGGAAACATCTATCTTTGATTGTTGGTGAGCTATGGGATCATTTTTTACGTTTATTGAAATGAAGCCATGTGTGAAATCACCATTTTGTGGGTGGCTCAAGCAACTCACAAAAATCTGAAATGTGACCTGGATGACACATTGACACAAATATTGTTTTATTTTGTTGGATTTCAAAAGCATGTTGGATTAGCTATCATGTGAAATCATCATCTTAACAGTAACTAATAGCTAAAGCTGTCAAATACATGTAATAGAAATGGTATATATGGATTTCCCTCTGAAATGTATTGGAGTGAATTTTGTTACTTGCCACTACTGAGGGATACTCACTTATCATTCACTCAGTAAGACTCTGTTTAGCCACCAGATTTCACAGTGCCACTTCACACTGAAAGTTTTTTTTTTTTTTTGGCCTTTACCTTGTTATTTGTGTGCCAAAAAAAGCTCAGCTGTCATAGAGTTGCTAACTAGTCATTAGACCGTGGATGTGAGCCATCACGTTTAATGTGTACTTAATGTACCCCAACTTTTTGGCAAATGCATTATTTGACTGGTACCAGCTTTACCATTGTGTTGTTAGTGCTGTTGTGTATAAAAAAAAAAATATTTAAAACATGAAATTGCCATATTTTAATGTTATTTGCAAATTATTCTGTTCAGTCATTTAAATGTCATCATGCGATTAAAATCCATTCAAATCACATATTATTATCATTAAAATCAGTGGTTGATGTGACCCTTATTTAGATAAATAATAGTTAGTCACTGCTCTAATATATCAGTAGACAAGATATTTCAACAGCAATAGTTTTACTTATTATTGATATTTTAAAAATTTTAGTCCAGAAGAGTCACAAAAAAATATATGCTTTTACATTTGCATATCAGGACTGATCAGTGTGTGCCTTTGTTGTATACATTTATGTGATTTACCATTGCATTACTGTTATATTTTTTGGAAACAAGATGGATTTTTTTTTTTTTTTTAAAGATTTCAAATTGGCTCAAACAGCAAAACCAGATATATTATCTACTTAATTTTATTCATCCATCTTTGTTGGCAAAAGCCTGTCCCCATCATTACACACAAGGACTTGACCAACTTGACTTGTCACATTAAAAGGTATTGTAAGGCAACAAAATCTGACTTCTACATGGAAGGAAACATAACAGCCAATAACTTTCTGTTCTCTATCATCTCGAGACTATCTCTCCACTCTGTTATATATTCCATATGTACGGGGTTATGATCCCTGCTGCTTGTCAGGGTACGTGGAAATTCCTTTAAGACACACTGACTTGCCCAGTCACGCCCCATTGCATAGCTATAAAGCGTCTGCGCTGGTGTGTAACCACTGATTGTTTGATCTCCACTTGTAAGTCAGGGCATCTACCTGGATTGCTGTGTCTTTCTGTTTTGTTTGGTGGCTGTGTGTTCTTCCCGTATTGCTTGCGGCTTGTGAGCTAACGCGCTCGGTGGGGTCCACACTGAGCACTGGTTGTTCCAGTCCAGTTGAGCCAGAGGTCTCTGCAGTGAGCATCTCCTACTCTCTCCCAGTTCAACAAAGCAGCGGCCTAAAAAAGAAGAGCCAGAGGTCTCTGGCCTGCCTTGGCAGTGTTTCTCCCCGACTTATTGCTCGCAGCTCACGGGCTGACACAACGGCAGCCTGTGGCAGTGGCATCTCTGCCACTCTCTTGCCAGTTCAAGCACTCTCCCATCCTTCCCCTCATAAGCGTACAGCTCTTACAGCGGTCGACATGCAGAGTACATTTAAAAAGAAAACAATGTAGCTAATGGCTATAAAGGTAAACAGGAAGTGGTGGAGGTTCGCGGTCCCTGGCAGTATGGCACATCAGGAGGGACATTGCTGTGTGGGGCTGTGGGGTTGCCATGCCCCTAGAGGATGGGCATGATAGCGGCGTGCTATGATTGGGTCACAAGCATGCTCTGGTTTCAAAAGAAAAACCTCAGTCATGTATGGACTGTTTTATTTTTCCTGCTTGGACTAGGGAGGCTTGCTATCGTTTTGTTGCTCCAAAATGTGCAGGCTCTCATGTTTATGAGGGACCTCAACAGAAAATTAGGAGAACAGCTGCAGCCTCGGAGGGGAGGCGGGAGTGTTCAGGGGCTTGGTTGGCTCCATTGCCTCCTCATCAGCCTATTGTGGTCCAGCCTCTGCTCAGTTCTTTCCCACCCCCGGTTTTGGCCCACTAAGCTACATAAGGCTACTGCAGTGCAGACTCATTTGGCTAATACCGGGGCTATCCCATCACTTTACCTCCGTGACTGGTCTTGTCAGTTTCAGCATGACGCCAGTTTAAGTAAGGAGCTGCAGATGGCCTCCTCATGCCTCTCCTCCGTGAAGAAGGAGCAGGCTGAGGCAGCAGGCAGTGCCTTAACTTCCTTTCTTCCAGCAGGGTGATAGAGACTGCCTGCCTAAAGTGCTGATGGAACCCACTGCTATGTTTCGGCCTCATGCTACGACCTTGATGCAGCAGGCACAGGAGAGCTGTTGCTGTGCAAAGGAGGTCTCCGGGGGCCTTGCCAGGCGTGTCCTAGGAGGTCAAGGACATCTCGGTCTCAGCTGGCTCCAACTCCAGAGGCCTCGACATGGGGTCAACGGGATCTCAGAGTCCAATTGGATGCTTCCTGGCAGCACAAGTACCACCAACAGGACAGAGTGAGAGGACCACCTGCTAAGGCTGAGGGGTCCTCTAAGTGCCCCCGCCCTCCTGACAACTACCGGGCCCTGGCCAACCAGTCCCCCCGTCTGCCTCTCGCAAGACGGCCTGGTCAGCCCTGGGGATGGAACAACTTTCAGGTGCTGCCATTCGGGCATCACAAACTTTTACCTGTTGCATGGATGCAGCTCTCTCCCTCCTGAGGCAAGGAGAGATTAGGCTCTTCAACTACCTTGATGACTGGCTGGTCTGTGCAGTCTTGGAGGAGCAGTGCCGTCATCACATAGCCTTGTTTTTGTCTCACATTCAGGGCCTGCTCACATTCAGGGAAGAGTATGCTCCAGCCTTCCCAGGTGACGACCTTCCTGGGGATGGTCTTGGACTCGAGGAGGGCAATAGTTGTTTTGACCCCGGAGAAGGAGCAGGCTTTCAGGACTTGCCTTTCCCTTTTCCAGGTGTATGCTCTGGTCAATTGGGGACTCTGCCTTTGCCTCAGACTACACTTCCCTGACCAACAACACCTCTCTGCATCAGTTCACAAAGTCTGATGCCCTGTCTTTTCCCGGTCCAGCTTTTATTATCTCTTATACAGGAAGTATGTATGTGTGGGTGCAGCTCTGATGTTGATTGGTCCAAGTTGTAATTGCTCCCGCTGCATGCCTTCTCCACATGCTATCTGACCCCCTCGTGGACACTTACTGCACCCTGAAGGAGTCCCTGTATATTACAAAGACAAAACAAAACAGACAAATCCACCATCCCCACTCCCTCAAGGTTGTTTCTGTATACTTTTATCATATAAGGAGTTGTTTTTCTGCACTCTAACTGTTACGCACACATGATAAATTCTTCTATGATGTTTAAGGCAGGCCTTGAGTATATCTTGTCCTTTCAGTACATCATGTTTTCGTACATACTTCTCTGTAATAGGGTGTGGGGCATACAGACACCTCTAAATTCAATGAGCTCAAGCAGTTAAAACACACATCCAAAAATTAGTAGTCAATAATTCAATATAAAGTAATTAGCAAAGTAAAAGTAATTAGCAAAGCATTTAGATAAGATATAAGATAAGATATCCCATCATTCCTTTGTTGCACTTCGTGGTTCGGGATTGTGGGCTGCACTGTCTCCTCATAGGGTGTCTTAAAGATCTACCCGGTACATATGGAATATGTAACAGAGTGGAGAGATAGTCTAGAGAACGTATGGTTACATTGTAACCTTGGTTCTCTGAGTGAAGAGACTATCTCTCCAGTCCTTAGGCCGCTCAGAGACACGTTCCGTTCAAACTATCAGTGATTATACACCAGCACAGGTGCTTTATAGCTATGCAATGGGAGATGGCTGGGCAAGCGGGTGTGTCTTAAAGGAATTTCGACCTACCCTGACAAGCAGTGGGGATCATATCCCCGCACATGTAGAATATGTAATGGAGTGGAGAGATAGTCTCTTCACTCAGAGAACCAAGGTTACAATGTAACTGTACAATGTAAACATCTGTCCACTGCTTGCTAAGTAACTATTCTGGTTCAACATATAGGAACAGAACATAACACCAACCCTTAAAATAATTATGAATTTCCTTGGAAACTATTTTCTATTTCAAGTAGAACATTTGTGTCTTATTTTTTTTTTTTTTTTTTTATGAAACAATCAGTCTGTTCTAAATGAGCCTATGTCTAGATTGTATTTTTTTTCTTCTGCCTCAACGAAGTTTATAACTATTGTTAGGATGATGTTTAATTTCAATCACATTTTATGATAAAAATAAATAAGTAGCTATTTTAAAACAGCTCTTTCCTCTCTCATATGGACATTACGAATAACACAAATACCCAAATCCACATGAGATGTAATTTCAATTACTGAGCTCTGTGAGCTCAGTAATTTCTCCAGATTAATGTAAGTAAGTTGATTCTATTGTGGGTCAATGCACAGAAAAGAGTAAAATATAAAGTGGAACTAAATAGCCCAGACTGTATTTAGTTGTGCTGCAGTTGTTTAAAATAACTGGCAATAACAGCCTATTGTTGCCTGAGACTGTCAAACAACAAAATTGAAAGAATAAAGTTTTTATTCCTTGGTAGTTTGAAGACACTGTTGTTGACAAAATTGTATCCTCCTTTCTATTTATCATAGGTTTTATAGGTCCCCTGTAAGAGCATATGGAGCCCCCAAAGTGACATGAGAAAAAAAAAAAAAAAAGATGTACTGGGGACAAACATTGACCACAGTTTTGCAAGATCTCAATTTGATTTGCAAGATCTTGACTTCGATTCTCAAGTTTCATTTGCAAATCCATCCGTGCATGCCGGTGTGTGAGTTTAGCAATCCACTGAAATAAGTTTGTAGTTCTTCATGTTACTAGCAGGAGGCAGTTGGACTATATTAAAAATTCTCAGGTGAAACAAATGCTCAGATTTTGGCAGTCTGATATTTCTTGATAACTGGACTGTTGCTAAGTATATCAGACCCCTGTCAAGGAAAAGTAACTTTTCACCTCTGATTCATGCCATTCATATCCCGTCACTTATAGCCAAACAAAAATTTGTTGCCAAGCACCGTCAGCTGATCCGAGTGAAAACGCCATGGCAAGTTGAAATGAACAATGGAAAACAATGACAATTACAAGCAATGACAATAACATCTATATCAACATAACCAAAGTTTTCTGTACTCCTTGTCACATTTTACTATTAACAGCAATGTCCAGCTCAATATTCACTATAAATAGGCAGACTGTGTGGGAAAGGAGGTGAAAAAACGACAACCAGAGTGCTTGCAGGCAGCGGCCATTTATTCATGTGCAGGCAGGTGGACATGAACATGAAAACACACCTCACTGACCTGAGGAGGAAACCCTGTGACACTCTTTACTACATACTCCTTGCTCCCTTCAAGGGACATACGGTGTGCAACACCTTGAACAGCAGGGCATTGTCTAACCTGACACCTTTTTAACCGTACTGTAACATTTGCTGTGCTTTTTCCTTAAACACCACTAATTGTTAATAAAGGTTGTTGTGATTTTTGTACTTCTTAGTGCCAACATTAATTCACAGAACATTGTCTTACATCTCTGGGTTCCTTGAAAGATATGCTACAATTGGTTGGCACTTAATGGGAATTGCTGCTGTTGCCCTGCGATTGGTGTCTCTTTCAGCTCTTTGATTTGACCCAGCAGGTTCAGTTGATGGTAAAAGCCTTTTGCACAGACAGTGTTTAATTAATGTCTCCTCTGCTTGTCTGGCTTCATTCAAATCAATAGTTAGGATGTGTGGAGGTCAGAGGAATGATCAGTCAGTCTGGTAAAACCAACTTAACTTATCAACTGTGGTGTGACTTGAAACCTAAAGCCAGAACACACTCTGGCTAACTCTATTCATATGACCTTTGGCAGTAATTGTTCCCCCCTTTTGAGGCCTAGGGTCTGACCTTTCAGATCATTGTAATGGCTAATTTATCTACTCTCTTCCTTCATCTACTCCAACTCTGTTGGCCTTGCAATGTACATCAGATCATGTACATGTAGATCAGTCTATCTTTGTGCACACACATGACTACACCAATTTGATAATATAACTTTTGAGATAAATTTAGACTCAACATAAATCTGCCAATTAGTATCTATTGCTACAAACCTATATCTAACCAAAAAGTCCAAAATTGCTTCTTGTTAATCTTAAATTTGTTTGCTGTTTGCTGCTGTGCTTGAATAATTATATTCTTTTCTGACTTTTTTCTTAGACAAGCAACAAACAGCAAATAAACTCAGCTTTACATATAATCGTTGTCATCAGTGCAAGAAACTAGCAGCAAAATAGAAAAAAAAATCCCTAATTTCTACATATGACAGTTGCTGTTGTTGATGTGTTATCACTATTTGGATTAACAACATGCTACTAACCAGTCTGCAAGAGGTAATAATCACCAAGATCTGTGACTAGCGGTGACAGACACACAAATTTTAACTCTTATTTGGCTTCCATTTCTATCTTCTTCTTTTTTTTTTTCACTTTTCCTGAAGTTAGCATGATAACAGCTTTGTTTGGCCTATTACATTATTTTCCAATAGTAATCTCTTGTAGCGTCCAGACAACATGTTATGCACTTTTGTCTTGCAACTTAGCTGATGACTAACTGTGTAAATTCCAGTGTCTGTATTTTTTTTTTAATTCTGTGGACACACTATGATGGTCCAGTTAGGTTAGCTTTGTATATGCAGGACAAATCAGTTTTGCTTAAGATAACCTATAAAAGAAAAAAAAACATTACAATATCATCCACTATTTTACCCAAAACTGAACTTAAGAAAAGACTCAAAATACATTTCCACCAGAAAGAGGGTCCACTTTTTAACAAACCATAACTATATTAAACTATATATAATAACAGTGTGTAATATTATGGGTAATCATTTTGTGTTACTGCAGAAACATTTCAAATGATTAAGAATTTTTTTTCCTGACAATATTTTTGGGTGCATAATAAGCACAATATCAGAATATGAGTGTCCATCCAACCAACAGATAGCACTGTAACTTTTTGTCTTTTTTATGTGTCAGGGGAATGTCTACCCTTTTTGTTCTTAAGCCATTCATCAAATCAATATTTGGCTAATGGCGATGATGAAGACAGCTGATGATAGACTACTCCTGTCAAACCATATGTGTTAGAACCTAGTTAAGCATAGATGTTTTAAATTTTTGAAGAAAACAAACTGATTAGAAGTGACGACAATGACTGAATTGAAAACAAATGAAAACGTCCATGGTTATTATGATGATTGAGTCATAAGTCTTCTTGTATTTTCTCTGTCCCCTAGGCACCTTGCAAATCAATATAATACAGCTGAAGTGGTCAGTGGTCAATACTGCCTTCAGTGGGAATAGGGATTGGTAAATGGGACCAAACATAAACTCTAATGGACTGAAACAGAAAACAACCCAGAGGTCATGATGAGGAAGATGGGGGTATTCATTTATTCTTGAATTACTGTCCCTGGGACCCATCAGGCCTCAGTCTGAGTGATGCAGTGTAGACGAAGAAGTTTGATGACCTATCTGCCTGTCAATCAGACTGACCAATATATTACGAGCCAGTGTAATAGTTTATGAGAGGTTCAAATTGTACAGTGGATTGGGATGTTTCCCTCTGTCCTTTTAGCGGAGGTGAGCTCAAGCTCGGGTCCTCTACCAGAGGCCTGGGAGTTTATGAGTTCTGCGCAGCATCTTGGCTGTTCCTAGGACTGTGCTCTTCTGGACTGAGGCTTCAGATGTTGTTCCTGGGATCTGTTGGAGCCACTCTCCCAGTTTGGGGATCACTGCCCCGAGTGCTCCTACTACCATGGGGACCATGCTCGCCTTGACCTTCCACATCTGTTCCAGCTGCCCAATGCATTTAGGCATGTAGACATGGTCAAGACGATCTGCTGCAGTTCAAACCGAGCATCAGAATGGGGAAGAAAGGTGATTTAAGTGACTTTGAACGTGGCATGGTTGTTGGTGCCAGACAGGCTGGTCTGAGTATTTCAGAAACTGCTGATCTACTGGGATTTTCATGCACAACCATCTCTAGGGTTTACAGAGAATGGTCCGAAAAAGAAAAGAATATCCAGTGAGCGGCAGTTCTGTGGGTGAAAACGCCTTGTTGATGCCAGAGGTCAGAGGAGAATGGCCAGACTGGTTCGAACTGATAGAAAGGCAACAGTAACTCAAATAACCACTTGTTACAACTAAGGTATGCAGAAGAGCATCTCTGAATGCACAACACGTCGAACCTTGAGGCAAATGGGCTACAGCAGCAGAAGACCACACCCGGTGCCACTCCTGTCAGCTAAGAACAGGAAACTGAGGCTACAATTCGCACAGGCTCACCAAAATTGGACAATAGAAGATTGGAAAAACGTTGCCTGGTCTGATGAGTCTCGATTTCTGCTGTGACATTCAGATGGTAGGGTCAGAATTTGGTGTCAACAACATGAAAGCATGGATCCATCCTGCCTTGTATCAACGGTTTACGCTGGTGGTGCTGGTGTAATAGTGTGGGGGATATTTTCTTGGCACTCTTTGGGCCCCTTAGTACCAATTGAGAATCGTGGCAACGCCACAGACTACCTGAGTATTGTTGTTGACCATGTCCATCCCTTTATGACCACAGTGTACCCATCTTCTGATGGCTACTTTCAGCAGGATAACGCGCCATGTCATAAAGCTCGAATCATCTCAGACTGGTTTCTTGAACATGACATTGAGTTCATTGTACTCAAATGGCCTCCAGAGTCACCAGATCTCAATCCAATAGAGCACCTTTGGGATGTGGTGGAACAGGAGATTCGCATCATGGATGTGCAGCTGACAAACGTTCAGCAACTGCATGATGCTATCATGTCAATATGGACCAAACTCTCTGAAGAACGTTTCCAGTACCTTGTTGAATCTATGCCACGAAGGATTAAGGCAGTTCTGAAGGCAAAAGGGGGTTCAACCCAGTACTAGCAAGGTGTACCTAATAAAGTGGCCAGTGAGTGTATAGGGTAGTGGGTTAGTATTAGATTAGTGGGTTAGTAATGGTGGCTCTCTTGTGACCAAACTCTTCACAAACTTAACCTGGTTGGGCTATGATCTTAGTGCGACTTAAACTTGATCAGTGAAAAAGCACCACTTTTCATGGCCATGTCCTATGGATCAGATGAGGGTAATGTTACATGTGCATGAGAAAAAAAAAAGCCATCAGATTTCTCATATATATATATATATACACACACACACACACACACACACACAATATATATGAATTGCATATATATTGTGTTCTGATGATAATCTCACAAATAGGTCAAATTTTATGTACAACTTTTAATGACGGCTCAGTAATGATGATTCTTTTCCAGCATACTAGTGTATTTAAACAGGTGCTTACATACACACAATTGCTTTACTCACTAAATTTGTGTGTGCAGTTGCAATATCTGGCAAAAAGGCCACTGAATAAACATCTGAATCCAATGGCCTTTTTTTTTGGTCAACTAAGGTTTTAGAAATTGTCAGATTTGCATGAAATGATTTTATGTTGATTCATGCCCCCAAAGTAATGTCAGCTGCTAACATTGTCATAGGAAAAGCCGTTTGATCACCAAAACAAAACGTAGACAACTTTGACTTACTTTTCCTTTGTGTTCTAAGATATGTTGTGTCTGGGGATCATAGCAAAACAAGAAATCAGTGGCAGAAAGTTGGTTCAGTGAAGCCTAAGGTAGTGACTTGAGAAGCAGGTTGACAGCAGTCAACTGGAATTAAGAATTCATCTACTGTGAAGATGAATTGTTAATTTGTGTTGCTAAATTGGAGTTCTTACCACAAATGTCAGAGCTTCTAGATTTGTGGATGGATTTTCCACAGCATTGTTGGCAGTCAGCCAGAGCAAACATTGATGCTCTTGCTTGAAAAGATGGCAGCATTGTGTAGAGAGATTAGTGGGTTAGTAGAGTATGGTGGTTCTCTTTTGACCAAACACTTCACAAACTTAACCTGGTTGGGCTATGATCTTAGTGCGACTTAAACTTGATCAGTGAAAGAGCACCACTTTTCATGGCCATGTCCTATGGATCAGATGAGGGTAATGTTACATGTGTAAACACATTGGGCTATACTGATGACACCATCAAAAGAAGCTGTGAAGAAAAATGCATACCATGCTGTTTGTTGCAATATTCTTTCACTGAACTACTGAATATTATAGTACAGTATATATATATAGTTCATTCCCTAATGTTCTTATGTTTATTCCTGATTTGTTGGCAAGTCTGTTTAACACTGCTGCTAACACAGCTGTTAGAACTCTGACTAAAACACACAATACACACACTGAATCTAGGTTTTTATTTGTCATATTATGGCACTATAATGGTGCAGTAATTATGTTACTGTTGGATGGGATTGAAAAAATTATTAATTACTTTGACAGGACAGAAGAAAGAAAAATGATAAGTCTGTTTTTTTTATTATAGATGTAGCAGACTCCTCTGATTATTTCACATTAAGAGAGGATTAAGCAACTCTTCCACAGGACCTCTTGACTCTTTTCCCCTCTGTATCCTGCCTCAAACCTATTCAGACAGATCAGGGACACTGAACTCTGGGTAACCCTCATAAAAACCCTTCCTATTGCAAGGCACTTTAGATAAAACACCATAAAACCACTTCCAATAAAGTCACAATTAATAATAATAAGTTGCTGCTAATTACAAATGCCATTATTATGATATTCAAATAACATATGGAATATGAAATTGTATAAAAATCACACATGTTCAAGATTAATGTGTAGGATCACATACTTTGGTCACAGTGAATGGAAGAAATAGGAGGAGAAGGGGTTGAAAGGCCCCAGACTCCAAGCTTGTGCAAAACATTGTAAATTAGAAATTCACAACAACTGAAATAAAGGGATCTTATTGCAGCTTGGGGATGACGTCATGCACCGCAAGATGTAAAGAGAGTGTTACACCAGCGCTCGTTCACTTCTACTCTTCACTTCTTTTGTCTTCACTTCTTCACTTTGACTCTTCAGTTCTAGTCTTTTTCTTATTTTACTTTCTTAAGTTCTCGAGACAACCTTTTCCACGCAAAAGTTGAGCAGATCAGAAACATCTGATCCAACCATCCACCACTAGCCTGAACATCGGCCACCAGTAGTCAGACACTGAGTCAGTCCGATTCACACCCGGGACACGTCACGCTGCTGCATCAGTTTCCAAGTCCGGCAAAGCCCCTGAACCACCAGCTGAAGCAGGTTGAGTTTAATCCTTGCTCTTGGGTTTGAGGTCTGACAGTATGAAATTTTATATTTATATTTTATATTTTTATTTTATATTTAATTTCATAAATTTAGTTATAAATTTATTTATAGACTTCAACAGTACAATAGTCTTGTTCAACTAGATCCCTTTCACCCTGATCCAATTTAACACACACACACACACACACATATATACACATTTAGTCATTTATTCATTTACATTTGTTCATTCACTTACTAATCCATTCACTGTTTATTGTTTCTTATTGTTTATCCTTTGTTAATTAAATATTGTCATATTTAGACTAAGTTCTTGTGTTTGGTTCATTTATGCCTGAGACGGGGGATCCATTGAATCAGAACTCAACCTTGAGATCGAGTCAAAATCAATTAATAACAGTCTAAATTTATTCAATTTCATCCTAAATTTCCAATGTAAAAGAAGTCCTCTTAGATGTCGGTAAGAGGTGGCGCCCAGGCTTTAACGGACTGTTAATAATTGCAATTGATTGTTGATTATTAATAATTAATAATCTTCATAAAGAGGCGCATTTTGGCGTTTCCCCTACATAGATAATATTCAGTATATATTTCATTCAAAACTGATTTCTAAATGTGCTTCATTCTAGTACAATGTCAGAGCTAAATGCTTTTCTTCAGTGTAATGCATCTGATGCATCAAATTTAAAGTGGCAGACCAGACTATGAATGTGCAGTTTTATGTTAGAAATAAATAGGGGGCATTGACCTGAGCAACAAATACTGTAACTTGTGAATACACACAATCAGTAGTGAGAATTAAGAGAAAAAGGTGATAAGCAGCTTCATGATACCAGTTATCTCTGTGTGAACTCAACAAAGCCTCATCTCACAGCCAAAGACAGTCATTTCAGCTGTGTTGAGCTACTTTCATAGTTCAGCTCTCTGGTGTGAATGCAAAGTAAACATGTGTAGTGTCGGAAGTAAGTAGTGATGAGGACATGGAGTGGAGTTTTATTAATTTGAGCATTGTGTCATCAAGTGGAATGAATTTGGAAATGAAGCAGTGAAAAGAGCAATCAGTGGATAAACTGATACACCAATGTTTCCCATGATAAAAGGGAGGGGTCCAAAACAATAATTAAAATGGCTCTGAAAACCCAAGAGAAAATAACAAAGTGGACATTAATTTATCATTTTATTGTCAAAGTAGTTTTTACCTCAAGGTCACGACTGAATATTCTGGATTTTTCATAACCATAATCCTGGTTTCAAATGTGTTTACAAATGTAAAATGATATGCTACTTATCTAAGAATATCAAAGAAAAGTAGGTTTGAATTCTCTGTGAGTTACTGAACAATCCAGCCAGGAATTTAAGTGAGCACCTGCCTTGAATGCAGGACATTACTCCTCTAAGAATATACAGTGTTGTCTTGGGAAATGCCAGTGACAGTAAAATAGAATATGATTGTTAGTCAGTAAACCAAATACTTTTAATTACTTTAAATCAAATGCAGGTCACATAGCACCATAGAGTGAATTTCCAATATGAAGTGAGAAGAATGTATCTGATGCATAAAGTGTGACTTTGTGTCTTAGTCTTGTTTGTCAATGTAAAGGTAACACAGTGTGTGTATGTGTGTGTGTCTATGTGTGTCTAGAAGTCAGATGGGTTCTTTTTTTTTTTTACCTTAGCAGCTCAAATGATTTTTTTTTGTCCATGTGGGTCCCTTTGTGCACAGTGTGAGCTTCCAGATGTGTGTATGCGTGTGTGCATTTATCTGTTTGTGTACGTGTTGAGGGAGCTCTACCGCAGGCTGTCGGAGTGAGTTTCTGTCTTCTATACAAGCAAAGGTTAGCTCTCCCTGGAACAGCCCACTGCCGAACTGGCCTTTACAAGCCGAGACAGGTGTGCGCTTGCACACATACATAACACGCACATGGACACACGTGCACATAGAAGGTGTTTCACAGGTGTTTCCAGAAAGGCTTTGGCTGACAGGAAAACTACTGTGCATGACATGTAAAGTGCTGTTATTTGAAATGTGGGAATTCAAGAATTTCTATTTTAAAACTCTTAATTTTCCAGGATGAATATTTCTAATTTCCATTTCACTAAATCAGTTTTTCCTTCTTTTTGTCTATTGTTTCTAAGAACAACTATCTCTTCCTCATCTTCATTCTTCTCTGTTGCTTTAGTGTTTCATTTTTCTTTCTCAAAATTGTATTAATGCAATTTTTGCCCACTTGAAGTGTTCAGTGTACAGTTAAGTCTTGATTAGATATTGCTACATGGTAATTTTCTGTGTGTAACTGGTCATGTGCTCCTTGTAACATCACAATCTTCATGCACTGCACAAATTCTGTACCTACTCCTCTACTGTGCTGTGTGTGCACACTGACACTTAAACAGCCTGGCCTTGGGAAGACTAATAGCTCCCCTGCCTTTCAGTGCGCTTCAATGCTCAGTGCTCTTCAGGCATGTTAGCTAATTGACCTCCACTATTAATGCTGCTAATTACCATTAGTCTTTTTAGGTATAGCTACAAGCAGACACGCACACATCAGCATATGTAGACACTGTTGCATGCTAATGTGCATAAAGGTTCAATTTAGCATATATATAGTAACAAATACATTTACCACCCACACACCACCAATACATACAGAACACACAGAAAAAAATGTCCAGTTTATGCTTACACCAATCAGCCACAACAGCAAAACCACTCACATTATATGGTGGAGGTGCTTCTTGTACTACAAAAGCCTTGACACAGGGCCTCTGGTGGTGCACTGGAAAACTGGGAGCAGATTCTTTGGGTTCTATGGTCTGTAAACTGGGCCCATCCCAAAGATCTTGAACAGATTGAGATATGGGTTTGAGACTCAGTTGGAAATCGAGGCTCTTTCAGATACCTTCAGAATTCAGAATGCTGGTGAACATCTAACGATGGCAGAAATCAAAGCGGATTTCTCAGAGTAAGATCCTGTTATTATATTAGCATTAGCCTTTAGCCAGACCAAGCTTTCAAACTTCATGCAACTTGGCCAGTTGTTGTTACAGGTAAACTAGCTAAAGACATTAATGTTGCTCTGCTTTTTTCAAGTGAAAATCTACAAGGCTTGTACCACCTACTAGGGAGAAGAAAGACAGATAAAAAATATATTGCCTATTGCAGATGAATGATAAAAACAAAAACCAAACAATAACCAGTGACTCCAACTGATTTTATTTTCACAGTATTCAGTAGTCTGCTGAAGCTATGTTAGCTAAGCTGACTAATTAGATAATGTGACTACTGGGAGCTTTTGAAGCCGTTATACCCACGTGGGTCTTTAAAAAAAAAAACAATCAATGCTCCAGTAATCTTCAGCTGTTGGAGAACTGTTCATTCACCATTCACCACTGTTGCTGTTTCATAATTCTGCATTAGAGAAAGAAGCGATTGCAATTATCTTATCGTTCCTTGCAACTTCATGCAGAATAATGATACATTGTGGCAAAAGGTATTTAAATGAATGACATGATTAAAAAATCAAATATCAAAAAATCACAAATTGCAATTCATGAAACTCTGCATCAGGTTAAGATTTTAGGATGAACTTTTTCAAGTCTTTAATATCATCAAAGCTTTTGATATGTTTCTGTTTCTTATAAAGTCATATACACAAAAGGCTTAGAAAAGTCATATGTCTAAGATGTTAAAACCCTGAGTTTTATTCTGCAGCTTCTCTGAGCATTTTAAAAATGAAGGCGATATATTGACTCCATCACATTATTCATGAGCCTCTAAGCAGATACATAAAAACGTAGATAAATAAGCCTATACAGTATGCAGAAATCTTAAGTGGTGATTCATTTTATTTAGGGGGCAAATTCTCTTTTTCCCTCTTCTCGTTGCCTAAGCCACCCTCTATTTCTCTCATTACCCCCCATGTTTCCCATCTGCATGGGAATTGCACATCACAGAGGCAGTAGCTTCCTATGCTGCCCACGTCATATTCAGATATGTGGGAATAGAGTATATTTACAGGATGAGGAGTGGGGAGACACAGGGAGTGTGGAAGAAGAAGGACACAAAATCATGGAAAGAAAAAGTGACCATCTTTTCTCCTTGGATCAGTAAGATACAGGCAATGTGGTGGTCCTCACAAGCCGGTCAGTTTAAATATAAATCTAAAGGTAGAGATTGCTCATCTAATAACCAGATGAGTAAATGGGATGCATACCAATATTAATAAATAGCGAGCGAATAAATTGTAATCTCAGCTACAAACACACAAAAACAATCTACATTTCATCATTAGGAAATAAAAATAAATTATTATGTCCATAATTTAGATTATTCAGAGGGCCAATTAGTGATGCAGTGCCTCCCACTGCAAACTATTGTTATTGGGCAAGTTTCTTCTTATTTTTATTCCATACCTTTTTCTGACTGTTAATGTGGACAAAATTATAAGTTGCACACAGACAAATGATACACCAAAACTTGTGGCTCCATTGGACTCGCCGTGTTATTATCTTTGTATTTCAAACGTGAATTTTTCACAGAAAATACTTTTTGATCAGTCACAGATCAATGACCATGATCAATTTTGGAGAAATTCACACTTTATAATGGGTATGTGTGGCGTTGAATGTTGAAGCTCAGAGTGGATGACATAATCATCAGTGTGAGGAGGCTTTCACAAAATTTCCTGACCTTTTTTCTTCACATGGTGCTCACAGCCACAAATTTCACTCTACATGTAGGATTTTCTCTAAAGTTGTAGTCACATTTGTCATGTTTCACACAATGCATTTATCTAAACAATAGCATTTACGGTTTTTGAATATGCAGCCTCTAAGTGATAAGTTTTTTTTTTTTTTTTGAAAAACTCAAATACCGTAGATTGCACACAGACAAATTATATATCAAAGTGGCTCGATCAGACTCGCTAAGCTATTATTTTTTTCTTCAGAATATGAAGAAAATTTCATATTCACTTTATAATGAGTATGTGTAGCCAAATGTTCGCCACAGAGTGTATGCCCAGAGTGACAGGCTTCACGAGAAAATCATCTTAGCAATGTAGTATTATGTCATACTAGAATTGTAGCATCATAGTATCAAATCACCAGAGCCCACTGAATTATTATTGCAATTTCCCGCAGGGGAATTGTCTAGTTTAGCATTTATTATTGAAGATCCACAGACAATGCCTGTATGTTTCTTTTTTTTTTTTCTTTAAGTGCCTGTGAAGAGAGAAGATTCTTCACAATGGCCTCATGTGGCCAACATGTAATCTGATAGTAAGTGAAGGAATCTGGTCAGGAGCCAGATGTATAAAAGAAACTATGTGTATGCAATATTCCACATAAACTGTAATTTATGAAGAAGAATGTGTAAAGCAATGTGTGCACCTTATGAATACTTCAGACCAGATGTACAGTCTAGAACAGGTGTACACTATCTGCAGCTGATAATAAAGTGACAGTGAAAGAAAGTGAAAGTAAAACTATTAATTTAATTTATAATAAGAGAGATTTATAATCTGATTATAATCTGATTAATCAGATTTTTCTTGTTCTGTGTAAGTGTTTGTTCCTGTGTCTTTGTACTTGTCTGCAAAGTCTATGCTACTATTCTATATTGTAATGTGGCTATGTCTCTGCTGTCTTAATTATACTGTATTTAATGTACTGTATGTCTTGCCTTGTCCAGGCTATATTCAGTTATCTGTGCCAACTGTCTGAAATGTAGTGTCAGTGCCCTGCTTTTATGTTTTTATATGTGTATGTGTCTGTCTTCCTTATTATAATCGTTTCTTTTATCTAACTTTTCTTAAATCATATTTCAGTCATCTTTTCTTTATTATTGATCTTTTTAATTTTATTTTGAATTGTGACGTATACGTAGTTGAATATTAGACACACCACTTACCTGGTTTGCTGTAAACTAAATATCGATCATCTGTCTGAGATAAAGCAATGGTGGTGATATTATTGCTAATAATGGTTATAGCATGTGGTGAATGAATGCTATGTGCAATATAAATATGCGCATCCATACTTATTTATGGAAGGAAGGAATTATGGGAATGGAAGTATGATGGGTGTACCCTGATCCACAATGTCTGAGATTTATAAAACAGAATGAGATGTATTTGTACATTTATATATATATATATATATATATATATATATATATATATATATATATATATATATATATATATATATATATATATATAAAAACTGGAAAAAAAAAAAAAACTTTTGGATATTTCTGTTTTTTTTCCTCTCTCTGTGCATATAGTGTTCTTGTTTTACTTTTAGTCTAAGGAAAAAAAGGAAATTAAAGAAAACACAATGTAAACCATGGATGAGACAGAGAATGGAGGCAAGTAAATCCACTTTGTCTTGGAGCTGACAATGCTCTATACCCCAATACTATTTTTAAGTTAATCACAGGGGAGATGGGGATGAAGCAGAGGCAGAGATGAGAGCGAGAGACCAAGTTTGAAGGCCTTTTTATATGTGCACGTAAGTGTAACAGAAAGTCAAGTCAAGACAATTTGATATGTCCAGACAAAAAAGGAAAGTGGTTGAGCAAGGCAGATGAAGAGAAAACAAAGGCCTAGAGAAAAAGAGAAATGTTTCTACTCTTCAAGTGTAAACAGAAGACATATGATGTTTGTAATAAAAAGCAAAGCTTCAATACATCTTCAAAACAAGCAACTTCAAAACATACTCAAATTTACTGAAGGAATTAGGTTGTTCTGAAGCCACAAACACTAACATTTTGATAAACTACTGTCAAATCTTCATATTTATTTTTACACAAGTCATTTATATAAGTAATTGATTAATATCAGATGAGGATGCAAAAGTGGAGGAAACTGTTCTCCAGCACAGGCATAGAAGTATATGCAGTGTGCGGCTACATGATGTAGCTTTACATACGGAACATTTCAAGGTCAGCTGAGACACTCTAATGTGCTTGCATTCTGACATACTACATACTGTACTATGTAGTGCTGTAGCTGAACTGCAGATGATGGGACAATCCTACAACTGCTAGTGAAGATGGCACAGCATATTATTGACACCATCTTTCAAGTCTGGATGACATCCACTTGAGTCATCTATTCAGATAAGGGAGCAACATCACGAGCTATCATTCATACATTTTCCATCCTTCCCTCAGGTAGGCTCAGGGTCATGAGGGCATGAATCAGCCACCTCAGATACTGTTTTCCCCCAAAGCTGCAGATAAGATGTTAAACTCTTAAGACTTTTACTATTTTCTTTCCATGTGTTGTCACATTTAGCAGAAAAAAACAAGACAAATTGTACAACTTGCTACTGACTTATTTTACTTGCATACCTGAGACTGAAAAATAGGACAGAAGATATTATTTCTTAGGACATGACATCACACCACACTATCATTACTTACAGTAGACAGTAGACATATACATTTGTCCTCCTTGTACAGAGGAGGACATGAAGTTTTATGATAATCTCAGAAAAAAACCTTAGGGTGTTCCTTGTTGGATGACTGACTTTCATTTTCCTGGGGTTAATCTGAATTTGGGAACTTGTTTCCACATCCAGAGAGAATTAATTTCTCCTTACTTGATGATCAGACAAGGAGAAAGACAAGCTGGTCTTGCTCCTTTAAGCTGTGTGTCTTACTATGTTACCTGATCCTAGCTTGTAGTGTGGTGAGATACTCACAGCATCATCTTTCTCAGCTGGTGTCACAAAAACACCGAACCTACGTCAACTGCTGCTGAAGATGCTCCCTTTTGCCAAATTAACAGGGAAGAAAAAGGGGGAGTAGGTGTTTTCTGCGTCAACAGCATGACTGGAGAGTTGCTAGTTATTTAAAACTTTTAGTGGCAAGGGTGTCAAGAATTCATTTGCAAAAACAGAATAGAGTATGCAGAAGGTTAAAGCTTTAGTTCTTTATAAACACCAAGACAGACAGACCTTGGATAGATGAAGCTAGAGGTACTCAAACATTCACATTATAGCGAAAAGGTGACCCCTAACAACACATTAAACAACTTCAATATTTTCTGTTCTAACACAAATATCAGTGAACAGCACTGCTCACCTGATGCTCTTTGCATCTTGAGTGCTCCATGTGGAAACTTCCCAAGGATGAAATTGTTGAGGCTGACAAAAGTGAATGAGATGCTTTTCAGCTGGTAGAGCTAACATCTGATACCCTCTGCTGTCCACTCTCCATGTCACAATGTTTTTGGCTATTGATACAATATCTGTTCTTATACTAGTCATAATACAGTAAACTGGACCCTCTTCGGGAGGCTTGCCTAGCAGAAAAGATTGTCAATGCACTGTGAGGAGATATTTACTGAATCACACACAAACAGACATGCACCTAGTAGAGGTTTGAAAAAAACTACACCAAATCAATATATGGTGTGACTACCCAAAGCCCAAGTTCTCCATGGTACACTTGTCTACAGTATTTTGACAGTTTCATAGGTTGTTCATAGCATCTTAGAGAACTTTAGTATAGTGCTGTAAACTGTTTGACCACCAAGTTTCTCATGTTTAATCTACATTTAGCCACCTAGAAAGACCCAAAAAGCACAACAGTATAATTATCTATTGACTCAAAGATTGACAAATATCTTGCTAATTGGATAATCCATTTCTTAATTTTAGGACAAGAATCTCATCCTGTAAGTAAGTCACATGCTCAGAGAAAAAAATCACTGCCATCCATTACCAATGGGAGTCGTGTTGGGATGTAGATGTCTGAATGTATGAGGATTAACTTTTAAATCTCACAGCTTCCAGCCAAGTTGGAAAAACATCTTCTTGTGAGTCACCATTTTAACCAACAGAAACCTAGGTTCAAACACAAGCATACACCACAAAATGCACAATGACACATGGTACAAAAAATTGAGATACTGAAATTGACAAGGCAAAGCTATTCCCTCATCAAATCATACATGATATGATTTTGTGCTTCCCACAAAGAAAACTAACTCAAAAGGTCAACTGTGTTTACAACCAAAAGAAGGCATTCTCCATAGAAACTAGTAAATTCTGCAAAACCTTTTTCACTGCATAGGTTAACAGAAATATGAGCTACTTTACCAGAGGCTATGCATAATAAGAAACCCTCTCATTGTGCAAAGTAATCACTTTTCCACAAGCAAGTCTGCCACCGTGTCTCGTTATACACGTACCATATTGTGTAGAAATAACCTGTTTCTCATTAGCATAGTGGGAAATGCCATGGTTGGGCTCTGTTGATACATTTGCTCTCTCTTTAGTTGAAAGCCTCAGGCTATGACTGCAATGGCAGCGCAAGCTAAATTTAAAAAGATGTTGAGGATAAAAAACAATGATTAACAGGATTGTTTTTAGTGACTTGGCCATACACGCACTTTAAGCTGAACAAAAACTCTACAACAGATAATACTCAAAGATACCGTGATCTCACCAATCAATTTGAACTTTCTTTCAAATTTAAATCAACAGAGAGAACATATCTCAGCCTTCCAAAGTTTAATCAAACCTACGGGCGACCATCCTTGTGAAAAGATTAGCCCAGTCTTTATTACCCAGCTGTACTGAATATCCCCAGACCTACTCTCCCTATACATAGACGACTTAACTGACCCTATCCAAAGTATCGACCCTATATAGCTTTATTTGTTTTTCATTAAAGCAATATCTCTCTGCAGGTTAATACTGACACAATATTATAGTATTGACGTTTCACATCTTTTGAGGTCAAACTGCAAGTCTCTGCTGATAGTATTAGCACAGTTTTGATTATTGTGAATTTCATTTCTTCTTTTTTCATTAAAGTAAATTCATAGTTTAGGAATTCAATCTATTCTGGAAAAATTTGCTGAGCATGGATGCTCATCCTTAACCACTGTTACACACAGATATAGTAAACAGTTCTCCTGAGTAAAATAATTGAATGAATACTTTATTGATCCCAGAGAGAAATTAAGGCATCCAGTAGCTTACACAAAAAACACAGATTGTTCTTATTATCATTATACAGTAAGGAACAGAATACGAACACCAACAGAAGGACAAAGTGACTTAGTAAAGTAGTAAACTATAAAAAATATAAAATATAAGCAGAGCAAAAAAATTAAATAAATAAATTAAAATAATTACAAAGAACACAAGAGAAAAGTACCAGGTAAAACAGTGCGAAAAATACAAAAAGGAGCAAGAGTACAAAAATGCAACTGGGGCAATGGGGAGGGGTTGTACAAAAGGTTGTGCAGTGGTGTTATGGTGGGGTGGAGTGTGTGTGTGTGGGGGGCTGTTGTCCATGATTGACAGTAGCTTGTTCAGAGTCCTTTTCTCTACTACTGATGTCAGGATGTCCAGCTCCGAGCCAACCATCTCACGAAGTCCTCCACCAGGCTCCTCTACTCTTCCTGCTGTCAATCTCTGATACATCCCACAATTGCAGTGTTATCTGAGTTAACTTCTGCATGTGGCAGAACTCAGACTTGTACTTAAAGTCTGCTGACCACAGTGTCTGATATGCAGTCCCCCAGTCTGGGGGACTGCATCTGTGAGGACTACCATCTTACAGACTACCATCTGTGAGGTAGTCTGTAATCCAGGTCTCCAGACATGGATCCACTCTTATGTGCAGCAATTTCTCAGTGGTTGGATGGCGTTGAAGGCGCTGGAGAAGTCAAAAAACCAGATTCTCACTGTGCCATTCCTGCTGTCCAGGTGATAGTATATCCTGTGTAGCAGATAGAAGATGGCGTCCTCCACACCCACCTTCTCCTGGTAGGCAAACAGCAGTGGGTCCTGTGCATGTCTGACCTGTGGTCTCAGAAGACGTAGCAACAGCTGTTCCAGCGTCTTCATCACCTGTGAAGTGAGGGCAACCGGTCTGAAGTCGTTGAGTTCGCTGGGGTGGGTCTTTTTGGGCACCGGAATAAGGCATGATGTCTTCCACAGTGTAGGAACCCTACCCAGGCGCAGACTCAGATTGAAGACACATTGAAGTGGCTCTCCCAGTTCCACAGCACAGGCCTTGAGCATTCTTGGACACATTCTGTCTGGGCTGGCTGCTTTCCTGGGGTGTAGTCTCCTCAACTCCTCTCTGACCTGATCTGTGGTGATGGTGGGGGGTGGGTGGGTCCCTGCTGTGTCTGTAGGTGTTGGTGTAGGTGGCAGGGGAAGGAGGTGTGTGGGGAGTGGGTAGCAGCCAGCGGTAGGTGGGGAGGTGTACAGTGTTCAGTGGGAAAGGTTGGTAGGGGAGGCAATGAGGTGGTCGTTGTGGCAGCAGCAGAGACTGGGACGTTGAATCTGTTGTAGAAGTGGTTGAGCTGGTTAGCTTTTACCACATCACCTTCTGCTTTGGTGCTTGACTTCTTGCAGCCAGTGATGGTCTTCATGCCATCCCAGACCTGCCTCAGGTTGTTTTCCTGCAGCTTCTTTTCCACCTTTCTTATGTATGCCTCTTTCACCTCCTTCAGTATGACTTTGAGTTCCCTCTGTACGCACCTCAGCTCGGTCAGGTCTCCATCCTTGAACGCCCTCTTCTTCTTGTTAAGGAGGTCCTTGACATCACTGGTAATCCAAGGTTTATTGTTTGGAAAGCAGTGCACAGTCCTTGTGGGAACTACAATGTCCATACAAAAGTTCAGGTAGTCTGTTGTGCAGTGTGTGACCTCCTCAATGTCCTCACTCTGTGGGTCCTGTAGTACGCTCCGTGGATTCAAAGTAGTCCCTCAGAGCCTCCTCTGCCTCAGGAGTCCACTTCCTAAAGGTGCGTGTTGTTATGGGTTGCCTTTGCACATGTGGTTTGTACTTAGGCTGAAAAAAGACCAGGTTGTGGTCAGACTTCCCCAGTGGTGGCAGGGGGGTGCTGCTGTATGTGTCAGAGTTCACATTAGCATAAAGAAGATCAGTTGTTCTGTTTTTCCTTGTGGGACAATCCACAAACTGGTGAAAGTCAGGCAAGATGGAGTCCAATGTAACACGGTTAAAGTCCCCAGAGATGGCTATGAAAGCCTCTGTGTGTTGTGTTTGCAGCCATGCAACCGTGGAGTGAATGACGTCACACGCAGCGTCTGCAAGCGCTTGTGGGGGGATGTAAACACACACCAATATGGCGTGTGAGTCTCCTTTCACTGTAACATGGCCGGGGTTGCACCACCTATTGTTGATAAAGAATGCAAGGCCCCCACCTTGGCTCCACACAGTCTATTGTCTCTGTCTGCCCTAACGGTAGTAAATCCAGGTAGATCTACGTTAGCATTTGGGATGTTGCTAGTTAGCCAGGTCTCCATAAAGCACAACAAGCTACACTCCTTATAGATCTTCAGATTCCTTACCAGGGCAAACAGTTCGTCAGTCTTGTTTGACAGCGAGTTGACATTCCCCATCATGACCAATGGAACCGAAGGCTTGTATCTCCAACGCTTCTTCAGGTGGCGAGCTCTCACCTTAGCGCCGGCTCTGCAGCCCCGATAGCACCACAGTTCCTGCGGGATGGTGTCTGTACCGGCTCGACTGGCATTCCTCCGTAGTGCTAGCAGTTGACTGCTAACCTCTGACAAGTTTACTGCTGTCGTTCCGTTGGGGGAAAAAAATTATATCAATAGGATAAATAGAGAAAAATACTTTCCAATGTATAAACAGAGAAAAGTCGATAGAAAATACAAAAGACACTAAACAAAAGCAAAGGACAGACAGAGCTACTGAAAAGTGTGGCCACTTGTATCGGCGCCAGAAGTGATTGCATGGCTCGATCCACCAGTTGGACTCTGGACCCTAAAAGTGTAGTACAGATTTTTGTATTTCTCTTTCTTTTTTGATGCATATTGAGTATTTGATAGTGAATTCCACTGTAATGCAACTTATCTTATTGGCATAACTATGGCCATCATTTCTCTCAGATATGATAACATTGTACTCACCAATCCATTTCAAAACTAAGATATGAGCAGAGGCCACCAAGACAATAGGAACACATCAACTGATCTGTTCTCTGAGTGCTCCTCTGCAGCAGCTCATTGAAATGAAATCATTCAGCTTCACATTAGAGGGGAATTGGAATAACATGAAAGTAATTGTATACCTGTTGTGGAGTGCTACTACAGATATGAAAAAAAGTCAGGTAGTCTAGATAGCTTTGTGGTTATGACGCACTGCATTGCCTTATATTCCAATCCTGACCGAGTTTCCTGCATATCTTTCCCCCACTCTCCTCCCCGTTTACTGTCTCTCTTTACCGCCTCTATCAATAAAGCCAAACATGCCTGAAAACAAGAAATAATTTTAAAAATACATAATTAATTTGTGAATGTTCCACTCTCTGCAAGGCTACGAGCTCCAGACTTCCTCAGCTGCTGCCACATGACACACTCATATCACTGACCAAACTATTGGCTTTTTAGTTGCATTGGAGGTAATTCACCTTTGTCAGTTAATTCCGTGGCAGATTTGAGCAATTAACTTGGTGAACACCGTGTTAATTTTACAAAAAAAAAAACAATGGCCAAAACTATGAATATGTGGCTGTAATTAAAGATACAATCGTCACTGCCCAATTGTTAAAAAAAGCCAAACACAAAGCTTTCAAAACATGCGATCATGGCCTGTGGCTACAGCTGCCCCTATTGACATTTCACATGACCTTTTGAGTGTCACTGGGAGAAGATTGCCTGTGGTGATTTATAGTACTGAATTTTATGACTTGACATGATTAACAAATGTCTTTTCAGCTGTGTCATGCTCGCAGGGTAGCGCTTGAGGAGAAAATCAACAGGACTCACTAAACATGTCAACATCAAAAGTGATAAATGCCAAATAACAGCTCTTATCCATAGTGTAACAACAGGATTCAGATTGTCGCTAAGGCTTTCTACTCTTATCATTACAATACAGTAAAGTCAACAATGGCTGGCAATTGGAACAGGAGCGTCCAATCATTCCAGTTTTACATCAATGCCAGTATATTTTGACATTTTCAAAAGCATAGTGACATAACTGTCTCTCAAGTCATGATATTGCCTTTTTAACATGGAAAAGATCAACATCTGGGGCCAGTTACTTCATATAAGCCTATTTCTCAAAGTCAAAGTGCCACTTGTCTTGACAATCACCTGAGTAACATGAGTAATATTAACTAAACACTTCAGTGGTACAGTTGCAATTATAGCGACAAGGTGACCCCTATTACTCATCTCTTTTCAAAAAGTAACAGTATTTCTCCTTCAAAAAAAGTCACTCTGCCATTTGACTCTTTACAGTGCTAGGATTAACCCACTTTTCACCATGCAGTAAAGTCACAGTGATCTGACAGTTGTACCCATGAGAATCTACTGTAGTGTGACAGACTGACCTCTTTGCTTAAAAATGACTGCTTTTTAGGAACAAAGGGAGAAAGGCGGTCAATAGTTGACATTGTTTTATTTCCCAATGCTTCTTGAACAATGAATCTATCTATTCCCAGCAGCCTGACCTCAGCCTCACTGCTATTTACACAAGCCGAAATACATTTTATCTTTTTATTTTCTTGTTCTCAGTTTACATGTGAAGTAAAATGTTACTCACACCAAAATTACATAACTGATAAGTTGTCAATGTCTTTCCAAACAGTCTTAGGGCTTTGTGTGACACCAGTTTAACATCTGGTGAAATTTAAGAAACTAAAACTCAATGATAATGGTAAATTCTCACTCTCAAACATTAAGAGATAGCACCGAAATGACACACATCATAGACATACTGTAAACAACTTACGATGTAATAGTGTGAACTGATCAGCTAGCTAAGCACTTTTTTCCCAAAGGTACTTCATGATCTATCACTGGGATTGGTTCAGAAACATTTAGTTAGAATAAGGAAAGGTTGCACTGAGGAGGTTTCATTTGTATAAACACCAGTATTTCCTCACATTTTCCCGTCAACTAGACTGCAGCCAGCTTCGGCCACCTTACCAGTCAGCTAGCTTCTAGCCTACTGGTTACCAACCTGTACTCCAGTAAACTATCTCACTCAAAAAAGAGTGAGAGTGATTATCCTCATTAAATGTGTTCTTGTGACACTATCAACAGTCATAATAAACTGAAGGCTGTTTTGAATTTGAATTTTATATGGATAAAATTAATTTTTAATAAATAAAAAATTACAAGTTTTGGTTGATTGGTGACACTCTCAACATTGGGATTGGGATACTGTTAGGACCACAGGAAATTGAGCCCTCTCTGCAGCATAGCCATTTAAGAGACAAAACAAACAACATTTCTCAGGAAGAGACACCTTTTGGATCCAAGATACAAAATGCTTTTCTTCTTTTTTTCTTCTTGTCTCCCTCCTTCACCTTCCCTGCTTCTCTAATCACTACCATTCTCTCTTTTTGCGCATGCTATAGATAGCACTGTGCTTCCCGGTTTGTGTAGGTTTTTCTGGTTTTCTCTGAACACCTTTGATATGGAAATTAAATGACTTCACTCAATGTCATTATAACTGAAGTGCAATCCCAGTGTTAGTGGTTCTGGCATTCTCCTTTGCTTCAGAAAAACATTGTCAAGAGAGGGGGAGAGAAAAGACATGATCACTGGCATATGATTATTGCTAGACATTTTGCTGAGCATTATTGAATTTGAGATATCCACTTGCTCAAAGGGAACTTCTTCAAATAAATGCCTCAGGGAGCAAATTTCAATAAATGCCACTTTGTCTGTAAGTTTCAGTATTGCATTACTGCAGTTTCCTGTGAGAATTAAATGCATACACCTGAAAAGTAAAACACTATAAAACACAAACACTTCAGTACTAATGAGCTCATTTGAAAATGAAATGATAGTGTTGTCTTTCAAGGGGAGCTTTAGCTTTGAAAAGCTCACAAACATGCAACATTTCAATGACAGTGGCAACTGATAAACGACACACACACTTATTGAACCTATACCCAAGAAAGAAGAACACCCATGACTCCAAACAGATCAATTTTAAACATATTGCACCACACTGGGAGCATCACATCTGTATATGCTCAAAACTTCATATTAATTGTGGAAAATTTCAGCTGATGAAACATATTTGACCTCTGGGTATGCCTTGTTGAGGTAATGAAATTCTGAAATAAAGCCAGGCCATCAGGGAAACGCCTTAATTTCCCTGTTCAGTTTAAGGTCTTAACTTTAACCTTCCCTGCTGTTCTATTTTATTACTGAACACTGAACATTATAACTCTGGGATATGATGACACAGATCAGTGGAGTCCTAAAATGGTATGCAACTCAATGTAGGGGAAGCAACATTTGATGCCATGATCTGTTTTAGCACAACGCATGAATTTATATGCAAGACTGGATTACCAACCAGGCAAAGTGAGTGGCCTCTCTGGGAAGAACAAGCCACCCAGAAGTCTAGGACCTTTAAAAGCCCCAGGCCGTTAATTAGTTTTTACTAGTTCATCGTTTAAACTTTTCCGGGAATATGCAGAACTGACACATATAAATTAAAGAAAGTTTATTTGACAGAATGTGTCATTATTAGTTTGTTCTATGTTGAAATAAATGATCATGCAACAAATCTGAGGTCAGTTAATATTTCATTGCATTGTTTGGTATAATTTTTACACACTGCCTTTATAGTTATTATTTTGTTTAGAGAAGATGTAAACTTGAGGTACAACATTGCTGTTCTATTTCTTATTGTATTACTTGTGCACGATAATAGATGAAGTCAGTGCTTCATACAGCTGGAAAGAAATTATGAATTAACTATGGAATATGGCTGCATCCAGGCACTCGTTTTGTAACTAAACTGGTAATTTAGCAATAAAATGGACTTTAAATCACTGATAAGCAATTCCTTGTAAATCTAATATTATGAAGAAAATAAAAATCTTCCTGACAAAAAGTATGTTTTTTCTCAAGAGTGAGTTTCGTGCATGTTAAGGTGGATGTGGGTGTTTGTTAAGGTGGAAGGTGTTTGTGTGGGTGTAAAGTTGCACTATACTGTGAATTGGGCAGGCAGCTTTCAGGATGAACAAAAGGGCATGTTTATGGAGTGAAGACAGTAGAGTAAAGCTTCACATTAACTGCAGCCTCCACAGTGTGTACAAGCTGCTGGATAAACTGACAAATTAAAGATACAAAAGTTTGTTGCAAAATATCAGAGAGCACGTTGTGTAACCGTAAGAAATTAAATATGATTTGCTTTTCACGTTACTCACGCATTTCTTTTTTAACATCTAAATTTTAACATATTTGAGGGATGTTGAGTTGTTGAATTACAGACTTCTCAAATCACTTTGCACTACTACATTCACATTCACTCACATTTGCCACATGCAGATTGAAGGGGCTAAGGAGTAAACCACCGACCTTCTGTAAAATGATGACCTGCTTTACCTCCTGGGACACACGGTGGTCTAGGAGGGAGGAGGGTTGCATACTGGTTTAAAGGATATTTGTAGATGCAAGAAGAAAGACTAGCTGAAAGAGCCACCACCATTGGTACATCAGGTGTTAAAGTGTGTATGATATTCTATAAGCTTTTGTAAACTTAAGTTTACCAAACTTTTCTTATACTTACTATGTATTTATACCCATGTATATACTGTACATAGATACAAGTAATAATTGAGGAGACAGACACATTAATCAGTGTCTGAAGATATGTAAGTGTACATAAATAATAAATAAATAAACAAATAAATAAATAAATAAATAAACAAATAAGTATTTTTAAGTCTAAAAAAGTAATTTTAAATTGGTAAAGCAATATAATGATTTATGTTGCAAAGATGAAGTAGGATGTAGTTTGGCTACAAGAAATTAAAGTAATACATAAAAACTGCAGTCACAGAAATAAGAATCTAAGATCAATGGTGGGCATCTTGGGGAGTTGTAAAAAAGCACCTTACGCTTTCTTTGGTTTTATATGATAGAAAAAGACACACTAAGCGTGGTAACAACAGTAATTTAGACAGAACTGAAATAAACCAATGGAGGAAAAAACAGCCTTCAAATATGTTTTAAAGCATTATTCACTGTATTATATATATATATATATATATATATATATATATATATATATATATATATATATATTTTTTTTTTTTTTTTTTTTTTCAGAGGCAACCTTTCTTAGTGAGGTTGCATCTTCCTTTGAGGCTCAAAGTCTTGTGCTGCTAGTAAGAGAAGACACCCTGATTATAAGATGTTATGGAGCAAGACTTGCTGGTGGCAAAAGAAACCTGCAGACAACAAGACTGCTGTGCAAAGAGTAAAGAGCTATTTCTTAAGGACAGTCACTGTGGTAAGTGAAAGTATATGTTAAGATGACAGTTGGAATTCTTGCAGGTATGGTAATATTTTTTTTTTTTCCAAATTTTATCGATTCTGAAGAAGTACACAATACTGCCTGGCATGTGATTGTTTTATATGGCTGGCCTCCAAGGCAACACGTTTTACTTTTTCACACATATTCCATTATGAGGGATTCAGATGGTATGGAGGCAGCATTAGTGCACCATAACGAGCCCTCAGTTGTCCCACAACACCATGGAAATTAGTTCTAATTGTCCAACCCACACTATCCTCATCCCTGTGGGTTTGGTGTAGGCTGTCCATCCTTAGCTGCCCCGCATCGAAGCCAAACAGTGTTGTTTGTTGAGTTGTTTGAATTATTTGCTTATGTTTTTCAAGAAATATTATTACAATTGGCCTGATGGTGCCACCATAAGCCATCTATCAATCATCAGTGGCTCATCTGGTTTCATCACATGTGACAGCAGGGCAAACACAGTGCTTTCCAGCTCCTTCTGGGCGATCCCATGGCATTCTCCCACTCTGACCTACCCTCAGTTAAGACACCAAGTTACTTGAACTCCTCCAATTGGAAACTCATCTCCAACCCAAAGTGGACAATCCAGCACTTGTTGGCAGAGAACCATAGCCTTCTATGGAAGTGCTGACTCCCCAACCACACTTGGCTGCAAGCTACAGAGGGTTGTGGTCTGTGACCCCTGGTTGTTCCTGTTATACCATGCGAAACAATACATAACTGATGTCAACCTTGTACATACACAAGAATTTATGCATGTGTTTGCCACTAGATTCTTGCTTAATCTTGATGCTGACGTTCTACATAATTATTGAACTTGAGAAATTTAGCAATAAATCAGCGAGATGTCGGAAGATTGACTTGACCCAGAACAGATTAAGCTTATTTCATGTCATTGCTGAAAGTAACAATGTTGCTGATATGTATGATTCACAAGTCTTTTATGAGGTTGGTGAATTCAAGGCTAAACTTTGAACTGTCTGAGGCAGGATGAGTTGCTATTCAATGGAATATGAAATATGAATAGTTGGTTAATGTGGTTAGAGTTTTATGTTTTAATTCAGGATAGTGCTTCAACCTACATCTATGTTGTTGGAAATATGAATGCCAATGATTCTAATGTTAGCTCTTAATTACTTAGCTGGTAATTACTTGATGCGGTTGGCTGTAATCGTGATTTGATCACTTCTAGTAAAGGGTTGATGTCTACTAATAACTCAACTCTTTAGAATTCTTTAAAGACTAATTATGTGTATGTATATACATATAAATACTGGGAATTTAACTGATTTACTTCCTATTTTAATGTAACTAAGGAGACTCTTACACATCATAGTCTTGTGTTAAATGCTTCCAAACTAAGCATCAAACTTAGTATAACTGCTATGTAGCTCACTGCTGAAAGCAGTACAGCTTTTAAAGCATCGATTGAGTCATGTACGAATAAATATGAACGTGGGTTTTTAGTCTCAATGACCTGCAGACAGAAATTATAAAACAGGAAAGAATAACCATTAAAAACCTTTCCCATCAAACGTTGCAAGGTAAGTGGCTCAGTTGAAATGTCTGTCACAGCAGAGACATTTTTAAGTTGTGTTCAACTTTGCTAAAAGCAATTTGTTTAAAGTGGATGAAATAGATGGTCTTTAGAATGTGACCGTTTTCACACAATGTTCACAATGAAGCAATGCAAAAAAAAAAAAAAAAAAAGAAAAAGAAAAAGAAAAAAAGAAGGTATGTACATGAACAATAAATACTGTTAAACATTTAAATCTAGATAAAAAAGATTACTTCCTCAAAGAAACTCAGCATTCAATCCAAAGAGGTGAAAAGAACTCCACCAAGTATGCTATGCTAGTAGTTCATCCTGACTATTGATTGCCACTTTAGTTTTAAATGTATACTTGAACAGGGAAATTCTCTATCTGCTCTATTCCATGTCAGTAATGATGTTTGATAGGAAAAAAAAAATGTTTTTCATATGAATAAAAATGTTCTGTCAATGCAGTTAAACAGATATAAAACAGAGCACATCTGTACTTACTAAGGGTATGTTCACATTATGGCATCAAATTCAATGCAAACAAATTCTATTATGCATTGCAAGAAGTAGAAGGAAACTATTTCCTTATTTCTTATGTGGACCTTAAAGTGTGTAATAAGACTGAATATTTAGGACATTTCATTAACAATGATTAATGGCAAAGACATATAAATAGAAGAATGTGTGGAAAGCTATACACACAAGCAAATATATTGGGTTCAGTGACTGATATCTCTCTCTAAAGCTCTTTGTAACACACTATATACTGCTCAAGTGTGGTATTGCTATAGAAAAGGCAATATGCTGAAAGTCATTATGGCTTACAATGACAGAATGAGGCTGTTGCTCCAAGAAGCTGCAGTGTGAGCCAAATGTTTGTTGATGTTGTACCCACTTGTGCGACTGTAATCTAAAATATGATACATACGTAGATGTTTGCAGGTTATCTATTCCGCTAAAGGTATTATCTCAGCCTTTACTAAGAGCTGGGTATATCTGTCTGCATGAAATGATTTGAATCTGATTATTGTGGAGTTTCTTTTGCTTTCCTTTTGTTTTTATTTCTTACAATATATATATATATACACACACACACACACACACACATTAGGTCACTGCTGATACTAATATTTGCCAATATCGATGTAGGTAGAATTTTTTGGGGTGGGGGGCAAAGAATTAATCTATATTATATACATACATTTTTTTTTTTATCCCAGTATTGGTGGATGACACTGAAGCAGATCTGACATTTAATTAAGGACCTGTATTTCCCACATATCAGTCAAGTGTACCACCTGCCTGCTGCCACATCTTTTACCTACTTTTTTTTCCTTTAGTCCTTCAACAGCTACCACCACCCCACCTCCTCTCATACTACCTTCCATTTTCTTATCTCTAATTTCCTTTTCATCATCTTCCATCTCTCCTCTTATCATGTCATCCCCACTCTGTCCTCTCCCCTTAGTTCACATCTTCTTCATCTACCATTGGTCGCTCCTCCAGTCTCTCTCATCTTTCTGTCATCTCTCCCTTCATACCTTTGAGCTACATACCAGTCCTCTTACAGTTGAGGCTTTGAAATATAGATCAGGATTCATTACCTCCCTCACTCTCTCTAAATTACTTCTCTTAAAAAAACTGAACAACTGTTTCTCTCATTCTCCAACTGTCATTTCTTTCTGCCCATCCTTTGCTTTCTATCTGCCTGTCAATCCATTGACCTTGTTTATCTGATCTCTGTTATTTTTCTAAATTCTTGTTACCGAACCAAGAAAGCCATATGAAGCTAGTTTTCCCTTCTCTACCACTGTTGCTACTACAGCTGTCTGCCTCTCTATTGCTTTTGTTCATTATCTCCTCGGTAACAGTCCCCATGGTGATAGTGTTGCTGAGAATCCAGGACATCCTTGAGAAGAGGTGATACCTTTACAGAAGTGTAGAGAGTGAGACAGAGATAGAAAGGAAATGGGATGAAAGAGGTGAGTGAAAGTGAGGTGAAAAAAGCCGAAATTACTTTTCAGAGTAGGGGGGGGGGGGGGCAACGGAGTTGAAGGTGAGGAGATGATGACTTAAGATCACCGATGACTTGATCAGTGACCTGATCTCTAGAATGGATGCTCTCATGTGCACCCAAAATCATAAGCACAAAAATAAGGCCAATAAAAGTGTCATGGATTTTTAGATAAACCGCCAGCCCAAAACTACTGAAGATTATATAAAATGTTAGTCTGCAGCTACATTTCAACAGAGTATGAACTGCTTTTTAGATGGTTACATCAATATTGTTTCAACAACAATGCTTCAGTGTATTTTAAAATTTTGGCTATTCAAGAAATTAAAGTGTTCAAATATTCAGTTAACTTTATTCAAAACTTTTACGTACTTCATTTAATATATCATGAAAATACTCAACTAATATTAAATTAGTTATATATAAATGAAAAAGTCATGTTGTTCCTCTTTCATGCTGAAATACATCTGAATATAAAAGTCACTCAAACATAAAAAAAGCACACTAAAATTTTAAAATTATGCTATTTTTAGTAGATATTATATTGTTCAAAGTGACATAAATTGTGAAAAGAAATATGAAGTAGGTTTCTTAGAAATCTTTTATGTGATGTTCAACATTCACTCAAAATTTAATAAAGACTGTTGAGTGAAATTAACTGTCACTATGCATTGCATGTGATCATCAATGTTATGCTCCTCATTTTTTATGTTTGTGTCTGATCGGTCTGTCTCAAAAAGCTTCACCATGTTCGTTATGCTTCCATGTCATGGAGAACAGAAAACACAGACGTCCACGTTCAGCTGAATGACTTGAACACAGTAATGTCCAAAACTTCCACTGGCTGGTCCACTTAATTTCCTGTTGTTGTCTGCACAGTTAAACCATCACATGGCTCTTCTAGACTTTAGGAATGTTAGTGGACCAATTGAATGAAAAAAAAAAAACTGATTATAAAATCATTTCAGAGATTTATGATGGTCAAAAACTGTATTTACCCATAACACCATTCTCTGTAATCTTGTGATCGATTCAGATCTTCCTAGCGTGTAAGGTTGGAATTATTTGTCTGTAAAGGTACACATTATGCTTAACTAAATTGCATAATTGCGCATAACAGAAAATTTATTGCTGGGACCCATGCATCAACGTCATGTATTAATCTATTCTGTTCCTATTAGAATGCAACTTTGAAACGGAAGGGAAAAGCACAAAGCAACAGCAACCTTTTTTCATTTATTACTCCTAGGGAAAGAGTGTGACTTTGTTGGTAGACTAAAAGCAAAAGGAGGTGAGAAGAGTCAAGATAAAGAAAGTAAAGGAGAGGTTTAAGGGCATAGGGACAGACAATGATGAGGGAGATGTAGACAAGGAAAGGAAGGAACAGTGAAAAAGAAAAGATGGCTATTCAGGGCATGAGGAAGTGGGCGGACACACACACACACACACACACACACACACACACACACACACACACATTTGTGTTCTCTTGTACTAAGCTCCTGTTCTCCCAAGAGGTAGACAGAGGGTGTGTGAGTGTCTGTGTGTGAGTGTTGGCCCATATCCCAGGTATAGTGGGAGGGATTCGTGTATTTCTCTTCCTCTTAATGTCAAAATGCCATTGCTGTCTTTGTTTGGAAGCATAATCTACATGTGCAAGTGGTATGTGTGTGTGTGTGTGTGTGTGTGTGTGTGTGTGTGTGAGAAAGAGACAGACTGTGTTTTCAGATTTGGTATTTAAGTGGATATTTTATAATTTGTGTGTGTGATTGTAAGTCGCTGTTCAATACTTAATGTTTTACTACATTACCTGCTATTTACTTTCTTAACATTTAATTTTGATGATCAATTTTTTTTTTTTTTATTTGTTGCTTTTATTTTAAATTCATACAGCTAACTTTGAATTCTACCATTATGTTATTTTCCCCAATCAGCTTCTCAGCTGAATCACAAGTGAGCATTCATGTAAAAAATAACGAGAAGTGGAAGTGGAGACTGAGATGTAAAAGATATTATCAATAACATTATTATGTAATGATACAGGATAGATGGTATAATATGATCTCTTGTCAATCTCTTCTGACAATGTCCAAAAACCCAGTTTTCAGTTGATAGCAAGGCAATAGCCATGCTTTTCTTTTAAACCACTCTGAACAGATTCCTCTGGCTAGTGCAGTCCCAAACGTATCATTATTTTTTGCTCCAGTGGCAGCAAGCTACCAAATGTAACTTTTAATACATTTCCCATTTGATCATTTAATTTATTATATTACCATGCCAGTGGTGGTTAAGTGGTGATAATTGTGTACTATCATCATCGTGTTCCACAGCTCCAGTAGGCTAGTCCGAACTTTGTTTGCCCCCTTTGAAATTAAATAAACTGCTTAGATGTTCCAGAATGAATCTGACATCTAAATGAGACAAAAAGCCAGTCACTATCCATCACGTAAAACTTTGCAAAACTGATCCAGATGTACTACAAAACTATATTCAAACTATTAGTTTAAACTACCCTCAGCTGCCTGCTGTGTAAGCAGTTACTGGACACAACTGGTTTTGTTCATACAAATATATATTTTTTTAACCCTGAAGAGAAATGACAACAACAAACAACCAACAATGACAACCAACAAACATCCACAACAGGGTGGTACCCATATCAATTTTGAGGTGGCAGTCACACTGACAACAAGAGACGGCTCCCTACTTATAACAAAGTGCACTGTATTTACGGTCTACCATTTTCTTTGACTGTCTGGTTTCTGTCTTAAAATATAGCTATTCAATAGTGCCCTAAAATTCTACAACTGAACAGCAAAAGTAGAACTGTGTCGTTTTGGTTGACAGAGCTGCAACAGAATGTGTTGCATTTTACAAATGTGAAAATATAAATGAAAATGATGATTCACAACTGTCTAGCAAGTTTACTGCTTGTTAGTATGTGCACTAAGAATGTTGTATATAGTGTAATTACTTGAAGTAATTTCACACTACTTCCATACAGTATAACAACTTTTAGGATTTACTGACAAATTAAATCTCTCAGAATGTAACAGGGAAAAACGGACAGTCCCAGACTGAAATGATGATGAATACTTCGTGCTAGTACCTGCTCATGTCTTTCTAAGTATCATTCATGCTGTAAATATTCGGCTAGTCTTAATGAATAAAACACAAATGTTTCTGCAAAAATCAATGACACCTCCACTTAGCTCTAGTTACCACTTGCCACTTGGATGATGTTTAGTATTACTGGCGAATTTTAGCACTTGAGTGATTGGGCTAGAACATTTAGGATGTGCCACAAAGCTTAAATACTTCATGATTGTGAAGAGTATGCAGGAAGATTTGTGTATCCTGTTTGTTGTTTCTAAATCAGCTTGACACTTTTTAATATACAACATCTTCTTTCTGCTCCCTTTTATTAATCTCCTGCTTTAGTTGTACAGCCCCCTGGCCCCATTTAGTTGTACCCCCCACCCCACCCCACCCCCCTAACCCCCAATTTTCTTGGCCTTGGGGAAAAACGGGAAATGAACGGGGGGGAATGACTTAAAACAAAAAAGAAGGAAGACAAAGAAAGAAGACAAGACATCTGGTAAATCATTTAGCAGACAAGAACAGGTGGCTCTCTCATACCCCCACATCATCCATACTTTTACAGGATGAAATATTTATTGGGCTGCCACAAAAAAAGGCACTCATAATTTGGTTTCCGCGCATGGTGGCACTCAGGCTCATTACAAGTAAATATTATGCACCATATGCTTTCATTTTTACTGACTAACATCCTACAAACTAATGTGTTATTACCAAGGGAGGACAGGAGATAAGAGAGGAGGGTGGGGTTGTGTCAAGACAAAGAAATGAAGAACAGAAGAGGGAGGCGATAGCAGAGTTGGTAACCTGTCATCTTGCCAGTTTACAGATTATGACAGTGAAAAGATGTGATTCCTGACTGTGCATCTTTAAGGTTGGTAATTCATTCACGCTCTTGCTCTGGGACATCCTGCTAAGTTCAGTCAGTCTTACTACTGAAAACATTTAATTATTTGAAGCATAACAACATGGCAGTTAAGCAAACTGAATGTGTTCAAAAAGGCTTAGTCGTAAGGTCGAAAGGTCCAGAACAATGTAGAGATTTAACATGAATCAGCCATAAATGATCAGCATTGGATTGTAGAATTTGTAGAAGACATATGGGTATGTCTTGTTGGTGGACCAAGCTGCCATGTCATGTCAGATCCATCAGAGATCACTGACAGAATCTATTTAAGTGCCATCGACAAAATCCTGTAACAATGGTATAACTTTTCTCTCACTACACTGTAAACATGCAGAAAGAAAAAACTAATGTAACAAAAATAGAGACTACAGCATCCCTTTAAATGATGCTCTGTCATCAAAAGACTGCTGTTCTACACACAATGCATCACTGATGAAAACCACCAAATGACAGGTCAAAAAAGGAGAAGCAAATGGTCCATGAATTAGGATTTTGTTGAAAGAGAATAAATGAAAGAATAAGAAAGAGATTGGAAATAACAGAGCAACAGAAAAGAGTTGTCAGGAAGCAGCAGAGCAGAAATCAAATGTGTCCACTCTTTTGATTCTAAAGGGCATTTGGACTTGAGGCATTGGACTGAAGTGAATATGTGAACTAACTGACTCACTTTACATTCAAAGCAGGCGCTGAACATCCTAATTAATAGAGTGATAGTGCTCTGCTGAGCCACCTTACCCAGTAGACCAGAGGTGAGTAATGGTTCACACTGTAGGGGTGCCAAAAGAAAAGTACTGCTGTGTAGAAAGTACTTCCTCATACTGGTATCTGTCATCTGGGGAAATTGGACATAATCGTCACATATCTTAAATAAAATTTGAGACAGAATAATCTTTAACTAAAAAAAAGCTGCATTGGTTGTAGTTGGTCCATTGCAGACAAAGTGTAATGTAATTGTTTTTTGATGTATTGAGTTCAAAGCATTGGAGTTTTTGCAGTTGCAACACCTTACAATACCTTAGCCTTTGGGTTAGAAGCAAAATGAAATATTTTACAAAGTAGTGAAGTCACATTTGTAGCAAGAGATGGAAGAACATCACCTCAATCAGTTGAGTAATTGACCATTTAGCTAATACCTGATCCTGCTAAACTCCATCCTGTACATCTGAATATGACTGGACAGTCCTAGACAACTTTTAATGTGCTAAATGTATGGAGCAATCAAATGCTCCATACATTTTAGCTTAAGAATAACAAAATTATATTGTCAGATATAAAGGATTAGTCTGCCATTATCAATACATAGTTAATGATACTCTCCTCTGCTGAGAAGGCAAAAAAAAAAAAAAAAAAAAAAACCCAAAACTTTTGATCTACTATATAAACATGAAAGAAAGAGGCAGTTTCATTATATTTAATTTTTTTAAATAATAGAGCTAAATTATAAAGAGAATTCTGTATTTGGAGCTGGCTCATCATTAGTGGAAGACATCAATAAGTCATCCTTCACTGGCTATGAATCCCATCTGACTCACAGCTATATGTATATTAATTATGGTAATCAGTGTCTGCGTATGGACTATTTCTACTGTAAGAGGCATGGCCAGGCTTTGTGATCTAACTTGCACCTTAAATGGAATGCACATATTAAATTTCTCGGATCTTAGCTAATTATTATTAATGAATATGAGACCCTTACCCAGAGCTAGAACCACTACAGAAACTAATTCTTAATCTATGACAAGATGAATAAACCTATTTTCATTACATTATGGACATGTCCTACAATTAAAAAAAGAAAATTATGTTCCATCTGCCTCCTCCACAGCAGAAGATATTATTTTCCACTCCATCCATATTAGAGCTTCTCACTGAGTCATCCACTGAACACCACTTGGTGAATCTGTGTTATGTAGGAGGTATGAAATGATCAATGGGCTGAAAATAATGGATTTGTCTTTGCTAGGAGTAGGGCAAACAAATAACAATGGTTTGTGTACAGGATACAATAGATATTACATTGAACTAAAAAATAACACACTTTCATTCACACAAGAAAAAGACCCTTTTTTGGAAGTGGAAATTCTCCTCAAACAGTATTATACAACTGTTTTGTTTTCCAGTACAGTGACAGATGAAACACTTTTGGTGTCATCAATTAAAAGGAAAGAGAAGGAAAGAGAAGGAAAGAAAGCAGTTGTGTAAAAATGTCGTATCTGCCTATGAGGGAGTTTTGTCTGGTCTGAGAAAATATCATGGAGACTAAAAGACTTGGAATTTTACCAGGCACTGAGATTTTTGAGATCAACTTGCATTTATTAATCTTAGCATTAGCCCAGGCAGAAGAATTAATCAGCAGAATGCAAATGAATACTAAAATGTCCAGTGGACTGTATTAAGTTCATTCTGGGGTTCTACATCTTACCACCTTTCCAGTGTTCTGTTGACATGAGCAATCTGACTAAGCTTTTTATATTTTGTACCCAACATATCCACAGCTGGTCACCAGTATTGAGCTGCTGCCTTTAATCAGACAAGGGTTAAATGGTGCAGCAGGAGAAACATTTTCCAATAATGTACTGTATTTAATTTACTAGAGGTGCAGTTAATTTATACTGCCTGACACTTGAACATTTTCCTCAAGAGGGAGAAGATCTTGCAACAAAAGGTAAATCCATTTTTAAACAGTTCACAGTAGATTACAACAAATACTGAGCACAGATACCAAGATTAGTGTGTTAGAGGATTGAATTACATAGTTTAAAATTATAAAAAAAATAAAAACTTGGTAAATACTTTAAAAGAGGAACAAATGAATATGGATTTGATAATGCAACTTATTACAATGGATTCTATGTCATTTAAATTGGTGTTTAATGCAACAGTATTCTTGCTGTGTGTCACTTTAAGTAAACTATAAAAGTGAGAAATTTGATTTTCAACACTGAGTAAAGTAAGTATCCCCTCCTGTACACTGACTGCTATGTGATGACTGTTGTTTGATTTTTTTGGAACTGCAGTCTACATTTATCATGTCAATCCTTTGAAATATTGCACAAAAGTAGAGACAGTGTTTAAAAGATAAAAGACAAAGTGACCTGGGACCAGTCAGGAAGTCTTGCTGACAGCAAAACAATCCCCAGAACAGGGCAAAAGCTGTGTTCTCTGTTAGACCTGTTCTTCATTGTGTCACATTTACTGGGGCTGCACTCTGTCAATACTTTTACACATCCAGTAAAAGCAGAGTCACTGTTTGTGTTAGAGAGAGAAATAGAGAGAGAGACAAATGCTTCTTTAAAATATTTTAAGAATCACATTTTAGAGCAACTTTTTCTCTCATTGTAGCTCATTTAACAGCAACTTGTTTAATTTTTTTTGATTGTCTACCACACAGCTTGGTAGTGGGTCTGTTACAATTGCACTGTTTGGTTTGCAAGAGAAAGACAAACATTCCAAACTGAAGGACAGGGATGGGTTTAGAGGGATTATACAAATATCTAAAGTCAAAGCGAAAGATGACATCACAAGAGTTTTTTTCAAGAATATCATGTTGAGCTTTCATTGTTTTTGGCACATCTCCTAGTAAAAGAAAAAAAAAAAGATAAATTCACTAAATCCAGTTTGCTTTGCCCCAGAAAGGATGTACTGCAGTGTATGTTAAATATTCTATGAAGTATATCCAAAGATGACAATGCAGATTTTTAGCTTATAGCCAGTGTGTTAATCAAAGTAGAGCAGAGATATAAAGAATAATTGTTATGGATATAAAACATTGTTTGTGTAATGATGGAGTACAGAAGTTGCTAATTTGCCATGCCCGTCTCCTACAAAATACATTTATGTACAACTGATTAACTTTGCAAATTGGTTTCTTGGGCATGACAGTTCTGGGTTGCATTGCCAGTGTTTAAGATGACTATATTTAAATTTCACAGATGTAGAAAGGGGACTGAGATGGATGGATTATCCCTAAATCTAACTCTAACTCTGGCTTAAACGAAATGTTTTCATTGTGAACCTTCACGTTTTTACAACATAAATAAAAACATTCAAGCAACTTCAGCAATTTTAGGAGTTTATAGCTATATATAGTTGATGTGGAAGAGTAAATTATAGAAATGATATTATAGATGTGTGATGCTGTGACTGGCATCACACATCACGGCCGCTATGGACATTGTGTGTGTGGGGCCTGAATGTATCAATGAGTATGTGGATATATTGTTTTTAGCTGTAAAACATACTGGTTGCCATGTCACTACATCAGTCTTGTGTGTATAAAATGTGTAACAGCCGAAGCATTTGACGAGTGCACGTGCCGACAGTGAGGCAATGTTTTAACATAGTAGCATTACTTTTGCATCACAAACACAGAATAAGACGACAGACATGATCGCCATTCTTTTAACAGCTTAAATTTTATGATAAATCTGGATTACACACATTCCAACTTACATGCGCTGTTGGGGTCTTGGTGGTGTTAAGGGAGCATGCACCCGCACCGCGGGGCTTTTATGGCGACACTATGGCTGCATCCGAATATCCCTACTAGCCTACTATGTAGTAGGCAAAAATGAGTAAGCGACGATCTAGTACGTCTGAATACCTTGGTATGCTTTCAGTAGTAGGCGAAAGGTACCTGGATGGTTTACTACTTCCGCTAGGCTTTTGCTGTATGCAAGCGATGTACACTACACTAACTACGCTATCCCAGAAGTCACCGGGAGGTTGAAAACCGTAGAAGAAGAAACTTCATCTGATACTTACTTGGATTAATTAATTACTTATAGCAAACAGTGATCGACAAACACATCTATGTGCTTGTTAGTGAATGGGAATTGGAGACAGCGGCCAGGGAGAGATTATTTTGATATTTTTACAATGTTATTCAAAATTTGTTTATTAATAACAGGGGAACAGCAAAAGGGTCAGATATCCTGTGATGTATAACTTCTTTTTCAACCATTTCTATATAAACCTTAAAAAGCGATTGCATTAAAACGCAAATGCAGACTGCCACATTTACTTCAGTAAATAATGTAATAATGTCCATAGTCATTCACATCACCAATGTGAGTAAAAAGTCACCACTATGACTGCGATGCTAACTAGCCGTGGTAGCTAACTACTCTGCTTCAAGCTGCAAAATTATAATGTTGATGTAAACATCCAGGTTGCAAAACAGGCAAGATGGTGGTGTTGTAGTAGTTCGTCCTAATTGTGCCTACTACTGGCTAGCTTCAAGTACAGTCAAGTAGTAGGCACTCAGTAGTACGCAGTGCGTACTAAGGATTCGGATGCAGCTTACCTGTGTCAGGGCCACTCACAAGCGTCCAGCGCTGTGCAGGCTGCACAATGGTAGTGCCCGGACATTTTGATTTCTTTAATTATGTTTAATTATTCATGTATTTACTCTCAACAACTTGTATTGTTATCTCCTGTGTCAGGAAGACTTATTTTGTTATCTTTATTGCAACAGCTTTGTATGCTTTTATGATTTTGGGATTGTGTCAGTGGTAGTCGCCATTTTGACCTCTATTCTTACCTGTGTATGTGGTATGATCCACCGGGTCAGACTGCATGAAAGGCAGTAAAAAGGGCCAGTTGTGGCTAGTCGAGAGAGAGCAGTGTGGAGCGCCACGTGTAGACCAGGTGATGGTCAGACCTATTCTCTAATTCTCAGTGTAGTGAGACACTTAAATTGTGATTTGTTTGTCTTAAACTTGCTTGTATTTTTTTGACCCCAAGACATTCTTTTTTACACAGTACATAATACATATGCTGCTGGGATGTGGAAGAAAGAAAAAAAAAACTTCTTCCTCCTGCTGCAATCTCTGCGTCCTCTGATTCAAAAGACCACCTGTCATGTATACCCTTTGACAAGATGACATGCCAGATGGACAAGCTCTGTTTGGGCTTAATACTTTAAGACATTGTGGTAGTGATCCAAAATTTGGACCTGGAAAGACTGGATTGCAGTGTACATGGAGTAGTCATGATACACATACATAGTAAAAACCCAGAGCTGTATCCTAAAAACTGAGATTAGTGGGAAATTAGCTGAGAAATTTTGAAAGTATATACAGAATTCCTGGTGTCACGCTGGTGCCTATTTTTAACTATGGCTATATTACCACAATAAACTCAACCTAGTGTGAAGCAGTTCAAGTTTTGAATTTTTAACTTCAGTCACGAAAACACCTTTTTTCAGCATTTCATAGATTTACATTGATCATTTGGAAATTTTGTCACCTTGGTGCTAGAATCTTAAGAACTTCTCTCCATTATGGAACAGTGTCTGACCTAAATGTTTAAAAGGAAGGCACATCACAAGGACTGGCTAAGCATACAAGCTAACATCCATCAGCCATTGCCTTTACATGGATTGCATCAAATTGTGTGCTGGGAATGAGCAGGACATTTAAGATTTGATAATCATGACTTCACTGACACAGCGAATACATTACAGGACACCACCAGATCTCCTCCTGCTTTTGCTTTGGATGTCCAAAGTGTGGAAAAACACTTAAAACAAACTAAAAGAAAAAGTCTAGGACCTGACAATATTTGTGGCCATGTTCTGGCAACTTGTGCTAAACAGCTTGCTACATTTTCCATTTTATTTCTATGCTATCTCCCCAGCAACAAAAGGTCCCTACGTTATGGAAACATTCCACTATTGTCCCTGTCGCAAAGAAAGATAAGCCTTCTACACTAAATGATTTCAAGCCTGTGGCGCTGACATCTTTAGTTATGAAGACATTAGAAAAGCTCATTAAAAAATAAGTTTTGTTACAGGTATTATTGGACCTCCTACAATTTGCTTATAGGCCAGGTAGAGGTGTGGAAGATGCCACTGTTACACTGCTACATTTTCTGTATCGCCAGGGATTAAAAGCTCAGGCAAGACTGTTGTTTGTAGATTTCTCATCTGTTTTAACACTGTTAGCAGAGAAACTAATCAGTATTTTTGATTTGGATTTTAATCTTATTGGTTGGATACTGGACTTTTTGACCAACCAATCCCAGTGTGTGAGAGCTAAAGGCTGCTTTTCAAATCAGCTGCAGTCCTCCTCTGGATCTCTTCAAGGTTGCTGTCTCTCCCCATTACTATACATTCTGTACTCTAATGACTGCTGCAGCAACTATGCAAATAGACACATTATTAAATTTGCTGACGATTCATCGTGAGTCTTCTTGAAGGGGAGGAGCTAATTCATGGGCCTGTCATAAATGATTTTGAATCTTGGTGTGATGAATCCTTTCACCAACTAAATCTGTCTAAAACAAAGGATATGATGATCAGCTTTAGAACTCCAGTCCTTGTCCTGCATTAACCAGCATGAAAGGTACAGATATTGAGCTGGTAAACAGCTATAAATACCTAGGAGTGGTTGTGGATAACAAATTATGCTTTGATCCTCACGTTGCCTCCACAACAAAAAAAGTTCAGCAACGGCTCTATTTTTTGGAAGAAAATGTACTCTCTTAATGTCCACTCCACACCAATGTCCACAGATGATGACCCTCTTTTATTGAAGTTTTATTGAATTGATTTTTATGTTCTACATGGTTGCCTGGTATGTTAACCTGACCCTGACCAATAAAAACAGGCTTGGTAACCTTGTTAAAGTGGCCAGTAAGGTTACAGGGAGGAGATTCTTCGAGTGTGTAGATCACCCCCCTTTTTATACTGTTGCCCTCAGGCTGTTGGTAGAAGGTGCCTGCTCTTTGGACTAAGAGATTTCAGGTTTCCTTTGTCCCCACTGCCATTCAGGTGCTGAATGGCCATTAGCTCGATGTTTGTAACTGTCTAGTACTCACGTTTAATTTGTAGAGATTCTGCCCATGACATGTTATCTGTTGTTGTCCATCTGTGTATTGTGTGTGACTATCTCTGTGTGCATCGTTCTGGCTGCAAACCCAGTTTTGGGACGATGAAGATACCTTGACCTTGACCTTGGACATTGACTTATTGATTCACATCATCAAGATCTACAGCAATGACTTCTAGATGCCATTTGGACTAGATAAGTATGGCTGCAAAGTATCAAATACAGAGAATATGATCACAGTTGAGGGAAGTTCAACACACAGCACTGCACACGTCCAGGACTGCTACAAATATCTTGAACTTGTATGGGTTAGAAGTGCCAAGGTCAAAATGGAAGCCATCTAATACAGTGATTGAGAATGACCACATTAAGGTCCTGTGGGTTTTCAAGAACCAAACTGACAAGTTGCTGATGGCACCCAACTGGACATCGTGTTGGTCAACAAGCAACAGATGGACACACTGATGAACAAAAGCAACATCAGCAAAAAAGAACACAGTATGAAAACTTCCAATGGCTGATGTGGAGAGTGAAAATAACAGTGGTGCTTGAGGTGAGTGTTTAAGACTGTGACCCCTTTTTACCCTTTCATCATTGGTTTTCAGCACCCCAACCTAATCTCCAGTGCTGAAGTCAGAGCACTGTTCCCTCTGCTATAGACTGAATGGTGATTCAAGGTTCATTATAAGGTAAATGAAAGTTTGAAATTTATGTAGAAACCAAAAGCTATTCTGTTCCCACAAACACTTATTGGTTTGAACTTAACATTCCCTTGTCTGTGTCTGTTTCTGCTTCAGCTCATTTACACCCTCTAACACACTATCACAGCTTTGGGCAACATCTAGCACCCTGGGACATATTTTTCAAAGTAGCATTTTAAAATATGGTACTTTCGAATATAAATTATTGTCATATTTTTCCTGCATTAGCCTTGCTCATGTTTTGCAGGCATTTATGCAGCCTCCATCAAGTCATCACTTTCTTCTTTTCCATCTGTATTTTATACTCACATTCAACCCCTTACCCTGTCCCATATGCTTTTCTCTTCCCCTCATCTGTATCTAATACCGTGTCCCTCATCTCAACCTGCCTTTCTTCTCTATCTGTTTCTGTCTTCTCTATTTGGGCACGAACCCAGTTCTCACCCTCCACTTCTAAGCCACCCATCTGTCTGTCTCCAAGTTCAAATTCCAATGTACCTCCATAGCCGAACCCTCTCTTGGGGCCTAATTAATTTATTGAAATCTCAATCAGCCTTCTACTCCATTACCATAACCTTATATCCTGTTTTTGATACACTTTGCTGGGGGACATTAGGAGGATTGCATTCCGAATCTGATCTGTCTCTTCTGCTGTGATGACATTGTCCCATTCCTCTAATAAAATGACAGAATGATGGCATACACGCCCCTCACTCAGGTCAGAGGAAATTGAATCTTAATGCCAAAGTTCTGAGGCTTCAGAGTTCAATCAGAGAACTATGGGTGGGTGGTGAGTCTCTTGGGGTGGCAATGAACTCATCTGAAGTCAGGTGGGAGACATAGAAAAGAGGAGATGGTGGAGAGAGTTAAGGAGACAGGGGAACACGAAAAATTTGGTAGGGCAATTGAAAGAAAAACAAAGAAAGAATAAAGTGATGAGCCACAATAGGAAGCATTTCTTGTGAGAGAAAAAAAAAGACACAAATGAAGATGGAAAAGCTGAGTATTTAAAGGTGACAGAGAATCAAAAACCGTTTTTACCTCATCTTTGATGAAGAACATTCAGGAACATGCAAAATGTGCTAGAAATTCTGAACATCTCCTTTTCATAGAAATTCCTCTTTTAGGAATGTAGAAAATGGGTCAATTTCAAAAACTGTTGTTTTTGATTCCATTCCCTCCTCTTCAAAGGCGATTAGTTGTAAAAAGACGATCTGCCCGTGTTCTGAAGCTGGAAAAAGTTACATTCATTTGAGTGGCAGTGAAGGTAGCCAATCAGTGTCAAGTGCTTGCATTTCATAATGAGGTTGCCAGTTAAACCTGAAAAGACACCAAATAGGTGCAAAACCACACGCTTAAAATCCCCACCCTGAAATAATTTTCTGACAGAGGTTTTTATGAAGCTACTGAGGCATTACAGATCCAACCAAAATTTTATTGTGTATATGCCACATCACAGAACAAGGATCAAAACCCTGTTCAACCATTCGCTATCACCTTTAAGATTTCTAGGACACATGCTTTATGTCTTATTCAGATACAGAGGCATGTTCTCCTACATTCTTTCAATAAATTTGCATAATTGGCGAGGGGGAGTTGAGCAGAACATCAGAATATACATAGGGAAAGAAGGAAAAGAGAGGAAAGGACATTAAAGACAAAGAGAGAAAAGGGTAAACAAACATGACAGAACAAGTTGAGTTTGAATTACTTTTAGAAACTTTGTGATACAACAACCCTGTTTATTCTATTAATTGTTTTAGGTTTGGCAGAGATAAAGGTGTTTAGGTCTAGCATGTCAAATTGCATGACACATTTTACTACATACTAAATCGCATATTTGAAAAGCACTAATATTAATTAAGAGGATGTTCACACATAAGGTTCTTTTCCTGAAATGAACTAGACCTTTTTCGGACTGATACATTGTTTAATTTTGCAACTGGTTCAGGCAAATCACAAATACAAAGTGATCGTTGTGTCCTTATCTGGGCTTCGTGTTGGGTGGTAAACACAACAGGGATCAGTTTAATTAAACTAAATATGGTCGAAGTGAATGCACTCCAAGATCTTAAGAAGGAATTTTACAAAGTTAATAACTGAATATGGCGACTACTTATATTACTCAGCAATTTTGTGCAGAAGGAAAGTTTTACAATTGGGATGAAAGGGAGCATACAGAATTAGTATAATTCACAGTGCTGCACATTCTGCTGGAAATAAGAGGTGTCCCATTGGCTTACATCCACACTGAGAAGCACAACAAGCTTGTATGACTCATTAAGCTGGAAAATAAATAATATCAGTTTTGTTCTGCAGTGTTTCAAAGTAGTATGGTTGAAAAAAACAGGACCCTTTTAAACAAACCTTTCTGACAGCAGAGTTTGTTTATCCATTGCACATGTTAATATGTGATTCTGTTGAATCACATTCCTTTGATGCCTGATGACTACACTGAAAAAAAAATGTTGGGTGACATTTACTTTTAAAAGCTAAGTAACAATTTCCACACAGAATTTATCATTTTTACTCAGGAAATCCGTATGTAAAGTTTACTTACTAGTCTGAATTGTTAAATCAACAAGGTGTAGATTTTAAATTTTCAAGCCTGAAAAAAAGGTTTAGCTCATTGTAGAATTTTCATAGTAGAGTCTACGCGGATGCACTTTAAAATATATGATACATTAAGAAAAGCAAATTAAAAATTCATAAGATTTTGCTATCTGATCACATAACCATGCTGGTGTGATATCCAATCACGGCAATGATTCTGTCAGTTTTTTTTTCAATTGATCCATCATGAAGTTAAGGGAGGGGGGTGTGGGGTGTGGGGGTTAAAACACATTTGAGACATTAATGTAAATATTTGGGACATTTGACACAAGGCAAAATGACACGAAATTAATGGATTGGGTGATGCAGCCATGTTCTGAGAATAAACAGTAATTACAATAATATATATTTACTTCTCAAGTTTCTGTTGTGATTGAATGAATTATGTATTTTAAAAAGTCTCTGAAAGAAAATAAAATGCATCAAATAATTGTGAATTCTAAATACATTCATCCATCCATTCATTCATTCATTCATTCAGTCAGGCATGCATTTATTAAACACAACAGGTACAATCTTACAAAATCTAAAATTGCATTTCAAGGTCTTAAAAAAAGACCTGTTACGTCTGGAATTTTTATTTGGGAAAAGGACAAACACGCTGCATGTTGTGAAGAGCAAAAGCAGAGTATGGCATTTGTCACTGGTTATTTGGGATGGCTCCTGCAAGAGCAACTAATTATTCTCATTTGGCTTTAATCTCAGGTATCTCAACTCTTGAAAATACAAATATACCCTCCTTAGTACAATAGACAGATGGAAGGATGACTTAAGTCTTTGACTTCTGAGACTTTGGACTGATCATTACTGCTGTTGTGTTAAGGAGAAAGGGGCAGAGGGAATCGACTGACTGACAGGTTTTTGTTGGAAAGAACCAGAGCTGTTAGCTTCGTATTCTGTGTCCAGAGTGTTTGTGCATACACCAGCTATGCTGGGGCAAGGAGGTTAACACATACATGCATACACAAACACACAGGAATTTGTCACAAGCATTGTACAAATACAATGGCAGTGGAATGCAACTGAAACCTCTCAATTATCTTTGCAAATAGCAGTGCAAGTAGGACATGGTTAATCTAAAATCAAATAATAATTAAAAATGTTAGAGAACAATCTAAGAGAAATAAAAGTGGTATAAAAATTATACTAAAAATTAACAGACATGAGTATTTCTGTATGGCCAGAGGGAAGAAGGCCTTTCTAAGGTGTTCAGTTCTTTCTATGATGATGCAGAGGCGTTTGACACTGTTGGTTAAAATCCTGGACTTGCATTTCCTAGTGTAACTGCCCTGAAGGCAGGGCATTGAAGTCCCGGTGATACTGGATCACTGTGTTCAGTCCTAGGTGGTCCAAATACCGAGCATTGATGGTTCCTGGAGAGGACAGACTAGATTGTGGCTCTTGATCTTGAAGTTCAGTCATCTGAGGAAATACAGGAGCTGTATGCCTGTCTTCAACAGTGTTTGAAGTGAGAAGTCCAAGGTTCTCAGACTGTGATGTGCCTGCTCATCTTCTCATTCTTCTTCATCAACCACCACCTCCTTCTTCAATGAAGTCAAAATGTGTGTGATGATAATCATGACTCTCCACTAAGTGTACACACCTCCAGATCCTGCAGAGACCATGCCATGTGGCATATACACTCACCGGCCACTTTATTAGACACACCTGTCTAACTGCTCGTTAACAAATTTAGCAAATTTCTAATCAGCCAATCACATGGCAGCAACTCAATGCATTTAGGCATGTAGACATGGTCAAGACGATCTGCTGCAGTTCAAACCGAGCATCAGAATGGGGAAGAAAGGTGATTTAAGTGACTTTGAACGTGGCATGGTTGTTGGTGCTAGACAGGCTGGTCTGAGTATTTCAGAAACTGCTGATCTACTAGGATTTTCATGCACAACCATCTCTAGGGTTTACAGAGAATGGTCCGAAAAAGAAAAAAATATCCAGTGAGCAGCAGTTCTGTGGGCAAAAACGCCTTGTTGATGCCAGAGGTCAGAGGAGAATGGCCAGACTGGTTCGAGCTGATAAAAAGGCAACAGTAACCGTAGAAGAGCATCTCTGAACGCACAACACGTCGAACCTTGAGGCAAATAGTCTACAGCAGCAGAAGACCACACTGGGTGCCACTCCTGTCAGCTAAGAACAGGAAACTGAGGCTACAATTCGCACAGGCTCACCAAAATTGGACAATAGAAGATTGGAAAAATGTTGCCTGGTCTGATGAGTCTCGATTTCTGCTGCAACATTTGGATGGTAGGGTCAGAATTTGGCGTCAACAACGTGAAAGCATGGATCCATCCTGCCTTGTATCAACGGTTCAGGCTGGTGGTGCTGGTGTAATGGTGTGGGGGATATTTTCTTGGCACTCCTTGGGCCCCTTAGTACCAATTGAGCATTGTGGCAATGCCACAGCCTACGTGAGTATTGTTGCTGACCATGTCCATCCATTTATAACCACAGTGTACCCATCTTCTGATGGCTTCTTCCAGCGGGGGCTTTTCACCTACTCTCTGTAGGATTTTTGACTCACTTTCGCTCTCGTTTGATTTTTTTTTATTTCTCATTTGTGAACTAGTGACTGAAATGGAGGCCATTAAGAGTATATCTTCCAAGCCATGTCTAAGCTTATCCTCTGTACTCCTGAAATCCTGACATGCTCAGGGGGGTGTTAAGGTGTTTGAAAATTTGGAAACACTGCCTGTTAATTCCCCCCTGATGATCTGAAACAAACCATTTGGGCAAAATCATTATGAAAGAACCATAGCCATGAAGAGACTCCAATGCTCCCTCATCAACAAATATTCAGATTTATAGAGCTAAGCCAAGCTGCTGTGGTCCAGCCAAAAAGTCCAAAGTGTCTATTAAAAGGCAGTTATGAAGTTATGTTTTAGACAATGTTGAGCCACTGCTGTGTTGCCTTTGTTTCTCCTAGAGTATTGTCATAATTTCTATTAAGCATCACTGACAATGGTACTCTTTGTCAGTATCATGTTATACATCAGACTGTGCGGGACAGAAAGTCGTGCTTGGAAACAAAATAAAACATCCAATTAACTTTCAAAAATAAAATACACCATGTTCATGGTGGATCATATTTATATGCACTACACCTTGAACCAGTCATAATGGGCGGAGGCAGAGTTGAAGTCGGGTTTTGAGACATCAATTCACCTCATTGACATTATACAGAAACTACACTGCTGTATCATGTGTGTGAATTTGTGAGATTCTGTGATTCCAGCGGAGTATGGATCGGACACGCAACTGTCACACATCCAGTGGAAATCCAGAGTTACACAAAAGACTATGTACATTGTGAATCATTTTTGTTACTCACTTCATTTCATGAAATGGGGTATTATATTATAATTAACGGTGGTGGACCTCAACACATCCTGCAAGCCAGCCAACGTCAGGACAGAGGAGGGACTGAGGACAGTCTTTAATGTGTGGATGTACCTCATTAAATTTTATTTCATTTAAAATTGGGATGTGTGAGTGGGTGTAAGTGACGGTGCTTTTAAAATCCCAGCAGGGTAGAAATGGAGGATAAATAGTGAAGAAAGAAGCAGGAAGGTACCCTGAGGCCTGTAGAGTGTCAAGAAGCAGCCTTATCTGACGACTGCAGGCTGAAAAACAACATTGAGGTCCACTGCTGTATTCTTATTGGTCCAGAAGGTTCTGTTCTATTGTTTCAGTGAAAAAACTGTCTTGCATTTACTTTCTTTTGTTTTCTCCTTGTTTTGTTTTGCGCTTGCTTACTCTTCAAACTTTCCTTTGTTTGCCATGGTTCCTCTCTTCCCAGCTCACAGGTGTGTTTCATTTTACACCTTCCTTTCCCTGTCAAGGCTGAAAGGTGCCTCAGATTAAACATCCATGTAAGTTTTCTTTTTTATGCCACAGTATTAACTAATCTTTTGATCCTGGTGTTGTGGTTAAGTGCTATGTGTTTATGTGTGTGCCCAATGTATTGCTGCATACACAATGGCCCTACTGGGACAAATACAATGTTAATTTAACCTTTAAAAAATAAAATGAGTAGATAATGACTTTGAAGGACTATATTTAACACAGGCAAATTAGGTCATTCACTTGAGATTGTTTGTTGGAATGATTAAATGTTGTGGTGCAAATTTAAGCAAGCAGTTCCATGTAATATATTCCATCTGTGTCTGAATTTAAAGCAAAGCCTTAATGCAAGCATTAATATACTTTGAACTTCTAGAAGTCTTTCAAAAGAGCACAGGGAGACATCAGGCAAAATTCAGTTCTCTTAATCCAGATCAGACAGAGGTTAGGCTCAAGAGATTCAAGTCTTTGTGCATGCAATCAAAACAGTTTTACTGTGAACAGATGTCAGAGACTCATGCATTTATAAAATCCTCCACTCAGCCCTGCTTACATGCAAGTCACTTTGTCAGCAGTAGCATTTGAAGGTAATAGAGGGATGGAATAATGTTATCCCATGATGCACTTGGATACAAAACAGTTTAACATGTACTGATTTTGATTTTATACACATTTATTTGCCCCATCTTCTGTTATAGTCATTGTAATATCCACTACTAGTCACTTTAACGTTATTGCAATGACACTACTGATAAAATTGACTGCAAAATTTTATTTGTGTTTGCATCATATATCCAAGCAAAATATTTTTGGTTTGTACTTTAACAGAAATTTAGACAAAATGTACGTGACATTCTGGTGCTGCTACCCTGAGTATTTTTCTACGGTCCTACAAACAGAAAAATATTTTCATCAATACATAAAAAAGCACTTGACTCTCTTTACCACTCTATTTCTTAGTGTTTTTTTTATTCATTTATTTTTTTTATTGTTCTGTGAAGACACAGAATCTCCTGCCTTGAAATCTCTACATATACATTAGATACCAAATGTTCACATGAAGATTTTATTGCTTTGTTTCAACATAAATGTCACAAAATGAAGGTAAGTTAGATATAACTCAAGCAATTGTTGTCATTTTATCATGTTACAAGTGAAATTGTTTGACCCTTTCTAATGCGGAAGTTTTTCTTCTGACATTTCCAATCAATAAAGCGAGATGCAGACGTTTTATGCTCACAGGATGGAAGCTGCTGGTCTGAGGAGATTGGCAGCCACTACACAGTCCTAACCCTAAACCTCTCTATGGATATTAGAGAAACAGTCTGGGAAATAAAATAATAAGGAAATAAAAATAGTCAGCAGGTCAGGCCATTCACCTTGTCATCCCCATGGACTCCTTGGCCAAGTACTAAGGGGCGACACTGAGGAAATGAGTTTCACCCCAAAATCATGCTCTTACAGTTTTTTTTTTTTCCAATTGCTAAAACACAATTTTGCAAACTAGGCTGGATTTATCAAAATACTTAACACAATTCTTAAAACCACACACTCAAACTGCAAAATACCTCATATATCCCGCAAAATGAAGCACTGCAACCAAAACTACTTATAGCATTATCAAAATCAAAATTTGGCACCAAATGTCACACGTCATTCATATTACCAGATTTTTGTCTAACCAACTACACACTGTAGGACATCATGAAAAGCACTCTCATCTTTACTATGCTTTGCCTTAATGCTAAAATAGTTCAAATTGTGGAACATTCTTCAGATTTTTCACATGTACAGAATTTTTTGCAGATACACACACATGCTCTTGAAACATTTACTTTTTTTTTTTTTTTTTTTTTTTTCACCAAACAAATCAGTGCAACATGCACAACAGATATATTTATATTGGAGTGTGCAAAATATGCTCACAAAACCAGTAAACTGAAAAAGAATATGGCAGATAAATGTGCATGTTCTTTGATGGTCTGCATCATTCATATGCTCTGGTGGTATGAGAATGTTGTGGAGTCTGTCCAGAAATGTGAGAATACGGGCTGTGTTGTATGGTCCAAGTATGGCATGACGGTGGAGGACACCATGCGTACTGGAGATGGCAGGGCACATTGTGATGTTCCCACCACATTGACCAGGAACATCTGTAATGGTTCTGTGGCCAATGATGTTTCTTCCCCTTCTTCTGGTCCTTGCTAGGTTGAACCCAGCCTCATCTTTGAAGATGAACTCATGTAGGATTGCATGAGCATCCATTTCCAGTACTCCCTGAAAACAAAGAACAAACATCAGTCAATATGGTGTTATCCAGTACACCAGGAAACAGTGTTGCATGTAGTGTGCTGCAATCAATATTGTACTTACATCTTCTTTGGGAGTTTTTCTTAAAAGGCCTTATGAAGTTGTTTCATTCTGATTTGGTTTTGCTTGAGAATGTGAGCCATTTGGACAGACTGACTTGTTGAATGCTGTTGAATATGTTTTTTTCTTGGATGATGTGGGTTTGAATTTCTCATAATCTGATGTCATTATTTTCCAAAACCAATTTATAATAGCAGCTTCCTGTACCATTGTGAACATTTGGCCCCTTCCTCCACCATGGTTGCATCTCTCAGTCTTTTAGAAAAACAAAAAAAAACAAAAATATAGGGCTTGGACAATGCAGTCTAAAGATATTTACCCCTCAGTAGAGAAAACTGTACAGGAAACTTGTACAGTCAATGCATGACATCAACCATTCATGAAGTCACCCAGCTGATACACTATGACATGGGGTGTACTACATAGTGTGAAAGAAATTTTGGTTACATACCTGTGCTCTAGTCTAATGTCCGGATCACAGAGACAACAGTAAAACAGCACAAGTTGGGCTGCACTGTCTGTCCAGCCTCTCGCATTGTCAGCCCATGGTTGATGACATGACCATTATCAAGTTGTTTTCTTCTTTGGCCATGAACTCCTCTACAAGCTCTACTCCTACCTCTCACTCTTCCTCCCCCTCTCATTCTCACCCTTGCTCTTCCTCTCTCTGCCATGTCTTCCATTGTTGTTGTAAACTTGTTGTTGTATTGCTTACTTCCTGATTGAAGTAGTAACAATTAACCATTGAGGTGTTTGGCCAAGTGGCACATATATTGGCCAATTAACTCAAGTAGTGTGATTTTCAATGGCAGTGTTTTGAAATGGCAAACGTGACATTATGTCAGATTGTTGTGTCTTATGCAGAGAACCGTGGTTAGGGCATTTTAAAAGTGCCATTTTGAATTGCAAAATGTGTGTAAAACAGAAAATGTGTTTAGAGTTTTGGAGACTTGAGATGAGGTTTTGCTCTCTGTTTGTCAGTTTAAATAACTGTGCTATGCATGTCATTTTAGTGTGTTAGCAATTGGAAAAAAAAAAAAAAAAAACATAAAACTGACTTTTTTTTAACAGAAGCTTTAATTTGGTTAGAACTGTTTGCAGAGCTTGTGATGCCTCATAGTCTCACAGCTGCAGCTGCTCAGTACAACCAAGCTGAAAACTGAAGTTTTTTTCTTGCTAAAACAACTGATCCTGTTAGTCTCTTATGGTATAGCCTTGTTCTGTTCTACTTCTGTGACAGGCAGGATGAAACAGCTGAACAATTATAGATAAGTTCTACAAACAAAGTGTTTTATTTCTCATTTAGACTTTAGAAATTCAAAATTTTGACACTCCGATGAGCAGATATGTGAAGTTGAGATGTCTATAGAAGAGGGATTTTCAATCTATCTCTCTGCTGCTCTGCTGACATGGTGCTAATGCTACCATATGCCTCTGTCATGGACACAGTGAGAGGGAAAAATGGTCATGGTAAAAAACAAACTGATTTTGAAAAAAGGAAGCAGTCTTTCATTTTAAAGGTGTTTATGTTGTTGACCAACAAAATACACTTTCTTGTCAACAGGTAACAAGATAATTTTCAAAACCTACACTTGCCTGGACTCAGGTACACCAGCATTTTTAATAAAAATAAACAGATAGCATTCTGAACTTGTGCCACTTGAACTTGTGACTTTCTCTTTATAATTTTACAGCTTTATAATGCAGTGTGTGCATGTAAAAACATTTCATTAAAGAAGGAATACAACTAAAAACTAAAAGATTCACAAATAAACTCAAAACAGATAGTCATTATAAATTAACTGGCCTTAATAAGCTGCATCACAGTCTGTTTTCTGGGCTCTGCAGTGCAGTGCTGGCTGTGTGGCAGTATGCAGGCTACCCTCTCTCTGACTTGTCTCTATTAAATGGATGGTGCTTCTGGCAGCAGAGCCTGTGTGGCTTGCTTGTCTTTGGTATAAATGATGCCTGGTCTTCCCAGCAGGTTATAGATACTGCAAACTCCTCATTACAGGAGACAATCAATCTCAGCATCAGAAGGAAATGTTGGCTATTTCCTTGACCCATAAAAGGAAGGTACATCCAATTCAACTAAAGAAAACCATCAACAACATAGATTTTCTTGTAAGTTACTGTACAAAATCGAGGAGAGATTTAAAATAAGTCAATAACCAATTTGAGCCAATAGAAAGAAGTTGAGAGTCTGGGGGCTGCGATAGCAATATCCTGGTCACCTTTAATCCCAAGCCTTGTCATAGGTGCAACCAGGTAGATTTCTCCTCCATATCTTAAGCACAAATACTGAATAAGGACATGTGTCAAGATTTAGACAGGTGCAAGGTCCCACAAGGCCATAAAGTCAGCGGTAACATTTAAAAAGCAATCTGATTTTTAATGTCAGGAAGTCTTGGAGTAATGTGATTGTACCTTTTTGTTCTGGTAATAACAGAAGCCAGTAACATTTTGTTCAAACTGAAGACAGAGGAGGGAGGCCTGGATGATACCCAAATAATGTGCATTATGGTAATCAAACTGGGAAGAGATGAGCTGGGATATTCATGTATCACTTTCTGTAGGACAGAGCTCATTATGCCATTTATAAGTTATGTCATTCAGATCAATTAATAACAAAGAAAAAAAACAAAAAACAGATGGTATCACATGACTTACCTGTCAAAAGGTCGGCATAAATTATTTGCTCCAAAAGAGCTGATAGAGCATGGGATAGGGGACAGACAGAGAAACTTCAGTTTCACAAGGTTACTAGGATCTGTGGGCTTTAAAAACACAGGTGAGAAAAAATGCACAATGGTAATGTGATTCTCTGTAATCTGTCTGAGAAGGTGTAAGTAAAGTGAAAAAAGTGGGTCAAGAATGTAACCATGAGGAACACCTCATCTTAACTCAGCCATTGTTGAAGTGAAATGATGCAGGGCAACACATAGATCACAAGCAAACAGTAGCCATTGTCACGGGGTCATAGGTAACCATTACAAGAGCTGCCTCAGTGCTATGTTACACACTAAAACTGGTTTTAAACTATTAAAGCCTTTACTTCTCCTAATAAAAAATAAATTTGCAGCACAACCCCCACGTCATGTCTCAGTAAAGACCAGAATGCAGGCAACTTTGAACTTGTATTGGAAGTCGCCATCTTTTATGTACCCACATTCCTTATTTCCTTCTCTCCCTACTTCGAGGTGAGTAGCCACATTTACAGTGGCAGTCAGTAAACCCCTCCTTATTAGGAACAAAAAAATGCTGTGTTGAATCTTGTGAAGTACTGCTTCAAACATGGTCCAAACAGGTATGGACTGCATTAGTCCCAAGAAAGAGGAACGACAGTTTGAAATTGTCAATAAAACCAATACTTTGTGTAGTGCAGTGTGGAGATGGGAGTCTGCTGATGTGAAAAAAGAAGAAAAAAACAACTACTTTAAATGTTTAAAAGGTAATTGTATTTTTTTTTTTTTGGTCAGCTCAGAGTGCTGACAAACTGAGTTAAAGTAACAAATAACCACTAACAATAATCACTTAGTTTTAAACTTTAAGACCACAGCTTTGGGGAAACAATGTGCTTCCTTATTATGAACTATTAAATTGGAAAAGTATAAAGGGGACAAGGAAATGACAGTAGTCAGATGTGCTGGATGTTTTCCCTGTCCTGATATGACATTCTGCAACCATCTCTCTCTAAAATCTGCAAAGGGAACATAAATCGCCAAGTGGGCGATTTCAAGGTCCATATTGCAAACAAAAAAGTCTTAGAAGAGAACTACTATAACGATAAGAATTACTGACCATGACTTTGTAGATGTCAGAAAATCAAATGGCTAGAATAATTTAACATAATGAATTATATTATCTCCCATTGGCAAGCACCTCCTGACCCAGACTCTAATGGACTCTGTGCAAACTGGTTGAGTCCATGTTGAATTTATACCAGTAATCAGTTCATCTCTATGTGTGTGCTGCAACTTGTATTGGTATTTATTGTATGCTTGAATCAATATTTTTCCCTGCTGGGAAAATTAGCCTACAATTTTGCTCTGTAATTGAGCAAATTTATCCAGTCATTTAAGTGGATTTCCACCTTATGCCCAAGCAGATGACTTGCAGATGACTGCTTGTCTGTGGAGAGAAAAAAAAGAGAACAAAGGATCAAAGCATCTTCTGCTGTTTTTCTTTTTTCTGTGAAATTAGTGCATAAAAGATAAGATTTTCCTCAGCTGATGACAGTAGATATGTTGAATTCTACACTGGCTTTGCAGCAGTAACAAATGCTTTGAGCGCAGTTCAGTCTCAGTCACATCCCTCAATGCCTCTTTGAGCATGAAAAAGAATGAATCACCTCATTGCAACTGGAGGAGGAAATTTACTTTCTCATTCCCATTGAGGTTTCAGACAGCAGTCGAGTAGGGAAAGTTCTGTCATGAAGGAATCATCCATGAGATATCTTGAGGTTGTGAGAGCGAAGGTTTAGAAATACATATTGCTCTATTGGACCATTTTAATGCCTCATAAATAACATTTCAATGAAAGAAATATCTGGGTTGGTCTGTTTTTGGATGAAGAAACAGTGATTTCTGATAATTTACTGTTTCTGGCCATAAAATGATGACTCTTTGCTTGCAGCCAAGAGCAGAAAAAGGGTTGGGACGGAAGGCCAGACCAGAACTCAAATGTTCGAGACGTTGGACAGATGCGACATAGTCAATATAAAGCTAAAATATTGGCCAAGCGGGCTGATGTAAATGCTGAGATGTTGCTTGGCAAGGTTAATATGATTGCTAAAATATTGGCAAGGTTAGCTAATATGAATGGTGGTGAAATACGAGCACTGAAAAAGGGCATTTATTTGGAAGAACAGACAGCAAATGTAACAGGAAACATTATTCAGGTTATGTATTTGTTTTCCCCTCTGTCCTTTTCATTCAGTGAGGTTACTCCTGAACATTTTGTCTTCGTATTGTTCACCTGGCTAGACTGTCGGCTGGACAGTGGAAGAAACAGGTGGATAGTAATACGCATGCAGTGGCAAAGTCATACCTTGAAGTCCTGTTCTTTTTTTTTTTTTTAACAACTAGGTTTCCATTTTAAAACTAAATACTTTCTTTTAAACACTAGTAAAACAAAGGCAGAAACAGACCAAGAAACTGAGCCAGCCACCTCCCCATCACTCCTCACGTCTCCCAAGTGCATTTATAGGCCTAGAGCCCTAAGCAATTATTTAAATCTTAATTAAGGCCACTTAGGTTGGAGGGTTTTTAACAACAAAAAGAGTAATCAGAACAGGCTAAATAAGAGCTGAGGCCATCTGATGACACACTGCTTCCTGTTTAACCAAATTGTATAAATCCCCCAGTCACATTTCTTTTTTTTTTTTTTTTTAGGAAAAGGTAGTGTCTGATAGACAGACTGAGCACAATTCTATGATAGCAAATTTTCTCTACATCTCTCTACAGATATATTTACAGTTGTACTTGTTGGAATGCAAGGTGTTGGTTTAGTGTCTTAATATAACATGTATATTCAGTCTGACAGTTTTTTTCTGCCTTACTTCAGTGATTATCTCGGTCTTACATAGCAGTGTCAGATATACTTGTTACCTTTCTAATATTAGCTTGTAGTTATTCTCAGCAATATTCTGTTAATAAAGTGAATTGTTACACATGAAATGTCCATAACTAACTGACTGAGTGATACAATTAATTGCTTGGCCAGCCATGTCTAAATCTAACATGTGCCTAAAGTAGACACTCTAAATAACATGCGAAATCTCTGCAGCTTAAAAGAGAGTTGCTGTTGAGTCTTGTCACCATTAGATTCCCAGGCAGCCAACTGAGACTTATGTGATTATTATCTTATGTTTCCAGAAACTGTATCATAGCCGCTGCAACTACCAGCCTTATGTCCAGAGTTCTTTCCAGAGACTGTGAGATTAATGAATACTGCTGGCTCCACTGGCTCAATCACACACACACACACACACTGCTGAACAGAACTGCTGTGTATTTTTTCAGGTTTTTATTTCCTCTTATCTTTGTCATTTTTATCTGTATTATTTTTCTATGATTATTATCATTAGCACATTTTAATATATGTTGTTTCTAATAGGGTTCATATTTACAATACAAACATAAATATCAATATTTTGATATAACCCTGACTCAACTTGTCTCTTTATCATTTCCTTTCACTTTTTACTTTTATGACAAGAAGAAAAATAATTAACTTTTTTTTTTTATTTAATACTGTAGTAAAATACCCTTTTTACTGTTATTTCCTGTTGCCTTCTCTAACATACACAAATACGATCACTCATCTGTACACTGCCTTTATGCCCTGTTGTGTTAAACCTGCTGTCACTTGTTATGTCTTGTCAGACTAAATGTAAATTCAGACAAACAAAAAAGAGACTATGCCAACATGAACATACCCATGAAAAGAGACGTTCTGTATCTTGTTTGTTTTCAGTTATTCTGTATGCTGCACTAACAGCCTGTGTTACATGACTACAACAAACACTGACGAGCTGACGGGGGTTAAAAAAAAAGGGAGGGAGATGGATGAACAGAGAGACAATGACAAAGAGGTAGTGTATGAGCCTTCAGCCCTGTGCGATGTGCTCAATGCTAACTGCTTGCCTTGGTTCCCTGCCAGAGGCTTATTCAGAACCAAGGACAGTTCCCCTGGTCTCTGAGCCCGCTCACTGGGGAGAGACACATTTAGATAAACTCTTTCTCTCTCTCTGTCTTTTCGTCGCTCCCATTTTCTTTCCTCCATAGCTCTTTCTATTTCGCTGGGGAGCCCACATTTAGCTTTGTGCTCTTTTTTTGTCAGTCTTTCAATTCAAACTCTGTGAGGAGTGTCAAATTTATCGTCATCTCTCCTTCTGTCTCCCTGTCCATTTGAACCTCTAAGCTTGATTTCCCCTTGGTTGCTCACCCGTGAGACCACATTTAGAGTCTGCACCACAGGGGAACACCATGGCCTTTACCTCTTATTCAATTAAGCTCTGCCTGAGACACACAAATGAACCCACACACACATGCACACACACCTACACACTTACACACACACACACACACACACCAATACACACACAATTACAGCCTGCTGGTGTTTGGAGACTAATGGCACAGAGACATGACCTCAGAGAAACAGGCACTAGAAGGTGTGCATGTACATGCACAAATGCATGAACTGTGAAGTACACACACAGGCACATAGACAGACGCGCACACACACACACACACACACACACACACACAAACTACAATAATTCCAAGCAATTACCAGATGGTAAATCTCTATGGTAATATTTTTTCTCAGATCACAAATCTCTGTGGTAATTTTGGACTGACTTCAATTTCAGTTTTCTTTTTTTTCTGTTTCCTGAGTGTTTCCCCCTTAATGAACCTCAAGTATTTAGTTAAACATGCACAGACTCAATTCTACATTGAGGTTGTATTCAGCAAGAGTCTGACACAATTGCCAGAATAAGAGTAAAACAAAAAATCCACAAAGGTGTGTGTATGTGAATTTTGTGTAACTAACTTAAGGGTTAGGTTAAAAAAAAAATTTAATTATTGCTCAACATTGTGTTTCTGCTTATCCTTCACTGTGTGGGCCCCATCAGGGATGAAATGAGTAGACAATGGAGACATACATGTTTTTTTTAAAAGGCTTTAATTTTTATTGCCAAAAAAAAAAAAAAAAAAAAGCTTATGGAATACCAAAAAAATATAACAAATAAAAGTCCTGGACCCCTTAGAGAACAAAGTGGCACAAAGTGACCTGACGCAGGAGAAACATTTGATGGCTGATCAGGCTGTTCAGACACAATTTTAATTTTTATTTAACTGAGGACAAGTAAATCTCTCAAAGAGATTAAAAAAACATTCCCCAGAACAAATGTGGTGCAAATCAATTAGCAATCAACCCTATTTAAGCAGGGCCAATGCAGATGGGACTCTTTTTGTTGACCAGCTGAACATCCCCAGCAACAAGCTCCCAGGAGCTGGTAAAATTTAGTTAGTTGAATGAAACTGAAATACCTTAAATTAATCATGTTGATGTTGAAGTACAACAAAGGAAGTTAATGAAATGTGTGCACAAACAACTAACTGCTGCCAATATCTGATCAAAAAATAGTTATACAAAACAATAATGAAAAAATGTTGTTGTGTATTTTTTTATTTATTAAGAGAAACAAAAAACAGAACCATGTGTGCTGGTTCAAGTCAGGCAGTCCTCTTCAGTGTCAAAGTCCCAGTTACTGTTTGCCAGGTCATCAATCCACCATATTCCTATTCCAGTCTTCAGCTTCACCGCAGCCTCTGCCATGAAATTGTGCCAGAAACTCAGAACCCATCCTGGCCTGTTTGGCAAAACTTTAAATAAACTATTTGTTTGTTTGTTTTTTCTACCACACTTCTGCCTTTGTAAACCTATTTTAAATGTAAAAACAATCAAACTTGCAAATCATTTTTAAAATACAACACTCAGTGGAAAGGACTATTTCCAAATATCTGGTGCTACACAAAATCAGAGCTTTACTTGCAATACCAAAGGAACTGTAGGAAAATCTGATGGTCCTCACATACAACAGAGCAGGAAACGTCTCCTATATATCAGATAACATGACGATCTCTCTCATCACGGTCTCTTCCTAAACTGCACCAATACCCTAAGAATGCTGCTTTTTATGTTAACATACCTTTGAGGATTAAATGCTTCCAAGTGGATTAGGTACCAGCATTCTTCCTTCAGTTGTGAGGGATACTTCACTGTGGCCATTCTCAAAAATCTCCTCAATGAAGTTTATATAAACAAATATATTTAGTCACGTGGTCAGACAATTCACACAATTCCTCTTACTGGTGGAAGAAAAGACTGGTTGTTTTATCAGTACACACAATTGAAACCTCAAACATTGCCTGTGCATTTGCACATAAGAGCATTTCCACATTCATCCATAGAAGTAAATGTATGCATGTGTTCACATGTGATCATCAGTGTGTGTCTGTGTTTGACTTTTCTACCAACAGCTCATTTTGCTAAAAAACAAGTATTTGTGGATTTATGAACGGTTGTAGCTGGGTATGTTTCTTAGCAGGAAAAGGTGACTTCTAAGAGTTTTGGCAAGAGTCTAGAAATCCCACGATACATTAATCTTTCTAACTTTCAACAAGAAAATGCAGTGACACTGTCTATATGGCTACAGGGCTTTATAAGCAGATTAGAATTGGTCAATGTGTTTGGTGTAATGGTTTCACTGTTATTTATAATTAAAATGCAATGTTGGAAAATAGGAATGTTTGATAAATCTTTGTCATTTTCGACAATTATTTATAAGTCTTTATAGTTGCAATGTCTTACATTTGCTAATACACTTATGGAACGCTGTCAGTTTATTTAAAAATCACGCATTCAAGTTGGAGAGAAGTTTGTTTTTTTCCTTAGGGCTGTACTTTTGTAGATAAGAATATTTTTGAGTCCTTCAAACACAAGCAAAGGCCTTTACTTCCAAACTACAGTGGAATTTATTGTAGAAATTGTAATTCATGTGAAGTTGCAACTTTTTACTGAGCAAAACTATGAATAACTGAAATAACTTATATTTATAGTGGAATTATTAAAAGTAACATACATTTTCATGTGTAATGCTCATTCATTTGCCCTGTGTGGTTATAAACTGAAAACAGTATCAAAAAAAATCTTTAATGAGTTACCTTTGTGCAAAGTATTATTGAACATGGTTTCTCATGTCATGAGCCCTGAGTAAAGCCTTGAGTAAACTTGCATTTCACTCACTTTTCCTCACTTTTCTCCTGCATGTAATATGACATCAAATACTGCGTTATGACAAACATGTATAGGTAACAGTATTTTGACAGCCAGTTAACTCACTAGGCAGTAGCTAGAAATATTGCAATGCAGGTGGCTCTGGTGTATTTCTGATGATTGAGCAAAGGGCTCTTGTGTTATTTATTCAAAGGTCATTTGGGGTTCAGGGAATATCCCTCCCCCATTGCACTGCTGGCACTAATGCGCCCTTTAAGGTTCCTCGGCTTGATTCATTTATGCCATTAATACAGTCTGGCTGCTGGCACCAGGACGAGCTGAGGGGGTGAAACTCTCCTGCTCTTGGCCCCCACGCAGTCAATACACACATACACACACTCATATCTTTCTAGTCAATTCGGTTGCGTCTGGAGAAAGGCTTCCTATTAAATAAAGTGGCATCCAAGCACTTTAATGCAGCACCTATTTAGAGTGAGAGGGGTAGAGGGAGCAACAGATAGAGAGAGCTGACTGGAAGGTAGAGAGAGCAAACAAATAACTAAAAAGAGAGAGAAGATGAAGAGGGGAAAGAAGATGAATTGCCTCTCTGCTCAGCTGTAGGTATAAAGGTATGTATCTGTGTGTGTGTGTGTGTGTGTGTGTGTGTGTGTGTGTGTGTGTGTTTGTGTGTCTTTTTCAACTCCTACTCTCTGACTCATTGTATACCTCATTATTCATGTGCCAAGTCCTTTAGCACTGTGATACTGATTGCTTCACACGCACAAAAACAAATGCACACACACACATTCACAGTTTCACATTCAGGCCCAGACACATACAGTGTAAAAAATGGACATACACACAGACGAAGTTACGCAGGTGCTAACTCACAGCCTGCTGTAAATGTTGTGATATATTCACACTCTGCTGGGGAGTGTGTGAATATGGGTAAAAACAGGAACGCACTGACGTACACACCCACAAGCACACAGCATTTACAGAGTGAGAGACCAAATACACGTAAAATTAATGTTCTGTTGATCGCTCTCTCAGTCAGAGCAGAATTATTGTAATTGTGTGTTTGTAAATGTCTATGATTGATATACACTGATCACTGATATTTTGTGGGGGTTGCTCTCGTCTCTCGTACCGACAGCTATGATCTATCAAGGCATGGACATGGAGCATATCCTTTCATGTCTTTTTTAACAAAGGAACACTCCAACGAGAAAATTTTACTTTGGACTTTTGTGTACAGATATGCCCCCTACTGTTTTTTTTTTTTTTTTTTTATCAGAGCCACCACTGATCTTGAGGTGAGAAAACAAGATTTGAGCTGGCACTGCTAACCTGCCCTCTGCATGTGGTGGAGGTGGCCTGTATTCTCATTCTGGTCAAGCCTGGCCTGCAGGCTTGCAGTCAGACTGCTTGGTACTAGACTAAAGAGGACATATCATAAGCAATAACACTCCCCCTGCTGTAACACTTCTTTTCTCTTTTAGTTTTCCCCATCGTCCTTTCCTCTCCTTAGGTGTCTTGTTTGATCCTTTTTTTCTTGTGTTATGATTCAGTTCTCTTCCTTTCATTTCATTTCATTAAAGTTGAATCTTCCTTCAAATACCCTCTCTGGACTTGTAAATGTGGGAATTAAAAGCCTACAGCTTAAATCTAGCCACAGGTTTGGTGGGATGTTGATTACCCATTTGGAAATTCTGTTATTTTGGTTCAGTATTTAAGATTGGGGAAACACCTGTGATCAGATTAAAAATGTGTCATTGTAATTGTCTGATTTGGACCATTTAACCTGAATTGAAACTATCCTCAGTGGACTGGGGACATCATGGAGTCCCTGTCAAGACCACAGAACCTTAACCTGAACCTGAGGCTGGATTAAAAAAAATCCAAAAATAGGGAACTGTGTCCAGGGCCTTCATGCACCCAGGAACCACAAATGCCCTCGGTTGTCTGTATGACATGTTGTCTGGATGATCAAAAAAAGAGGTAATCAGTGATTCCTTAAAAAAAAAAAAAAAAAAAACATTACACCAAATGGACACATTATAGCACAGGACAGATTCAAGCACTAAATCTTTTATTACAGTGTAAATGATTCAAAGTTACACATTTGTTAAACTAAATTATTCATTTCATAAATGTAAATTATTTGCAAAAATGGTTAAGTTGGATTTATCAAATATCTGCCTGTGACCGAATAAGGTTAACTGCTCTTTACTTGGCCAAAAGTTTTGACTCAATGACACAAATATTGGTTTTCACAAAATTTTAAGTTTAACGGTAACAATTTGCATATATTCCAGATTATTAAAAAGAATGATCAGATAAATTGAAAATACTTTCCCTCTAGTCCCCCCTTACCATGAAAATAAACTCAAGTCCAAAAATATTTTTACTTCATTTTGGCCTTGTCACAAAAGCACTGGCTGATATAATCTAAGTGATCCTCTCCTTAACACAGGTGAGTTTGTTGATGAGGAGAAGGCTGGAGATCACTTTTTCATGCTGATTTAATTAAATTAGCTGTTGGGATGCTTTAAAAGGAAGCTGGAGCTTTAAATCATGGCTCTTCATTTGTTTACCATTGTTACCCGCAAGGAAACATGTGCAGTCATCATAGCTTTGCATAAAAGGGCTTCACAGTCAGGGATATTGTTGCTATTAAGATTGCACCAATATCAACTGTCTATCGGATCATCAAAATTTCAAAGAAAGGGGGTCAATTGCTGTGAAAATTCAGGGCATCCGCGTCCAGCAATCGCCAAGACTGTCTCTTAAAAATCATTCAGCTGTGGGATCGAGTGATCCAATGCAGAGCTTGCTCAGGAATGGCAGCAAACAGGTGTGAGTGCATCTGCATGTACAATGAAGCGAAGACTTGTGGAGGTTGGCCTGATGTCAAGAACGGCAGCAAAGAAGCCACTTCTGTCCAAGAAGAATGTCAAGTATTTTCTGCAAAAAGTGGCGCCAAAATATCCTGCAAGAGCAACTCCCAACCACCCAAGAACAATATGGTGAAGAACAATGCCTTTTTCAGAATGACGGTGCACCATGTCATAAGGCAGAAGTGATAACAAAGTAGCTTGAGGAACAAAACATTGAAATTTTTGGTCCATGGCCAAAAACTCCCCTGATCTTAAAATCCCAGTGAGAATTTGTGGTCAATCCTCAAGAGACGAGTAGACAAACAAAAACCCACAAATTCTGACAAGAAATGGCTGGCAAGAACGGCTGCTATCAGTCTGGATTTGATTCAGAACTTGATTGAGAGCATGCCAGGACAAATTGCGGAGGTCTTGAACAAGAGGGGCCAACATGTCTATGTTGAGTCTACCTACTGTTGAGTATTGAAATAAATGTGTCTTGATTGTCAATAAAAACTGTTGAAATCCTTATGATTATAATTCAATATGCCATAAAAACATTTAACAATTATGAAGCAAAATACTTTGTGAAAATGCAAATTTGTGTCATTCTTTTGGCCACAACAAAATTTTAGAATAAATCAGAGATTTATAGACTTAATATGAAATATTTATCGATCCATACATCCATTTTCAGATTGTGGGGGCAGCAAGTTTAGCAAGGTAGCCCAGGTGTCCTTCTCCACACTTACTACCTCGTGATCTCCTCCCAGTTGGGCATGCCCTGAAAACATGGATATCAGATGCCTGAAGTCTGACCTACCCCCTAGATAAGAGTACTCCTCACCCCACCCCACTTCTAAATGTAAGCCCAGCTACCACAACAAACAAGTTGTGATCACTTGTATCTGTGACCTTATACTTTTAGTCACTGTCCAAAGCTCATGACCATGTGTAAGGGTTGGAACAAAGATTCACTGGTAAATCAACAACTTTCCCTCTTAGCTCAGCTCCCTCTTCACCAAAATTGTTCAGTCCAGTACCCACCTTATTGCTGACACTGTAACTTTATGTGTCAATCTACATGCCTTCCTAACCTCATTCATAAACAAGATATTGACCTAATTAAACTCCTTCACTGGGGCCAACATCTCATCATCATTTCAGGGAATTTAGAAGACAAGATGACATTAAATACATGTCTGTAGTTGGCTAAAACGAAATAGAAACCAAAGCAAACAAATTCAAAGTGGGATTTTTAAACAAAGTTTAAATACTGTAACTTTAACTGTAACTGTACTGTAACTTTTTTCTACTGGTACCTGTGCTACCAGTTAATAAAAAGAAAGATCTAAAATGTAAATGTTAATTAAAAAAGCCTCATTAAGATGGGGTATAATAGGCAAGTTGATGGTTTAGAAGAAGAAAAAAATGAAATCAGATGATACAGTTAATTCCAAAGTCAATCCATCAGTACCAGTTGTTGGATGGAGGTAATGATTTTGTTCTCAGAGAGTTCCATTTTTTTTCTTAATATATCAACAATGATAGGGTAATGAATCTGTCAGCCTAGTTACATTGCTGAAAAGAAACCTGGGGTTGTTCTCATTTTCTTTTAGTGCTGAGGTTGCAGCACTGCAACAAGATCATCAGCTTGTGTGGGTGTAAAGTTTAGATAGCTGTCCTCTGTCGTATTGATACATGGCATAGGAACAAGTAACACTGGATTCTTTTCCTTCACCTTGGTTCCAGTATTATCAGACTCCCACTGTAAGAGAATTTATTCCTGTAACCTGTGTTGTCTGTTATAGTGAACTGAGCTAACTGAGCTAAATATCGCCAGAGAGAAGAGAGCTTATATGATTAAATCATTCATCTCTATGCCAATTGCTAGAGGCCCGTAGCTAATTTGGAAGCCATGTTGCCCCACCATACCATCTCCACCACCTCTACAGCTCAGTAAATCATTCCACTTCTCAGAGCTCCTTCCTGAGCTTTTTTCCTGACCTGAGGAAAAAGAAAACTTGTGGTTTTGTGGTTTTAGTGTTCACCTGTATCTGAGAAAAAAACAAAGATAACATATTTTTGCATATTGTGACTCTCAGATTGGTCAGTCAAACCCTCTATTGTCCAGTGAACTCAAGGAAGTGTACTTAAATTCATGGTTTAAACAAGAATATTATATAAGTTAGCTTTCAGAGATAAAACCTTGGCCCTGAACTCAATAATGTCATGAGTAATTGTACCACAAGATACCTCCTACCACTCCTTCAACTAATGCACCTGCCAATGAGGAACCTGAGCAGTTGGGGGGCTCACCTCTCTGTGGCAGAAAGACAAAAATGCTTGCAATGCTTTGTCAGCACTGTTGCCATGCTGCTCACTCTTCTAGTCTCCTATCCCCTGTGGCCAATAGACAAATGTTACCGGCTAAGTTAGGTTATATCTGGTGATTTAAACCTCCACTTCCCATCTTTTCTTCTATCTCCTCCTGCATGCATTTCAATGCCACACTAATGGCTGTTAATGTCACTTTCCCCGTGTTAGCCTTTGTAGATTCTGGTGCTGATGAAAATTTCATTGATACTACTTTTGTCACTCAGGCTGACATGCCCCTGGAGAATCTGAACCCTGTCTGATAATTTTCTGAATGGAAGGCTGTTGGTCATAGCCTTGGAACATAATGCACTTCTCACCTTGCCCTTCTCTGGAAATAACTGGCAAAGTATTCAGCTACTGGTAATATATTCATCCAATGCGGTACTTATACTGGAACAACTATGATTAAAGATACACAACTCAAAAATCTACTGGAAAACAGTCTGTGGTAGTGAAGGAGACTTTTTCCCCTGTCACTGTTTACAGTCTGCATAGATTCGACAACTTCTCACTCTACTCCAACATCCCTGAACCTTCAGTGTTAGTGTCTTTGCCCCTGATTCTGTTAGGACCCAAGTGTTATTATGAGGATGTGCATTTAAATTCACGTGCCCAATAATGTCAAGGCATAACAGAGTTTTGAAGCAGCCTGCTCCATCTGTGCTTGCAGAAGGCCTCCCATTACTACTGTGCTTGACTGCTGCACCCTCTGCCAGCAGCCTTCAACGCAAAAACTATATTATTTTCACTATAGCTGAACAATTCCCCAAATTCCCTCAGGATTCAAGACAGCCCAGTTCTTTGTGTAGGATTTGCTTAGCCATTATGGAATTTAAGTGCCTATAAGTCTGTTATCAGTTCCATCTTCAAACAGACAGCAGGTCAACCAGGAACTGGGAAAAGACTTGCACTGTGTTACTGTTCACTATACCATTTATTGGTCTGCCCATCTGCCATTGGTGGAACATAACTATAACACTCACTAGTGTTGCCACTGGTCTTTCTTGGCTACCAACCACTGCTTTTCTCAATACAGTGCAGGAAACTCAAATGTCTGTCTCTATTGTCCAAGCTCATATCGGTCAGTGTCATGGGGTGATGTGGCATCATACCAGTTTTGGCAGAGAATGTATTATTCCTCCTAGGGTCACCATCTATCATCAGCCATAGTGATCGTTTGAAAGCCATGTTGGCACACCACATGTGATTGCCATTACTGCCACCTCCACTGTTCCAAGTAGTCCCATTCACCTTTGAGAATACAACCTCCTTTTCTGACAATCAACAAAGAAATCTGTGTTTGGTCTTAGGGTCTAGACAAATGACTTTGGGAGCAAAATATAACAGGTCTTACATTGTTTATAAATACCCGTGGCCTTAGATAGTTACTGCACAGGACAATAGGATTTTACTCCAGTTCTGTTATACAGGGTATATGCATAGTCATCATCAATCATGTTATCACTTGAGGGCTGTTGCTCTCTTATAGAGAATACTAAGCACTAGTAAATTATGCTCTGGTCTGGCTGTGAGAATGCAATTAATCCATTATCAATATTGCTTGTTCTGTAAGGATCTTGGGCAGACTGGAGACAATCCCAGCTGACCATGAGCAAGGACAAGGTATACCCAGACAGTACAGTTGCCTCTGTAAAGAACTACTTCAAACAATTACAGCACAGTATATAGAACTAAAAAGATTTTTTTTTTTTTTTTTTAACCCAGCAGACTCAATGACAAACTTCAGGCTTAGGAATAGCTTGGAATTTTTTACACCTAGCAGGAGTTGTTAGGCAGGAAATAAAGGTCTAGCATGGGAGAACTTGATTAGTAATGATTGTCAACGAGGCACATGATAAAAATTTTCCACCACAGAGGTAAATAGACTGCATTTATATAGCAGTTTTTCTAAACTTCAAGACTGCTCAAAACACCATTACTCACTTTCCCCCATTTACACAGTGCTTCTATACACAGTGCAACATTATCAAACACACTTGTACACTGATGGAGCTATTATCAGTTCAATACAAAGGAGCCTGGACCTGAATCACCTTCTCAGTACTACCATTGAAGTGTAATTGACAACCACATCCGACTATCAGACCCACACAACTAATTTATTGATCAAAAAAATTAAGACAATATTATGGACAGATAATGAAATCAAGATAATGAAAAAAATACTGCCACCTTCTCCATAGGATTAAAGTAAACTCTAACAGTAAAATTTAATAATCATGTATTAAAATGCTCTTAAAAGCCAGAGGAGAGAGCAGTGGATGGAGAGATGATTATCTGCAGACTCTTGTATAAATTGTATAAATGTCACACCTTGAAAAAAAGTATTTGATGGGGTGTAGCATACTAACACTGATTAATTAACATATATTTGTTTTATATTTTATCACTGTGAGAAGAAAAGATGGTACAAACCATCAAAGACTGTACAACCACCGTCTGTATCTATGGGGAATGTATGATCTCTCCCCATAAGATGAAGAACTCACGCCGCTGACCAGCCTACAGAGCAGCATCATGTGCCTCACTGAGACCTGTCAGCAGACAGAGGGGCTATCAAGACCGGCAAGAGGAAGGACATGGGGATCGCAATGTTTATTAAGGAGAGATGATGTAACCCAGAGAACATCAGTGTTACTGAGCAGCGCTGCTTATTGTTAGCACTTAACCATACTACATCTCAAGGGAGTTCTCCCAAGTCATCAGGATAACTCGCTGTCAGCTGACGCTACAGCTACCTGTGAACTTTCATATCCCAGCTGCAAACATCGCTCCCACACACCTTTCTCATCTTTGGAGACTTGCATTATTTATTTGCTATTCATTTTTTTTCTTTTTTCCACAGTTTTTGAAGTATTTTTTTTTTCTGTTAATGTATTTTTCATTATTTTTGAATGCTGTCAAACAGACAAATTTCCTGTTGGCGGGACAAATAAATATATTCTATTATATTCTATTTGCACAGTGTATTTATTGGTCATATTTATCCAAACTTAATTTTTTACAAAGCTTTTAAAAATCCTGAATCGAGAAGGTAAAGATTCAATGTTTATTTTTGAAAGAATCTCAGATGGGCCTGGTAAGTTAAATGCTGTTCTGCTGATTTCATATTTTGAGTTTCTCATTCACTGCTGTTAATGTACCTGGGTTACAAAAGTCATATGGCTCCTCTATCATCTCAAGTCGAGGAGCTGTATGCTACCTACCAACAATCATTAAAACTGTATGCATGTAATCAGGGATAATGTCAAAATATGACATACTGTGCGAATGGTTGTTTATCTATAATCAATATCATATCAACACACAAAAATAAATAAATAAATAAAAAATAAATAAATGAATAAAAAATTGACCAACTTGACAGAATTTTCAATCTCTCGCTGTTCATCCAATCAGCGACCTAATCAACATTACATGTTTGAATTAAGTGGTTGGTGGTATCTCATTAGGGTAAAGGTGAATGGACCAAGTGCAATCTTTAGGTGACTTTGGGTGCAAAGATATCAACCATCTGAATTGAACATGTTTAATGGAATCTGACAAATTTCGCCTAGTACTGACAATAAATGGCACAGATCACCATCATACATGCTTTGCTTGGCTTGTAAGTCAATTTGCTCTGTAACTAGAGAAATTGAAGAATAGACTGTATATAGGGAGATAATGTGGCACTGATAGCAAAGTTCAACTTGTTTACAGTTGAACTTGTTTGGCCCTATCGCTGAGCCCACACACATTACAGAAAAACACATTTTAGCCAGTTGTTTACTTATTTATTTATTTATTTGTCATTCTTTTGGTAATTACCTAAAAGGGTCATGGGCAGGTAAGAGTTGGCAAAAAGGACTGACTGAAAAAATAAAAAAAGCTTTGGCCTTCTGGTTCATCTTCCTCTTCATTGCCCCCTTCAGTTCAACACCTGTCTTATTGCTGACAATGCACTGATCACTCAGTCTTCCTCTCACTTCACCCTACCCTCACTTGTGAATAAGATAAGATACTTGAGTTCCTTCACTTGGAGCAATGACTTTGTCCCAAACAAAAGGAAACAATTAACCTTCTAACAGAGAATAATGTCTAAACCATTGTTCACTTACCTAGTATTTATTCAAGCAACTGTCCAATTTTGGTCTTGCTTGGGTTAATTTGGTGTTTCCCCAAGCAATACATTTGCTTGGGGAAATGCAACACAAAAGCATAGTGGGTTGAGATGTGGACCATGAACTCCAGTGCCTGCAGGTTGAATCCGGCCAGTAACTGTTGTTGTGAAGTGAATTGAAGTGAACTATGCCAAATGCCAAATTATATTGACCTTAAATTCTGATTTTCAATATATGAATTTTCAACAAATTCATAGTTATTTCTATATATTTATCCATGATAAATGTGGTCAGGACACAATGACACGCAATGGCAGTTGTATTTGATAAAAATCATACACAGAACAATAATAAAAAGAAGAACTTTGTGAAATATGTGCAATGACAATGTTATGCTCTTTTTTGAATTTTCAGTGTGGAGCAGACTCGGGCAGCATTTTCTGAGATCGCATCTGACTCAAAAAAGCCCACCTATTGCCTCTTTCATATGTTTAATGAGTCTCTGTTCATTTGCAAACGTGTTTTTTTTTCTCTGTGTCTTTTAATTAAAATGTCCTAATTTACCTTTACATAGAAGATCAAAGGAAAAACACAAGCTCCTGCTAATTGGAGGTAGATTTGGAGTTTTAACCATATTTTGTTCAGACTAAAGCACAGGTGTATACAGAGCAGGGAGGGGGATGGATTTGTATATATAGCAAAAAAGAAAGCAAGATAATGGAGAGGAAAGTAGGAGGAATTGGGAGATTAGTCAAGGTAAAAAACAATGCAGAGTAGTTATTTGCTTTGCTAATTTCCTCTTTCAGGTGAAATGCAAGAATTAGTTGAAGTAAAAATAGGGAAGGGAATGTGAAGACATAATCACAATGCACATAATCCCTTGAAATATCAACAAAAGACAGAATGGTAAAAAGGAGAATAATCAACATGGGAATAACTAACAAGACAGAGGAGGAAAACAAATAAGAATCCTACAAATACAGTTCAAAAGCTAGAAACAAGTGAACGCAATGGTAAAACAAGATAAGGTATGCTGGGTTTTTGTCCATTGCATGGTTTTACATACATCAAAAAGAAGGATAAACAGATCTGCAGAGAGTCAAGTCAGTTCCTTACTCAAGGACTCAGAATCAAAGCACTTGGCATTCATTGGGCCAGGATGAATAGGCTGAACTATGAAAGCTCAAAAGCAAAATATGATAGATTTGACTGCAGATATGTTGCTGCTTTTGACAAATTCCAGATAGATGTGTGTAAGAAAAACAGAAATTAACCACTCCTCTTGATGCTAGGGAAAATTAGTTCAACAGCTGAGGAAGGACAAATAACATGTTTTAAACATGACTTAGATATAGTGTAGTTGTTTACAGCAGCGGCTTTGAAAGTAGATTATGACTTCATGTTACATGTTTATTTGGGTAAGGCATTGGTTCAATACATGGACCAATGAATGGCACACCAATTCGACTAACACTAGACATCACAGTAAAAGGACACTAGGGTCACACTAACCTCACATTTCTCTTCTTACGAGTGCTCACAGCAGCTTTTCTTCGCGGCACAATCACTGAATGATGACAGCTCAGAAAATATTATCTTGATTTTTTAACCATGTCTATTTTTTGACCTTCTTATGTAACCTAAGCTGTAAGCTATAGATGTTTAATCCTTGTAATGTGTTAGAAAGCGTCTTTAGTATTAGAGTGTCAAATTTGACCCAGGATTTAACTTACCCCAAAATACTCAAAAAAAAAAAAAAAAAAAACAATAATTATTGTCCAGTATTGTTTTTCACCTCATAGCGATCTTAGCATGCATTCATATCAATGTAAACACTGAAGTGATACTTTGAAATGGTACTTTTTTGGACCCATAGACCTTATATTTTAAAATATACCACTCATTTTCAAATAAAGAAAAAAAACAAAAAAACTTGTTCTTATTCATATTTCCTATAGTGAAGATAGTGGATAAGTATTATCTGAATATTATCTGAGCCTAATAGACTAATATTAGAGCACCCCTACGAAAAAAAAATCTTCGTGTTTTTTTTTTTTTTTTTTTGATCGATTAACTATAATGATATCTGTGGTGTTATGGGTAAAAACGGACCCATATAGATTTATGTCAGGAAAAAGGCAAAAAGTCAATTTTTGTTCATAAAACTAACTTTAGTTTAATTATACCATACACTGAAATCATAACTACTAACTAATAATCAATAATAATAATAATAATAATAATAGTTTAAGCTAGCAGTAGCCTCATTACAGGATCTGTACACCCCAGCAAGAAGCAAAAGCCCCATGTAAGCAACCAGATGTGTTTTGTCAATCTCTGTCCAGCTGTTGCCAAACACCGTTCTCTCTTCCATGTTTCATCTCCACAGTATATTTTCAAGAGATGGTGGTATGAACAGCTCAAATGTTGTCTTGATGTCTTGGACATTTGGCACAGCAAATTTACTAGGCCTCAGAGTCATTTTGGTGATGTTCTCTGTTGAACATCACCAAATTATTCTGCGAGATAGTTTGTGTTCACATGGGAGAAGGATGGCTAGGGCACTAAAATGGTGAAAAATTCTTTTGTTGTATTAAAATAGTTGTTTCTCAGGATATAATGAAGTCTTATTTCAATAAAAAAGCAAAATATATTTTTTACATACCTAAACTTGAAAACAGGTCAAATTTGACCCAAACACAATATAAAGGTTAAGAAAAGTTATGTGACTCAGTATTAGATATGGTTTATCTGCAATATATCTTCTACTAAAGTCTAAGCAGAATTCAAAAGAAAATTCTGGTATATATTTTCTTAATATATTGACGTCATCTCTCACCTTAAGCAAGGTCACATGGTCACATGTTTGATGACCAGCTATCCTGGTCTGACCATGTTGCATCTATTTCCAGTCATGTTGTGTCATTTTGACCTTAACCATAGAAAATTCAGGTATTACCTGACTCACCTGATTCAACTCTTGGTACAGGATACGGTTATGTCCCATCTTGACTACAGCAATGCCCTTCTGGTGGGCCTTCCTTCATACTCATTCAAAACCCTACAGATGGTTTTTGATCAGCATAAAAAGGCTCATGTCATTTCATTGCTCAATGACCTCCACTGGCTACAAAAGGTTTACTGAATCATATAGAAATCACCCATGCTTCTGGGTCAGCACCCATTTATTTGAATAAGACTCATCCAGGCTTATGCACCTTCTCACCACTGCATTCCTCTAAGGTACATTGTCTGCAATTACCATCCTTGGCATGCAAAACATTTGCAGTCCAGACTGTTCTCATGTCCAGTTCCCCATGTTCTCAGTACCAGGAAGTCCTTCTCTATCTTCAAGAATCTCTAAGATACTCATCTTTTTCAAGAGGATCTTTTCTCCTAACAACTCTAACTGCTACATAGTCTGCAGTAGAACATGTCATACTTGATTACTGGTCAAGCACTAGACAAGAAAGGTTCAAAATACAAAGCAAGTATACCAAAGTAAGAAAACAAGCTTGCAAAATAAATATCCATGTATTTGTATATGAATCAACACAAATGGGCTGTACATGATGTGCATCTATGCATATGTCGCCACTCATGTGAGCCACTTACAGAAGCATCACCTGATTGGGTTACACTTCTATCTCATTATCTGAGCCTCAACAAACATCAATTTCATGAATCTAATTTGCAGCTCATATTGGCACATTCCACTCTGCAGTCAGCATGGACAGTTACAGAGACACACAGGGTCATGGCTGCATTTGTAAATGGTTATTATGTATTAAAATTCTGAACAGTTTTTCAGGCATTGAGCCACACTCATTATTGAGCCTTGCTTCACAGTAAATTGTTACATTTATGCAGCACTGTTTATCCAAAGTGCTTACAGTTTTCTCTTCTTCATTCATTTACCATAGCAGCTACCTACTGTGCAAGTTTGTGTTCAGTATCTTGGCCAAAGACACTTTCACATACTGGAGTAAGTGCAGACCAAACCGGCAACTTTGTGATTACTGGATGAACCACTCTACCCACTGAGCCATATCGGCCATGACAACACTATTGTCATGAGCCAGCTGGTTATAATGGATAGGCTCATACAAAGGTATAATCCTATCTCATATTTCAGTGAGTGCATGTTTAGATTTTGAGAGCATTTTTGTAATGTGTGTGTGGTACTATGGTGAAACAGAGTGCTCAGAGAGAGGCCATGACAATATAACTGCCATTTGCTTGGTTAGATAGTCCGCAGAACTTTATGATTACAGACACTGTATTTTCCATCCATCCATTTTCTACGCCTTTATCCCACACTCAGGTTCGGGGGGTGGGGTTTGGTTGGGGGTTAGAGGCAGAGGCAGGTCACATCCTGGATGGTCCAGGATGTGACAAACATTCGCACTCACATCTACAGGCAATTTAGCATGCTCAATTCACCTATCCCCAATGCGTGCATGTTTTTGGTCTTGGGAAGAAACCAGAGCTCCTGGGGGAAACCCACACAGACAGAGAGAACATGCAAACTCCACTACAGAAATTACAGACCGCAGTTGTACCCAGGACCTTCTTGCTGTGAGGCAACAGTGCTAACCCCTGACTCGCTGTGCTGTCTGACACTGGATTTTGATCTTAGAAATAATTATCAGCCAGCTTTTTTTGTTTTGTTTTCTTCACAGTTACAGTAATTGGAAAATACCCAGGTCACTCTTATACTATAACTTTGCTTCTGTAAATACTACTACTAAAAATAATTGCATTGGACTATTACAGCATTACAGCATTCTCAGACCTAATAATTTCTGGATAATATTTGATGTTTTGCAGGAGGCCAATTGAGAGCAGTTAGAATAGGGGAATTACAATATTATATATTAAATTTAGAATTACATTAGTCCATTTTGCAGGTAACAAATGTAATGACTAACATTTCAGCATGCTTTTGAGACATGACTGTTTTAATTTCTACAATATTGTAAAGGTTGAAGAAGGATGTCTTAGAGACTTGTCATATGCATGAGTCAATGGACATGTCATGGTCAAAAATCACTCCAGGTTGTTGCATCAAACAACACTGACTCAAAGGGCTGACTCAACTGCTATCCCACCAGCTGATTACACAAGCAACATAACTTCCTGGATACACCCCAGGTGGCCCATCACAGACAAATATCTTCACAGAGTTATCAATTTAGAGATGTTTGTCACCAGATGTAGCAGTTTTCAAACTGTGGTTGTGTGCCATGTGAGACACAAAAAATATCACTCTGCAGTATTTAAACCCATCCTAATGAAATTCAATTAGGTCTACAAAACCATTGTTTTTAAAAGGTCTCATATTGTACATCAGGTCCTATATTGAACACCATAAACCAGTTCCATTTGGTGTTGTACTAAATGTTCAAACTGGACCAGTCTAGTCCAAGCTCCTTTATCCTTTTTCCTTTGGTTTGCGAGATGCAAATATAAAGGTCCATAGCAAACTGCCCAATCATGTTTAAATACAATTTCAATTGCCTACCAAACTGAGGTGTGTTTGAGGCAAATCTTGCAATCACCAATTAAAATGCAGCCTCAAGTCACCTGCTCTCCAGCAGTTTGAGTGGTACATTGACTGGTGTGTGGAACCAGTCAATGTAGTGAAGTGTGTGGATATGGAGTGAAGTAGGAAACCAAATTTAACTTCATAAATATTTTGTAGTAACGCAGTAATGATAGTGTAGTGATATGTAGTAATAATATACCAATCAAGCTGTTGCTGAATGGTGGTGATCAATGTTTGCTTGCCAAGAGCTGCTGGTATTGTTGTAATTACAATAAAATTAGTTACATCTCCACAGCATGCTTTATTGTTCTAGAGATCATGGCCACTTGATGTACTCTAGTTTGTGAAGTTCACCCATGAGCCAGGGTATGAGTCACTGTCGAGCTGGGTGATTCAGCTGATGTAAGCTGTGTATTTGCTCACGTGACATTTAAAACCCTTGGGCTCAATTTAAATGCTTGAACCAATAGAGAAAGTGTGGGCAGGCAGAGTCTATGAGTAATGTTCCCCAGTTTCACTTAATACTGAGAAGGTGACTTTGAATGTGCCACTGAACCTCCAGCTGTTGTCAAGTGTTTTAAAATGTGTCTTTTGATTCTTTTTTCATTATCTGGTAAGCACATAGTTTTTCTCACAATTTCTAGTAAAGAATAGTAAGTAATTCTAGAAATGTGTTTACACCCAACTTTAACTCCTTTATTGTAACATGTTTCTTCATTTCTGAATAAGCTGGAACTTAGAGAACAAATCTTCATGCAGACTCTGAACAGAAGGAAAAGTGAGTTTCTGTTGTCACACTCTGGGAAAAATGTCACACACACACACAGAGAGAGAGAGAGAGAGGGAAAGAATACAATTGAAACTTCCTTCTTCAACTTCAGTGACAGCAGGGTTGTTTGAAAATGATGTTCCATCTGATGTTTACAGGATGCATTATATTCAGTGCTGTCAAAAACCAATGATGTTGTTATTCAGGTACTGAGATATAAGGATAACTGAGTTGGAAACTCAACATTTTGCACTTTTACCAATAAAAGCAGACATCCATAGGTGCTCTAACAAGGCAACTGGACTTAGAAAGACAAATATACAAACCTTTATTTCCTTTGTGTTAAAGGAGCTACATATGTATTGCCATAGCTAGTCAATGTCAGTACTGACAAGTTCAGTGTCAGACTTTGCTTTTCAAGAGGATGCAGTCTGTCCCGAAGGAGTTTTATTGTGCAGAAGGTGGTGTCTTAATGCGACAATGGCTGTTTTTTGCAGCAACAAACTTTCACATTTAGAAATACTACATTTTATTCAGAGGCAATCAGACTGGACATCGCAAGGCCTTTGTCTTCTTTTTTTAATTACTTGCTGTGTAACTATACTTGATACACAACGTCTTATGTATTTCTGTGTGTTTGTGTTCTTCTCTCAGTGTCTTGTCCCTCTCAATGTTTCTGCAGGTGGTACTTTGTAGCTGTCAGGTGATCAGGTGCAGTTTGAGACTCATTGGCAATCAGCAGCTGGCTGTATAAATGTGAAGATTTCGCCAGTGCCAATGTGAGCCATCAGGCTGCAGACATTCTGTGTATGATTACATTATTCGAGAGTGCTTAGTGAGGATAGTATGTTGTATCTTGTTTCATTGTACTTACTACTACTTTTTTATTGAGTTGACTGAGGTCTTTATTTGGCAGATCCAACTTACTGAAAATCATTTGTGTCTTTTGATGAAGCTGGTAGACTGAAGGAGAAGACAAAACTGAAATTGTCCAGATCAGACTGTAGAGTATTCAGTCTATCAAATTTTAACCAATTTATATCACTTTTTAATAAATTAAAAACATTACTTGAAAGCAGATAACTCCAGTAATCCTAGGACGCAACAATGGCGAGAAAAGTTGATTTCCATCATGGAGAAATGTAATTATCACACTGCGGGGTCACATCCCATATATAAATGTAATTTATTCATAAATGTAGACCTTCCATTCAGGAAACATATGCACATATCATTTAAAAACAACTATGCAAAAGACATATATAATTACTGTTATTATATATGAAATATACCTAATTGTGGACACTCAAAGCACTACACTACAACAATCTCCTCTACTTCTGGCTTCCTTGCGTCTATTGGGACATAAATACAATAAATGATCAATGTGTGTATATATATATATATATATATATATATATATATATATATACACAATTTCCTGCAATGTTTAAGGTGCACCAGCCTCCCCTCCTTTTCACCTATATGCTTTAAAACTTAAAAGCTGTTTCTGATGTCATTCAACACCAACACTTGACCACATTACTCAATTGCAATTATGAATGCCTGATCTCCGATTGGTTTTTGAAAACACCATACAAGACATAATGACTTCCCATGGTGATATATATCCTACATGTGTGTAATCACCAACTATATTATTTTGGATAAGAAACAAAGGGAACTAGGGATTTTAATGTATGTTTTTCATGTTTTACTTTCTTTCATAATGTGGACTATAATATTTGGACAAATCAACAAAAATTATTAAAATATGGGAGATTTAGGAGTGCAAATGTCAGGAACTCACACAGTTCAGGCGTTTCCACCGCAGGAACCATGGGTAATTTTACAGGAACAGGCCAAAAAAAGTCCCTACCCAGGGTTAGGTACTATGGCTCTCAAGCAGGGATTTAGGTTGACTCAACAGTGATTGGTTGTTAACTCAAAGGCAGGATATAATGCAAATAAGACACAATCAACAAAAAGCTCAATTTTTAAAACCCAACAACAAATAGAGGGTAGGCATCATCACCCAAGATGTAGTAGCCCATGTCATAACCACCCGCAACATGATAATGCCCAGGAAATAACCTCTCTTTTTCTTCAGCCATATGCCAGAGGCCTGATCTACACAAAACTCTTGCGTCATGCATGCTACCAGGGTGTCCAGGAAAGAAATAGCCCCTTGCCATCTACCACTGCCTGCAAGACAATAGAATACCACCTTTTCCTGTTAAAGTACTCAGTGTGGTACTGCTGGGGAGCCAAGATTGGAATGTGAGAGCCATCTTTGGCCCCAAGACACTGCAGCAAACCCCACCGGTTTTCAAAACAGGTTGCCATATCCAGAGGTGCATCAGGGGGCTCCTCTATTGTTTAGAAGGCACAATTGATACATTTTGACAGGAACTGTCCTTTAAAGAGCATTGAGAGAAGCCAATTTTGTCAGTGTGGATACACCACCAGTCACTCTCATACAGGTAAACATCCATCCACATCTAGAATCATGTGATCTCAAGTACTCACATGATGACTTTTGGGTCAACAACTCAAGGGACCTAAAAACCCCTGATGTTTTACTGCTCTTTCATACCTTGACCCCTAGATTCACTCATGATGGCAGGGAGAGTCAATGATTCATTTGACCTCAACATCTCATCAAGTATCGCTGATTTCACGAGAGAACAAATAGCTAGAGGTCTCCATTAGTCAATCAGAATGGAAGATGACTCTCAAATAATAGAAATCATGACCTAGATGATTAAAAATCCTCACACAATTATCCATCGTTTGCCCTTGCATTCTGAAATGATTGGGGTGGGACTCATTATGTTTGAACACCCAAGTATTTGGTACTTTGTAGGAATTCCCACATTTCTGCTCCACAAGGTATTTTTGACCTTTTAGTGGATACTGCTTCATATTTCAAAGGTAAATGAAAGGACACATGCACATGCATCAAAATGTCTCTACGCAATTGGTAACAGATGTAGGAAGATGCGCATTAATCACGGATATTGCAAAGAGGATTCACATAAGCTCATACATTGAACAAACAAGTAACACTTACCCACGACAGCAGCTATTAAATTCCACTGCATGTTTTCTCTCCTTAACAAGCTTCAGTCCACTAATGAGCCACTTTGAAGTGGTGACGGGCTCAAATAATTAAGTCAACACTGTCGAAATGATAAAGGGAAAATAAAAAGAGATCAGGCAAGAGGTAAAGAACTCTCAAGGCAAGTGGGAAAGGTTTTTGCAATATTCCTGCTTCTTTTTGGACAATTTCGTCACAGGCAAAACATAAGAAATAAAGTAGAGGCAGAAAACTGTAGACAAGTGGCAGAGATGAGTTTAGGAAATAAAGGAAGGATTATTTTAATTGTTTTCCATCCTGTACTTTGGCTATTAATGCCTGCAGGGAAAGCGAGAGCGATAGAGGTTGAAAAAGAAAAAAGCAATAAAAAAGAAAGGGAAGCAGGGAGAAATGAAGAGTGAATCCAAGCTGAGGAGGTGGAGGGAGAGAGGAAGGATGCTGCCAAAACAGTTTCTGATGAACACACAGGGAAAAAACGCTTGCGGCGGCAGAGAAACAAATACACGGAGGATGAATGCTGACTTGTAGGCAGAAACTGGAAATTCTCCAGTTAAAAGTTGTTGCAAAAGGCCACCATAGCTTTGTTTCATGCTGGCATATATTACAGCCCAGTTCATTCTTGTACAGGAAAAAAAAATAATCAACCAAAAACATGCTTTTTTTTTGGGTTCAGTTCCATCATTTTTTATTTTATTTTATTGAATATCAGACACTATGGCAACACAAAATGGGATTATATGAAAAAATAACCTTGTCTCCAAGAGTGTACCCATTTTGTCAGGTGTGTTGTCAGTAAAGTTTAATTTCTGACTGGATTATGGAGTGGCAGCTATATTAAAGGGAAGGGAAAGTACAACAAACAGGACTTTCATAATAGAGGCTCATACTGAGACACTTAATATAAGTGGCTATTGTATTTCAACCATAACAGTGGTACTGCAGGGACATGAATAAAAATGCCACCAATATCCATGTCATGGCTGCTGATTTTATGGGCTATTTTGTTGTGCTTCATAAGAAGTGCAGTCACTGATGTTACTGGGTCAGTTTGTTTGATAACTTTGATTTGTTTGTTACTATAAAATAACCTGTTAAAATACAACAGAATGAAGAAAATAGTATGAACTGCATTCAAAAGTTTGACTGATAGATTTTGATGAGAGCTTAATAAAAAATATACATGATGCTGATATCAGATGCTGATTCATGATAATAATTCTTAAAAATGACACAATCCATGTTTCAGTGCAGATTTATCTTTATACACCAGGCAATGTATGTTTCATATACAGAAACCATGGTGTTAATTATTGACTAAACCGAGAAATATCAAGCATTAAAATGCACTGCTTACTAAACTACAACATCTGGGTTAACCCAGGCCACAACAATACTTAAGAGCCACACACAATAGCACTTAAGAACTATCTTATGTATTAATCTAATTAAATCCTGGTGCAAAAGAAAATAAAAAAAAGGACAGTTGCTATTTCTGACTCCCTACAATTCAAAAAACGTGGAGAAAGTCAATGTGAAAGGAAACAACAGTTCATCCTGACAGTCAGTGCTATGTGGAAGGTAGAAGGCAGTAAACAGAGCTAAAACTACCAATACTCTACTGAATATTATCTGTGTATACTGTATACACGGATTTCCTACCACAAGATCAGAGGCTGCAAGGAGCCAACCAGTATTCGACACTCCATAGACCAGGCCTCTATAACCAACCAACCAAAGGTGCACAAAAAAAGTAGAGTACACTTTACATACTAAAAAGGAAGCATACACAAAGACCACAGGAAAACATTATAAGGTCAGGGGCCATAACAACTTCACTGAAGAGATGTTACACTGAAAAAATGAAGCTCTTGGCCAAGGAGAGCAATCACATTTTGTCATGTTCAGTCCTGGATCTTGGTGATCTACAGCACTAAGAGGTAACATCAATCTTATGAGAGCTGTCTTTATGTGGGCATAAAGAACATGTGCATGAAGTACATTTACCAAAGCAAAAAGTCAGGCCCAATCTAAACTTTCTTGTAAAAAACTGCATGGAGTCTAAATAATACCTGGATGTTGTTTGTCAAAGGCATACAAACGGGAAAGTACATGTTCATAACATTTCTAACTCTTGTACTAATTTAAGCCCATGTTGACTTTATTGAGAAACATATTGATCATCTCATGCCCTAGAAAACGCCTAGAAAAAAAGGTGAATAAGCACATTTTCTTTGATTTAAATTTAATGATCCATCCACCTACATACTGTGTCTAAATAGAATGAATGATATCTGTTATATATTAAATATTTACTTTATTGATATTATATTTACATTATACATTTTGACCATCAATGTCAAACCTTGCACTGTGACTTAACTATAAGTCCATTACTATATGTTCCTATATTTCTGGGTCAATATTGCATTTTTCTTTCTTTTGTTTGCACAACATATATTTATATTGACTGCTTAAGCATGAACGTGTGTACCTTAGGTAAGGTAGGGGGGAATTGTGTGTTTCTGCAGGTTATGTTGTGCTTCACGTGTAAACAAGATTCATGCTTTATCATTATTTTTCATCTTTTAACATCCCGTAGTTTGGCAACACTGATGCATAACATTGTGTTGAGCCAGTGCTAATTAAAAGAGCTGGCAACTCATCATGCTTTGTTTGTTTCACTGCTCTTTTTTTTGCTGCAACATAGCAGGAAAAAATGCATATTTATCAGACCAGTGCTGGATGTTGCAGTGTTTGTTTTATATATTTATTTTCCTTTATTTATTTTTTTCTATAGAGTTGAATAAAATGTAACAATATCAGCAAAACAGTCCAAGGTCAGCAAAAAAAAAAAAAAAAAAAAGTAAATGATAAGGCATGCATGACTATTATTGCTTGTGCATGCAGGAGCAGTGCCTCAGCTACAACTGCTAACACTTATGAAGGTAGAAAAAAACTAAAACCAAAATGTAATATGAGAGGATTTCTTCAACATATCATTCTTTGCTGGAGACCAGGCCTCATTAAAACATATTATCTTTTTTGTCGTGAGCAGGACAGGCAAAGATTATTTTGAACTCACTCTTTCTATTTAAATAATGTGCTATTCATTGCTTTATGACATCAATAAATCATTAACATATTCATGTTGAGATATTTAAAGATGTCCTACCAGCATTGATTTGGCAGGGTATCATTCACATTCAACATCAAGTGCATGTGGCACAGAAATGAAAAGGACATGCGAGCTGTTCTTCTAGAATATAATGAAGCAATAACAATTAGTTAGTGGGAAAAAAAAAAATCTAAGAATTTAAGAAAGTGAAAGGAACATTGATTTGAAGATGTTTTATCAGAGTTTAGAGCAAATACTTTAATGTGATCACAGCAAGTAATATTCCAAATCATATGTACTTTTAACATTAACATTGAAGTTGAAATTAGTTTTAACATTGTGGCTGTTTGGTGAAAAAAACAAAACCTGTTGTCAAAGCTAGACACCTACATCACCCTCAATCCAACTTAACTCTTCACAATTCAATAAAGAGTAGTGAAGCTAGCAGTAGTTATTTTAGCCCAGGTCCTCAGTTCCTCAAGCAGAGATGAGAAACACCACTCTATGGAGCTCCACATCCCCACATTTTCTCCTTATTTTCAAAACCATAGTCTAGTAGTACTTGTATGAAGTGATCACTTTAGATTATTTATCAGTTCGCTTAGTTCTCATAGTCCCCCCTGGAGTTAGAGAAGACTTTATACAACTTTTTCCACATATGCAGTAGTGTTCATCAAGACCTGTAGAAACATTTGAGTGGGTAAATAGGAGTAAATAAAATTCTACTGTGACAGTGCTGCTTTCCATATCAAGAATAAATCTTTCCCTCTTTTTTATCATATGATGCCATTTTGTTTTACCTAAAAAATAAGATCTTCGAGCTTCCTCACTTTATAGTTGTAAGACATTTATATCCAGGAAACCAACTGCTCACTGGCTACAATTGTATTTGTTGTCTCGCAGCATCAGCTCATTGAAAATTCTATCAGGTTGCATTGGGAACTGGGGGCTTTGCAGTTTTCAGTGGCAGATCTTTCTAGATAGATGCCTCTGGCTGAGTGTACGCAATAGTTTTGGAAGGGGAAATGGGAAGGATGCAGAGAGCAATAAATAAGTAATTGAGTAAATTCTGTCTCGCCCTCAGACCCAGCCTTGGTAATAGTGCTGTGCCGTGGTTCAAACTGGGTAAATTTACTCTTTCCCCTGCAGACAAAACCCAAAGCAACTTTCAGGGAAAAATAAACCATCAGGTGTCAAGTGCTGTCTATGTTCTCTGAAGGTGGTGAGTTAAAAAAAAATAGGATGAGAGGAGACATTATTTAGATTGAGGCGCAGATTGGTAATATTGCAGTCACTTAGGTTTGAGTAACACAGTGTTGTACTGTATTAACTCTTAACAGTAACACAGCAGGAAACAACACTGTTATTTTCTCTGTAACCTTATGCATGTGCAAGAGGCAATAATGACTGAGGGTGTGTGTGTGTGTGTGTGTGTGTGTGTGTGTGTGTGTTGCGTGCACTGAAACCACCTGCGCTATGTAATTTGTCCAGTGAGGAAACATATTTTGTATTCAGCTATTCAGAGACTATGGTTATCTTTCTTCTTTCTTCGCATACATGCACACACAAAACACATACACAGTATTATGCGTAGTCTTGTACTTGTGCTTTTGGTGTATGAGTGTGAATGTGAGAGTTTGTGTTTGTCAAAGTCTGAGTATATGTTGCTTGCATCTGTGTTTGAAAGAGCCTGAGGCAGGCATGTGTGTTTGTGTGTGAGTGTGTTTAGCCCTTGAGTATATACCTGTGACCTCTTGCTGATGTATACACTTACCGACACACATTCCCTCTGAGCTCCTCTCTTTTTATTCATCTCTTGTTTCATCCTTGTTACCTCTTTACAGAGACTCAGCTCTCACCATTTCTCCTCCAGTCTTGATGTTTTTTTTTTTTTTTTGTTTTCCATTCTGACTCAATAGAGGTTGTGGCAGATAAACTATAACTGTAAACCACGATGAAAGTAATACTGCACAATATCAATTTGTTACTTATCATATCTAAATTTCTTGAAAATGTAAAACCATTGCAGTAAAAATGGTATAGTGTTATTATATCTACAAAATGTTTAATATTGACAGGAAATCAGTCCACAATTATTCAACCTCATAATTGCCCATGAGGTTAAGACTGAGATTCCTCATGAACACTGCAAGAGGCTGGCAGGTGTGCTTCCGTCAACGACTGATTTGCAATCATGTGCTATTATTAGATTCAGATTATTTATAGATATATTATAGATTATTTGATATCAGATTCTACTCGGGGTTAAATTATTATGAGACTGCGGTTGTTTTTAAAGGTATCATAGAATTCAAAACCGCTTTTACCTTGTTATTGAATATAGACAGTGTGGCATGTCTAAAGGACCATACCAAAACCTCCAAAACTCCTCAACTCAGACCTCCTCTACATAAAAATTTGTAAACTAGAAATGGCTGTGGTAAAATGGCCAATCTCAGCAAGGCTGTAATATGTCGTAATAGGAGTCCTAGCTCACTTAAATACACCCATTCAAACTTGCTTATCCTGTCCCCTTTGCAGTTTTGGCAGTGTGCTACAGAGGACGGTGAATATTAGCTCGATCTATTGCTAACGACTGTGTTGGATGAGAGGAAAACAGAAAAACATTGTTAGATCTTGATGAAACTTGTAGTTAAATTCTGCTGAGACCTCCACTCTCAGCAGAGATGTTGCTTGTTTGTTTACAAAGCGCCATGTGGAGAGGAGAGGTTGTGGTTTGTGTTGATGTCTTTTTGTGGAGTTTGTTTACTTTTTTTTTTACTTGTTTTTTGTTGTAGCTGTGTTTGTTGGTTGTAGAAATGGTTTGTATCTGCTTTTAGCAGAGATTCTGACGTTTCTGAGGATATAACACATGCCAGTGTGTATACAACTGCAGCGTATTATGGTGTTACACACCATGATACGCTGCAAAATCGAATGTGATCCACTTTTACCAGGGGTGTTAGGGCGCAAGATGTTAAAAAGCTCTTGCGATGCAAGGAATATAGAACAAAGTATGCTAGCATCTAGATAGGATGCAGGGTAGTTGGTGGTTGTAACAATAGCGTTATAACAGCTAACTTCACACATAGTTGCTACAAAATCTACATGACAACACTCTGATACATTAATTTCCAAACTGGCTGTTGTTCCTCTAAATCTGAACTTTCTTCTGACTCCAGTTCAAAAATGTACAGTTGAATAGCCATTCTTTGTCAATTCTGAATTTTTGAATTCGGGTTAAGTTAAATTAGATTGTTGGATAAGAGGCAACACTACACTTCTCATTGTTTGTCATTGACCATAGATTTTATCAGCTATAGCAATCTAAGTAACTATGTTTTTCAAAAAAACAAATGAACATGTTAAATGTTTTCTTGAACTGACATCAGTATTTTCTGTCACAGACTTGTCACAGACTTCACTTTAAATTAAAATAGGAATAAAAATAGCATACCTATTATAAACAAGATACTGCACGTGTCAACTGAACTGAAAAAAGAAATGTGTCAAATAGTAGTAGTGCCGAATTCTAAGTACGTCAAATGGTTCCATCATTAGGTGTGAACCAAGCTGAAGTGTGATGATTTGAGCTGTGAGCTGGGAAACCATGAATGAAAGCATACAACACATCTCTGTCTGTCTGAATGTCAGCTAGATTCATATGGCAGCACCGTCAAAGCTGTCAATCAGCTTAAGGATACTGAATCTATTAACAACTAATGAAATAATTGGGATGTAAAACCCTTTGGCAAAACATTTTGACACAGAAATCCTCCCTCCCCCTGGAATATTGTCTTAATCTAGACAGGTTCCCTTTTATTAACACATTGTGCTAATCATAGCTGAAGTAAGCTGAGTCAGAAGACAATGGAGGGGAAATAAATGTTTTATATCACCTATGAACTCCACCATTGACAGAGCTGAGACACCATTGTTTAAATTACAAAACACTGTATAATTTTATTCAAAACTTTACAGTATGAAATAATTTTAATGGGTTTCTTATAACAAAGAAACTTTATTAGTTAATTTTAAGGCAGATCATAATCATAAGAGAATGGCAAAGTAAGAGGAAGCAAATAACAGAACATAGTGTAGCATTTGATGTTCTTTGGTATTCATGTAAAAATAATAGCATGTATTCTAATATCACTATTTGTTTTCTTTTTATTTGTGGTGGAAATGGGAATAAAAAAATGAATACATGTTTTCAAGATCTTCTTCATTTTTTTTTTTTTCAAGAACAAAAACCCTAGTTATTAGTTAATAGCTTCAAATGTTCCTCACACAACAAAGACAAAGCTCTTCTTTCATCTAGAGGATACCCAACTCTCATGTACAGGAGCAAGTGACAAAGTCAGGTGATACAGAATCACATGTCTGGAGATTGTCATTCATCCTGGTCATAGTTACTGATATAGTTGAATCTAAGGCAACTGGACACTTGGAGGCTTCTTCAGAACTTAAATGAGGCATGAGTTTTTTAGGTTTTTTATTCATTATTATTTCAGATAAAATGTTTTGTTTTCGTTACAACGAAAGTGTGTATGATCAAAAAATGCCATGATACCTTTTTTTTGTTTCTTCCTTCAGAGTAAAAAAAAAATATAAATTTCCTTAGTGATACAAGTACTCTTTTGTTTGAGGTCAATTGCATGTCCAGAACACAACAAAAAGCATTTCAAAGATTACACATTCACATTCAATTTTCTTTCCAACCATATCAGCGATAATTGCTTGGTTTGTTATTCCTGGGCAAGACAATGGTACAATGGACTATTGTATAAGTTTGTGTTATTTCATTTAATGCAATGTAAATACTTGTCTATTTTTACATGACATCCAAGGAACCCCACCTGTGTTGTGACATGAAATTGGATATTTACACCTCCTTATCGTCATTATCCTTATTTTCCCTTTTCGTCACGCTACAGACTTAATTATTGTTGCCAGTCAAGGCAGTGCTGCTATCATTCTTGTTTACAAGTAGGGAATTACAGCATGGTAAGTTTAATTATCAGCTGAGTGTGAATACTGCATCATTTTCTTGCTCTTCTTTGTCTGTCAGACAAACATGTCTGAACACTGACCTTGCCTGGAAACATAATTTGTTTCATTTTGTCTTTCTCTTTTAAATTGCACTTTATGAGCAGAATCACACACACATAGATGCGCGCACACACACTCTCTCTCTCTCTCTCTCTCTCTCTCTCACACACACACACACACACACACACACTAACTCTCTCTCTCTTACCCACTCGCTTACTCACCTACTCACACTAACACATGCACTAAATCTGTTTCTCTGCAGCAGCTGCTCGGTTTGCATCTTGTTTCCTGAGGTATCGATTCCTTGTCTGGCATCATGCCCTGCTCCTCCCTCATCATTATGCCCACTCTGCCCAAAAGTGAGCAGAGAATGGTCAACACTGCTGCTGGACTGGAGATTGTATTCACTGCAGGTACACTGGGTCTGATCAATATATTGTAAACTGATGAAAAGATTGTTTACAAAAACATTTTTCTTTTATCCTCATGTTCAAAACCTCTATTTTTTCTTCTTACAAATGACCAACAACGCTGTGTGATTCTGGGCTGTGGCAAAAAACAAAAAACAAACAAAAAAAAAACAAAAACAGTAGACACATTGGCCAACGGGAAGCTTTCATGGGATTGTAAGGACCTGTGAGAAAAGCAAAACAAACTGATAGCATATGATTCACTCTTCAAAATCTATGGTCTTTTATTAATATTTATGGCTTCATGAGAAATTGAAACAGGAATTGTTTTAAAAGTTTTTGGATTTACTAAGGTCATTTGGCGTGTGCTTGTCAGTGTTGAGGGGAAATTCCATGCCTCTAAAAAAGGACATAAATACAGTGCTGACATGACAGGATTCAGTATCTAGAGTATCTAAGACCAGAATGGGAAACAGAGCCTTCAGAACCTCATATGTAACCAGTTTGCAGCTTTGGTCCAGGAGGCAGACACCTTTTCTATATAGCAGTCCAACTAAGGGACAGATCAGGATGGTCCACCCCTTAGTCACGTGGCTCTGTAGGCCTTGGGACTTGTTGAGACAGATGGTCACACATTCTGAGTCAGGTTATGTTGAACTGAATTCAGATTCTCAAGATTATAAGGGTGTAGAACCTGGATCCCACAGCTTCAGAATCTGCAGAATTGGGACATGTTGATATGAACACATGTTGATAATGAATTTTTCATCTAAACTCATTTATTGCAGAAATATCACTTTATATCACTGAACACATATACAATCATGTGTCCAATCACAGAATAAGCAATGGAAGAATTATTTTCACAATAAAACGTTCACCAAAGCAGCACTAACCAGAACGTAGCAAAAGAGTACAGTCCTTTTGTATCCCTCTATTGGAAGATTGTCTTTCTCTGCTCGTGCTTTGTTAGTGTAATGACCCATTCCCTATACACAGTGTCTTGGAAATTTCCTCTTCCCTTTGAAGGAAACTGACAATGATAACTTACCTGCATAAACAGAGTTTCATACATCTAACTTGCATAATAATTTCACCTGGTTTCCATCTTGTTTATAGGGCAAGTAGACAAAGTTACACAAACAATTGTTTCCTCTGTTTGTTTTTGTTGTTTGGCTGTTTGCTCAAGGTCGAACTTGAACTCCTCTTTATTTTTTAGGCTAAGGATGATTAATGCTCCTCTTTTATTTATTTATTTATTTATTTGATTTAAGTGAAGCTCTTTTAAGAAGTGCATTTGCTCACAAAATGTTAATTAGTAGACTAGAGCAAGCAGTGATTCTGCACCTGTCATTTTAACCCTAATAAAAATAAAGTATGTGCTGGCACAGGTTTTGGTCCATAGTTACACACAATTAGTCCTGATGAAGTCAACAGCCACGCTAACAGTTCTGTAATCAATAAATGAACAGATGAAGCTTATGGACAATACCTTTCCTCAGATATACTGAAACACATTGGTGCTTTGAGCAGCACAAAGAGGCAAAAAAGGCTCAAATCATTCTATCAGAAATCTACGTTTTACATGTAAACATCTGCTAATTCAAAAGATATTCAAAAAATATAAAAATATCCCTGTCCACCATACTGAACGTGAATAGTGGAGTGTGGAGTGTTTATATAGTGAACTCCCTAATAGCCTGGTAACAGATGCCAAGCCCATCCACTACAATAGAGATACTTCAGAATCATATATGACAGTTGCTTTAGCTCAGAAAGTAGGTATGTGGTTCTATCAAAGTGTTCTTTGGAAGAATAAGTCCCCAAAATTCCACCAGCCAGCCCAAATGTCTGAAGCAAGGATGGATGTGAGGCATTAAAGTGAACCACTGCACCACCATGTCACCTGCTATGAGTTGTCATAAGTTCTATATAATTGCAGTCCATTTCCCAAACATTGCTATTTCTAGTTGTCTTGGACTACATTTAAATGCATTTCTTCCAAAAGAGGCATAAAGATAGAATCACAATAGAACTGCAAAGGTAACAATATTTTGTCATCTTAATTTAATATCTCTACAGACATTTCAACCTTCCCCCAGTCCAGAGATTGGTTTACAAGTATTGATGTGTTCTCCAGGCAATCTTAAGGCCTTGAATTGCCAGTTGGAGCATTGAATAGAAAATGAACAAAATAATAGCTGAAACCCTTCCCTGCTAGCTCACAGTGTGCAGTGAGGGATGGGTTGTAAGACACTCATATTATTGGTAGATGTTGGTACACTTTTGAGGTAGTTTGAAAGGAGACAGAGAGAAAGTGTTTCAAATCAGTTCCAGTCTTCCAAGAGGTTGAATATGTACAGAACAGACCTTTCATGTGCTATATGAAAGACACTCATACAGAGGCAACAGTGTTTAAGTATAAATCCAGTGTCATGGCCTTTGCATCTGTGTGAAAGAAGACACAGCTGGCATGGACTGAAACAGAGACAGCATATGTGTCACAGTGATATTGATGTTTCCAGACAATGTCAGAATGACACAAAAGGGAAAATTTGAATGGGTGGCAGAGAGACAGGGTCTAGGAAAGAAACAAAGCCTTGTTTAAACAGAGAGATGGTAGACAGCTTTGGTGGGCCAAAGTGTCCAGGTCTTCAATATATATCTTTGTTGGTCATCATTCACAAGCTGAGCCAACAAAGGCACTCTTAACAGATTGAGCACTGTGATCACTGTGTATGCCAGGTCACAGAGCATGTGTACATCACAGAGCTGCAACTACAAGTGAATTCACATGCCAGAGTTCAAAAGAGGTTGGTGCCCCTGTCCTTTTGCTCTAATAATCACAATGTCAACTTCTTGTATGTGTTACATTCAGAAAAGCAGAGCAAAAACCATTGGTTTTACTTACAGATTCTTAGATTTTAGTCATTTTTCTATGTCACATTATTTTTTATTGGCCATAATTAATGACCAACCAGTCAAGGGGCAAGGAGGCACAGACTCACTTTTTAGGAAAAGAGTTTTATTTCACCCACACATAGTTTGAGAATAGCAAACCTCTTATTAGAGAATAATGAGGCCTTAAAAAGAGGTCAACAAAGCACAGCTCAACTAGCCTGGCTTCTGTCAAATGCCTCTGTGTGCTACTGGACAGAGCTACAACCAATCATGCCACTGACTCTGATGACATATGCGTAGGGACGGAAATGGAAAATCGTACCAATGGTAGTTCACTACCTTTTGCTATGTAGAGCTACTTTTTGCTCCATTTTCAAAGAAAACTTGTTGTTAAAATCTCTTAAAACAGCAGCTACAGCTGAATTGAATTATTGCCACTTCTCCATGGCTGCCATATTGGCTGTAAATAAATGTTTGAGATCACTTAACTAGTGTGTCATCTCATTTAACCCTCACTGGTGTAAAAGCTAATTTTTCATTGGTCCCTGATTTTTTGGGATCAGGAAGAGCTGAGAATAGGCAGGTTGGCCAGACTGACTTAAACACAAGATTCTATGTAATGTCACAGGCAGAATGGGCAGACCAAGGCTAGCTCAACTGAAAAAATGGTGATAACAAAAAAGATATCAAAATGGTGGACTCAACAAAAAGACAAAGGGAAGACTGCATGATAAGAATTTATCTAGAACTGCAGCAAATAATCAAAATCTAAAACAAATTATTAAGAGACTCTGCATGGCTCCAAAAGCTTGTAGTTTTTAGCACGACTTGTCTGTGAGACTGGAACAATGTGATGTCTGGAACCTCAGGTTCCAGCCAAACAAGGAAGTCCTTAAACATGTATTTGTAACAGTGATTAACATAAACTGTCCATTCTGAGCTTCTTTTAATGTGGTCTATGCAAATCAAGGGGTCCTGGAACAATCCACAAAGAAAAAAAAATGCTGCAATCAGCCAAGCAAAAGCAAGAGACCAGAGTTGGAGAAGAGACTCTTAAAAAAAGTTTTCTCCTCGTAGAGGTATTAACATTTGGTTAATTAATTATGAGTGCACTCTGAATTAAATCATTTAGTCACACTGTCTTTTATGCTGGAAGGCACACTACTTTGGCAGGCTAAAGAAAGTTACAGTTCTTATATGATCAGAATTAAGAACAAAATCCATGAAACTGGAACAGAAGACATGAGGTAATAATCTAAACTGAATTTATTTATTTGCATTTAACTTCAGATTATACTCTTGCTTTCTGACTGTTATCCATGTGTACGTAAATGTTTGGACTGAACGGAGTTGAACTGATTTTAGTCACAGAGCAATCCACTTATTCAAATTAGTACTAGAAATGACTGACTGGGAGTTTTAAACTAAAAAAAAGAAGATATATTGCTACAGCTGCAAATGAAATGGAAAATTGAAATAAGAGTGGCACTATGTAGAAAAGCAGAGGGAAGCTCTTGTCCTTGCAAAACCTAAAGTGGTTACAAAGACAAACCCATAGTGTCTATGCCACATCCTCTCATTTTGATTAAATTTATATTGTTGAGCTAAAAATGAAAGCTGAGGCTGAAGGGAAACTGGTAAAGTGTAGTGTTTATTTCAAACAATTTTAAGACATGTTAGTGTCTCTATTTGAAATAGCAACTTAATTCATCTCCAGCTTTTTCATGTTAAGAAAAACACATCAAATTTCACATTAAAAAAGCATTTTTCATGTTTCTATGTTTATGTAGACTTTAGACATACTTTAAATGTATGTTCACATTTTACCAAACTTTCAAAAATTAACTTATCTAACAGTTTTGATGGCATACCAAAGAAGTCCATGTATTGTGTTGCAGATATCTACTGTAATTAGCATACTCTTATAATACTACTTTGTACTACACAGGAACTATAATTGCAAGTTGGCTATAAATCTTTCTTACAGGCATCCTCTCTGTGTGATATTCTTCCACTTTCCTCAAACTTAGGAAATTTCTCAAGTATTCCACTACCACACTAGCATCCCAATTGTCTCCACTGAAGACTGCACACAGTCTGACTGGGACAAAAAGTGGAGGCCACTCCTTCTCCTAATAATACTTAAACTGGTGAGACCAGTCCCAGAAGATCCAGCAGCACACTGTCATGTGCTCTCAGTGAATCCAAGTAATGGCAGTGAAAGCATGTTTATAGATGACAGACGATGTTGGAAAATGTTGTTAAACTTAACTAAAAATATTTGGCAGTCCACAGATCCACCAATGTGGAGCAATGTGTGTACACAGGAGTACAGAGAGAGAACTGACAGAGTGCACTCTGCAGACGAGTTCAGACAAAAGCTCATGGTATCATTCTGATACTCACCATTCATGATAACATTGTAATTAACCTATAAATCATTGAATTGGATATATAATTGAATACCAACTGCCTGCAGTTTAATAAAAACATCAGTTTAGCTTACAGACTTCCATTGTCCTTTTATCTACACATTTATATATTTATTGTCTCTGAGGTATTTTGAGATTATAAGTAGCTCCCACAATGCTCTGCACAGGAAAAAAAAAAGCTGATTTATGGTTGTTCATTTAGCTGCTTACTTGTTAAGGCATTATGTGTGTTTGTGCCTACTGTGGATAATTTGTTAGTAACCTGTGGCTTAATCATACATTAAGAAAATCATTACTCAGGTGGGGATCAGTATTGTAAAGGAACTAAAATTCAATTGGCTGACGCATATAGGCAATAGCATAGTAAGCCAATGTGCTGATGCCAAATAGTTCTCACACAAATATGATCTTTCTGAATCAGCAGCATTCATTTCTGCTTAACTGCTGTGAAAAAAAGCACAGAATTACATATTAAGTCCACGATTTTATATGATGACTAAACACTCTGCAGATAAAAATGCTCATATTTAATTAATATCTGTTCTGCTATTATCTAGTATTGTGCATTACTTTGCAGATGGTGGGTGGGAAGGTGGAGTACATGAAGTTAAATCTGATTTTTCTTGAGATATATGGTTTTTGTGATTCTACTTTTCATCATGTCACACAATTAAAAAAAAAAAACATCCAACTCCTATTATCCACCCCTATTAAACACTGTCATCTTCGGAAACAGCGATCTTTACTGGGAAACCCCACAAGGTGCCAATAACACTTCCAGTAAATGGGTAATCCATTACATGTAACGGGGGATTTCCTGCCTAATTACACAATAGCATACTGTAAGGAAGAATTACTGTAGCTTCATTATAATGACAGACAAGCAAAAGGTTACCTGATCCATTGAGCTGTGTTTTGCTGAGTGTGTCTGGTTGCCTTACAGTGTCAAAAAAGACAAAACTGCACATACAGGGTTTCAGCAGGGATTTGGGGGACAAAATTTCCTATTGCTGGATGCTGCGCAAAACTGCAACAGAACAGATGGGACAGAATGTACCTCTTGTTTATGGGTGTCTCAGTATTAAATGAGGAATGAGTGTTTGTCATCTAAGCAAACAGCTACAAAATGTTCTCAGTGTGATATGGTGTTGTAAAATCTCACATTAAAAAGTTATAAAAACTCATTGAAACTCCTATTAAACAAATAACAGAAATACTAGCTACAATCACAGATGTCATGAAGGCCCCATCACACAAACCCATGCATGCACTCATGCAGGTGTTTTCAATTACTAAATTTAATTAATTCTCAAAGCTAGGCAGATCAACTCATACCAAAAAGTGCTCATAGTTTGTTTTCTCATTCTGTGTGGCACAGTTTACAGAAAGATATGACATGTAATTTGTTGTTTTCATGCAGACATACTTGAGTCCACACATTTCAGATAACATTCTCATTTTTATCTTAGTTAAATTTGTTTACTACTTTATGTTGGACATTGTTCTGTTTATTTGATGGATCGTTGGTCAAAAATATTACAACACTTGCTATGGTGTTTGATGTGAGACAATGTTAAGGTAGGTTAAACTTGAATACAAGGATCCAAGTTTTCCCAGCAGCAGAACAATGCATTGTACAAGATGATCAAATGTATTTAGTTCACTGGTTTTAAGGTTGTGGCTGATCAGTATTTTGTATTGTCAAGGAAGAGGAGGACAAGTCTTTTCAATTTGGAATTAATGTTTCGTGTTGTTGGTCTTAAACATAAAGTTATACCCATGTCACATATTTTGGCCTGTAAATGGGTTTGCAGTGTGCAGCAGTGTATAGTGTTCAGTAGTTTTGGTAATTGATGAATTACGAATTGCATAGGTATTGCAGACATTTTAAATTGAGAACACAGAAATACTAATGCCTCCTGGAGAACACTTTTTGTACTCACCAAGTACTTTATTGGAAACAGCTATACACCTACTTATTTATGCAATATTCATTTTGCTAAACTGAATTTTCACATTAAATATCAGAATGGGTTAAACGTGTGATCTCAGATGGGCTGAACTAATGGAATTTTCATGCAAGGTATCTCATAAGTTTTGCTTAAAACACTATGAAAAACATATTTTATCAACCTTTCCATTCACAGATCTGTGGATGTAAAGGTCCAGACTGGATGTAAAGGATATTTCAGGAGAAATAATAATTCTAACAAATAGCTGAGCATCAAACATCAAATATTTTCACAGCATTTTGTAGTTCAAACAAATGTTTTGAGCCAAAAACAAAAACTGAGAATATGCTAACATAATCTCAGGGAAATCACAGGTAGGATAAGAATAAAAACACAACATTTTTTAAGGCAAAGTACCCGATTCCCACGGCACTCCGGTAACGTTTTTAAATCTTTCATTGTCATTTATCAGTGGAAACTTGTTGTCTATGATTGAATTCACACCTCACAGCGTGTGAGTGGTGCAGGGCTTAAGCTGTCTGAGAGTGGCACAGGAGCGTGTGTGTCAGTCACACCAGGTATGTCTGTGGCACCCAATGTAGCCTGTCTTTAAAAGTACACATAGCCCTGTACATGTCCTTGACTCCTGGTGTGAGTAGTATCAGAGCAGGTCAGCGCGATCACCCAGGTCTTTGGATAAAAACCTGTGCCACACGCAGACTATTTTTTGCACATTGCGCTCACATGTTCTGGTCTGGGTGGAGGGCAGTTAGAATGAGCTAATTTCAATTACAAGAAGAAAATCAGGTCCAGTCTTTATTTGAGACTGGTGTTTATGGCCCAAAATTAGCCCCTGGCTAATAAATGCCCCTGGTGTCTATTCGCCAGTCAGCTATAATTAGTATAATATATACAAAAAATCAAAATGATCACAAAATCAAAATTAAAAATGGCCACTATTTTTTATTTGTTATCTCTTATATGAAAATGATTGCAGTTTCATATTGAATTTGTCTTCCTCAGCTTGAATACGAATAACCAAGAACCACTTATGTCATAATCACATGTTACTTGATATCTAAAATATAATATAACAAGGTCATTAACTGGCCTTGGTTCATCAGGACATATGACCATGTGTTATTAGCAAAGCTTTGAAGTGTATTGAACCAAAATTCTAGCTTGAAGGACAACGCAATTCATTTCATAGTGTCTTTAAGTGTTTTAGGGACAAGACAATCTGTATGGTACTAAACATACCAAAACTTTTTTTTTTTTTTTAAATCATTTTCACTCTTAATTGGTTGTGTCTCTGTGCTACAGATCCTATTTAATTGTGATGATCGATTGTCCACATAGATAAACTGTGCTTGGCTCTACTAAAAATTATAAGAGTTATATTCAAAGGATATAAAATCATCAAATCTTACATTTTCAAAATCAGGTGATGTTTAGAGTAGAATGAAAAGCCTTGGTTCTCTATTGTATCAAGACTATCTCTCCACCAAGGTACATATTCCATATGTACAGGAACTAACCCACCTAACGATGAACCCATGTGATAATTATTTAAGACAAACCACCTGTGAGGTGGCTAATTGCAGTATAAAAGTGTCTGTCTGCCACACATCATCACTGATCATTTTGATTCCACTAGAGCAGGTTGTCGTGTGTTTGCGTGAAAAGACAGAGTTGCCACTCACTGTGTGTGAGAGAGATGGGATTGCCTCTCGGAGGTGATTGTTTTCTCGTCAACTGCGCTGTGCACGGACTCCTGCTGAAACTGGAGCAGTGGAGATGGAGATCCGCTGTTTGCTGTCTACTGCATTCAGTTAGTTGCCAGCAGTCCACAACCTTATCCTGCGATGCCATAAGCTTATAAGTGAGCCTGACTGGCATATTATGCCATTATGATGCAGGTCTGATGCAGGTCCCTGCCAGATGGGACAGGGGTGTTCCTGGGACCGAATCCTACTTTTTCTTCAACAGGTTTTTATGACTTTCATGCAAACAAGGTGGTGGGATTGCGGTCTCTCTTCTCAGAAGCACAAGAGGAGGATGGGAATCATGAATACTCAGTGATTTTCCTTGTTAGGGCACTGAGGGTTTTACATTCAGTGGACACAAGCATAAGTAAACAGACTGGCTGCTTGGCTGTTTGAAAACCTCTGGGTCTTGGACAGCCATTGTCACAGGCCTGCCTTTCTGACTGGTTTCTGAAGTCGATCCATCCCATCCGCTTCTTCAGTGCTGCTCGAACCACACCTGAAATGTCATCACTTTCATCCCTCCCTCTGTTCACTGACTGGTATGTGTAACTATGGTTCTCTAAGTGAAGAGACTATCTCTCCACCACAAGGTCACTTGGGGATCCATTCCATCAAAACTGTGATTGGTGACGATGTGGTGGACAGGTGGTTTTATACTGTGATTAGCCATCTCACAGGTGGTTTGTCTTGTCCAAGTGGGTCAGTTCTCCTACATATGGAATATGTACCTGGATGGAGAGATAGTCTCTTCACTCAGAGGACCATGGTTATACATGTGTAACCTTCTCAGTTAAAAATATATAATCAATATTATTATCTAACAGGAGATGAATATGCATAGTATAAGTAGTTTTTTATATTCAAAAGAGCCATATTCAGGGTCACTGGCAAGTTTTCGAAAGAGGTGGATGAACAGATGGTGGATTATGTGGGAATATCGATCTAAGAATATTAAAATTCACACCATGTTCACCACACCAGTTCTTCAGGCTTATGTTGTTTATCCTTATGTGAGATGGTGGTGGTGACAAGAATTGTGGAATTGCTAGAAATATTAGAGGATCACATGTGGAGGGATACAAATATTTTTAATAGTGGTTCCAGCATACTGACACAGCACCATCATCCACCCCGTGTTGTGCATTGTAAGCCGTTTGCAACCACTTTCTCTCATCTTAACTTATCTTATTTACAGCAGAACACTGCTGATCGCATGAGTCGTTGAGTAAATCAAGTGGCACCTTATTTGAGCAAATAGTTTAAATTGGTTGATTTGTATAGGAAACAAGCTAAATTTTCTCTGCATTGGCAGATTCATTTTCCCCTCATTGAATTACACAAATTAAGTGGCTTGAGGAAGTGTCCTTGGGATGTGCTTGGTTGGACACACCATCATTAACCCTAAATTATGTGCTGCAGTCCAATGTAAATTGTAACCTGTCACCTTGAATACTACTGATTAATACAAAGAAAGAAGTACTCCGTTTTTGTTTTTTTTTTTTTTTTTTTTTTTACATCATCTATGTAAGTAGTGAACATTATGGGCTTTATTGCTTTTACTAGGTCTTGATGATATTGTGACTGTATAGTTCTTCCTTTGTTATATGTGTCTTAGTTTCTACTGTCTTCTTCCATGTGTGGTTCACTTTAACTCAGCCTCAAATAAACCTTTGCATCCTCACTGTTTGCTCCCTCTGTTTTGTATGGCTGTTTTTCTTCACATCCATAAAGTTCATATTACAGCAAAAGGAAATATTGTTGAAGGACAGTACTCATCATATGCAGCCCCCAGTTTGCTTTCTGCTAAAAATTTCAGTACAATTGGTGTCTGGAAAGGGTTTTCATTTCAGCATGATTGGGTACAATCAATCACAGTATATAAAGATGGACAGCATGACAGCTTCCCAAAAGTTAAGCCAAAATATCTTTATTACACATCATAAACCCATCCCCCTCAGAATTAGTGGAGGAGACAAGGGCCAAATTAGAACAATCAAAGTACATGTCAAATAAATATTTCCATAGGATGATTTATGTCATTTTAAGTTTTCCAAGTTTGAAATTTAATGTTTCTGATAAGTTTGTGAGTCTCTGTGTTATGTGTACACAATTAAACCAGTCTCATAAGAATGGCCCACTAAGACACAATAATATCTATAATCACTAATAATAGAATCTCAATAAGGAAACTTAACATTTACAGAAGTGACATCATTATTAAGAAAACACATGATATGGAGGAACCACCAATCATTTGAATTTTAATGATTAATGAATTTAAATAAAACTGCTGTATATGAAGCATCTAACAACCTTTTCCTTTCTTTTCAATAGTGAAAAAATATTATTATTATCTATCTGTGGGTGCATAGCAACACAAAGCGATAGACATTTAGCATGTCCCAGCACCGTACAACAATATCTCTTTAAACTCTTAAATTTATTTCATTTACATAATCTGGATGTGAGAGAAACAGTGAAAATGTGTGAGCCCAGAGGGAGTTGGGAGATGTCCTGCAACTATATGCAATGGATAACAGACAATCTATCTGTCCAGTATCTCTGGGCAGTGACTTCAGCTAATAATTGTATAATCCAGGACAAATACAGCAGTGTGTACAGGAGTAGCAAATGATAAAAACATAAACAATATCTTATGTCAGGGGAAAATTAGTGCTATTGTGAATAAGCTAAGCTAAGGGGTATAGAAGAACTGAAAAAAAAAAATCACATTTCTTAGGGTGATGAGTTAAATTTAACTTTAGCAGTAACATTTCTTTTGGTTCTTTGGACTGACCACTCATTATTTGAGAGAGTAAAGCTGTTCAATAAGTTAAAAACAGCAAGGATTTTTTGGTAACAGTATTGTAAACTATATTCTGTGGCACATGTTCTGCTGGAAAACCTTGGGACCTGATGTTATCTGGAAGTTATATTTTGATGTGTATAACCTACCTAAATGTTACTTCAGACTAAACACATCCCGCCCATGGCAATGGCACTCCCCAACAGCAATGCCCCAGTAGAAGAACAATGTCCCCTACAGCACTACAGAAACTGTCTCAAGAATGTAACAAAGTTTCCAAGACTGAGCAAGCCTCCAAACTAAACTTACCAGATGCCAGACTGGGTTGAGCATGTCAGATATGCTGGAACTTTAAAACATTTCCATGTCCTGATGGGTCAGGTCCTCAAAAGTAGAAAGTTAACAGCAGCAATCTGTGTGAATGCCTTGTTGGCAAAACCAGAAAATGTCTGCTACAACAGTTGTTGATAAGTTTTTCTAGTCAGAACCTTTTGAGCTATGTTATGAAAATGACAATACCACAATTTCTGTCTCAGTTTTTCAAAAATTCAAAAAATTAGTCTGTGTGTCTTTCTATTGAACTGGACATGAGTATAATTATTTGTTAGGTGCGGATAATTGCTGCAGAGGGGACACTCCAGTGATGTGACATGGTCAGTTTCAGTTTTGTGAAAGTATTTTCTCCTTCAACCGACATTTTGGCTGACTCATTTATCATTGCAGGACTCAAGAGTCAGCTGAAACTGACTGGTCTAGACTGATGGCCATTAAGACACAGCATGTTTCTCTGGATCTCTGGTTATTTTGGACAGCACCCGTATTAACAGCCATTTGACCCAAAGCTATTGTATATGCAAATCAAATTAGGGAGTGATTAATCATTCTAAATGTACCAATTACATCAGTGTCAGGAAGTCAGCTGGCTACTACAGTCTAGTGAACAGGATTATGGTGGGCGTTCCCTGAGTCATAGTCTGTCTCTCATATCAGTAAAAGTTGTATCACACAGTCAACCTAGTTCTTTTAATGTTTCGTACACCATTTTAATGAGAGTGCTATCATCTTCCCTATGTGCAAATGAAATTCATCAAAACAATACTTCATTCCTTGGTCACTACTGTATAAACTCTAACTCCAGATCCAAGGGACAAAAGATGAAAATTAGCCTTTGGCTACAATCTTGCATATTTGGATTTTTTAATGGTCATCAATACGCGCTGTCCCTCTATTAAATAAATTAACTTCAAATGATGTCATTAGAACATATTATGGCTTCAATTGTTTGTACACTTAGTGGAAGGGAAAAGGCATCATTTGAATTTGGCCAAGAGTTTGAGTCATTTTAACCTTCGTAGAATAGAATGTCCAGAATATCTGGACAGAAAACAGAAAACGATGCAGGTTGACAGCTCCTTTACCTTGGGATTGCAGGGTGAGTAAAAGAACTGTGACCTGGGAGAATATTTATTTTCCAGCAAAACAATGACCCAAGCACTATAACAAATGCTACATAGAGATTGTTCAATGGCATTAAGATGAGTGTTTTGGAGTGGCTCAATGAAAGCTTAGAATTCAATCTAAAGGATGAAAATTTATTCAAGCATTTAGTTTACATTATAGATTTTTAATTAATTTAATTTATGTAGAAATGTGTTTTCACTTTGGCATTAAAGTTTGAGTGTGTATGTGTTTTTTGTCTTGACAAATTAAATTGACTATGATTCCATTAATAAAAGCAATAAAAAATAAAAATGTCTAAAGAGGTAAATAATTTTACAACCACTGTAAAAGAAATTGATGAGTTTAGTTATCGTACTGCGCAACCTGCCAGTAAATCTACGTGGGGTGATGGGGTTACTGATTAATATCAATGACTCATCAGTTACCTCATTTGGCACTGGCATGTCTGATTTTTTAAAAGCACTTTTTGGCTCAAGTAACTACTGAGCCCCTCAAGGGACATGGAAGGGAAAAAGGGGGTACTAGCAACACCACGCCATCCGTCACAGTCTCCTAAAATTCTGTGGGAAAGACTGAATTGGTTGCTAATAAATTCAATCAGGACCGCCAGGTCACAGTACGCTTTTTGACATGAGTGTCTTGCATTAGGATGTCTCTCACTTAAATGACAACTGTGTTTCCGGGCAAGCACTGATTTAATGTCTTTATATTTGAGGCCAATCTTAAGATAAAACTCTATGAACCACTTGCATGGGTGAATGCATTCCATTGTTGTGTTTGTTTACAGTCTCTAAACTGACCCGTAAGTACATCAACTTAAATGAAACTTTTGCGAGATTTTGCAAAATTACATCTTTTTGTGTTTAACCCTATTTTTTTTTTCCTTCCATGTCCCTTTAAGGGCTCCGTAGGTATACAAAACATTCCTGCTTGTTTGAGACATAAGCAAACATAACCCAAAAGGCGTACATACGTGTAGTCGGAATTACAATGTAGTTGCAGTTCCTGAAGGTCTTTTACAGTCATAGATGACACCATACCCCTTTAAAAACTGTTTTATTGAGAGTGATAATGATTCATAGTCTCTGGTTATTTCCCAAGCAACAAACTGTTCTGACATTATAAATTAATGAATTTATTAATTTCACAATAAAATTAATTTCCAGCACAATCAATCCACCTTCACCTTCCTCCTACATCTCCATCTTCATTACTAATCACTTCCATTCTTTCAATGCCTCTTCAGTGGCTCTTATACTATGTATATGCAGTGTAACAGCAGTAGCTCTGACATTTGATTAAATTCCAAATCTACACTTTTCATGCTGTGTGTGTGTGTGTGTTTGTGTGTGTTTGTGTGTGTGTGTGTGTGTGTGTGTGTGTGTGTGTGTGTGTGTGTAGCGTGTAAGTGTGTTTCATTGCCCACAATAGTCATCAGAATTCTAGTGTCCACGTCTAGTGGTCCACACTCTTGTCCCCTGTTGCCCGCTGCTTCTCCCGAAACCCAGACAAATGGTAAATATAACCTTTAGTGGCCCAGACATGCCCATACGGACTCACCCACAGCCGCACTCAGACATTTACAGACATGAAAAGAGTCAAAACGCTCCCAAAAATGAGCACTCAAACTTTCTCTAAGTGGCTGTGCTATATTAATTTCTAGACCTCCTGGCCATTTTTAATGTAGTAACTATCAGATAAGCCTATCATGTATGGAACTGTAACAACAACAAAACTCACCAGTTGTGGGCTGAAAATTTAAAACACTGCAATAATGTTAATATTTACTTTCATTTTAAAATGAAGAATTACACTGGAGACTGCACATGTAATAACTTTTCCAAAATATCAGGTGGTTTACATGATGGTCTCTGAATTTCTGGGTCAGGTGGGTCCTAGATATGCTATTTAGCTGCATGACTCAAGTCAACCTGCTTTCATCATACTAGACCATGCTTAACAGTGATCATATGTTACCACTGTGAAATCATGCCATAGTCAGTATGTAATGTTGTCTTGTAATCAGGTGTCCCAAATTCAGTCAACACTTATGGTTTTAGTTTTTATGAACTTGATGATCTGCTATTAGCATAAATTACTTCCTCCGTCGCAAAGGTGAGGAATACAGAGAAAAATGTATGGTGCCTACAGTGAAACATGGTGGCAGTGTCCTTATGTGGGGTTGTATGAGTGCTGCTGGTGTTGGGGAGCTGCATTTCATTGATGGCATCATGAATTCACAGATTTCTTGCTCTATACTGACAGAGAAGATGCTACCATCACTCCATGGCCCTTGGTCGTGGTGCACTTTTCCAACATGACAATGATCCTAAACACACATCTAAGGCCAATGTTGGATTTCTGAAGAACAGCATGAAAGTGATTCAGTGGCCAAGTATGTCTCCTGATCTGAACCCAATCGAACACCTATGGGGAATTCTGAAGAGACAAGTCGAACATCACTCTCCATCCAGCATCTAGTCTCTAAAAGAGATCATTCTTGAGGAATTTTTCTAAATAGTCCAGCTCTTGATAACTGTGTTAGTGACAAAAGTGACAAGTGCATCAATTTAGATGACCTTTTAACTAACCTATTGCAATGCTGAGGAACATCATTATTTATATCTTTTAGAGGGTTGTGGGGGGCTGGAACCAATCCCAGCCTACTGTGAGTGACAGTGGGGTATACATGCTGGACATGTTGCCAGTCTATTACAGTCAATTACAAACAGTCATGCTCACATTAACACCTACAGGCAATTTTGAGTCACCAATTAACATAACCTGCATGTCTTTTAACTGTGGGAGGAGTTACTAGTCATACTATCTACAAGGTGATCACCAATCAAACCAATCCATTCCTTTACTAAATTCTGCCTAAAAGTCACATTTTTCGAATCATCTAAATTAAAGTTGATTTTTTTAAGTGTTGACTTCCAAGTCCAGTGTAATTTTTATGTCCATGTTTTCAGGCTTCTCGATCTGCCCTTTAATACTTATGGAGAGCCCATTAGACAGATGTGGACAGGTTGGTTTGATTGTAAGTAATTTCCCATTTTCTTAACTCTGTTCTTAGAACATAAAGGGCAAAGTGAAAGACATTTAAACCCTGCCACTCACCTCATACATACTCTCTCTCTTTCTCTCTTGCTTGACCTCATAGAGTGTTGCAAGGGTTATTTCCTGAGGGCAAGTTTCAGAAAGTGAAACACAAGTATGATGCTCTTTACAGGATCTGGTTTAAAGATTGTTCCACTTTATCCATACATTTGGATGGTACAAATATCTGACAGTGGGCGCTTGTTTGAACAGCTTCCAATGCAAGCGAATTGGGATTAATTCTGTAGCTTTGGTGCAAATTTTGCATATGTAGAAACTGAAACTGAATACAATTTTTGGTGTGCATACAGTATTTAAACTTCAAAGTTCAAACTTGTTTTGCTTTGAGTGCAAATTCTGAAGCCCTGAATAGGATCTACATTATAAACATTTTTCTATATGAAATTTCTGTTTGACTGAATTCAGAGCTGGGAAGAGTATGCAGTGGTGTAGATATTGATTACTTCCCACACATAGTCAAATAAAATAAATATGTAGCAAACTGTCACCTTCAATATCAAGAACTTCAAGTTTTGAAGTATTAACACTTCAATATCACTTTATCCTGGGTTCATGCCACATAAATTTTCACACCTGACTAGTCCTAAAGTGAACATGTCCTAAGAACTACACTAGAGATTCAGTTTCATTTTAGCTCATTACATGTCATGTCTTGCCATGCTAGTAACATTGCTCATGAGATTGCAAATGTTGGTTGATCAGTACACCACTTACGAATTCAGTTATTTTATTTATTGAATGGATTGCCATGACCAGAATTTATATTTATAAAATAAAAACCCTGTAGCTTCCACTGTGTTTTTGATTTACTGTAAAATACCATATTGACCTCAATATAAGACGACCTTGAATATAAGGTGACCCCTCTACCCCTTTTCTGCAAGACCCATTTTTGGAAAAATTGATGAGCAAGCACACAATCTGTAGTAGCAAGTGTGCATCATCTACGAGTGTTTTTTTAATCATTATTTGATTTTTGCCTTTAATGATAGAGACAGTGAATGGAGGAGAGCACATAGAGTAATGTTTGTCAGGGTCGGGACTCGAACTTGTGAACAACTGCATTGTATATATAAGCTGCTACACAGCTGGCCCCTAGGGGCGGTATTTCGCGTGTGCAAGCATTAGCATTAGCATTATGGCTATCTGGTAGCTGGTAGCTATGGTAACTATAATGTGTGGTGAACAGTTATTACCAGCCGAATTTTGAAACTATGGCACCCCAGTCTTGTCAATGTCTGTCCTCCTCTGTTGTTCATTAAGTTGTTCAGTGTTTGAGCCGCTGTTTTTCTAGCAAGTCTCTGTGTTGCAGTCACATCTCTGGTGTGTGTGAATGAGAAGAAGAAGCTCTGACTTGCTTGGGGAGAAGACGTTTGACCCCACCTGTTGGTTTCGACCCCCAGGTCTCTGGACCCTGAATATAAAACGATCCATCTTTTTCAGACTTTCTTCTAGGGAAAAAATACCATCTTATATTTGGGTCAGTACCAGAAACAGTACCAGAAATTAGTATCCTACAATGCTAAGATAAGATGATGATCATGATAAATGTTATACCATTTTAAGCATTGCTTGACTGCCTGCCTTTTTGCTGTGAGCATGTAAGAATGCTGACATTAGCATTTAGCTCAAAGGATCACAGAGCTGCAAGCATGTCTGTAGACTCGTACTCCACAAAATCTCAGTCCTCTGTGGCTACAAACCACACACTGTTTCCTCCTAGTTTCACTAATCTCCACCAACCATCAACCTGATCAGAGGCAATGCTTCTCAGACTCCACAAAACTTATGGAATCAGGTGAGGGTCAGATAAATGAAAATTTAAAAAAAAAATGGTAAGAAAGGAGAGACAATATCGTTTGCAGAACCCTGTAGCAGCAACAATACAAACGTAGCACAGTTGTGTGAAGTGGGGTGAAGTAAGGGAAACGGGAAAAAAATTATAAATTATTACAACCCAGCAGTGCTCACCTTTGCACAGGGGAACTCTCATATGTTATTGTTATGTTATGTTATGTTATGTTATGTTATGTTATGTTATGTTATGTTATGTTATGTTATGTTATGTTATGTTATGTTATGTTATGTTATGTTATTTTATGTTATGTTATGTTATGTTATGTTATGTTATGTTATGTTATGTTATGTTATGTTATGTTATGTTATGTTATGTTATGTTATGTTTTGTTATGTTGTGTTGTGTTGTGTTGTGTTGTGTTGTGTTGTGTTGTTGTGTTGTTACACCAGCTATTTGTCCAAAGCCCAAAACAACAATAACATACAGTTTTCAATAATTCCGAGTGGCAGAGTCAGGCGAGACAGAAAACACTGGCTGTAAATCCTTGGAAGCTTTCACAGCAAAGAAAAAACAAAAAAAAATCACTGACCCTTTTATTACAGTCTGCTGCCCCAAGAGCACCTTTTTTGGCAAAAATAATTGCTGAGGATGTACTTTTCTTTCATTGTAAATCAAATTAAATTAAAGAATTTAGGGGAAGTTAATTAAGAGTCATGTTTTACTTTCTTTGACAGTTCTAAACTTGTTCTACTTCTGATACTAGCATGGAGTAAATATAAACCAGGGTGATTTGGTAAGGTGGACATTTGATGCAGCGCATGGCAAACTTCCATGCATATCTGAACACTTGTTTTGGCAGCCAGACTGGTGGATATGAAGTGGTTTCATATGCTTACAAGTACTTCTCATTGTTATTTCAGATGCACTTTGCAGGCTCTCTGTAGTTCAATTCAAACACCTAACAACAGACAGTGCTGTTTGAGGGTATACAGAGGATTTGGAGGAATCGAAGTTGAAGGGGGTTGGGTGTAAGAGAAGTGGAAAGGGGCCTAGAGGAAGGTAACATGTGCAGAATAAAATCAGGGAGATGGAAGACAAGGAAGAGCAAAAGACTTAGGGAGTGAGTTCATGGGAGTAATGCAAATAAATTCTACAACTCTACCCTTTCACACTCATACTTTCTTTTCTTCTTCTTGTAACTTGCATATGGCTGCTCATGTTTGGGAAACTGTGCATAGAACAACTCCAGTTCTAAGATTCACTGTCTACTGTAATTTTACATAAAAGAAACAAAAAATGCCTTTAATGTTATTTTTAAAAAAGGCATTTGTGTCCTGAATGAAGGCCACATGTATACCCCTTGCTTAGTTCAGTTTTGGTTACAAAACTGAACTAAGTGAGGATGTGAGGGATACATTATAACCAAATGTTGTAACCAAATTCAATTACAGAGTAGCTCTAAATTAAAAGTCCAAATTGAAGGTCAAATGGGGCCAATCAATATTGTAAAAACAGACTTGAACTGACCTTGTATTTTGACGAACAAATCATTCATATAGAAATAGGAAAACTTAGAGAGAAGAACTAACCAATATTCTAGATTAAACAAACAAATGTGAAATCAAATTTTAAACAAAATACACATTAGTGCAGTTACTTTTTATATCTTCCAATCTATCAACAGTTCTTCACTGCTGTTCTGCTGGAAAGGGATTACTGTGAAGTTGAAAGTTAATTTTCTGGCCTCTACAGTGACCTGGTCTACCATGGACTGGCAGCTCAGAAAGTGACCCAAGTTTCCTCACAACCTCTACATCTTGCACCAGCAAAGCTTAGCTTTAAAAGCTCTGACTAGAACAGACATGTCCTGTGATCATACTGTCCTGCCATTGAAGTTGGGGATTAGCACATTTTTATGGTTTGTTATAGTGCATAGAAATGCCAATTCACACAGCTACTTTATCTACCACTCAAAGGTCAATTGGAAAGTTCAGTGCCAATGCAGCATCTATTGCAATAAAATGTTGTAGTATCAGTGGTTTGTACCCAAAAAATGCTATTATGTTGCTGATTGGATGCAATGGCCTTCAGTGTGACATGTATGCAATATTGTATCCAGCTGACAGTGCTTTCTCTGGATGGTTAACTCAATAGCCATTCCTGAACCTCTTGACAACCTCATAGTTACTAGAATTAAGAACACCAGGGCTGAACTTTCCATTACATATAAAGAAAAATCATGGTGACACAAGACTAAACCCGCAAAGGAAAGCAACAGATTTTCCACTTTTTTCAGATTTTTGCCACTTCTCAACTTTATTCCATTACAACTCAGCCTCCATCTGTGTCCATTGACTCATTGTGGGGGATCTTAGATTGGTTGCTATTTACAAGACTCCTCCTCCCTCCTTCCTATAAACAGTAATAAATGGGTTCAGACTTTATCAAATACAACTTGTAAATACTTATTAACTTAAAAGTGACAGAGAATCAAAAACTGTTTTTACCTAGTCTTTGTTGACCAACGATAGTCCACCCACATTCAGGAACATGCGAAAAGTGCTAGAAATTCTGAACATCTCCTGTTCATAGAAATTCCTCTTTTAGAAATGTCTGCTAGAAAATGGGGAAATTTAACGTTTTTGACGTAAAATGTATCTCATTGGCCCCTGTTAGATCTCCAGGTTAAACTCCTGTACGGGTGGTCTGGACCAGCTCTCTGTCCCTCGGGTTAGAGCTATCAGTGACGGTGCTCACTAGCCACTGATTCTGAATCTTGCTTAAGCTGGTGCTAGGAGATACGCCTAGCTACTCACTGTATACTTCTAAGTGCCTATCCTGCTTACTCTAGTGCTGCCCCGCATCCAAGCGACCCCTTGACCACTGGACACCGCCAGCCACGCCCGTTAACTACAGCTCTCCCCTAAATGATCTGGGCACTTGGTATGGTTTCTAGGATGTTTCTAGGATTTCTAGGATGAGGTTTCTGCAGTCTGAGTTACCACAGGGATACGTTAAATTTAGGGAACTAGAACAACCTGTCAGAACCTTATTAGCTTTTAACATACACAGTCTCTGAATTACAGAAATTAATAATTCAATATCCCTAATTTCTACTTAATGGAACTTCATATATTTATTTTTAGTAATGGCAAAGCAAACAGCTCAATAACATGTCAATCATCAACTTAATTCATATAAACTACTCTAAACCTATCTGAATGAAACTGATATACTCAAGAACTGATGCTGTTGGATGATCTTGGATGATTTTTGGATGTGGAGATGGAAGGATTCACAGCATGGCCCTTGCTGGAGTCCTTTGAGTCCTACTACAGTCCTGGACTTGAGGTAGGAGTCCTCGACCCCGTCCAAGGTCCCAGAGCCTCCCACCAGTCTGGACCTATGCAGTCAGGTTGAGCAGAATCACTTTGAAGTAACAAATTATAATCCACTGCCCATTGGAAACTTGTTTTAATCTCTCCTTGTCTGTATCTTGACTCGGTCAGTAGATCTTCTCTATAGGTCCTTCCCTATTCTGGCAGTTTTGGTGTTTTCCTAGCTTCCCTATTCTGCCTGCTATCGTCTGTTGAGGAAGTTTTCTCCGGAGATAACCATTTCTTAATATCTTATTTTTACCCTCATTTGTTACACAAAAAAATCATGATTTAACGCATACACATTTGATCACACAGTTTCTACTCTTTTCTGTCCTAATACATGCACATTTTCTGATTTCTATCTTTCCATTAAACTATTATTTTCAGCATTTTGTTAATTATGGCAAAATCATTGTGTTAACAACTTCATGTCACTACATTATTTCATTTCTTATGATCTTATCTGTGATGGCACTCATGTGATTTCAACCTTTCTTGACACCCCTCACTCGGATTCCATCCAGCTGTAAAAAGATGGTCTGCCCATGTTCCAAAGCCAGCAAAGTTACTTTTATTTGAGTGGCAGTGAAGGCAGCCGATCAGTGTCAAGTACCTTCATTTCATAATGAGGTTGCCAGTTAAGCGCGAACAGATACCAAACAGGTGCACAACCCCCACCCTAAAATAGCTTTCTGGGAGAGGGTTTTAGGAAGTTTCTGAGGCATTACAGATCCAAACTAAATTTTATTATGTATATATCACATCACAGAACAAGGATCAAAACTCCATTCAAACATTCTCTGTCACCTTTAAGTTATTTTTCCTGACTGATTTAAATTTAGGGCATTATTCATTTAGGTAAATTTCCAGAGTTTGGAAAAAGGTTTAGGAGGTCCTGGAAATTGTCTGTGAGAGAAAAGATTAGAATTCATATTAGACTACCATGAGTAAATTACTTGACAACTTAATGCCACAAACATTTACTTGGGGAGCTCTGAGGTTATTTTTGTCTTGAGAAAATTTGGAAGTAAACTCCACCAACTCTGATGGACTGCCTCACAATAATAATAACAAGTTTTATCAAAGGTGCACTCGTCAGCTCATTAGATACAGTACCACAGATGTGCTCCTGGGAAACTGTGGGTGGCATAGTAAAAGGCTACTCCCCTCAGGCCCAAGATACTGCAGATGTACAGTGCTTCTGTAGAAGAAGTACACGTGAATGCAGAACGCTTCAGGTGGCAATCAAAGGTTGACACATTGACTGATCATTGTGTTTTTATGTAATATTGAAATGTAGTAGCCTGCAGGAAAATATGTAATAGTATAATCTAAGAGTCCTCATGTAATGAGGACTGTCTCCACTGGGAGGTCAAATAGTTTCAGTTTCTTGTCTGACATTGTTCTGAAATGTTAGATGTGTTGGGAGGTGAATATACATGCACATCTTCTGTTAACACAGTAGACTTAATCTCCTAGCAGATGTCTAAATAAGGGAAAAACAGTATGAACTATGCACTGCCAGGTAATCATCACACTTTGGAGAAGAGATCATAAAGATACACTGGCATATACTGCGAATACAGAGGCAGGGGTGTGTTATAGTTGTCTTGTTATGCTGCAAAACAACATGACATTGCCACACAAGTAAATGTGAAAAAAGAAAAAAACACCAAACCTAAAAAATAATGAAGACAGAAAAAGGATGGAGTAAAAAAAGGATGGCAACTGTAAGGTAAGTAAATATTTATCCAACTTATTTTGCCAGATCTGTATTTGGGGAACATGATAGAATTGTGATGAAACATCAAGGCTTCCTATGTTTCCAGCTGCTACACTCCTAGCTTCTGTGGCTGTGTACAATTTATCAATGAGGGTTTCTTTTCTAGGTATTTCTGACAAAATGAAACATGTTCTTAGGTTTTACTTTCTATATTCTGGGACAAAAGATTATCTACCAGTGTTGTAGTTTCTTGGTTGACTGGTCAGATAATATGCCCTTGACTGGTCAAATTGTCATTGTTCCGACAAAGGTCAGTGTAAGGAAAAAGCTTTACATCAATTCCAGCACCACTACGTGTGTGGCAAATTTAACTAAAACAGGCTACCCCCACCTCAACAATCAACATGGCATATTATCCTAAAAAGCCAGTTAAAAATTCAAGGTATTGGCCTATCCAGACACCTAATTTGGATGCCATTCATCATATCATATTGGGTCTCCCCAACTGATTGTTGAAAGGAGCTAGTTAAGGTGGTTCGGGTGTCTGATCAGGATGCATTCTGGGTACTACATAGTCATGGTCTTCCAAGAACCCCCAACTTGATGGGGGTCCAGAGGTAGACCCAGAACATGCTCGCGAGATCTAGCCTGAGAATGTTTTAGGGTCCCACAGGGGGAACAGGAGCCCATCAGTTTGCAAAGGGACATGTTGACCACCCTGCTTAACCTGCTGAAGTTTAGTGAGAAACTCCTTTGAGACTGTGAGGCTCAATAAATCATAAACCCTAACCCTTTACAGTAAATTTTACCCTAAATGTATGAAAAATGATTCCAGCAGATGTTGGGCCCAGCTCCCACCACCCAGCTTGGGTAAAGTGAGATATCAGGAGACAAGACAAACATACCAGGGTACAGGTAAGACCTGTGTGCCTTCCCTGGCTTTGGCAAATGAATGCACTTAAGATGCTGAGGCCTGTTAGTGGCCGGTGTAACTGTAAGGCCATGTTGTTTGCTGATGTCCATACTGTCAAAGAAATTTTTCAGAAGCCCAGTTCAGAGTTCGCTGTAAGTGACGTGTTTTTAATAGGATTCCAGAAAACGGTGAGCCAACTGACGCAGTGCATGTCTGTGGCAGTAGACTGACAAAGAACACCAGTCAGGGGCACAGGGTTATACAGGTAGAGGGGTTGTTGACCAGACAGTATGTAAATGAAACAAAAGGCGTTGTTCAGACAGGGGCAATACACAGGAAAGGTAAGGCTTAGGTATGGGGTGGACCAAAGTGTGAAGACCCCAGAGCTGGCTAGCAGGGGTATGTAAGCATGGGGTTGGAAAGGTGGTTGTAGGTGGCAGGTAACAAAAGACACCTCAGCAAGTGGTGGTGGCTCCCAGACCCCAGGTGGGGGAAGAGGGAGAGTTGGATATCGGAAGATTAAGGGAGCCAGTTCAGGAAGAGTTGGGGTAACATGGATCTGTTAATTAACATGTCTGCCAGTATCTGTGTGCCTTGCTCAAGTTTCTATATTTTCTTCATCAATATCCATGTCTAGTGCAAATCTGTCCAGCTTTTATTGCTATACTCTCAACTGTCTATGTTTTTTAGAGAAATGTCTGAATTAGGGAGATTAACAAACCTACTGTTATTCCTCACTACTTCAACAGCACTTTCTGGTAACATTAGACATGTGGCAGCGTCTGGCTTGTAGAGGCTGACATACAAAGTGACAATAAGCCCAGCATTCAGTGTTCCTCAGGTCTATAAGGTTCTGCAGAAAGAGGTTTCTGGCACATTGTTTGAAAAGGACTCAAACATAATAATGTTGATTATGTTAATTTGGAGGCAGATCCTGTCTGGAACAACATTTTGCTTTGGCATTTAGCCTTTGCAGATATGTTCAGTAGAACATTTTGTATTTAATGGTGATGAAAGTATAATCTGTGTGGCATTATATTTTTTTTAATAAACTGCATTTGGTACTGTACTGTACAACGTCATGGGGAGGAACACTAGGAACACACTAGTTACCTGCGTTACTACCATCTGTCCATCCTTCCATTTACTTTAGTCTTCATTCTCTCTATCACCTCTGGCTCTATAAATGTGTCTTTTGATTGGATGGAGCATTACAATGGAGTAGTAAGGCCATTGTCTGAATTCCCGTTTTTCACTTTACACACAATGTGTTTTCTACATTACACCAATAAAAAAATCTTAATGGGAAAAAACTTGAGAAAAAAAGATCAGATTCCCAGACAAACTAAATAAATTAATGTCAGACATGCATTGTGATACGTATTCATCTTTTTGTGGACATTTCATGGAGATTTGATTTTTTTAATTCAATATGATGAATAGTTTGAAATAAAAAGGCAGGATTTTCCAATTAGATTGTCCCAAGACTGCCTTTTCATCATCCCTCATAATTACTATTTCTCTGCCTTTCCCCTCCTCTGTCCCTTTACTTTTCATTTCTTCTGGATTCACTTTCTATATTTATCTGTTATTTTCTGTCTCTCTATACATCCCTTTATTCTTTTTATTTTTTTCTGCAACCCATTTATCTTCCCCTCTGCCCCACCCTGTTGTCCTACAGTCCTCATTTCTCTTTGTTTTCCATCTCTTTTTCACTTATCCTCTTATTTTCATTTTCCCTCCCTTCAACATTTCTCATTCTCACACACTGTTTTTCACTTAAATCGCTTTGTTTACTTCATGCAGTGTCTCCTTTCTATCTTCTCCCCCATTGCCTACATCTTCACTTTACATTCTAAATGTCTTGGGGTCCTCTTAACTTGGCCAATATGACACTCATCGCGCACAATCTGTCAGTCTGTGTGTGTGTGTGTGTGTGTGTGTGTGTGTGTGTATGTGTTTGTGTAGGACCCAACATCAGTAAAGGCAACAGCCTCTTTTTCCATCCCTTGCTACTCACTTATATAAATTAAAAACATTAATCAGATTAAGGCTTGAGTGTCAGGTGTGGCGTTGGGCCAACAACTCCATTTTCTTCCTCAGTGAAGGACAGTGAGTGAGGAGGGCATGGATGGATTGAGAGAAAAAAGCAAAAAACACATTTCAAAGGGCAGAAGGGGGACAGAAACATGGCATGGGACCACAATGGGACTTACATCTTACCCAGATTCATGACAATTGTTGATGAAATTAATTAATAAATAATTCAAGAACCTAAAAGTATACATTCATTAAATTTACATGATAGGTATATATATATATATATATATATATATATATATATATATACCTATCATGTAAGCAGACCTCCTTCACAACATGAAATATATATATTTATATATATATATATATATATATATATATATATTTATACTGACATATGCAGCCTTTTGTCAAGGTTCCAGCTGCGCCCCCTGGAGTCTCCTTGTGTGTCTGTCTTCCCTGTTCATCCCCTGTGTGTGTTGTTTCCTAGGTAGAGGCGGGGCCACAGCGGCTGAGTTTCCTGGCTAACTGTATATCTTCTCATTAATGGTGGTATTTACACCTGGTTTCCCTCGGCACTCATCGCCAGATAGTCCCACTTCTTACATAGTAACGGCTCTTTGACCAACTCAAGTTCTAGTCTTTATATCATTACATTCCTGTTGTCGATTTCTGTTCCTGCTCCTGGCTAACCTTCCATCGTCCTCTCCAGTTCACCTGTCCTGCCCGCTGTCTGCACCCTGCCGCTACACTCCAGACCAGCCTCACCTGCTCGTGCCCCCCTGCCTCTGCCACCTGGACCGGATCCCCCTGCTCCACCTCATCACCTTCCCTTTGACATTCTCATTAAAGTACACTGTTTCACTCACTCTGCTGTCTGCACCTCCTCACTGTGTGTCTGCCTTGGGGTTTCAACTAACCATACTGTAACACTTTTGTGTGAGCATGAACGAGAGACAGAGAATGAAAGAGAGAGATAGAATCACAGGGCGAAAGAAAGAGAGACCATGGGTTACAGGGCTTATCATTGTTGGTATCAAGATAACCTCAGGTGAGGTAATTGACTGAGGCAGGATGTGAAGACTGTTGATTTAAGAAGCTTTGTCAAAAAAGAATAAAAGGATGGAGGCTGCAAGACATTAAAAGGGAGGAGAGGAAAAGGAGGTAGGAGGTGGCTTCTAATAGTATTGCTGTGTTACGTGACTGTCAGACCACATGTAATAATGAGCACTGATGATTAATTACTATGTATGGGATGGAATTATGTATTAATGGTTGCTTATGTATAATGTAATATTGGTTGATGAATAATGTGTTTCAGTGTTCACATCACATCCTTTCATGACCAGCTTCCCCCAATAGACAAAGAAATTATTTTCCCACACGGTGTGTGGCCGGTCATGGGAACAATGCCACTAGATTGCTAATTGGCATAACTTAACATGGCGCTGTCAGAACTACAACAACATTTGGTCATTGTCAAACCTTAAAAATTTCATCCTTGATTAATGAAAATAATCTTGGCAAATGCTTTTGTTTTTGTCTGTCCTGTGCCAGTCCAAGAATTCCACCTCTAGCAGCACAATGTGAATGCCCCAGTCCGTCCCTAATCATGGCAGCAAGTCAGAAAGAAAATCCACAAAATAAGACTGGAGTCCAACACCCCATATTCCCCTAGCATGCCCTCTATCCTGCGACGAGTATGGAATCCATATTAAATCAGTCTTTGCTCTGATCTTCACCTACAGTTATGAGCTTTGGATAGGGACCAAAAGCTTGACATCTTAGATACTCATGCTTAGTGACAGGATGAGACCCATGGACATCCAGAGGGAGTAGAACTACTGCTCCTTTGGACTGAAAGATGGCAGTTTAGGTAGTTCAAGTTAATCAGTTCAGTTAATCGACTTCATCAGGATCAGTCAATTAATCTAATCAGGATGCCCCTGCGACACCTTCCAGTCATGTCCAAATGATAAGATAAGTACAGTAAACTAAGCAGAGAGTATACAGTGAACAGATTATATATCTCATCTTGAATGGAAACAACTTTCAATCCTCCAGGAGGAGCTGGGAAGTCATGCTGGGTGATAGACACCTGGACAGCCTTGTTTGGTCTGCTGCACCAGTGACTGAGACTTGGATAAAAATGTGTTGAAGGACTGCTAGAGTTCAGTAAATGTGTTCATGACAATGGATGCGTATCCATCCATTAATTATACCACTTAACCTTTTGATGATGGCAATGGGGCTGGAGCCAAACCAGCTGACTGTCAGCTGACTGCGTGGGTAAGGGTGGAATGAACCCTGAACAGGTCACCAGTCATCAGTCTATCACAGGGCTGACCTACACAGACATTCACCCCTATGGATAAATTAGAGTCATCAATTAACCTAACCTCCATGTCTTTTTGTGGGTTTTTTCCAGGTACCATGGCTACCTCCCATAATCCAGATAAGGAAAGAACAGGAAATTTCACAGAGAAGTTCTAGTTCGGGTTTGAACTCAAAAGCTTGTGTAACACTTTGTGTAAGGTCCTTGTAATAAGAGGTAATCAACAGTTAATAAGCCATTTAAAATACCTTATAAGATGGTTACTAAGATGTTTATATACATATGAATAAGCATTAGAAAGCGCATAAAGAATGTAGCTCATTTGCCCTTCTACCAAGTGTTTGTTTTTGGGCCCACCATTTCCTGTAAAGAGCCTACATTTACTAAAAATGTTTACTATAAATATAATGCACAATATGTAATGTGAAATAGATCTGTGTAAAACTGAAAGCTACTGTCTTGGCATAGTGTTTGCAGCTGCTTTCTAGGTATTTACCCTGAGAAAGGCGCCAAATCAAAGAAGAAGCAATGTTGAGGCATCGACCCACACATCAGCAAACTTCTACACATTCCACATTCCATCTGCGTTTACGTGGCCCAGAGCAATTAATCAGATTCTTCACACATTTCTACAAACACGTGTTTGAATAAAGCCTGATTACTCATTTCTTAACATGCATTCACATTTGTACTGCTCTTTCAGAGTTCTCCATCGTAAAGCAATTAACCGCCAGAAGAGTAGGGGGCAATATGTTTCTTTCTGCTAGGCACTGCTATGCTGTTGACTTCTTCATGGGCACTCAGGCACTCATGCATGTCATTATGCGCTACCCCCATGCACGGCACACATGCGCAGTAACAAGACATGTGCTCCAACAATCCACTTGCATGTTTACATGCGTATATTTTCCTATTTCCCATTCAGATTATGAAAAGGTGTACACCACCTCTTCTCTCAAGCTGATTCAGATTTCAGTCTGATCAAGATGAATCCAAGTGGATGATGTGGATACATGAGGTATTTTGAATCCAATTCTGCCTATAATCGCGTTAAAGCGATGTATGTAAACATACTCAGTCATACAGTATAATGTGTGTACAGTCAAAATGATTAGTATATATATATATATATATATATATATATATATATATATATATATATATATTACAGGTTATTAACTGTGAATTACCATCGATTACAAGGACCTAAACGTGTTATGGGCACTCTGCACCCCTGTGTGTGTTCAGTAGTTTTTGATAAAAAATTGGTGTCTGTGTCCCTGAGAAATAAGATATATCAGACATGATGATGTGTTGATTACTTGCATTGGATGTGTTGATATATATTTTGTTTTTGTTTTTTTGTTTTTTCTTTTTTAAATGACATACCACAAGATGTGTTCTCATTTAATCACAGTGAGTTGACAAACACACTTGACCCATGAGAATCCATGCAGAACTTCACCTGTATAGTCTGTTTGTCAAAATATATGCCACTTAATTTGTTAAATGATTTGACAACTTCCTCAGGCTGTGCCACAAGGGATCCAAACATTGTGAGAAGAAACATGTTCTATTATTTTAAAATACACTGAAAATAGTTGTGGTGAGTTACAGTAAACAGACACTATACATTGAACGGTAAATGTAAATTCATCAATAGTGGAAGTGGCCTGGTGATGCTCATATGTGGCAGAGAAAAACTTATGTTATCACATTATATTATTCCATGCATCTCAATTTGGAGTTCGTCTGAATAAAATATGACTGCCTTGCAGGGAAATTATCTTGTAAAGCTGAAGTCACTTTTGTTAAATACACAGAGAGACAAACCTCAGCTCAAACCTGAAAAACACTGAAGGTATTAAACACAGTGATGTAGCACATGTCTCCCTGCTGAATGAAAGGGAAATGCAGCACATTACTTATGAGTTTTCTTTATTTATATAATTTATGATTCATGACACCCTCCTCCATGACTCTGAGGAATTATAGAAGGATAGAGCCAGACAATAATCATATTCCTCAATCGATCACAAAACCTGAATGGTAAATACTTATTTCCCCTCTTGTCCCTTTTTACTTCCTTTCTACTCATCTGTGTTTCAAATGTTATAATGTCCCCCCTACATGGAAAGAAGTGTTCATTAGGGACATTGCAGGAATAATATGATAGATATGAATTCAGAGACACACATCTGTAGTGCACACTGCACATTACATTAATACACAGATTTTTTTTTTTTTTTTTTTTTTTTTATCAGTAGTTCCAGAGGTAATAAAAATAAGATAAAAACAATGATGTGAGGTAATGGAGTAACATCCTGACACACACACCACACACACACACACACACACACACACACACTACACAGACCTCATGACTGAGGAAGTCTTTAAATGCTTTCAGAACAAAATAGCCTTGATAAATCACCATTAATGCAGGTTGTTTACATGCAACAACTCCAGCATTGCTTCATCAGGAAAAGGGATACTTCCTTTTTCAGTTTAGTCCATTATTCATGGGTTTTACTGATGAGAAGCTTAGGGAGAAGCAGCGAGAAAAGAGACGCAAAAGGCAGAAGGATGAAGGGCAGGAAAGATAGTGAGGCAGAAATGTCTGATGGATGCTGTGGTCAGCATACTAGTGCCCTAATTGGTGCGACATGCTGCCAACAAAAGACACAGCAGTCTGTTAAGAACTGACATGTAGAATATGCGAGATTTACGAGATGGAGAAAGAGAGAAAAAAGCTGTAAGGTCTCAGAACAACTGTATGTGACGCTATCAACTGTAATGGTGCTAACTGCTAAGCCTTTTCTACAATATGTACTGTAATAGGATGTACATGCTACTAAAATAATACTCAGTCAGAAGGATGTTGTTATGTCAAAGACAGTAACTAATCCAGGTCATTTGATTGCTAAATCCAAGACTGTGTGAAGTAGTATTTAAATAATGCTCAAATGTGAAAAGATGTGTTCTAAAAAAACTGAAATTTCAAACTGAAAAGTAGCACTGCAGTATTGCATACATCTCCCCAATTTCCCGCATGGTCCATAGAGTTTATATTACCAAAGCCAGAACTAAAAAATGACATACAAATAATATAAATATGAAATCTTGGTTTTATTGGCTCAGGTAATGGTACTGCATTTCAAAGTAAGACCTTTAACAAGAGATAGAGTAAAACACAGACTGCAAAATGCAAAATGCTCATTTCATCAAAAATAGCAATGTTGGTTCCACTTTTGAGTCACCAGTGGAACAGATCATTAGCATAGGACTGATCTGACTACATGGCCTTGACAAAATAGCCATGGCCAGTCCCCACTGTCTGTGGACAAGGTTGACGTATACCATGGACGGGTCATCAGTCCATCACAAGGCCAACATGTACAGACTACTGAGTAATTTACAATCAACACTTAACTTAACAGGCATGTCTTTGGACTGTGGGAGGAAGCTTGAGTATCCTGACAAAACCGAACGGGTAGACCATGAAAACTCCTGAACAGAAGAAAAGCTGCCTCAGATTCAAACCAAGAACCTCCCTGCTGTGAGGGGGCAGTGCTAATTAACCACTGCACGTCTAAATAAAAGGGTAGGAAGTCCTCCCATACCCTATGTCATTAAGACATAATCAAACTTTTTTCTTTTGTTAGAAAAGAAATAACTGAAAGGAAAAAAAAAAAAGCTTCTGTGTCTTAATTTTTCTTCTTTTTTTATCTTCATATGGATGTATGGTACTTTACTTTATGGGTCACGTAAACTGAACTTGGTACAAAACCTCTGCTGTCATAAATGCTGCTGTGAGACTTTAAATCAAACAGTATTAAAGAAAAGAACATACATAACTTTAAAATTCCTTGTTAAAAAGTTTTGTCAAGTTTTCCCTCCACTTAAATCGAGTTGGAATGTCTTCGCTGGTCTCTGTGCAGTTACAGTGGGAGTTCAGCTGTCCTTCGTCCCGCTTTTTCTCTTTGTCTGCTCTGTAGATGGTAGATATTGCAAGTGTAAAAGAAGTATTGCCCTCCCACTGGAGTTCATCCGTCACAGCCAGACAAGCTGGAACGAGGCAGCTCTTTCTTTTACATTTACCTCCCCTCAACTTTTCATTTTTCTCTTCCGCTAGTTTGATGTTTTTTATCCCACTTTAAAAAAAAAAAAAAAAAAAAGTCAACTTTTGTATGTTTGATATTTCTGTTTTTTGTTCTTATACTTTTATGCACATGTACAGTATGCAACGATTGATACATATTATATTTGAAGATTTTGACTGTTAAACTTGTAATCGATACAACCAGTTAATAACTAGCTTGTTTACTAGCTAGGGTGTATTTGGACCTCACTAATACAGCAAATGCTGCAACTGTGTTTTGAGTCTCACTAGTTAACTTCTTAGGTCAAGAAGACATTCCAAGACATTCACTACTTCAACAAATGAGACATTCTGATTCTAACCAGTTAACTAATGCATCCAATTGTGGGTTGTTAGTTACCTAGTGAGCAGCCTAGTACTTAGACTTAATAGATAGTCAGAACGTTTAACAAGGACCAAACTAGATTTATTTGTTATAACTGACTTAAAGCAACAACTTTAACACTAGTGTGTTATGGGAACAAGAGGAGATTTGGTAGATGTTTGGGGTATAGTCATATAGTCATATGCTGTGGATCAGAATGTAAAATGGTTCATGAATAAGAACAAGTGGTTTGATACCCGGTTCCTCTAATCTGGATCCTAAATTACCACCACTGCACCATCATTGTATGAGTCTAAGTGAGACATGTATCTATTAGATTTTCTGTATGGATGTATATGTAATGGGTGACTATTTGCACTTTGAGTGCTATATAATTGCAGCCCAATTACATATAGTGATATAGTAATATAAATACCTGCTCTCATAGTATTTGACATACAAACATGAAAGCATTACTTATCACGTGACAAAAAAAAAAAAAAAAAAACCTCCAACCTTTAATCCATCATCTTTGTACTTATGTCATATTATGCCTCAACTCATCCATCTATCCTGCTATCTACGGTATATAAATCAGATGTATACAGAACACCCTGTTCTATTTCTGCCAGGCAGGATCAGGGTCCATGGATATTCTTCTGTTATACACATATGTATCACCCTTATAGTGTAGATTAAGGAATCAAGTCTACTGACAGAAGACAAGTCCACAGAAAATACTCATCTGGCCTGATGCCACCAGGCAGACTTCTGTAATTAGGCCCTGCGGAGAATCTGGGTTACAGTGTCTTGATTAACTCTCATATTTTCCTTTATTGGATTAATCTTTCTGATGTTCCACATCACAGATCTTCCTATGGGTATGCTCCAGTTATCTCTCGAGCAAGGGCTCTATGCCAAGTGCTGTGATGCTCTTTGCTGGGGGCATATGGAGAGTGCAACAAAATCACATATGTTTATTACCTTTAAGGCAGAAATTAATAATTTCAGGTCATGCAAAATAGTTTTGTGTCTTTATTAACATGGCCTGTAAATGCAGATTACCCTCTCATGCAACTATCCCCCTCCTCCCCCATTATCTGTTGGTGTTCTGCATTTTACATTGTCCCTCCACACTGTGCCCCAGGGCAGATTCTGCACTGTCACACTCCAGCACCATACAGGATAGATGTTGCCGAATCCCCATTAACAGTCTTTGGCACGTGGCCCTCATACCAGTACAAGTGGGTGGCTGTATCATGCTGTGCTCCAGTAACATGGCAGCACATTCATTCAAGCGGCATTACTACTACCCATATACCCATTCTTTTGGGCTGCATTTCAAAAAAATAATTTTTTATTAAATAAATGTATCTTTATTAACCCCCCCGAGTATCTTCCTGTTGCTGTGGGTCATATATAAATCACGCCAAAAAAAGGTATGAAACATAAATCCTGTGATGTATAATTAACCTTTATCTTATAATTGCCCTCAATTTAGTAGGACTAATAAAGTTTTAGTGCTCAGTTAATTTAAAAGGTCAAGTGAATCATGGGTAATGCAACTAATGAAGCTTCCATGCATTTAACCTACAGAACTACTTGAAGTAATTCTATATCATTATGGCCCTACAGCACCTGACATGGAATTCAACGACTGTAAAGACTGTTGTTCACAGAGCAACTGAGCCTGAAACAGAAAAAGGATAAAACAGAGAAATTATTTAATGAAAGAGACTAGAATGCTACAACTTTCTAACAACACACTAAAATACTGTTGCCCTGAGTCTTGCTGGGACATTCTAAGTAAAAATTCAAAACAACTAAATGTCTGTGAGGAAAATAACCATAAATAAATTACAATGTCTTTGCTTTTAAGTAAATAGCAGCTGTAAGAATGCCTGACTTTTAAGTAAAACTACTTACTGAGTTGATCACATAGTCTTATGATTGTGAATGAAGTTTGAAAAAAATCGTTCTCTTTCCAAGTCCAAGTCCAATTGGTGAATTTACAGTGTTACAGTTTTGCTTAAAATCGTATGCTTTTGATTAAGTTTGGTACTCCTCTATAGGCAGACAGAAATTCCTCCCACAGATCAGAACAGATATAAAAATGAGATGTGAATCTTTAGTCACAAATAAAATGCTTGTCAGAAGGATCAGTTATTACTTAGAGTATTTATTTCTGAATAGGTAATGCATTTTTTTGCATTTTCTTTGCCAGATTATATCAGATATCTGCGTGGAGCAGAGTCAGTGTGAAATTGTGTGGGTGGCTTGTACTCTCCCCATGGACAAGAAAGACTTTGTCTGACTAATAAACTAGGTGGGCTTAGTGACATCACTGGGAGAGACATTATTTTTATGACATTCCAGATTATTTATGATGAATTACATGAAATTTGGACAGACCTTCACAGCATGCTGCATAACACATGGTAGTCTAATAGAATAAAACTAAAACTGATTTAAAACTACTTTGTACACAACATTTCATGTACATTCTTGGGCAGTAAAATTGCTCATTATTAGTAATTATAATGAATAGAACTATGGCACAGAATAAGAAGCTTTGGCTTCCCCAAGGTTTACTTCTGAATGTGCTTTCACTCTGGGTTTACAGACTCAAATGAATCTAATGTTAAGGGATCTGCTTTGCCTAGTGATGGGGAGCTTTCATCTGTTTGGCACATATAATCAAAATGAGTGAAGCTTGGTAGTGAAACAGGGAGACATGATTACAAGCTGATAAGCATTTTAACCCACTCAGCACAAGACCAAAATTTTAAAATGTGTAGAACAATCAATCAGAAAACAGTATTTATAAATGAGTCTGGATTTTTACAGTAATGACATAAATGCTCTAAACAATTAACTTTTTAATGACTAAACTAAAAACTTTTTAATGAATGAGGAGCAGAAGGAACAGTAAAGAGACAGTGCTATGCCTATATGTCAAGCGATTCTGTTCAGTCAGCCCTCTCCAAAGTAAAATACCTTAAAAAATGTGAGCATATTGAAAACTACCATGCTTAACCTTGTTAGGTGCGCTTTCTGCTGACTCTCAGGTCATAAAACAGATTCTACATTAGAAATTACAGCCAGTTACAGCTATAAGATCTTTTTGATATACATGTTCACTTTAAGTTCACATTTGTAATTGAAAAAAACACAGGAGAATTTGCCCAGAGGAGAGAAAAGTCTAATCCTCAAAGCTGCAATAAGCAGTGAGGCTACACAAGACTACAACATCCGCTTGTTTGAATGTGCAGTGATGTGAATATTTTATCGTATCGAGGACCTTGTGGTGCACAAAACCGTTTTTCCTAACTTTTTACATAAGTTGGAAAGATGTATGACGTGCAAAGGCGAGGGGTTTTACTCTTTAATAAGGGTTTCTTTCAGTACACGTAATATGACTCTCCTTTCCTCTTTGTCTTTCTGTCTCTTCCCCTTTTTCTCTCAGGGGGCTTGTAAAACTTTGAGTCCAATTTCATACACTTTGTTTCCTGCTTTTTATTGCCCTTGTGCGCCCTCTTTTCTACTCCTTCTCCTAGCTCTCCCTCTTTGCCTTCATCACACAGCTTGCCCTGGTGGTAATCACCCAGAATGTCAGCCACAAATCATCTCCTCGGCTCCAAAGGTTCACTGCATGATGCATGCTGACCTTACCCAAAGAGTAAATAGTAGAAAATGAGAAAGTGGCTGGAAATTGCTCTGTCTTTTAACCTAGGTAGCACGATGCCATATCAATGCAGTAATAGAATTAGAAGTATTAGAATATTAAGGCCACATCTGAGGCATAAATAGTTGTTTGTAGTTATTGTGTTGAAATGTGTCGCAACATTGATAAGTACTAGGGATGTTTTTACTTCTGCAATATCCATATTATTATCAATTCAATTTATATCATTACCAGTCATCACATACATTCTCAGTCATGACTTGTACCTAAAGTGACTGTTAATCCTCTTTGTGTATCATTTCCTCTTGTATATTTTATTTTGATAATCATTTCTCTTAAGTGTGTATTATTTTATGCCCTGCACTTGTGTGTTTGTCTCTCATTTGATTGACTGATTAGTTTGTGTCTTGTTACCTTCTGTTTTGTGGTTAATACCTTAGTCTTTATGTAAAATGATTTGCTCTCAGTTACCCACAGTGGCCCACAAACCCTAAACATGTATTCTCCATTTCCCTAACCCCAACAAAATCAAATCCCTAAACATGACCTATACTTCCCTTGAGGGACAAATAAAAATATTTGCCCCTAAAATTTGTTTAATTTAAAAGGGGAAATTTATCTGTTTGACAGCATAAAAAATATAAAAAATAGATTAACAGAAAATAAAAAAGTTAACAGACAAATAAATAAATAGTTTATATAAAAAAGAAAAGATGCAAGTCTCCAGAGATGAGGAAGGCTTGTGGATGCAATATTTGCAGCTGGGACATGACAGAATTCACAGGTAGCTGTAGCACTGGCCAACAGCGAGTTATCGCAATGACTTGTGAGAACTCCTCTGTGTGTAGTACGGTCATGTGCTATGAGCAGCGCTGCTCAGTAACATTGATGTGCTCTGGGATACACCATCTCCTCTTAATAAACATTAAGACAGGTCTCATTGAGACACATGATGCTGTAACTACTCTCTCTGTCAGCTGGTCAGGGCCGTGAGTTCTTAATCGTATGGGGAGATATTGTACATTCCCCACAGTTACAGGCAATATTGATGGTTTGTACCGTCTTTTTTTCTCACAACACTTAACTCCTACTCTACAACCCCTTCTCCTCCACCTTGACTCCACTGGGATCTGGGGTCTCTTGTTGGGTTGTATCTTTGAGCAGCACAGTGTCATCAGCTGATCACTGGAGAAACAAAAGGGCAATGGCTCAATGGCTTTCTGGTTGTCATAGTCCATAAACAAAAACAGGCGAAAAAAACGTGAGAAAAAAGCTGTCCTGATGAAAAGGAAGAACTGTTTTAGTTAAAATGTTGAAAGGTAAAAGAGGTCTAGGTAAAAAGAGGAAAAAGGGGGGAACAATAAGGTGCTGCAATTGCCGTACTTACAGCCAGTAAGTGCCATGGCTGCAACCCAAATTTAACTTGATAATTCATTGTAAGCATGGTCAATGAAACCTGTATCAACTAGTTGATGGATACAATATCCACCATGATATTCGGCTACACTGAATCTTCTCTTAATGTAGCTGACATATTTTTCATTCAATTTAGTATTTTGAATTCAATTGTCAAACTGAAAAATTTAAAAATATATATTACAAAAAATATTACATTCATGCAAAATTTGGCTCTCGTTCTATTTCTCAGCTACTTTTTTCTTCTTCCTCTAGTTTTTTTTTTTTTTTTCCAAAAAGGTTAAAGGCCCAAGAAAATGACATCACCTAAGAAGAGGAGAAGTTGAAGAGCTGCTGAGGGAGAGATGAATGTATCTGAAGAAAATGGTGTTCATTTGAACTGATAGAGTATCACCAGTAACTGGGAGACAGATGGTACTTGTTGAGTAGCCTACTTCAAATCAGCACTATCATCCAGACTCATCTAATATAACTGCATGATTCAGCCGACTACTGTGACCCAGGCACTCAAATGAAGTAAGCCCAATGACCAATGGAAGATGATGTTCATTTTCTCTTACAAAATAACTTCTGGTGGCAGCATATTATAAACATATATCCATTTTTGGATTATTTTTATTATTTTAATATTGCAAATCTTAGTTTTTTGACATTTTATTTCCTTGCTAGCTATCTTCCTATATGATCAGATCGGGACAGATGAGTTGCAAACTGTTTGTGGGTGGCCAGTGAGATCAGATTTGACACAGCAACACATCAGCCACAAAATTCTATCTACCACTGATCAGTCCAACGTGAAATGTCCCAGTAATCTTAGTATCCAAATACACCAACAGTTACAGGGGAGTTGCTCTTGAATATATTATATGCATCAAAGTAACTTTTAGTTGAATACCAGGAGCCAAACTGCAAACTGCATTGTAACAATGCAATTGATCATTGTTATCCACTTTACTTGTCAGTGATATTACTATTGTAGCTGAGGGTTAGGTTTAGGTGTATGTTCTTATTGTATACACTATATACACTTACTTTCTTAATTCTGCTTCAAAAGTGATTCATATTTATGTAAATCATTAATCTCCAGAATTGATTGGTTTTTCTGTCCTAAATGGCTTTGACTTTCACCTACAATTTCTTTAACCACTCCAGCTCTCCTGTGTCTTACCTTATTTATTTCTGTTAGTAGGTCAGTGAGATGTGAGCTTGCTCTCAGGAGGTCCTGTTGCATTTTTTGCAACTAGAAACCAACTGAAAAAAAAATCTAAATAATTAAGAAAAATCCAGGCTGACAGTCTGTTGCAGTTCTCTATTGTTAGACTAAGTAAACTTACATAAGTTATAGACTAATGACTGTATAATGTAATAATGTAGGTGGTAATCTAATCAGAGACAGTAGGCAGCAACACATATTACAAGTGTCATTTGTAGTTTTAAAACTCTTGTCTTTCAAAACACACAAACTTAACTTTAGATTTTTACATAACATTGTGGGTTACTTATTATGAGAACTGGAAGCGCAATGTACTTGTCATGATGAATCTAAGCGTGATAAATGTTTGTTGTACTGTACTTTCACTCTGCTACTTTATGTGTTTTTATTATATAACATGAGAGTTCTCATCCAGAAATAAATTACCACCCATTCCATAATGGTAAACACTGAATATAGATTGTGTAATCTCTTGGCTTTTCCATCGTTGTTTGAATGCCGTGAATGATTAGCAACAAATAGGGCACAATGTATAAATAGCAGTTCTGTGTGAATGGGTGCATGTAAACTGTATTTTAAACGCTTTTAATGGTCATCAGAATACTAAACTGCTATATAAATGCAAGCCATTTATTTTAGGGCATTTGGAACCTTTGTTAGAACCAATTGTCTAGTTGTAAAATATGTGTCCTGCATCATATTGAGGGCATGACAAAATCTGGAAAGCCAATTTAATTCCCATTGTAGATGATTCATGGTACCATTTACATTTTATCTGGTTTCGATGAAGATGGATGAGGAGGGTGAAAAAAGTCTTAGGGTTACGTAAAGTCTGAAAAAATAAGTGTTTCCTTAGTTTATACGTGAGTGTCTATGGAGGGGATGCTTAAAATGAACTCTTTCAGAGTTTTGGGGTAGCTACAGTGAAGGCCTGATTGCATTTATCCATTAGCCTCCAGTGGTGGACAGCCAGGACCAGCTGGTCAAGGGATCTGGAGGATCTGTGGATGAAATAGGGACAAAAAAGCTCAGACGTGTAGGGTCACCAGGCCATGTAGGATTTATAAAATATATTTTCAATTTATGAAAGGAGAGTAATAGATTGAGTTTGGTAATATCCATTTACACAATATTCTAACTTGTCATAGAAACATATATATTGAATAAAAATATTAATCTACTGATGGCGTTGGAGTCAGAGAAATTCCAAAGTATCTGTATCCCTGTATCTCCCATGATCTTTTTCTTGTGATATATATATTGTGATATTATATTATATATAGTAGTCAAGACATTTCACTCAGACCCCCAGATGTCAACATCATGGTGATGACAGAGCCAAATTCAAGTGGGTCAACAGAATTATCAGGGTTGATTACTGGGGCACCATGGATATCTGGCAATGTGTAGTGCATCCAGATAGCAATGTAATGTTGTAATACTGCAGTCTTACACCAATATAAACACACCAAAAACCCAAAACTACCTGCACTTCATATTGATAAAACAAAAATAGAGAAAATTGTTTCACAGTCTGAGAGTTGTTTACATGCTATGACAGCTGAAGCACGGTGACAGATCAGGGTCTTGATCAGCTTTGTTACAAATCTGGAAAAAAATAAATAAAATGTTTTTTTCCACGTTATCGTGATGGGAAACTGACTAAATTGTGATGTAAGACTACAATAGAGCAAAATGTGAAAAAAGGAAAGGAGTCTAACCACTGGTATTTTAAATATGAACTATATTTGCATATAATTTGTATCATTGTCCTAAGAACCCAGTGTAAAGGTCTATAGATCCTTGCTGCACTCAAGTGCATACTCTTGCTTCTGAGTTGCTTCTGTCTGTGTATTTTATCGTTCAGGTGGATCAGCTTTTTCCTTACTGTGTGATTGTTTTTGGGCTTAAGGTGCAGAGAGATTCTTCATTTGTGTCTTTTTCTCAAACTCAAACTAAAAGTATGCAGAAGTATGGCACAGGAGAGAACATTCTAGCTATTAAGAGGACCAAAACATGGAATCTAGAGATAAATTGACATTGCTGAGTTTTTTGCGCAGTGCCAAGCACAGCTAATGACAATTAAGAAGAAGGATGCGGTGTCCATTCAACGGCAAGGTGAACTAGAGCTTTATAAAAGGAAGTTTGGTTTCTAACTCCCTTCTTTGCCAACTTGTACCTACAGTTTCTGTGCCGTGATCCCACCATCTGTGTTTCAGATAAAATTTTTGGAAAACTGTTGAAAAAGACCAGTTTTATTGTATACATACACAATGATGCTGTTGCTCAAAATCCCCCTACTGAGTTTAACTTGATCTATTATTATGCTGTGACATTTGACCTAGGTGCAGGCTCATTTTACGTAGACACACTGTGGAAGTAGAGGGGTTCATCCCAATTATGGGCTTGTCCACTCTTCACGGTGAAATGTCTTACTGCATCCCAAATTCATCTATAGCTTATTGAGTTTCACTTGCCGTAAAATACTACTGCTGCTCTATCTCTACTAAGTTTATTTTGCAAGTGGTTGGAGCACATGTCTGGTTCAGTTCTTCTCAGCCAAGAAAATCTGATGCTTCAGTGGGCATGGGCTCACCAAACAAACCGAACAATTGAAGACTGGAAAAATAAAATATCAAATCTGAATCTGCTGACATACGCAGACAGCAGGGTCAGAATATGGCATCAACAGCATGAATCTATGGGCCAATATTCTAGGTTGGGTGTGTTGTAAGGGAAGGGACTGTTCTTTTTTCTTAGTACCAATCGATCGTGGTTTATATGCTACAACATATCTGAGTATAGCTGGTATGCAGACACAACTTACTCATTTTCTATTGGCTGCTGCATAATAAAACACTGTATCACAAAGAAAAAAATCATCTGGTCTCATGAATATGGCAATGAGTAAAATTTACTTTGATCAGAATCCAGTGGAACACCTTTGGGATGTGATAAACAGAAAACTGGCAGAGTATGTGATGCAGTTATGGCAACAAGAATTTCTCAAAGGAATGTTTCCAACCTCTTATGGTATGAGAACTGAGGTTTACATCAGGGGAAAGTCCTTGCCAGGATTCATTATTGTGTACCTAATAAATGCTCAGTGACTGTTTACTTTTAATATTTAAAAGTCTCTTAAAAGTAATCTAAGTATTTCTGGTAGCAGAACTTAGTTAAAATAAAATAAGAATATGCAGTGGTGGCCTGGTGACTAAGGAAGAAGACTTGGGTCCAGATGGTCCAAATCCACCAAGCTCCCAGGTCCCATTGAAGAACCCCTTAGCAAGGTACCATCCCCACTCGCTCCACAGGCACTGTCTCCTTGCTCACTTAGGTGATGTGTTAAATGCAGAGGCTAATTTCATTGTGTGCATATTGTGCTGTGTGCTCAATGACATAATAGTAATCACTTTGCTTGTGGTAATTGGGATGAATTTTGTAGGATTTTTTTTTTTTTTTTTTGTAGGAAAAAATTAAAAGTAGACAAGGCAACTAAAGAGTCTCCAATAGCAACACATATGTTCAGTATGAAAAACATTTATGACGTGTTATTTTTTTCAAATTACATTTGGATAGAAATGTACAGGGGATGTACATAATAGAAATGTACAGAATGTACAACACATCATGGCACTTGGCCCTGGAAATAGAGCATCTTAGAGTCCCAGTCTAACACCTACTACACCAGAGAGCACTGGAAACACAGGGGAAAATGTGGAGGACGAGAGATCCCTATAGGACACTTGGCAAGCTAGTATCTGTTGTTGTCTCCCTCATCTGATCCATTCCCGAAAACATCCACTTAATCAACCAAACTATGAAGCACATATCAAAGCATAGTGACAGTGAAAAAGAACCAGTAAATTAACTGGCAAATTTAATGGCCTGGGTCAGCAGTCCACCAGCCAACCCTTTACCCTGCATCTCCTCTCTCTTGAAAGACTGATGCTAACAGGCTAAACAAGCTTATTTGCAAGGCTGGTGGTGTGGTAGGAGTGGAGTTGGACTTTGTTACAGCAGTGAGTGAGAGGCGAACAGTGTCAAAACTACACTCAGTCATGGACAATGTCTCCCACCCACTTCACAGCATCAATAAAGTATTCTGATTCTGATTATGTAGCCAAAACTGAGTTGACTGAAGATTGAGTTGGCTGGGGTTGGATTGGAGGTTAGCTCCATATATGTCATAGTAATGTAACTACTACCGCATCTACTAAACAGTGCTCCCAAAGATTTTGGAGGAAATGTAGAATAAAATTGTTTTTATTAATTCCAAGAAGTGTTATTTACATGTACCATCCATAAAGGAAGAGGGGTGAGATGGTTGCGCAAAGTGAATGACTTTAACAAAGAAACACTGGAATTCTGTTTATTACACATGATTTCAGCTATACATAATCAATTGTAATGAAAGTTAAGCGGCTATTGTGTATTTATGTATTTTCTTATGATCACAATAGATCAAATGACAGTAAGAACAACATGACAGTGTAAACCCATATACAATAACTGGAACCAGCAGCTCCTCCGCTGTATAATGAGTTTCAGCTCATAGTTTGATGTCCAAATCACAACTTTGAATGTTTTTGTTCATTATTTTTGGAGACAGCAGGCAGATGTTTTCAGTGAAAATAAAACTGTACTGGCCAAAACATGTCTTGGAAAAGAAAATGAATGCTGCTCTGCAGCTGCTGGATGTATGGAACTATTTGCTAAAATTATACACCCCCCCACCCCACCTACACACACACACAGTGCACCTTGTAGCCCCTAATCCTAAAAACAACCACAACTCGAACCTGAACCATCAAGAAGTTATACTGAACAATAAAATCAAACCCAAAATTTAATTCTAACCAACATTTGAAAACCAAGTCTTATGCTCTCAGACAGAGCTTTGAAATTCTGTGTACCAAATTTCCTCATAACACCACTACTTCTCCAAAACAATGTTGTCAACCAAAAGGCTGTTCACCCAGCGTTACACACACACGCAGTGAGAGAGAGAGAGCAAGAGGGAGAGAAAACTGGTATATACACTCACTGGCTACTTTATTAGGTACACCTTGCTAGTACCAGGTTGAACCCCCTTTTGCCTTCAGAACTGCCTTAATCCTTCATGGCATAGATTTAACAAGGTACTGAAAACATTCCTCAGAGATTTTGATCCATATTAACATAATAGCATCACGCAGTTGCTGCAGATTTGTCGGCTGCACATCCATGATGCGAATCTCCCGCTCCACCACATCCCAAAGGTGCTCTATTGGATTGAGATCTGGTAACTGTGGAGGCCATTTGAGTACAGTGAACTCATTGTCATGTTCAAGAAACCAGTCTGAGATCATTCGAGCTTTATTACATGGCGTGTTATCCTGCTGGAAGTAGCCATCAGAAGATGGGTACACTGTGGTCATAAAGGGATGGACACGGTCAGCAACAGTACTCAGGTAGGCTGTGGCGTTGCCACGATGCTCAATTGGTACTAAGGGGCCCAAAGAGTGCCAAGAAAATATCACCACCAGCCTGAATCGTTGATACAAGGCAGTATGGATCCATGCTTTCATGTTGTTGACGCCAAATTCTGACCCTACCATCCGAATGTCACAGCAGAAATCAAGACTCATCAGACCAGGCAATGTTTTTCCAATCTTCTATTGTCCAATTTTGTTGAGCCTGTGTGAATTGTAGCCTCAGTTTCCTGTTCTTAGCTGACAGGAGTGGCACCCAGTGTGGTCTTCTGCTGCTGTAGCCCATTTGCCTCAAGGTTCGACGTGTTGTGCGTTCAGAGATGCTCTTCTGCATACCTTGGTTGTAACGAGTGGTTATATGAGTTACTGTTGCCTTTTTATCAGCTCGAACCAGACTGGCCATTCTCCTCTGACCTCTGGCATCAACAAGGCATTTTCGCCCACAGAACTGCTGCACACTGGATATTTTCTCTTTTTCAGACCATTCTCTGTAAACCCTAGAAATGGTTGTGCATGAAAATCCCAGTAGATCAGCAGTTTACTCTGGCACCAACAACCATGCCATGTTCAAAGTCACTTAAATCACCTTTCTTCTCCATTCTGATGCTCGGTTTGAACTGTAGCAGATCGTCTTGACCATGTCTACATGCCTAAATGCATTGAGTTGCTGCCATGTGATTGGCTGATTAGAAATTTGCGTTAACAGGTGTGGACAGGTGTGCCTAATAAAGTGGCCAGTGAGTGTAAATATATAAATCAAACGAATAAAACCAATACATAAATTAAAAAAAGGCACATCACACAATGAAATTACTAATAAAGATAAAATTGTTTTAACAATTATTATAATGTTGAATGCAAATACAATGGAAACACAATTTCATATGACATTGTAGGGAAGGGATAGTTATCTCCTGTGAGCTCTAGCTAGCAAAACATACTGAGGTCATTTGTCATTTGAAAATGCCTGAGAGGCATCTGTAAACGATATGTCAAGACAACAGCTTTCAGCCTTATATAGATATATGCATATTAAATACATATTATTTATAGTAAATCTAAAGCACAAATTGTGTCCCCAAAATGACCAAGTTTTAAACAGGCAAATGAGCTACACACACTCCTACACCTTTTTATGCCAACAGCTGCATCCTTTGACCTCTAGCACTTGAGTGTTTGTCACCAGATGCCACCATGCTGGTAGTCTGAATATGTGACTATAGATATGGAATTCAGTTTACTTCAAATGTGTTAAAAAAGAAAATGCGCCAACAAAAATTAGGACAGTTGAGTGGGTGTCAGTAAGGCAGCTTTTAGGTCCCAGTAGAGTAGAGGGGGAAGATAAATGGTACAACAGAAAGTAGGAGGGTATGTGAAGCCTGGAGGGTGTCGAGAAGGAAACTTATCTGGGGAGTGCAGACTGAAGAACAACAGAGAGGGCCACCACTGTTTCCCAACAGGTTGAATGTTCCTTTCAGCTTAGGCTACCTGGAATCCCTGTAATCAGCTTCAGGGTCCCTAGTTCAGTGCCAGTTTCTGGTCTGTCCTTGCAGTATTTACAATCCCATTCTTTTATTTTAGTGAAAAACTGTGTTGCAGTTTCGTGTATTTCTATTTTTATTTTTTTGTTGAATTCACTTAAGTAGTGTCCTCTTCAAACTTTACTTTTTTGCCACTATTTGCCTCCCTGTCTTCCTGGCTCACAGGTGTGTTTGATTTATTTCACTATTCCCACTGTCCTGGCCAGGAGTAGGTAAAGGACTGTCCACATTTCCATATTTGAATTTTTTTCTTTTGGAGGTATGAGAACAACACTGCCTTATTAATTATGTGATTTTCTTAACTAGTTGCTTTAGCATGGATAAGGTGCCAATAAATATTTGGTTTGAACTAATGCATTAAAAACATACATTAAGAACTAATTCTACTTTGCCTTCCAGTATCGCAAATGCAGGCTGAAATGTATGAGCTAACTGCAGAATGCTCATTTTGACCTTTCTGGATGCGCTAACAAGTTGGCCAGGCTGCAACAAGTTGTCAGCAATACAGTGCTAAAGCCTAATCACCCACAGTAACCTCAGTAGGAGAGAAAAATAGTAAATTAATGAATCTCTCTGATTACACCGGGGATGCTGCAGATGGTTGAGTGGGATTCAAAACTCTGTCAGCAAACACCTGCTCAACTGAAGTGCCTTTGAAGAAGATATGGAGTTAGAATGTGCTCCAATGCAGCTTTTTGGGTGTCTGATCCCCCTGCAATGAGAGGCATGAGGAAAGAGGATTTATGTCAAGAAAAAAAAAAAAAAAAAAAAACTCTCTATCCACACAATAAGAGATAACTGGGAACGCCACATGGAGAGGGAATGAAAGAACAAGCCAGCATTAGTACTGACCTTTCCCAGTGGCCTGATCCAGCTGAGGCTAACATTGGTGGTACTCAGCTAAATGCTAGTGTGTCAAAATCTATTTCATCAAATTCTTTATTCAACCTTTCCTTTGCCCCAATAGGCTTTGGATGTAATAAGCAATATCATTAAAGTCCAAAAAGGCCAAAATACCAACAAGTTTTAAAAGTGAGAGAATGTGAGAGGATATGGTTTTGCTGTTTATGTGAATCTGTGTATCTATTTCATTTCTCCATCATTTTCTTACATTAGAATCTTGTACTATTCTCATGTAAGAAAATAAATATAATCTCCAATATATATATATATATATATATATATATATATATATATATATATATATATATATATATATATATATATACTTACATACCCTCATGCAGATTTTGTACAAGTCAAAGGAATTTACACCCAGGCTTTAGGCTTATTGGCATTCATGCTTAACTCCTCTAGAGCATTCGGGACAGTAAAGAGAAAGGATTAGCCTTTTGCTGTTGTTGCCAACATTTATATGTTAAACCACAAGTAATGCATATCATCTTATTTGTGAACAAGAAAAATTGTTCCTGTGCAGTCAGCCAAGCAAAGACGCTGCAGTAAGTCACTTTTCGAAGCTAGTTCTTATCAGTATTCTGTATGTTGTCTACAGAGGAACAACCTAGAAACAAAAGCAGCAATATAAGTTAAAATTACATTAAGTCACACACAGACATGGATCAATATTAGCATTTATTTGGTTGCAATTTTGTCTACCTGTAAATTCAGTATTTTTTATTTTATTTTTATTTTTTTTATTTTTCGCATTAGCTAGTCATTAACCTTGTTGTCTTTTCAAGTGGCATACAAATTGAATGCAAAGAAAACAACTGTCTCATGGAATCAGGTTAGGTAAAAGTGAATCAAAACAGTAAAATGTTAAATCTGATGGGAATTTCCAAGGGAATATATTAGTGCAGTTTCCCACTCAGTTGTTGCACTTTACTCAACACAAAGAATCCTGGCACTGAATCACTGCAATGGACTGCCATGTGTGTCTGAAAAAGATCAGTAAATTAGATATTTTCTAACCTTTTACTGTCATGGAAATATATGTGTCTCTTGTTAAGCCTAAAACCTTAAACTCTACTCAAGAAATTGCACTAGTGCAAACCCATCCATCAGTTTCCTATATATTTTAACCTTTTGATGGTTGCAGGGGGATAAAATCAATTTCAGCTGACTATGGAGGTGGGTTGTGTATACTCACCCTCATATTCAAAAGTATGGGCAATTTAGAATTAGAAATTAATCTAACTTTTATGTCTTTGGGATCTGTGTGTTTTCTCTGTATTCTGGCTTCCTTTCAAACGCATGGGGAAACATGCAAACAACACACAAAAAGGAATCCAGAACCTTCTTGCTGTGAGACAACAGTGTTAACCACTAACACCATTGTGTCGCCCTTCAACCAAAACCATGTAGCCTAATTTTAAACTACAGTGAAAAAAAAGACACACTGCATTGGTGGTAGTGGTGGCTGAGTGTCTGAGTGTATCAGCTACCTCTTTCCTCAAGAGTTTGTTGCAAGTTTGTGTGCCATCACTTTGTGATAAATGCACGTTTTTAACAATTCTTTATGTGCATGCAACCCATGGTATTCATGTCACCAGTAAATATCATTCTTCAAGATGGGACTCTTCATGGGATTCATTCTTCCCTTGCAATTGCTTTTATAATTGCATGAGGGCACACACAATAGACAATTGTTAGTCCACTTTGTTGCGCAGTGATGTGCAGGGGGCAGTTAATGGCCACTGAAAATCACAGAACCTTTGCAGAAGGTTATTGTGTTTGAAAACGTGAAATTGTCATCAGATGCAAAGGACAATAGAAGAAAAGAGAGGAGATGATGCTACTGACAACAATGACCAGACAAGACAATACAGTAGCTATTTAGTTTCAATTCGACATTCACATGTTAACATGTTACATACATTCCCAGTCAACTCTTTCGGGCTTCAGGCATCAATCACAGCATGGAGCAGTGGCATTCTGCACTGAATATTAAAGGGGACATATTATACCTCTTTTAAAACAAGTTAGAATAGGTCTATGGTCTATACAAAACATGTTCATTAAGTTTTTTTTCACAATATCACTCTCACATAATGAGACCTCACCAGCTCTATTCTTGTCAGTTTCAGTCTCTTACAAATTGAGCTGTTTTAGGGTTCTGTCCCTTTTTTTACAAATGAGCTGTCGCTGGCCACACCCCAGCTGTCCCATGTTTACGCTGCGTATTTACTACACGTGAGAATAGCAGAAAACAGAGACGCTCTCCAGCTCTATATATTTGACCCTGAGCCGGACCCAGAGGAAGCAGAAGAGTAAGAGGAGCCAGCGGCACAAACACCACAAATGCAGCAAGCGGTTTCTGCACAGTAAGTCAACTTTTTTAATCTGTTGTGATAAATTACTCACGATACATTCACTGCAACTCAGTAGCTCTGCTACTTCCGTCCATTAGCAACAGTAACCATGTACTCCATGTTACAGTCCACCTCTATCAGACTATAACCTACTGTACAGCCTGTTGTACATAAACTATGTAATGTTCCTTAATTTTTGACATAATGCCAGTCTCTTTACAATATTTTGTAAATTCTTTTACAACAATATTTGCTTGCATTTGAAACTTCCCAATGCTCACAACATTCAATTAGATTTTTTTTCTTTTTTAAATATGCAGCCATTTATAAAGACATTTATAGTCTGTTAGCATAGCACTCACCTTACATTATACATAATAGGTCAAACGACGTCTGCAGCAGCTGGAGGAAAGGCCTCAGTGTGTGATCTATCATCCAGGTTTACACCTGGTGTGTCTGAATGTTTATTCTCTTCAAATGCATTCAACACCTACAGAGCTGACCATGGGGCTTTACAACTACTTGTTAGTTTTTACCAGTATTTATGAAAAATCTATGACAAAATATTGTTTTTTTCAGTAACAGTTTTAGTTTTACTTTACTTGTGTTCATAGGTCACTAACGGCCTTACACACTAATACTTATAATTGGACGGTGCCCCAGAATGATTGGTTTCTTTCTTATTATGTATAGCTATTATCTGCAAATACAATTGGTATCAAACATACACACAACACATTTAGAAATACCAAAAAAAATATTTATCAAACAAAGCAAAAACATATTTTCAGCCACCTTGAAATGTGACAATTGTAGAGAACTGACAATATTTAACATGCCAACTAACACAATGTTCAACTTTTAGTTGTCACAGGTATCTTGCCTACAGGAGCTTTGTGAGTTGGTGTTGGTGTTGGTGTCATGTGAGTCATGACACATGACAGGATAAGGGTCGTCATCCTGTCATGTGTGTGGTCCTGTGTGTTCGTTGGGAGTTTCCTGACAGCCAAGGACAATATATGGACTTCAGACCTCCTCCCATTGACTAAAGCGAGAAACGTAGTTGGCGATCACCTCCTTCTTCTTCTTCTGGATGCTCACACTCTGAAGACAGGTCAGCAGAGATGTGTATTTTCAGGATTTCGTCCCTATAGGCTGCTGGGCCCATAAAGACCTGCCCCATGATGAGGCCTGAGTCTTCCACATACCCTGTACAATATTCAACAATCACAAACACTTCTGTAACTATGTATATAGTTTCACAATTATTTAATTGTTATTTTTTTTTTTTTTTTATTTATTGTTTTGTTTACTTTAAAGACACTGAAGTGCAATAGTATGCATAATGTACAGATCTTTTATTGTTGAAAAAAAAATAAATATATAACTTACAGGATGTTGCCTGTGTTTTGATGGGTTTCACCCTGCACTCTCCCTTGCTGGCCTTTGGGAAATGCATCCTGTAGAGAGGATGAGGTGGCCTAGTCTAGAGAGGGTCCCCAGAGGATGAGGTGGGCTGGTCTCCTGCAGAGTTCTCATTAAGGAGAGCAGCAAGGTAGGGTCTTGAACAGTAAAGAAAAAAAACAAACATGAAAATACTGTCATATACAAATCAGCAATATTCTGTGTAATCAAAGCATATATATATATATATATATATATAAATATATATATATATATCACACACACACACACACATACTCACAGATTGCATACCATTGAGAATAATTTGGAGTTCAGTGTCTGGATGGATGTAAGGAGCTCGGGATCGAACTACCTTTCAGTTTCTTGTCTCTCGCTTTTTTTTTGTCTGTTTGTCTCTTTGCTAATATGTCTTTGTCACTGACATACTTGAGTTTCTCGTGTCAGTTCTCTCCCGTCATTCTTCAGTGATGACTATTGACTATTCACATCCCATGCAGGGGCTTCAATTTTTAGAGATTGCATTTCAGTCTTTCTTTTTTATTCTCTTTTCTCCTCCCTCTAGCTGTCTATATCAATCATGTATTCGCTCCTAGCTTGTAGCTATCTCCTTTTACTCAGAGGGTTGCTTTATACATCTCCCATTCCCTCTTGCTCTATAATGACTTGCTGATAGTTCATATCAGCAGTTCAATGGAGCAAAGAAAGTCATACTCTTGTCATTACATTTAAATGTTGAAGATGGACTATAAGGGTGTGGAAGAGAGTTAAGCAGAGTGGGAATTTACCACGGACAGGGATGGAAGAAAGTGAGAGAGATCATACAACAAACAAGCTGAATTTACTGCAGAGACTAAACAAGGGACTGAAAGAAAAATCCACAGCCCGCTTCTGTCTGTTCTCGTCTCTAGTTAAGCTTGGGTGACTGCTATATGAAGAGGAAAAAATAAGAATAGGGTCATAAAAGTCATTCATTGCAGCACAATGACATATTTGATTAAAAGTAGTTTAAGACAACAGTATGTTTCTGCCATTTAGCAGTCATGCAAAGATAATGGCCAAAAGACTTTGGCTGGGACGTTCCTCAAGTAACATGAACCTTAACCCATTAAGGACTAGTAGTAGGATTACAGTTTGAAAATCACTAATTTCATTAATATAAATAGCATTTCATGAAGCACTTTTTTATTTGACGCTGCAATCCTGACATTCCAGACAGACATTTTAAGCAGCTGGAGATAAAGTGAATGGTTTAGTGGTTTAAGATTTTTGAAGTCAACCATCCTGGTCCTGCCAGCCTTTTGTGTCATTTGTTTGGACCATGTGTTAACTCTCAGAGGGCCAGATGTAGTCAGTTTTTGAATCAATGTTCAAGTTCCAGAAAAATAGTTTTACCCCAAAATTCTAAAATTTATTTTTTTTGCTGAATTTTCTATTGTATCACAAAAACAGATTATTTAGGTTCAGGAGTCTCATTTACAAACTCAGTATACTCACTGCATACAAACACCGTGGAATCTACATATACACAAAAATAAAATTACTTAATACCTCTATGCAATTTTCTCATTATAAATGCCAATGCATGTTGAGTTATGCATGCACCTGTGCTTTCCTCCTGCCAGGGACAGCCAACAATAACCAGTAAATAGTCATAAAGTTGTAACTGGACTGCCATTGAAGGGCAGACATCTGTTGCCAGAAAAATAGCAAAATGTATGGAATGTGAAATCAAGGTAACACACACTCAGGCTGTACTTGACTATGGCAACATGTGCTGGATGCAGTCAGCTGAGGGCAGTTTCTGACATTGAGAGAAGAGATATTGTCCAATAAAAATATTTCTATCAGGTCATCTTCAGTTATAGCCACCACTAAATCATGTAAGTGAATTCATATAGTGTTTTAAAAATACAAGAAAGTTGGATTAATTTCATGATATACATTCAGTCAGTTGGAGGTGAGGTGGGCAGCAGCAAATGAGTGCCAAGATCCAGTTCGGCTGCTACAGACTGCCACAGAACCCAACAGTGTCTCCTGTATCAGATCCAAATGACACAACTGCAGCTTCAGCCATTTACTCACTTTGCTGCAATTACACTCAGACATCATCACCACTGTAAATAATTTAACAAGAGAAGTTCAAGGGGTTAAAAATGTTCTCTCTGAAATATACAAGGGAGTAAAAGAACTTTAAATCATGAAAAAAAGTATACCGTTGCACTGTCTGTTCATATTCAGCACATCATTTGTTCTTGTGACAGGAGGAGCCCCTTCATGTATTCTGATCCGGCTGTTCTCTTGCACAATGTCTGCTGGTGCAGGAACACCACTGCATTGTACCACATTTGGTACAACAGCACAGGCTCTAGATCATGATATTTTGGTATTATTGATTCTGATTAATCACACATTGATACAAGTAGTTTGTCAAGAAAAGTTTGTGCAAGCTCTAGGCACAGATGAAAAGATGTGTGGAAATCTGCACCTTTGTCACAGAGAATTCTTAATAAATCCTGATTCTGGCTGCGTACATATGTTTCAGCCCATTTTATGGAAAGGTTCTGCAATCTTTTAGAAATGACGCCACCGATTAAGTGGCCTCAGAAGGTAAAAGTTCAAAACATTTGACCTTTATTACCTATTAACATGCAAAGGCAAGTAGGCAATGACAAACAATATGCTTTGTTAAGTTAGGGCATGAGAATAGACAGACAGGTAATCTGAAATCTGAATATGAAAATCAGGCAAAAAGCAAAATGAGCAAAGGGCAAAATCCACAGATAGTCAGGTGGTCAGAAACATACAAAAACAGTGGTAAATGGTAAATGGACTGCATTTATATAGAGCTTTTCTAGTCTTCTTGTGACCACTCAAAACACCACTCCTACACCAATGGATGAACTGGAGAGGGCAATTTGGGGTTTAGTATCTTGCCCATGGACACTTCTACATGCGCGCTGGAGTAGTCTGGAATTAAACCATCAACCTTCCGATTAGTGCACACTCTGCTCTATCCAAGCTATAGCCACCTCTAAAATAAAATGGTAGAGGTAGAAATCTACACACTGCATTTGGTTAAGTTTTGACTAATATCTGGATAGTGACATTGCAGCTGTATAGTTAACATAGATGTATAATATACCTTCTACTGGGGTATTTTCTTTGTTTGCTTTCTTCCCACATAAAAATATTCCACCTAGATAAATTCCCCAGTAGGGTACTGTTGCACTTAGCATCACGTCAGAAAATAGTGATCTTTTGAAATAAATCAAAATAAGCCTGAGCATTTTTACACTTATTATCACACTGGTAGTGTCAAGAAAATAACAATCATCTATGCCAATAATCAGTGTTCTCTCCTATCTGTCACTCACTTTGAATGGAAGTATAAAGTCAGAGAATACAAGTTGTTATACTAGCTTTATTTTAATAGGTTATGATGGGAATTAAGTGTTTTATGACTGTATAATAACAGCCTTGGCTCATATTGACTGATCACAAATCTGTGAGTATGAACACTGACTGCTGAAAAAACACATGAACATGTTAAATCTCTACATCATTAGGGTCATAAATGACACATCTGCCACAGGGCTCCAGGGGAGAGAGGGTTGTGCAGAACATAAGTGGTTGAAGGGCAGCTTAGGGGATGACTATGGGGGAGGAGAGACAAGATAAAGAGGTAGTATTTACAGTCCTTATTTTATTTTCCTATCATTCCCAGAAGTGGAAATGAGAACACCCACTATGAACAACAAAGGGACAAAAACATGTAATAACAGCCAGTCAGGAATAGATTTATTAATATATACAAATGCACATAACTAACAATAACACCACAGGTGCGTGCACACACACACCCACACATCAACAGATCTTAGAGATCTCATTACAAAACAACTTAATTCAAAAGTACTTGAAAAAGTGATGTATCAAGAAATGTGTATGCTAAATACATGCACATAATTTATTTGAATTCTCTTAAAACCCATACTGGAAATAGAACAGATGATGATGAAACACTTCCTGCCAGTCTCCATATCTACTAATGATTCTCTGTGTGCCGGTGGAGCGCTGCATAATATATCATTCTTCTGACTCACAGGAACCTGTTGATGTATGGATTGCAATTAAGTGCAGTAATAAGGGATGATAATATGTATGTGCGATCACTGTTAGACTTTGTGAGGATAATGATAAAGGAAGCAAAGGTCAGGTTTTCTCTGTAGTGTAGAAAAAGAAAGGAAGACAGCAGAAGAGAGCAAAAGAGAGTGAGATCAGTGGGTTGAAAGTGGAGCAATTCCTGTGGGGATTACAGCATCAGAAAAAGTGGACCCCAGTGAGGTTAGGTCAGTAAGGGTTTTAGATCATTCAATAAAATACTATGCGATAAAAATAGTGGGACAGTTATGTATAACTGGCATGTCCACATCCACAGTCTCTACACTATATATTTAGATTCTATGTACCCAACATGTGATCACTTCACATTTCTATATTTTCAGTCTGGTTTGATTCTGAAATACAGCATATTTTACTTTATTAAGAAGATAGAGCAATGGGGTTCGGGGGCTTTTGCCACTGTTGTCCCTGGTGTTTTCACTGTCCAGCAATTTTTATCAAGAACAGACACTAAGAACCAAGGAAACCAGAAAAGTTTTTAGGAAGCAGATAAGACGTTTCAGAAAAACATATTCATAGATACATAAATAAACAGATAGACAGCTGTGGATATGTGGATCTATTGGTTGAGTAACCAAATTAGTCCAGACTGGACAAGATGCATGCTATGATGGTACACACCAGTCTTACAAATAATAAGCATTTAAATCAGAAGAGACTAACAAACAGTGAGCAATTTAGAAAATGAAATTTATTGACAGCTGAATGAAGAACTTTGCTGCTGAGACCCCTGCAGGAAGTAGATAACCATGGAGATGATCCATGGTACAGAGGTTCTTCGATTAGATGATCCTTCCCCCCGGAGCCTGGACACTGGTGGTAGTGAAGAATGAGCATGATGATGAAAGCATTACCATGAGGTGGTCTTTGATGTGGTGGCTTGACTGGAGGGAGGCATTCAGGGTGGAGGTGGGTCTTCTGATTAATACAGTGCTGAACTGAATGAGAGCAGAGAGAGCTGACACAAATTTGACAGCTTGTAAAGTAATTGGCTGAAGTCGCCCTGTCAGGCAAGTATTAGATGGAGACAGGATCAGTGGGTCTGTGTATGGATAGCAGAAAGAACAAGGATAACTTCCTGAAGAACTTTTGCAAAGATTCCTATCAGTGACCCAAAATATAAAACAATAAAATAAATAACTTAAAGACAGGATGTTTAAAAAATAATGATGTTTATAATGATGTTTAAACATCAATCATCAATTTATGTTCCACCATGAAGGACTGAAATTTCATTTATGCTGTGTGTCTTGCATAGATGGCATATTGACGATAAAGTTGATACTTGATACTTGATATAATTGATATTTTGTTATGTCCAGGGCCACATTGAGGCAGTCCTGGAACTGTTTAATTCACTAGCCAGCTGTTGTGGTAGCTAGGGCCTTGTGTTAACTTGAATTTCCCTGACACTGTACAAGTTTCTTATACAATATGATTTAATAGAGCAGACTATAGAAAACAAATGGTCGAAACAGGCAGACTGACTACAAATCAACAGGAAAAAGTTAAAGAAAACAGCTGCTAAACTGAACAACAGCCATATTGACCGAAGCACCGATGTGAACTGAAGACATATCCATGTATCTGTGCTGTGTATGATGCTTCACGTAAACAAAGAGCTGGCAGAATTCCACAAGAGACAGTTATTACACTTTCTGCGACTAGAACTAGGAACTAGACCAAACTAACTCTGAACAAATTGCTTCATCTGTCAAAGTGAAGGATTTTGATTTAACACAAACTCCTAACCCTAACTCCTGCGAGGTTGTACTCGGAAAACTTAACACCACATGTGCTGGATCTTGTGCATGTGCAGAGTGCAGATATGCAGAATGCAGATAATTTAGAAGATACAAATCAATTAAAATAAAATGATCATTGTATTGAAAGTTGGATAGAATATTGATTCTTTAATCTTACAAAACACACACACACACACACACACAAAAAAAAAAAACACCTATTGAATAATTAAACATCGAAGAATCCTTGAAGCACCCTATAGTGCAGGTGTGAATGCTGAGGCAAAAGATGATCAAAGACAAAATTCATATGTAGGATTCTGATTTATTCAAGGCACAACCAGTGCTTGTGTGTGTGTGTGGAGGGGAATGCCTTTGGTTTGGAATCTCAGAATTGCTTCTGTTATTTGCAGATGATGTTGCTCTGTTGGTGTCATCATATTGTGACTTCCAGCATGCAAAACAACAGAATACTCTGATTTTCAAACTTCACTTGTATTTGTATTTGGATGCTATGCCAAATTAATTTTACCCCTGGGCATTAATAAAGTCATCTTCTTGTCTGTTTCTTTCTTTCTCCTCATTATCCTCTAGTCTCCCCTGGGCCTCATTGCCTTTATCCTTTTTCATTTTGAAAAGACTTCTTATGTACCTTCAAATGTTGAGTTAGTGAATTAGGTCAGTAGCCGCCACCACCAGGTGCTAATAACAACGAGCTCTATGATAGCTGCACTCAGTCTCTTATGATATCAACTTTGACCAAATCCCATACCTGCTGTGTCACTACCAAAATCTGTATAATATTTAATAATTCATGTTGTGTTGAAGAAAACCTTATTTTTTTTTGAAACAGCAAAAACAGTTTAAACTAAATTTCAAAAGCATTTCCATATATATTGACGGTGAATATGTAAAATTACCATAGCAGTGGCAGTATTTTTACACCTTACATTTCTCTAAATCACTGCTACTCCTTGAAAAATATTAGTTATAATATGCAGGTAGGTTGCAGAATACTGTAAGCAGTTTCACTGACTTTCCTATGTAGGTTGACAGAAAATGTGTCCGTATTCATATTAAGAGCCCAAAGGACCAAATTAATTCCTCTAATTAATTTTGGTATGCTGTGCTGGTGAGTGCCAGTGATGGTAAATCCACTGTGAACCTTTGGTGTTCCTCAGATATTTGGCTCATTTACATACATTTACATGCTAATTGAGATTTCTCAACTGAGGGCAAAAGTATGCAATTTCTTGAAAACTAATTATGAAAGCTATTGATTTTATAGTTTAAATTTAGCCAAGTCTTAGTCCATTGAGTTAAGGTTTAATACTGTAGGTCTCTTTAGCAATGAATAGCCATCATTGTGCAGAAATATTAGACTCATTTGTTTAACTTTAAATGGAAGGTTGCACCTCTTTAATTTGTAACACAGCTTGTGGCTATGTTGTATTCTGGGCTGAAGAACCATTTAAGAGAAATTAGTGACCAAACAATGAGACCGGACTTGTTGGTATTGGTGTAGCTCTGAGAGAAGGACTACAAAGCAAGCCTGAAATGGCCATGCAATCTTTCTTTTTACTCAACAACCCACAGAGACAGATTCTGTCAGAATACTTTTATTGTATGCTAGGCACACTTTATTGGGACAACTACATTTAGTGGCATGACTGTGTTCTGGGGCTCCTGCACCTGGGCCTGGGGCAGGGTGCATTTTCCCTGCCCTTCCACAAGCCATCATGGTGACAGGAATCCCCGACCTCCTGGGAGCCCCTTTTTTACATGTACTTGTGTGGGGAGCCTGGAACAGAGTGTGTTTTCTCAGCTCTTCCACGAGCCATCATAGAACACATAAACAGAGGGCAGCAGCAGAACCCTGGGGTCCCTCCTCTCCTGGAGCCATCCCGGAAGCCTGAGCAAGCGGGTGCGTTTTCCCCGCCTCCCACGAGCCGAGCCATCGTAGAGCGGCCTTAGCGGAGAGAGCAGCACAAGTGCAAGGTACGGACAGAACACAGCAGGGTAACAATACATGATAATAGCAGATGCTACATACATAAATGCACTTCCAACTATCTGTATTTTTTTTTTTCAGACTGCTGATTCCTCCAGGTCCATGTGTACCTATGCAAGACAATCTCTGGCAGGTTACAGTCATGTTGCCACTACTGTAGAATTTAGATGCGACGGCTAAGTCAAGTCATGTATATGCCATGTCATACAAACATGTCTTAGGGTGCTTATGTTATAAATGACAGAAACCCAACGATTCCACAGCAAGCACTTGGCAACAGTGGGGAGGAAAAACTCCCTAACAGGAAGAAACCTCCAGCAGAACCAGACTCAGGGTGGATGGCCATCTGCCTTGACCAGTTGGGGTGAAATGGAAACAGACTTATTGATGCTTGATGAACCTTAAATTACACATGAATACTAACACATGAGAACTACAATACATGTTAGTCAACAAAAATGAGGTTGTAATAGGAAAAACTGGGCTGGAGGTGAGTTGCAAAGGCTGGCAAGGAGTAAGAATTGCAGGCAGGCTTGACTATTTAAATAAGGTGCTCTACTGCAAGTAGTACATGAATAAGTACATCAGCCAAGGTGAGATCATTAGAGGAATGAAACACTGTGAGTGTTGTGAATTCACTGCAATTAAAACTGTAGAAGGCTGTGAGGAAGACGATTTCTATATGTAAATCTGTGAAGTTACCAAAATGCACATTAATTCTAATTCTGAAGAATCAGGAGGCAGAGTCATACATTTAATGTTGATTCAGCTAGACCAGACTGCATGCGATGGCCAGCAGAGTGCGTATGCTTGCAAGGTTGAGTCAGTCTAGCACTGTTTGAATGAACAGAGGCAGGCTACCAGGTTGGTGCTGCCATTAGGCACAGATGCAAAATTATGAAATTTAGAAACCCGGTACATATGATCATGTGCCTTCCATTAACGCATTATTCCTTGATCAGATTTACCCACTAGCTACTATTATTGGATATGACTACATTGCGAGTGAGTGTGCTCTCACCTGTGCAACTCCTGTTGTCTGATCTCTGCGAACATCAAACCGCACCCCAAGGACATATTCAACAGGTTCAACAATTTCCCACTTTTCCTCAAAGAATTTCTTTCGTTTGACTCTTGTGTTCAAGGTTGAGAAAGGATTTTCTAGTTGATCAAAACACTTTTCCACCTTTTTTCCAAATCTGTGCCTTGAATTTCTGAAGTACAGCTGAAAACTGCCCTTTCTCGCTTGCTTATGAATGTCATTTATAAGTTCCTCCATGGACCCCACCATTGCTTGGACTGTGCTCTCAGCAACACCAGATGCTTGCAACTGTGCTACAACAAAAGCACACATGTTTAACATATGATTATTGTCAATAGAGAGCTGGGTAGTTATTGGAGGGTCTGTACTGACTGCCTGGGAAGTTAAGGGCTCACCAACTTCATTCTGAGTGTCCACATTGTCAGCAGTATTTGTCAAAGCAGCATCTCTATGGAAATGAACAAGATGCTTCTTGAAACCTGAAAAGGTGCAAAATGATAAACAACATCCTGACTGCCCACATTTCAAATGTAATGTCTTTCTAGGATGTAGACCGCGGTGCAGTCTTAAATGCTGACAAAGCAATGCAGAACTTTTGTGGTGTGCCTTACAGACATAACAAAGAAACATATTTGCATCCAAGGATATTTATCACCTTAAGCACTGTGCAAAAATCTTGCTCTTAGCTCCTTGACTCTGGGACTTTCCTTGGCACTTCCCACATCAAGGTTAAAAACTGTGGTTTGGATGAATGTATAGAAATTGCACAGAGATTCATAGTAGTTGACACTGAAGATGAAGTTTGCTTTGAAGAGCTCATCGAAAGCTGCCAAGATGTCTGTGCCTTGCAAGGGGTGGCCTTGTGATCGGTGGTGATGTAGTATCTTTGGATGCTGTTCTTCTTTTCACCACCACACAGGAGGAAGGGCTGTCCTGGTTCCACACCAGCAAGGAAGGGTTCAACACTGGCTCCCATCTTTAAAAAAGTGTAAAGAAGAATCATGATGAAATCATGAAATGCACCACAGCAACATTCAAATGACTAACTAAGCCAATAAAAAAGTAGGATTATCAAAATAACTGTAGTAGTATACCACTATTTGCATACCTGCAAATATCTCACAACATGGTCCACGGCTTGACATGAGCTGATTTTAACACTCTTCTTGTGGCCTTTGGAGGTAGGGGGAAGCAACACCTGGCTGGTGTGGTGGCCCGGTGTGTTAATTTCTCCAGGAAGCCTCCAGCATCAACATGCCACCTGCCTCTCAGAGCTGTCCCTCGGCAAGCAGGAGCTCAACCCCCCGGTCCAGCTCTACTCCATCACTCGACATTTTGCCATGTAAAGCCAATGATGTCATTCATCGGGACTACACCATAGCTTATTAATGTGCACACACTGATGGCCTTCACAGTTTTCTGACACCGTTTTAATATTCTGTTAAGGATGCCTCCTGCGCATGCTACATCTCTTTAGCTAGCTTTGTCATCTCACAGAAAAATGTGCAGTTGTACATATATACCATGTTATCCAAACGTGTATACTTACGGTAAGTAAATTGTGTACATTCATTGACACTCTTGTGCAAAAGAAACATTAATGCATCCATCAAAATATAGCATACCACAATCAGGATAACCTTAACATGGGACTTACCAAGTCACGCTTTAGACAAACACGTCACAGATACGTTGGAATTCTGGGAGCAACTCTGTTAAGTGTTGATTTTAAAATCAACACTTAACAGAGTTGTTTATATTTAACTCACTGGATTAACACCAACTCTTTTGAGGAACTAACTCTCACATAGTTGAATTAGATTCAACAAGTGTTGAATTAACACTGTATTTTTAACATACAACATTAACACTGGGAATCTAACACTTTTGATTTTGCTGTGTATGTTTATTTATTGACTTCACCATTAAATGCACTCTCAGTGCCCCCCATTCATTTCTAATGTGGCAGCTGTACATTCAGTGACTGACACTTGCTGCATTAGACATCATCCTGAAGCCACTGTCCCAGAATTAATTCAGTTTTTGTCCAAGTTTGAGTGGAATAAAATATGGTGATTTAATACTGCCAGCAAATAAATACCAATAGAATAAACAGCTAACTGTCTAACAAACTGTGATAAATATGTGTTTTAATAGTGTTTTGTTGTTAATAATATTCTAATAGTTGTGGTACTACAGTGTTAAACAGACTTGGCTGCCATATTTCATCAAAGTGAAGCTCTTAAAATTTGAGCACCAAGGTCTACAGTAATCTCCAAGAAAGGTGAAGCCAGAGATAATCAGTGAAAGGCTGATGATTTTCATTAATGACTTAAAGGAACACAACCTGATCAGATCAGGTTAAGTGTGCAGTATCAGTAACTATGGTTTTGTATCCAAGTTAAAAGTTATGACAAGTTATTAAAACTGTGTCTCTGGCTCAATGTGCTTTGTTAACCCACTAATCTCACTTCATAGTACAACCCTCAGAACAAGATGGACCAAATACAGTAAAATTCTTATGGGCCATAGTTCCATCACCACATATATTGTATTTCATATATAACACATCACAGTTCTTCACAGTTCTAAATTGGTTGGTCAAAGATCTAATGCTGAAAAGTACCTTGAGCTCTGATTCTCCAGTGGTGTACTTGTTGTTATGGCTTCTGTTTGTAACTGTTTTTAAAAGCTGTGTTAGACATGTCAGGGTGAACTAGCTGTTGGTTCCTTTATACTTTGAGGACAAACAAGAGACACACAGAGCAATAAATGAATCTTCCTTCATGTACACAAATACCTGCAGGCAGACACTGCACATGTGTCTATGTGTATATGTACAGCTGTATGTGTGACAGCATACTGTGCATCAGGCTGCTGTTAGACTATTTCCACTGCAGCAAACACACATAGTAGGAACAGATGGTGAGTCATTGAGATCCATGGGGTTTGGCCCTGACTTGCTTCTGAAGTTACCCTCTAATTCCCACCATCAATTCAGCCAAAAACATGGTAGAAGCAATTACGGCTTACAGCAACAATCAGGATTTCAAGTCAGGTCAGTACAGCAACAAAAAGAAATAAAATAATAATCTAACAAAAGACTCTGGTCAGTATTAAGTAAGAACAATACTTTTTACAGTTTCTACACATAAACTAAAATGCATGAAATGACTGGGAAGAATAGGGGAGAACTATGTTTTATGTTCGTCATGTAATTGTTATTTTTGGAAGGGGCTGTAATGAAAGCAATCTCCTAATGAAATTAAATAAAGTCAAAAAATTAAAGACAAAATTAAATCCAAAAATTTTAAAGTACATAATTAAGGTAAAAGATAAAACACTTGTAGAAAGAGTTCAATATGGAAAGTGACATCTACTCGTAAATGTCAATAGGTGATACATGAGATGTTCAAATACGTATCAAATTCTCTACAGAAGGCATTACATGAACAGTAATTAATTTTGTTAAAAATGTCATTAAAGCTCATCGGTTTTAAAACACCTGTGTACATGACCTTTAATATGTCATTGCTAATGGCATTACAATGCTATTAGCAATGATAGAAAACCACTGTATGAGACAGGAAGAAAGTATGATGCCCACCACTGAGTGTCTACAATCACTAGCTGGCATTATTCCTCAAGGCTCTGTAAATACTCCATAAATGTAAAACCACATTTTATCTGGCTATAGTGTATTTCATGGAATATTTTTCTTTCAGGAAAAAATGTTATTTTTGGCAAATGCACGCATATTAGATCTTGTGCCTGGATATATTTGAGTACATAACATTTGATCGGTTAGTGTCCTTGTTTGCTTCTGCCATGTTTTTCTTTTACCACAACCTATTAAAACTATATTTTGCTAGATGAAACTTGGGAAACAGGATTATCTTTATACAATAACAACTTTATACAATAGAAACTTTATACAATAATCAGCAGAAGGCATCTTCTTAATGGTCCCATCAACACACTGAACAAGAGCTCAGAATACCCAGACCTCTTGACATTTTCAAAAAAGATACCACACAGGGACATTATAGTCCTGTAGGTGTACTTCTTTGCCTGCTTTGGCAATAATGGTCAAACTTAGAGTCAAGGACAATTGTAGGGGTTTGGTATTGAACTTCTGTAGTAGTTACAGATTGGCCAACTGTACTGTACCAGAGCACATCAGGAAAAACATAAAACTAATTATTGATTATGTGTTGGCACCATAAGATCAGGCAATATTTGTGGAGATGTATGGTGGATAGGGTGATAAGGGATAACCTAGCAAAACCAATGATACAGTTATGACAAATATTACCAAAACAGAGATTTCAAATTGGAAAAAAAACAGACAAAACACCCCCAAAAAACAAAACAAACAAACAAAAAAAAAAAAAAAAACAATTCAATTTTTTTTTAACATTTTCATCATAAAACATGGACCATGACAGTTGCCATGTATCATATTCATACATATTCTGGACAGTCACCCAACAAAAAGCTAGCAGGTGATGGCATGTGACTTCCACAACCACTTTAGTTTCCATGCACATTTGCACTGTAGTAAATCCATATTAGAAATTTACTTGAGTAGAAAGTCGGCCAAGAAGTCAGTTTTTTAGCGAGAGTCTTGCTGTGTAAAATCCTTTATCCTAATTAAAGAAACCCACTTTCTTCTTTACATGACATTTAGAAAAACAGATTACTGTAGAGAGCTGATGAAGCCCACATTACCAAGATGCATTTAATTTCAGAGAGATACACAATTTACAGAACCAAAACCACATGAAGTACATGAACACAGACACATATGTGTATGAATACACAAAAAATGTTCATCTCAGAATTGGTATTCAGCTGGCTCAGCCATTTGTTTTCTTCTCTGTGCCAACCCATCATCATTGTGTTGTTGCACCAGGATTCCTGTCAGCAAAGTAGCCATTATGAGAAAACAGAGCTTTCCCTGCTCCTGATCTTAATGGGAACAAATTACAAACATATATAGGTACTGGAGATCAGAGCACAGGGAAGGATGGTACACTTTTATGCAGGTCTTTTGTATGCTTTACTATCACCTTAGAGTGTGATGAATACATAAGAAAGATATAAGAAGGAGGTAACCAGCAACTTCCGGTGTGGGAATGCAGATCACAGTGAATATTCCTTTCAAAGAGAAAACTATTTTCAAACAACACTGCTAAACACACATTAATTTAGAATAGAATAATAATTTGGACTCACTAATTCAATGGGCCTTTACATGTCTGCTTGTCTGCTAAAAACATGTCTGGCGCTGTAGGTTTTAAAATCTCTCTCAAATAGCTCTCTTCCTGTAAACATGCAACAACACTGGGTCATCCCATTATCAAAAAGCCTAAACTATGTGCAACACTTCTAAATAATTCCTGGCCTAACTTCAAGCTGCCATTCTTATCCCGAGACCAGAAAATATTGTCTATTCTCAGCTCTTGCCACTGCTGTTTCTTTTAAAGCAGCCGTATTATGGAGAATTTTTTTCAGATTTCAGAACATTTCGCAGCATAGAGTCAGCTCTACTTAAAGTTAGCAGTGACCTACTGCTGTCTCTTGAAAACTGTAACATACCAATTTTTTTTACTAAATCTCATGTCTTCCATTTATAGAGTTGACCCCTCTTTTTTTCCTGGCTGGAGCACCAGGTTGGTATCCTGTGTAGCCTCTGCAGTGGTTCACCTCCCACTTAAAAGACTTTTCTGCCAAATGTGTTAACCTCTTTCTTCATTGGTCCCATTACCTTTTGGATATCTCAACAGCTGCGTTTTCACCACAGGAACTGCCAGGTAAAATTACAGGAACTTGGCCATTGCCGTGTGTCTCCACCAGAGGAACAGTTCCAGAGGGGCAAAACTCAGGAACTTTTTCGGGGCTGAAAAAACTCATCACAAAATGATCACAGGGTTTTCTATTTAATGATCAATGTGTGGCAGCTGCCAGAGAATCAACACTGGCTGCTACAAATTAATGAATGTTTTTTTTTTCCAATGCAAAACACAATATTAAAAATAAAGAGATGGTTCTGTTCCCTGGTTCTCTCCTCCTCTCTCTCTCTCTTACTCACACACACAGGTGTGCAGCATGTAGTTAATTGCTTCATCTCATTAATAATAATGCGATGAAGCAATTGGCAAACTCAGTCCCTCCCCCTTGTCGCATCAGTAATCAGGATCTTATCCTCAGTGGAGACACAGCTGCAACAAGGGCCGAGTGAGAGGATGTCCTTGAAAAATTCCTGGCCCCTAAACCTTATCTGGAACTTATTGGTGGAAACATGGCTAATGTTACTATAGTACACTGGTGCATGATAGATACCTATAAAATATTGGTATTCCCCTCAGCTCAAACTATATTTTGTGTTTTATGCTAATTAATGAAAATGACATTCTAAGCAGTCAGTGTTAATTGTATAGTGGGGCTTTAAGCTAAATGGTAATGTGTAAACATGATAATACATTTGCAGTGACAATGCTTGCTGACATTTAGCCAGGAGTGTTTATCATGCTCACAAACTCAGTATAACATAATCTGCTACATAGCAGGAAGTACATTCTGTTGCAATTATGTCCTCCCATACTTCCTTGCTGTTTTGAGTGCATAAGTGTGTTCGCAGTGATAGGTATGGTGGCAGGTGCACTCATAATTGTCAAAAAGGTGAGTATGAATCCTTAAACACTTCTCACCCTTAATGGTTACCAAGTGGTTCAGCAGCAGAAGGGTGGGTTATATATTTTCAAACTTGTGAAAATGGTGGCTGCCCAGTGCTTAAAGCATAAGACTATGACAATTGAACAGATATGCGCCTACACATCATGACCCAGTTACACTCGATGACCCCTTAGCAGTGACTCAGCCATCAAAACAAATTGTGAGACAACTTTCAACTACTTGAAAATGGAAAAAAGGAAATTCTGTAAAAACTAATATCAGAAAGTAGAATTGTAAAAGTTTAATTTTTACCTGCTCCTTGGATTCATTCATTTATTGTCATTTTTGAGAATACTTTTGTGTTCTGCTTTATTATAGAACCATCTTTCACAAAAAAAAAAAAAATAAAATCCTTCTTGTGTCAAAATGTCATTTTTTTTAAATTTCCAAATTAACATGCACTGTTACAGATTGTAGATTTAGACTTTTAGTGCTTGTTTTCAAGTGTTCATAATTTGTTTAGGAGACAGATGTATCACAAGATATTGTTGAAACACAGAACACCTTTGTTTAAAGTTATTCAAATTTCACCTTTCACTTTTACAAAGTTCCAGTTTCTAGGTGAAATCAATTCAAAACAGCATCAAATTAATTTTACTGTCTTAATGGTGACAGTTGCATTGCTTACTTGTTTCTATTGTCTCTTCATTTTTTCTTATCTCACTATGTCAATCTCTCAGACCCTAAATAGTCCAAGTGCCTCCTTTAATGGGAATCTATAATAGACCCTGCCGTATAAACTGATTGAAGTGGAAAACATTACTGCTGAACCACCTGGGAATACTTTGGGATCCCCCAGAAGGAGCTCAAAACTGTGGTGAGGGAGACAGAGAGCAGGACTGCCTTGCTTGACCTGCTACCACCACAAACTGTACCCGGATAAACATCTGATACTGGATAGACCATTGTCCTTAGACATGTTTGTAATGACCTGACAGATTTATGTCCAATATCCATTTTCCTTTTAGCTCAGTCTACAACAATTACTTTGAAAAGAAAAAAAAAAAGATATTTTACCAGCCACTCACCACAGTCTGTCTATAGTCTGGTGTTGGGCAGGTGGCACACAGTGTGTTTATCAGAGCATTTTCACTGACGACAGACAGATAGAGAACAGAACGACGACAGAGATGTTAACCTTGCTGCATTTTCTACACTCCCTGAATTGCTGTTTTTGCTCATTCTCCTATTTTTACAGACTAATGGCACACATGGGCATGCAACATGCTGTTAAGATTTGCCATCATATGACATGTGAGTGGTGCTTTAGGGCATTTTTTCGTGACAACTTTGACTCATAAATGTCAACATCATGGGTCTGCAGATAGGTTGTATTTCAGCAAGCCTTTTCAGGGAGTTGATGTCAGGTATCTGCCTTCACGTGTGTGTGTATGTGTATGTGTGACCAGCTTGGCAGTAGTTGTGTCACACTCTGCACTCTCTGCATATGCGTGGGGATATGAGTTCGCATTCACCTCCTAATATTTTCAGTGCTGTTGAAGACAGGCTGTGTATGTGTCTGTCTGCTGAAAGACCAGCATCTCCCCAAAGTTGAAATAGCTCTGTCTCTTTATTTTAAATTGAATGGTTGTCTGTGGTGGGTTTGTTTGTGGTGTATACATGTGTGAGATAGTGTGGCCTTAGCCCAAGCTACGAAAATAGCTTTACTTAATCCCTCAGGTTTCAATAGCTGTCACCAATACCTTATATCACAAGAGCCAGGTGGGGGGAAATGAAGCAGGAAACGAAATAGAAGAGACGTGTAGGAGAGGCATAGTAAAGAGGGAAAAGACAAAAGCTGATGGGAAAAAGACAATGGGTGAGGTGAAGGTATTAAGAGAAATAAAGTAAAGTAAACACATCTCCAGTGTTCATATCCATACCTATCCCATTCCTTTTCTATTCAGGACAACAGTCAGTCAGTCAATCACCCATTCCTTCACACAAATAATCTTCATCAATTATTTACGTTCAGCCCCTGTACTTTCCACCACAGATTGCAGGCTTATTGCAAAGCCCTGTAATCACATCTCCCTTACGGCAGCTGAGGCTGAAATAGTAATAGAGGATATGTAACATGTAAAGCAACATCATGTTGGGATGTCATCCTTAGCCATCAATACCTCCAGGGTCACACAGCCAAATACCACTCACTTACATGGGCCTTGACTTCAAAATAGGTTGTAGTGGCCTGTTAACAATGACACACACACAAACACATACACTGAGGTTTTGTATGAGTGAAAAAACAGGGCAAGCAGAGTCACAAGGCAGGCTGTAAAAGAAAGGCAGGCCTACATTAATTTGTGGATAGTAGATAATACCTCACAGGACAGAGCTGGTCTTCTTAAGTAGCTTGTCAAGTCTTTGGAGATGCTACTGTGCCAGCAAACCACTCAACTAAAACCCAACATAGTTGAATCTATAATGACTGGATGGCTGGAGATTATTGAAAATGTTCTACCTCTGATCCAAAAGGCCTCTTCATTTCTGATGGAGAATGTTGGATTCCCAGAATTTATCCTCTGTAGGGTGGACACCAGAGGTATAGCATTCACAGGTGTATTAATGACATTCTTTAGGGAGCTTTGATGGTGGCCGCTATGGGTGCTAAAGGTCACTGAGGAGCTTCTGGTTATTGTAATGACAGTTATTGAAGTCATCTAAGGTTAGGTGGCCACAATTGTTGTTTCCACCTGAGGCAGCTGATTAGTTAGCCTTCTGCAAAGGAAAGAGAGGACAGCATCATATTTGAGGGAGAGGCGGTCAGAGGCTACCTCCTCATTTGAGGGATTGTTGTGGGTTTCTTTATTTTCACTGGATGGCTTCTTTTAGTTTCCTTTCAAGCCATCTTTCTTCTTTGTCCAAGATGTGTCTTCAAAGACATGTTACTTGTCTTGCTGTAAGCTGTAGGTAGACAGCTGACTCCTGGCAATAGAAAATACCTAGTTAGTGCAGTAGTCTAACATCCAGAATGTATGGTGGTGGTCCTCTCTCGTGTGCTTTCTCACATGTGGACTGTATGGTATTGAAAACAATGAAGAAGCCACGTGATCATTACTGTGCTTCCAGGCTTTCGTGTGTGAAAAAAAGATCTACAGCATGTCCACTGATGTCTGTCTCAGAGAGGTACATTAAAGGACAAGAACACCCTCTGTGGGGTCTTCATCCATCTGGACCCACAGCTTCTATTGCATTAATCTCTCTGAGCTCTTCTCTCCCTTGGCTTGTTGTTGAGACAGATTGGAGCTGGGGGGCTTTGCGTTAAAGGGTGTGGGTGAAAGCAGTGGGCATTTGGAAGGAGAAGCAGTGAACAGTGGCTGAGTCTGTGAGCTGAATATGATAAAAAAAAAAAAGGGGGGTGGAGGTGAGATTGATGCAGAGTACTGGGAATACACATCAGGCAGGATCTAGGGATGAGTGGGTATGGGGAGGGGCTGGTGACTGATCAAATCTTTTAAATGATTTAGATTGTTCATGCACTTCTGATCCTCCACAGCCTTGAAGAAGTGTTCTTTATGCCCAAAGATGGTCTACAGGCCTCTCCAGACTCCGCTGATGCTACTGTGCTACAGCTGATGCTCCATTTTCCTCCTGCTGTTCTTTGCCCCCTTGATCCTCCTCCTCAGCTCCTTTTGCATATATATATATATATATATATATATATATATATATAATATACAATTTTAATATATTATATCATATAATATATATAATAATATCTATATATAGATAAAGGTAATATAGTCCATTATGCAGTCCGTTAAACTGTTGATAAATTTCACATGGTTGGTCACATCGTCACATGTTTTTCTTTTTTTTTTTCTCAAATCAGTCCCTCTGAGCATCTTAGTCCCATCAGACCATCTTTTCACTGTGCAGGTGACAGCTGGTTACCTGCTTATGAGATATTTGTACACAGGCAGGAGGCAGTGTAAAAAAAAGGAAAAGAAAAAGGAAGGAAAAAATATATTGGAATAATAAAATGGGAGAATCAGCTAAACAATGGCAAGAGCTGTTGCAAAAGTTAAAAACTATTGCAGCACCATTACAACGTGATTCCTAAAATGAAGCTGAAGGGTAGATAAAGATGGTAATGTTTGAAAAAAATTACATGTTTTATTTTTGAGATGGTAATATCAGTCCATCACTTGGTTTATCCTCCATTTTGGACTGAAATATAATCAACTATGAGATGAGTTGTATTTTTTACTTTTTTCAAACATCTAACTATATGTTATCTTTATTTATCTCAACCTTTCCATATTTACCTAATGGTTTGGCACCAAATCTTTTAACCAAACATTTGTAGTTCTAATACAACATCTAAATGACTTTAATAAGTCCTCTTACATCTCTTCTATCTCCTTCTTTTGAAAGTCACATTGCTTTGGCAAAACACAACTGCATTGACAAGACATTCAAATAATAATAATAATAATAATAATAATAATAATAATTAATATAATGTAATATAAGGAAAATGAAGGAAAAAAAATGTCTTTGTACTTATTGTTAATTGACAGACGTTTGCATGCTAATATGCTAAATTGCTAAAGAATAATAAACAGTATATTTGTATATCATCTGGATCATAGCATCATCATTATCGTTACCATTTTAATGAACAAGATACACCACATATAGTTTGCTGGTCTATCATACGACTGACATGTAGACATGAACAACTCACATTTACATTCACACCAACGGGTAATGCAGTCACCAAATAGGCCTACCATAATACATACGTCTATGTGTTGCTAACAGCTAATTCAGAATATTTTTAACACAAAAACAAGCAGGCACAACAAATCTTAATGCTCACCTCACATGGGCACATACAGTTGTTTCATTTTAAATGTACAGTAACTGTGCAGGTACAATTGTGTACACCCACACATGATCTTGTAAACACACTCATTTCGTGTTAAAACAAGTCATGCACTGACATAAATCAACTATGATGTATGGAGAAGTGAAGAAGAAGTCAGCTGACATGGACAGTGCAGGGTTTTGGAGAGAGAATAGATTGTCAGGGGTTTGTTTAAGTTCTTTCTCTGAAAGAACTTAAACAGTTCTTTAGTCCTTTACATGGACTAAAAACAGATGTATGTATGTACATGGGTACAATTTTTTTTTTTGCTTTATTGTGTCCTTATAGATTCTTTGAATATATTGGTGCAGTAGTTGCAAATAACTTTCTCAAACTGTCAACAGATTTGTCAATAAAATAGTGGTTGTGGTGTTTGTGAGAAGAGCCATGCAGCTTGTTTTGAAACTCAAATTGCTTTGGCAAATCAGAACTGCATTGATGAGACACTCAAATGAAATTCAAAGGGAAAATGAAGAGAAACTATCAGATATTGAGCACAGTAAATAGTAAAGTTCAGAGGTAATTCAGTTGCAGCCCTGAAAATAAGGTATTATTTCTTCTGAGCACTAAGATTTATAGTGGGCATACAAGCTGCTTTAGCCTCTTTTATCACAAGTTATGTAGCAATTTAAAATCACTGCAGGATACAACATGTAAGAGGCTTCTTCTATTTTATCAGCAAAAAGCAACATAAGAACTTATCTCTTTCACACATCCACAACATGGTCACAGTTCTTGTCACCATTGTGTTTTTTTTTTACTGTGTTTAACTTTAAGTATTGGTTCTGGCAAAAGTGAGAAAAGCCAACTAATTTAATTCAACTAATTTAGACAGATGAAGTAGGCAACAGTGGGTGTTAAATTACCATTCATCAACAACTTTACAGTTTTCAGTTACTGTAGAGTGGGAAGATAAAACCAAAAATACTGTAGGATTTTTTATTTTTTTTTTTTATCTTAATTTATAGTTTTTGAACATAAAAGACTGAGTAAACACCAATGCTGCAATGTAAGAAAAAATGCATTTGCACTCAGGTGGAAAATATTCTAACTGAGGTAGTCTTAAGACTCTTCATCACATAGTATTGTATATACGAAATAGCCTGTAGAGTCATTGACATCATATAATTGCCTAAATAAAGTCAACATATTTACAAGTTTTGATAACAAGCAGCTGCTGCTGATGTGTAAAGGTCTGTTGAATCTACAATTGTGACAGGTTTCAACTGGAAAATGCAAAAAAAGATGCAGGAAAGAAAGTTGTATTTTACAGTATTTAAATTGTATATGAGAAGTGAAAGATATGGGAGCTACAATTTGTGAGTGGGTGACATCACAAGTCCCATACATACTGCACATTGTAAACTCAAAACAAGTAAAAAAAAAAAAAAAAAGAATAAAAGCATCAAACTCAAACTACAGTAATTCAGGGGTCGCAGGGTTTTTCTGTGTAGAGTTTGTATGTTGCCATTTGTATTTATATGGACACACACACACATATATATATATATATATATATATATATATATATATATAGAGAGAGAGAGGAGATAGAGAGAGAGAATTTGGAAAGTATGACAGAGACAGAAACAAGATATACAAGTGTACTTCACTCAGAGTGGTTGAAGGTATATATTCAGTTCAAGTATTTTGGTCTGCCTGGTCTGCCGCTGATAAATGACCTTTAGTGAGCGAAAATTAACTGAGGTCCAATTCCAGACCAAGTCACAAGTTGGTCTGGCGATGCCAGCCAAAATATTCATGAAATGAAGTCATGAAATGTAATATCCATTAACATCAAGAAAAGCTGAGGTTCTCTGAGGGAGAGGCAGAATTAATTTAGAGTGAAAACTCTAAAACTCTTGAAATCATCTATCCCCTAACATACTAATGATATACAACAATCAGCATCGTCAAAATAACTAAGAGGTGAAATGATTGATAATTCAACATTGATCATCTCATTATTGAATTTAACTGACCAGATCCCATTATGAGTTGAGTATCTATAGGATATAAAGTCAGAATAACTCCAGATCCATGAAGACCGTGCCCATAACCATCAGGACACAAAGAATCCACTGTCCACATGTCAGACTCTATAGGACACTCTCAGAAGACCAGTGTCCATGCAGTAATAGGTCAGACCTGTGTTGGTGTTATAAGAAGGACTTCCACACAATAGTTTTAAGGTTAAATAAATAATAAATAATAAATTAATGAAGCAAATTAAGATGAATACATAAACACAGGAACACAGAAATAAATAAACTTCCCCATATGTGAAACATGTTCCTAGATTAAAAAAAAAAATGAATTGCAAAGCAGCTGTAGAAAGTAGAGAAAACTTTCAAAGTGTGTGTCTGTGGTGGCTTCAGGTAACAGAGTGGTGACATTCTAGAAAGTTCAGAGGCTTCTTAATGAGATTGAGGTCTGTGCACAGGGCCAGCATGGGAGAGGGAGCAGGACACCCACACGCACACATGCACACACACTCACATACAGATACACAGTGGGGTAAGGTGTGGATACAAAGGCACAAGATAAGAAAAGAAATTAATTACCCTCCGCATTGTTCAATGTGATTCAACACCTCACACGTATACAACATGTACACACACACTCACACACCAACACACAACCTATCCAAACAGTATCACATGATGTTAGAGGAAACACAGGTGATCAGCACAGTTCCTTTTTGGATCTACTTCCACTGTAAACAATAACTATAAATAAAACAGCACCTAAACATATCAAGTGTTGTTGTAGTGTGCATGTGTGTATGGGTGTGTGGGTGTGCTGTGTGTGTGTGTCTGTGTACAGGGCTGTGCCTATGTGACACTCACCGCTGTGAACATGTGCATGTGCGTTGCTGTTTGTGTCTATATCTGTGTGTACGTGTGTACTTGTGTAAGTGGCGTGGGTGTGAACATGTGGAAACATGCTGCCCGGTTGTGGTTTTGCAAAACAACCTCATGACAATTTAATGAATTAATCAAAGCTTATGGGTTTCTTGTTGTTGGATCATGTTCAGCTTGTAGCTGGTGACGCAGAGCCAAGAAACACTGACCTAAAAATAACAAAAGGATCTGATCCGCTGGCTCCGGACGGGAGCTATCATGTTGAGTTGCTCTGGATTGAATGATAGAGGTAGCAGGTGAGACTGTGTGGAAATGCTGTCACATTAGAAGAAGAATAACTGGAAGCTAAGTGGAAACTTCATACTGTACACCTGCCTCTGTCTATCTCTCAATCTGATGAGTCAATTCAATCAATGAAGTAGCTTTCTTGGCAGCTTTGCCAGAGAACTTCAATATGAGACAATCCATCCAGAACTTTGCTTCAGACCAATGTCCATGTATCTCAGACACAAGGAAGGATTGACATAGAACATGCTGCTGACAGTGTTGGTGTATTATTTGATTATTTATCTATTTTATTTCTTTGTAGCTGGACAGCTTTTGTGTAGCTAGAATCAAATACCCTTTTTTTATGAGAGCAGGAGAAACAAGAATACCAAAAAATATATATCTTTAGTTTCCTAAAGAAGGTGCAGAAACAAAGAATACTGAGATTTACAAGTTTACTTAAATTTAAGTTCACTGTTTTACTGTTAACATGTGGACAGAACTTCTGCTAGTGATGTAACCCCATGTGTCATATTCTATTCCTTAGATTATATCTAGAAAAAGTTTGTCAAGTAAATATTAAAAACATAAAACAATTTTGATTATGTGAAAAAACATCAATGTGTGAAAATCAACCTATCCATACATAAACCAGAAAAGGGAGAAATACTTGTTTGTATTCTTTTTGTAAAATTATATATATATATATATATATATATATACACATTTCTTTTGATTCTTCTGCTACCATTTCATCTGCCAGTCACTCTCTTGTTGAGTTTTTTTTTTTTTTTTTTTTATCTTTAATTTTACATTTCAGAACACAAAATAAGCTGGATGATAAACAAGCAAGAGGAAACAGCTGATGTGATGTGAAGTGTTGTAATCAATCTCAGCTCAGAGTTCAGCACCTGAGTTGGGTCATGCTTAAATCACCTCTCCACAAGTAAGTAATTAATTAATGACACTAATTTAATGTACCACCTGCTAATCACTCCATGTGATCCAGCACACTGGTGACCAACAGGATCATGCTAGTCAGGCTAAATGGTAAAAAGCCCACAGTGGACCTGCCAGCTGTTACTTCTACTTTAACTGAGTAGTAGTTTAATTCCTGACCTTTACAGGGGTATTCAGAAATAACAACATAACTGACAGTTGGTAAAGTCCGTTTGTCATAATATGCCTAATACTTCCACCATCCATTGTCTTCTATGAAATCTGAGGACCGAGACTGTTGTACCTTAACCAAGCACATAAGTACATATGGACAGCTTTTAAATAATGGTTACATGTAGACATGACTGAAGTGTTCCAAGTCTACAATAAGAGAATGTTTCTTTAATATGTTTTTTAGCTTGTTTACTTTGAATTCTTCTGTCTGTTTATACAGCACTCAAAACCCTCACCACTGAGTGTTACACTTAATCCTCCTATTTTAATTATGTAGATACATGTGTTTGGTATTTGAGCTCATAAGTGCAGCAACAGCAATCTGCATTGACATATGTTACTGCAGGTACAATAATATATGCCGACACATGATATTTATCATCAGCTAATATAACAGTATAAATGTTAGCTAGTCAATTAGGCAGGCTTTAAAAAGCTCTGTTTGTTATTTGTGCTATTATTTATACTTTTACATCTAATTCACAAAACTGATATATTAATAGGAATGAAAGTACATTTATTTATTTATTTTGCTGTACTGTGCCTTTCATTTAAAGTATTTTTCACTGTAGAAGTGTAATGTCAACTGATGGATTGCACAAACTTCTTTTTTTCCTTTTTCTTTCCATTTCATGGATGCACACGGATGAGTCATCTAAAGTAATAATGTAATCAACAGTGTCTATTGACAGAATGTATGTTATTTCGTTATTTCCTCACATGCACTGTGAAAGTCCACAAAACCCACCAAAACGATCATAATCAGATAATTGAGTTGTAAGTCATATGAATATTCATTCACACATCGATGTTGTAAGCATGTCAAAAAGATCTTCCATGCCTTTATCTCGTCGTTGATTCGACTATTGCAGTAGTCTATAGGTGTTGTAATGTCCCAGACTAGTAAAATGCACCTGGTCCAAAATGCTGCAGCCTGATTTTTAACTGCCTCACAAACGAGAACACATTACATCTTTTTTATCTTCTTTACACTGGCTGTTTACACTGTCTTAAAAAATTTAAACCTCCCTACCTTTGTGATCTTTTAGCTTTACACACTCCTACTAGATCCCTGAGGTCTGCAGATCAACCCCCCTCACTGTTCTTATGTAGAGATTAAAAAACAGTGGAGATAGGGCCTTTGCAGTAGCTGCTTCTAGGATATGGACAAACTTGGCTCTGCACATCAGGACTTCCCCAACAGATGACACTTTTACAATACCTTTGAAAGTGTCAGAACTGAACTTGAGCCTGAACCCAAATGCACGACTCAGGAGTCAGTGTAGGAAATCAGTCAGGTCTTTTAATATGAAAGTTCAACAAAAAATCACTCACATGGAGGAAAAAACACAACTTCAGCTAAAAAACAAACAAACAAACAAACAAAAAAAAACTCCCTTACGAGGGAAAAGCCTACTATCAAAATACAGGCTAAAGCAAACTAACAAAAAAAAAAAAACACTCAATCGAGGGAGAATCAACTAACTAAAACACTGACGAGACAAAATAACAAAGAAAGATACAAAAAGAAAAAAAAAATCTGACAAGGCAGGGGCACGAAATAATTACTGGCGAACTTAAAGCAATGGCATGGAGCTGGTTCTCTGTGGCATGGGACAAGATGAACTGGCACAGTGGCCCTCCATCTTCCACCCCGCATTTAAAACCCCCACCCTAAAATAGCTTTCTGAGAGCAGTTTTTATGAAGCTTCTGAGGTATTACACATCCACCCAGGATCAAAACCTTGTTCAACCATTCTCTCCTTATCACCTTTAAAAGTGCTTTTTAAATAAATTTGAACTTTACTTGACACATCTAAATAAATCACAGTCAGCAGTTTACAGTGAAGAAGTTTTTAAAAAGCAGCTGAAGATCCATCTGTTCAGATTGCTCCTTGCCTCACCTTAAAACAGGGTCTTCAGTTGCCTGCATTTTTTAGTATGTGTTTCTGTGGTCTTGGTCTTAGATTCCATTTTTTTCTGGAGCAATAAGAACATAATTTCATCTTTATTGATCACATGCTTTGATGCCAATAACTAACAACTTCATCTTCTTTTTCTTGTTTGCCTTCTTATTATTGATACATCTTTCATTTTAAAACCATATATTGCCAAAAAAAGAGTATTTTGCCTATCATAGTTGATTCCAAGTCTTCTTTACTTTAGTATGTAGAATGATGACAACTAAGCTTACTTTCTGTTGTAATATCGACATTTTACACATATTGGACCACTGAAAAGATGCTAATTTGTTCTATTGTAATGTCCACATCTGCATTTGAGCTACAAACCTTATGTGCAGTTCTTGTGTCTGCTAGGTTTGTAATGAATTGAATGTTGCTTGGGCAACAACACCAACAGACCAACAGACTGACCGTATTTGTCTTCAGTGTTGAATATCAGACTATGTGAAAATTGATGCATCCTCCCACTAAAAAAACACTATTTATAGGTAACAAGATAAATCATTCAGCAATGAACAACTGAACTAAACTTTTCAAAGAGTTTACTGGCAGTATTTTTCTCTTCCATAATACACCTCAGTTTTTTAATGGTATTATTAAGAGAGGAATTACTTTATGATGTGTTCTGGTCTTGCCAATAGAGGTTTTGTGCCAGTAATTACCTCACAACGATGTTGTAAGTGCATTGACTGAATAAGACAAGATGTACCCTAAATCTGGTAGATAAAATACATTTTATTTACACTGCACTTTTGCACATTTTTTAAGTACTAAGGTAATGTAGTTACTGAAATAGACCACCTTATGGAACTGCTGTTCATCTCCTAGGAAACATAGTTAAACTGTTAAACATGCACGGGTGCCATCTTGATTTAGTGCTGATTGTGATTTCCAAAGGTAAGTACTGTCAGTGGCCCTGCCCCCGCATCATTTCCTATTTTTTATGTTGCAACTTTTCTTGATTTAAATAGTGTATAAAAGTTAACTAGATGTGTATTTGTGTCAGTTATTTCTTATACCATTTGTGTTAATTGTGATTTTGAAAACTGATATTAAGAGATTTAGTATTAATTGTGATTTCCGAAGGGCTCAACGGCTGTTCGAAACGGTGCGGTTCGAGCCACAGTCTGAACACCTGTGTCCGACTCGTCTCTCCACGATACACCCCAATCCATCACAACAACACACAACGCAGAGTCCAGGGTGTGGGGAGACTCCGGAGTGGGTTGGGTTACACTAACATGAAGGGAAGATTAGATAGATTAGATATATTAGATATTTATATTATATATATATATATATATATACATATATATATATATATATATATATTGTTGTCTGGAGTGAAGGACTCCACCACACAGCGAGAAACATAGACCTATTTTGCCTCTTTCTCTCTACATCTGGTTCATAATTTATTAAGAACACATTGATATGCATGAAACTGCTCTACTTCATTTATATTCACCTCACTGGTACAACAAGGGGAGTCAGAGAGAGAGAGAGAGAGAGAGAGAGAGATGTATAGTGAGACCATCTGTGCTGTGTGTTTGTATTTAGTCAGATGTGTAAGAGATATACTGCACAGTAGATCAGATGCCTGAGCTACCTGAGTTGACCTACAGATCATAGAGGATGGCCAACAGCACTCTCTTTCTTTCTCCTGCTCCTATCACTCATGAATTACATCTACATATAAAGTAACTCCCCTGCTTTCTTACTTAAGGCAGTTTTGAGGATTACGTTAGATCTGCCCTTGCTTTGTGTGGTGTCAGTCATGGCTTTTTATGTCAACCTAGAGTATATAATATGGCCATGAAATCAGTGTGGCTGCCTACCAGTTTTGTTGAGTACATCAAATTAACATAATAAAAGTTACATTCAGTTCTTAGTCCTTATAGTCCTATGTATTATTATTGGCATTCACTCGTCATGTTGTCCTAGGCTCATAACTGTGTTGATATGTTGGGAATGACGTCATATATTGTGTTGTAGTGTACATGAAGACAATGTGGTCTTGTGTAATTGTTTCCTGTTGCATGTGTGGGAGCGCATGTGCATTAACCCTTAGGGTAGAGGAGAAATTTAATCTGATCTGCTTCATGTATGCATGCATGGATTTAGAGTAACCAGGTTACTACAGTACATGCATATGTGCTCACTGATTATCCATGTAACCTGACTTTGAATAGCCTGGAGCCTCATTTACAACTGTTAGAAGTTAACAGGAGAATATAGGCACCTGTACAATGCTGAGATTTTTCTTTTGCACTTCAAATGTCAAACCAATAATATATCCACAGGCAGGTGTGTAGTCAGGGCTCTTGTGTTGTATTGCGCTCATAAGACTAATTATTCCATATGGGTCCACCTGTTTCAAAAGATACAAGTCCACCAAGCCTGAAGGATTTATATCTGTAATTCATTATTTATGGATTATTGGACTAATGAGCACTTGGCAGTGGGTCATTACCACACTTCCAAATATTCAGAGTGCAGAGTGCAGAGGAAAGGCTCAGGTATCTGACGTTCATTTTGACTCCTTGTCTACTGTCAGGCTCTCACCAATATTAACATGTTTGAAAATGGTGCACAACTAAAAATGCATATTCATAAGTTTCAATATTGATGTAACAAGAGAATTCTGAACTTTCAGAACTGTTCCTCTACTCTGAAAAGTATATTATGCCACATGATTTACTTAAATTTACTTTGCTTAACTGAGGGAAAAAAAATCCCCATGTAAAGTCTGTAACTTGCAAGCTAAGTCCACAATGTTTATGCTTTATGTATCCTTAGGATATGATGGGTTACAGCAGATTAACATTAAGATTTGATCTAAAATAAACCCTAGTTTTATATAGTTGTTTATAAGCTTGACTTTTAAGATGTGCCTCCTGCAAAAAGGTAACATCTGCGCTGAGCTTCTTTATATGAGTCAGTATATTGCCTCATTTAACAGTTCCATTCAAGGCCCTGGAGTTACAAGTGACAAACTGTACCACACTCTCGTCTCTAGACTTACGAGATCCTCTAATGTAATTACAGTCCTAAGTGATTGCTTGTTGTGTCTGCTCCAGCGCTGATACTCAGTCCAATGTTTTATTAAGTGCGTTTCCCATTTCCTCATAGTTGCTGGGTGCTTGTCACTGGCCAAGCAAAGCAGCACTAACTCACCTCATCATAGCTCCTCATCTGCAGTGCATACACTGATCAACTACAACATTAAAACCACCTGCATTATCACACAGAGCTTCCTCTTTTACTGTCAAAACAGGTGTGATCCATCAGGACATGGACACAGGGCCTCTGGGAGCAGCAGGTAGAAATCTCAGGCTGAAGCCACTTATTTCCAGCGCTGACGCAAGTGGCCGCGCTTTTTTTAGTTCTGTCTGTCCTTTTTTTTCATTTAGTGTCTTTTGTATTATATTCTGACTTTTCTCTATTTATACACTCGAAAGGTATTTTTCTCTATTTATCCTATGGATATACATGTCTTTCCGCAACAGAATGGAAACTTGTTTATACAAGAAATCAGCTGCTTGCACTACGGAGGAATGCCAGTCAAGCCGGCACAGACACCATCCCGCAGGAACTGTGCCACTATTGGGGCTGCAGAGCCAGGGCTAAGGTGAGAGCTCGCCATCTGGAGAAGCACTGGAGATACAAGCCTTCCTTTCCAGGCTTTAAGGGACTGCTTTGAGTCCACTGACTGGACGTGCTACACAGGACCCACACAGTGAGGACATTGAGGAGGTCACACACTGCATGACTGACTATCTGAACTTTTGTATGGACATTGTAGTTCCCACAAAGACTTCCAAACAATAAACCTTGGATTACCAGTGATGTCAAGGGTGTTCAAGGATGGAGACCTGACTGAGCTAAGGCGCATACAGAGGGAACTCAAAGTCAGACTGAAGGAGGCGAAAGAGTCATACATAAGAAAGGTGGAAAAGAAGCTGCAGGAAAACAACCTGAGGGATGGCATGAAGACCATGACGGGCTGCAAGACGACAAACAGCAAAGCAGATGGTGATGTGGTGAGAGCTAACCAGCTCAACCACTTGTACAACAGATTCAACGTCCCAGTCTCTGCTGCTGCTACTGCCACAACACCTCCCCTACCAGCCTCTACCACTGAGCACTGCACACCTCCCCCACCTACCATTGGCTGCTACTCACCCCCCACACATCTCTTTCCCTTACCACCCCTCCCTCCACCTACACTAACACCATCAGACACAGCAGGGACGCCCCCGCCTCACCATCATCACAGATCAGGTCAGAGGAGAGTTGAGGAGACTACACCTCAGGAAAGCAGCCAGCCCAGACAGAATGTGTCCAAGAATGCTCAAGGCCTGTGCTGTGGAACTGGGAGAGCCACTTCAACCTCAGTCTGCGCCTGGGGAGGGTTCCTACATTGTGGAAGACGTCATGCCTCATACCGGTTCCTAAGAAAACCCACCCCAGCGAACTCAACAACTTCAGACCTGTTGCCTTTACTTCGCATGTGATGAAGACGCTGGAACGGCGGTTGCTACATCTTCTGAGACCACAGGTCAGACATGTCTGGTGTCGTGGATTACAGACTACCTCAAAGGTAAACCTCAGTTTGTCAGACTGGGGGACTGCATATCAGACATTGTGGTCAGTAGCACTGGTGCCCCCCAGGGGACTGTCCTCTCTCCCATCCTGTTCATTCTGTGCACAACAGACTTTAAGTACAGCTCTGAGTTCTGCCACCTGCAGAAGTTCTCGGATGACACTGCAATTGCCGGCTCAACTTCCTGAGACTCCTGAGACTTCCTGAGACTCTTTCAACATCTGCAACAAACTGCTGCTGATGTTTTACCAGTCTGTCATGACCAGTGTCCTCTTCTGCACTGTGCTGTGCTGGGGAAGCAGCACCAAGAAGAGAGATGCTGGACAGTTGGACAGACTAGTGAGGAAGGCTGGCTCTGTGGTTGGCTCGGAGCTGGAGACCCTGAGTAGTAGAAAAATCAGTAGTAGAGAAAAAGACTCTGAATAAGTTGCTGTTAATCATGGACAACAGCCACCACTCCCTACACAGCACCTTCACAAAACAGAAGAGCATGTTCAGTGGTAGACTCCTGTCACTGTCATGTTCCACAGACAGACTGAGGAGGTCATTTGTCCCCAAGGCCATTCAGCTCTTTAACACGTCACTGAAGGTGAGGTTTGCAATGGAGCCTCAATAACTCTCAATGGACTCTCAATAAATTTTCTTACACACTACTCCTCCCTCCCCAACACACACACACACACACACACACACACACACACCATCCCCATCATCATAACGCCACTGCACAACTCCCCACCCTTGCCCTGGTTGCATTTTTGTACTTTTGCACCTTTTTGTACTTTTTACACTGGTACCTGATACTTTTCTTTTGTGCTACTTTGTAATTATTGCCCTGTTTTATATTTCATACTTTATATAGTTTATACTTTATTTTCTATCCTCACCTTTAGTAAGTCTTTTTTGTCTTCTGTTGGTGGTTTTATTTTATTTATTTTTTTTATTGTATAATTATAATAATAACATCTGTTTTGTGTAAGGTACTGGATGCCTTAATTTCCCTTTGGGATCAATAAAGTCTGTCTATCTATCTATCTATCTATCTATCTATCTATCTGTCTATCTGTCTATCTGTCTGTCTGTCTGTCTGTCTGTCTGTCTGTCTGTCTGTCTGTCTGTCTGTCTATCTGTCTGTCTGTCTGTCTGTCTGTCTGTCTGTCTATCTATCTATCTATCTATCTATCTATCTATCTATCTATCTATTCTATTCTATTCTATTCTATTGGTTAAAGGCCTCAAAGCCTTGTTTAAGCAAATGTTAAACATAAATATTGGATCAACTGCTTCTGGATGTGTAAAAGGTAACTGTTTGCTAACATCATTGCCGACTTGATGAGATAATTAATTTACATTAATTAATTTGTCAGTCTTGTTCTTGACTTATTTACTGTACCAAACTGTCTGCAGAAGGTTAAGTGACAGTTGATCTCAGTTGATCTCAACAGTGTTTACCAGATGAAGCCAGTCCAGTGTTTACAGTGTGGTTCACCAAGAGGCCAAATGTGACCATACAAAATAATGTGTAAAACTGAAAGCCCTTTTGAAATAAAACTAGATAATGGAAAAAATAAATTGTGTGTGTGGTCTTTATGGTCTCAAAATGAGGTGCTATGGGCATTGATAATGACTACGTAAATAACTATATAACAAGACTTCTGTCTCCAGGAGGGAGAATGAAATTACAAATATGGTCTAATGAATGGCCTGGGTCAGGATATGTCATATTTTTTCTTGACAGAGAGTGGGGAATACTTCTACCTATGCTTGATAACTGGCACCTTTTTAGTCTGCACTTTGAAACAGATCATTTTGTTGTTCTGTGAGTTGCTGAACCTGACAAGACATGGCTTTCCCCAAAAACCCCAGAACACACAACTGAACTGCTGTAATACACAGCAGAGTCAGGCTCTCTCTGGGGTAGAATGAACTGCTGGCTTACTGAAGGGGAAATAAAATTGCCTCAGTGCCACAGGGGGAAGACTGCTGTACCACCCAGAGGGGGCCTGCAGCATTATTAGGACGTGCAGTCCTAGACAGTCCTGCAAATAGAAATGGATTCCCCTTTTCTCAGTGAGGACCATAGACTGGATGAAGCAGCACAAAACAGAAGGAGTTCCTACAACAGCATGAGCCAAGTTCTTTTTTAGCAAATATACAACTATATTTTACTGCACTATTCCAACTATGAAAGATGACTTAATTAAACTGCATAACTTCACTAATATGATAACCAGACCACATTTTTCGTCAACAGTCTTCTTTTTTAGACAACTCATCATTGCATGTTTCAAGAGTCACCTGCATTCATTTCACATCTTTATATTTCCCTCAGCCAACGGGACTAGTTCAGCTCACTGCTGCACCTTGATCAGCACCCATGTGACCCAGCTGACTTCCTTATGAAACTAAATAATCTGTAAATGTAAATGTTGGTTGAAAAATGAATGTGTATCTCAGCCTTTGATCCAAACAAAACATTATTAACAAAACAAACATCTTGTTTCTGGATATGTTATGTAAATCACATCCAGTCGACAGGGCTGAATCTTGCCATGCCTTTGATTGGATCTACCAAGCTTAGAAAAGCTGATACCAAACCCTGGCAGCAAGCACTTCAAGTGCCAACCAACTTTTTGCTTTTACAGTGGAGACTACTGATGTGTGCGTCAGCATCCTTTCTTATTTACACCCACCTGATCTGTGAAAAGATCCTGTCTTAACCGCCAACGCACAAAAACCTTGCTTTAATCAACCACCTGAAGCTGACACACATGCAATTTGTACAAAGGACAAAATGACTCATGACAAATACAACACATATATAGCCCTTCATTTGAATTTTTCTTAACTGTTTTTAACCTTTAATCTGCCATATTTTTTATAGAGCTTTTGACCAATTCACAGACACACAAATCATAAAGAGCATCTGTATAAAAAATAAGAATGAAAAATGATGGAGCCCAGTGGTTATGGCACAGTATTTTGGTGTATAAGCTGTGCAGTGATCGCTAGTTTGAATCCCAGCTTTGACAATCATTTCTGCGTGTCATTCCCCCACTCTTCTCCCCACCTTCCTGTCTAATTTCACTTACTATCACTAAAGGCAAAATGGTAAAAAACATATCTTTAAAAAAAAATAGAAATTGAATGAAAAATTATGCAACATTACCACTACTGCCTGCTGTGTCTTTGCATGGAGAGTATTAAAAAAGAGACACTATTACTAATTACTAATAAGTATGCCTTCATATTCTTATTAGTACACTTTTACAGAAAATGTACTTGTCAACTGTTTCATTTTCCCAGATCACTGCACAGGTTACAGTAGATGGATAGGTCAACAAAATACAGGCCACTCACAAAAGATATCACTGTTGCTTAATTCCTAAGCAAAACCAGCAGTGAGCAGGATTATTCATATAAGCAAAATTACATAGATTGGACTGCCAGGAGACACTTCTTTGGGCAATATAACAAGGTAGAGATAAATGACTGACATGGTCTCAGGGTGGAGGACCTGTTGATTGTTTGTCACAATGAATCCTCTATGTAAAGGAGATGCATTAGTAACTTAAGTAAAATGCTGTTATTTTGATGACTTGCAGACAAAGACTGTGGAAAGACTGACTTGGATTTCATTTTAGCTGTCCCATTGAGCCTAAAATTTAATATTTTTAGATGTATATTTGCTATTTGACACATCTTTTCCCCTTTCATCTAACATCTTTTCATTCTTTCAATCTTGTCAAAAATGTCTAATGTCCATTTCAATATGAATAAGAATAACTGCTAACAATTGTGTAAAAGACTGCACACGATTCTGCAACAAAAACTTCACAAATTTTCACCAGTATTATATACATTTTGTGTAGAATTTTACAAGAAAACATTGCACATGAAAGCATCAGAATAATCTTAAAAACTCACATAATAAAATAAGTTGACATGATATAATATAAAAGCACATAACAACAGCCATTATACTCATACATCACATCGGCTTTTCTTGTCTTCACAACCACTCAAAGCACTTTACACTCAGCACTTTTATTCATACTGCAGTGCACATCTGCAAGCACTGTCACACCTGTGGACCAGTGTCTTGCCCAAAGATACTTTGGCACACTGACTGCAGAAGTTGAGGATGAAACCAGTGATGTTTCAGTTAGTAGACAAACTACTCCAGAGCAACAGCCAATCCTGAGAGACTATTCCTCTTTATGTATCCAAAAGACATGTGAGCAATGTTAGAATTCCTTTGGGGTCATTTAATTACTGTTTCCTTCCCTTTTCTTGTGAATATTCCAACACGTATGTCCTTGTGTTCAGGACATAAGCCCCACCCTGCCTGCTTCCAGTGCCTCTTGCTCTGCTTTTAAATTGCAGCCACGCTTTGCCTCACTCGTCTCTGCCTGATGCTTTGCCTTTGCTGCACATCCGTGTGGATGCCTGGTTCTACCTTCTACCCTGTCTTACAAGCTCAAAATATGGAGAACCTCTAAGATTTCACAGCCTTTCTAACAGAGAAAAAAGCAAACATCTATGTGTGTGTGTGTGTGTGTGTACTTGTAGCCCTATCAGTCTGTCAGTAATGCGATAATGTGAAGTGGCAGAAAGCTAAGAGGTTTTCTACACTTCACTACTGACCATATGTCACCATATACAATGATAGAGACAGAGAGATGGGGGGAAAGGCTGAGGAAGCAAAAAAGAAAGATGTGGGAAAAAAAAAGGAAAGCAGTTTACTCTCACATGTCAAAATACTAGTAGAGGTGAAAAGAGATGGGGAGAATGAAAGAAAAACAAGACAAAGAAACAAAGAAAAAAGAAAATGACAACTCATTGTATTGCAGTGTTGATGGTTCTGGATACAGACTTGAGAATTTCTTTTAATATTTCTCTAATGTGAAATGTCCCTGTGTGTTCAGGCTAATCATTCTTGTGTGTGGTTAGTTCATTGATCAAACAGTTGTGTTCTAAGCAAAGATTAAAGTTACTGATTCTACTGACAAAGCCAACTAGATTTTGTGATTGCACACTATAAAAGTGCTGGGCAAGTAGTACTAACAAAACAGGAAGAGGGCAGAGTACAGAAAAAGGTAAGGATCTGAACATGAAAATTTGCAACAAATGAGGCCAAAATTCAGTATGTTGCTGCATAACTGACAAAAAAGAAGAAGAAAAAACCCCTGCAGTGGTGGGCCAGGAAGTTCCATAGGTAGTACATGGTCCAAGTACAGTGGGTGTTAACACTGACACAGTCCTGGTCACTGCTAATAATTTAGTTTGGCACCTAGTTTGGCTGGAATTCAAGACCAAATATACAGCAGAACTCCATCCATGAAGTTAAGGGCTATGCAGAGTTATCTATCAGTTGAGATGCCAGCACACCTTAGAGACAGTACAGGGTGGAATGCTGTGATTCAGAAAAATAATCTGATAAAACAAAACATTTCAATGCAAGGGGGTAAGGACAGAGATAGTTGGAGAGAAAGGGCAAGACGGTGAGGCACTCAGGTAGAGGAAGAAGTAAAGAGATAAAGAAAACAATAGGATGTGCTTTGAAAAATGATGTGACTTCCCAAATAGCCTAACCAAAATATCAGTTTCAAAATATGGGCCATCTTCAAAGTACACCCAGGTTCTCATTTGGTGCTAATCACATTTATTTTCCTTCATCTGTATCATTTTATTGTTAGTTCAACTCATTTTTCTTTGTTCCCAATTCCCATGATTTTTTTTTTTCTGTCGCTCCAGGAGCCTCACAAACAGTCCTAATTCTCTTACCATAGAAGGCATGTTATGTCTTCAGTTAGGATGACTATATAAGCAGTTTTTATTTGCTTTTTGATGCCTCAGGCTAGGAAACCAATGATTCTGTAATTATTATGTTGATGCACGCATACTGCAAAATAAAATCCAAAATTGGTTCTGCATTCTTGTTTCTTCATAAAAGCAAAGCATCATCAACATCATTCTGAAGGGCAAAATTCTAAATACACATTTGGCAACACAAACATGCCTCATGTTCCTGCAGTACTGGTCCGTATTTGTTTTCCTATAGAGACATTTAGTTGAATATTTGTCATAAAACCAGTTGTTCACCTGGTTCACCTGTTCACCTGGTTCCCTGGTATTGAAACTATTCCAAGGCCTGAGAAGTTTATTTTGGCTGCCTTGGTAAGTGGAAAGCCTGCTTATATAGCTCTTACCTGGAAAAAAAGAGTTCCCACCTACTGTCTGGAGAGGGATCTGTCAAAGTACAGAATTGTGGTCTCACTGATTTTGCTGCTGCTACTGCCAGTGTTGCTGGGACACCCACTAAATGTGAGAATACAAACTTTTAGAAGTTCAACCCTGAGGCCTGTCATAACATTCATACCTCACATGGGACATGCAATGCAGTAGAAAACTGTTTTTCCACTGCATCTCCAGCATCCTGAAGACATATGTCCCATGCAAATGATGTCAAGTCACCATTAATACTGAATCCTACATTTGCAGCTGCCCAAACTCAATGCTAATCCTTTCACCTACATTATATATTTATGCTGCTATATTTTGCCATTTTACTAGCTACTCTCTAAACTTTTTGCATGCTTATACTGACACACCAGCTATTGTCAACACTGTGACAATGACAACCTGAATCCAAGCAAGTCCTGATGGCTTGTTTATATACACTCATCCATCAGTTCAGTTAGTCCCCCACTGGTTCTCACCTAACTTCTTGTCTTGTATTGGAAATGGAGGCACTGACCTTCATGTTTCCCAACTGATACATCCTGATAGCTTTAGTGACCAAAGATATCCACCTGTCTTCATCAGAAGCTTGACCTTTGGTTCAGAGTGAAATATCTCACCTGTTGCATTTCATCTCATACTATTATTGTCTGATACACTAGTTTAAGATCAAATGTCTGCCAAATGGCATTCCCCTCAGCCACAGCTATACTTTGTGTTTGGTGCTAACCCATTGAATTAAGACACCAAACATGACATTACCAGTGTTACCCAGAAACATTTAACATTAACATTTCAACTGTGAAAAATGTTGTACTTTTCTTGATGCATCACTTTGCCCAATTACAGATCCACACTACCATACCTGTCATTCCAAAGTAGTTGATTCAGAGTCAGCTGGTCCATGCTAATTTGTTGAAATTGTTTCACCTCTCATCCAAGAAGCTTCTTCAGTTCTGATGAAGAGTGGTGTGTTCCCAAAATTTATCCTCTGTGGGTGGACCCAGGTATCGAGTGTTCACAGGTGTATCAACGACAGGCGTTAGTGAACACAAGTAGTTTCGATGGTGGTCACTATGGTCACTAACGGTAAGTTATTGTTTTTGTAATGACAGTCGTTTAAGTCACCTGAGGTGAAGTGTCAACACCTTTCCCACAGACTTCATTCCAACACATTACTTACATGAACAGATTTCAGACCACTGGAGCTTTAAATGGCTTCCAGCTGAAAATAAGTACACTTACGTTAAAAAAAAAAACTCATAAAATAGATAGAACAACTGAACTTCTAACTTGACAACCTTAAAAATAGATAAATTTTACCAATTGTACAAAGGTACTAGTCACTCCACTGCTTTCACTATGAAATAATGTTTTTCACTATGAGAAACACTGATGGATAACTTGCATTGGTAGAAGCGTGAAACGTTTCCCCTTTGAATTCTGGAGCATATACTGGTCCATTTAGCCTTTTTGAAAATAAGGGAAATATTTTGAATATTCAGACATTGAGGTCACACACACTTTTCACGCCTGTTTCACTGCTCTTCATATTAAGTGTAAGCAGCATGTAAACTGTTGGATCTCATTTACCAACATCATTAACAGGGCATATTAATCTAATTAATGTGTCTTAATAAAAGTTTTTGTATCTCCTCCAAAGCATCTCAACCCTAATTACAATGATTTTTTTTTCATCCCTTTCATATTTTAGAATAAACTTAGATAGTGCAGTAAAACCCATTTTAAATTTGAAATTTGACATGTAGCATTTAGAAGTTAACCTGTTTGTCTGAAGACATTCCAGTTGCAAGAAATACAGGCTGGATGCAATGAGAATTCTCATCATGTTAATACCACTTGGGCCCATCCTAAACAACAATTTGAGTTCAAACATTGTAGTTAATAACTCAATAAAATACAGGTCCCGCTTAAAAACCATTTCAACCAAGTTCCTTCTACCCTCTCTCCTGTTAAGTCACATGTTCATTCCAGCCTACAATTTACATGTAATTTATTAGAGAATCATCTTAATTTCTTCATGACTTTGTTCATTTCTAGGTAAGCCCATAATATGATATGTACTTCAACTCAGTCTCAGAATGTATAAAATCTTCAACATCAACCCACAATTCCCTGAGAGTGTAAATCTTGATGTAGTTTTTTTTTTTTTACAAATAGTCAAAGTGACTCCATCTTAATGTTACATACATCATCTATATCATGGCTAGTCATGGATTAATACAACTGAAAGTGGCACATAAATCTTATTTAACTGATAAATATATATATAAATCTGCTGCTAATGTCCCAGATCCGGACACCACAGAACACCCCCAGAGGCCCTGTGTCCAAGCCCCTAGAATTAGATCTTAGAGTACACCATGTTAACAATGTAAACTTGTGGAAAAAGGAGAATGTTTCATGCTTTGCTAATATTTCTTGAAGCTGGTATGATGACAGGAAGAAAGCAAAAGGAAAAGTTAAAAGAATGTCCTGAGAGAACTGTTTTTGTTATGTCAACAAGGGTAATACTTTTAAACTCTCTGATCTAAATTGTCATCATGTATGACTAGTGTTTTAAAATACCATACAGGAGAAGATCCCATGCTGACCTTTGCTTTGGCTCAGATAGATTACATAAAGTTGTAGCAAATAAATGTATTCTCTTCAACAAGAAATGAGACTATGGTTGCTATCTTATACATCATTAAATGTAAGTAATGTTAATGCAAAAGAGGTAGTTTAAGCAACACAGGTGGCTCTTGAGACTGCAGTGTTGATTAAATCTACAAACTATTGGGTAGAACAAATAATGGTCTTATTTGTTCTTGTTTTATTGTGGGAATTAAGAACAGCTATGGGGCCATCAAACCACCAATATTTCTTTTACCTCTTTCGAGAGCAATAAGGTGTTAAATTTAATAGAAATTCATATCACCTAATAGTTGCTATTTCAGTCTGAAAATGAGTGTCAGGCTAAGCAAAAAGCAACACCACTAGCATGGCTAAAAATAAATAAATTCCACTATTTTCTAAATAATGAAGAACACAATCCAGAGGTTATGAAGAGTTTTTTCTCAGATGATAGTCACAAAGTTGTTGGGGTTTTTGAGAGGTTAGCAGACTTTAGGAGCTGCACATAAGCAGTGTTTGCTGATTGTAGCAAGTACTGCAGCTACAGTCACCACCTCATATGGAATGGAAGTGCTTGGCAAACTGTTTTCATGATCAGCACAAAATATGATTGAGGCAGTTTTTTCTTTGCCAACCTTTTGGCAAAATGTAGAATGTTGTGGACATTATTTTTGTCCAGGGAGACCTCCCTCCAACATATCTAAAATAAGATCTTTCAAATTTGAGACTTGTGATCAAGGTTGGATTTGACCAATGTTGCTCCTTTTCTGGACATACTCCCTTCACCAGAAAGCTTTCTCACTTCTATAGGTGCTCTATCTCCTCTGTGACAGCAGCAGGAGTGGCTGCAGTAATCCAGTTAGAGGAAACTCACTCACTCTAAATACCAGCCACAGAGATTATTCCTCTGGGTAAAATGGAACTCTGAGCATGTGTGTGTGTTTGTGTGTGTGTGAGTGAGTGTGTGAGTGCATTGCAGGATGTGTGTAGGGAATACACAACATAATCAAAAGAGGTGATTACTTGTAGCAGTCAAGTGTGTGCATGTGTGTGTGAGTACACGTGTGTTTGTGTCTAAATCCTGTGAGAGTAACACAATGTAGTCACATGGGACCATTACTCAGCGCCTGTCAAGTGCATGCATGTTTGTATACATGCATTTGTATAGACAATTGTATAGATAATTGGAAAAGCTTTTGGGGGAAACCTGGTTTGATTAGTAGAAATGGCATCCATCCCACTTTGGACAGAGCAGCTCTCTTATCTAGAAATTTTATTAGATGTAAAACCTGACAACCCAGAGTTGGGACCAGGAGGCAGAGTTGCAGTCCTACACGCTTCTCTGCACTTCAGTTAGAGCGGTCACCCACACAGATGTATAGAAACTGTGTCTGCTCCCTGACCACCCAGGTTTATTTAACCAAAAGGAGGAGTTACTCATAGAAACTTAAGTAAAATTAACACAACTACTACAGTCAAATCAAAACATAAAGTTATTAAATGTGGATTGTTAAACATAAGATCACTTCTATCCAAATCTTTGTTAGTGAATGATTTGATAATTGATCATAACATTGACTTATTCTGCATCGCTGAAATCTGACAGGAAGATTTTATTAGTCTGAATGAATCAACTCCTCCAACCCATGTTAAGGCTCACATTCCTCAAGGCACAGGCCAAGGAGGAGGGCTTGCAGCCATTTTTAACCCTTAACTACATTTTAAGTACATTTTTAACCACCTTTGGAGACAAATTTTAAACTAAAGACTGGTTAAGTAGGGATTGGTTGTGGAATTGACAGAAAGGTTACAGTATGTTATACAGATAGAAATGTTAGGAGTGATAGTTAGTGAATTGAACAAGTTGCAGACAAAGATCTGGTCTAGCAAAGATCACACAGATGAGAAGTTCTCAGAGGCAGGATCAATGGGCATTTATCAAATGCCTCTGTGTGCTACTGGACAGAGCTAAACCAATCAGACCACTGATTCCAATGATGTATGTTTAGCAACGGGAAAAAACATGACTGCAACCTGTATGAAAGCTTTAAAATCCCTTTAAACAGCAGTCACAGCTAAATTGAACAATAACTGCTCCTCAATGGCTGCCATGTTGGCTGTAAAGAAATGTGTTTGAGGTCGCTTAACCAGTGCACCATCGTGTTAAACCTGCACCGGCATAAAAGCTTGTTGGTTCCCAAGTTTTCAAGATCGGGAAGAGCAGAGAATAGACAGGTTTTTATCAAGGATTTTATCAAGACAGGTTTAAAATCCTTTATATTTCACTGTATCTAAACGATGCAAGAGGGAAAAAAAAAAACGATTGTAATGTGTAGCCAGGTACGTTATACACATACATTATGGGACACACTATTCCCGAATAATAAAAACATCCACCCCTACAGTGAAATATATCAAGGATTTTATCAAGGCATACTTGTACCTCAGACTATTGCTATCACCACAATGGATGCATTATAACACCCGCTTGTTACTCCACTGCATTTTATTGACTATCTGAAGATCATTGACAGTTAGAGCCAATGTATAAAACCAGTAAACACATACCCCATTTATCTGTACCAATACTTTATCCAAAATAGACTTCTATTTGCAGTTTGAACTGAAACTTTATCTAAGACTCATTCACTGTAATTTTTGTTTTACAATACAATAATTACAATAATGGTCAATCTGAATCTCAGCTGCATGAGATGTGTGCATGTAGATCAAAAGTGACATAGTGGAACTCTTTTGTTTGTAACCAAGAAAGATTTTGTAAGTTCGTAACATTTTTATTTAGATGAAGTTTGGATACATGATAGCCTCTGAACCATTTATAAATGATCATTCATCAAGATCTTCCACGAACACCGATTGCCAAGTCATAGCTTAACAGTCCTTATACAATGAATAGTTACATTATTCATGAACATTAATTTTATATCATAGCAATTCAGGTCCAGAAAAACTGATCCTAAATCTACAACAAATGACCCAATTGAACCTTTGCTGAATTCTCGATAGGGAGTCACTGCCTCAACCAACAACTTAATTTGGGCTGTTTATGTCACATTCTTTTCTTTTGTGTAGTTTAAGTTTAAGAGTCGTCATCAGTTATCTTAAAAATTTGTCCCATAACATCCATGCCTCATCTTTCCAAATGGATTTTTCTAAATCCATCCCAATCACCAAACCAACTTTTAAAACAACTTTAAAGCAACTTTTTTTTTTTTTTTGTATTGTTGTGTGTATTTATTGTATTGAGCCAGCTGACTATTGCACAGTACAGCACTATAACTGTATTTCTGATCCTCTATCATCTTTGTTGATTTGTATTTTATTTCCATTCTATGTATTTTATTCCATCTTAATTCATTTCACTCTGGATTTTATTGCTTATTGTTTTTTAATGTTGTTCTAAAGCCCCTCTCTGCCTGTGTGTAGCTGTCTGAATTGCCTCTGCAAATGTGCTGTGTAATTCAAGCTTCTCTTTCTGCCTTGTTTTAGAGGCACAGTTTGACAGGATAAGTGGAGATACTTTTTAACAAAGCCTGAATCTGCTGGTTCTGCACCAACAGAAAGAAGTGCACATATGAGTTGAATACATCCTGGGTGGACATTTTCACATGATGAAATTATAGAAATTGTTGTAATTTTGCTAAAATATGGAACTTACAACCCAACAGAGCCAGAACTTCAAGTTTAATGTAAAATCATACCTGAAAATCAAATTCAGTGATGCAGATTATATTCTGTATTGTTGTGGAGCATGAAAAGGCATGACAAGTTAGCAGAAAGCACTAGAATCATTTTTTTTTTAAGGGAGCCCTTTCACCACCCACTTCTACTGTAACTGGGTTTGTGTGGCAGATTCACTGTTCACCCTTCCCACCTCCAGATCACTGCTTAGAAACACCCAAAGTTCTGTTCTTTTTTTTTTTTTTTTTTTTATTCTTGTTTGCCCTTTCAGCTCACAAATGTCTACTATTTTCAGTTTGCACAATGCAAAGCCATGAAATGTAACTTCATAAAACAGTTACATTGTCCCTTGTGTATTACACTTTTGAGGTCTTTACTCTGAAGGAATGCAAATAGCATTTTGCATTGAAATCATATCACATAAGTAGCTCACAGTTGTGCCAATGACAGATGCCTAAAAACTTCCCTGTAGCTCTTTTTTCTTGATTTCCAGCAGTCAACTTTCATGTTAACCATAATGCCTGACTTTTATCCTATTCTTTCCTCTCTGCCTGTCATTACCACTTGCCTTTTATTTATTTACCTATTCATCATGAAGATTGAAGAAGTACATAATATAAACACACTGCCATACCTTATTCATGAAGGCAGAGACAATTGTCCTCCATTATATAAACAGACCTTCTTCCCCTCGGATGCACCAGCTGAGAATGTAGTTCAACATTAAGGACAGCCATTAACTTGGTTGCTTCACAAAAAGTAATAAAAGCCACAAATAAATAAGAAGCCCCAGTGGAAAATAGGGAGATTGCACAACTTAAAAACAAAAAAGCTGCAGGGCAAGACACAATTGGAGGAAAACAAAGCAGCAGCTGCATGATGACATTTTAAAGGACGGCCTTGCAAATTTCAGGATATTAGAGTATTAGAGCTTGTAGACAAGCATGCCTCACATCAGCGGAGTGACTGCATGTCACTGTATTTCTAATGACACACATTTCACACAACTTCACAATTTCATAACTTCTCCTTTGTCTATAAGGAGAACTTTGCTGTAAAATGATTTTTGGATATGTAAAACATGATAATAAGTTGTTATGTTTCCTGAGGAGCAAAACTACACTAGCCTGCTGCATTACCAATATTTTTATTTTTATTGTTTTTGTCGCAAAAGACTCACCAAGCTAGTTATTAGGGCACCAAGGTAGCTTAAAGACATTGATATTTTAAACCATTAAAACAGCTCGAAGTAGCTACACACTTCCTTGCTAGTATAAAAATATCCTGACATTTAAAACAAGGCATTGAGGCAGCTTTGTAAGTATAAAGATTGTTTATTAAAAAGACTTTTTTTACAGATCGGACATGTGGAAGTTACCGGTCACCACCCTGTTGAAAGTAGGTCCGACAAATCGATTGACAAACACAAAACCATGGGCAGAATAGGTGGAGAGATAATACAAATTAATTCTGTGCATATGCATGGATTCGTGTTCGTGACAATATCTGGTCATTGTCTACAAGGGAATGAATTAATTTGTACTATCTCTCCTATTCTGCCTGTTCATTCATTGTGTACATTCATTTCGTCAAATGAATGTACACTAACCAGCCACAACATTAAAACCACTGACAGGTTAAATAAGTAATATTAATCATTTCATTACATTGCAGCATTGGGTGCTGGAAGTCTTCTGGCAACATGCAACACCACTCCCAACAGTAGCACTTACAGGACAATATTGGAGGACAATGTTGCCTGCAGCACCACAGGAATTGCTAGAAAATGGCTTAAAGTATATGACAGGAGCCCAAGATGTTGAGCAAACGTCCAGACTATCCAAATTTCAATCTGGATTTAGCATCTGTGTGATGCACACACACACACACACAAACACACCCTATAGAACCATAAAAATCTGCAGACTTAGTGCCAATCATCACAGGACACCTCAAGGCGCCCTTTGTCCATGCCCTGGACTAGAGTTGTCTTGGCGGGACAAGTGGGACATCCACATTATAATGTAAGTGGTTTTAATGTTGGTGATTGGTGTATAAAGAACCTGCTTAGTTAGGTTGATAAAAATGTGTTCAAACTTCTAGTTTGATGCTGAACTTACTGGCTATGTAGCAACAACAAACACCTACTCCAACACACTCTATTAGAATCACTGTGGTGTTTTTGCACATTCCATAACACTAAATGAAATACAAGAAATGCTGGTTTGTATGCCTGTGACTGTCCACTGCCAGAATTAATAAAACAAAAACCTCACTTCAGGGTCCTTTATTGATTTCCATGGGGGAAATCAGAAAAAAAGAAAGACTCAGACAGCTGTCCTCCATGTTATGCCACTGATTGGCTGTGATCAGATACCGTATCAGAAATAAAAAATGTGCCTCACATATTAAAAGCAGAACACAGCTTGGTTGCAGAGAGATTCAGGAGGTGGGTGTGTAGGAGTATATCGAAGTTTAAGGTGGGAACATGTGAATAATATCTGAATTACTGACAAATGTAACAGAATGTAACAACGAGTTATAAATACCTTTTTCAAGGCCAATCTCTAAACAATACAAAGCCCATCATTGTTGACATGTGGCATAATCACATTTAAATGAGATGGAGGCAATGTCACAACACTTTCTTCAATTATTTGAGTAAATACAGTACCTTCCTCTAAATTGCAGTGTTGCATAATGTGAAATATTTAGATTACATTTAAGTTATTATTGTGTCACATTGATTTATTAAGTTTGTGCATCATTCACAAAGAACAATTCATTTAAGTTATTTAAAGTGTATAAAGTGGAAAAAACTCATCTGTGTGTCAGGGTCTGTTTATTTATCAGTTTTTTGTTTTATTTTGAAATTGTCAGGGTCTGTTATTTATCAGTTTCCTGTTTTATTTTGATAGTCGTGTCAGTTTCCTGTACGTGTTCAATCCTGGTGTCCTGACTCTTTGTGTGTGTGTGTGATTGTCCTATTGTCTTCACATATGTCTCGTTAGCCCCTCCCCTCCAGTGTGTATTTAACCAGTGTTCCCCTGTCTCAGTACCAGACTGTCTTGTTGCGTAGAGCAGCATTCCAGTGTTTTGTTTGATAGGTTACCCCTCTGTGTTTGACTGTGTTTTGGTTCATGGTTCCTGATTCCTGATTCCTGAGTCTTCGCCTACTGATTTTGTACCTTTGCCTGTTCTGACTGCCTTTCTGGATTTGGACCTTGGACTGAAATAAAGACCCTTGTTAATGGACCCTCACCTGCCTGCATTTGTGTCTGCCAGCCTCTGAGTTCTTGATACTGTGATGTACGACTTGTTGTGATGGAAACATACTTAACTCAACTTTAAAAAGCCTTGGTAATGCTGTCACAGTTTTGACATTGTGCATAATGGCTGTTTTTCTTTATGAAAGATCATCTACTGAATTTTGTTGTACATAAAACTGCTTACACTAAAATCACACAGGACAATGGGAGAATAGAGAGCTTTAGAGAATAAGAGCTCAAACATTTGCAAACTAGGATGGCAGATTTGGACCATGCGTATATTTTCCTAAACTAATTTACAGTTTTTCCCAGTTGCTTTGGTACATTTCTTCAATCATCATTAACATTTGCACATCAGTTAGAGCATTTCTCAAAACAGTAAATGCAAACTGAACCACATGCTGGATTAACTGCAAAAGAGCATATCTTTGTCAAAATGCTTAATTTATGCCTCAAAAGCAAGTATTTATGTATTATGTATTATTATTTATCAATGAAACTGTCAGTAGAATCACAATGTCAAGTCAAAGTAAATGTGTGCAAAAGCAAGATCTGATAATTTGATGAAGAAAAAAAGAAATATCTTGTTTAACTGATCCAAATACGTCATTTTTTCACACTGTCAAAGACGACATGTATGGCTTGATTTGCAACATAAGAGCAATGCCTGCTGATGAGGTGAATATATTTATATTTATGGAGGTAAAATCATTTACAGTATGTTTTTGTTTATCAACCCACAATGACTGAAAAGGTTATAGTTTGTCTTGCTTGCTTTGATACAGCAGTCAACTCAAACTCCACATTTTTAAAACAGTTAAGATACAGACCTAAACTGTGTTACTCATGGTCAAAATGACACATTTTGTTTGCAAAAGGCCTTAACTGTGCTAAAATGTTTAAAATATGCAAGAGAAGCAAATTTTGCCTTCAAACAACACAACCTTCAAACAAGTGTAAGAGCTCATCCAAGCAATCATTACACATTTGGCAACAAAATACAAAATAAAGCACTCAGTGTGAATCAGTGCACCATTGCTTGTCATTGTAGCCTATTATGTAGCAAGTAGTAGTTATGTTGGCGTCCCTCTGCCCTGGAACTGTGGTAGTGGCCCTGTACCCAGTGAGGTTCTTTCCACATCTCCTCAATTTACAGGGTTTGAAGCCGGCTTCATCAACATAAATGAAGACAAGGTGTGCCCCCTCAATTCCAACCTCCATTATTCTCTAAGTGAAAAAAAAAAACAAAATTTCAATGAAAAGTGACAACAGTTAACTTTAACTGCATGATATGATAAGGCATTACAGTATAGTGCTTCCTTATATGCTTCCTTACCTTCACATATTGGCATCTGGCATGTCTGCCTAAGTGTACAAAAGCATTTGTAAAATAACAAAATGGACAAGAAACTGCTGTTATGATGTGCACAAGTGACTAGTGGATGTGGAAATTTGACAAGCTGTTTTGAGAACTTCAGTTCTGTTCTGAGAAATGCACCAAAGCAACCGAGAAAAATTGTGTTGAAAGTGTTGGCTCTGTGTGTCCTTGGCTTTTGTTGACTAAATAGCTATGTACGCTTCACAAAGCGTGTTGCCTGTCCCTCTCTCTATGTCTAATTTTTTAAAAATTATTATTTCTGCTTGTATTCATGTTTCTCTGTCTATTAATGCCTGCACACTGTGCGTCCTTCTATGTGAAACACAAATATACCAATAAGACACAACATTCAAATGACTGACAGGTGAACAGCTCGTTAAAATGCAATATTCTGCTGGGAAACCTTGGGTCCTGGCATTTATCTTGAAGTTACTTTGACAACCAATCTAAACACAGTCTCCGACCAAATACACATCTCCATGGCAATGGCACTTTGTGACACCAGTGCCCGAGTATGAGAGTGCACCCGGTATCACCACAGAATATATTAATAAAAGGCTCAAAAAAAATATAAAAAAGTCCAAACTAAACAAAACTACCCAGATCTCAATCTGGGTCAAGCACCTGTGGGATGTTCTGGAACAAGTTAGATCCATGGAAGCACCACCCACAACCCTTAGCACCGAAAGAGTCTAAAGCCAATGGCCCACTGACAGACACCACAAGAAATCACCAGAGAACCTCTTTACTTGCACTGATGAGCTATTTTTGTGGTAGTTGGACCTCCACAATATAATGAATAATATGTATGATATGTTTTTATATGTCCTTATAATGTCCTTTGTTTTCTCTGTTTTTTGCACAAAACCAAATAACATAGAATATAATTTAAAGCAATATATCCTGGCATTTTCTTTCTATGTATATATATATATATACATACATACAGAAAACTGCTTCCTACAAATAACCAGCTTTGTTTATTACTGTGTCAAGTTCCAACAAACCAGCATAGAAAGAATGATTGGCGTGGAGAAATATTGTAGTTATTTCAAAGCAATTCACTGGTATCCAGAGACAGCCTCACTGACCATTAGACAGCAAATTGAAAAATTCCCATTGGAGCAAGAAAATCACACTCCCACATTTATTCTTGATTGCTCATACCATCCTGTACAAAGGCAACCCTATATTACACGCACTACACACATACACACACATGCATGCACACATTGATCTTGTTTATCTCGGTGCATCACAGCCCCTGAAGGTATTCAAGAAACACACACACACATTCCCAACACCTACTCTATCTCCAGTGATTCCAGACTGTGTGGGGGAGACTGTCTGACAAGGTGCCAAGTGGAGTTCACTTGTCTTACATGTAGCCATTGGAATGTGTTGCCTGGTGACATTGCTTCATATTTGTAGCAAAAATAGAATATTTTTGCTGAACATAATTTGGAATTTTATTACAAGAAAAAAAAAGATACGTACTTTAGAAAACTGTACATGTATAACACTGGTTCTTTCCCTGCTATGAGAAGTCAACATGTCTGTTGCAGCTACAGGTTATCGCTTAATGAATGCAGTTGTGTGAATAGCAAATATCACTGTTTCTTAACAAGACAAGACGTCTTGCAGCCATAGCAGCCATAATATGAGTCTGCACTTAAGATATAACAGTACTTGGAGTGGAATGCTACTGCTCACAATGACAGTGTTAACAGATGTTGTCCACAGTATATATTGTTAGCATGTGTAACATTTGCTAATTAGAGCTAAACAGAGATTGCAAATGACATTTATTGGAATCTCATTAGTTTTTTCAGGTATTTGGCTAGGGGGGACCATCAACATTATCACATTTTCTTCCAAGAGAGGCATGAATGAATGGCAATCCACCCCATGGTTATGTTTTTTGCTTAAAAATCATATGTCAACCTCATGCTGGCACTATGAGAAAATGCCATCTGAGGAACCCTATCTTGAAATTCTGAATGTTTGTCCAAGACTTTTTTCCTACCTGGTTATGTCAAATTTCATTACACAAACCATAAAGTGAACTTATTGGTGACTGATGTTGATGAAATGTCAAAAAACCACCAAAGGTATTATAATTCATCCTCTGGGAAAGGTCTGTGCCAAATTTCATGGAAATGGTTGTAGAGACAGATAGGGAAAACAAAATTGCTAATCCCTAAAGTCCAATTTTTTTCAGTGTTTCTCTTTTTTTATTGTTTGTTTGGTAAAATCATTTTCTCAGCTGATAATAGTGTCTACAAACTAACTATCGTCCACTTGGCTACAGTGATTGTTATACTGTACTCTCCCCAACTGATAAATGTGCCTCCTGTTGTAGCCAGGTGGGTTTGCAGCTGCTCATGTCTGCACTAAATTCTCTCACAGTCGAGGAATCTGCCTTTACTGTCAGGATTCTGTTATTTTTCCCAGCACTGAGTCACCATGTGAGAAATGATAACTCATTGTCTGCAGTCATTCTGCAGGATCACTGACAGCAGTTTCAAAGTATCAACTGTTTGACAGCCTAGTGTCCACATGATCAGGCCAAATGATAACTGTTATTACACTCACTGTTGGAGACTCAGTATGACACTCTCCTATGCAAAAGTCTAAGTACAAATACAAAAAGTATTTGTACACACATCTTGTTTGACCTGAGAATGTTTCATTGGACCTAACATTTACCAAAGAACAGTAAATAATATCATGAATATCAAACATTTTACAGCAATCAAATTCTATTCATTCTAAACCACAAATGCCACCCTCATGGAATTTTACCTCTTTCTGGTCCGATTCAGTTCCTGACTGCAGTATTATATTTACTCTTGTTGATATGAACATAATAGTCACATTTGTTGCTTACAAAGAAACCAGTGCAGGTATCAAACTTGCTTTCCGTATAATATGACTTGTGAAAGAATTACCAAAGCTAAGTTGTGAGACATGGGTTGTTATCCTCGTCTTTGCATCAGTGTTGGCTCATTCTGCAATCTTTTTTTTCTGTGTCTATCATCTTCCTCCCTGCTGGATCTGTTTGAATTTTCCACCCACTGTTCACCCAGTGATACTGTGGTTTATTCTAAGACCTGTTGGCAATTATCAGAGATAGCATCAGAATATAACACGGGAGTTATTTGCTTCACAGAGAACGAGCAGTGAAAATTCTATTTGATGTGTGATGAGTTGGGACTGATGAGGATAACTATCAGTGACTTGGAGGGCAATGCTATTACAAGGCCAGCACAGTAATATCATTATCCAGGGTTTAAGCACAGTAAATATTATGGCTGACAGACAATTAATGTGAACAGGATGGAGGAATAGTTTGAGAATGGGGCTGGAGATTGGAACAGAAAGTGGTAATAATGTGTTTTTTAAGCAAAAGATTTGGTGGTACCTTATATCAGGTCAAACGAACATGACAGTTACTTCTGACTCATCCAAGCTGTAACCAAACCAAAAGAGTAATTATGTTCAAATGTATTATATCTTTCAGCAGAAATAAGAATTTCAGATGTTATTTCTTCCAGTTTACCCAGACACCAGCCGTGCACACCTAGCAAGAAAAAGTCGACTGTCGCACCAGAGAAAGTGCTAAGAAATGGCTTTGAGCAATGTGACTAAAAGGTGTCTGGGCTAAGCCAGTGTACTGGAACATCCCAGATCTATTGAACCCACAACACACAAGCCTTAGAACCAGAGGGAATCAACCGACAATGTCTGGGTGCCAGACACCACAGGACACCTCTAGAGGCGCTATCCTGATGGGTCAGCTTTGGTGGTAGAAGTGGGACTGTCATAATGATTTGAGATGTGTATGTGTTTTGACAGCACAAGGGGCCCTATTCACAATCAATGCTGCGTAGTTAATGCACTTGGCACACACACAAACACACACACACACACACACACACACACAAACACACACACACAAAAAAAAAAAAAAAAAAACAGTTACACTTGGGGGTAGTTGTCCAACTACACACTTGTGTGGGTAGTTGGATTGATTAAAATAGTGTCATATCTCATCTGCAACTCACATGTAAGACTAAGTTAACCTTTACAAACTCCTGAGGGAAATAGCTGGTTTCTGTAAATGCCAAATGTGGTATCTGGTGCTGAACAGGTGGTGCACAATTGAACCTATGAACTTTTTTTAAATTGAAAACAGCTGCCTGCTAAGAGTTGCTACAAAACTCTAAAGCCAGGACTAACTGCAGGTTAAGGTGATTATTTTTCTGTAGGGTCATCACTACAAGTGTTCACTTCATTTGATACAATGTCATTTTAGGAATATAAGTAATAAAGGTACTCACTGCTGCTAACAAAATGAGTCAATTACATGTCTGCGGGAATTTACTCCAGCCAAGTGTATATATTTGACAAAACCTGTGGCCCCATTATTAGACTTTTTAAAACCTTATTTAGAAGAGTGAAGAATATAAAGCCTGCTGTTCATAGATAATGAAGTCACTTTTTTCTGTCAACTTCTGCCTGTGTTTTTCACATACTCCTAATTTCCTAGTAAAATAATTATCTTCTCTGCAATAGTCAAAGTCAGATTTATTTCAGTATCATCATATGTATAGGACATGGACAAGATATAATTACCTTTTCTCTCTGACCTCTAGTATAAACATACAGTAACATACATAACAAACATACAGTTGAGAGTTCAGCATCCTAGTGTATAAAGCTGTGGAGGCAATAGGTCAGCTCCTGTATCTTTCACCAGAAGGAGGGAGACTGAAGAGGATGTGTCAGTTGTGTGTAGCTTTGTTGGCTAAACAGGTGTTGAAGATGTCCAGACCTTATTTAGGTGACTGTTACTGCCTCCAGTTTAGTTATTGTATCAGGCATTAATTACTTTTGTCACACTAACCTGAATTCATAAAGACTTTTAGGTAAGTCACCGACTTGATATACCCAATGTCTCTGTTTTCCTTGCCTTGTTTATGTGTTCACAATCATTATTTTCTAATGAACCTCCATTATCATGCAGGCTGTGGTTGCTAGGACACTGCAATGGACCTGGAAAACCTCTATAGTGGACTTTTCAATAAATAACATGGTGCGGTGAGAGCCTGGAGGTGACAGCTATTGGTGCCTGGTGTGTCACGTCTTTTTTTTTCTGAGGTTGGAGGGCAGTGTGAACTGTGACATCCACATGCTGCCCACTCATCCAGGGACCCCTGCTGATTTGAAGAAGGGGTGTATATATAAGTGTGTGCGTGTGTGTGTGTGTTTGTGTGACACTCTGGTGTCAGAACTACAGGACTGTGTTATTATGCCTTCACTCTCCTGTCCAGCTGCACTTCTGATAATAGATGTGCTGCTGCCTTTGTCACCGTGTTCATCTTGGCTTTATCTGTCTTACTGCTTCAATAATCTGTCTGTCCACATCTCATTCTCTTCTTGTTGTTTATCAGCCTTTCCAACTTGTGCCTGTATATTTTTCTGGTATGTAGTTTCATTTACATAAATAAAAATGTTCTATGCATCACACTGTCCCCAACTCCCATGCTTTCTTTTCAGCCACAGCCGGAAGCTGCCTTTCTCAGCTTTCACAGCCATCTCTCACCACTTCCCACGTGGTTCCCACATCACAGAACTGGGGTAATGTTGACAAGCTGAGAAGTCCCGAGAATCAAACTTCTATAAGACATGTGACTGCCCTTCAGCTAACCAGGTCTGCATACTACACCTGCCTCCTGTCATGGGCCTCCAGCCTGTCTTCCCAAGGAACCATCAGTTCGGGAGCTGCTCCCCACCCCCCACCCCCAGGTCTGCTATGAGGGTCCATTCCATGCCAGGGGGGAGATGAGTTGATGTGTCTTTTGGGAGGGGGAACTGATGTTTTCTTCAGCATTGGCACCCTGGGTGGACTGTGACAAGTGGATCACTATTTGCCACCTTCCTGTGTGCTTTGATAACCTCGGCCAGCTTTTTCAGCACCTCGTCATGCCTCCATCTGTAGCAGCTTTTGGACAATTCTGTTCTGGATCTGGACATGATGTGTTGTAGATTGGCAGCAGAGGTGTTGCACAGGCCACATGCCTCATCACTGCCAAACCACTGATGAGGTATTTGGGAATGAGGCAGCATTTCTGTAGCAAAACCTGGCCAGTGGGAGCTTCCCCAGGTCAGACCATGACATGGCCTGCTCCTGGCTCTTTCCCTTGCTGTCCCAACTTGCCTGCTAGAATTGGGATGCTGTCTTGATTCAGTCACATCCCTGCTCGAGTCTTGCCACCTTTGTCACCACCACAGCTGAAAAAAAAGACTGTGACAGATTTTCCAGTGAACTATAATTAAACAAAAATTAACTTTTGTCGCAAAACAATGAGACAAAATGTATTATAACTGTCTTTAACACATAATGGAACCAAAATATATGGATGAATTACAAATGAATGGACATAGCTATGCATTCTTATTCAAACATATGCTGTTCATGGAAAGATAAACTACTGAATAAGTTAAATTCAAAAAATTAATACTTCTAGTTTTTAAATTAAAGTTGAATAGAAAATAAGTGTGACTTTTATGTTGAATGTGTGGTTTTGGTGTGAGTAACAAATAAAAAGGAAATACATAAAATATTGGGACAATGTATTATAACCAATTTTCTATTCTAATCTGCTCCATTTTTATCCCGAACCACAGATTGGATTTTTTGGCTTCCTACATTTGAAACTTCACATATAGTATGAAACCATAGGAAAACAAAAGAACAAATGCATGTAAATAGAATAGAATGAGATGCAACTTATCTTCATAACAATGTGCACTCTAGTGTAATTTCAGCTATGTAGTTTTTGCCCTAGGGCATTGCATGCTCTTGCTGAAAAATATAATCCAAGAAGATAATTTATTGTATCAAATCAGCTATTCAGACACCTCATTACAGCCACATTAAGTTCTGGGACAACAGTTCAGAAAGGCACCTAGTCAGCCGAAATGTAAAAGGACTGTTATTTTTATTTCAATAAAAATGGCATTTATTAATAATAATAATTTATTAATATTTGCTTTAATGTGGAACATATAAACATATGTCATCATGAAGGACAAACTAATATATTATTCTTACCAAGCTTCTGAGGGATAGATCTCTAATAACATCTCTTTGAAATGTTATTACAAATGTAAATGTTTCCTGGCCATTAGAGAAATTTTGAAGTGCAAGATGACTATTACCAACACAGTCACAAGAAACTCACGCCATATTGTGAACAGCCTGAGGGTTTGAGTGCCAGAGTCAGGTCACCTGAGGGAACTATCGTATCCTGGGGGTATAACTGGCAAAGATAAACTCCTTGTGAGCTCTACACCACTCTGAAATAAGATTTTACCTGTTAGAATAAAGTGGTGTGGTGAATGGTGCTCTCAAATCCATAACCATTTGAATTACTGCCTGACTGCACACCTCTAATGGGTCAGTAGTCTCAGGGGTGACACATATAGCTGCAAGCATTCTGGGTTTGGATACCAGATGTAGCTCTGCATCTGCCAGAGCAGGTCCTACATCCTGGGCAGATACCATGGAACTCCATCCTGAAGTCTGTCTATTGCCAGGAAACAGGGGCTTCCCTAGTTGGTTTGGAGGTCTAGGTGCCTTACTGTACCTACTATCTACTCACACCCTCTTTGAATTCTTATTTGGTATGGGTGAAACATTCTTACATTGATACAATTATACAGCTAACAGCATTATGCCAGGGTATTAGACCAGAATTAAGTGTGTCTGACTTTTTTAGAGCAGACCTGGTTGCCTAATATTTCAATATAAACCATATTATTGTGGTGAGGACAAGAAGTGGGTTACAGAAAAAGAAAATGACAATTGGTATCTGCTCCATTCTGTGTTAGTAACGGAGTACAGCAAAGAGGAATTTTGTCTCCTATTTTATTTAATGTTTGGGTGGAAGAATTATCAGTTAAATAGGTAAGGAAGTTGCTGTCTTGTTGGCAACACTATTGTTAATCATCTTATGTATGAAGACGACTTGGTCCTGCTCTGTCCATGTAGTGCTGGGCTGCAGCATATGTTGATGGTGTGCTCTCAGTATGGCCTTGATCTTGACATAAAGTGTAACGCTAAGAAAAGCCACATAATGAAAGTAAAAAGCGTTGGGGACAGGAAATCAAGTTTTCCCACTTTTTATTTGTCAGACAGTCATCTTGTCGTGTGTGCGGAAATTATATACCTAGGTCATGTCATATCCAATGACTAGACGGATGACAAAGACCTCTAATGACAGCGCTGTAAAATCTATTCTCAGGCTAACATGCTTATAAGGAAGTTTTCTATGTGCTCTGACTCTGTGAAGTGTTCCCTGTTCAGAACCTACATCACATCATTATGTATTGCTCAATTGTGGTCCAACTATAAGAAAAAGAGTATGCAGAGGTTCAAGGTAGTATACAATGATGCAATAAGGTTGCTGCTTTGTGTCCCTAGGTGGCATAGTGCCAGTTAATTGTTTGTGGCTGCTAGAGTGCCAACCTGTGAGGCACTCTTAAGACAGCTGATGTTCAGTTTTATGTGTCGCCTGGACAAGTCAGAGAAGCACATAACTGAAGCCCTAGTCAGTCTGCTAAAAAGCTGATTCACTTCTGGGCTAAGGTGGAGTTGGTGCAGTAGCTTGTATCTCTTAAAATATGCACGGTTTGTATCTCCTTTTCTCTTTTTATATACTATTCAAACTGTATGATGTGTTATATGGATCTGTGTCTGTAATAAAGCTTTATAATGTGTTTTCACAATAAACTACATATCTGAATAATCAAAAGCAACAAAGTTGGAATAACCAACATAAACTAAACTGAAGCAGATGATGGCTGACAACTTGATTCCACTCAGATAAAACAAAGTGATTCGACAAAATATGCTTAAAATAACTATAGCAAGACTTCAAGATATAAGAAATCCATGAAAGTGGGACAAAACATTGATGGCTTAATAGCAGCAGGTGGAACTGCAACAGAAAACTGGCATTATCCATGCTCCCCAGAAAGGGCACTCAACTACATACATGTTAAATTGTGCATGTTAAATGCCTCTTAAACTGCATACCTGGAAAGCAAACAACCAAGCCACAACAGGAACAGGACAGGAGGGAAAATGAAAGAGAAAGTACAAAGGCAAATATGCTTTACATAATATGACCCTGATAATGGGTATGGTTTGGGGAATGGGTCAAATCAAGGCATCAGTTGAACTGGGTGGATTAGTCTTTGCCACACCACCACACATATAGCAAAAGAACATTCTAATTAAAAATATCATGAAATATTGGGGTTAGGTTTTTACAGAATGATCCAGCATCAGTATTCTGATCTTGTATTCCACTGCTTTTCAAACTTGAGGCATACACTAGTTATTAGGCTTAATCAAAATAAAATTGTGAAACTGGGATTTGCTATTTTGAACGTGAATTGAAATCTTGAACTGAGCTTCTGTGTAATATAATGTAATGCAACCTTGCAATACTTGATACTTTCGCTTTGTGTGGCCCAGTGGGAAAGATAACACAGTGCATTGCAAATTGAGGCTAAATCCAAAGGCTTTGCTTTAATATGATTCTGAGTAAATCATAAAGACACTAACAAATGCATGTGCCAAGATGCACATTGATAAAAAAAAAACATTGTTTATGTGGAAAATGGAACCACCACTAAATTAATTATCAACGACTGACAGCAAAATACATTAAAGTGTATGAAACAAAATGGTTGAAATATAAACATCCTCAATAGTTCAGAACTCACCAATAGTAATCAGTATGATGAATCTGTCACATACAGATACAGCCTATGTGTCCCTCTTTTCTCATCAGCATATTGACTGTATTTTAACCACTAAAAGATTAAATAAATAAATTAAAAAAAAAACATCACAGGGCTTGTGTGGAACTACATCATAGACCATTTTACACACTCACGATTCATAGGAAATACAAACACAACCAATTGCGCATTTTGCTCATGCATGATTATAGACATTCATGGGACTGTAAGAGCACATAAATGTTGCATGAGCATGGCTATCATGTGTTTAATATGTCATGCGAAGGTGAATAATTGAGTGCATTCGTGCACAATTCATGTGACAAATAATGATTATTGTACAGTGATATGGGAGAAGCTGTAATGTGTAGATGAAGCGTATGCAGGCTTTTTTCAAATATTGATGAATACAAAAATGCATCTAGTCCACACCAGATTAGTTTCTGTAGTATACATAAACAGAATATTGCTGTTAAACTTGCAAGACATAGACAGGCAATTATAAACATGCTCTCCTTAACTGAAAGTATTCCCTTCATACAATCATGAGTGAGACAACATGTGTACAAAGTAGATGCCCAAGAGGATTCCTGATAGTGTGAGCATATAATCCACCTTACCTGTAAACCTATAACAAATAATATGGGAATGTGGAAAACACTCACTCACTTTGGATGGTAAAACCATAGTATTTTGCAATTCAACATTTGTTTGCATATATTGCCCTTGACCATTACAGAGTGTATAACATCAGATAACATCCACAAAATAAAAATTGAAAAACAAAAATTACATAGTGATCCATTTTCAGCTGAACCAGCAGAAATGAGCCACAACCATATAGTGAGGCTTTGTATAATTCTATTACTGAAAACATTATGCTAAGTGCAGCAAAGTTAAAAGTAAACACCTTAATGGTTTGCATCAGAGCAGGTTACTTTCCAATGTTTTTAAATTGTAGATTATTTCCATTAAGGTAAATAATTTGGATTTCACATTATTGGAACCGACTGCACTGAAAAATTATGGATGTCCGTTAGGGTTTCCTAAAAGACCAGGTGATTATCATAAAGAGGGGAAATGGGTAATAGTGTTATCTTTATGTAAATCTGCTGTCCATGTTTATAGGACAACATAAAATGAACCAATGTCAGACATTAAAATCATTCATGAAAGCAAGAGCACAGCTGGCAAGTCACTGTTGCTGGTCACATTATGTTTGCTGTATAATGACCAATGATACAAACAAGTGTAAAATTTAATTTTATATCATTGTACTTCATGCTTTGTAGATCAGTAATACCCCAAAATTACCTTGATTTTTTTTGCCTAATTTTTTGTCTTACAATTTTGCCCTGTCTTACTGTATGTCATACTGCTGAAAATGCTTAACCTCAGTTTTTATCTGCCTGCCTGCCTGGGTCTTGTATGGCAGCAATTCTGTAGCAATAAGCTCACATTATGAAGGCTTCTGAAAGGCTAGTCCAATTTTCCCTTGTCCATTTGCCAAGCTTTGATTGGATGCCCCCTGGGTGCCTTCCGACCTAAATGTCAGACTCAGTGCTGTTCACCTTGGACACCTTGGACTACAAATGTGATGCCATGACACCTACACAAGTTCTCAATTACTATTGATTGTTAGAGGCTTCGTGTTGTGGATGTGTCAGAGTACCAGAAAGATGTGGCATGATTTTGTGGATATTTTATGAATGTACACTGGACACAGGGAGTGCTATACAGTGTTCAATCAATCAGTTCTGCAACGATGCACGTGCCATATATAATGACTGTAAACTAAATTAATTGACTGACCACACCAGAGCACTCAGGTCAGACCAACTAACTTAGCCAGTTTGTCTGCAAAAAAGGAACTACACAGTGCCAGACCCACCAGGCCTGTTCGATGGCCATGTCTGGCCCATGTACCTAAAACACAAGAACATCCTGGACCATTATAGTGTGCAGACTGAAATTCTGCTTTAACTTTCAGCTACTTTATGGTGTTTCCATAAGATGTCTGTAAGATGAAAAATGGATCTTACAGATAGCTCAGCTGATATGGACACAATAGTCTCTCCCTCTGGGTGAACTAAGAAATGTCATATTTTGCCACCTCATCCTTCCCCTCCCTTTTCCTCTCTCTCCCTTTGAATCCTGCTATCACCTTTTCTGTTTCCTTCAGTTTCTCTTTCTTTCTGTCTCTGTAGACCAGGTGCAAGAGGTTCAAGGCACTGATCCTGTCATTCTACAGTCTATTTCATACACTCTAATTACACAATTCCCACTGGATCATAGGCTGTTATCATGGCATTTTAGCATTTATAGATTGATATAATGCTGCTAACATGACCCTCTAGTGAGACCTACACTGTGGCCTGTGCCTGACCATGAAAGATCTGTATTATACCAACATGCTTGGGTATACCCAATCTTTACAAAATGCAAATCTTTACAAATTTACAAAAGCTCCTCTGGCATACTTGAAGGACTGCCAACAAGCAGTGAATGGTTGTCTTCATGTGACTTCTTTTATAAAGACATCATTTGAATAATAGGACTGTACACACAGTTCTATCCTCTGTCATGTGAGCAGTCACGGCAGTTTGTGAAGACCGCCATGAATGAGTATCAGACATGGCAATGCATTAGTATGGAAATGAAAGACCTGCATGAGAGGTGTGAATTCTATTAATGTCACTGTCGGGATCAGGGAACTAGAGCAAGTCCATCAGTGGGAAATCATGTTGCATACACATTACTTTGAGATTTACATACAGATATGTTTTTTTTTTTTTTTTTTAAACTAGAAGACAGTTTCTGTGGATAGTACCATCATCCCCATTTCATAGTCATGGAATTGAGAAACAGGTTTTTGTTTTTGTTTATTAGTATATTGAAATTTAACACAATGTTTGTCATTTTCCCTGCAAATTAGCATTATAATTACAATATAACTGAGTATTCACAAGAAAATAGTGAAAATAATTACTCCATCTGTAATAACATGTCATATTCTTCCTTTAGTCTGCAAATATATGTTTTCTATGTTCCCACACAGGAAAAAAGTAACAAATTGTAAAAACTTGACGGGTTAAACAGTTAATCGTTTCATTCAAATGAAAGGACATGTGTTCTTTGGTTTCTTGCATATTCAAAAATATACCTGAAAATGTCATGAAGATATCCAAGTTTCCATGTTCCCTACACCGAGAAGTAACTTCTTGTTGTAAATTAATGTAGTTTCACACACAACACTGAGTCTGATATGTTGTTCCTCACAATATGCACCCACGTAGTTAATCCCCTAGGACCTGTGAGACACACATAGAATAAGAAACCAGTTTTAAATGGAAATGAGTGATTTCATGTTGCTTGAAATAGTTTGTGTCAGCAATGTCTCCTACGATTGTCTCCCAATGTCTCCCAACAAGTCACTAACAACCTGATGACAATAAACTATATAGAGTATATTCAAAAATACCATAAAGCTATTAAATTGAGCGACTACTATCCGTATGAAAATCTTAAATGATAGGTCTACCACTTTACTTCAATGTACAATTCCCAACTGTTGTACAATGAGCTAAAACTAGCAACCTTTTTTGTTCTTTTTTTTTTTTGTTGTTGTTTTTGGAGGGGTGGGATGGGGAGGGGTTGACTTAGCACATATGTTTTAGTAATTGTTTTATATGAGTTATATGAGGATAAAGCACCCAGGAGGACAGTCTGTGATGCAATTACTGCAGCTTCAGAGGACACTTGCTGATGGTAATGTATGAGGCCATAAGGTGTAAATCACTGGCAGTGCAGGGGCAGAAATTCCACAAGATAATAAAGAAAATTCTATTAGGCATCAGCATCAAAGCAACATATGGCACAGCTCCATAATATAATTCTCATAATTGAGTTATAACAGAAGAAGCAAATGGTAATTATTGGAATGTTGTGCAATAAAAGGTGTCAGTATGCACAGCTGCAATCACATGTGTTTTCTCTTATATGGCACAAGGGATAGTAGATAATTGGGCTTGAAAAATGATGATGCAGATCAGTTTTCCAATATCAAACTACAGATATTAGTATTATGAAAATTATTTTGTGTCCATTTGTCATTTAAGGGATTCCCCTCTGGAAATATTCACTTGGAAGTCAATTAGTTTCATAAAATACAATATAAGGATAAGGATACAATATGAACAATGGTAAATTATGTTTATCTTCCTTATCCCAGTTCTCTCTGGTTTTAATCCTGTAAAAGAATAAGAATTGATGTGTGGACTGAAATTTTAGTAATGGGCCAACTTTATCATACATTTTCTTAGCTCACAAATTATTCACTTATCTAATATTTTGAAATTTCCATGAGACCAATATCAATCCCATATAAATTAAATACAGAGTCAGGCCATGGTTAGCTAACCTGATGCATCAGATGCTTTTACATTGTTTCACTTTGTGCAAAGTGTCTGAAACTTATCCATTGGCATACATTTGCTCCCCGGTGGGCGGATACTTTCTGCTTCAACCAATCGCTACTGCTTGGTCATCACCAAGCAAGAATGTGCCGGAATGCGCCTAGTGGTATCCGGGTATTACCAGTATTTTAGGGAAATAGCAGTTGAGCATAATGGAAAACAGATGTGAAATATAGTGTTGTTGATTCTGCTGTCATGCCTATATCCATCTCTTCAGCTTTTTTCAGTGCTGCTCGAACTACACTGGAAACTTAAGCTTGAGTGCTTGAGTTTAATTCCATGGCTTTTAGCCCTCCCTCTGTTCACTGAGTGGCTTGAACAATTGAGAGTTGGTGCGAAATGAATCCTACAAACAGCTCCCTGACCAAGTGTTGACGCTCAATGAGAAATTGAGTGGAAGCACTAGGCCAGAACCTAGCCAAGTTAGCCAAGTTTAGATGAAGAGTTTGCTTACAAATGCTTACATGTTTCAAGTAACAGGGATTTTTAAGGTGTTTGAAGTCAAAAAATGAAGAGCAAATGTCTGCAGAGTCTGCATTTTACATCCCTGAGGTCGTCCTTTACCTTTTTGACATGATCTCACACTCTGGATTTTCTCATTGATAACCAATTAAAATTGGTCAACACTCTTCCCATTAAGTAAAATAAAAGAAAAAGAAAATAAATATATGTTTTTAAAACTAATAAGCTGAGTAATTACTGCATTTTATCTCCTGTGATTAATTTGTTCACAAACAGAAATATACAACTGAAAACTGGTGATTTCAGAGGGAAATTATGGACTGAAATTATTTCTTGACTAACCATTTTTGACACAGTGCTTTTTAAGTACTCTGTAGTGTCACTGTTTGATAAGTTGATTAGTACAAGATTGAGAATGTCTTTACAGGTAAAATGATGAAGTTGAATGTACTTTATCAAAAACAGATAAAGAAGTACACAGTCACTGCTGGCCCGCTGTTTTCTTACAACTCCAGTATTTTTGCAAAGCTGACCATGTCCTAAATTCTGCTCTACATTAAATATGAAATAGATATCTTCTATTTCAGTCTCTAAAGTATCATTCAGATGGGATTAGTTTTACATGGGTAGGTGGAGTAATTCCAATTCAATTAAAAACCAAGAAAAGTAAACCACTTCAATTCAGTTCAATGTTATTTGTATAGTGCCAAATCATAAAAACTTTTATTTCGAGGCACTACATAGAGAAGCCCAACATTTCCACAATGAGCAGGAAGAACTCCCTTTCAACAGGAAGAAACCTCCAGCAGAACCAGGCTCCAACCAGGAACCAACCAGGAACCAACCAGAGTTGACATTCATCTGCCGGTTGCCCCTAATCGACTGGTTGGGGTGAAATGAAAACAGAGAAAAGAGAATGAGAAGAAACGGAGGAAAGGGAGGGGAGGAGAATGGGGGAGACGGAGAGAAATAATAGAGGTAGGACTACAGGCCATCTGTAATAATAATGGCCAATTTGTATAGGTTAGGCTATCTCAGTAAAACTACCACAAGTGGGAGGGGTAAATCAGTATATGCACCCCCGTCACCTACTGTCGTCATGTGTGTATGATATTGCCTATACAACCGTTAGGTATTGTTGAATTAATACTAACTGACTAGCCTTACTGGTTGATTTTGTTACCATTTTCAGCCATATGGCATAGTCAGGTAATTGCGAAAACACCTGAAATTTGCCACAGATTGACCAACAGCCTAGTCGGAAAATGAATGCCTCTTCACTGCCTCTGTACTTTAAAATGCACATAAAACTACTTGCAAACTGGATATGATGTAATATTTATGCACATTTAGTTATATATAGTTTTCAGTTCTGATATAGTTTTCAGTTTTACCTGTTGCAGTTTTTCCAGACAGTTTTACCCATGGTCATAGTTGTTGTAGTCTTTATTGCCATTGATCGGTAGTGATTACTGACATGGCACATTCGGACAGGACTAAAATCACTGAGAAGCTCTGCTAATAATTACTTTACTAGACTTATAATGTAAAACGAATCCTGTCAGAATAGGGCTAAATTATGTTATTTTAAGATTCGAATCAGCTTGAGAGAGGTGGTGTACACCTTTTGATAATACGGAGGGAAAACATGTGCATGTAAACACTCTCAAAGTAGAATCTGATGCAAAGCAGATACTAAAGCAGCATAAGTTCTTGAAACAAAAGCCTCTTCACAATGATTGTAGTCTAAAACTTTGACTTATTACAGCTGTATCAGTGGTTAAGACTCACTGTTGTTAAATGAAAAGCTGTAATCTCAGATTTGGGATATTTACATGTCCCCAGATCAGATTTCTTCTTTTCTACTGAGTCTGTGTACAACTCATGATTAACAGTGTAATGCTGTCTTTTCATCACTTTTTAATTGTCTTTTGTGCATTAGGGATTTCCATGTTCGCTCAAAGTGCCAAGTGCTTCACATGCTGTCTGTCTCTGTGTCATATGGGTAAAATAAACTTAATTTAAATTGGCAATGTAAATGTAGCGAATCGAGAGACCAAAGGATGTGAGGAGAGGGAGATTATTTGAGCTGAAAGGCTTTCATGTCATATACTTTTTTCATGAAGTGAATGATCATCAACTCCCCAAACACACACACATACACCGCCATCTGTCTGATTGCTGAAGCCCCTGTGGTTTAAGGCCCCAACCAACCTCAATATCCATGTAAATCTGTATAAGCCCATGGTAATGAAAGAACAACATGGATATGGTTCTCAAGAGCCCCTGTGATATGATGTCACACAGAGCAGGGAGAGAAATAAGTAGGCATTCCAAAGATAATGACCCCGATGTATGTAGTATTATCCTGAGTGTGTGTGTTTGAGTGACATATGTGTATGTACACACTGAAACCCAGCTGTCTTAAAACCCCTTAGCTTTAGTATTAACTGAGTATAGGAATGACAAAGTGTTTTCAAATAACTGGAATAATTAGCAGTGAGGTGGTTGTAGGTGTTTTTAATGATGTGGCCAATTCATAGGCTTGGAAACGGTGGCATCATGTTGCTTCTGAAAAATATGGTTTGAAAACACCAGGATTATAATTTGAGAAAAAAGGCTTTTGCAGTCTAATTTATCATTATCAGAATAATAAAAGTAAAAGAAATAATAAAACTCTAAACTCAAATTGGTAATGATACTCAGATTTCCTTGGCTTGTACTGTATGGAATGGGAAAATGGCAGCAAAGCTGAATGTAAACCTATTCTAGTGAAATCATGTACAATTGTGTACCACTTACACCTCCTGAATTCCATTAGTTAAGAAGTGACCATTTTCTTCTCGGTGGTAAAAAAAAAAAAAAAAAATTCCCAGAACAACAGAGTGGATGCCATGGATACATTATATTGTGGTGGACAGTAAAATTTTATCACTAGGTGTGACCAGAGATACAAAATGATGAAGAACATGTATAGGATCTATGAGTCTGTTTGTATGGCCACTCACGGGCACCAGCCATTATTAAACTTCACTGTGCAGCTTATAATAGTATATCTATGTATAGTTTAACATGTAATTAATTCACTCAAATACATATACAGTCATATTAATTCTTAATTTGTGAGGATAGTTATGTTCATTCAGTACTGCAGGAAACAGTATATTGCTGCTTAATCAGCCACTGTAATGTAACCAGATAAGCTGTTAACGCGCTCAGTATCGTTTTACACCAAATTGCATCATGCAGATGTAGGACACGGTTGTTACCTAACCTACACTTATGACACATATGCACACACACACACACACACACACACACACACACACACACACACACTCACTTAAGTTCATGAACACGTTTTCTCTCTCCCTCTCTCGCTTTCAACAGCCTTGTAAAATGACGCAAATAATGTGCGATCCAGCATCCCAAAAAAGCTTATGTGTTCCATATCTCAAGTCACATGCAGTACTGTTCTCCAGCTCCAAGTCTTCTCCATTACATTATGATAGTCATTTTTTGGAAAATTACACTCACATTTAAAGTATAATGTACAATACAGCAATGTATGCTTTATGGCATAGCTGCCATAGGATTGAAAGATTGTACTACACCTGACAACCTGCATATCAATCTATGAGATGGCTTAAAGTTGTACTATATCATGCTTTGATCATTTTACCATTAAGTGTCTCTAGTTCCTCAAAAGTTAATAGTAACATGTTGTTCACCAACTTAACCACCTTTGACAGGAAACAGCTGTAAATGGCTGACCAGAAATGCACCCAGCAGCAAAATGTGACAGTGATTGAAACTGTAATAGATGAGCTGTTACCAGTGTGCACTGAAGATGTGATGAAAACATTTAAAAGCAGTAGTTTTATTAATACAGCTCATCTATATAAGTTTTATTCATAAATACAGTTATCATAATTAGTTTGTTTAATGTATTTTTTAAATATATGATCATAATTTAACATTATAATGGATTTTAAATAAACCCACCAAAATTAAAATGTATTGAATGAATTCCCCATTATCTATTAAACACTCTCTGATTTCTTTTCAAATTCATGATCTGCCTCATAATGAGTTTAACAGAAGATTTTTAATTCTTTTAATTGTCATTAAAATTACATTAAAAAGTACATAAGAAAAAACTGAATATATATCTTTGGTTATTTGTTGTCAGTGTTCCAAGATGGCAACATTAAATAATAATAAAAAATCTATCTGCGAAAACCTACATCAGTGTGTTATCTTATGATTATGATAATGTGCCTGTTATTATTGCTACAATTCATATCAGATATGAAGTAGGTTCACAAATACTTTTATTGCACAGTAAAAACTGAGTAAAATTCAATAGTTTTTGGTAGCAGTAGCAAGAGACGTAAAAAGTTTTCACTATTCACTATTCACTTAAGTGACAAATGACATTTCCTGGTTTGCTTTGGCCTCCATGACTGGTCATAAAGTGGCTGTAGGTTGAATAGTTTTGTTGTGCTGTCAATCTGTCATGGAGTGACACAGTTGACATTTACTTATGTGGAAATGTCATGGATCATTAACTCAAGTTTCAGCCATGATTATGATTCTGAATAACATGCTGCACAAACCTATTTCAATCAGCAAACTTTGCTATGTGCGTAAATATATGAAGCGATGGCCTCTAGCAGAGTCACTGAAGGGAAATTATTCATTTGGATTAGGACGGGTGAGAATGAGTGAGAACACTGTTAGTCAGTATTTACGGCGTGATTTTACAGACTTTGACCATGTAACTATGTGCTACCTCAGCTGTCACCTTCAATAGATTGACCTGATTGAATGGCACGTACCTACAGAATAGGTCTATTTCTTGTCTTGACAACACACTTCACTTATGTACTTACTTTGAGCAAATATCAGATTTGACAGTTTGTGTCAAAACATCATCATCATCATCGTTACTGCTTACTTCATTATGATATTTTGTCAAGTCAAATGATTTGTACTGTTGTTTCCTATACTAAAGATGTGTTTCTATATGCATGGAAGACAAGGATGAGCTAATGTCTATGTTTAATCTCTGGATGTGAGGTATTTGTAGACACATGTATGTAGACACATACTGATACAGAATTTGTATTAGTACAAGACAGCGGGATGAAATGCAATCCACAGTCTGTCTGTCTGCTGCCCAAGGCAGTGCCACAGTAGGGTGCCATGCACTGTGCACACAGTACCTGAAAAGACACTTCTTTCTTTTCCTGTGCAGAACTGATCCATCTACTTTATCTGAAGAGGCAGCTGGTGAGATGATGAACTTTAAATCAAGCTAAGAGACTTTGCTGTCAGAGACACGGCTATCACAGCTCTGGATGAACTGCGGTGGATAGCAGCCCTTTGTTTTAATAAGTTATGTGGACAAGACAGAATGTCTGTTTATCATTATTCTGTTTCTAGTAGTGGTCCTTTAGAGCAAAACAAGAATGATAAAATGTCTCTATTACCATTAAGTTGGTCACAAAGTTACAAATTATATTATCTATGGACCAACAGATGAACTCTTTCAAGGCTTCTTCAGGGTTCATGGGAGTTTGCTCATTCAGTCTATGCTTGTTTTGTGGACTTGGACGCAACTTATGATCAGGTTCCCTACAGGATAGGAGAGTAGAATCGTACTGTAGAGGAGGTCCTGCAGAAATAGGAGATGTGGGGTCATTAAAATCAATCATATGGTTCTTGTAAAACAAACGGTTTGCAAGACACAGCCGGGTGGAGATTTGTCTTTGGTTTGGTTCAACTAGACTGCAACCTCGAGCGGGTGCTAGGATTTTTGCAGATGTGTGTCAAGAAGATGGGATGAGAGTCTGCACCTCGAGGTTGAAGATCATTTCTCTCAGTCAGAAAAAGAAAAAGATGAAAAAGTTCCCTTGCGATTAGAGATAATATGCTACCCCAACTGAAGTTCACAGTATCACAGGGTCATGTTTATGAAAGAGGGCAGGGTGGCATGGGAGGCCGGTGTTGCTGTATAACAGCATTGTGAAGAAGGAGCTCAGCTAAAAAACAAAGCTGTTATTTACCTGGTGATTTACATTATGATCCTCACTTAAGGTCATGAGTTTGGCCTTAGAAATACAATAAGGATCTTGGAGTAGAGCTGCAGTGCCTTCATGTTTAAACATTCTACTCTAACATCTCACATGTCAAAGTGGTTCAGCCACCTTGATCAAGATGTCGCCTTGTGTTGGTGATTGTCCCAGCACACCAAACTGGGAGGAGGCCTCTGGATAGACCCAGAATATGCTGGAGAGATTATATATCCTATCTGGCCTGGGAATACCCCAAGATCCACCAGGAGGAGGTGAACAATGTCACTGGGTTGTGGAACACATGGACTACCTTGCTTGGCCTGTTGCCATGACCAGGGACCTCATTTATAAACGTTGCATATGCACAAAAGAATGCATACACTACTCTCTATGCAAACTTTGGGATTTATAAAAAGTAAACTTGATTGGAAAATGTGTGTACTTCCACCCAAGTTCTGACCCATGCATACACACAAAAAATTGTAGAGGTAGAACTGCAACCTCAAAAAGGAAACATGGACAATGAGCAGAAGTTAGTTTGCTTCCTTCTGTACAAAAATCTCAGTGACTTTGCTGTAAAAGTCCTCCTCATCTTTTTTACTTTTTAAACTCTTTTTTGTAATTGTCCCATAGGCTCTAATACGCCCCCTTCCTGGAGGCAGATATACTGTTTGACCACTGGCTTATTCAGTGAAGTTTTATGTCAGATCCACAAATTCCTTTTTTTGGCTTATCTGTTTGCCAGTGCCAAGCTTGCTTCTCTGTAAATGAATATTAATTATGTGTTTCACTCTCCGTTTATAGTCAGTTTTGGGTGTGGTTTGACCTACACACAGGCGTTGGAACATTTGGAGGAAACTGTGATTTATAAAGGGAAATTGGTGTCAGACAAACGGTTACAAATCTGAATATTTTTTGCGTACACACTTTCTGCGTTTTGTCCATATGTTACCTTTTGACGTGAATCCTGCACAGTTTTATAAATGAGGCCCCAGATGATTAGTCAACAATGGATGAATGAATTTTCAGGTGGAATCAGTCCTGCATCAGTCTTGTTCAAATAAGGAAATCTGCACAATTTGTATTTGAGTCTTGAAACATATCAACATTTTTTTTAAAGTACAGATTATAGGAAATTGCACAATATATCAATGTGTAGGTCAGTAAATTGTGATGTAGTTGGTTATTTTTCCATTTTATCTTAATTCATTTTTTATGAGGTTCTTTCATCAAATAATCAGATGCATGGTGTAAAAATAGTCCTTAAAAGTGTATGCCTTTAGATTATTGATTTGACTTATGGTTTTAACTATCAGTGATTGGTACTGATTTCATTGCATGTCATTAAGTTACTGACAGAATAAACATTGATAAGTGACAGCTTACTGTATATGATGTATTGCCAGCAATGTTTGTAGTTTTTTTAACTGGCAAGATTGATAAACAGTTCCTGTTAAGATAGTAAACTGTAGGTGCATTTTTATGAAAATGCTTTGCTTAGCCTGTTAGGAGGAGAGTCAGAATCACTGCTGAATCACTGCTCTAATAATTAAATGTCAGAGAGAGGACAAGTATATCTCAGCTCCATAGTATTTCAGGCTTTTCTGTGGCCCTCTTGGTTCTTAGATTTTTTTGAGAAATGATTGCTTATATACCATTAACACCCATACACACACAAGAAAGCATCTCTTGATACCTGTCCACTGCGATGGCCACCATAACAAATAACCTCCACTGTTTAATCTTAAATGCCACAGGGAGAACTAGCTGGCACATCTACCAAAACTTTTCCATCCATCCATATTCTACCCCTTTATCCTCTTTATCCCGTATTCCTGTACCCCTATCCCAGCTGCTTAGGGGCAAAGGCAGGGTACACCCTGGATGGTCGCCAGCTCATCACAGGGCCACATATAGATGAACAGCACTTATAGACAAACAAATTTGCACTCATATCCACACTGAGGGGCAATTTAGTATGCTCAATTCACCTATCCCCAATGTTGCATGTTTTTGGCAGTGGTATCCCAAGCACACACACACACACACACACGCTGGGTGTATTTGTGTGTGTGTGTGTGTGTGTGTGTGAGAGAGAGAGAGAGAGTTTGTGTGCATGTGTCTTATAGAGAGATGAGGGAAAGACTGATCTCTGAAGATTTTCTTACACTGATAAACTCAATAAGTATGTGTATGTTTTCACAGTGCCTACAAACATAAAGGTCCTTCACTTCAGGAAGGTTATTATAAGTGTGTGTGTGTGTGTGTGTGTGTATTTGTGTGTATTTATCATTTGTGAAAGTGGGTGAATGTAAGTGTATGTGGGTGGGTCAATTATAACTGCAGTAAACTCAGTAAAGTGGCTGATACATATGTTTCACCATGAATGCTGGTGTGTCTGTGGGTGTGCATGTAAGCATTTACATTCATTCATATTTCTATAGGCACAGGCACACTTTCCTGCAGTCACTTCTGCATTGACTGTACAGCAATTTGTCAGGACCCAAAGAGAACAGGGTGGTCCAGCAGATGTGCAGGTATTGCCATCATTTCCTTAATTACCCACAAAAAAAAAAAAGTGACTAAAACAAACACTAAAAAGCTAAATATTGGATTGCAGTGGTGTTCAAATACATTCATCTTCCCTGATGCATATTTATCTTTAAAAGTTACCTTTAGTAGATTTACATGACTACAACCATTTCAGTCCATAGCATTTACTTGATTTTGCTGGTCGGAAATTATAGTAATATGGTAATTATGAATGATAAACATATTATTGATCACCTATGTGATCAGACATTCAGGGTTTCTCAGGCAGCAAATACTCACATTTACTCAAGTTTTTCCAAGAAGGAGGACATTGAATCTTCCATTCATCACAAACTGATTTAGCTCACAGTAAAAAGCATATTATAATGCAAAATCTTCCACTTTACCAGCAAAAGCCTTATTGACTGAGCTTGACTGTAGTCAACAGTGCACATAGATGTGTATAACCCCAATAGAGCACTTTGCTCTCAGTTTGATGACGCTCATAGTTAGTCCAGGCTTGGGTAAGCTCTGAACAACTCCTTATTTACACCAGTCAGCCACATGAAAACCACTGACGGTGAAGTTATTAAGATTGTTCAACTTTTGATGAATGTCCTCCTCGGAAATTATCTACAATGCAATCTACAATGACAGCAAAATATCTCATCTTAACTTCAAACTGAAACATCTACAAGACAGAAAAATGATAAAGAAATCCACAGAATTACCACAAAATTGTCCACAAAAATCACATTTTTCTGCAACACCAGACCATTGTAGTCACTATTTGAATGTCTGTTCACTTTATCGTAGCAATGACTGTTCATTTCCAAATATAGTAGGCTATTAGGCCCATTTAGTTGAAGGTCTTGAATGATTTTTTCTTATCTTTATTGTATCAGAACCTATTCAAATGTTTGTGGTGTTAGAGCCTTGACAGAAGATTTCCACATAAATTTGTTGAAAGTAGTTACAACTTGAAATAAAATTGTCTCCTAAGGGTCAGGAATCTGCCATCTGACTCTGAATGCTTTTTATGATATGCATCAGATTGATTGTGCAGCAGACAGTGACCACATCTCCAATTAAGAGACTTAAAACTTATTTTTTTTCCATGTGTTCCATGTGTAACTTTACTATTACTGTTCACCTAGATGAAGACAATTAATTTGTGTTCTGTACATTTATACACTTGGTTCATCCCTTGCACTGGTTTTAACACATTATACTTCTTTTATTTAGATATCTTCTCATCCGATTGTTCCAGTTTTGTAATAAACTGCTGCACACAGTGATGAGCTAGATGTGTACAGGTGTGGAAGCTGATAAGATTTGAACCTGACCTTTATTTTTCATTCTTCTAATGGCTATTGTTTTCAGTGTTCAGCTGACATTACAAAGAAACCGTCTGTGCATTATTTCATTGCATGAAAAGAGAAGACTTTTGGAAAATGATTACAAAGGCTTTTTCAACATGGCATTCAGAACAGGTTTAAACTCTATTGACTATGGATTGACAACACTGATTATGTTCAGCAGTGATTAATAGGAAGATTGATTCCTGTAGTCATGTCTATTAAGGGTGACATATCATGTAATCCATGATAATACTTGTATATGTTTTTTTAGTGATATTCAATCTTCATATAAGGTTTTAGTGACACTCTCAGCTGTTAATGTATTGCAAATATTATCAAGTATATGTCATAATTCTAGTTGTAGTCAAGCAGGCAGACCACAACACTTTAGAAACTTAAATAGTAAATCTGATGATGACAGCAACAAAGGCTTACAAGCGTGAAGGCAAGGCAGGAAGGCAGCAAGAACAGAAGGCCAAGGACAACCTATTGAAATATGCTACAGTGTGGCAATGAGCAGTACGCTTGGTGTAATGATTATGACTCTGCTGTGAAGAAGTTAGTTTCAAAAAACAGTATAACGTTGGCAATGTGTGAGCCAAAAAATGTCAGATCCACAACAAACCACAGTAATAGAAAAATAGTTTAAAATGGAAACACACATAAAAAAAAAAAAAAAACATTCTAAAGCAGAACCGCTGAGTCGTTTGAGAAATGAAATAGTCAGAAATCACATGAAAAGAAATTAATGAGGAATAGTCAAATCATTGGAAAGCTGTACATGTTCTCTGGCAGTAGTTAGACTCAGGATATATAATTGTAATTGTACAGACGTTGCACTTAAATGGCTTTGCCTGGGTTGAGGAACGTTTCTTCACCATAAACCACCATTCATCATAAATCACCATTAGCTTAAACTGTTAGTTGTAAATCCACAACTTGTTCCAAACTAAAAACATTCAAGAAAATAGTTGCTGTTTGTTGAAAATAACTCAATCTATGTTGCATTGACAGGCATTTAGATATTACAGAGAGAAAGAAGAAGATTACTTTTTACCAAATATTTGTATGGACTGCTATGAAACCACATTTCTAATTTCCTGTTCTCTTCTTGCTTTTTCTCTTTTTCTTTGCTTTATTTCTTTCCTTTTTCTTCCATATAACAATCCAGAGTAATCTGCAATGTTAGCAAAAATAAATGATAATCAAATAATATTAGGCAAATTAAACAAGAAACCCAAAAACGTACCCCTCAAAATTTCAATCAATTCTACTTTTTCCAACCATTTGTCTTTGCTTTAGTCTTTGCCTTGTTACTCTGTTTTTCTTTTGTTTTGGAGAAAACAAGTTTAACCTTCAGACTCTGTGGCTATTTTTTTATCCAAGGACACAGTCACACTCACTGTGTTTGTTTGTGTAATTGTAGTAGATGTAGACACAGGAATGCTAATTGGAATGTCCTCAACACAATGCATATTGGTCTGCCTCCTTGTCTTTCCCTATTGCAACATTTGTCCAGCAATCAGACCTTGGACAGTGTCAAAGTTGTAATATAGTCATCAAGTTATCATAATTGCTCATTTGCAAAACATGCCATCTTATCTATATTAGTTCATCTTCACGAAGGACTTGCAAGTGATCTTTTTGTATCAGCTGAAATGGATTTTGCAACACTAGTTCCCAACTAAACTGTCTGTCAGTTTGTATTAACTTTAATCAGCAGTTCACCGGCTCTGTTTCTGATTCTGTTTTAAGATTGAGCTTGCTAGGGCCATTTAGCACTTCTGGTGTTACAAGATAATAGGAGTACGAAATGATGTACCATTAAACTTCCATCAAATGCAGTGTCTCAAATAGGTGTGTATCTCTATACGGGAAATGTGTTTTGGCAGCTAAACCAAATGCTTAAGCCAAAAAAAGAGTCTATTACTATTTAATATGCATAGATACATGAGGCAGCTAGCAGCTGTATGAAATAAATGCCATTTTTCCTAAGCTTTGGTTGACCTTCATATCCAAAAAATATAATAGTGTGGCTGATTACGTGTTAAGTTATTTGGTGGGTTATAATATAGAGATGAGCTTTTGAGTCTCAGTATGAACCAGAAGGTCCATGCCGATCATTTTGAGCTTAATTTGACATATTGTGTGTCATCACAAGACACTGTTTATATTCAGGCTGATTCTTAAAGGATTTGATTTTCCAAAGCAACTGCCTCAGTTGTCAGATATAATTTGACATGTAAGTTGCTTTCTCAATAATCCCTCTGAGACACACCTTCCAGCATTTCATTGAAGTTCTATTTCACCCAACCTTCTATTTGAAGCAGTTCTTACATGATGGATGACTGGGATCAGCAGCACACTTGCAGTGTATACACTCATTACACATTTCTGTCTATTGGGAAACTGGAGGAGCTGAGGTTCTCTTTGTTGATCACATGTGGCCTTAAAAAAACAATACAATATTAAGAACATTTGTACTATTTTTGGCAACTATGATCTCAGTTCCGAATCTTTGGCCATTTTGGAAGATTTATCAAGAAAAAAAAAAAAAAGCTAATCTTGAACTTGCTAATACAAGGGTTCAGATTTTATATTTCTAGCAAGCTCAGCACAATTTCTGCAGAGCCCCCAAAGTGACACAAAAAAAAAAAAAAAAAAAAAACATGTAGACACTGTGGACACTGACTATGGTTTCACAAGATTTTGACTTTCTTTTGCGAGATCTTGACTTTCTTTGGCAAATTCAACCGTGCCTGTTGATGTGTGAGTGAAGCAGTCCTCTGAAATAAGGTTGTACTTCTTCATGTTACCAGCAGGAGGCAATTGGACTATATTTATAAAATACCAATAAAATGCCAACACATTTGTATTTTTGTTTTCATGGTAATTTTAATGATAACGGTAGATAATAACTTTCGTGAAAAAAGTTGTCCCCTATCCAACAGATCGAACTGTATTTAAGGCTACATTGTACAGATCACCCAGCCTATTTATAGTGAATGTAGTGGACATTGCTGGACATTAATAGTGAAATGTGACAAGGAGAGCGGGATTTCTTTGGTTATGTTGATATAGATCTTTTTTGTCATTGCTGTTTCCATTGTTCATTTCAACTTGCCTTGCCACTCGGATCAGCTGATGGTGCTTAGCAATGAATTTCTGTTTAGCATTAAATGACGGGACGGGACTACTTGTGTAGTGACATGAATATGAATCAGAGAAGAAACGTTCATTTTTCTTGACAGCGGTCTAATATACTTTGCAATGGTTCATTATCAAGAAATCCCAGACCGCCACAATTTGAACATTCGTTTTGATTCCTGAGAATTTTTAATATAGTCCAATAGCCTCCTGCTGGTAACATGAAGAACTACAACCAAATTTCAGAGGACTGCTAAACTCACCGACAGACATGGTTGGATTTGCAAATTAAACTTGAGATCTCACAAAAGAAAGTCAAGATCTCTCAAAACTATAGTCAGTGATTTGCCCAGCACATGTAGACATTTGTTTTTCACATTTGTCACTTTGGGGGCTCCATAAATTTCAGCCAATTCAAGAGAAAAAGAGATTATTAAAGCAAAACAAAAATAATATGGTTCTTGTAACCCCCTAAAAATAATAAACTGACACAAAGACAATAGGGTTCTGCTCTTCTGGGCCTTGAATCTTAATAATCAACATAAACAAAAACAACATAGCTTTGTCTCTTTGGGTACTGATGCTAATTAAGACAATAAAAACAGTTAAATCAGGGGAGACTTCTTTTTTTCAGTAAAGAAAAAAAGAATTCTTACAAATAAGACAAGAAATTGAGATGTGAAAGTCTTTGGTGATTAGACCCCAACTGTGATGTCATTGTATTTAAGTAGAGGTGCCCCGAGGTTTAAACACTGCTGGTGGTGGAGTGATGGTGGAGTGATGGAATGAAGAGTATCTTGAAGATCTGATGTGAGGGGGAGTGGACGACAGGGGCAGTGGATTACACTGATCAGGAGATCCAACATGAACTGAAAGCAACAAAAACCAGCATTGTTGACAGTATTCAAAAATAAAAAAAGATAAAACAGTTATCGCTAAACTTGTACATGACAGCAGAAACTAAAATTATTCTAAGGTAACATGGTAAGTTTCCCATTACAATTTAGTTCTTGGGCATATAATAAGTCAGTAGTCACAACTACTGATATAATGCTGAACAATTATTTTTCATGAATTCACTCATAATGCAACATCAGTTTGTTCCCCTTTTATTAAAAAAAAAAAAAAAAAAAACTTCTGCATAATAATTCCAATGTAATGCTACCAAGAATGCAATAAACTGAAACCAGGAAAGATTTTCATTAGTGGATCTTGTGCTGACACCAAAATAAAATCTGCCTGGTCTCACTACACACTGAAGTTCAGCATGGAAACAGTGAACTGTGGAGCCTTGATGTCACTTATTTACAATCCTCTTACCTGTGATTAACTGTTGAGTGTCTGGTCTTTCCCTTCACATTGATGATTTAACATTAAATTTATGACTGTTACTGTCATAGCAGAGTGATTTAAGCTCACTATCCTTAGACTGGTGATTGTATTTACCATTAACAAACATATTGGTTTCCCTGAGCTGTAGAGGAAGACATATTCCTCTGCCAGCTGAAGACTTAGACTCATTATTAAATGCCTATGGATTTATTGTCAGTTTATGACCAAGTCAATATGGCTGCAAAGGACGTCAAAGCACTGCTCTCACTCAGCTGAATCACTCACTGTTGGATGTTGTCCTGTTCCAGAATTTATTTGACAATAAAATCATGTGAATATACTATATATCTGCAGTGGTCTGGAAAAATGCAAAATAAGCTTCCCTGCAATTGTCAGACCCACCTGACAAGAAGTAAGGTTTATTTCAGAGTTTGCAAAACCAGAGAGACAAAGTGTTTTTTTTTTTTTAATATATATTTATATTTTAATTTCTTACCACACTGGCTGTCATACAATAAACTTTTCATATACATAATCAGAAAACATGATCAATAACATGTTTTAAATGCTTTGGAAACATATATTAAGCACAATTTCATTCCAAACCTTACTTTGATTTTTGATTTGCATTAGTTTTGAATATTTAATGTTTGAAAGAAATAGTTAAGATTGGAAACTACAGTTTCAAGGGTTTTAAGGTTTCCCTGTGGAGTTTTTTTAAACAGATGTACATAATGTTGCCCCATTGTGTGAGTCTATAAGTTACAGGTAAAACAGGGACATAGTTGTTGTAAAATTCACTGAGCCTTTAAAATAAAACTACCCCTACGTTCCCCAAGGTTTGCGGTGACTTAAAACAGTAGATGTTGCATGGAACCATTTTCAAAACATCACATACTTTTTTGATATTGAAAGAAATTCCAACATTAAACTAGCATGAATGTGTTTCATCAGAAATTGGTCAAATAATTTATTTTAAAGCTAAAAACATGTTCAACTATTCAGTATTTTTTCAGTAGTGGTTACAACATCCTGTGGTTTATTTATTTTATTTCACACCACCAATGACCCAGAAAATCAGGTATTTAGATTTCTTTTTTCTTAAGGCCAACCTGTGTCAGAAATCTTGAGCCATATTCAGCAGAGATCACAAAAAGCCTTGGTTGGATTATTTAAAAGGCCAGGATGTTTTCAATCCAGTTGGCTCTGTTTATGCTCTTGTAATATTAAATGATCATTTCCACAGACGTCCAGAGAGACACAGCCAAGTCTTACGTTAAAGTCTGTTGAAAATGTGCTGTTCTCAAAAAGCAGTGATTTCTGGCTATAATTCAAAGCAGACAAATAGTGTAACTGAGGCCATTGTAGCATAGATCTGCTCCAGACTTTTATTTAAGGTTCTTAAGCAATTTACATGGTGGACTAGTAAGTAACACTTTAAAAGAGTCAGGCAGGAGGAAAAATGAAAAATGTTAATGGAATGTGGCTCATACTGACTATAGAAAGTTCACACAGGCACATCTTAGTGTAGTCATTACCATGATGCATTAAATGGAAATCCTACATGTAGAGGAATCATTTACACAGTGGGCTAGATTATGGCATGGAACAGCATGTTGCTCTGCTCATTACATTGTACACTCAACGCTTTAAACAACAGTTTTTGCAAATGGAACAGAGTAAATGTGGAAACCAGCAGAGTGATAAGTGTAAAAACTTTCATCAAGAAGTCTATAGTATTTGTACAAGTACTCAGAAAATAAAATTTATTGTTACAAAATCTTATTTTAATGGGATGCTATTTTTAAGGCTCTTTCTCACTAGGTCTCTATAGGTATGGAGCCTCAAAACTCACATCAAACTACAACTTAAAACACTGATAAGAACAAAAACATTAGGTCATAGACTTTCATATTTTTCTTTTAAATTGCAGTCAGTTGATTAAATATAAAAATACAACTTATTTATAATTATTATTTTTGTCAAGAGTAGACTGTGTAACTAACAATACTGGGGCAGTGAGAGGACTTTGTGGTTAACTGAAAATGCATTAACTGAAAAAAACATTGCACATTCAACAGAAGCTTCCATCCATGACTTACAACTAAAACTTACACAGCAATGGGAAAAATCTGGAACACTTAAACTTGCCAGAATCAGAATGCCACAAGTCTTTGTTAGTAGTAACCTTGCTTTAAGTGTACTTTCTTTCCCTTACTTTCATAAAATAGATTGATTTCATCCATACACTGCATACTGTTGAAACATCACTGCATTAACCTTTGTAAAGTAGATAAAGCATATTATATGGTAGTAAATTATATCCAGAACCCTGCTGCATCCCTGCTCACTCACTTCTATGACCACATTACACCCTGCCCTCCAGAAGCTCCACGGCCTTCCCGTCCAACAATGGAGCCACTTCAAAGCCAAAACCCCCCATAAGCAGTCCCCTTTCTGCCTGTTTGACCCGCACCAACACTGAGCTCCTTCCTGCTCCATTCACTCTGGAGGCTGCTGTTCACGCCACTAGTCTTAATAGAAGATGAGAGCTGCAGTCAGCTTACAACTACTTCAACCGAGACAACTTTGCAATCATCTTACATGGTTCACTGGCAACTAACCACTACTGACAGCCATAACCACCCTCTGTTAGGACTCAATGATGTCTCTATGTACAGGCTCATTGGAGGGTGTAAGGTGATAATAAACATGGTGCATGTAGTGCATTTAAGGCTATTTGTTACTAATTGATATTTTGATATGGAGTCACTCGTGTATTAGAGGGCAGGTATGTATATACATCTGCTCAACCTTTTTGGATGTGTGTGGATATATTAATTGATGATTGATGCTGTGGAAACATGAGGAAGGCTTAACTGCGTTGATTGCACTTACATTTTAATGAGATTGGCGGTGAGAAGGTACACACACACACACACACACACACACACACACACACAGTCACTGAGAGATTGGTTTTCTGTAACAACATTAACAACAGGCTGTCATTTTAAATGATGCAGAAATGCATTAGAATAAATATAATTGTATTTTGATGGATATTTGGTGTTGTAAATCAATATTATTAGCATAAACATATCGCAAAAACAGAGGATGAGGTGCATTTTTGTACTTGACAGCTAATGTGACCTTTCATGACCCTGTATGTACAGCACTGATCGGTTTAAAATAATATATTCCCCTATTTGTAAATGATCAACAGCAATCAGTTCACCTCCTGAGCCAGTCCATCCATCCATCCATTCATCTATCTATCCATCCATTGGCTGACATTGGCAGGTGAACCAAACCCGGAGGTTAAGCTGGGCAGTCAAGGTGTTGTTCTCACCAGTGAGAACAACACCTGGAGTTCCTGGGGGATCCCAAGAGGTTTACTATCAGTTGGACATGCCAAAAATGTTTCCTTTAAGGCAAAAGAACAAAAGTTCCACTTCATGCTCCTGGCCCTATCTCTATGGTTGCACCTGGCCACAGAAAGGAAACTCTATAAACCTTGTGTATTACTTGTCTGTTTATTTAAATGACCATCCAAAGTTCTTGATTATAGGTGATGGTTGTCTCTGTTATTTGCAGATGATATGGTTCTGTTGGCTTCATCAGACTGTGGTCTCGAGTGCACAATAGATTGGTTTACAGCTGAGTGGAAGAAGCAGCTAGGATGAGAGTCTGCACCTCCAGGTTGGAGACTATGGGCATGAGTTTCTTCCCCAAGTGAAGGAAATAAGTATCTTAGGTATTTGAACACAAGTGACAATGAGATGAAACAGGAGATAGATTTGAGGGATTGGTATGGTATCACCAGTAAGGAAGGCATTGTGTTAGACTAATGTTGAAGAGCGAGCTGAGTTAAAGGCAAAATGTTGATGTAAGCCTGAGTCAAATGATATTTCCAAACATCTGATGATGTATTTGAGCCATTTTAGATGGGTGAAGATTGTTGTACAATTTCAGTTTAGTGTAGATTAAATAAATTGTTTGACATATTGGGAAATAGACCAATCAACACTCATAAGAGGCAAGCATTCAGTTAGCTGAACTTGATAATTAGCCTGCAGCAGAAGACAAGTTATCAAGCATGTTAAGCTAGTATGTTCATCTAATCTGTTTGATCCACAAAAAAAGTATCTGCGATAGCATAAGAAAGCATAGAAAATCTGGCTGGCACAGCAATGGTTGTTGTCCGTCTCTGCTTCGAATCTTCATGCTAAGCTAACCATGCTGTCATGAACATACAAGAGTGGTATCATTTTTCTCATCTAATTGTCAACGAGAACGTGAAAAATATCAACATATCCTTCTGTTAAAATACCATTATGATAAAAATCTCACAGTTCCCTTCACAGCAAAAGCCAATTTAAAACTGTCAGCTTTACACTAATAACATGATCACTAATGGCAAGAATCTGTCATTCATTTTTTTTACTCCCATAACTAAGTACCATTATCACAGCAGTATTTAAAATTAAAACACTATTCCACTATTTTCAGTTGTTGGAGATTGTAATTCCAAACACATCCAACACTAAGTTCACATTTGTCTGTAACAACTGAAGTGATTTTTTTGCTTCTGTCTCAGTATATGCACAGCATATGTTACATGGTGAAGAAGCAAACATGAATACACAAATACAAAATCTCAAAATCCTTTTAATAATCTCTGCCATATGCAAATACAGCCCGGAAGGCTCATCCGATCTCATTGTAAAATGCCATATGTGTAAGTATCTTTGTTCATCTGAATGTACATGAGTTGCCCTGTTCTGCAAGGTGGACTGCATGAATGTCATCTTTTACACTTGGAAAAGCATGGGTTGATACCAAAACACTCTCTCACACACACTAACAGCTTGTAGACATCTGCAACCAAATGCTCTTTGACGTGACCTTATTACAATGCTGGGTGACAGTCATCTTCACCAGCAGCAAAACATCTGCTAGACCTGATGGTTGGAGCTACACACACACACACACACACACACACACACACACACACACACACACACACACACACACACACACACACACACAGGCACAGACAGACAAGGACAACACACACTTGCATGACAAACACTGTATATCTGTATTCCCAACATAATCATTCAAAAAAGAAAGTGTATTACACAATCTCATTGTGTGAAGCTGACCAAGGTTGGCGGATACTTGGAGCCAATAACCCATAATCCCCAAGCCACCCAGTCACACTTGACGCCTTCAGACAGAGAGCCATATGGATCTATTTTATAATGGCTGAGCCAGTGTTAAACCTTATCATTCAAAGATTTGGTTTCCATTCGTTTGGTTGCCATTTGTATGCATGTTTTGTACCATTGTAAGCTTGTTTAAGAAGAAAAGTGATCATACTTAAACATAAATCTGTACATAACAGCATTCCAATGAATGTAGAAAGAGTAAAACAACAGCAAGTGTATCAAATGTTATGTCTACAAGATTTTAAAAGATAAATATATTCTATTTTATTTTATTTTTTATTCTATGTAAAGATATAGAGCATTAATAGTGTCATGAGTAGTGAATGAGGTGACACCGCCAGTAGGCCAGTGGAACATTAAGTAAGAAGTCTCATCAGTGATGGATCATCAAAACATCCATAAAGTTGTCATTCAGGATACAGGCTGGTCCCAGTAGATAACACCAGGGATGGATTTTCTTCCTAGTATAACTGTGGATGCAAGGCAATATTAGTCTTAGGTTTTTAGAGATGGGATGCCTTGAGCTGTATTATTACAGTACTGAATGCAGACTGATGAGGGGAAAACGTTTAAATAATTTTAACATGAGGCTAAACATTACAAAATGTGAGGAAAGTGAAGAGCTTACTTGGCTCTCTGGAACATCCAGAGTTTTACCAAAGCTCTGGCATTGTTGTGGCTGTCATTATCCTGTTACAGTGACTCGGTCCTGGTTGAATCAAATCAAAGAATTAGGTTTATAGTGCAATTTGCTTAAATAGGTTTTTTTCCACTGATGTGGCTTTCATGTGTGTGTGTCACTGAAGTCCAAGATCCATTGAATCTTACAGGCCTGACTTGTTTACACAAGAATTCTGGAGCTCAGTCAGAAAGACCATTGGGGTTTTGGTAATTTCTATTACCAAAGTTTTTTGGCAATTTATCCCAAACTGCTTTCATTTAATATGTTTGGAGGTCACTATGCTCAGTTCAGAATTTTTACATTTGTATCTCTGGACACTGTCTGATCTGCCTTTGAAAATTATGTCCAGTTTAATTTACTATAAGTGATCTCTAATCAAGCTGAAAAGAAAAAAAAAAAAGATTTTTCCATTCATGTTATTTCATGTTCAGACACAGGCTCTCCAGTGTGTCCTGGGTCTTCATAATCCCGGAGCACCCCACAGAGGGCACCCCGAGGGACACGGTCGTAAGCATTCTCCAAATCCACAAAGTACATGTGGACAGGTTGAGCAAACTCCCATGCACCCTCGAGTACCCTCCTCAGGGTATCGGGCTGGTCCATTGTTCCACGACCTGGGCAAAAACCACATTATTCCTCCTGAATCCGAGGTTCAACAATCAGCCAGACTCTCCTCTCCAGTACCCTGGCGTACACTTTCCCAGGGAGGCTGAGTAGTGTGATTCCTCTGTAACTGGAACACACCCTCCCCCTTCTTAAAGATGGGAACCACCACCCCAGTCTGCCATTCCAGAGGCAATGTCCCCGTTGTCCATGCAATGCTGCAGAGACGTGTCACCCAAGACAGTCCTACAACATCCAGAGCCATAAGGTACACAGGGCGGATCTCATCCACACCCAGGGCGCTGCCACTGTGAAGTTGTTTAACAACCTCAGCCCCCGTGATGGGAGAATCCACCTCTGACACCAACCTTGAGATCCTTGAGGCACTCTTTCCAGCATCCAACTACTTTCTCAGTTGCAGTCAGCAGATCCCCATCCACACTGAGAACAGTGTGGATGCTGCGGCGTTTCCCACTCTTGAGACACCAGAAGGTTTGCCAGAATCTCTTCAGGGCCAGCCAAAAGTCCTCCTCCACGGCCTTCTCGAACCCTTCCCACACCCGAGTTTTTGCCTTCGCAACTGCCCGGGCCTGCACATTGCTTGGCCTGTCTGTACCCGTAATAAGTTGTTAAATGTTAAAATTTAAAAGTACACATCATCCAAATACCCTCAATAAAACTTGTATTGCAAATTTTGGGCTTCAATACAAAATTCTTGGCAAATACAACAACACTAGCAAATGTGGCAGTGAGGTACAATATAGAGATTTCCATCAGAGTTATAAGAATATTGCTTATCAAAAGGTTTACAATGAAACACACCGTCAACACTAACTATATCAAAAGGACTCGGTCATCGAATTGAAATGGTCATCAAAACCCAAAGTTTCTACTTCACACAAGGTATGCACAGCCATCTTTCAAAATTACATCAATATTTTTTTTTTTTTAATATAGGCATATCTGACTCCAGGCCACAGCACATAAACTAAACAGAAGACATACAGCCTAGGGCCAAGCAACATGGGGCACAGGTGAACACAACAGGGATAATGAGCAGGCAACCAGAGGGATACAAAGACAAGGAAGGGAAATCATAAAAAAGAGGGGTGAAGACAATGTAACCAGGGACAGGAACACTGATTGGCCCAGGACAGTTGAATACCTAACACTGCCCAATGACACCAGCTTCCTTACATATTTGATTCTTTTGCAGTTAAATCAGATGTTTTTCTTTTTTTTTTTTTTTTTTTTCAGTGTAGTTTCAATTCTTGATTTCCACAATTTAGCAGCTCTCAAAGCATTTAATGACTACAGACATCAAAGTAATGGGTCTGTAGACGTTCATACACTTGGATGGAGGTGTCTTTGGAACAGGAAGGATGGTTGCTGCCATCAGGCACAGGGGCATGGTGGCCTGTGTCAGTGAGAGGTTGAACATCCACCACAGGCACAAAGTACTTTGCCAAGCACTCCATCTGGTCCAGCAGCTCTGTTGTCCACAGCCTGGTGGTCAGACCACCAGCCACAGTTTGTAGAAATTTTGGAATTTGTGTACATGTTCTCACAAGATTGTATGTATCTTCCTCCCATGTGTTTGGTGTATTTGTGTTTCAGTCAAAATTTAATATGAAACTATAAACCACTGGGTGTTTAGAAGATCATTAAGCACTCACTGACCACCCTAGGAACCCTGCAGTTTTAATGAAGTTGACACCAAAAAAGACCTGAAAATGGCTCAGCATAGCTTGTCATTACAAGAACTTGGTCTGGGCTTTTTACCATATCGGTGACAAAACAGTGAATCGGGGTCAGTTTCTCCAGTTCTGTAATTGGCTGGTTTTGTGGAATATTGTCATTCTGCACATATTCAAGTTGAACGTGCATATTCTGTTCTATCTTCTTGTAATTAGCAAATGTTAGCGTGCAAATACATGAAAATGTACACACAATGTGTGTACAGTAGATGCAATTTGATTTAAACTAACTGCCTTCCATGTTCGCAGAATTATTTTAAACTAAACTTTAAATTCAATAGACTAGAAGAGTCAAAACTCTTTGAGAGATACTAATGTAGCCTCTTTCAATTCCTCTTTATTTCATCTGATGTACCTCTGCCAACCTTTGCTCATTACACCAGAAAAGATTACTGTGCTGCCCTTACTGTGATTATGAATACTAAAGTTGAGTGGTGTGGTGAAATGAGGACACTGTTTGGATCACTTTACCACCTGAAAGCACTGCAAGGAAGTCCCCATTGTCTCATAATGATTTTATGCACCATTTGCAAAACAGGTTTACAATCTATGATGTTCACTACTGTGTAATGATGTAGAGTATTTTATTTGGAAAGTATCTCTAGGCAACCAATACGGGGTCTCCATCTTCAAGCTAAGTCCAAAACATAGCGCTGAAATGTTTGTGAAACAAAGGAAGTAAAAGGCCAACAGAGACGAGACGAATAAATGCTACATCCGCACTTATTTATTGCACAGCAGGACAGCAGAAAATGAAAATATGTGACACTTGTCAACAAGCATGGCACTTTTAAACTCAACATAACCAACTAACATCCAAGGAAATTAGAATAACGGGCTGTTTGTCTAGAAATGTATGAGAAAATAATGAAAATGTTTAAAAAGATTGTTCCTCAAAGAAAGATTGGAAGGGATTTGGATATGTGATCACTGATCCCTCAGACAAAATCTAGAGTTGTTACTCGTCTATAGCTGATATAACTACTTGGGCTCAGGATTACTCTGGAAAGCTTTTTACAAAATTGAATTATATCCATACATGCCCATTGATACTTGACTGTACCAAAAGGAAGTATTATGTCCACTTATGATAATTTCATGTTGATTTATCTGGGCTCTGAGGTGTTTGTGGATCATCACTATGTTGAATTGTGCATTACAATGTATTTTTTAGTCAGTATATACACTGTGTGCTTCAAACCAAAGATGATGATAACGTCCTCTCCTCTGATGGCTCTATTAATGTTCAAATGTATATAAAGATTTTGGGGTGAAACATGGCTATCAGAATAACAGCTCTTCCAGGGATGCCCATGCACATTTCAAAAAAATATATCCCGCCACATTACAAAAGTAGTGGAAGGCTTACTCCTGACAGAGACTAGATGGCACATTTTGAAAATGCAAAATGATACTTTGAAGAGCTGATACAGCTGTATTCTTAAAGATTTGTTTGCAGAGGAATGAGATAATATTACACCTGAAACATTAAATCAATTGTTTTTTTCAGACTCTGAATACCTTTTAAAAATGGTGAAAATAAAACAATAACAACAACATTAAACCGTAATAAATGTTTCACTGACATTTCATTTCATTTTTTAAACATCTTGTAAGAATCAAAAGTCAAATAAGTGTGTATTTAGAAGCAATGAAATTCATTGGGCAAAACATGAACTAATGTGCCACTGTAGTATTTTCGAACTGCAGCTCAAGCATGAATACTGTATTGACCTGAATATAAGACGGTATTTTTTTTTTTTCTAGAAAAAAGTCTGAAAAAGACAAGTCATCTCATATTTGGGGTCCACACAGAGACTGCAAGGCTCTGATTGGCCCACTAGAATTACCTCATTTCCGGAATCTCGCTGCACTGGTTGTATTCATTCCACAATAACAACATCACCACATGTCTCCTGTTTAGTTCTTGTCTCAACATTTACAATAAAACAATTTGTTATTCTGAATGTCTTCTTTTTGGCCTCCATAGTTCATTGCATGTGAAGGAACAAGGCCGGCCAGTCAGTAAACAATCAGCGATAGTTGTTGATAATAACGAAAAGAAATATATCGCCCCCTACTGTTCTGGTGGGGAATTGCATTACAAAAGATTTTTAAAACACAGATGGAGAAGCAGGTAGCCATAAGTCAGCCATAAGCAGGTAGGAAATGGTAATGCTAATGCCCGAATGCATGTTAAATACCTTTCCTAGGGGCCATCTGGATAACCAAGCTGTTACGGTGTACGATGATGGTGTATACATGAGTTTGAATCCCCATCCAAACAAACTTTCCTGCATGTGCTCTCCTGTATTCTTGTCTCTCTACACTGTCTCTTTCATTAAAGGAAAAAATCCCGAACAAATGATAAAAAAAACATTAGATGTTGCATGCTTGCTGCTACAGGTCATATGCTCATTCACTAATTTTTCCAAAAATGGGTCTTGAAAAACATCAACAAATGATTGATGTACCATATTGCCCTGAATATAAGACGACCAATCTTATATTCTGACATGAATCATTTTATTTAGAGTTATGTTAGGAAAATGTACAAAGTTCCTTCACAAAAATGTACATAAAAGAGCAAATAAATATTTCCATATTAGCTTTACCAATCAGGAATGTGTGTGCCAAACACTAGTTTGGCGCACACAAGTTTCAAGCTAAGCTTCAAATACAGTTCAATTACTTAAGAGTACTGGAGGTCAATCTCATGGATGAAATAACAGCCTTGTAGAGGAATGTTAATTGGTTCCTGCAGTGATCAGTATTTGAAGTTTTAGAAAATATATTTAGAAGTTTGGAATGCTGCTTCATGTAATCAGTGTATTGTATGGTATCTTTTCTGTGTCATAACAACCAAGCAAAGGATGCCCTTGTGAAAAAAGTACAGATCAATAGAGCTACGAAGGACGCGCAAACAAATGCATTTATCCTATACTAACTCTGCAGTAATATGTACCGCTCTGACTCTCTCTCTCTCACTGTGATTTGATCGCAGAAAGACCATCACATCCATCTCTGTCACACACTGGCTGCCATGTTAATATACTGAACACACACACACACACACACACACACACACACAAACAAGTACAGTACGTAAACATTATACTCCTTACTTTTTCCATTTCATAGATCACACAAAGCTCACAAATACACAGATACAGGTCACACGGGGATTTAAAGGCCATACTGTGGAGTTTTGCAACCTGCCGTACTGCCTTCTTGCTCACCAGAGGGAGATCAGTATCTTCGCATTTTAAATAACCAGTAGCTCTTAAAGGTGATGGGATGTGAGTTTGTGTGGAGAGACATGAGGAGTAGGGCAATGTACCACTTAGTTAGGTTAGTGTTTAGGAGGTTCATGTTTTTATATCTGTTTTATATTTAGTGTATTTTGTAAATGTTAATCAAAACCTTTCTGACTTGGTTACATTTACTTACAGTTGAATATGTATATCTTTTATGAAATTATCTACATAGGTGTTGCTAGTGGGTGTCTGTCTTCCCTGCATGTTCACTGACTGTCTTTTTCCTCTACAAAGTGCTATGATTCCAGCCTATAGGGATCTGACCTCTTTTCATAACCCATAACAAGAGGCTGTTCATGTGCTTTTGAGTTGGTGATTGACTTTTACTGGTACATACTGTTTGACTGTGAATTGTCTGCACAAAAATTAGTAAAATTATATGAATTGGGATAATTAAAATGAAATGAGGCTTAGAGCAGACCCTTGCACCATTTCGATTAGTTTAAGACTGCAGCTTCAAGGCAAAAATTCCTACTGCATCAGGGCTACTATATTCTGTAACTCAGTATAATTAGTCATACAGCATTGCATTTTTTATGTGTTACTTATGTTTGCTGTCTGTTATAAATTGGCATTTGTTCAAGTGCTTGCTGAAAGATACTAAAATTAATGTTATTATTGGGATGATTTATTCCGATTCCTTTGTTGTGTTATGTATCTGTGGCACTTAATAACCCAAATGACTTGTATTGGCGAAAATATTGGATTTTAGTTTGACAGAACTTCCAGTGGTGATGTCTCTCTAGCCATTCTCCCAACAGCTTGATGACATGTCTGTTGTTCTTTTCATCAAGTGTGAGATAACATCAGTGTCAGAAATTTTTGAAGTCTCAAACTCACATGCTGGTGTGAATAGTTGTTCCCACTTGGTCATATGTGGTTGAGTTTTAACTCAACTGCGTAGCCTTTTTTTATTAGTGTGATGGGTGTGGGTGGGTCAGGCGAGGAGAACTCTATAATTGTAGGTCGATAAGTTTTGAGGGTATTGGTTTGCAAAATTGTACCTGGACAGCAGCTGTTATTTTATGGTTTGAATGATGTGATGAGAACATGGCCTTAACTCATATAGTTTTGGAGAGGTAGAGCCCTAATTTCACCAGCTGGCATCAAATGCAGGGGGAGAAAGTCTGTGATAAATTGACGACCTGTACAGGCTTTACACCACCACCTGTCACCCAATATGTCACCTGGCACTGGCTCCAGCAACCCTTTTTAATGGTCGAGTAGATAGAGTAGAGAAAAAAAAAACTGTTGACTATTGTCAGATCACTGGTCACTCTCTAATAAGGTATCTAAACAATGAAGTGTGATAGAAATTCTGTATCTTTTTCATTCATTTTCAGTATTACGTTAAGTACTTTAAAGCATTAACACAATTATATACCCTTGTGATGTTTTTTCACTCCCTTTAATTTGACTTGACCTCTACAAACTGCTCAGTGTATATTTATGCATATCATGATGGTTGTATACATGTTCATCCCTTGGGGAGTGATGGTGAGATACTTTGTGCCAGATTTAGCCACTAGGTGCTTTCCATCTGCATTTGTATTAACGCAAACACAATACAATATAATAAACAGGCACAATCAGATGATACACAAAGCCCTCTCATTTCACTCTGGTGAAGTGTTGATGATGTAATCTTCCCTAAACCCAACAACTGATAGTACCTATTTTTCTTCTGCAGTTTTATTGAACAGCTGTCAACTGTGGGCTTGACATGATTATTTGGTTAGAGGTTTAATGGAAGAGTTTTGTACTGGATTATTTTTGAATGATTTTGTAAAAATATTGCTTTTCAAAACCCACTGCTGGTCTAGTGGTTCAGACTGAACTATTCATTCTACATTGTGTTAGGCCTCAAAATCTAGCCATCAGTCTTCACTCTCTGTTCAACTTGGCTACTGGAAGTCAACTAATCTCTCTTTTATTGACTCCTGTTTTAAAGAACTTTGCATACATGCTTTACATCATCCAGGCAAGCATGTATTATTAACTGACTAACGAGCTACCTTTTTATGGGCTTCCTTAATGCAGAATATTTCTTTTCCCATATGCACAATATCATGGTGTCGTTCTTGGACCACTATTCAACAATGTAGCAAAGCTGCTATATTACATGGTAGACAGACAATAATAGTGACATGAGTGACATAATGAATAAGCTGACAACAGAGGTTATTGACAGAAAAATTCATTTCAATTTCACTTGTATAGCCCCTTGAGAAATATAGCACCCAGAACTCAATTTAATTCTGAGTTTCCCCTAGCAACTTTTAAAAAGGGGCATGTGGTGAACACAAATGATCCAGAAGTTAAAGACCGCTAATCTATTGTCAGGATTTTAGTAAGTAAATCATATCTGTCCTTCATAAACAAGCACAAGTTACAGCTGTCCATGACTTACCAAAAGCTTCTGCTTTTGCTCTCATAACTAATGGGTGGAACCAAAATCATACAAAACCATGACTTCAAGACCGAAGTACATGCCAAACTATCGTTTATATACAATTAAAAGGTTTCCAATTTCACTGTCTACCATGATTGTCTTTGTTCCACAAAAGCTTTGTTAAAACCTCTAGTACATTCCAATGTGCACCTGTCAGCCCAAATTTAGTTGTGTTTTTTTTTTTTTTTTTTTTTTTTTGCAGTAATATGACCCATGGAATTTACATTCACAAACACCTACACATCATACATGACCATCATATGGTCAGTACAATTTACTGCAGTCAAAAATACATATTAACTAAACCTCACACACATACTTAATGTACAGCTACATCAAAACACACATTCATGCAAAAACCTGTTTGTCATTATGACAGCTAATGCAACCAAACATGCACCTGTCAGCCCAAATTTAACACACACACAAACAAACACACACTCGCTAACTCAGCATTAAGGATGTATTTACTGTAGAGCTGCTCTCTGGTTTGGATTATCCATTAGAGCAGAGAACAAATCTGTTCACAGTATAAGTCATAGTAATGAACTCCTGCAGAACTCCCTGCAGTCCGATATATCAACGTGCAGAACAACATTTCAAATTATGGCTGTAAAACCAGTGTGTTGGTGAGGGAATATTTGGTGACTTTTAAGCGATAGCTAAGATCTAATTAAATGTGGAGAGAGAAATCCCTATGGGGAATATTTCAAAGAAACAACAGTTTTACACTCAAGATTTAAAGAATTTGCATCATTGTCAGCAGCACTGCAACCTACAATTTACCATTACAATGAGAAATCACATTGTATTTTTTAAGGGTGCTGTATGATTTCCCATGGTTTGTAGCTCATAATGCTACTTAAAACTGAACTCCAGGCCTTTGTCACTGCATCAGCACTCTTTCACAGTATTATCTAAGGTACAAGAAAACAAATCATCAGATAAATTGTAATAATAATAATAATAAACAATAATAATAATAAACAATACTACTGTTGGGACTGATACATCATACAGCACCTCCCCACTCTCCTTCACCTACTGCTACCTACTATTACTGTCACAGTCCCAGATTTAAGTGGTTGACTAGGGAACAGATTCCTTATTTAAATGTCAACAGTGATGACATTGTTGTGAAGCCAACCTTTGATTTTACCAACATCAGCAAAGTTTCATCACATCAGCCAAATCTGGTAGTGTAATGTCTGTTACAGCCAGACTTGGGGTGAGCGACAGTAAATGATATCATGCACAGAGATATCAGTCAAAAAGGAATTTGGTAGGTGTTGTGTAACCAAGAGGAATATCAGTCATGATGGAACTGTGTGTCCCCGCTGCACCTAACAGCTTACTCTCAGTAACCAAAGAACAAAACCAATGGTTATGACTTGTCATTATGGTTTCAATGATTATTTCAAGACTAATGTTTTATCCATGTATGTTGTTTCAATAATGAAGATTTCATTAACTGAAAATATCAGTGTAGTATAAAGATTATCCTACACAAAGTGTAACTAAAAAAAATAACATGTTGATCAGCCATATCATTAATGTCACTGACAGATGAGGTAAATTACATTGATTGATTGTCTTACATTGCAATGTAAGACAACAATGTGTTACAATGCAATGGACTGCTGGGAAATTATTCTTTAAGTTACTTTGACATACATGCAACCTATCTGAATATTGTTTCAGACCAAACACATGGCAATGGCATTCCCCAACAGTAGAAAACAAAATTACTTCAACATTCTTCTCTTTCTAAGTATTAACAATAGAGTAGCAAGTTAACAAGCAAAATAAATGGCGGGTAGGTGTGTAAACCAAAGCAAAGCATTAGCAGTATGTCATCACTTCATTAATTTCCTCAGATTTCAAAGTGAGGTTGTCATCTTCTTCTTAGCTTTAGAAAGCATTAAGAGTTCATACCTGTTAAATAATTACTCTGCTAATGAGGGAGGGACATGCAGGATTGGGTCAGAGGGAAAAATAAAGGTTGTTGGGGACAGGAGAGAGGGAAGAAAGTGTTCATCATGTGTAGTTACATCAACATTATTTTGCAAAAATGAATCAGATGTATGAATATATGTCTGACCAGTGGTTTAACCTTTGATTTTTACGATGGAAGAAAAAAAGAAACATGCAGCCAGCGAACCGTTACAATGAGATAACGAATGGCTGCCTGAGAATAGAAGATTTTTCTTTTTTTTTTCAGGAGGAAGTGTTGTCTCTGACAGAAACTGAGCAGTGAACAGGGAGAAGGGTTTGCTCTTACTAATCCTATTTCATGTCAGCTCAATCCTACTCTCTGGAATATTCTGAATTTTACACAAAGCACTGAAGGAGGGAGGGAAGGATGGATGGAGAAAAAACATAGATCTAAAGAAAAAAAAAAAAAAAGAACAAGGTGAAAGACAAAAAGTGGAAAAGCATAAGAGACAGAGGGACTAAAAAGATTTAGGGACATAAATGAAAAATTTGGCACAAATGAAATTCTGTTGCTGCTGCAGTTTATATTAGAGTGTGGATTGGACATGGTCTACTCAGGCGAAACCCCTGTATTTCCAGTGTGAGCAAAACACTGAGATTTAATCTTGCTCCCGAGTGTGTTGGTCCCTCTGTAGTTTAAGTCTTATGCTTATGATCTTTCCTGCATTTGAGCGGAGGTTATCAAAATTGTAGCAGGGCTCCATCCTCTATTTATCCTGTATTAGTATGAAAGTGGTCTCAATGTCCTGCTGTGCCACCGTGGCAGGGTGGCCTAGAGATGACAAGAGCTGTCATGTCTGCACTGGTTGTTATGTATGTTCATATAAAACGTGTTATATGAATAAAGTTACAAAGTGACTGACTGATTGATTGATTAGGAACTGTAGCATGTAGTTGCAGGGTTGCTTTAGGCTTTTATGGGATCTTTCTGAGAAAGACTTACTGATGCAAGATCAGTCAGTATTATATCTCAACATGGCTGTTAAGTGATGATAATTTTATTTGGATGTGAAGAGATTGTTGAGGATGGTAAACACTTTATTTTTGTCTGCCCACTCTGGCCACCCCCAGATTTGTTGCCCCAGCAGTGATTCAGTGACCCAGCAGTCACAAGGATTGAGCTGATAACAAAGCCATTGTTCCACATCCAGATCACTGAGACATGCCTTGCCTGCCATAGGCTGTTGGCAGATCCAGATGTGACAGGGGTTTCGACATCAGCTGCTGATCTCACCTTGGTCCAAATGGGAAAAACCAATGATATCCAAAGAGTCCCAAACTAGGGCAGATTTTCCCCCTCGGTGCACAATAAAGAGGGTCACGAGAGATCTAAAGTATGTTTTGGGTGGCCCCAACTCATAATGCCTTGTCAATATGCTTGTCACTGCAGCATCTCTTTTGGGTGAGCCAAAGTTAAATCAGCAGCTGATCCTGAGACCCCTGTCATATCTGGATCTGCCAACAGTTTTTGGCAAGCTAGGCATGTCTCTCAGTGATCTGGGTGTGGAAAAACGACTTTGTTATCAGCTCAATCCTTGTGATTGTTGGGTCACTGAAGCACCGCTGGGGGAATAAATCTGAGGGTCGCCAGAGTCTGAATCCAGAATCATTAGTACATTTTATGTTTTCTTAAATACTTTTTTACAAATATCCTGCGTTCTTTCATTATGTTTACATAAAGAAAGTGATAGATAAATATGTATGGTCTTTACAGCATACACACACACACACACACACACACACACACACATATATATATATATATATATATATATATATATATATATATATATATAACCATATATAGAAGAGTTTTTTGTGCATGAATAAGACAAGGAAGTGAGGTGTGAAAGAAGGTGATTAGACTCTGACTGTGATGTCATCTTGATTGAGATGGGTAGGGCTATGCATATTGGAAATCCCACAGATCTAGACATGATGGTGGTGCAATGATAGGAGGAAAGCTGGTGATGAGTGGCTGACAGCAAAAGAGATGAGAAGAAATATGAAATTTGACAGCTATCACATAAATATGACAAGATGTGAATTGGTCACCGTAAACACCCATAGTCAGTTGATTAGCAGCATGAGAGAGGAAAATTGTAAATGAATGAGGCATAAAGACAGACTTCTTTATTGAACTCAAGTTAAGTTTCATTCCAACATTTCTAGGTTTTGCCTGTGGCTGCTTTGATGTCTCCAGTTATCACCTGGTCCAGTGCACAGAGGTTAGTAACGTAAACATGTTCCATGATCATCATTTAAGTGGAAACAAATAATAAGACTAAGACCATATATATATATATATATATATATATATATATATATATATATATATATATATATATATATATATATATGTGTGTGTGTGTGTGTGTGTGTGTGTGTGTGTGTGTCATATGGTCTCAAATGTTCATTATTAAAAAAGTAAAAGTAAAGTAAAGTTTGTAGTCATCTATCAGAACCATATGCCTTCTGGAGTGAGAGCTCTGATTAGAACTCAGCACAGCTACATTCTTGGATACCTTGTGATAGAACTTTTATGTACATGCAGGTTTAATGGTAAAGTCTCTGTCAAAGTTCAAACGTGCAACTTTTTGTGTCATGCTTTCTAAAAATGCAAATCTTCTCAGCATACATAGAAATTTGAATTTCTCATGCAGAAATAATGTCAGAATTACTCACAGATGATTTTTGCTCTAAGTTGTTTGATTAGGTTTTACTTGCTGAAGACAATGTTGAAAAAAAAAATCAAGAGTAAATATACAGGATCAGTTTGCTGAGTTAACTTTAATATTTTAAAACCCCACAATCTCCATTCTGTCTCTCTCAGATATGTTGACATTTTGTTAGATATATGTGGTTTCCTGTAATTTCCCATGTGAACCTGTGAACACCAATGTCAGAGAGCTTTCAGCCTGTGCACTCCCCTCACTTTCTTGCCTCTTTGCAGTATCTCAGTTGTTGTTATCTCTGTGTCCACATGCCCCCTAACCCCGCTCTCTTGCTAGGATCATCGACCATTTGTCGGGCAATACCAAATAGAACCCCAAAAACCTCCTCACACATACACACTATCACAGAGAATGACATAATAGTGGTGTTTTAATCATCTACAGCACTTAAAATTTAAGTTAGTTCAAATCAGCTATATGTTTCTCTCTATTTCTCTGTAATTGTCATCCTCTTTAAAGTGACTGACCTAATTTAGCTGAGTTCAATCAAATCAGTGTTAGTAGTCTCACAATTAATTTACTCACTGAAATTAGTGAGTGTCTCTCTCTTGGTGCTTATGCGAGAAGGAGACTAGTGAAGCCACCAACACAGTTATTGCTATTCTGAAGTAGATAAAAGCTTCAGTAGCATGCTGTTCCCTAAAACTTGGGAAAATATAACTAATAAGTAACAGTCTCCAAGCTACATTTGTCCTGAGGTACACAAGGAAAAGGTTATCAACAAGAACCTGATTAAAGTCAGTTCACAGTGATTGACACTCACCAGTAGAACATGCAACAAGTGCCTCTGCATTAATCAAACTCTTGTGTCAGTCAGCAACAGGTCAGTGAATGATGGTAATTTGTATTCAGAATACTGAGTGTTTATGTATACAGCAAACATCAGTTTGTTTGTTTGTTCTTCCAATCTAGACATGAGAGGCAGCCATCTTATCCATGTAAAAACAATACAATATGGATGCCAAAGCTTGTGTGAAAATGTCTGTCCAGAATTGAGTTGCATCATGTGTGATGACCATGCCAATAACCCAGATGGGGGAAACAGAAATAGCTCAGATCAGGGGAGGCTTTGACATGATGATCTCTTGGCTTACACAGCACACGGACAGCATACAATATACACTTGCTCTCAGAAACCCACTGATCCAAACAAGATGAAATGCCAGAAGAATCAGAATATCATTTTTGGCTCAAGCTATGATTTCCTAGGTTGCTAGACTAGTTTGTTTTAGATTCAGGGAATTCTCTGCTCAAATTACTTTTTTCCTTGGGGTCTCCTCGGTTTGATATATGGCTATTTTCCTTCAAAACCGGCACCTGTAGCCGCTGTTTGCGATGATCTGGCTAAGAAGGTTTAGGCCTATGCAGAACAGCAGTGTCAATATGTGCATTACCTTGCTATATTTCACTCTTGATAGTAATGGACCTTGTTGACCTAAACAACATCAGAGCTGGTATAGCTCTAGTTGCTGTGCTATACTGACAGTGTGTGACTCACTGTTGACTAATCTGCCACCCCTACTAGAAGTTGGGAAAGACCGCAGTGAATTACAACATTGACACATTTTTTTTTTTTTTTAAATTCAAGCATTACATTTTAAAACACTGTGTTCAGAACACATGTATGGCTGAGTGGCTAAGGCGCACCACATTGGTTTATATTCCATGCAGTTGTCCGCTGGTTTGAGTCCCGACCGGGTTTACCTTTCCTGCGTTTCCTTCCCCCACTCTCCTCCCTGTTTCCTGTCTCTCTATACTATCTCTGATTAAAGGCAAAAATTCCCAAAAACACTTAAAAAAAGACTGTGTTCATGAGGAATTTGATACATATGTCAACACTGTTTAGGGTAGCCCTGTTACATAAGATCTAGCTTTAACAACAAATAAGGCACAAATGTTACCGTTAACAGATTTAATGTGATCTGTGGATCTGTCAGAAATCTATATCAGTGCTCAACTAGTTTGGAGTTTTCTTCAGGGGGCAAATGCAAAAGCAGCACAGGTTGCATGGTGTAAAGGAATGACAGCTATCAGGTGAGAGAGGATAAGAGATATCAGTTCATGTAATGTTGGTAAAAGATGTCAAAAATGAATTCAGAGGATTCAAGTGACGGATAGCCAAGTAGAAAGATAAAGTCAGACACAGAAAAGAGACACAAAGTAATCATTGACTGAAAAGTCTGAAATATAAGTGAGAATACCAGAAGTCGTAAATAGGGAGATAGCTTGACAGAGGAAGAGGCTGTGAAAAATATGATGAAGCAAATGACTATCTATTTTCATCTATCAGATGCTCACCAGAATGTTGTCATGACAGAAATTTCTCAACAAAGACAAGTCAGACAGAATGTATGGGATATTATCTACCAAAATGTAAAACTTATCAACAAACTCCCACCTTGCTTGATAAAGATACATAGACTTACAGGACAGATAGAGACAGAGACAAAGGGATAAAACAATGCAAAGACATTCACCACTGACAACAATGAAATGCAAAAACTTCCTCAGCAGTTCTCATGGTTTATTTATCTGAGTAGATATAGATACTTACAGATACAATCTATTCTAACCATCCCTACCCTTCTCTGATATCTTCTCTATTCACTCTCAGTCATTATAAGATATGCAAAAATGATCACACTCTCACCAGTTGTTGATAAATTAATGGAATCCTTAAATCAAGAGTACAAGTTATCAGAGGGTACATAACTTTAATAGTGTTCCAAGTCTCAAGTGCAGTGTTGGCCACATCACTGACCACCTGCCCCTGGTTTCCACTCACTTATTGTGAATTCTCCAGATCTATGAAAAGGTTTTATGTTGATTCTTGCCAAAGTACCAAGTTCTGCTTTCCATTAATGCCAGAGGCTTGTCAGAATTTGTTGAATTAACACTGCAACACAGCTCTACAGGGAACAGTACTAATCAAACCGCATGTTTGAATCATCCTTTGAGGCTCTGGATAGTAACACATACTGTCAGGCTCAGCTTTGGCTAGATCCTGTATGCTCTATTCCGCCAATTGACAGTTGGTCAAGTTAATGTGCCACCAAACATAGCGATACACCAACAAAGGCCATGGGGACTGACTTAACAAGAAATCATACAGTAAATATAAGCAATGCAAAAGATTAGTTTAAAAAAAAATTACCTTTGAAAATGTTATATGAGAAAGAAATGCATAAAATACATTTTGTTGAGAAAAATTGTACTGACCACATATGCACATTGGGTATTGCGCTGGAAAATATCTTGGAAGCATTTAATTTACCTCAGTCTTTAAACAAAAAGTCTTCCACCATGAAATACTGAGCTGAATAAACTTGCTGCCTGGAGTTCGCTCAACTCAATCAGATTAGGTTTTCAATAAAAAAGGATCATCATATGAGCAGACTAACTATCGTGCATGTTGGGGAAGTAAAAAGTCTCTAGAGAAGCCTCTATTTTGTGGTCTGAAGAAAACACATTTCATGGAAGTGTGCTTTGTGTCTTTAATACAAGTCATGTTTTTTCCTCGCGAATAATATAATAAATCTGAACATGTGAAGGTAGATAATCTGAATATAGATAAGGGAGTTACCACATATGAAAAATGCAGTCTTCAATAATAAATTGATAATGATAATGATAATAAATTCCTTTAGAAATCAACAGCTTTTAAACATAACAAATGTTTCTCATAGACAATAAAAAAACGGTATCTGTACATTTCTTTCCTTTTTTTCTGCCTTTCTTTTTTTTTATCGCTCATGATTGATCTGAACCCTCCTTGTGTCTTCTGGTATTTCAAACACTTTTTCTGCTCTCTGTCATCTTTTCTTGCTTTTCCATACCTCCTTCGGTCAAAAAGGAATAAAAAATCAACATCACAAAGAACAGAAGGGACACAAGGGAAATATATTTGAAGCCTAGTTTTAAGGGAAAGGAGACACAATCTAATTCAAAAACACATAAAAAAAAGGAGGGGGGTCAACATGCGACAAAATACAAGAACACACACACTCCATGATAAATACACAAGTTTCAATCAAATATGTATAACTCATGCTGACAAGCTTGTGTGCAAGTGTCTGGGAATGAGTGTATGTGTTGACAAGCAACATAATAGATGTGTGCATCTATGATGCATAGTTGAGGTGAAGAAGTGAGAGAATGATGGACTGAAAGTGTAAAAGATAAAAGGGAAAATAAACACATACACACACACAAATGTAGACAATAACAAGTCAGTAGTGTTTGCAACTCTTCAGAGAAATGCTGTAATGTGTTTTTCTGCTCACCCTCCATTCATCTTCATCTCCCCTGTTTTTTTTTTCTTCTTCTTTCTTCTAGTAGTCAAACTGTGGCCCCCAAAGTGGATGTGAAACTGTCAGCAACTTGTCCTAGACTTGTAGAATTTTTGTTTAGCTGTCAGCGTGCACACACAGACACACACACACACCTGCCTACTCTCTCAGAAATTCACATCTTCACATTTATCTCCGGCTTTCTTCCACATGAATGCAGCCAACACAACAAGAGTAAATGATCCATTTCCTTGTAAATACAGTACACACACACACACACACACACACACACACACACACACACAGAGAGTCTTATTTTCATGCCTGCAGGGGACATTTCATTGGCTTGCATTCATTTCCTGGAGACTTTCCTGGAAACCCTAGAGATCTCAGCTGTTGGTACTACTTGTCTAACCTTTATCTGAACCTGACTGTAACCTTAAACAAACCTTAAGTAATGTCTTTACCTAAATCTTTTGTGTTTTTACATTATGGGGACCTGCTTTTTTAGTGAATCTGTGGTAGTGAATCTGTTATGATCCCCTTACTGAGTTGCAGTGTGTGTGTTAGTTTGGGTGGCTCCCAGTGGCCAAAAGAAGAAGTAACTGACATTAACTGTGTGTGGCTGAATTAATTATCATGAATCATGGAATTGCTTTTTTATTTTGAGCAATGTCCCCAGATACATCATAGATGTTTCATAAACTTTTGGTGGTCTATATAATAGAATTACTGGATTTCCTCTGCAAAAACAAAAAATAACTTCAGTAGGTATGTGATATATAACTATGTATAATTTATTAACTTATATTATGAACTATGTCTCTGCATTAATGAAAACAATATTATATCATTCTGACGATTAGAAGATATGAACTTTTTGAAACTTTCAGCAAATAGAATACACATTAATCAAAAGTGTTCTGTGATGTAAAGTTAGTGACGTGATCCAATTTCCATCTGCTGGTTATTCAACGAATATTATACTGAATGACACTGAGAACCTGCTGTGACTGTTAACACACACACACACACACACACACACACACACACACACACACACACACACACACATATGCAATTAGTTACCAAGATTGCATCAACACTTAAAAGTTTACCTCAGTTTTATAAGCTTTAGTCTGTGTCTACCCTTCACCCAAGACCCAGCCTTCATTCCTCACCAGCTCCAATCTCTTGTCCAAATGTTTTTTGTCTAGTTTCACAAAATCAAAAAGAAACAGCCAAATCTTCAGATTGTTTGCAGTCAGGGTAGGTTGCAACCTGAAAAAGAGCAACAGTGTTCCTTTTTCAAAATGGGATGTTAGAAATAAAGAATAAAAAGTAACTTTTTTGTCAATCTAAGTATGATTCTCAATTTAAAGTCAAATTTGATAAGAATTATCCAAAAATTTACATGAGCTTTGAAAAAAAACAAATATAATCATAACTGCAGCATATGTTTGTGTGTATTTGGTTGGGTTTTTGTTTTGTTTTGTTTTTTTCTCATATCACATATTTTTATGAAGATATTCTGTTTCTGTGACTGAGAAGAAGTAAACAATAAGAGCTTTCTGAGATGTAAGAGAATGAAATTAAGAGGGGGATAATATTCATTAGGATGGCCTCTGCTGCTTCTATGGCTCTGTCCTCAAATTTACTATCAGCTCTTCTTTCTGCTTCAACCTTTTCTGCATTCCTCCAGTCAAAACCAGGCAACCTGACCTGTTTCTCCAAAGCAATGTTCTTTTTTGTCTGAGTCCCTCTACAGTATCAAACGGGTCACTATGTGAGCATCAGGTGTTTTCCTGCCTGTGCCTTTTCTCTTCACCTCTTGTCTGTTTTGCCCCTCTGGCTCTGTCAGCTCTGTGGGAGTAGTAGTACTAACACTGGCAGTACAAAGAACAAACCTGTGCTGGAACATATTGGTTTTACAGATAACACCGTTGTTCTTTAGTAGAAGTGGTGCTGCAGATTTCTGTCCTAGTGTTTCTTATTAGTGGACAACATGCTAAAATATTTTTTTTTACAGAAAAAAAAAATGCCCAGCAGCTGCAGAAGAGCTTATTATTCACAAACATAGTTGAGTCTGCATATTTTCATTCCTTCTGTTGCAGGTGGTTTGTAAAGGTATTTTTCATACAAAGTAAATTGTTGTAATGTACTTATATAATGACATGTCTTTAAGTATTACCCTTTTCTCATGACTACTCTAAACACATTTTCAGATAGAATATGAAGCATACATCATCAGTAGCATAATTTATAAATAAAACCTTTCACTTACCGCAGACAGCATGAACAACAGGGAATGAATGAATAGTTATAAATATTTTTACTCTCTGGCTGAACAAGCCTTTAGAAGATCCTATAGAACAGAAATCCACAGTTCTTGATCCATGTATAAATGTATCCTGCTGTTCAGTGAGATCTAATAAGAAGACTCTGACATTAGCAGTTAGTGCATCTATACTGCTTATCCTTTTATGGTTAGAAAGGGGCTGGAGTCAATCCCAGTTGACTGTAGGTGAGGGCAGGGAAGTCTATCATAGAGCTGGCATACCAGCAATGTGGGGTCACCAATTAACCTGGCCTGCATATCTTTGAAGACTGGAGTACCTGTAGAAAACCTACATGGTAATGGGAAGAGTATACAAACTCCCCACAGAAAAACCCAAGCACCCAAGTTCAAATCCATAACCTCCTTGCTGTGCCCTGTGCTACTCCTCAAAATGGAAGTTCTTAATATCTTAAAATACTAAATTCCCTCCTTAAGTTTCCATTGACCTTTTTTGTTTTTTATTTTTTTTGCTGAGATGTGGATGTCTGTGGCTCAGACAGTTGAGTGCGTAGTCCACTGATCAATATGTCAGTATCCTTGGGTAAAATACTGAACCCCAGCTTGCATATCATCACTGTAAGTGTGGGTGTGATAGATGAGCTCCTCCATGCTGCTGCCAGTAAAAAGATATGCATTCTCAATTTAGAATACTCACACTATGCCTGACACATGTTGCTTGTGTCACATGGCAGTGGTGCACAGTGGTCTTTGAATGTCTTGGTTTGGTTCCCAATATCCATGTTAACAGGACAGGGCAAACACAAAGGCCACATGAGCCACGTGTCACACCAGGGCAATGTTTGATCTACTTAAGCTTTACCTCTCGCCACTATAGTTTCAATGTCTAAAAAGAAAGACAGCTGATTTCATGTCTTCCTGCTATTTTCAATTTCATTTTACCTTTTTTTAAATGATGGTAAGAATTACATGACGGTGTATTACTGAACCACTCATATCAGTGGCATGTAGCATCACCACAGCAACCACACAATCAGTGTGAACTTGTGAGTGAGCCACAGCAGTTCAACGCAGAAGCCAGGACGCCCACACAATGGACGTATCTCAGGCACTTGCTGAAGTCTGAAAACAGTAAAAAATTTTATCTTTGGAAGGTGTTATGCCCTTAAATGCACCTTAAACTCCTCTCAGCTGTCTTCATGGTGTTACTATGTCCTCACTTTTTATAAACATTTTAGAACATTTTTTTCTTCATCTACTCTGACCAACTGTTTGTTCTAGACAAAAAAAAAAAAAAAAAAAAAAAGTATTAGGATTTATTGCCACTGGTGTACAACACCATTTATGAGAAATGAATAAATAAATCTGCATCAGTGCTGTTACAAAAGACCTTTTTTGGAGAAACAAAGTGTGCCTCTTTAAACTGATTTATAATAGACACTCATTAGGGGAAAGTGTGCTCAAGTCTCTTGTTCTGCTGCTCATTTCTCTGGCTAACGAGCCGTAACTATCATGGGTCGCCAACTTGCAGAACACCAGCCCTCAGGAGCTGGAACTCATAAAGTCTATTCACAGGGGAAGTCTTATGTTGTCATTTCACCAGTTAATATCAAGTCTGTGTGTGTGTGTGTGTGTGTTTGTGTGTGTGTGTGTGTGTGTAAACATAACAGTTATTTAAGAAATTCTGTTTGTGCACACAGTACTGAAGTAGTAAGTAATATTTTCTGAGAAACTGTCAGTGCTCAAGGAAATGATTTGATAATTTTTCCTTTGCCTTTTTTGCATGGAAGGACGATCAGTTAAGGATGATGTCATGTGACAGACTGTGTGGGAAAGGAGGTGAAAAACGATGACCAGGAGTTCTAGTCGGCACCAGCCATTTATTCGCAGCTAACAGGTGAACAACCACATCCAAGCAACCTTCACAGACTTGAGAAGGAAACCCCACGACACTCTTTTTTTACAACTCCTTGCGCCCTCTAAGGGACATACAGTGTGCAACATGTGGAACAGGCAGGACGCTGTCTAACCTGACACCCTTTTAACTGTACTGCTTTTCCCTTAAACACCACCTGTAGCTTTAGACTTACACATTTCTTCTTTCCTATTCTCTCAAGGATATTTACCACAGCACCAAAAAAAAAAGAAAAAAAATAATAATTACAATTTAACTTTCACTTCCTTGAATACAACAGTGGTGCTTCAATCAAAAATAAAAATCAATACAGATTTAACACAGTCTCTTTCTGAGACATATTATAAGTCCAAACGCTGAGGCAGGCGTACTTTTCTTTAAGGGTGCTCCGTGTATCCTGTACTTGAAGATTCTCCCAGAGTCTTGTCCATCCTTCCTCAGCACTGGTGCTCGTCAAGTGTTTCTTCTGGTGTTTCACGCACCCCAGTAACAGTCTCAGTGTCTCTCAAGTCATCTCCAGGATCAGCAGGGTAATCCCAGTATCCATCAGTGTTAATCACAGTCTGTTCTCCTGTCTTCCTCTTTGCATCCAACATCTAATTTACATGTCTTTTTACACATGTTCCATTTACAGACACCATGTACAGTATCTCACAAAAGTGAGTACACCCCTCACATTTCTGCAGATATTTAATTATATCTTTTCATGGGACAACACTGAAGAAATGATACTTTGACGCAATGAAAAGTAGTCAGTGTACAGCTTATATAACAGTGTAAATTTATTGTTCCCTCAAAATAACTCAATACACAGCCATTAATTTCGAAACCACTGGTAACAAAAGTGAATACACCCCTAAGTAAAAATGTCCAAATTTAGCACAGTTAGTCATTTTCCCTCCCCAGTGTCATGTGACTTGTTAGTGTTACAAGGTCTCAGGTGTGAATAGGGAGCAGGTGTGTTAAATTTGGTATTACAGCTCTCACACTCTCTCATACTGATCACTGAAAGTTCAACATTCAACATCTCTGAAGATTTGAAAAAAAGAATTGTTGCTCTACATAAAGATGGCCTAGACTATAAGAAGATTGCCAACACCCTGAAACTGAGCTGCAGCACAGTGGCCAGGACCATCCAGCGGTTTAACAGGACAGGTTCCACTCAGAACAGTCCGGGCAATGGTCGACCGAAGAAGTTGAGTGCACATGCTCAGCGTCACATCCAAAGGTTGTCTTTGGAAAATAGACATATGAGTGCTGCCAACATGGCTGTAAAGGTTGAAAGGATAGGGGTCAGCCTGTCAGTGCTTAGACCATACGCCGCACACTTTATCAAATTGGTCTGCATGGCTGTTGTCCCAGAAGGAAGCCTCTTCTAAAGATGATGCACAAGAAAGCCCGCAAACAGTTTGCTGAAGACAAGCAGACTAAGGACATGGATTACTGGAACCATGTCCTGTGGTCTGCTCTGTCAATATTCTGTTTGGCCACGATTATTTTCCAACACTGCCTTAACTCTCTTGGGCATGGAGTTCACCAGAGCTTCACAGGTTGCCACTGGAAGTTTGAGGATGCCCCAGAGATGTTCAATAGGATTTAGGCCTGGAGACATGCTTGGCCAGTCCATCACCTTTACCCTCAGCCTCTTTAGCAAGGCAGTGGTCATCTTAGAGTTGTGTTTGGGGTCATTATCATGTTGAAATACTGCCATGTGGCCCAGTTTCCGGAGGGAGGGGATCATGCTCTGCTTCAGTATGTCACAGTACATGTTGGCATTCATGGTTCCTTCAATGAACTGTAGCTCCCCAATGCCGGCAGCACTCATGCAGCCCCAGACCAAGACACTACCACCACCATGCTTGACTGTAGGTAAGACACACTTGTCTTTGTAATCCTCACCTGGTTGCCGCCACACACGCTTGACACCATCTGAACCAAATAAGTTTATCTTGGTCTCATCAGACTACAGGACATGGTTCCAGTAATCCATGTCCTTAGTCTGCTTGTCTTCAGCAAACTGTTTGCGGGCTTTCTTGTGCATCATCTTTAGAAGGGGTTTCCTTCTGGGACGACAGCCATGCAGATCCCGACAAGAGGGATCTGCATGCCTTGGTGGTGTGTCCTTTCTTCTTACACACCCGGCAGTCCACCTCTCTGAAGCAGCACTCCTCTAGCACGTGCCCTTTACCCATGCATCTATAACACGGTTTTCTGCGCACTTCCTTTTTCAACATGGCTGCCTTCGAAATGGCTTTGTGTGACCACTGCTGCGCATTTTGTTTAGTTACTTCATGTTAGTTACTTCACTTCAAGCTGCTGCCAATGTCAAGTCTTTCGAGTGAGCGGCAGTCAGCATGCGGTCCTGTAGCTCCGCACTTTTAACTCCACACACAAACCTGTCCCTAAGGGCATCATCTAGAAAAGTCCAAAGTGGCACGATGCTGCTAGCTTTCTTAGGCTAGCCATGTACTTAGTGATTGACTTATCTTTTCTTTGTGCCTAAGTTTGTCTTAGGCACAAAGTGTGCATGCATTAACTGAATGAGCTCTTTTAAATTTTTCTCTGACGGTTTTTCTGGTGCACATAGGTCCATTAGCAGCATGTGGTTCTTTTTACCCACCACGGTGAGGAACACGGCCTTGAACTTTTCTTCTCCAAGTTTTAGTCCGTTGGCCATGAAGAACTGCTCTAACCTTTCCATGTAGATCTCATAATCTTCGCTTTCGTTGAAGTGAAGATCTTCACTTTTCCTGAATGCCCCTGCCATTTTCCTTGCTGTCCTCTCCTCTCAACAGAGTTTCAATTTAACAAAACTCTTTTCATCCACATGAAATCGCATCCTTGTTGCCAAAAATCTGTCATGTCATCAGACTGTGTGGAAAAGGAGGTGAAAATCAACGACCAGGAGTTGTAGCCGGCAGCAGCCATTTATTTGCGGCAAGCAGGTGAACAACCACATCCAAGCAACCTTCACAGACTTGAGAAGGAAACCCTGTGACACTCTCTTTTTACAACTCCTTGCGCCCTCTGAGGGACATACAGTGTGCCACATCTGGATCAGCAGGGTGCTGTCTAACCTGACACCCTTTTAACTATACTGTAAAATTTGCTGTGCTTTTCCCTTAAACACCACAGATAATAAGAGAAGCACTGAGAGAATATTAAGCAGAAACACCAAAACAAAACATTATTGGCCATAAAACCTAAGCCAGTAAGTCTAATCAGCAATCTGCAGTTCTATAAGCTAGTCCTTTAGACAGGGGGAAGGGTCTGTTAAAGACAAATTGAGCCCTGTACTTTGGACATTACAAAACAGAACAAAATACCAGAGATTGTAGAAGTGGTGGGAACTAATCACCCAGTACTAAGAAACTCCGGCTACATGTTACACAACCGTGCCCAAACTCATGCAAAATGCGTGAAAAAAATGTGTGTGGGAGGATGCGGGTGAATATATTATTCCGTGCGTGTGGATCGCACATCACATCTTGTAAAAAGACAATAGAGCTAAGACAGATTTTTTGATCGTGTTTATGGATCGTTTGAACATTATCGAATAATCTATCACTGCTGGTTCAGTCAGTTTTTTTTTTTTTTCAGTTTTAGTTGGATCTTGTTGAAACTTGATGTTTTAGAATCTATGAGACCTCCGCTCTCAGCACACACACACACAAACACATACAAACACACACACACACACACAAACACACATATATACATCCCTATCCCTATAGAAATCGGAAACAAACCTTTCTTGAATAGTGGTATTGCTGTTTTACTTCATGAAGCCAAACAGCCTTTTGTTGCCTCTCAAAGGTTTTTCTGCAGATGAATGTCTTTGAATATGATTTATAGATATAGTTCTGCTTCACATCAAGGTTAATGTTTGACTCTGATGACTACAACTATTCACTCTGCATCATGGTTTTCCAGGAAGGAGCCTTTCATTTACCTAGTTTATTTGCATGATCCCACAGTCTATCTGACCCATAGACAATCCTAACAATTATCATATGTCCATATCATATTTTATTAATGATGACTGCACATGATTGGGTTCACAAAATTTCGGCTGCTATTATCAGCAGCATGATCTGCCTGCAAGACCAGTATGAAGCATGCAGATAAACAGCAACTCTTTCTCTGCACAGCATGTGGATAAAAGTTATGTGCCCATATATCCACACACAGCTCATGTAACCTTCCACCTATAATGATATGCAATATGAATATGATGATTTGGAAATATCGATGTTTGTGAGTGCCAAGAGGCAAGTGAATGGGTTCGAAGTGTCAGGACAGAGGTGTGGTAAAGTGGTTCCAGCTGTAATCTTTCCCAAGCAGAATGCTCTTAGTCAAGAACATAAAGTCTGGAGAGGAGAGTGTGTGTAGTTGTGGTTCAAGAATTTTTAGTGTTTGAAGAAGCTGAGAGAATATATTCTGGTGATGAGAAAGGAATTGATGTAAGAAAATTGGAATTTGTATGTTATTTTGTGAATTTAAGAGTCATGAAATGGTGAACCTCAATGTTAATGTAACAAACTTAGATTCAGGATGGTGGACTCAAGTGCACAAACTTAAAGTTCAGTTTCAAAAACAGATTTATTCCAAGAACAAAAAACTCTCACAATGAAGACGGTCAAAAATATTACCAAAAAACTCTCATGAGGAGGATGGTCAACAAATAGTAACAAAAAACACTCATGAAGAGGATGGTCAATAAGGTAACACAACTAGAACATGATAATTCGATTTCAGGAGTATGAGACAGCACTTGATAGGACATACAAGATGAACTGGTGACGAGACAAGGGAGACGAGGAGTATATATACACATGAGGTAGGGAGACAGGTGGGACCAATTGGGGTGGAGTTGACAATCACAACGGAGGGAAATCACACAAAGACAGGAAGTGGGGATCTGAAAAGAGAGGGAAAGATGAATACAAAATGAAACAGGTAGTACATACCTGAACATGAGTGAATATATTCAGCTTAACATATTTGACGAGACACAACAGTTAATGCATGAATCAGTATCGGGCTAAGATGTCTGACCGACTATTTTAATCCCTAACATAGCAATTGAGATACTGACTTAAAGGAGAAGCCACCACATAGAGGAACACTATGCAAGTCTGTTTTTTTTTCTCTCTACAAAGCTTCCCCCACAGTCTCAGAGCAGGGTCAAGCTCAAGATGTAAGATACATAGCAAAATGTTTCATTCAACTGACACATGACATGGCATACATGATGCAAGCCTTACGACAATGGCTGTTATCCTTCTATCACTGCTAGGGTTCCAGACTGTAGTCGGCGAGCAGTTGAGAATGGTTTTCTCTGGTGCTAAAGCTAGTTCTCTCCTCAGGGCCAACCCCCTCTTACTGATGTAGATAGCAGGTGGTAACACACACACAGAGGATCATCTGGGTCCTGAGGAGTTGCAGCCTTTATTTTAAGACATTTTAACCTGTACTGTACATTTCCTGTCAAACTTAACTGCCACCTTTTCATCCAGTCACTGTGCTTCGCTGCTGCCCATCGGACACCATTTACTCGCACTCTAGTACCCAGTGCTGCTCACTCATTCTCGTTTCACCACTCATTCACAACTGGAGTTATGCTACTCTTACAACACTAGACTGCAATGTTGCTGTAACATACATAGGGAAAATGGAAAGATTTCCCTGGTTGTGACCAAACACAACTTTCAATCAGGAAACTTTATGAAAATGTAGCAAAATGCCACCGAACTCACCCTATGTGAATCAAACATCGCTTGCTGACAGTGATCTTGCAAATATAGTTTTCATTTATCCCATAAGGAGTCATTTAACCATCACAATGTCTATGAAGCTGAAACTTAAAAATCTTGTGTAGCACCTTTAAGATGACAAATTTCAATGTACACAGGGATCAGATGAGCAGTTCTTTGAGTATGCAGAGATGTTTCAGAAAAAAAAAAAAGCAAATAAAGCTAGAGGCAGTCAAAGCCAATACTTTATTTTTTTTTAAGTGTCATTTATTGAGTTCAGACTCCAGGAGCCATACACTTGAAAGCTCTCTGTGCCATATATATTTCATCTAATGGAACACATTAATTGCTTTCAAAGGTCATTCACTGTGTCACAAGGCAACATCTGAATTGCTGTATTTTGACTTTATTTCTAAATTGTTTACTATGAAAGGAAAGCAGTAATTGGTTGCTTGTTAAGCTGTTGTACTTTCTAGAAAACTAACAACGAAGCCCACTTATAAACTGTTTCCAGATTTTTTTTCCATTCAAGCCTTCGGTCTGCCATTGACATGATGCATTAAGCTTGTTGTCAACTTCTGAATAACACCAAAATCATGAAAAAATGTAAATGTAAATGTAAATAGATCAACAATTATCAAACAATACCCTTTTTCTAAAGAAAAAGAAGTAAGAATTCAACCAATTATGGAACAATGTGAGATAACAAAGATCACAAAGGTCACAAAGACCAAAAATTGAAACCAGGCACTAAGAAGTGTTTATTTGTGTGAAATGAATAAGGCAGTATTTATAATTCCAGTCATGCTGTATATATGCAGTTTTTGTTGCAATGCTAAGTGGTATAATGTTAGGGATCAGTTTATTATTAAATTCCAGGCATGGAAATACACAAAATTTATTTGCACTCTCATATTGTTATTCAGTGTCAGTATCAATAGTCTCACAAGGTTATGCACTGGACCTGTTGACAGTTAAGCAGCAACACCACAAGCGCATTTGTCAAACTTGGTCTTTCCTGGTTTGTTTACATTATTACAATAAGAAAATTAACAATAGATAAATTATATAATTACAAAGACATATGACATTTATGACAAATTATGAAATTTTGGTTGTGTCACTCCCTCTGCTGCATGACATTTCATTTAATGGGTAAGCATAGAACTAAGGTCCAGTTTTACCAATAAAAAAAGACATTACTTGTGATACTTCCTGAAAGATGGCTGTAAGTATCCATCTCCTAAGACAAAGCGATCAGGGGGATTTCAGTGACCGAAAACAAAGATGAAAATGTTTTCTTTCCTGGTGCTGGTGAATTATTGTTGGGCATGGCTACCTGAGTATGTTACATATGATGTTTTCTGGGCTGTTACACTATTCAGTGGACTGAGAAAATGAAACATGCTTTTCCTCATGTGAAATATTTGCTGTTTTCTGCTCCAGCTCTAGGTCTGCCAGAGTACAAGTTGACCTTTCACCTCCTTGTGGAGGCTGGGAATCTGGTTGCTGCTGTGTTGGTGCAAATAAAACACATAATTCTGAGGTTTGGTGATGATAGTACACATTAATAGTATGCATCCAAGGTCACTCAACTGTTGTTAAGTGGGCTTCTCATATTCCTTATCATCCCCATAGCCCCAGAGAAGGGGAAAAAAATGAATAGATTAAAGACAAATTGATTAAGTTACAGCAGTCAAGAAAAATTAATTGGCTTGAAGCATAACTAATAACACTTAGGTCGATGTGAGCAATCCCACATTGACCTACTGGTCTGTCACCTCATGAAGTATTAATGTAATGCCCTTTTCCTTTGGGTGTTTTAATGAATGAAAAGCAAGTGTTAGATTGAACACATTGACAGAGAAACTCAAAGAAATGTGTTGGGAATTAACACAGTTTCATCTCTGAGTATTTTTGACATATGATTGACAAACTCAACCAATAGAAGAGGCAAGTCATCCAGTCCAGCCAGGAAATTACATGTTGGTGATAACGGTCCTGCTAATCATCAAGGGTCAACACCAATGAATCTAAAATTAGTCAAGGGTGATGGTCCATGGTCCGACATCCATGGAAGCAGGAGAAGTAAATGAGATTATGTTTATGAATATTTGTGATAGTGAGCAGTTAATATATATGTTAAGTTTTCACACTAAGGGGGTATGCAAAATGGACGACTGTAGGGTATTAGATATTTATTTACATGCAAGATGCTTTATATGCGCTATAATATGGTTAAGGTATGTCTTAAGGAGAGATACTGGCATTGTGGATGCCAGTGTAATAAATGTGTCTAATATCTATCCATTGATATGTATACATCATACATATGCCTCACACTTTGACAATACCCCTTGACAAGACCAAACAGTGCCTCAAACCACTCTGTAGGCTGTGGAGAGCAGCCCTCCCATCAACTGCCTGAACCATGTCATCATGGTTCAGGCGGTTGATGGGAATCATTTAGGCTTACTCACCAACTGCATCACCTCCTCTTTTGATAAAAGCACAGCTGAAGAGGACAGCAACTAATCAGGATGATAAGAAGAATATATATATTTACCATGTTCAACTACCTAAAGAACTGCTTAGCAGGCTTAGGTCCTTTGGTGTACAGGGAATATTCCTCAGGACCTCTGACTCTGTTGTGGCGTAAGCCATTTTCCAAGGAGTGGTTTTCTTAGGCAGTAGCAGCTGGCCTGTGGACAGGAAGAGACTTCACCAGCTTATTATGTGATGTGATGGCTCCTCGGCTTGGTCAAGGTGGTGGCAGGAAGGATGATGATGGACAATGACCACATGCAAGATACTTGGTGAAGGAGCCCATCAGTGAAGGTGCTGCCCAGTGTAAAGTATGTAAATTAGGGTCTTTCTTTCTGCTGCTGTCAGACATACCATGTAATACTATTTATCTCACCTTGTCTTTATAATAGATACGCCACATAAAATCACATTTAGAACATAGCAGCTGGAACAGGCAACAGTGCAGTAAATTGGTTAGATATACTTTCTTGATCTTGAATGGACAACCATGAATTCATTTTTCATTCAACTATAACCAGGCTCTGATAAAGGTCAGTAAAGGTCATAAATCAATTAATACTCTCCCTCAAGTTCTGCCTATCACTGCAGTGTCCTTGGGGGGCTACAGTCAGTAACAGCATTTCTAAATCAGATAGGCAGCAGACCACTAGCTGACCACTTGCTAGAGGTCATGCCACAGTTACTCTCTATCTTACTTAGTTTCCTTCCCTTTTCCACTCATACATGTCTTCATTTCCCTCTTCTGCCCCTAATCTGGCCTCTCTAACTCATTGCTCAGTTAAATAAATAACACCACTGGTTGCTTAAAACAGAAAGTGACTTCTTGTTGATGCCCTGATAACATTGAATCATGTAAGAGGTAACAGTAATTGCAGTGGTTAGTCCTGCCATCTTAAATCATGTAATTTTTAAATCAGAATATATTTTTGCTTATCTATGTCACTTGTACTCCAAAGATACAGTTTATCCACTCCACTTTGTTAAATTTGTAAAGATAATGGATGGGCATATTGGTATCTTTTACTTGTCTAAGCCTGTATGTATCCATATGACTCCCAGTATTACAGGCCTGTGAACAATGAGTCCATTGGATAATGCCATTGCCCCCCAGACAAGCTAAAGCAAGGCACATCAGTCATCAGCATTTGTCAAGTTGCTTCTGTGGTAACAAGGAACAACAATTCAATTGTATTTTTTTTTTTTTGACAAGCCCTTCTGATTATTCAGTTACTCTGTATGTCTTCTTTTGAAGTGGATGTCACATTGTTCCCAGCACATCACTCTGTGGTATGTCATCTTCTATCCTTCTTCCCTTGCCCACTTATTCCCTCGTATTCTCTCTTCCTCCCATCCCTCTACCTTCCTGCTGTGTATGTCAATAGGACATCACTGACCTGCTGTGCGTCAGTGCATCAGAGGAACACACACTCCATAGTTGATAGCGCCATATAACCACAAATATCATATTTTTTGTTTCTCTCTGTTGTCCTTCATACTGAGTTTACTCCTCATATCCACTCAGTGTTGTTAGTCAGATATACTGAGGGTTTGGAGATTCTTCTCAGGGGGATAGGAGGCCAATTAAATATTTATGGATCAACATCCATTCAGATGTTTGTCAGTGGAGAAAGTCTGTGACCGGAAAGCTGACATCACTTGTTTTTGTACAACATGTGGCAGGGAATGTGCAGAGCTTGTCCTCAGCATGTGTCTTTGTGTATGTGTATGTATGTGTGTGTGTGTGTGTGTGTGTGTGTGTGTGTGTGTGTGTGTGTGTGTATTTCACAGATATTGTTTTAATGTGAACAGAATTTATATTCATATTATCTAAATTTCCATTTAAGAGAATTTCTGTTTGTTATCCAGTATACAAACAAATATCAAAACTTGACAGCAAAAGTCATTAGCCTGTGCAAAACGGAATGAAGGTATCACTTGATGATGTGCAATAAGTCCTCTCTTAAATCTCTTAAATCTTTCAGTGACACCTTTGAAACAACCTCAAGGTTCAGAAACTCTACATTAACTTTGTGTGACCCATGCAGATAACCCAGTCTGAGCAGTCCCAATTCCAGGTACGCATGTATTTGCATTTATTTGCATTTTTAGTCTCCTTTTCGCATCCTTGGAGAAGACCTTGTCCACTTTGCACAGCAGATAGTGTGAGTTGCTTAATCCCAAAATGTAGCGCAAAAGGACCACCAGAGCCATTATATTTCTGTCTGAAAAAAAGTCTAAGTGAATCAAACTTTAAATTTAGATCTGTGGTGCAACATTGAATTAAGTTCAATCATATATTAAAATTCTCAGTGTTCAAAGATCAATTGTTTGTTGTACTATAACACGTCCAGTTGAAAATTAGAACACAAAAAGAGGATAAATTTAGATGTTCCAACTGATCACTATCACAAAAAGACATCTTGCCAAGCTGAAAAATGACAAGAAGAAAAGGGAGAAAGAGAGTGGGTATGGTATTCAACATGTCCATTCTGCTGCACTCAAAATCAATGCCATGGTTCGTGGTCAGTGACTTACCCTGAAGCCACTAGGACAACATTACAACTGCACTCATACAGCTGTACTGTAAAGGTTGTATTTTATCTGCCAAAAACAATTTAATGTTACAGTAGACTAAATCACATTGGGAGAAGGACTAATCCTTACATAATTTTGCTGTCATTAGCTTATTTGGATAAATTGTGCAATGATCACATGGTATGTGATATGGACTTGTAACATTTAGCAAAAATCATTTTTTAATGAATGTTTTGAATTTTTGACAAGTGGTTTAAAGCACCTGCTTATAATTGTAGATTTAGTGATAGGTCACATTATCATGACAGGTAGAACCTGCATTTCTAGGACATATTGTTCATTCATTAAAAAAAAAAAAAAATGGAATGTGGTGTTTGTTATGACTGTTTTGCGTGGTGACCCGTGTGTTTCCCTGTGTTTTTTGTTTCCACACTTCATCAGTGTCACTTGGGAGCTGGATGCTGGCAAGAGGTGGACTGGACCGGCACACCTACAGCAGATCACAATCAGCTGTTCCAAGAAGCTGCTGGAGACTCCACTTCACTGCCAGATAAACTAGTTTGGTTTGTGCCCACATCTTGTGTCTCTTACTCAAGTGTTGTACATAAGCCAGTTGAGTAACTTCTCTCTCCTGTAGTCTACAGATTGTTGCCCCTGTGAATGCCACATTGAGTGCCTCTCCTAGCCGCCTGCAGCCCGCAGTGATTCTTCATTTTCTTCTCACCTGTTGCCTGCATTTTTGTTTGTGTTCTTTACTGCGAGGAGCAGCACACTGAGTTCACCTTTTGCCTTTTTGTTAATAAACTGTCTTTTTGAACTTTCATATCCGAGTCCCTGTTTTTTCTGCATATTGGGTCCAAAACATTTTGTATTGTATTGGGAAGTGTAACTGTGTGTCTAGACAGCAATATATTTCCTCCAAATTATTTTGTAAGAAATTTTAGCTGACTGATGATGACTGTGATTAATTGCCAGTAGGTTTTGTTTTGTTATTTTGGCCTTTGTCCCCCAATGGTCTTTACTTTAAGCATTTCAAGCCTCATTTGGTTAAGTCAATATCAATATTTTGTTTCTGTTTCTTGGTTATGTATAGGAGTCTTTATGTTCCTGTGCCTGTTTGGGACTTAATGTGAGAATGTAGAATCTTTCCTGCTTTTGTTTTGATTCCCTTGGGTTTGGGTTTAGGTTAGACATCCACCCTCACCTCATGATTTTAGTCACTGTCTTGATCAAGACAGACCATCTAAAGATTTTATGTCTATAGAAGGAATCCATGTATCCAGGTGTGACTGAGTGTCATGACACACAATCTACACTCACACAATTGACTGATATTTTTTTGCAACTGCCCAGATACTTACCTAGACCTGTCAAAGGTAAGGGGGTTGTCAAGAAATGCAATTATCTTACTGTTGCTTTGTTCTACACTAAATAACAGTCTCTCTATTCTCACACAAAAGAATCCCAGGACTGTATACTGATGTCAGCTTCCTGAATGCTGCACATAAAAACTTTTCAAATTACTCCATTGAGGCTTGTCACTGAAACATTCCAGCAGTGGATTCAACTGACTGAACATGAATTGAACTGTTAAACAAAAGCAAAGGAGCTAAAAAATGAAATGAGCTGCTGCACTGTTTGAGTGGAGTCAAAAACATCCAAATCGTTGGCTCTGATGTCGCATGACCATCCTTCTTGAAGTGGCTGATTCAGTAGAGGGAGATGTTCCCAGCTGTAAATGATTCATTTTATCATCAAAGTAAACAAACAAGGCATGATCATGTTATGGTAGCAGCACAAGAGAGGTCAGGTAATACTAGAAGTAGATGCTACTATATAGACAGATACAGATTGCATGGTATTATAGGTTTAGGTGTTAATTATTGAGGCTATCTGTCAGCTACCTGTTATGATCTTCCTCCTGTGTGTTCATGCAGAATAATCAAGTAAACTGCAGAAACAAAACAGCATGATTTATTAATGAGAAGTAATATTGAAAAGCTGCTCAAGCAAAACACCTTTTCTGATGTTACTCAGCAAAATGGATCATTGGTGTATGACAGTGTGTGTGTGTGTGTGTGTGTGTGTGTGTGTGTGTGTGTGTGCGCACTGTGCCTTTGGGAGGTCGGTGAAAACCGCTAAATAGGGCAAACCACATGACCCAAAAATACTCACTTTTTCTCTCCAGTTCTGTCTGTTTTCCTTCAACTCCCCCTCCCTGTCTCTCTCTATCTCAAATGGGAACACTGTATGTGGCCTATCTACAGCCCAACAACCTCCTCTGGGCATTATGGCACACACACCCACACAAACACACACACACACACATACATACATGGCAATCGATGCTCTAGGCACACAGCAGACTGGCAGCAACTCTCAAACTGGCTTACGACAGCTTAAAAAGGCAGACTGGTTACAAAGAGTGTCCCCAAACCGGGAAGTCGTTCATCTAGTTACCAATATGATGAACACTTCTAAACATACACATACACACTGTCTTTCCCACTTACAGCTTACACTCCTGAGGTTTCAAGCATTCTACATATTCATCGTTGGACCAAATGTTGGTAATTTTGAGTCTCACTGTGGGACTGAGACTCATCAAACTCACCCCTCGTTTTTTCTCATGGGAATCTAACAGTGCTCAGCCCATGACCCATTTAGCCTGTCCTCACTGCGGCCTAACTGGTTTACAGACGCTCTCTCCTGAGCCAGCTGAGCTGATGATAGTTCAAGCATATTTCATACAGAGCCAGATTTGGCTAAAGCTGTTAACAAACACTCGTATGAAGCATTCTGGCAGCAACTTTCAAACTGGCTTTCTATTAAATACATATGCAACATTTGTTCTGGGAATTTTTTTTCTTTTTTTTTTTTGTCAAAAAATGACACCTGATGTTTAACTGTTCTGGATGTTTGCATCGTTCATCGTTCGTTGATAAATAACTACATAAGCAGATTAATTTTTCACTTTCAACATTGGAATTTTTGGCCTTAATTCTCATTTATTGCCAAAAAACAGCTTTCTGGCTTTAAAGCATTAACCGTATGCGGTTAGCTAACAGTCAGGACGTTGTGGCTGGCAGCCACATTACAGGAGGGAGAGAGGTCATAGTAACAACAATGTAGAGAAATAATAAAAATGCAACAATATATGAGCTTAGTTAATAAATCTTTTAAAAATGCATTTGAAATTGTTTTTGGCATGTCAGATTGACTGTCCAACTGCATTGTATATGAAACCCCCAGATGTATGCCAGATTAGTTTCTGAGGATGAGATTATTGTTTCTACTCAACAGCAGACAAACAAATGTCAGATAATAAAAGTGTATTACCACTTGCATGTGATCTAACAGGTTTGTTTTAAAGATGACAGAAAATGGTTGAACAGGGTTTTGTGAGATACAGTGAGATACATTTTATGTCACAAAAAACTGTTATTGAAATTGACCCATTTTCTTTTCACTTTGTTAGAATTGAAAATATTTTGGAATTATATTTCAAATTGGAAAGGAATTGAATTACAAATTAAGTCAGTTGGTGAGTTATTTAATGTAACTGAGTTTTAAATGATTATGTGTGATGATAAGTAACTGTGATAATGGTGGAAATAACATTGTACATTATTGTTTGTTTCTTCAAGGGACTGGTAAAGACATTAATGGCCTCATTAAATGGAGGAACGAGAATGAGGATGTTTTCTCCTTCAAGCACAATGCTACTGTGAAAATCTTTTAGTAAGAAAATTTGTTTTTAAGTGGTGTCATTTACATGTGCAACTCATGATTTTAGGGTGAAAACCAGTATAAAAAAAATTCAATTCTCTATTGTATTAGGGTTTGTCTTGATTAAGGTCTGTTTTGCTCCACAAATTTTACCCTATACCCATGATTGACTGAATGTATTTGTAGTGATGTATAGTGTGTCATCCATACATAGCACCTAGTCAGATGGCTAAAAAAATGTCCATTTTTGTCTTGTTGGAGCAAGGCACTCGATTTTAATCAGTTTTCCTTAATAATGGCTTTCTCTTTGGAAATCTTTGCAGCAGTTGAATCCAGTCTCTCCCATCTCAGGCCCTGAAACTGTTACCTCTTTCAGAATAGTCACAGTTATCTTGTCTCTCTCACCAGTCTCCTTGCAATGGTTTGTCAGGACTATCTATTGTAGGCAGATTTACACGTGTGACATATGTCTTCGATTTGTTAATGATGATTTTAACTGTACTCCAAGAGATCTTCAGTGACTAGAAAATGTTTTGTATGCATTGTCTTACTTAAAGGTGACAGAGAATCAAAAACTGTTTTACCTCGTCTTTGTTGAAGAATGGTAGTCAACCCACATTCGTGACCATGTGAAAAGTGCTAGAAATTCTGAACATCTCCTTTTCATAGAAACTGTGTAATTTTTAGTCCAGAATACTGATTAGTTACTGAGTGGACCTTCCGGAGTCAAGAGTATTCATAGCAGTCACACCACACCTCTGTTGTATTAGGTCAGTGACTTTAATTTACACAAATTATTTTACATCATCATTATTATATTATATTAGTTAATTTATTTTAATTTGTTAGTTAATTAGTTTTTTTTTTTTTTTAGTAAAATTACTTTACTTTGCAGAAATCTGTTTACACTGACATTAAAGAGTTGTATTAAAGGAAAGTCAAGTTGCTTAATAACTACATTTCATTGAGCATAATTCAATTTATAAAACCAATAAGCGGAAAACATTCCAAGGGGATGAATGTAAGTGTTTATCCATTATCAAAGGTTTATGTCCACTCGAAGTTACAATATGTTTGTGCAGGACATTCATGAAGTAATGTGAATTTGAGGAAAATCTCTAGGATTATGGTCAAATATTTAGGTAGAAAGGTTTAGTGCAAATTAAATGTGTGATGATGATGTTTTCTTTATGTTTATTTCACATCCAAATCAAGATTCCCCCAGTATAATCACACAGAGTTTCCCGACTCCCCGAGCTCATATTTTTCCTGTATTTTTTTGTGTGTATAGTTCTTCTGGAAGCAGCTGGAGCTCACTTAGCATGCACAACCCACGACAGGCTCTATTCAACACTGCAGCACATCTGCACACATACTGATGTACCAACAGTATGAACAGGTTGATTTCAATAAATTAAGATATACTGTCTTAATACAAGTGACAGTATGCACATCATGAGATGAAAACACTTTGAACTTATTAGTCAAGTAGGAACATAGGAGTGAGGTAACATTGTCGTAAGAATATAATGTGCATACAGTAAATGTAAATAGAACAATAGATTGTATAATAAATATCCATTTTAAAAGATGGAACCAGTATGGGCAGTTTTACTAGTGGTTGTAAAAAGCAGCATAGAAATTCAATGACTATTGGTGAAACATTTAGCTAACAACTGATTTATTAGATGACATTGATGTATTCTGTTGAGTAGGAGGTGAAGGCAGATGCATAGATGTGAGCACTGAGGGAGGAGAGGGCACTGCAGCAAACTATAGAAGTGTTTTGATGCCATGGATGAGGCGATGGCACAAAGACCATCTATAACCCCCACCAAAAAAAACAAACAAACAAACAAACAAACAAAAAAACATCACATTCTTATCCAGGACATCAACCCCTAGTGGGCTCCACTCCAGAGCAGGAAGTTAGTCGTCCAACTCCAACTAAGAGAGAAGGTGAGTCAGAGTGGATCACGTTCCTTGGGGAGTTCCAGGGGAGAGAGGACTAGAGTGAAAACCTAGCAGAAGACAGGGAGGGGAGCACAGAAGAGAAGAGAACAAGGAACAGTGAAATGAGGGACAGAGTGGAGAAGTTGGATATAAACCACATATGAAAGGCAAATGAAAATGATCAGTACATAGATAAATTCTAATGACTTACAAAAAAGAACAGAGAGACAATAATGAAAACCACTGCTTTTTTCTCAAGACCTGCATTTTGGTGATTTACATCAGGTAAGCTCATAATGTCACAGTCTGCTCTGCTCAAAGCTACACCCCACCTGTCACAACACATTCACCTCCAATGGAAATGTCCACCTCTGCTCAGCCACTCCTGCAGCCACACCCCCTCATCAGTGAAACTGCTTCCACCTCCTCACCATCTCCCAGTATATATGCAGCGTTCCTCCACGGCTTGGCTGTTTACATCAAGGACAAGCTGGCTTCACACGACACCCCCATCACCTCGGATGGATTAATAGAGCATCATCCAAGCAGCCACCTTCTACCCTTTAGATCTGCAGATGAGAAATACTGAGTCCATGCAGCTGGGCTGCACCTCACTCTCCCCGAAGGAGAAGGAGCGCTGGTGCAGAGCCAAGCTCTGCCTCTATTGTGGGGCCCCTGGACACTTTGTCTCCAACTGTCCAGCAAAAGCTCACTAATAGTGGAGGAGTCCCTAGTGAGCTCAACTTCCCTGTCTTCTTCCCAGAGCCAGAGACCCTTATTCCAGGGCTGGCTCCTCCTTCCAGCCAGTCCCCTGACATTGGTGATCCTCAATGACTCTGGGGCAGACAGCTGTACTATGGATGAGGAGGAGTCTGTCAACTGGGGCTCTGGTGGGTTCCATTGCTGAATCTGGTCCCTGCCAGAACCTTAGATGGACACATCTTGGGTACTGTCACACACCAAACCTCTCCTGTTCATCTGCTGCTTTCTGGTAACCATCATGAGACATTACAATCTCACATCCTGAGCTCCTCCTGCTTGCTGCTCATTCTGGGATATCCATAGCTCCGTCTTGGTAACCCACAAATTGACTGGGTCACGGGAGCCATTCTGGAGCCATTCTGGAGTGGAGCTCCTCCTGTCATCTGCACTGTCATGCAGCAAGCCTCTGCTCCACTTCCCTCCTCCAGTTCCAGCTCGCCACCTGCTCTCTCTGGGGTGCCATCAGCATATCACGACTTCCACCAGCCCTTTGAGTAAGACTTCACCCTCCAAGGGGTGCCTGTACTCTGTCAGAGCCCGAGAGAAGAGCCATGGAAACCTACAACAACCCAATTACAACTCTGTGGTTGCCCCTCTCACTGCCCTGACCTCCTCCATGTTGCCATTCCGGTGGTCTCCCCCAGCAGAGGCAGCCTTTCAGAGCTTTAAGGAGCAGATCACCTCATCACCCATCCTCCAAATGCCTGACCCTGAGCACCAGTTTGTGGTTGAGGTCGACATCTCTGATGTTGGAATGGGGGCTGTCATGTCTCAGTGCTTCAACACTGACCAGAAGCTCCATACCTGTGCTAAGAGGAACTACAACACTGGCAACTGGGAATTATTGGCTGTCAAGATAGCCCTGGAGGAGTGGCATCACTGGCTAAAGGGTACCAAGGGGCCTTTTCTTGTATGAACTGACAACAAGAAGGCTCAAGACTTGACCCCAGTAGGTTAAGACTCTAAACCTCCGTCTGTAGCAAAAGTAACTTGCTGAGCTGCGCAAAAGTTAATTTCTCACCCTGGCTTCAGAGACACAGGCAAAGACAATTTAGGCTGGAAAACCCTCACTTCCAAAAGATTATCTTTTAGAATTTTTCTCATGTACTTCTTCAGCTGCCTATCCCTGATGCCCAACTGAAAATATTCAGCTATTTTCACTAATTGCTCCTGAGAACACCACTCCAATAACTTCTCCAACAGAGCTGTCAAAAATTCTTTCACCATATCCATAACTGAGAAGAATTAAAAATGTGATGACTTACCCAAATCTACACACCAAAAGACTATACAGGATCAGTGAATCTCCAACAGTAACAGCAAGCACTCCCACAGCACAAGACACAGTCAAAACCACTACTAGCTACCTTCCTCCCAAGTCCTTACATGTTACCTGTGGTGGGAAATTAAGCATCATAACCCTCCAGCTTGATGAAGTATCCTGAATCTGGTGACTGCACAATACTGCAACCTTACTTAAATACTTCAACTTTCAAAGTGTACACTAAAACCTGCTTGGCTGTGCTACACAATTGACAATGGAGTAACCCCCTTCCCAGTGATCACAATCCAGGTTAGGGATTGTGACAAGAATAAGAGAACAATGGAAAGTAAGGACACATTAGACCAACACATTAGAGAATGTTAAGGAAAGAGTGATTTCTTAAAAAAATACACAGTATATAAATAGTATTGTACAATCAAAAACAGACCCAACTAACTAACAAAAGAATTAAAACAACTACTAGTAACAATGTAGCAGGCATCCACTGATGGAGAGAAGGCAGAGAGAGAGTCAGGTTGCAGAAGGACGAGGATTTAAAGCAGAGTTCTCACTGGGTCGACGTATGACTCATTCAGCTTTTCACTCCTCCATCTGGCTTCCTGCTAAACGAGTAAAACAAGGAGAAGACAGGGACACCTAGTGTCCAGGTGAAAGGGTTGTCACCATCTGTTTATTTTGCAGGTAAACAACAAAATCTAAAAACTAAAATGCGTAAAATAAGGATTCAAGGGTTCCACTGGGTTATAGGGTCGATGGAAAGTTATGTATTTCCACTCCCAGCTTATTTTGAGTTGTTGTCTCATGGAAAGTTAGCATTTATACTGTTGGATAAACAATATATTCAAATTAAGAAAGTGACCAGGAAATAGTTTGTAGGAGGTAAAGCCTTTAGTCATATTCTAAATCCCCAACATTGTCACTGCCATTGTTATTCTGGGATGTTGGCTGTATACTTTGGCATAAATATACAGCTTGGTAGCCGCATACTGAATCACTAATTTAGAAGATAGGGCATTTGTAGGCAGTTCTGAACACAGCCTTGGTTTTAGTTTGGGCAGCTCATCACAATGAGTGACAAGTAGCACTGAGACTAGTCTAACAATACACTGGAATAAGCAAAAGGTGAAAAGTGGCCTCATAAACATCACCTCTCTGGGCCTCATAGTATCGCCTTCTACCACATTCCACCACCACTATTTGTAACAGCCCTCTTGGACTAATCAGTGTCATTGTTAGGATGGCAGAAAGTAGATGTTGTGGACACAGTGACATAAATATATTTACAGTACAATCTTATGCAACAAATTCTAATGCAGTCCAATAAATATAGAATGTTTGTTTTCATCAGTGTGACAGAAACAGTTAATATATTAATTTCATGCTAATGAGCCATCGGAAATTGCATACAATATGAGGGTCTTTTGTGCTTTTGATTTTACTGTTGTTGCTATGATTTCTTCACATCAGTTACAAAGACTAAAACTGGACTCTGCTGTCTGTCTCATCAGTGGTGTTTCACTATAAAATGAAGCCTTTTACAGTTAGTCTATTTTTGAAATAGAAATTATTGAAATGAAATCTCAACCGACAGTTTGAAACACACAAACCTCCCGCTGGTTCTTAATTCATTAATGTGATCTGTAACGACCGTCTCATTGCATGGCCACAAGCTCACTGGTTTTACCATAGGCAGATTTTTTTTTACATATTTATTATTATTTTGTTGTATAATGACAAACAAATAGATCACAACACAGCATTCAGATATATTATGTTCATTTATTTGGTATTTTGTGAAAAAGATTGCACTGCTGTGGAAACACTTATTTTACAGTGTTTGTGAAAGAGCTGTTCTGACACCTGCTCATAGGAGGCAGCGTCTGGTGCTGCAATATTTATTGATATGCAGAGACATGCTGCCAGGTACCTTTTAGTTAAATTAGTGGTCTATTTGCTAAAGTTTGTCCATGTTTTTCAAACCACTCCCACACACAAAAACACATTATCTTCCTTATATTCCTGCCCATTTATCCAGGTTACGTGCATTGAATATATTCCTAAATCTGAGCTTCCTATGCAATGCAGTTGTCGCTTTGTTTCGCAAAAAAATTCTAAGCTATTATCAGAGTCTGAGAGGATTTACATAATAAGAATAGAAAGAGTTTTGTTTGTCTTGTCTGCGTAATATCGACCTTTTCCACATTGTCTAACAAACCAAATGGTTCCTTTTTACTCTTCTATCAACTGAATAGGTCTGGACCCACTGTTCATTAGCAGAACAAACATATGTAGAGGCTACAGAGAGCACAGGATAGATAATCGATAAATTTAATGCTAAAATGGGCTGAATATACTTCAGTAGCCATTAATATACCTACCTGCCCAAGTAAAGTCTGTTTGTGGAAAACACTGAACAATGCAGGAAAGCGGACAGGAAATGATCAAAGGAAATGCTCCCTTGCTTCTCTAAACTTCAGTGCTCAAGTAAAAACTATGGAGAATGTTTTCTATTTTTTTTCAATTCTTAGGCCTTATGGGATCATAATCCCAGAATCCTTTTGAAAACAATAAATTAGGGGATTGGTCGACCACTTGTCCAACCAATTAAATCTTACCAGGAGATACTTAGTTATTTTATTAATAACTTATTTGATAAGAAAGCACTTCAACACTGATTTCTGAGAATTCCCTCTACCTATCAACAGATTTAACCCACTTGGTGAAATCTCACTGTCAACCATGGAGTGTTATCTCAATCATCCACCTGCCCTCCAGCCCATGTTCCCACTTGGTTTTTAATAGCTGTGTTTGAGACTCAGCCAGTGGGTTCTGAATATTTTGTAATTTTAGCTGCTCTGTGTCAACTGCTACTTCACCTCCTATTTTAAACTTGCCACTGTTTACATTTTAAATAGATTCTCCCCAAAGCATTTAGGTTGAAGTCACTCAAGCCCCAAGATTCAATATTTATAGAACAAAAACACCACAATAATCAGCTCATGTTTGTGTTCTAAGACTTTGGCTGATTAACAAATAAATATTAGTTATTAGTTTAGTTATTCACACCAAACAATACATGGTTTTTTTGTTTGTTTGTTTTTTTTTTGTTTTTTGTTTTTTTTTTATGAATGGTTTAACACAGAGTTTCACAGCATTCCTTATTCTCGCTGATCGAGAGACAAAAATGTCATGACATAGAAGTGACCTAGACTTAAATCTGCTTTGATTTTGGACATAGCAAATGTCAGCATGTGTTAAATGCTGTGAAATGAGCAACTATGACACAATGTGTCATTTGTAAAAAAAAAAAAAAAAAAAAAAATACTGCTTCAGTGAATTTACTTCTTGTGGTGGGAAACAGCTTCAGCATTTTTTTTCGCAGTTCCAGTCAGTGCTACGTGCTGAATGTGTCAGATTCGTATTGATTTGGAGAAAATCGCATTGTTACTTTCGACCCCATTCTCGCCTTCTCATCACCTGCAGTGACAGGAGAGCTGCTTCTAAGGACACAGCACCATCATATCCCACCATCATCTCTCTTTCTGTGGAATCCCAGTTGCAGCATGGTTCAAACTATTATCTACTACTATTATCTACATAACATCAGCATGTTAACATGTACTATTAACGTCTGTCTTCATTATGCATCTTATTATGCTAATATATACACAAATATAGCTGAGGATTAATCAATTTTATATTGACATTTTTTTTCCTATAGACTAATTCATTTATATTGTTTTCATGTACACAGATTGGATTTCCTCCCACTGCTCATGATTTCCTCTCATATTGCAGATTGCTGCACACTCATCGCCTTATTTGTTCTTCATCAGACAAACAGCTTCATTATTCAACATGGGAATTAGAAAGTCACAGAAAGCACCAGGCCCTGTGGGTTAATCCATCTCCTTTATCCTCAAATCACAGCGTGGCTCTGTCCTTATTTCTTTGCCCTGATTGGACAGAGGAGCTGTCTGCTAAACTATATTGGGCTGTGGATGATTATGCATGCAGACGAGCAACCTTGCAACACCCCTTCCATTTCAATCACATGAGCTTGGCAAGTGAACACAAACACATACACACACACAAACATGCACACACAAATGACATATGCACGTAAAGCTCACTCTTGCTTTTTTCCTGAGTAATGCAGACACTCTGGGAAGGACTTGGGAAGCCAGTGAGTGTGTGACATTGAGAGGGGTGAACAAGGCAACACACACTGTATTTCTACGCATAAATCAATAGACATTCTAAAACTGCATTTACTTAGGTCGAATGAGGCTGACGGGAAATAAGAGGGCAGTGTATTTGTTTTGGTGTGGGGCTGGGGGGGTGACAGACAGAATTAGAGATATTAATGTAAGCATCTTTAAAAGAAAGGTAAGCAGCGTGAGATGTGAAGAGCATTAAAATAAGTATAAAAAAGGAGAGAAAGAGGTGGGCAGATGTGCTGGAGGAGGAAAAGAGAGGCGTGAGGAGGGCCATTTAATAGAGGCCGCTGTGAGTGGAGGTCAATAAGGGATATGATAGAGAGATAAGACAGATGAGTGAAGGAAGGACAAGAAAGGACAAGGAAGAGGCTGTGCAGCTATGTGCTGAGCTCAGGTGTTTTTGTGGTGCTGTCATGTCTCTAAAACAACAGACTGTTTGATTACTGGAACACTTTGAGAGGCTGCTGAGGGTCAGAGAGCATGACTGCCATTATTTTTCCACTCCTGCACTGATTTTGTGTCATTTACAAGGGAGGGGATGCTACTACCCTGTCATTCATCCTTGCATTAGGTCACACTGTGGGTGACTTTTTGGAGAAAAATTCCAGTTTCTCTTAATAACCTGGTTCATGACAGGACAAGGAAGGACTACATGCCTTGCAGTGCCACAGACACTGTCTAGAAATGGCTCTAGCAATGTGACAAAGACCACAACCCATAGAATACAAAGCATCTGCTGTCCATATCCCAGTACCTGCTACTTCAGGACACCCCCAGAGGCCCTGTACCCATACTCTGAGGTACACACAAGAGGGTCCTCCACAGTATAATGCAGGTGGTTTTAATGTTGTGGCTGATTATGTATGTATGATATTATGTATATTCAGTTTTAAATTAGCACTAATTTCACAAGTGATTGAAGTCTGCAATTTGCAGATACATACACAAAAATCACATTTATTGGAATACTTTTTTCTTTAGTGTTAAACTACTGTGCTTTAACATTACTTAAGTCAGACCATCTATAATGCATTTCTCCCCAAGTTCTCTGGATCATTACTTTCTGTTTAGATGGGAAAATTCTGAGCGATGCAACTGCATACGATTTCATTAGAAAGATTCTAGTTGATGCAAATACATTAAAGTTTGCCACAGGAGGTACAAATTTAGGTGAAGAGGCATTAGTGGAATTTGAGGATGTTTGAACTTGACCAGAGGTTTTCTGGTCTTAAATCATAAACATATACATAAAAATTAAACGAAACAGAGCAGTCATATTTCTTGGTGAATCCTGAAGTTGACATCAGCCTTACCTCACTTGCAGAAGTTGACTTTTGTACAGCCAGGATACCTTGATTGTCTGAGGTGAGCAGATGAAGCTGGAAGAAACCTAAGTCATTACATTCTGAGCAGAAAACCTCTGCAAAGATCAAAATACCATGTGTTGCAAACTATCAATGAAAAAATGGTGGAACAAGCTTAAGAAAGACATAGATTCATCTCTAAATATATCCTTGTCACAACAAAATGTTTAAATGTGCATGGCCCCAAAGGATGTCCTCACAAATGTAGACAGTAATTTAGAAAAGCAACAACAGAAGAGCTAATTTCCTACCTGAGTCCAAACTGTTTTTTTGGCAGTTTGGAGATGTGGAAAATAATTAAACCTGTTTCTCAGCCAAGCAGTCAACCAGCCAACATTCTCACAGAAAACATATGATTCTTGTTATGTTCCAACAGCTGATGATTTAGTGGATGAAAACACCAATGACTTGGATGTGATGCCCAAGTAGCAGGAATGATAGCATTTCTTTCAACTAGTTGGATGAGTAGATATAAAGCTTAAATTCACATACTTACAGATAGTGCAGCTGTCAAATATGAATAGTTGCTTTATCAGTTGTTACCTCTGAGCTTTAGAAGTTGTGTTGCTCTATATTATGATTTGATTTCTGTAGGCATACCTTATACAGTCAACATGAAAATGCCTGAAAAGAATGCGAGTGTGTTGGTGTGAGAGTTAACAAACCAAGGTATGAGAGAGGAAGCAGAGCTAACCTTCAGTAGGGTTTGATATTAGAGGAGGCAGAGCTCATCTCCAGCAGTCTCAGGGAGGCTGCCTGCTTTGGACCATTGGTAATCCAGGCTTGAAATGGCTCCACTCAGCCTGTGAAAAAACAGTTTTATGTGGCTGCGAAGAAAATTTGACAAAGCAAACCTCTCAAGACTACAGATCACTTTTGAAAGACACAGGCATTCAAAATGTAGGGAGGTGTCTAATGCAAGGCTGTGCTTTATATTTTAGTATAGCAGCAGTGTGTTTGAAGCATGCACTAAACATCAGGATATGACTGCTTCTGTTCCACCAATTTTAACCATTCTTTAAAATCTGTCTCCACTAGCTTTAGCTACCTTCATGGAAGAGCAAGGGTACATTCCTATTGCTGTTAATAAATCATTGGCAGGACCATTAGCTGTCAAAAATTTTCCTTGGTGGCATTATTGGTCGCTCTCTGTGTAGAATGTCTGTTCAAGCAGTTTGACACTTTATTCTGTTAATGTAATTCATTTAATATACAGACTACAGTACCTTATGTTTTACATATATCAAATATTATGAGAAGTGCACTGATGCCTAGAAAAAGCAAACATTTTATATTTTATACTGTATCAAAATGAGGTTTTGCATCATTTGTCAAATGTGAAAGATTTAAATTAAGCACTCTCAAAATATGGAAAGCATCATTTGAGGAGAAGCTTTCCAACTCAGCATCAGGGCACATACACATCAGTGCAGTGAAATCTAAATCTTTTTGGCCCACTTTGAGAGTTATAATTTTAGATGCAGCACTGCAGCGAGGTGCGAAAGCCAAAGGCCCTCTTAAGAGTCGGTAAGGGGAAGATGAAAGAGCTGCATTGAACACAAAATAAAGATTAGATTAGAACAGGAGTTACATAGTAAATGCAATTTTGAGTGCTTTCAAACTGATTTATCTTGACTGGATTGCATGTCCGATGGTTCCCTGTGGTAATGGTGCATGATTCTGTTACATTCTATTACATTTTACTTTTACATTTTATCTTTACAAAGTGAGGTATTAAGTCAAATATAATTATATTCTATAACATGGCTCAGGTTAATACAATAATGAAAGTGGCAACGGGAATTAAAAGAACAAGTCTAATTCTAGCAAAGACAGAGACAATAATAGGACTGAAAGACTACAGCCAATTTTAAAAGTAATTTTAGAAGATATTTGGTCATAAAGCACAGGACAACATCAAGCCAATGGTCATGGAAGAGTGAGTAAGAACCAAAAATGTCAGCCTAAAGGTGACTTTGAAAGAAAAAAGAAAAGGCTGAACATTATTTTGTGCCAGTACACAAAACAATGTTTTGTACAAAACACTGAAATGCTGGAATAGAAGTCATACTGGAGTATTTCAAGATATACATTTATATACATTACATTTATTTTTCTGTTAAGATATTTCTGTTAGAACTTTAAAAATAACTTTATTGATTGACTAAAAGAAAAATCATTAGGATTTGGTCTTTGAGAACTATGTACCAAATTCAATGTTAATCTGTATAATGCAAATGTTGTTTCCATCTGGAAGAAAGTGGCTGACCAACTAATCAAATATAGATATAGATATAAGATATTTACGTTATGACATCACAGCCAGGTTTCCAGCATGAGTAAAACCAAATAGACAGTTTGTTAGACCCTGTAATTAAACCTTTGGTTTTAACATATACAGAGGATTGAGTACTTAAACACTGGATATACATCTTATAGTATCCAGAATAGTGTACAGTCTTGTAGAAAGTGAAAATGTAAAGTGGGTATCAGTCTGTTTTGTTTGTTGGCCTACTTGCTATATAAGATTTTTCAAGATACAACAGCAGTGGAACAAGTGCCATATTAGATGTTCTGCAATTTGTGGAACTTTTGACAGTTTAACTATAATATAATAGCTATTTTTGTACTCTCTTTTTATCTCTCTTTAACCTTAAGTAAGTGCACACTGAAACAAAAATATGGGCTCATGGGCTTTTCCTATATCTAAAGAGTCCACTGGTTTTTCAATCTGATACTACTGTAATGTATACAGTTATGAGGTCACAGCAAACCGCCTTCACAAATACAACTTCTCCACTGAGAGAGGCTATAGTCATTGCCATTGGATGAATTATAGACTCAGACATGCATCACAATGAATCACAAAGGCTTGACGTTCACGCTGAATGCAGTGTATTCATTAAGATGGAAATTTATTATTTAGATTGCTACCCGTGTGGTAACACAACGCTGAATTCTCAATTTTTACTTTGTGATATATGTCAGTACTGGAACCACTGCCCCCAGTACCTGTATCTCTTCTCTGCTTCATGTTCATATCCATATAAAAAATGAATAATCCCTCTGCATCTCACAGACCCTTCAGATAATATTTCAGTTTCTCTAATTCTGTTATACAGGCTTGTGCATAAACATTGCAATGCAAATGCACATCCCTAGGATTAGTTAATGCTCATTGACTTTGGCCACTTCATGTACATATTTGAGAGTGAAAGAAAAATAGTATAGACTATGATTTAAAATTTATTATGCATGAAACTGCACATAGCTGTAAAAGGCAATAGGGCATCAGTGGAATAGATAAAAAAAGGAGATTAAACAAATGTAGTGTTTTACTATATATGATCTGTGCATCACTCTATGATCTACATGCATCCGTGTGTATAGATTTATGTACATGGATAGATTAGAAACTCAGCATTAGAGGCTGTTTGTCATTATGTTCATGTGCATATGTGTTCAGATAAAGCAGTGCATAAAAGAGAGAAATACAGCAATTCAATGATCTTCATCTCCAGGGCAGTTATAGTTATGCAGGCTGCTGGACGCTTTACTTATAGCTTGTAAGAAAATATGCAACACTGATAATCAGAATGTGTAAACATTTGATGATAATAAAACAAAACAAACCAAAAATCTGCTACAGTGACTGCCTCAACAGAAGTTAGGAGTCAAGTTAGGGTCATTATGATTTCATGTTTGTGATGATCATTTCACAGCTGTGTAGATCACCTTTTGTGTGCTTAATGAAAAAAAAAAAAAAAAATACATATGAATTATTAAAACAAAATTTGTGAAGTGTCAATGTGCCGAAGGGTATCTTGAACATGTGCTCATGTGCAGTTACAATTAAGGCAATAAATCAGCGACTTGCATGCACATTTACTAAAAATCTAGTAACTGTAACCAAGCTACAAACCTTGAGTTATTAGTGAAAATTTGGACCCTAACTTTACACCAGCTGATTGGCCAAACAGCACGTTGCCCATTGACCATCCAAGCAGATGAACTCAATGTGTCCAACCTCTAATATGATGCTTCCTAAGAAATGAGCTCTTCTGGGATACTTATATACACATTCACAAACTCTGTCTTGTAATTTCACATATGCATATACATATGCATACAATATAATATATTTCATAATACTTCAGTATATGTTAAGTTAATACAAAATTAACTAGCTTGCAGAACATGTTGCAATTCCCTGAGTTTGTATTTTAGCAAAATATCAGATGAATGAGTTTAATTATACAGTACATGAAAGGTGCAGGGACAACTAAAAAGGCAACAAGAAAAAGAATGAGGAATGAAAGGAGGTATGGAGCAAATGAAAAAAGAAAGACATCTGACAAGTAGAGGTCGCAAGAGATGAAACAGTAATGTGAACTGCCTCAGAACACAATGCACACAGAAATCATGATCACACACACACACACACAAATGTAGAAAAACATTAAGTACATAGAAGAAGAGCCAAACAGTCACACACACACACAAACACTTGTCCATTTTCATCAGCCTGGTGCATCACCAACACTAGCTGGTTTGGCAAGAGAGAGAGGTGGTGGAGAGATAAGAGATACAGAACTGGCAATATCAGAGCATGAAAGACTGCTGGTAACAAAACACTATTTGTGTGTTTCATGTGTTTGGATGCTGTAGAGATCAGTGCTGATAATGGAAAAGAGGCTACAGATGCTATGTGCAAAGGTATCCACTCCTACACAACAGAAAATATTACCTGACTACATGTGCACCCCTGACTGTTTGCAGTGTTCTGCATGTATCATGACTGAACAAACAGGAGCTTTACATACTGTATTTATACTGAAGAACTGGTTCGACTGGTGTCAACTAAGGTATTTACATAATACACAGTACAACACCTTGTGACTGAGAAAGCACATTATATGTGTCACACACAAAAGCTTTTTACTGTCATCAAATTTGTCGATATTGAACATTTTTTTTTTGCTGGATGTATAATGGACACATACTATATAATGCACCATAATACATCACATACATATACAACACTAGATATACCTATAAAATAAATTCAAATTTTATTTGATTTCTGAATATATCAAAATTTGCAGCTCATAAAGAACAACATTTCAACTATCTAGTAGAAATATATAATATTTTGGTGAATCTGACAGCCTCATCACAACCAACATACAACATAACATAAAGGTTTGCTTTTGCATTGAGTTATTTGTATTTGAGAAGGAGAAATATCTTATCTCTGATTAGTTTGTTTGGACTGAGCAGACCAACATTTAGGCACAATTTATAACCATTTGCAGTTGTTAGCTTTCTTTGAAGAACCACAAGCATTAACTTGTTTATGTGGTAATGCCATGCTGGTTTGCTGATAATGGTAGTATGATAATGCAGTTGGATTCCAATTCAAGCAAGCCTTGTTTGAATGCAATCATAATTATAAATAGGAGAAAGCAAGATATGAACTCAGCTCAAATAGATATATCTATATTTTCATTGCCGGTATTGCTAATTAACCCATGTTTTAAATTAATACGTATTTTCGGGTTCATTGGTTCACTGGTTATGTTGTCTAAACTCAGTAAATCACTGTCTGTGGTTATTGATACGACCTGTCCAGAGTGCATCCTGCCCTCACTCACAGTCAGTTGGGATTAGGTCCAACGCTCCTGTGACCTTCAAAGGATAAGTGGTATAGAAAATGAATGGGTGGTTATTGATGCTGGCTACTGGTCAACTACATAAAGTCAATGAATGCTGATTTCAGTGATTAATTGAATTTCAGTGATCAAGCTAAACCCTGACAAACATTTTGTACCAGATTCCAGAAATATCATTTACATCCATAAGATAATATCAACGTTTTCAACTTTTTTTTTTTTGTGGATAATCTGTGTGTCCAGTATGTTGTGGAAAGCCACAGGATTCTTCGAAATGTGTTCAGAAGTCACAAAATACACATTTGAAAAAAAAAAAAAAAAAAAAAAATCAGTGAAAAAGAATGCAGATGGTTAAAGTTAGGTTAGGTTTGTTTACCACATTTTCTCTGCACAAATGAATGTTGTCATCCTTGGCATTATGAACGTGACATTCTTAATATGAAAACTAAACAGTGATGGAATAGACATGGAGCAGAAACAAATAATGAAGGTGTTGCACACTTTCAATGACTTACAACTTTCTGTCATCATGGGAATTATGAAAAACACTTGACCTCTGACTTTAAACAAGATGAATGTTGACATTGATCCTCAGCTTGACTTGCCTCCAGCTGCTCAATAGCAAATAGATCCATATTCGATCTCACTGCTTGAAAAATATGTTCACCAATGCTCAATAGCTGGAATAACTGGTTGGTGTTTATGACTGATTCTTCACTGTAAGTTTACATCACCTTCTTCATGCAGACTTCATACAGTTTAAATACTCCTGGATGTCTTTGGTTAATGATTACTACTATGTGCTGCTGTTTAACACAAAAACAAGAAGAAGGAAAAATCTTAAAATAAAATAAATTAAAAAAGAATGTGACCAACAAGATTTATTAAGCATGTCCAATTAGCCTGTTTAGGAGGGTGAAATTCAACAATGGAATCATTTTAAAGTTAACTAAATTCTCCTTTTAAGTCATTTAAATCCACAATTGTCTCTTGAAGCCTGGTCCCTATGGTGGCAGACCGTCAGGAGTTAGTTCCACTATCACACTGATGCTGATCAAGTTACTTGTTCATTAAGTAAACCAGTGGACGAAACCTAAACCTAATCCTGATATGCTTGCTTTTCATCACTATGCTTTCTTTTCATTGTTTCTGCTCTGCAAAAAACATTGATCAAATGCTACTAATACTGCCTGTGTAAATGTGCATAACAAGCAACAAGGTTGGATTCTGATGGCAGCTCTCTGTGAATTAAAACATATCTGTCAGTTTTCTTGACAACCACCCAACAAATAGATTTTAATCGGTAAACTCATTACAACCTGAACTCAGAAACATCAACTCTCTCTCACATTTCAAATCCACACTCAAAACATACCTGTTCAAACTTGCTTTCCAAATATAATCACCTTTGCACTGTCCAATTTTTTTATTGTAACGTGTTAGCTTGTGTATTTTTATGCTTTTCTTGTTTGTTTTGGCTTTTACTTTTGTAAAGTGTCCTTGGGTAAATAAAATGTATTATTATTATTATTATTATTATTATTGAATTCCTTAAGTTAACAAGCTTAAGAAAAAAATAACAAGTAAAAGGCCAGAGCATATATATGTATGCAGAATTAGAAAATCCTACTGCATCCTCGTGCCTCTCCAGCACTGTCATTTGGTGTTAACTAGGCCAAGGCAAGTCTGGTTGTTTCCACTTTAGCTGTGCATGTTCACGTGATGGGCATGTAGTTCTTGCCAAGCAGGTGAAACTCTACAAACACCTGACACCAGAGCTGAGACTACTGGAAATCAGAAACAAGCCATACTTCCTGACGAAGTAACACAAACTGTTTACACCAAATCATTTAGACAGAGTGACAGTCAATGGGAAAAATTCACATGCTGCCTGGCCAAACAAGTAACGTTATCATGGGCAGCTAACCAATGACGCATGTCATATGGTTGGCCTTGCTGTTGAAATTCAGCCAATTAAAATATTGAATAGAGCAGATTTAAGTAACAAATGCACTTTAAGTGCATAAACCCATTTACCACTTGAAAATGGAAAACAAAATCCACATTTTGAATGATTGTCTCCTGAACATGTTCCACGTAATCACTCTCAGAGAAACTACTGTGCTATCGCCAGTTATTTGCTATATCACCATAAAAAAAAAAAAAAAAGGAAACACAATCTTTTCCCTACAGGCTTTAACTATGAGACAATATGCATAAAGCTATTAGAAGTGCAATTGGTAGCTAAACATTAAACCCCAACAAATCCAAATAATCACTGTAAGCGCTAAATCTATGGTGTCAGGAGCCTTTGAGCTGCCTTCAGCAGAGCCCACATTATTATCAAATCTGGCCTGCTACCATGTCCTTGAGGGGCCAATTCATTAGTTAGCTGGAAAACCCAATCAATCAAAATGTATCAGGGAAGACTACAGATCATAATTCAGCTCCAGCACAGCAAAGAAAAAAATACATGGAAATGAGGCAATGAATGGATGGAAAGAAAGGCAAACAAGATGGTTTGGCAGTCATGGAGAAAGGAAGAAGGAGGATTGCGTCTGTAACCCTGGAAGGTTTAATGTGGTTTCCTGAGCTTTGTTTGTCACTGCAGATCACCTCGCAATCAAGAAGTTCTATTGTACATTTACTTCCCCTTTTATTCACAGGATGGTTATCATGCCTTAAAAAGACACAGGGAAGAATTTTTCTAGTCACGAGGCTCTAAAGAGTTCATGAATTTCCATTAGCTCTTTTCTACACAATGTATGTTCAAGGGGTTTTGGTTTTCTTGGTAAAATATTTGCTATTGATTAGCACAAAGAAGAGTTACAGGAAGGCAGAATCAAACATATTAACACAATCTCTCCCATATACACACTAACAATTGTGTAACCTGTAGGGGCAGTCCCAGGTCTAAGTATGTCTCCTCTACTTGTCTGCAATTGTTCCCTTGCCTTCATTGATCTGTCATAGATCGATTTAATAAAATAGAAGCAGATGTAGGTTTGCACCCAAAGGAAACAACAGGCACATTAATCACAGCCGGTGGTCAGATACGTTACATATAGTGCTGCTCCCAAGCTAACGTGGTTCAGTTTAACACTGAATTTTAAAACTCATTTTATTAAATTATAAGGGTTGTAATAATGTTTTAGGCTTTCTGTGGGTTAAACCACTGATTTTGGCTTAGGTGTAAGACAAAGCATCAATACACTTAACATCATATTACACTATGTGTAATTTTTACATTAAGAAATATATATATATATATATATATATATATATATATTCCGGAAGGTAGTACTTTATGATTTGTATATGGATGGCAATAGTTCATGCAATTACTTAGCGAGAGGTGTCATTTTTTTAAGGTCAGGAGCTTATTATCCCTGTTTTCAACCAAGCTCAGGTAAAAAAAAAAAAAAGAAAAAAAATAGTTCCTTTCAAAGAATATAATTTGAATAAGTTATAAAATGAATTTAATGGAGTAATTAACATAAGTTGTAAGATCCCACTATTATCCTTTTTATGTCCTTGGCTGCACTAAAGTGAAAGCCACATCCCTTCACAAGACCCTGTCACTCTATCAGGGTCTTGTGAAGGGATGTGTCTATGTTGAAAGTTTGCACAGTATGCCTTCAGTTTCATGACCACAGGTGCTGATTAAACGCCCACACAAATTAAGACACACGTTACACATATCAGAATCAAAACATAATCACTTATAATTTAAAATTCTTGGAAAGCCGCATTTGAGGATGTGAAAGATTCCCTGTGGTTAGCTTTCACACATATCACTAAATGTGTGAGAATGGCCACAGTGTAGTTAGAACAGTACAGGTGGACTTGTCCATGTTTCATAATGGAGCAGGTGGAGATACTGGGCACTGTTTTCACTCACTGGGGATACATGGTGTCTCCCTAGTTACTGCAAATTATTCCATTCTATTTCGTCTCACTAAAAAACAAATCTTCCATTTGTGAGTACGTTGTTAGCATTCAGTTGACATGGGTCACCTGGCTAAAATGGTGATTTAATGCCTAATAAATTGGGAAAATAAATAGAACATTACCACAAACAAGCATTGGTAAGTGTGATAAAAACTTCAAAATTAGTTGTTTGTCATGAAACATTTTTTCTTCTTTGGTCTGTAAATGTTCAGCGGTGTCGAAGTTTGGAGGTGTGGGAAAGGGAAAAGAAAAGAATACCATTAAGGATAAGGGATACAAGAAAAAGAAAGAGAATTAGCTTCCTGCTTGTGGTTATGTGTAGGAGCAGTACAGTTTGGAAGAGACTGGAAAAGCCTTGTCACCCAGTCCATTCTACCTCCCAACAACTCTCCACCTGTCCCACAAGTATGGTGCCGACTCCCATCGCTGCCTGCAGCTCCGCCCCAAATGGCTTTCCGCCCAGGTTCACATTAAAAGCATTTGTGACTAATTCCTGCCAGCAGCTGTTTTTTTTTTCTCTTCTCTCCCTGCCCTCCTTTTCTTCCTTTTTCATTTTTAAGTACACATTTTGAAGGTAACCATAGTTTTTGTTAAATCACTTGCTTTGCGTCACACAAAAATCTGGCACCCTTTTCAGGTGTGGTAGAACAGGAGATCACAAATTTACAGGAATGATGTGATGTAATCAAGTCAACATGAAGGACATTTTTTTGAAAAAAAAGGACACTTTTTCAAAAGATAATGGTTCATTAAAAAGTGCTGACTGTCACACAGTAGACAATAACTAACACAAGATACGTAGCGCACTCTGTATACAAATAAGAGTGATTGTAGGCAATGTGTGAATGTAATAATCATTTCTACACTGGTTATTAGTAAAGTATTGTAATTATTTCTGTTTAAGAGTTTAATGACTTCTCTGTGGAACATACTCTGCAAATGTATTAGTTGTTAATGACAATGAGAGAACCTAAAATTAAAAGAGGGGAAGGAAAGAACAACAAATGTGTGTAAAATTATAGCTTCAGAGATGAATAGACTCGATACTGTAGCTACAGACAGAATGTGCTTCCAAAACAAGGATGTTTATGCATGATATAATCTATTTTTCATTTAAAAAAAATAAAATAAAGATAACCCCTACTCCAGCTTTTCATTTTGTCAGTTTAACATCCAATACCTTAACATGAGATATTTAAAACATTGCTTTTATATACAATGACTTGAAAATAGTGAGCTTGGCAAGTTGATGATATGTTTCTAGATATGATATACATGTCAAGGATAGAACTATATATAAAAATGTATTTACTAATTACTTTGAATATCAGTTAATGATCAGATCACAATATAGTTATATTGGCTCAAAGGTCTGAATGTGTGCCAGTAACTAGACTGCTACTGTCAATGTATGTAAATTACTAATCTGTATGACTTTGTTACTTCTGTCTTTTTTTTCAGGTGTTAAACTATTGCTTCCATTTGCTTTTGTGACCCAAATAATATGAATCATCCCACAAACCATTATCAAAAGCTTTGAACCTCATGTCTTTAAATTCACAGAAAAAGAAGCAATATTAAGTCAGTGCCAGAAATAAAATCATTTTTTAAGCTAAAGCACTTAAAACAAAAAGATTGCTCCTGCAGTCCAGTCACACAGTGTCACCATGTCATACTCTTCTGTGTTGTTAACAGACAGCTCCCCTTGTGGCCAGAACCATACCTGAAGGACATTACCCTCCTTGCACAACATGACTTTTTGCACAGCTCCTCCTTAAATTCCATCCAAAACATACACACATCCCAATAGTGAGACCCCTGCAGCTTCCCACAATTTCCTGCCCAGGAGCCGAGTCACTGAAGAAAAAGCTGAACTGAAAAGACATTTTTTCCAGCCAATCTTTTCTAAATCTTTTTAAGCATCCAAATGATTTGTTGTGTTTCTGCTTTATTGCAGCTAGTATGAGGAGGAAGGAGAAGAGAGAAGGCAAGTTATATCATGTATATTAGATTCATAGCCTCCTCAAGACACAAACATCCACTCACACACACACCTTCTCTTTTTAGTTCATAACCACCAAGGCTATTAATAATTAATAAGGACAATTCTCTGGCATCTGGATGAGTCATACTCTCTGCTGCTTGGTTTTCCACAAGCCCCATAACATAGGTTGGATTAACAAAGAAACATGATTTTTTGTTTGTTGTTGTTTTTGTTTTTTTTACCCTTAAAATGGAACAGACGTTTGATATGTGTCAAAGAACAGATGGAGTGGTGACACCAGCAACCCCCTATGAATAAATAAATAAAAATAAATAAATAATAATAAACTAAAAATAAAACAAACAACTATAAAATGCAAAGAACAACAATATACCAATATAAATTACTAAGTGACATTACATTGATGAAAGCTTTATGACAAAAAGAGATGTGGTCCACAAAATAAAAAAAAAAAAAAAAAGAAAGAAAGAAAGAAAGAAAAAAACAGCAGTTTCATATGTGTGATTTGGCATTAAACATTGACAAAATTAAGATATTAACTCAAAGCCAAAGTAAACCCTGAGCTGTCTCACTGCACACCAATACTTAATATTTAATATGACCTTAAATGCTTTGAAAGAAGCACAACTGGTTTCATGGCCTTAAGTAATAAGAAGCAGTTTTTTTTTTCACCCCGCACTGGTCATGTCACTTCACTTGTCGTACTAAACAAACTAAGCAAACATATATTATCCTACATATTATGCTCTAAGGGTAACCAGCATTTGTACATGAACAAAACAAGAACATTCTCTCACTTGTGCTGCTGTCCAATCCAGCTTAAAAGTGCAACTCAAAAGAGTTGTCAATTTCACTTGTATCACAGTTGGTGTTTTTCTTTAAAAAGCTAGAAACTAAAAAAAACTAAAACTAAAAGAAATAGGGGGACACAGTGCAAATAGGTGCTGTTTTTAATACCTTTGATTTCAACATGATTATACAAGAGAAAATTAACCAATATACAGGAGATTTATGACTCATAGAAAATTGTATTTATTATACCTTCCAAGGTACATTCTATTCATTTGTTATGTCGAGAAACACTCATAATTTTAACTTAACAATACTTTTTTTAAATAAGGAGTGGATAGAGTTAAGCTGATAAAAGAATTTTGAAATATAAATCTGTCTTGACAATCTAACCTCAAACTAAATAAATTAAACAAAATTATTCGAAGCCATCATGACCGAGCATGTTTTACTAATATTGCACATGGTGTGTTATGATATGATTCTTCCCAAATCTAACAATTTAGAAACTTGTTTTGTCACCTTCCCTGTCTTCATGAATGTCTCCATTTCCATCCCAGCAATGCCAGAATCATATCAAATTTAATGCACATTTATTTTGGTTGCATAATGTTAATAAGAAAACCCTTTACAAGATACTGTGGGAGATACAAGAATAAGGAAACTGCTTGAAACTTCACAGACTCTATCAGGCCTCGGTTTTGTCGTGCGACATTAAAAAAAGAAAAAGAAAAGAAAAAAAAAAATGGAAACATCACAGATCAAATTTCACAACCCTAGTCCAGTAGGCCAAGTTCTTCAGTAAACAGAGACAAACAAAACAAAACATAAATCCAACTCATCAGTCACTTCTTGGTAGTCTGAATTAGCTCTGATGCATCATTCTATCAAGTCCTTTCCACTCTAGTGTATTATTCATTTTAAATAATACCAACAACTCTTTAAATAATCCTGAATAGAAAAATAAATTAACTATGTTGTTAAATTCTTTTTTACTACGAATTGCGGGGAGGCGGATCAACAATTGAATTATATTAGCAGTTTCTTTGACAACTCTGGCGTTTAGTCTCTTGATGATGATGCTCCATCGTATAGTATGTATGTGTATGTGTATGTGTGTGTGTGTGTGTGTGTGTGTGTGTGTGTGTTTGTGTGTGCGTGTAGATGTTGGTCTTTCCTTGTAATTTACAAACCAGTCCCACAGATACAAATAATGTAAGACTTACAAAATAAATTCCAGGTTACGCTTACATGGCAAGCAGCTTTGTAATTTTTTATCCTTGGGTTTTTCATTTTTCAGAAACAACGTCCTCTGACTGTGTATGTGCCATTAGATTTCACCCAAAACATAGTTACTGTAAGTAGCAATTTTGAAGAGAAACACAACTTCATTCAGAAGACAATATATTTAACATGGCTCTTTACACAAAGAAAACAATTCATGTAAATCATTCCCCAAGAGTTTTGCAATGCCTCCAATTCCCATGAATGGAAAACGGGCCGTTTAGCCTTCCGGCAAAGCGCAGGTTGTACTGCTACTGGTGTTAAATCCAGACACGATGGCAGAGAGTCTGCAGCCGATTCCAGAGAGCATCCCCAAGAACAAACAGATATCCCCGTAAATTAAAGAGAAAAAAAAAAAAAAAAAAAAGACAAAGTAGCATCCACTGATTCATCTCAGAAGTAGCGATTTTGGATACGTTCCAGAGCAAAAGAACAACAACCAATGTTGCCTCCTCTTTACTCTCTCCTTTTTTCTTTTTTTTTTTTTTTTTTAAAGTAGGGTTGAAGATGGCGAGGTATATTCTCAAGCACTGTTTTCAAGACCCTTTGATTTGGTTGGAAAAACAATAAGGAGAAGAAAAAGAACAACAAGAACAACAAAAAATAAGGTAAGTACCCATTTCGATAGCAGCAAAAAATACTATGACTGTCTGGTTACTTTTTAGGGTGTCCTGTGGTATGTATGTGGTTTTCATACATGTAGTGGCATGGACAATCCAAAAGGTCTTTTACTGTGGAATACATCCACCCTGATTCTAGTCATACCTTTGTGTAGTGGAGCCATTTTGTCCATCTCTGCATTGGTCATTAAGGATTTCCAGAAGGCACTTTTTTTGCTGTGTGTGTGGGGGAGTGTGCGTGCAGAAAGAGAGATGAAGATAGAAAGCATGGGGTTTTGACAGATGTGTGTGTGTGTCTTTGTGTCTAAAAGGGGGAAAGAACCAGAGAAAAGCAGGTGTGTTTGGCTGTCTGTCTGCCTGTGTAGTATGTTGGACTTCTTGTGTATGTGTAATAACTGTACTAAATTTAACACAACAATCCCTACATTTTACTCAGTGCAGTCTGCTCCTCAAGCACCTGCAGGTAATCAGGTGTTCCTTGGAGCTTGGCTTTGAGCTCATAATACTCACTTTTTCTCTGCTCCACTACAATCTTACTGTGGTTCCCACCTATCAGCGATGACTTCTTCATCTTTTTATCCAGTGTTTTCTCCGGGTAGCGGATTTCGTAACCGCCCATTCCTATACTGTTAAAATCTCTTTTGCTGTCCAGGAAGTTCTGAATGAACATGCTGGGCTCTCGGTTGGGGAGGAACTCCTCAAGTTCGTCAATGGTGCTGAGGCGTTTGTTGCGCTCCAGGGTGGAAAGCGAGTCTTTGTCTTTATCTGCACTGTTCCGGAAGATGATCTTCTGCCGTTGTGAATCAGCAAACTTGAAGCCGGCATCCATGTCCGAGGAACGTCCGATCCCCACAGGTGTGGCTCTTGCCAATGTGCTCAATGGTCTGGGGGATGAATGTCTCACCTCCCAGGTCGTCTCCTGGGATGGAACCTTTCTTTCCAGATTTATGGCTGTGTCTGCGCAGTTGCAATGACATGGAGCCGCATTCTTGATTCCCTAGCCCCTCCTGCCTGCCTGGTTTTTTATTCCGCCTGAGAACAAAGACTAAAAGGCAGAAGGCCACAAAGACAGTAAGGATGAGCACTACGAGTATGCTGAGGATCATAATTGAGAGAGGCACAGGCCCTCCAGGTGGTGCTTTGCCTACTCCAGCAGGTGACACTGAGGTCAAAACAGGGGTGGCGCTAGTGAGAATAAACGGTGGCCTTGCAATAAGCTTAGGACACAGAATCTCATTTTTCAAGAGGCGCAGCTCAATGTTGGAGAACTGCACAGGGGAGGCACATTTCACCTCTTTGGCAGCTACTCCATCACTTAGTTTTTCTAGCCACAGTTTGAGGGCGACCAAATCACAGGAACACTCCCATGGGTTTCCTTCCAGGTCTATCTGGGTCAATGACCGCAGCTGGTCCAAGACACCACTCACTGGCAGGGTCATGAAGTGGTTGTTTTTTAAATTCAATCGAGCTAAAGAGACACCTGCAAACACATAAGCGGGTAGACTACGAAGAACATTATTATTCAAATACAGAAGTTGTAAGTTTGGCATAGGGTCAAATGTGCCTGCTAAGATTTCTTTTATGGCATTATATTCCAGATATAAGTACTGTAGGTTTGTGAGGCCAAGAAACATCTCTGGATGTAACTGTTCAAGCTGATTTCCATTCAAATACAATCGCCTCAGGTTAGTGAGGTTAGCAAACACACCTTTCTGGACTGTAACAATTTGATTACTGCCAAGATGTAACAAGTCTAAGCCCTCAAACCCTTGGAAATCAGTTGGACTTATGTCACGGATGTAATTCCCACTCAGATGAAGCTTCTTGGCATTAGGAGGTTTGGGAATAAGATCAGCTAGATTTTTAATATTCCTCTCCTGGCAGCTGACACTAATGCCAAAGTCTGAGGGATGGGCTTTACAGCTGCAGGGCTGTGGACACAACAATGGAGGGGTCCGTGTCTGAACAGAAACTATCTGACTATTTCGTCCAAAAGGGGGCAATCCAGCCACAATACCATTACCGTAAATCTTAGATGAGTCAGTGGTTTTTGGCGCCTTTGTGGCTTTGGGAGCCATGGTGGTTGGGGACATTTTGGAGGGAGACTGGCCAGTATCTGGCAGTGCAGGTGGCATTCTAACATCAAAGTCACTTCCTGTCCCCATGGGACAAAGCTCCTGTTTGTTGGTTTCCTTTAGGAGCCTCCCATATAAATCACTTGGTGTTTCACATATGGCCTCACCAATAAAAATATTATACGGCATATTTTCAAGCCACGCCTTAAGAGGGGCTAAATCACAGGTACAGTTCCAGGGGTTGTCGTCCAGCTGCAGTTCTACAATACGGCCTATGTGCTCCAGAACTCCCAAATAAGGAAGTTTTTGGATCCTGTTCCCTCTTATATCCAAGTGTGTGAGTGACGCAAAGCGGAATATATTGTCAGGAAGTGCCTGTATGAGATTATCATTCAGGATTAGCACTTTTAGCTTGTGCAGTTTGTTAAAAGCTCCCTTTTCAATATATTTTATCAAGTTGTAGTCAGCCTGAAGGTATTCCAAATTTTCTATCCCTTGGAAAGTGTCTGCCCGCAGCACCTTTAACTCATTATTGTTCAGATGCAGCTGTTTCAACGCGCTCATTCCCATGAACGCACCACCTTCGATGTTCTGCAGTTTATTGTTCCCCAGCTGCAGTGACACAGCATGGGTGAAGTTCAGAAATGAGTTTGGATAGAGTATTATTAAGAAGTTGTTTTGAAAGTTAAGGTGGTACAAAGATGAGGCCGGTGGAATGAGTTGTGTGGGCCGGTAGACGGTGATCTTTTCGCAGTTGACGTACAGCACATTTTCCACCGACATGCAAGAGCAGGCGCTGCAGGTCTCGGCCATCAAGTCCGAGGCGGATGGGTCTACCGCTGGAAGTCCGTCCGACATGGAGGGTGAGGAAAGTGAGGAAGAGAGGGAGCCGGAGATGTAAGAAGAAAAGGCTGCCAGCAGGAGTACGAGCAGCATCTCGCCAGTTAGAATTCCTCCCTGAGAAACCATTTAGTAACCTTTGGAGAAAAAAAGACAGGTGCATACATAAGCACTCACACACACACAGACATACATGTGCAAATTACGATTACAATTACACACACACACAAACACACACACAGAAAGTAAATCATCAAAAATTTATATTTAATAGTAATTACACTGCTATTGAAATATCTGGTCTATTTTTGCACTTCATTAGAATCTAAAAATTTAATTGATATTTTGATTGATTGATAAAAAATACACCATATGTTAATGGTGCACAATTCTAATTATTGCACTTTTTGAACCTTTGCAGTGAGTGACTTTTGTCTTCAACACAATGAGTCACCCTAATCACTAGTTAAGTTGTTGCAGAATATTCACCAGTGCAGGAAAAGTAGCATATGCTCTAAAAATTATACAAAGCCATGAACTGCTGCATCGCTGCATCTTTATACTGACATCCAAAGCATGAAGCATCATTCTGGAAAATGTTTAAGAAAGCGGCATGACTATATCTATTCCCCTTTCAGCATATTCAACATATTCAAAGTAAAACGGCTGCAGCTCTTTTTTTCCCGTCTTTTCAGCACCGTGTCTGAACAGCACATTCAGGTTATTTGGGAAAGCAAGTGTGAGACCAAGGGGAGGAGAGAAGGAATTGGGACTTTGCCCATTCCTGACATTGAGAGAAGGGTTTGAGTGGCACCCATTTATCACAAAGAACTGTTTCTCAACATGTTTGACATCAAATAGGAAAATAAATACAGATGTTCCTCAATATTAAAATAAGAAATCAGGTCATCTTAAAGAAACGCATGAAATGAATTGGACTTACCCAAAGCTGAGGTGGTAATGAATGCGGCTCCCTCTGGAGACACGGGGCTGCATTGGTGAGACATGGATGGAGACGTGCGCAAACGGTCTTTCCTTCTAAAGTGGAACCTAGACAGTTATAGGGGCGCAACAAGGTTTCTCCAGCCCCTATATTTCCACGTAGTTTTCTGTGCATCAACCCCAAGCCAAACAAACTGGAGGGGAGGATGCGGTAGAAAAGGAGAGAGAGAGAGAGAGAGGAAGAGAGAGTGGTGGTGGTGGTGGGGGGGTGAGGCTCCGATTTCACCCAATGCGTCTCTTGCTGACAGGCTCCTCTTGCTTGGAAAAATCACCCCTCTGGTCGTTCAGTCCCCAAGGTGGTTGTACTACCTCCATGGGAGAACATTCATTTGGTTTGTACGGAGGGAGAAGGGGGAGGGGGGAAGTGAGAGAGGAGATAGGGAAAGACAGATAGAACGAGAAAGGGAGAGGCAAGACAGCTTCTAGAGATCTTGACGGCGCATCCGGCGACTCAAAGCCATGAAAAAGAGCGCAAGGCGGTCGGTGATGTGGTCTGTCATTCTTGTTTCTATTTTTTTTTCTTCTTCTTCTTCTTCAGGGAATATAAAAAAAGAGGAGAAAAGAAAGGAGAAAATGGAGGAGAGGATGGACAGCTCTTCTGGTCTGCGTCTGGTTTCAACTCGGCTCAGCAGCTCCCCGCGATCCAGTGAATAAATGCTGGTTTGTTTCAGGTGAAGTTGCACCCAGATAATGCTTCAGAAGGCAAAAGCAGCCGAAACGCTCCCATCAGGTGCATGAGTAGTCTACATCATTCTCCATCCAAGCAGCAGAAATAAAGTGCTTCGCTCTGACGCCGCTCAAAAACAGTTATTTTGTCTTCAGAGATGAGTTCTTTCTCCGGCAGCAGCAGAGGAGAAGCATATTTCAGTCTCCATCCAAAATGAAGAGATGTTTAGGGATGTAAAAATAAAACCTATCTTATGTCGAAGCTCCTCTTGTGGACTTAAATACAGAACAAAACAGAAAAGCACAGAGAGAAACAGGGAAGAGAAGTCAGGACAACAGAAACCGGTGCGTAAAAATGAATAATGCAGTTATTCAGCCTTTAGTCCGCTGCAGTGCAAGTGAGGAGCTGGAAACTCCGCGCTTTCCCCGCTCCCATCGGTCCACAGAGAGAAATACCAATCAACCAAAATCAAGCGGGAATTTTTAAAGCCGAAAAAAAAAAAAAAAAAAAAATAAAATAAAATAAAAAATATCCACTAAATCCAGGGGATTTAGGAGAAAGAAAAGCAAGATTATTATTTCTCCCCCCTCCTGTAAAAAGACAGAACAGTATCCGTGTCAGGCGCAGAAGTGTGCTGTCTCCTTCTGTAGCCGCATTCACTGAGCTTCCCACACGACTAAAGGAGGAGAATGCAGTGATGTAGAGAGGGAGGGAGGGGAGAGAGAGCGAGGAAAGAGAGAGAGAGAGAGAGAGAGAGAGAGAGAGGAGAAGGAGGAAACAAGCAAGTGTCACACGTATAAAGATCACACAGATCTGTTGTTTTAAGCGCGCATCAGAGTGGAGAATTTGGGTGTTTCTGACCATTTATGATGAAATTCTTAACGTCACACGTTGAAGAAAATTGAAGAAAAATATCATTTTTTTGTATTTTGCTCGACCTTCGATAGGATCGAGAACAATGCTGATGAGCAGTGAAGGGTGTATTTTTTTTTTTTTTTTTTTTTAAAAGGAATTCAACTGATAAAGGTTGCTTTGGGCTTTTGAGTTGTGCTCCACAGTCCGAGCGCGTACACGAGGTCCCCGATAGGAGATAAAGTAAGCGTGTGTGTATATGTGTGTGTGCGCGTGTGTGTGTGCCTGTGTGTGCTTAAAACTCGGCGCGAGAGCGCGCCTGTGAGCGGCATTTCAACTAGGAGGGAGAAAAAAAACGACAAGGAGAGGAAAGGAAAGTTGGGGGGAGAAGGAGGAGAGAGTCAGATGGGCTGCGGGAGGGAACTGGGAGCGGTGGAAATCGGTCGGTTCACGGCGCAAACTGTTTTCTGTCTAAGGTTTTTGCAGAAAATTACTTGGGCGTAACAGAGAGACGGAATGAGGAGATGCGCATCAGGTATGAATATTATCCTTTTTTAGTATCATATATCTCTGAAAACGTTTACATCCCTAATTAAATTGATATCTGTCCATCTGGTAATTTATTCATGTGAGATGAGTTCCTGACTTGAGTGCAGGCAGCTTGGCGCGGATCCCGCGCTCTTGTCCATACAGCTGACACCCCTGGGAGAAAACAGAGGAGTCGGACCTGAAACCTGACAGTGTTCAACCTCCTCCGGAAGCCTCACCTCTGGTTTCCTCTTGCAACAGGTGGCGAAGCCAAGTGACGCACAAATTAAAACCACAAGGCAGGAGAAAGGAAGGAAGACTGGAAATATGCCTTTCACCAGCCCCCCAAAACAAGAAGCATTTGTTTTTCTAATGTTAGTTATGATGACTGTGTTTTGCTTGAAAGTTTCCATCAGATAAAAAAAAAAAAAAAAAAAACACAGATTATCCGGGTGCAGGTGGGTTTGTCCATTCCATGTAGATATTAGTAGATATTAGACTGCCTTCTTTTGAAAAAAGCTCTAATTCCTAGTGGAAAATGCAATTCGTGCCACAATGCCAGCAGGTAATTAAGGATCCTTCATACTGAGTTACAAATTTATTAATGAATTAATTAGGGTATTTGTCATTCAGTCGAATGTAGCAGCCTGTTATTATATTTAAAAAAAAATCCCAATGATCTGTTTACTGATTTGGGTTGTGGCTTAGGTCTTAGTAAAAGTCACCATGCCACCTGCTTGAAAAGAGCAAACAGAATATTCCTTCCCTCAGTGTGTGTAGATTAATATGTGGGGCTGCATGTGTGTGTACGGCTGTGCTGATATTTGACAGTTTTGGACGTGTTCCTACACTGGCTGTGAGTGGCCTGGGGGAAGCAGGCCTACTAGAGAATGAGCCAGACAGTTGGCAAAGCCTCTGCTTCCGTCTCAGCTGTCATTGGTAGTCTGGCCATGTGGCTGAGACACTGCTTCCTGTGTCCAAACACTGGAAAAAACCTTGAATCTCATGTGCTCTAATCCTATTTTGTTGGATTAAAATGAAGCATTTTAATATGCCGTTCAAAGGCATTCATGTGTCGCACCCTTCCCTTTCCTCTTTTTTTTATCCCTCACAGCCTTACTGAGAATGTTGGGAATGTTTTTCTGTGCTGTGAATTTATTGTTTGATGTGTCGCCCTCGTCTGGATAAAAAAGTAACTGCACCCTGAAATGAATGGCAACCCGATGCACATGTGAGGCCTACTCAATGTTTGCTGACTTTCCAAATTTTCCAGCAATCTGGCAGATGGTGTTTGCCAGAAAATCTACTACTGATTCATGCCTGATACAAGAAGATTTATTTCTCTTTTAAGGAATAAAAAATAAAATCTGCCTGTGTGAAATTGATTGTTTTTGTTTCTTTTTGCCTTGTCCTCTCTCTTTTTTCTAATGCACACAGAATGCATTAGATGATTGTAAAAGAAAACGCATTTGTGAATGCAAAATGCAATCCCAAAATCCAACACACTGACATGAAATGAAGTTACACAGTAATAGAAAAAATGAAAGGATACTGAGTGTCATTTAGTCTGCTGTAAATTTAGTCTCAATACAGGACAGGTCAAGCATCCAGTAACAACAAGCCTGCAGTCTGTCATTCTGAGAGCTTTGGTTTATGAAGGTCTAATGTAAGCAGTATAATGGGCCGGGCATGATGTAGTGTTAAGATCATCATGTTTTTACTGCCTGTAGCTGTAAATTTACAAGTGGCGATAGTGGTGTAATTCAAATGAAGGAGACATTTTTCAAGAATTTTGAAGCAAACTTTTACCTTCACCTTTAATTCTTGCTTCCACTGCTAAAACAAACAACAAATATCTCCGAAAGGTGTAGAAATGCAGAAATAGCACAGGAAAATTAGCATTAAAATATGCTCTAGGCATTGAGAGTAAAAAAGAAACGCTAATTTTAGAGTGTCCGATTCCAGAATAATGTGTTGCAATACCATGTTATTATCACTGATATATTAATGTATACATCTCTTTAATGCTACTACTGGTAGCAGGTAGGTGGGGCTATTGGAATAATGGCATATACAGATAAATAACAATTCATTTTTATTTTAACTTATAGCAATACACCGTACATTCCAAACTGGAATACACGAATGAAACATAAGTTCTTAAAAATACTCTTAAATCCAATAATGAAAGTACTGAGGCACAATTTATCGTGCTGTAAATGAAATGTACTATTATGTGTAGGAGCCATCTTCTTCTGTATTTAGCTGATTAGACAATCCGTGGATGGAAAAATTGATTTTTTTTTTTGTTTAGAAAACATTACCCAACAAAACTAAATACTTAATTAGTTGTGGACCATTTTTAGTCATGTAGAAATTCTCTGCCAGGTGAAAGTGTATCCCTGGGGTTAATTCTGCAGTTGCAAATTATATTTGGAAAACTCTTGCCCACATCAGTGTGAAACTGATGTTCATTATGTTCAGTCTCACACTTCCCAATGAAATATATAGCGATATAGTTCTATCACTCATTAAGAGTTGTGTGCTGCAGTAGGAAGTCACAACGGTATTAACTCTTTTAATGTGATTTAATGTCTATCACCTCTTTGATTCTAGCATGCTAACTAGCACGCCCCAGCCAATCTCAACATTTCCTGAATGTGAGTCCCTAAAGAAATAACACTACTCAGACCACCACAAAATCATACTTGATCGTACTCCTAAATAATGTTAATCATACAAAGATTAAACTGAAATTAAACATGCCTTCTAAACGTGTTTGTTAAAAGAAGAGTAACTGATGTCACATTCCATCAGGCCCATCCAAATGTTAGTAAGACACAAACACAAATCACTGGAAGGAGATTAGCCTTTCTTCATTTAACCTCATGATATCTCATTTGTCAATCAATCAGGCAAGCATACATATTTATTTTGACTCAGTTGTGAACTGTTCGGAATATAACCTTATGAGCAGATCATCTCAAGATCTCATTTGAATACCTTACGGGAATGTCTGCAAATCTTGGCACAAAGTTAAGCAAGTTAGAGTTTGGCTGTAAAAGGTTAAGGTCACTTTGACCACATTAAACATGAAATGAACATCACTCAAATTCCAAGACCTTGAAAGACATCTATCCTGGGAGAAAGTTTCAATCTTGATTGGACATCAGGTTGTTATCCAGGCCCACTGTTAAATGGCATTTTTTTATATTGGCAATGTTTCTACTATATTGTTATTGACTAACTTAACTAAAGCCAATTTAACATTAATTTAGAGCTGGTTCACTTCCAGGCTCCCCCAGTTTGTTATGGGCAAGTTGCAGCTGAAAGAAAATTACATTAAATTGAAGGGGTAATATTAGAGGCAGAACAGCAGGGACCACAAGGTCTGTGTGCTTCAGTGATGTATTGATGAAGTGTTCTACCTTTAGCAACAAACAAAGCCAAACTAGAAAACGTCTGATTAAGTACCTGCAATCTGACCTTTGACATTAGAATCATAGCATAATAGATAAGCTGAAAGAACATTTTGGTCATTTGGTATTTGGCTAGTGTGTTCTTCATACTCCACTATCAGGTAACCAAGATTAGAACCGGAACCACAATTAACAAGTTAGCCAAGAGCTTTTATTGTGCTTGAAATGCTGCTCATCATCACTGTTGCACAATATTATCATTTGAGTATTAAGTTCAGTACTAGCTTGGGGACAAGGCAAATAAAGTGTGACACTTGTAGTGCAAAGCAGCACTGCAGGACTGCTTTAACCCTGATAGTGACACCCTGTTGTGAGCCAATCATGCATCCCATTACTCTCAAGCAGTGATGAAAGAAAAACAAATGTTCACAATGCCAGCTAGTTTTTCAGAAATGGTCAATAGCTCTTTATTTATCTGGCAACTTAAAGTACAAACAACCCATATTTGAAAAAAAAAAAAAAAAAATCCTTTATTCTGACCTTGAGTTTCAGGAAGTGGTACTAACCCTGTGAGCCTGTCTATCTACTGAGACACACAAAGATATAGACAAAAGTTAACTAGGCTGAGATATACCTTGCTGTCCCGATGGGCTCGGCCTGACACTGTCAAGACTCAAGCCAAGTCCCAGTTTCCACATGGAGAAACAGCAATTTACACTACACTGTTTGTGGCTTGTCACATGCACCAAATACAGTACTTTTGCCTACACAATGGCCAACCAAAGTACTTATTTCTAACTGGCCAACAGATTTATTAAAATAAAGACGCAATATTTATAAAGCATAATTCAAGGGACATTAAATAAAATGAAATGTAACCATACTGTATGTAACCATACTAAAGCAAGCATATTTAATGCCTTATTGGTTGAAAGAATAACTTGACATTTTGGGAATAATCTTTATTTGCCTTCTTGGTGAGGGTTATATGTGAAGATCAAGTGCCTCTAAAACTCAGTGCAGCAGTAATAGCCTCTTGATATTACTGTGAGAAAGTCACTGCACCTCATAAAGAAATAATCCAGTGCAAGTCCATGGAAAAACAGAGCTTTTTCCCTGTTCATCAGCTTTGTGCTAAATAGCTGCTGACTGCTGACTTCACACTTTGTGTACACACATGTACACTCTCGTGTATCAAGTGTGAATCGGGTGAATCTACTGTAAACTATTCCTTTAATAAAACTGGCTGTAGCCTAACTATATTGTTGTGATTTCAACACAGCTTCTTTTTCTTGTGGTTTAATTGGGACAATACAGGATGAAGCATCTATTATTTTTGGTGTCAGGACACCATGTCCTGTGTTATCCCACTTAATGAGGGCAGTCCTGCTGTTCTCTTTTTTCTCTACTTGGGGACTTAGAAATCCTAGTAATAAACACAATATCATCAATGGAAAAATAAACCCATCTGTGAACCCTGCATGTACCTTGTTTCAGTTTGGCGGTCAATATGTCAACTGTATATTGACCAATAAACAAAACTCTTATACATCTTTTTTTTCCTTCCAGAAATTGATTTGGTAAACAAAGATCCAAGAGAAGCATATGGACTTTTTATGCATTTGAACCATAATAAAACTGTGTGCTTAATGGGACATTAGAAGTTGTAAGAGGTCTCAGGTCCAATCCCAAAAATTGGGTAGAACCTTTGGGTGGTCCAAAGAGTGGGGCATAGATTGCTCCACCACTGACATAGAACTACCACAATGCTGACATTACTGCATTTACCTATAAGAAAATAGTAACAGATGACCAAAACAAAAAGGTGGTATAACAACAAGAGGCAAACTTCAGTGCTGACTTATTTCAACAGCAATACACAAACACGCAACAGTGGCTGTTACCACCAGATAAAATAGACCCCAAGTGGTCTTCTACCACATCCATGACTTACTGAGATTAAATAATACAGCAGTATACAAACATATCTGAAAGAAGTGGAAGACCACACCCACAGTAGTTACTCCACAGATCAGATCCACTGATCTGTGGGATATGTAGAATGCTTTGCAATTGTAATATGTGGTCAAATACACAGCAGATAGGCAGGTAACAGGAAATAAAATCAATATTTAGATTGATTTAATTATTTTTAATCCTCTTTTGGCAGTGGTTGAGGACTAAGCCAGTCAGAGCTAAACTAAACAATTATTCATCCCGCTTTCTCTGAGTCTTTTGAAATGCTAAGCAGTAGCCTATTTATAAATCAGAGTGAGAGGAAAACATAGTAGATTAGGGGACAAATAACAACTGACCCATATCTGGTAAGGAAGCCAGTGGTATAAAATGGATGGAAGAGGGGGATTGTCTGCTCTGTAGCTCCCAACATGTTGAAACTGAATATGTGTACATATAATCTTCAACAAGTACATGGCAACCAATATATAAGGGGTAGAAAAGCCATTCTGCAGTGGAAACTGGAAGCCAATAAGCATGCTGACACGGGGTTGTCAGAATGTTAAATTCCTACTACAGTTCTTTTGCTCATAGCACAATTTTCTCTGTTGAAATCTTACATTAAACAGGAAAAACCTCAAATTCTCTCCAGTAATACATTCTGGAAGAAAACATGAGCTATTTTGAGGATTATGAGGTCATGCAGGTTTAAACAGGGATATGTTTAGGATGCATATATACACATTGATAGACAAGTGATCATGCATAACAGTTTCAGAATTCTGACATTATTCAAATTTGATTTGAATGCTGTAAACAAGACAGCATGCACACCAACCCCAGTTTGTCAGTCAATGATAAAACAATTGTTAATTATTCTTGGATTACTATTATTTGTCAGTTCCTTAATGAAATGTAAAAAGTGTTTCCAGGGTGCACTGTAAGAAAACTTCACCCTTTCCTCCAAATAAGAAAAGAAGACTCACAGATCTCATAATCCAATTGAAATTAATATACCATTGCTAAAATGTATGCCATGCTTTAGAGTTAAAATCAGTGGAATGGTTAATGTGATCATATTTAAGTCACAAGAAAACATTTAATTCAAAAATGTTGATGGTAGTTGAGCAACATTTAAAATATCCTTTCATTCATCACTCACTGTGATGGTTTTGTCATTTATTATACATTTACAAAGAAACAGTATAATGCTAGTGAGGAAACAACATTGAAGCAGGTAGTAAAAGAAAATTAATTGAAAAACAATAACATTAACAAATGGTTGAGTAAAGTATTTTATGCTGGTGATATGCAATTGCCTTCATACCTCTATGTATGAAACTGAGGACTACAATGCCATACAGTAAAAAGAAACATTGAAAGAGGCCATTGAACAATCACAACTCTGATATGTGGAAAAGAAGCATCTTAGAATGTTAGAAAATCCATTCATAACAACTTAGAATCTTATGTCTCTGTTCCTTTGGCAATGGTTTTGAGGTAAAAGGGTTTTATTTGCCAAGAGTGGGGTATTATATATATTTCTGGGTGTGGTTAGCAGCATGACGGAGGCTATGTAATGTGGGATTAGATGGTTTCAGGTGGTGAGTTAGTGAAAGGCTAGGTATTTAAAATTCATAATTTAACAGCTGGCTCGCCTGCTGGAAATTGTTTGCTTAGCTACGTTTTCAGCTTCATCTGTTAGATGGGCTTGAGCTCTGCCTACACTGCAGCTTTTCCTCAGAAGGGATGTGTGAATGCTGCTTTATGAAATCATATAAAACACAAACTACTGTCCATAGCAGACACTGTGTTTCATAGTAGACTTGTCATGATGAAACTATCAGTCCAGTCCAAAGTTGGTGTGGTCAGTTATGGCTGACTAATGTAGCATTGGTACATAACATACAAAATAAGCAAAAATTTAACCATGTGTGCTGCCAATAATGCTACAATATTACCTATGGACAATACTGAAGATAGAGAAAATGGTAAAGCTGAAAGTGCTCTCAACCTTTTCTAATCATTGCTTGAATTTCTTGCTCGCATACATTTTAGCAGTTTTCTTACCTGCTCAAATGTACACATGCATTTACCCACATTTTAGATTTCTTGACAAATGACCTTTATTTGAATGTGTGAATAATGATACGCTGTCACTCATCAACCAATTGTGAAGTCATAGGTTTGATCCCCATTGACTCTAGTCTGAGTGCAAAAATAAACCATTATTGTGGTTTGAGAACTGTTTTGTACCAACAGTGTACTCTAATTCCTCTAAACCACAGGCACAGTCATTACCAGAAAATGGCAAAATAAGAAAGAAACAGAATTAAAATAACTATAAAAATAAATGCTATGAAAATACCAATGTTTTTTCTCTACTAGTATTGACATGAAAGAAAGAGTCTTTTGTGTATTCAAAGCACACAAACAAACAATGTTGACTCAGTGTTTTCAGTGTAACACATTCATGCACACATGTAGTGAAAGTAGAACTTCATCCATCATCATATGACTGAAGGTCATAACGAAACAATTTCAGTGCAGTAAAAATAACTATAAAATAACAATAATTACTCTGTCTCACAAGAAAACACAGCCAAGTGATGAGGAATGGCAGTAGAGAGAAAAAAGATAGGACAGCTATTGTGTTGGTGCTCAATGGTTACAGTAGAGGCAGGACAATTTCCTTTCTGTTACATTGATTTCAGAAGTCCAGCAACCCAAAAAGAGGTAAGATTAAGCCACATGAATGACTCACTGCATTTTGGAATTTCTTCTTCATACTGTGTACAATATTTGTCTGCTCTTCAGCCTGAAAGAGGAGCTAATCTTTTTGTGGTTAGCATGCTACACTGTGACAGGCCATACTTGTTAAAGACATAAGTGCAAATTTAAAAGCCGTGACTAAGATACATTTCAGAATACTTGCTTCACTTCCCCTGGGAAGAGCGCATTGAGGAAGCCAATGAGAGGAAAAGCGCCAAATACCAGGAACTAGTGGAAGAGTGCAGAGGCTGGAAAATGCTCTACGAGCCCATAGAGGTCGGCTGCAGAGGATTTGCAGGACATTCATTCTGCAAGGTCCTTACTCAGCTGGGCATCACAGGAAAAAGAAGAGGGCCATTCGATCTGCCAGTGAGGCCGCAGAGAAAGCCATTAGATGGCTTTGGTTGCTGGGATGCAAGTTGGGGCCTGATCAGCCCTGGCTGGGTCACCTGGGCAAGGGTGTATGTTGTGAGACCCAAAACACCCTATGACCCCAGATCACAACACTGATGACGCATCTCAGCGCACCCATGTTTCCTGAATACTTAGAGACTGGAACAGCCAGTGACTTCTAGGAACAGACTGGGTGACAATCAAGAATAGTTTAGTGACCACTGGAGAGAAGGTTGACAGCTCGGAAAGATGGCATCCGGGACAGTATGGGTTAGCAGCCCATCCTCTGTCTAAAAGAACCCAACCTAGCTACGGAAAGCCCTGAAGAGAGATACCCCCAGGAGATCCCGAGTGGGGGGAGGATGAGATCTCTAATTGGACGGACCCAAGGTTAATGACCCATGCAGACAAACTGACAATGAGAACATGCATTTGCAGAAAGCTGTGCAAGAACCAATGTGGCCTAAAATCCATCAGGCCAGAATGAAATGTCTGGGGCAGGGAAGTGAGATGCAACACACAGGTGAGACACAGGAGGAGCCTGGCCAGGAGGCAATCCACAGAGCCAAGTCCCCCCAGGCACCAGAGCCCCCCAGTCCTGGCAGAGTAGTTCCACAGCTGTGGATTAGGTGGCCTCTAGCCAGCAGATGGAGCGAGTGGCTGCAATTTGACCAGGATGTGTCGAAAATTATCCAGCATACAGCCAAGGGAGGGTTGACAGTTGACTCCGGACACTGACCACCATCATTATCAGCTGTGCCTCAGGGAGATTTGGCTAGACTAAGAAGAAAAACACCATGGCTACTCCATACTCCATGAACCGCAGGGCCACCAAAATTCACCAACTGCGCCAGGAGCTTCGTGCCCTCAAGAAATGGTACAAGAAGTCAACTGATGAGGAGAAGCAGTCTTCTGGCAGAACCTCAAAACATCCTGCGGAAGAAGCTGATGACTCTCTGCAGAGCAGAGTGGCACAGAAGGCATGGAAAAGAGAGAGCCAGGAAGTGAGCAGCCTTTATCGCCAACCCCTTTGTCTTCACGAAACAACTGCTTGGGGACAGGCATAGTGGATGTTTGGTGAGTTCAACAGAGGAAGTGAACCGCTTCCTCCAGGACAGTTTGAGTGAACCCGCTACAGAACAAGACCTCAGCACTAATGCGACCCTCATCAACCCCACACCCCCAACAACAGAGTTCTGGATCCTGGATTATTACAACAATTTCAGGCTGATGGTCACTTCTGGGTCAGAAACATCAGACTGGCATCGGCTTGGGAAGGGAATAATAAAAGGCTGCACCATCTCTGTTATTCTCTTTGCCCTCGCCATGAACATAGTGGTCAAGTCAGCCGAGGTGGAATGTAAAGGGCCACTGGACAACCTCGCCATCACTACAACATCAGTTCCAGGGGGCAGGTGGATCTTTCAAGGTCTTGAAAACTCATCCTGGGCAAGGATGAGTTTTAAGCCCTCTAAGTCAAAGTCCATGGTGCTGAAGAAAGGGAAGGTGATAAATCTGTTTTTCAATCTCAGGAACAATTGTCCCATCCCTCACGGAGCAGCTGTTCAAGAGCTTAGGGAAGATCTTTGATGCAAGCTTGAAAAGACACTGCCGCCATCCAGAAGTCCCCGCGAGAACTTAGCCCTTGGCTTAACAAGGTTGACAAGGCGGGTCTACCTGGTAGATTTAAAGCCTGGATCAACCAGCACTCTATCCTGCCCAGAGTCTTGTAGCCCTTGCTCTATACAGTGCCAATAACAATAGCTGAGTCCCTAGAAAAGAAAGTAAGTGGCTTCCTGCAGAAGTGGCTGGGCTGTCTACACAGCCTAACAAGTGCAGCACTGTATGGGACAAGTGACACCTTGCAACTACCTTTCAGTGACCCCAAGGAGGAGTTTATGGTGGCTCTCATGTGGGAAGCCCTCCACTATAGGGACTCCAAGGATGCCAATATGTCAGCAGCGGGTATTGAGGTGAGGGCAGGAAGGAAATGGAGAGTAGAGAAGGCAGTGGAGGTGGCGGAGTCGCGCTTGAGACAAAAGGCACTGGTGGGGATCATCGCAACTACTGGAGTAGGTCTGGGCTATTTCCAAAGGACTCAGGTCGGCAAGGCCCAGGGAAAGGAGAGACACCATCTTCTCCCAGAAGAGGTCCAAGCAGGGGTGGAGGAAGAGCAATTGAGTGGGGCAGTAGGGCTCTAGCATAGGGAGCATGGACCAGGTGGGAGAGTCCGCCACAGCACAGGATCACCTTGCCTAATATCCTGCACACGGATTTCTGCCGCGTCCGTTTCCTGGAGCAGGCAGTCTATGATGCCTTGCCAAGCCCAGCAAATCTCCACACCTGGGAAAAGAGTGAGACACCCTCCTGCCTGCTTTGCTCTGGAAGAGGCTCATTGGAACAGCTCCTCAGCAGCTGCCTAAAGGCTCTGGCCGGTATCGTTGGCGACACAACCAGGTGCTTAGAGCAGTTGCAGAGAGTCTAGTGACAGCCATTAACACTGGCAAACATCACCACCCACCAAGGAAAGCAGTCACCTTCATTAAAGCTGGAGAGAAACCCCAGGTTTGGGCAAAATTAACAACAGCCCTTCTCCACGCAGCCTCTGATTGGCAGCTGCAGGCTGACCTGGGAAAGCGGCTGACATTCCCACAAAACACTGCAACAACTTCACTCTGTTCAGACATGATCATCACCTCAGAGGCTTCAAAACACCTGGTCATGCTGGAACTGACAGTGCCCTGGGGGAGTGCATTGAGGAAGCCAATGAAAGAAAATGCACCAAGTACCAGGAACTAATGAAAAAGTGCATGGGCAGAGACCTCTATGGGCTCTATGAGCCTATAGAGGTCAGCTGCAGAGGATTTGTAGGATGCTCACTCTGCAAATTCCTTACTCAGCTGGGTATCACAGAAACAGTGAAGAAGAGGGCCATTTGACTAAAGCCACTAGATGGCTTTAGTTGAAAAGGGCTGATCGTGGGTAGCTGCTGCGATGCAAGTTGGGACCTGATCAGCCCTGGCTGGGTGTATGTTGTGAGACCCGAAATACCCTATGACCCCAGTTCACAGCACTGATAATGCATCCCAGCACACCCTGGAGATGTTTCCTGAATACAAAGATATTTTAGTATTTCATAGCAGACTAAGTGGTAGACTAATATCAGGGCTGTGAAAACAGACAGTTTTTGCTCCTTCCTGGGAGGCCGATGACCCACTAGCCTACAGTGTTTTCTGTAGTTTATCTTGCACTGCAGGGGGTATCAAATGTTTTGGCAGCACCACACAGCATGGAGCTTCATGTTAAAACCCATTGACTGTGTCTGAAAAAATGACTTTGTGTTTTCATCTATCAAGTGTTTGCTAAGCAAGCGTCATCTGTCTGAATCTCTGCATGCCAACTTAATTTAATTCATCTGAGAGATGCTATAACTTAAATAAATGCACATATTTCAGAGGTCTTCCTCAGAGTTCTTCCAGCTTTTTCTTTAAAGGGATCACCCATCTGACCCACAGGCCATCTTATCTATTTTTTTTTATCAGGCTGGGGACACATTATAAGATAATCAGGCCTTTTTATACCGTGACATTTTGAAGGGAAATCCTGATCTGAGGTTTGGCTGGAGTTTGATGGTCTGAAAAGATTATCTAGCTCAGATATGTGATGGGGTTGCAGATTCAGTCCAAACATACTGAATTTGAGATGCACAAAAAGTGTCTTGTCAGAGTCATAAACAAATTCAGAGCAACAGCAATTGAGTATCCAATGTGTTGAGCTTGATTACTGGTTTACAAGATCAAATTGATACATTTTTTTTTGTCATGGGTTGAATGTACAATAGTGCACAAAATTGATATTTTAGGATATTTTTGAGGATTTTGCGTTAACCAGTCAATAGTATATAATGTATCAACCCAACCTATGTAATTTAAAATGACACAGTGAGCAGTTTTCCACAGAAGATAGTTGGCTGTTGTGATCATTTACATTTATGGTCTTACAACAACCTGCTGCCATTTTTCAGGGATACAAGAAGGTAGGTGACAACCTGTGTAGGACAATGAGATGCCCATTCTTAATACTACCTACTGGCCTCTTATTGGTCAACAGCTGAAACAGCAGCAGGGACACACATCCGATATATCTGAATAGTTTGCAAAAGATTTCTGGAAAACAAAAACTCCTTGTGAAGTCTTTATTTTGGTTAAGCATTGCTTTGTTGCCTATTCCATTTCCTTCTCAGTGAAAGTCTTTATCTACTTGGTTTTAAAGCTCAGTCAGTTTAAAAAAATTGAATGAAATGTGTTTAATTATAGCAGTGAAAATAAAATTGCCCTAAATGTCTTAATTAAGTTCAGTGGATTCTCTCACCTCTCCATCTCTGCTCCCCATCACTCATCACGATCCAACAATGTCCCTAGAACCTCAGTGAAGTGGATAACCTATATTTCTGAGTCAAGTGTATCTGTCAAACTGTTAATTACCCTATGTCCCACTCTGGGTCCATTTCCCTCCTGTCAGTCCTTCACCCAGCCCTGCTGAATTAGAATCAAATTTACATTATCATTAAAAATCCCAGTACTATAACTGCCCTGTTTAAGTGGACTGACACCTATCTTAATCATGCTCCACACATCTCTCCGTCCTCTCCTTTTAACAGTTCATGTTATGGATCAAATTTATATCATCCCCAAATGTCTTACTTAACTGCCACTCAGTCAGCCCCTCACACTTCTCTCTTAATCTAAATCTACATCAGGTAGGTCAGTGATGGTGTCTGTTTTATTTGCCAGAAGTAGCTTCTCATATCAAATATTAACAACATGCCTGCTGACACAAGTGTGAGCTGCCTTGTAGCTGTGACTTGACAATGTGATTGAGAAAATTGAGTTGGAAGTGCTGGTGTTTTCTTTTTGAAGGGGCGTCTTGTAATTAGTGTCTAGGTTCATTAGGGTGAAATGAGCTGGTGATGAATCATCTATCACAAGGAGCTATGAGGTCAGCTGGGGACATTTAGCATTTCAATTGCATTATCATGTCTACATTAAAGTCATACATCCAAACCCCTCTGATTTAATAAAGGATAAAAGATAAATGATGTACAGAGAAGATTATGTAAGGAGATCAGCCAGATGCTGCAGATTTTCAAAAGTTTTAGGCAAAAAGGATAAGGTCATCTTAAGTTTATGACTGTATGTGTAGTGCATATATTTATATGCACTACATGTACAGTAAAAAAGTGAAAAAGCAAAAAAAAAAAAAATGTAAAAGAGAAAAATATACATAATGAACAGAAAAGTAACAATTACTAAAGTAACAAAAATAGGAGAGACTCTGAGATCATTAACATGATTTCTGGAGGTAAATTTTTCAGAATTTTCAGAAGCTACTACTTTTGAAGTAGTTCAACAGCCCTTGAATGTCTTTATAAATGTCATCTATGTCACACAAGTGTAAACTTTAAGTTCCTTAAGTCCTTGTTTTTGTCTCACGTTTCTTGTTTTTCTGTTTCATACTTACTACTTTAGTTAAATACTCAGAATGTCTCTTGTTTCAGGTCACTTCACTTCCTGCCTTCCTGTGTTTCCTGCCTGTATGATTACCTGCTTCTCCCTGAGTGAATGAGTTTCACCTGTGTCTGATTGTCTTCCTGTCCTTGTCTGTATTTAGCCCATGCCTTCCCTCCTGTCTGTGATAGTTCATTGTTTACCATCATTGTCATTTGCTCTCGCCATTCTTTCTTGTGTAGATTCCCCAGTTTTAGACCAGTCTTTGTATATTGGTGTTTGCTCTCTTGCACACTGATTGAATTACAGTTTACTGGGTCTATTTTTTGGAATTAATCCTCTGAATACTGCAGAGGCATCCAGATTATGCACAGTATTTGAGTCTGTAATTTGTGCCAGAGCCTTGGCAACCTACTTATAAAACATAAATACCAACATCCACATCATGTGACCGTCAAGTTTCTGCCTGTGAGAACAGATCAATATGGCTGACATTCTTTATAGTTTTGGTGAAATATGTAATATTGTATACTTTGTCTTTACAGTCTTTATTGACTGAGTGTACATAATGTTTAGTTTATTAGTTAACCCATATATGGTATTCATGTCAAATTGACCAATTTCAATTTAAAAAAGAAACAAGAATGGTACAAGTATACATTTTCCAACCTGAAACCCATAAAAGACTACAAACAGCATTTGCAAACTCAGTGTAGTTTATTCATGTAGTGTTTTGGTAGAATGCTGTGGGATGGTAGCATCCCTAGCAACCACCAGTTTTCATAGCGATGACGTCAGTTTCTCACATGTTTTTTCAAGTGGACCAATGTAGTATTCTTATGTTTTGGGGTGAGACTGAGTTGACCTTGAAATACAATTCAGCCAAGAACCTCTGAGATTTAAAGTTGAGCACATCCAAATGGAACACCACTTAACATCCTGGATCTTGGACTGCCTCACCATCTGAACACTGTGTATGATATCTGACACAGTTAAAGTACAATTCATGTCAATACAACCTGTTAAAGTTCCCTAGTTCTGCAATCCTCATCCTAGACAACGATGACAATACCAAGAACTGACACAGGATTTTGTGGACTGGTTGCCTCAGAACCGATCAATGGAGCCATGTCCAGCTAACTGCGAGCAAAAGCAGTTTAAACCCTGGACAGGTTACCAGTCCATCACAGGACATAGATAGAAAAATAACTATTCACAACTATGTACAATATGCAAACATGAAATTTAGTGTAAACTTGTATGTTCAACCCATGCATACATGAGGCGAACAAACAAAACCCAGTCAGAACATCCCCAGGGATTGAACCCAGAACAATTTTGCTGTGAAGAGACAACATTAACCATTGTGCCATCTAGTCATCTTTCACTGAAATTATCATGAGAAAAATCAAAGTAGTGGTGGAATTCTGTGGAAATAGTGACTCAATACCAGTGAAAATTCAGGGAATGGACACAGAAAATTACCCAGTTGTTTACCTGCAGAATTAACTTTACTGGACAGAAAACAACAACAAAAATTATAAGAAGGGCCAGACACTACCTGCCGAGGAGACTAAGTTCCTTTGTAGTTAAGGGAGTGCTCTTCAGGACCTTTGACGTTGTTGTGAAATCAGCCATTTTTCTATAGAGTCGTCTCATCCATAAACAGAAAGAGACTTGTCAAGCTGATAAAGAAGGCCAGCTTTATCCTTGGATGTCCCCTGCACCTGGCTGAAGTGGTGGGAGGTAGAAAGATCTAAGCTGTCATCCTTGATGGAGAATGAGTCCTTCCTCATGTAGGACACTGTGTACTGAGTGGCTTTATCAGTCACAGGCTTCTTCACCCAAAGTGTGTGAAGGAGAGATATCACAGGTCCTTCCTGCTGCTGTCAGACTTTACACTCAGTTCTGCTGCCAGTAGACAACACAATCACCTGGATTTACTTAAACATATTATAGGTGTTCCTCAGTAAGCAAATGGGTAACTGCACAAAGCATAGACACTGTCTGTGACTCAGTTTGATGATATTCTGTGTGTTCAGATTTTCCATCCATAAATATGTCTTACAACATGTGAATAAAATGTAGCATTCAAATTCCTTCATAGACAAACTGGAGAAATAAAATGCCCCATGTGGATATGTAGAATCTGCAGCCTCTGCACAGTTCATGGACAACCAAAAATGCAAAATATTTCCAATATGCTACATTTGAATTAAACAGTGTTGCTGATGCTGTTATACTTTGGTGTGTCGGCTTTTCAGTATGAAGGCCTTCTGTTAGCACAGAAGGGTCATATACACATTAGAATCTATTCAAAAATGATGTTTCTTTACAAAATGATAATTCACAAGCTGATTAAGCAGACTAAGCAGCAAATTATTGGATCCTATAGGTTGTGGGGTGAGCCTGTATGGATCAGACTTGTTCTAGCATATCCCATAGATACTGAACCCAGATCAGTCTCTTGAGAATCTTTAAGAGTGAGTTGCACTTCTACACTTCCTTGCCATGTTGCCCAAACCATATCCTCTCAGCTTTTTGTAATGTGGTGGGGTGTATTGTTTTGTGGATTGTTTACATTGGTGATTCATTTTACAATGGAGCCATACTTTTGATTAGAAACAATTTTTGAAATTGGTTACAGTTTTATCCTGTTTGTTAATTACTTTGTTTTTAATTGTTAATTACATTATAATACATATTATCTTGTATTTGAGGCAATACAGTGCAGGGGTAAAAGCATTAATAAAGAGGACCTTTGGATATATGAAAACCTTGTTTGTCACTGTTATTCTCACCAGTCATAGTCATTGCGATAATTTGTATCTGTAAATTGATTCTTTTTTCCACAATCAAGAATGAATAAGAAACATCTACCACTGTTTTGCCACTTGGCTCTGCTGTGCCTAATAGCACAAAGGGTTTGACTTTAGATTATTTTTTTTGGTTCCGTGATGTGACAAGAAAGATACAGTGTGAGCACTGAATTTGCATCAGTCCAGGGATGTGATTTCATAACTGGTGACAAGTTAAAATGAAAGGAGGCATTCACAACACTCTGGTGTTACTTTAACTGATAATGGCAGGAGAGCAGCCCAAGAAGTGCTCGGCGACTATGTATATAACAATAATACAGCGAGGGGGGAAAGCATATGAAAATAGCTGCTCTGCAGAGAATTTCAACTGGATTGCAGTTTATGCATTCGATTACATTTCCATTTTATTGTGTTAAGGAAGAAATGATGAAAATGCCTGATGAAAATGGCAGACACACAGTGGTATGATTAAATTTAGTTTTTGGAATAGCTTGTGAGGCCAGGCGGTTGTACATAGATTACACATTACATATTCAGGAATAGATTACAGGTGTTTGATTGGCATGCTTAAACTCCCTTTGTATTTATCTGCAGCCAAAGTAATCACCCACTGTCCTTTAAAAAAACAGACATAAAACACAGAAAGTTACCTGGCACATATAGTGGGGTGTTTGTGCCACAGTCACACTATGGGGAACTATACTATAGCATCATAAAGTTCCAGCTGCTCTGAAATCAAAGTAATGATGACCATTAGCCTAGTTTAATACTTTAATATGACTTTATTAGTCCTCAGAACAGCCCAAATTGTAGGTGGAAAGGTTTAACAGTGCTGAAAACATTTTTAGGAAATCTAGTCCATTCTGATTCAATAGCTTAATGGAGTTCCCATTAGTCTTTTTGCCAGGTATTTATTCTGCAAATCTTTCACTCTATATTAGGTGGTTTTGCAGTGATTCCTGCAGATTCCAGATGTACAGAAAAAAAGAGAAAAGGGCAGGGTAGGGGAGAGAGGAGGAGAAAGAAGAAACCAGGATACAAGTCAGGCAATGTTTAAGCACTGCCAGACTACATGTTTAATGACAATAATGATAATAATAATAATACTAGCACAAAAATAGTGTAATAACATTACGGTACCATCAGCAGCAATGATAACATGGCTAATAAGTAATTTTAATAATGACAGTATTAAATAATATTGATAATAATAATAATAGGAGATACAGAATCCAGATCTTGATGCTGCAGCATGACAACGAGTTTAAAAATCATAAATTCAGATTTGGAATATTTAATATTTTTCTGACATCTGGAGCAAAAGGAATGATCCCATCAAATTTGACCCAAACAATTACTGAGACATAATGTCAGCAGCAAATTGGGGAAGTTACTCTGCAGCACCCTACACTTCCACAGAGAACAGCAAGTCCTGAGCAAGAGTCAAATCAGATACATACCACAACATTGACCCACAGACTGAATCTACATCCTCAACACCCTCATAAATAAGCACTAAAATGAGGGCGAAGTTTTTGTATCTTGGTATATGTAAAAAAAAAAAAAAAAAAACATCTGACACAAAGGGTAAAATTTAGAATGTAATTAAACACGCTATCTGATTACTGGCAATGTGGAAATATATCTCTTCTTTCAAAGTAAGGGTTAGAAACAGGGGTGCTGCCTCAGCCCCTTCCTATTTAACATTTATGAACTCACTAAATCATTAGGACGATCAGATATCCCTGCTCTCAGCCTCTGACACTGAAATTAACAGCCGCCTTTTTGCAAAAGGTCTGATATTGTTAATTCCTAAACAAGGACTACTGCAGCAGCGGCATACGAAAAAATTTCCGTCAGACCTTGGCCCTGACAATTAGAATTATTGTCTTCCAGAAACAGCAAAGACATCCAAGAAATCCAAACAGGTTTTCACTCATAGCTTAGCTGTTTGGGTGTATTTATTCAAGGCTACAATTGTTATCACATTCCAGGATGGAATCATTTCCAGATCTGGGAGATCTCTGGGAGATAGGTGGTCACCCACCTATCTCCCAGCCTTTCCAGTCTATCTACTCTGTTGCTATACAATAAAGGCAAATACTCAAAAGAAATAAATTAAATGAGTAAATATCTCCACAGGAAATTTAATCCAGGCAATAATTACCTCATGCAAGGGAAGAAAAATACTGTAAAAAGAGTCTCAAGATATGGACATACATTAGGAGTCTGGCTCATTGTCAAGAGAAGAATGAAAAGAAGAGTCCCTTCAGCCTTTCTAACACCGAGTCTCAGGACAGCCATGACACACTCTGGATGGTATTATAGCTAAAGAAGAAGAAAAGTACATGCAGTATTGGACATCTACCACAAAAAGTCACCACGCACTACAATCATGTTCAAATTTAACAGGACAGTACATATTGGCAAAATATGTGACCATAGTTACTGACCATTATTCTGTGATCAGAGATGGGACATAGACTGTCTGACACAAAATCTCTGGTTAACCAGAGAAGACAGGCTGTGGTGCTTGTACATTCGAAGGTACTGAGCACTTGCAGTCAGAGAATGATGGTAGACAGAGAAGTCCAACATCTTGTACTGCAGCCATTGTTGAGATGTCACTGGAAAGGAGTTTGATATTGAAAGAGGGTGAAACAGCTTATGAGACATACTGAGATCTATTTAAATGACAGTCTCAACAGTACAGGACACATATCTATGATGCATCTACAGGCACTGGGTTTCCACAATCATAAAAATGTGACAGCACATGGGCCCTTACAGAAAGACATACTGGATCACACCCAAAATAGATGCTTCATGGAGTTCAGAGGCTGCAGGCTGATAATAAACCTTTGCACATATTTGACATTCACATTTCTTAATTTATGTTCAGCTTTTCACCCTGTTTATGAAACGCTGTTGGAGTGTTAATTTAGCATGGTGCTGTCCCCAGCATACAAGTCTAAAGTCCTCTATGACATCAGCCAGTGTTGGAATGGACATCACTTTAGTGAATCATCAAATAATGCCAGTTTTACTGACCTTGCCTGTTTTCTTTTCCTTTTTGATTTGTTTCATTTAGCTATCACTATGTGCATGTCATTCACAGTGTAATATATTTGACACTGTGCCACACATCCAGTGACTAGGTGACATTAGCTAATCACAATGAAGATTTAATCCCCAGGCTTGACCTAGAAGCTCCCTCTGTCACTTTTCAGTGTGTATGTGTGGTAGAAATGGCTTATTTTCAAGTAAAAGCATATATTTCACTGTTCTGCCTAACTGACCAAAGCTTCAAGTTATGCGATTTATCTGGTAAGTAAATTTGTTTGAGCTGTAAAATGTACATCCTTTTCCATTCTTCTTCTCCATAAAATGTGCCTTCCTCATCAAAATACTAGTTCACAAAAATATAAAGCACAAAACATGGTGATGTGATGTGTGTCACTTTTCATGAGTAGGTACCTCCATGCCTGACCTGTCAGTTGGACTGAACTTTTCCTCTTCCCTCAGGAAAGAGCTTCATAAGCCATGGGATCAGAGGGGGATGCAGAATCTCCCAAGATTAGTAGAGGTATTACAACTTCCTTAATGACTCTGTCCACCCAGGCAATTGGACTCTATCTTGGCCATGGTAGTATAGGTAGGCAAATTGCCAAATCATGGACTTTGCCTGAGTTGCCTACATTTATGTTCCAGAACATCATATGATAATCTACCTCAACTTGAGGCACAGTTACATACAAAACATACAATACCACATTCTTTCACTTCTGCTCTTTGAAGGAGTCACCAAATGAAACTCCACAGCTTAATATCAATAATTACTTCACACTCAAAGGCTGGAGGATTTTCTCCCTCCCAACAAATTCTGAAAATATAAAAAACAATGTCCCTTATGGCTGAAAGTGGCTGTGACTGATCACAAGTGTGAACTGTTTCTCCCAAACTGCCAATGTCCAGAATAGTGTTTGGGAAGAGAATTGAAACAGTTTTGATGTTTTAAACTTATTGATATCATTAGAGAAACATTTTTCTTGTAATGGCCAATGAGTTGACTGTTTTGATACCTTTTAAAAAATCAGCAAAACATAACATCAAATGTGTGAGTTTAATTAAATCAAATGATGTAGTTGTCTAGAAAGGTAAGTGAATTGAGTGAAGTAAAATCTGAGTTGAATAAGGAGAGATATTGGGTGAAATGGCCCAGAACAGCAGTGAGTTTAGGCTACGTGACTAAAGAATTGAAATTCTTACTGCACCACTCTCTTTCAGTCTGTTCTCTCCCTCTAGTAGAGAAAAAGAGCATCACAGAAAAACAACTTGTCTCAAGTTCTTTGGAAATATTAATATTATTTGGATATTTAGCAATCAATCATGTATCATAACACTAAAAGTAAAGCTATGATCATTCAATATATGATCATAATTGCTACTGAGATATTTGGTATACATATTTCTCTATAAGTTTTAATATGTTAGTATTTTATGTTGACTTTGATGATTACTGGCTACTATCCACTGTGCAGAACTTGTGCTGCCAAGAAATTATATATAACAGTCTGTACCGTAATTTGAAATTCATAACAAAAGCTTTCCTGGAATGGATGGAATTGTCATCTTACTGGTAAACCATTTTTCTTTTACCTATGTGACCACTGACCACAAGTAATTTGATGTTTTTGATCTTGTCTTAATTTGGCATGGAATGTACAGTAATAATAGGATCTTACTTTAGTAAGATCCTATTAAAGATCCTTACTTCAAGTAACAAAAACAAAAGATTTATCCAGTGTACCAGGGCTTCTCCGTCAACATTGTAGTATGGAGCAATTGACATTCACATATGCCATGTAAGCACTAAGACCTCTGACCACTCAGTGTTCCACTGTTTATATGTTCTTGACTACATATTATGAAGATTAAGATGCAAATTGCTTCTCATATCTTTTAGAGTAAAATAAGCTTGCTTGGAGCTTGGAGCTAAGTAACCCTATACACATTCTTTTGAAGCACTATATTGTATTGTCATTATTATGCAAAGCTGGTCCTTCATGCTACCTTCAAACATAAAATGGCATTAATTCAAGTGATATATGTGAATTCTACAATATTTATGATAAATAATGTTTTTTCCTTGGCCTACTGAAATGTAATGTTCAGTAGGCCATGAAAGCACAGTTTAATCTGTCTCTACTACTTTATCTGCATGAACACTGAAACACACACAGACACACACACACACACGTTGATATTTTCTATGCTGCTTGACATAGCTGATGTCTTCGTTAATTTTGGGTTTTTTGTTCAGTCACCTACACAGATGATGTGATGAATGTAAATCTATGTCTATAGATTATCTGTTACCTTTGCACAAAAATCCTCCTTTCACTCCCTTTATTTTTTTTTTTCTATTCACATGGCTTTCAGGAACAAACTGTCTCATGTAAACACACCATATTATCACAGGTGTCCTGCTGGGCAAATCTGTCAGTTAAAAACTAACAATTAAGTTGCATATATTTTTGTTCATCTTCAATGGCAACTGAAATAGATTTAAACCTCACTTTTAAGTGCAGTGGTTTAGAATGTTAATATTTCCCCTCCAATCTCAGTGTGACAATAGGTTTATGTGCTATAACATATTTATTTTTGTGGGCAAAGTTGTACAGTTACCTGTGGGTTCAAATATGGATTAAGATGTAAAATACTTGTTGAATAATGTGTGGTCTGTGGTGGAAATTTGAAATAAAGATCATAGAGACAACATTGTCTTTGCTTTGGCCTTTGTGCATCAGAGACTGGAAGCATGCAGTGACTGACAAACATAAGATATTTATAGAAAGGAACCACCCTGACCTCAGGTGCCGGTTACAGTTGTGGTTGAAATAAAGTTCAGCTGGCAAGAAAGTCTGAACTGATTACATCTATCTCAGAGTCAAGAGTTGAGAAAAAGATACAGAAGTATCTTTCTCCTGACTCTATGGCACTTAATCTGAAGATTGTGCTACTTATTACTGTTACTGTTAAACACTGCAAATTAAACTACATTATATACAGTTACACAAGTGAAAACAAAAAGTGTTGTACTTGTATTCCAAGATTTATTGATACACAATAATATTTTCATTACACATTTTTATATCAGAGCAGGTAAATTATCCAAAAGTTTTTTGTCTTAAAGTTTCAGTTGCTTGTGATTCTCTGTCAAGCTAAATAAAGTCAATCAAAACCCTGCAGCCACCTGAAGGCATAAGGATAGCTTTGCCATAAATCTGCAGCCTCAGAGTTAGTGCTACACAGCTTACAACCTATGTGAACAATGTTCCTCTAATTTTTTCTAAGATTCATGTTTTCTGATGTTATTTGCACATGATTTATGATAAACACAAACCGGTTATATATAACTCTATTCTGCCAGTGTATGGTGACATAAAGACACTTTGGACTAGTTTTCGGATATCACTTTCTGTACCATAGCTGCTATATTTAGCTATTCCAACAGTTCAGTGAACCACCTTGATGCTGCCAGTTTCCCATCCATCAGTAGGTGGAAGGTGATAGCTTGAAACTTGAGACAGATAAGATGCAGCAGCAGCACTGCTCAACATGCAAGTAGTTTTTTTTTTTTTTTTTTTGTGTTTGCCAGGTATGTCACTCAGGCAAGGATAGGCAGCAACATCAATTAGCTAACATGCCAGTGGTAGCTAATTAATAGCATCTGGTTTACGTTTACCAGTGACTGCAGCCAATAGCTCAAATTAAGGCTTTGAAAGCCTTCCATTATGCCATTGTTCTTGTAGTGGTTTCAACATTACTTTGCAAAACAGCATTAAAAGACATATAGTTCTCAAAGAAAATAGGTGCAGTCAGCTTAACTATGAATGGGTTTACTAGATGCTGATAGAGTTAGCAGTCAGCTGTAGTAGAATATATTACGTGGTACTGATGGTGCAGGACGCTTGAATGACACAGCTAACGCCAATGAGCTAATGGAGGCTCAACTTCTTTACACTTTGTTGTTCAATACCATTAGCTTAGCATGAAGACTTGAGGCAGAGGGAAAGGCCTAGGGCTGAAAAATACAATGGAAATACCAATACCATTAAAGTGTGTGCACAATTATTAGGTAAATTGTATTTTTGACAATTGATTTTATTTTTATTTAGCTACAGCACTCTCATTCAATCCAAAATGTTAATAAAGCTCAAACCTGAGTATTTCAGAAAGTAAAAGTCAGTTTTGTACAATTACTTGGCAAATATTGGTGTGCAGAATTATTAGGCAACTAAATGAAAAACACATTTTTTCCCATCTCACTTGTTTAGTTTCATCTGTTAAAGCAAAAATAATGAACAAACAACTGAAAATGTACAAATAAACCTTTCTAACATTTCAACTAAAATAATCAGTGACCAATATAGCCATCCTTCTTTTCAATAACTGTCACAACCCTTCCATCCATGGAGTGTCAATTTCTTTATCTGCTGACAATCAACTTTTTGTGCAGCAACCACAGCCTCCCACACATTGTTCAGTGAGGTATATTGTGTTCTTTCATGGTAAATCTCTTGATTAAGAGGAGCCCACAAGTAGTTCTCAATATGGTTTAAGTCAGGTGAGAAAGGGAGCAATGTCATTTTCCTGTCATCTTTAAGGCCTTTACTGGCAAGCCATGCAGTGGAGTACTTTTATGCATATGATGGAGCATATTCCTACATAAAAATTATGGTCCTCTTGAAAGATGCTGGCTTTTTTCTGTATCGCTGCTTGAAGAAAGTGTCCTCTAAAAACTGGCAGTAGTTCTGGGAGTTGATTTTAAGTACATCTTCCACTCTAAGAAGGGCCAACAAACTCATCTTTAATGATACCAGCCCATACTAGAACCTCACGTCCACCTTGTTGGTGTCTGAATTGAAGTAGAGCTTTGTGCTCATTACTGATCCAACCACGGGCCCATCCATTTAGTCTGTCAGTCCATAAAACCTTTGAAAAATCAGTCTTCAGGTATTTCTTGGCCCAGTCTTGATGTTTTAACTTATGTGTATTGTTCAGTGGTGGTTAGATTTCAGCCTTACTTACCTTGGCCATGTCTCTCGGTACTTAACACCTTGTACTTCTGGGTACTCCAGGTAGGTTATAGGTCTGGAATATGCCAGCCCTGGAGGACAATGGGTTCTTAGTAGCTTCACACTTGATTTTCCTCAAAACTTTGGCAGTTAATTTGCGTCTTTTATTATCAACACGTTTCTTTCGACCCTGTTGACCTTTTGTAACAACACATTTGATATTTCTGTGATCACAACCCAATATCTTGAATTTCTTGCTTGCTGCATCCCTTTGAAAGATTTTTTTTTTTTTTTACAATTTTGACTTTTCAGAGTCAGTCAAATCTCTTTTTCGGCCTATTTTGCCAGAGGAAAGAGAATCTACCTAATAGTTATGCACGCCTTGATATAAGGGGTTGCTCTCCTTAGGCCACACCCTCCTTCATTACACAAATACACATCACCTGATATGCTCAAATCCAAAAGGCACTCAAGTTTATATATCTTGGAGTTGGGAAATTGAATAAATATGATGATTTGGTCAAAATACTTACTTGCCTAATAACTGTGCACCCAGCGTATGTCTTTGAGAAGGAACCTGAGTTGTGTGACCTCCTGTTCCTTTGAACCCAGCCAGTTTAATGTTGAGATCTACTTCTAAAAGCTAATTAAATTGCATTCATTTATGTGCACTGGAATGATCAAATGTATGTAATTAACAGCAAATACTTGATTGGGCAATATATATATCTGGATTTTGCTTTAAAGCCTTTTACTGTATACAGTAAATATGCAAAATTTAGTACACAATAAAAGCTCAATTGTTTTAAGACCTTGATGCTTTTGTTGGCAGTACACCCTTGTTGAAAGGCAGCCAATGAAACTAAAGTGTTATAGCCTTTAAAACTTCAGTGTCTAGTGTCTAGACTTTCTGTCCTCATAGTTTTATTACCTTTACAAGCCCAAAGTCTTTGAAAATGCCATGTTTTATCAAAACCTAAATTCTAAAGCTTTTGCTGCAAATCTGCTTCATACTTGCTTTATTTTTATACACTTCAACCTGGAATAAAAGTTATGTGATGGCAGAACTGACAGTTATAACAGAAACCAAAGTAAAAGCAACTATATGAGGACAATGGCACATGCACTCCAGCTGACCCCTCCCAGCATTTTGAATGTCTGTTCTATAGTAAAAGACTCCAAAATCACACATTTCCAGACAATATGCAATTAAAACCAATACCTCAAGAAACATGACCAATTAAATTTAAGTATCCTGTTCAAGGGCCTTTCAGAATATTACGTCCTTTGCAGAGTTCAGCTCTTATATGATCAGCGGAGAAATGCCTGCAAAGCACTATTACTTCTGGCCGTGTGTACCATTGCAGGTGCCACATAAACAGAAAGAGGTGCATCTTTACATGAAAAAAAACAAACAAACCATAATTGGGATTGTACAGTTTGGATTAGCTGAATAAAAGGATAACCATCATAATTTATTATATGTATCAAACTTGGCAATGGGGATGGATTAGTGCTGTGAGGACAAGCATTTTACAAAAGCCCAAAGAGTTTCTGTTACAAAATCTAAACTCTCATTTTATAAAAGTTTTCCTAAAGGAAATGCCTACAGGAAATCTTCAAATAGCCGCAGAACGCCCATCCACTGTCAGTAAAAACCTGGTGTGACAGAGAAAAAAGCCTTGAGCAAATCAGAGGGAAACTATCTTGTCGATAACAGTTGCATAGTTCATCTGTGGAAGCAGTTTTATTGTTGGGTGACCTTAAGCACCCATTAGAATGATGACAGGAACAAAGCAAAGGAGAAGGTCAGATAATGCAATATATAGAGGGGAAAAGTGAATTTGTTGGAGGTTGGCATGGAAGTGTTTCCATATTGTCATATAGAGTGGTGTCTCTTAGTGAGGCACTACTCAGTAACAGTAAAATTCCTAGAAAGCGGACGAAAGAAAAAAAAAATATTTTTTTGTGCTTATGAAGGGGAAAAATACTGAAAGACATACATTTCACAGGGGAGAAATGTGGGGTTCTGGTTAAATGACAGGATGTGGAGACACCCACTCAATACAGGGACCTGTTGACAATGCTTTGGGGATCAAGACAAACGGATGAGGGACAGTCTACGGAAATATTTGACAGGAGGGACTTAGAAGGGGAAAGAAGTGACTGCACAGTCGTGAATCCTCCCACTCAATGGTGGGTCCCCATTGAAAACATCAAAATAAAGCAAGGAAAATAGTTTTATTTTCTGTTGTAGTAATCACAGTGATACTATTTCTCATTATCGCAAAGGGACAGATTATACATTTAATCATCAATATAATGTATCAACATCTAAATATATACCATAACAATTAAGTTTGTAATACCTTCTGTTTAAAATAGAACAGAATATGTTTTTATTTGCCCGAGGAGCGTGTGCCCCCTGCTCACATGTGTGATGGATCAAATTTTGTTGTGTGCTATTTTCCTCAATGACAAAAAACGGAATCACAAATCACAATTTTGTGTGTGCGATGTTTGCAGCTGGGACATAACAGGGAGTTCACAGGCAGCTGTCGCATTGACTGACAAGTTATTGCAATGATTTGCAAAAACTCCTTCAGGATGTAGTATGGCCAAACCCTAACAGCAACAGCTCAATGCCCTGTGAGCTGATCAGTAACACTAATGTATTGCGGGTTACACCATCTCTTGTTAATAAACACCGTGATTCTTACATCCTTCCTCTTGATGGTCTCATTAGCCCTATTGTCCACTGACAGGTCTCAGTGAGGCACATGATGCTGCTTTCCCGGTAAGGAGAGTTGGTAGTGAGTTCATCTTATGGGGAGAGATCGTACATTCCCCATAGTTATAGATGGTATGTATATCTATTCCTCTCACAACGCTTTACTCCTCCTCTGCATCCCCTTCTTCTCCACCTTATCTCCATTGTGATCTGGGGTCTCTTGTTGGGTCACATCTCTAAGCAGCACAGTGCCATCAGCTGATCACTGGAGTAGTAATCTGGGAAGGGCTCAACAGCTCTCTGGTTTTCATAGTAAAAACCTAAAACAGGTGAAAACATCCCAGATAAAAAGAAAGAATGGTTTTAGTTAAAATCTTTAAAAGTTTAGGTAAAAAGTAAGAAAAACTGGCTGCGACTGCGAAATCTTCTAGACTTTCCATACATGTAATTTATTCTTGATACTAGTGAAATAATAAGTTCTATAGCAGATATATAAAATGGATATAATAAAATAAAATAAAATATATAATAAAAACTAATAAGTTCTCTCAATAATTAGTTAACTACCTTTCCTGTATTGTGTGTTGTGTCATTGACTGCAACCATTCCAAATTAACTCTATCATTTTTACTTTTCAATAGTGTATCTAATAGATTTATTTATCAAGCAGCAAAAGTTGATTAGTTAAGATTAGTTGTTCTGGTATTTGCAAACACTTTATTCCATGGATGGCAATCTGTGGAAAGATGACAAAATACACTGGCTTGGAACTATGAATATCTTCCCGAAGTGACAGTGTGAAAACATACACCATTAATCCCAAATTTAATTAGTCCCCCTATCTATGATAGCCAGCATTTTACCACACCTTCAGCTGTGGCTCTTCAGAGTGGCAATGATTTTAATGCGTGAGAACCACCCAACACCTTGGCTCAGTCACTAAAAGGACAAAGTTAATTATCAGCAACTGTCTTATAACTGTCAGGAAACTGCTTGTCTTTTGTGGAGCTGTTTAAACTCCCAACAAAGGCTGGCAAGTAAGACAATGTGACTGTGAAGCACATTCATAAAAGTGGATACTGTGACACAGCAATAAGATATAATTATTTTGGACTGGTGGCTCTTGCTGTTTCATCAAAGGTCAGCACTGTAAACACAGCTTACTATTATCAACCACACAAATTTGGATGCAAAAGTTCAACAGAGTTGAACTCAATGCATAAAAATGAATGCAGGTTAGTGGAGTTTGTCCCACTAAGCATTTCCTCTCATTAACTCATCAAAGTTTTGATTGTGCTTGTTACCCAACATAAGTTTCCTGAATAGAACTTGGAAAAAGTTAAAATGGCCTATCATGTTCCTGATGTAATTGAAGCAGATGGCCTGGGCCTCAGTATTGCCTGTTAGATTGGAAGTTGTCCCTGTTTGTCCCTGTTGAGCAGACCTTTTTTTGCAGCCCAAGGGGACCTGGCTTGACTTACTTGTACACAGGATTGCGATGGATGATTGTCTAAGTGGAAAGTCCACTCTAGATTTGGCTAGTCTGCTCTTATTCCAATGTAAGTTGTGTTTTAAAATAAGATTGATTATAACACAGACATTTTTGTTTAATGAATAGAAAATTTCGCAGTATCAGATTTTATCACACATAAGTACATAAATAAATAATGCTATGTCCCTCTTACAGAGATTTCTCATTGTTTCCACCAAGTATCTGGAACTCACTAGATGTCTTGCTTCTTGGCAGGATGATAAGTCACACTTGAGCGGCAGGAGACGACAGAAAGCCGCTCACAGGCACTTCAGTATTTAACGCTGATACTTGATTTGACATTTCAGTTACTGTGATACATGGGAGGAGGAAGAGAGATGGGAGAAGAGTGGGGGAATCAGTGAGTTGGCTTTCTTTCTGCCTCTCCATCATTGTCAGTGGTTTTCTGAAGCATCGTATTTTAATATGGCAAATAATTAAATTGTGAAACTAGTGAAACAACTCACGACAGTGCAGCAGGCCTGTAAAAAGCCTGCTGCACTGTTGTTAACTGCAGTTTCAGACTGAACAATGGTGCAGATAATTATGTTCTGGCTAGCTGATGTACAGATAAAACTAAGATTTTCACTAAACATTTTCTACGTGCAGGGAATACAGACACTCCTAGAAGGACCGTAGGGGTTTTGCATTGGCGTGTGGTGCATGGATGCATTCGCAATATGTGATGTAAATATGTAAATATGTAAGAGCTAAGGAGAAAGTGGAGGTTTATTCTGGGTATGTCTGTGCATTTGTGTATGTGTTTTAATCCCTCTGTTTTCTCCTAGGGTAGACAGAAACTGTCAACAAGTCAAAGCTATTTCATGCATCTAGTTTTGATGTCAAAAACATACTTTGAATACTTTTGCATACTTTTGACGCAGCATCAAAAAATAATTAAAAATAACACCAACAAGACAACAATATATGAAATTATTATAAGAGATTCTATCATTCTAAGGATAATTCTAAGGTCATTCTAAAGGTTGCCAACTTTATTTATTTTCGCTTGGCAGATATAAAACAAAGGTACAAGGTGAAGCTAACTAATGAGGGGATCTGGACTAAAAGAGTGCTGTCAAATAAAAGGATCAATGTCGTTGGCAGCAACGATTTTGTAGAGACTTGTGTGCATGTCATGGTGCAAGTGGGAAACAGTATGCTCATGGAAATCTGGCACAAACTAGACCTGTGTTCTGAGGGGAAGCTAATACTTCCAGCGCGGGGGTCACCTTACCACTGGCAATAACGTTTCCCATTAGCAATGTGATGTCGCTAATTGTTAACACTGTTTAGACAGCAACAAGGAAAAAGCCAGTGATTAACTTTGATTTTATGTGTAAGTGGTGTCCAGATCTGGAAACTTAACCCATCTTAATACTGTGCAGGGCAGAGGTTAAGGATGACCGATTGAGAGCCAACTGTGTCTCTCAGGATACTTACTGGATACTTGATCGGCAGGCTCACATGTTAAAGACACAAAACCATTTAACACAAACAGCTCAAAACAAGAATCAATATTTCCATGCTCACCCGGACTATGGTTTTAATAAACCCAGTGTCTTTCATTCGTGAAAACTGCTGCTGCTCCTTGTGCTTGAGTAAAGTTAATTTAACAGTTGTTGATGACATGTCCAGATTTCTGACAGTGAAAGCATTCTCTCTCCTCCCTCTAGAATGTGCTAAAAAAAAACAAAATAGTAGGTCAACAACACCCCTGATCTTAATTCTAGTATTAGTAGTAAAGTGTATTTAAAAACTGACACACAAAAAAACTAAAACAATCTAGGCCTGACCCAATCCCCAAAGTGGCTGAGTTGGTGCCTGAAGCATAGCGCAAATACAGAATATAATGTTACACAGAAACTAGTACATGAAGCATGGCAAAGTCACACACAAGAAAGCACCAACAAAAAGTGAGCAAGGCAAGCTGTGTCGAGATACACTCTGCTCTCTGTTCTCTCACTGTGAATATGGATGGCAGGGCTGGATTGGTGACTGCTTCAATCAGTGATGAGATTCAGGTGCTGTTCTGGAAGATGGAGCTCAGGACAGAAAGCAGGAGATGAGAAGCAAAGTGAGGGAACACAAAGGGGTAGTGTCGGCCGTAACTATACCATTGATAAGTATTGATCATCCTTCATTCTGTTGTGATATTAGGAAATGCTGTAGGAAATACTGGCATGTAGGTGTCAAAATCCCACAGTATATTAGTCGTATAGCACCACTACTACTATCAATACTGTTTGCATTCATTTTACAAAGAGGAATTCATGCAAAATTTAATCATGGGGAATATTTAACAAAAAAAAAAGTACATAATTGTATAGCAGCATAACAATGATGCGCTATCATTACATAAGACAAGAGAGGTTTCAACCCCCAAATGAAGAGTTGTGATACCTTTACCCTAACACAAAGACATAATATTTTATGGCAAACTCTTTAATATACTTTCTTCTTTGAAATAATAATAAAACGTGATAAATCCATATGTTACATAATTTCCCCTTACAATTTCTTCCCTTAGGCTTTACAGACATTTAAAATAAGAACATGCAATTCAGCCTTCATTAAAGGCTGTGGAGTTTTTCTGTAAGGGAAAGGGATAAAAAGAATGTATCTGTGAACGTATTTTGCATTTGTTAATATTTTAAAATTAGGTTTGGTATATATGTATATTTTATGCATTCAGTTTATATTCTGTGCTTGTCAAAGCATGATTTGAAGACTAGGTGAATCACTATGATTAAAGCAGACATGGTTGATTTTTCTTTCATGTGAGTGGGTGGTTGGATGTCTACCTATGCAGTTGTGTGTTTTATTTATTTTTCCATCTCTCTGAGGACTGAGATGGAAAACTGTAAGAACTTCAATGATTTCATGGTATATCTACAGAAGAAGGGTTAAAGCAATTTCCACAGTGTCAAAATCCCAGACAGGTCTTTATTCAGGTCCATACAGTGGTTAGCTTTGGGGTCTTCAGTATTGCACTTCAATATATTGTTATATTAGTAGCCTGCAGTGTGTTATAGGGAAGGGTATTAAAGTATAAATGCCTCTTAAATGTTCTGATGAAATGAAGACTTGCAAAAATTCTTTTGAAAGTCTATTTCGAAAAACAAACCATCACACAACCGTCAGCTGTTCACTATGTCCAGATTGATCAGAAACTGCAAAAAATACTCAGAGTATCTGATCATGATGACTAATACACACTGGCAGCAGCTAGTGTGTACTGCCTGGTTAGATCCCAATGTGTTGACTTTTTGCATTAGATGTCCAGTAGCTAATGTACTTTTTTCCTTCTTCTTTAGCAATAATAGTGTTGGTTCAACGTATGAGATGGTTGAGGCCTGATGCTGTTGGAGGAGCTAAGGTCTCCTTCTTGTGCTCTTCTCTTGGCAGTGGGAAGCTTTGTAAAGGTGGGTTTAGGAGTCACCAATGTTTAAGTGTTTTGTAGAATGTGATTTCTTTTTTGGTATCTTAGTTAAAAAGGAGAATATGTCCCATTCAGCCTGCCAGTCATCATTTGGAGTGATCTTGTGAACTCTTAGAACATGATTTTCTTCAAATCTCGGAATACAACCCCTTGATTTTCTCTCTCTCAGCAACTGCTTTCAGACCATTTAATTCAATGCTTTTCTCTCTGTACTGGGAGTCCACACATATCAATTAGCTAAGGAGCAGAGTCGCAGAAATGCATAATAATCTAATATGTTGTGTTATCAAAGTTTGTGTGTTTGGGTGTGTGTGTGAGAGAGAGAGGGGGGAGGGAGGAAATGAAAAGGGAAAGAAAATAAGAGATGACATTAGTTCAGCTGTTAATTAGACAATTATCCAGTATCCACTTCAGGCAGAATCCAGTAGTGTTATGGCTTTTCCGTGAGAAGAGCAATAAACACAGCTGTACCTCAGTGGAATCATTTGTATTTTCTGCTGTCTGCTGCACTTGTTTTGTGTGACTATTTATTTTACAGCTGCCACCCTTAACTTTGTAGCAATGTCTGTATATACAGTTAACACATTAACCCTTTCAACACTGCCTTTATTTATTGGCTAAAAACACCACCACACACTCATAGCTATACATCATCACAGTAGGGATGACACAAATAAAGAGTGTCAGTATTCTAGAAGCATGAGATAAAATTTTGTGAAGCTATGCGATATCTTTGGTCATTTGCAGACAGAGTACCAGCAGAGAGCTGTCTTAAATTAAAATACATGCTTTGCATACTTTGTTGTGGTGCATGTTTCCTTGTTCTTTCTTAGAACATGAATTGCGTTGAATTTACAGGCCACATCCTTCAGAGGCTACATTTCAAGACACATGACATTACACCAGCATGTTTTTAGGGTGTCCCATTTCAAAAGTGCCTTGCAAATGAGGGACATATTTCTTGACCAAAGTATGAATCTTTCAAGAACCAGCCTGTCTCAGGATTCAAAGCATATTAGGGATGAAACATTTTTTCAGAAAAAAAAAAAAAAAAACATGGTGATATACACTAAGGATAAAAAGGCAGAAAAATGCACTTGTATCAGGTTTCAACTCATTCAAAAAACTAATAATACAAAATGTAAAAACACAGGACAAGAGACCTTAAAACAGCCCCCCTCCCAAGACTGTAATAATCTCAGAGATAATTTGTACTTAATTTTAAATTTATAAATAGACATCCGTGGCAACTGCACCCTGTGACAGTTGACATATTTAAGGTTAGATTTGAGTGTATATTTAGGGCTAGCTCACATGAGATTTGAACCATCCCTTATACTGCACAGTAGGCCTAGGCTCCTGGTGGAACTTCCATGATGAACTGATGAACCCCAACATGACTCTTTTCTACATTTGCATCTGCTGGAATCAAATTAAAACACTCTACTTCATAAAACTCCATAACTGAGTATTAATGATGTGAGCTAATCCAAACAGAGCTATTATCTCCAAACCCTGCTCATGAAACATAAATCTATAAAAATATTTTTGCTTTCTCTTAGCAAAAGTGACATTCTACTTACTCAAGCAGATGTTATGTGGATTATTATGACAGTTGGGGTGGAGAGATGGAGAAGTGATTAGAGAGAAAGATGAAGCAGCAAATATGCATCTACATTTCATTCACAAGAGGACCCTTGGGAGCACCATGTGGCCATTGCCAGACCCTGTTCACACTAAGTGATGGCAGTATGGAAGTTCTACATTGCAGGGGGGTTAACGCTATGAAGCCATCTTAGACCAGTTTCTAGAACCTGCATGATAGTCACAGACATAGATTTGGTGAATATGAAAAAAATGTGATTAGTATGACTCTTGTAGAATTTGAAGAATAAATTTATGTCATTAAAGTAAAAAAAAAAAAAAAACAGCCTCAACTGTCTTAGTATAGTGTTTCTGCGTTACTAGACCAGCCTCGGTGCATTTTACCATTGCATCTTACCAGTCTCTGGAACTTTATTTTCCCAGATAGATTTTACCCATGTTGTGTTGTTTTGAAGATGGAGGTCAATACTGTAGAACATGTTGTTCCAAACCTCCAAAGGATGATAAACTGAGTTGGGATCTGGTGATCATTTTCATCCTCATCAAACTACTGAGTCACCCATGACATCAGTCATGCCCTATGAATAGGGCTCAATCATTTGAACCTGCACCTTTCTCTTTGTGTAAATCAGATATGGTCACCCAATGGCTGGGAATATGATAACAAATGCTTTCATCTCATCATGGAAGCCTTTGGTTTTTGCAGGTGTTGTACGAAAGCACAAAGACACAGAAAAGTGACACAAGGCAGGTCCCAAATTTAAACAGGAAATATGAACACAAGATAAAATTCCAAGTCCTGACAAGTGTTCATGTACTGCAACCTTGCTGTAACAGCCACCTCTATGTATTTGTTGATGGACTATTATTCCATACTGTCTGCGTTGTCAACCAAGACCTGAGCCTATTTACTAAAGTCATTCCCATCTAAATGCAGATTTCACCTTAGATACAGCTGCCATTGAAACATCTAGCAGAATCTAACAGAATTTGTGATGTCCATGCCCTAACAATGAACCCTTGTTCAAAATCTCAGTCATGAACCCTCTTGCCATTTTGCCAGTGCTTGCTCAGCATTTTTTTTTTTTTTTACATTTTTCCAGAGCATGATTTAACTTAAGCATAGTTAACTGCTTAATCGAACCATGCAGAGTACCTGTGTGGAAGCATCTGCATTCATTATTTTTCTCCAGTCATTTTTTCAGGTTTTTCCTTCAATTTGTCACAGTGAGGTGAAAATGAGCAATGTAGCTTTCTACCTCATTGCAATCTTAATATTCCTTTTTTTATTGAACCAGTGAATTCTGATTTAAACCCTCTGTATGTGTCACCTGTCAAGCCTGTTTGCGGTTAAGCATAGCTCATAGTATGGTTGAGTCCAGTGCATGTAAGGTTAATGTGTCAAAACAGCCTTTATCTACACGAGTTACACTGGGGTGTTTTCAGTTGATTAAACGTTCACCATCATGTCCATACTATCTGTTAAAGTCACCAGAGCTTGGTTTCTGTAAACATACAGTCTGAGGCCTGTTGAAACCAGCCTGAAGCTTAGTTGAACCCTTTTGGATTAATAATCAGCACAGTTTCAGTCAGTTTTTACACAGTGTGTGTACGCTTTCCTTCAAGTTCAATCAGAGTGTAGGAAATCCAGTAAAACTTATGTACTACACATTATTTCATAGAAACTGTCTTTCACAAAATGACATGTTACAGAGAGTATTCTGTGCAGTCCAGTGTCTTTTAAAATCCCATCCATACTGAATGATCTTTGCACCATATATTTATATCCATTAATCTACCTAGTTTATAACAAGGGAGAAAGAAATGGTATGAGGGTTAGGGTCTTGCTTTCATGCAGTTGACTGGAGTTGATGCAACCTTTTGGGGAGAGTGAAAATTGTGGACCCATTTCTTCAATCACAAATCAATTGCATGGCACCAAAGCACTTTCCCATTGAGTTCTTACAGGAAAGAGGGCAAAGAGATGAATCAATCAGTTGTTTGTGTGACAGCAGTCAACCCAGCTGCACATTGCTATTGCACAGAATGTCACCTTCCTTCATCTGTGTAATCTGCCTTCTTCTGCTGCAGTGATTTGAACGAATAAAGTCATGTTTACTCCCTTGTCTCAGAAAAAGATGAGGAATTATGTCAGTCAGAGACATAAATATGCGTATGGTTATGAACATGAGTAATAACTGTATGAGTAATAACAATGAATTGATGTCATTGGAAGAATGTAGACATAAAAATGTCAGAAAGTATACACACATGCAACATCAATGATGCATTTGAACCTACGCACATACACTGCTCACATACATGCACATATCCCCAAGGTAGGCCACCCTCACATATGATTCACAGTGGTTAAGTAATGCAGGACTCCTTACTACAAAGAACGGGCACACGCACATTCACAGCCCTTCATCTCTGCATGTGTTATGAACCTGTCACTGCATTGGTTGATGGATCAAGTCCCTCATGGGTTCAAAACATGGGGCTAAAACCTCTCTAAAGCATCAGCACTTCAATCAAATCCTTATTAGTGTCTATGCATGAATGTGTGTTTGTGTGTGGCAAGGGATGTCTTTTATGAGCTCTGCACATATAACTGCATGTGCATGATTAGAGGGGGCGTGACATTGTGTTTGTGTGTGTGTGTGTGTGTGTGTGTGTGTGTGTAATGAGGTGCAAATGCAAATAACTGTCTTTCAGAACACTTCCCTCAGTGTGAACTCCTATACATCTTGTTAACTGACAAAGCTTTGAAGACAGGCCTTTTTAAGTTAACACACTGATATCAATAGCACATTCATGTATAGATGTAAACACATACACAGTACATACAGACATACGGACACATGCTCTACATATCACAAGAGTGAGATAAAAACAACAAGCACCTAAGCAAAGTAAACAAAATCTGACACTTCTCATTTCATCAGATATTGATGTCACAGGCTGTGCCACAGAAAAAAACAGTCCCTAAAATGTTAAAGTAAAGGTTATAGGCACCCCACATACAGACCATACATATTTATCTCTCACTTTCTTTATGCAGATATAATAAGAAAATACAGGAAATTTGTACAAAGGATTTAAGAACACATAATGATTCTGGATTCAGACTCTGGCCACACCCAGATATGTTGCCCCAGGAGTGCTTCAGTGACAGCCACAAGGGGTAAGCTGTTGGGGTAAGTCACTATTAGATAGACCGATGCCTAACCTGCCATAAGCTGTTGGCACATCCAGATGTGACAGGGGTCTCGACATCAGCTGCTGATCTTGCCTTGGTCAAAATAGGAAAAGCCAGTGGACAAAGGATGATATCCAAAGAGTCCTGATGAGGCAAACTAGGGCAGGATTCTCCCCTCAGTGTACAATAAAGAAGGTCACTAGAGACCTAAAGCATGTTTTGGGTGGCTCCAACTCATTATGCCATGCTAATATGCTTGTCACTGCCGCATATTTTTTGGTTGAGCCAATGTGAAGTCAGCAGCTAATCCCGAGACCCCTGCCACATCTGGATCTGCCAACAGTTTCTGGCAGGCTAGGCATGTCTATCGGTGATCTGGGTGTGAAACAATGACTTTATTATCAGCTTAATCCTTGTGATTGATGGGTCACTGACGCACCGCTGGGGCAACAAATCTGGGGGTGGCCAGAGTCTGAATCCACAATGACAAGTACATTTTATGTGTTCTTAAATACTTTGTACAATATGTAGGGTCTTTAAACACTGTTACAACAAGACATGTGGGGGTGCCTTTAACTTTTACATACACACACACACACACACAGACATGTATATATATATATATATATATATATATATATATGAATTACATGAGGCAGCCATGTTTGTTTGCTTACTTCAGTATCTTTAGATCCAATTCAGAACTTAAAATTAAAGCTAATAAGCTAATTTGCAATAGTCAATATGGTATTTTCATGTTTGGTTTTCTCTTTACTGTACACGACTCTACATTCTGTAAGTTATATATTTATATATTATATGTTATATATTTATATTTATATTATATATTATATACTTGTGAAACTACGTACATAGTTACAGAACTGATTGTCAAATATTGTACAAGGTATGTGGAAGACTGGGAGGAACTCCTGAAAATACACATCCCTGCTGACCTGTCTTCAGAGTATGAGCATCCAGAGAAGAAGGAGGTGATCGGCAACTACGTTTCTCCCTTTAATTGATGGGAGGCGTTCTGAAGCACATGTATTGTCCTTGTCAGGAAACTCCCGATGAACACGCAGGACCACACACATGACAGGATGATGACCCTTGTCCTGCGTCCAAGGAATCCCCAACGCCAACTCACAAAGCTCTTGTAGACAAGATACCTGTAACAACTAAAAATTGAACGTGTTATTAATGTTAGTGTTAGTGTTGTGTTAGATAGCAGGTTAAATAATCTGTCAGTTCTCTACAATTGTCACATTTCAAAGTGGCTGAAAATATGTTTTTTGCTTTGTGTAATAAATATTTTTTGGTATTTGTAAATGGGTTGTCAGAATGTTGTCATAGATTTGTCATAAATACTGGTAATAACTATGAAGTAGCTGTATAGCCCCATGGTTTGCTCTACAGATGTTGAATATATTTAAAGAGAATAAACATTCAGACACACCAGGTGTAAACCTGGATGATAGATCACACACTGAGGCCTTTCCTCCAGCTGCTGCAGATGTTGTTTGACCTATTATATATAATGTAAGGTAAGTGCTATGCTAACACAGGCTAGCATATTTATAAATGGCAGCATATATAAAAAAAGAAAAAAAATCTATCTGAATGTTGTGAGCTTTGGGAAGTTTCAAATACTAGGAAATATTGTTGTAAAAGAATTTACAAAATATTGTAAAGAGACTGGCATTATGTCAAAAATTAAGGAACATTACATAGTTTATGTGTAACAGGCTGAACAGTAGGTTATAGCCTGACAGAGGTGGACTGTAACATGGAGTACATGGTTACTGTTGCTAACAAAGCAGCAAAGCTACTGAGTCATGGTGAATGTATCGTGATTAGTTTATCACAACAGATTAAAAAAGTTGACTTCCTTTTCAGAAACTGCTTGCTACACTCATGGTGTCCATGCAGTTGGCTCCTCTTCCTCTTCTGCTTCCTCTGGGTTCGACTCGGGGTCAAATATATAGAGCTGGAGATTGTCTCTGTTTTCTGCCATTTTCATGTGCAGTACATGTGCAGCGTAATTGTGGGACAGGTGGGGCGTGGCCGGCAACAGCTCATTTGCATAAAGGTGACAGAGCCCTAAAACAGCTCAATTTGTAAGAGATTGAAACTGACAAGAATAGAGCTGGTGAGGTCTCATTATGTGAGAGTGATATTGTGACAAAAAAACTTCATGAACATGTTTAGACCATAGACCTATTCTAATTTTTTTTTTAAAAAAAGGGGTAGATTATGTCCTCTTTAAATAACTACCTTTTTCTTCATATGCACATATGAAGAAACTGGTGGGAATGTCCACAATCTGTTACTTTCTTTAGGTCATTCAAGTAAAATGGTGGGATAACCTTTTTCTCATTGTCAGAATTGAAATATGACCTCTCAGAAATAGAACTCACATGAACTCACGCAAACGGAGAGACTCCATGTCCCAGGTTAAATTAGCCTAAATATATCATTCATCTAGCAGCACAGCCACACTGTACAGGACAACTAGGGAGACCATGAATATTTAACTATCGATTAGATGAACCACGTTTCATTGTGCAGTGTCCACCCCACAGTAGATGTGGTGAGTGAACAGCAAGTTATTTGTTGTGTTCTTGTTGATGAGAAGTCAGTGGGGAAGTTAAAGCAGTAGAGATTGAGGGGTGCCTTTAATTTCAAACACTTGGTCATCTCAGGCACCAGTGGTGCAGCCGGTGCTTAATTACAATGTGTTTTAAATATTGATGGGCCTTGTTGCTCATACTGTAAGGCTGCACAGGAAACTGGAGCGCAGGAGAGGAAACCTGATGAAAGCAAACACACAATGACAGCTCCGAATCAATTTGTTAATTCTTTAATTAAAATAAGATGGAGAAGATAGATAGATAGATAGATAGATAGATAGATAGATAGATAGATAGATAGATAGATAGATAGATAGATAGATAGATAGATAGATAGATAGATAGATAGATAGATAGATAGATAGATAGACAGATAGATAGATACATCAAGCCAGATCCATAGAGACCTCATGCCACAACCCATACAACGCAAATAATCTGCTGCTAATGCACCAGTGCTGGACACCACAGGACACCTCCAGTAGTGACATTGCTGCAGGGGTTATGCTGGTAAATGAACCTTCACAAAAAATCAGCTGATGTGCACTAACATTCTGAGAGGGTTGGTGCTTGAAAGGGACAAAGGATAACCCCCAAGCCCTGTGTAAAGTGTAAAGTATGGATTTAAACTCATACATTTGTTAAAAGAATTCTGAATAACTTCCACACTGTCTCATTTGTCTTTATCCCACTGTTACTGGAATGGCCATTTCATAAAATAACCCTCATACTTTATGTCATGTCTCTCATTTGTACCTGTCAACTAAATCAAACAGTGAGGTGAATATTTTAGTGAAAAAGTCACGTGTCTTTTCGACAGCAAAGTTTTATTTGGTTATAAATCTAATTCAAAACCATACTGACTTCCACTGTAGAACTTCTTTGAAACATCAATTTCTGCAGTTCTGGCAACAAAATTTTACCAGACTGCATTATTTGTAAAAGCTACCATTCAATGTAAACTGTGCTTCTGACTTTTGTGTAATTTGAAACTGCTGTATACATTGGATTTGGATTTCCATTTGGACTTTTTTTTTTACTTTATTGATTGGTAAGTGAAGGTAGACAGGAAGATGGGGAGAAGAGTGTGGGAATGACAGGCAGCGAACAATCTGCAAAACCGGAATCCGAACTGCCGATCGCTACACAGCTAATGTGCCAAAGTGGTGTGCCCTAAGCACTCAGTAATCCAGGTGCTTGTGGATTTCCAGCCTTTAAACATAAATGTCACTGTTTTTCAGGTAATGGCTCATGTCTACACAATAATTATTGAAACCATACAACTCAAAAGTATGTAAATGTAAAAAAATACAAACAAATTTTTAAAAAGTTGAAGTCATATCTTACAGGAGCGTGGACAATCAGGTTTTAGGCATTGAATTTAATGGTCATGCTCAAAATGGCTGTACTTTTTAAATTTGAATTTGAAAATGAATTTTTAAGAAGTTCTGAGCATCTAGACACTTCAACACCACAGTCTATACACTGCTGTAAAATTATAGAAATCATAAAGGAGGACACTTGACAAGAAAACAAATATATACCTTATGAATATATATTTTAATACCAGGCAAAATAACAGTGTTTAAAATAACATGGGGTCTCATGTGTGCTCAAAAGATGAACGGTTATTATCCTGACACATACTAATTTAACTGTCCTTTCATATGTTATTACTGTCCTATAGAGAAAGACATAGAATCATACACTTTTTTTCTGTATTGTTTTTTAGTACCAACGACATCAGTATACTACTGGTTGTATTGCTTTTACTGTATCCAAACAGCAGACATAGCTCAGACCACTCAGGTACAAGCAGCCCTGTTCTAATTAACATCTCTAGAAACTAAGAGTAAAACTGTAACCACTGGATAGTGGTGATGATCCATTTTTAAAAGTAAGTTCTACTTTTTGGTCTCAATTCAATTATAATCATTTTAAAGACCACCTCAATGAAACTGTCATTTCAAATGAAAACCTGCTGGCCATTTTTGCCTTGATACTTGATATTTGATACAATAAAGACCAATGGTGATCGGTGGGCTGTCAAACTGGGGAGTAGCTACCAATATGCTCCTATACCCACTGAACAAACACCAAGAAATAAAAGAGTAGAACATTCAACTTGTGCCACAGTATATATTTTTATCATAACAATGTGTCAAATGACTATGTCTAATGTGAGAATGATAATTGATAATGGTGATCGTACCAAAAACTGAGCTTCAGCATACTCTTCTCAGCTCAGCTCCTCAAGATCACAGTTTAACAGTCCAGGTTCAAACTTTAGCTTCAGCAGTCAGCTCTTTCAACAAGAAATCTTCAGTGACTTACTGTCCACTATATACAAAACACCATCATTAAATATGACTACATTATTTGGCCAGAATAGACAGAACTTTCTCTCAGAAATTAGAAAAAACAAAAAACAAAACAAACAAACAAACAAAAAAAAAAGTTCTTGCAGCTTTAAGTGACACTGTTCATGTGAATTTGACATTGTTCTGCTTGCCTTGATGTTATGTGAGCACTTAGTAACAAGCCAGCATGTCAGAAATGTTATTAGGTCAGAGCTAGTACTGGCACTTATTCAAACATGGCACTAACGTCTAAAACTGCCAGCACATTTACACTATGTCATCAAGTAAAAGAGGTTATAGATGCCAGTGCCACTTTGAAAGTAAACTGGAGGAGAGAAAAGAGGATGTGTTTTATTTTAATTACAGATGAGGAAAGGAAAATGGAGAAGGTTAATGTGGCAGAGAAGACAGAGGTGCCGAAAATAAGAAGTGAAAACAAACTTCACCTCTTATTTTAAGTAATTTCTCAGGTGATACTGTATTTTTCTGAGTGTTTTTGCACAAGCAACAGTACATGTCACTATATTGTATTTGAGTTTCGCTTGTGTGTGTGTTTGTGTGTGCATGTGTGTGAGTGTGCGGATGCCCATGTCGACAATCTTTCCTTTGTGTGTGTCTAAGTGTGCATAATCCGTGTTTGCTGTCTTCTCCAGCTATAATGGGCGAAGCTGGCAACCTGCTGGCAACGTGACGTCTGACAGCAGGTCCCCCCCCACTCCCTGTGGTTCTGCTGCCACAAGCCTTATGGACAATTACTCAAGGCCACAGCCATTCACCTTTTAAAGTGTTTCTTCTTTTTTGCCCTCATTTCAAAAGTTTCTGTCTGTTTTATTTCGACTTTTTATTTTACCTGGCTTGCTTTCCTCAGTCTATTTATTCCCCTATCTCTCTTTGATCTGATAATCTGTCAGTCCTCAGGTATCTGTAAAACTATTTTTTGAATAAAACAGATTTTTCAGCACAATGTATGTAGAATAATTGATAACAATATCCTTTGCAACTATCCATCCAGGAAAGAAAAGCTGTAATATTCTTGTTAAACAGTTCTGCAGGTTTGGATATTACAAACATAACTCAGAGATGACTTTTTCAGCTCCCCTCTATAAAAATTATTTGGACCCCTGTCTGATTACAGCTTTCCTGCTGTGATCCTCTACTTATTTGCTTTCCTTCCTTTGCATCATACCCCCTCATATGAAGATGATTTGACAACTGCTTTGCAAACCTTAAAACTAAAATATCCCAGCACTACCAGGGGCTGTGAGAATAACTTTGCTTGCACACAATCATTTTTATGCAAATGTTGATGTATCATCTCCATAAAATTTCCTTAGTACTGCAACAAAAGTCTTTGTGTGTACCTCAAGCAAGTTACTAAGTTGCTGCTAAAGAAATTATTAGCTTTTCAGACATATTTAACACAATCACTCACACAAATTATTCATTTTCATTGCACCTGAACGACTTAAACGTATCTGTCTGGCTGGTGGTAATGCAACAGTGGCTTTATTCTCAGGACTTGGGCTGTCATTAATCACCAAAACTTTAAATGTATTCATGGCAATATTATTTGCTGCAGGTTTTACTATTGTGTGTGATTGTGTTTCTATAGTTTTTGCCACTGCCTCTGTTGGCCACAACTATAACTCTGAGGTATAACACTAATTTAACCCCACTGTTTGGCACATATATTGTAGTCATTTCAAGACATGAAATTGGAAACACTGGTCAGTGTTGTGGAACTGCTTGTAGTACTGGGATGGCTTGTAACACATTGTAAACTGAATCTTATAAGCCAAATGAAGTAATGTTGCCATATCTTTGCACTTGCTGTTGTATCTAAGTCCAGTTGTTTCCAAGGTTGATGTTGAGATGCTCGACTAGATCCAATATTATTTCTATGGAGATTCACTCTCACTTTGCTCACCAGTCTCATTCTTAACTGCAGTTGGCAGCTGGTTTCAGCAAAACACATCCACTCAGTCCAATACCTGCTCGGCACCAAATAGCAGACAGACTTTGTCAGTGACTACCTGGTGAACATTGCATTTAGCAACTGCAGTAATTCCATTTTTTGACAACCTGGAGACCTTAAGTGGGAGTTAAAAAACAGCTCACTCATGGAAAAAAAAAAAAAAGCTGTGGCAGTTGAAGAAATTCAACCTGCCAAAAACAATGATGGTTCACTCCTACGCCACCATCGATGAGTCCATCCCTCATCTCCTCCATCACCACCTGCTACTGTTAAGGACAAGAACAGACTGCAATGGATCATTTGTTCCACTGAGACAGTGAAAGGCTGCAATCTGCCATCACACCAGGACCTGTTTACCTCAAAGAACCCAGAGGCTGTGGTTCATCAGGACTAAAACATCTCGCCACAAAGACAGTTTTTTTCCTCCCAACTGCAATCAGCTTAATTGGAGGCCAACGTGATACCCCACTCACCTCCCAATATGAAACTTCATTGAAAATTCTGACTTGCAGTATCTGCTAGTCTTGTTATTGTGTAGATATTACTAGGATATCAAATTCTTGCTGAGGAAGTTCAGGTAATCCAGGAATTAATTAGAAAACATCATTTTTTTTATTTTTTATCTGATGAAAACAAAGCAACAAAATGTCCAATCCAACCTGTCCAACTACAATGTGAATAGCTAATGATGCTTTTGCAATGCCCTTGATGACTCACTCCATCCCTAATACCTTGGTTTCACTTTTTTTTTTTTTGACAACTTCATTTTTCTCAAATCAATTTATTTACTTCATGTTTATCTGTATTTGAGGCCTTGATGTGTTTGAGGTTTGATCTTGACTTCCCTGCGGAAATCATTAAAATTTCACCTTTTACTAATGTCAAATCTGGCTTTGTGATTGTTCTGCTTGAGTTCACATGAAATCGAGTAGAGATTTTGACTGACACGGTGACAACTGCAGATGACAGAAGTCTTATTTTTGGTGCGAGCAGTTTCTTTAACTTCTCTCTGCTCCTGCCGTGCTGTAACCTGGCTGACCTTCACAAGGGAAATGCACAATTTCCAAATTGGACAGTCACTTCAATATGTCACAACGCACTGTATCCACCAATGAACTACTCTTCTGTTTTTTCTCTTTTTCTCATGTGAAATCTCTCTAAAACAGAATTGGCACTTCTTTCCTCTCTGGCCCTCACTATCTTTTATTAGATGTGGCAGATTTTTATCATCTCTTCCTCTAACTGTCATACCTTTCATTTCCCCCTCCTCTGCTGTTCTGTTCTTTTTCTCTTCTTGTTGCTTGTCAAAACCTCCTTTTTTTCTTGTCACTCACACCTTTTCTCTTCCTGCGTCTCCTCTTGTCTATGCACTCATTCCAACCTTGTTTATTAGATGATTGGCCATTTCACAATGCTGTCTCATTTTCATACTATTTAATTTTTCTATTTTCTTTTGTATTATAATCTTAAGCCCCCCTCTGTGTTATTATGTGTGTACTTCTTGGGAACCATGTTCTAATCCATCTTTGCCTTTGGAACATGTCATGTCACAGCACAGTAATGCTTTATTTCTACAACAGTTGTGACAGTGAGTCATCTGGAAGTTTTCAAAGCCTCTAGCAGGTCTTTTTTTTTCTTTTTTTCAAAAAAAAAAAAAACAAAAAACTTCCTGCACATTTTGGTCCTCAGTGACACTGACCAAACCACTGGGGTTGTAGGGCTTGTTCTCTCCAACTGCTTTATTTATATCCAAATAGGAGTTTCCACAGAATCCTGCAAAATTAGATTTTTAATAAAGCTAAAGGGTACAAATGAAAGCAACATAAAGATGGACTGATGGAGTACTATGTTTAGTATATTCACCTATTACTTCCAAGGAAAGCTGCTTATACTGGAGTAGGAGAATGTAAAATCTGACAGGGAAGATTGTCTCTCAGCCCCTGTCTCCCAAAATTCTTCCTCTGCCCATCAGATTTCTCTGCACTTGCTTCCCTCCATCTGTTCACCTGTTTTACATTTAAGCTTCCTCACCCACTGACACACCTGCTTCCAGTTTTCTCATCACTACAGTCATTGTTTAAACCCACTACTTAAGATTTCTAACCCACGCCTGCCTATGAACTCATCTGCCTGTAAGCTGCGAGCCAGTTTTCTTTTATTAATGCTTCTTCACTTCATAACCTGTCTTGTGAGTCTGCAATTGGGTTCTCTCTATGCTGTGAGCCACCCCGACAGGAATCACATTTCAACTCCTTTTCATGCAGTTAAAATTAGTTTTAAGAAGAGTTAAAACTTCAGAACAAAACTATATTCTACTTTTTTTCTAATCACTAACAGTACAGCTGTCCGATGTATTGGTTTTGTGTGTATTGGTTAGGGCTGCAACTCAACTGATAAAAAGTAGCAGGTAGAGCGTAGAGAAAAACCTAAAAATTGTAAAACTGAATTATTTGAGGAGACAATGCAAAGTATAGCCATAAGAAATTCTCTAAGATATCAACCAAACTATCAATTTGAATCAACAAGATTTTTTTAAGCTTCCAGCCCTAACCCTCCTCCTAAGGTCTTTCCTTCTAGTGTTCCAATCTCATTCCTGTTGGTCTGAACAAAAAGTACTAAATAAAAAAAAAAACTTTAGTTAATAACTGCTTCCTTCATCCACACACAACCTGTTTTGGTGCCACAGAGAAGGAGCAGCTAGCCCTCTAATCTCATTTACTGATTTCTACTTTGTCTGTTACACATTAAAATGGAAAATAAGAGTTTGTGAAGTTCTGAAAACAAAAAGTTATTCAATATTATAATTATTTCCCCTATCACGTTTAATATAATGGTTCTACTTACAACCTCCTTAGATTCTGAGTGATTGGGATGAAGGCAAGAGAAGTCCAAATATCTTAAAAATCACTGTCAGTTCAGGAAGTTGAACTGATAAATGCTGTTTCACCTTTATCATAGAAGTCTCCAGATGTTTTTGGTTCTTTTTGGACTTGTTCAGCAATTCAGCCTGTTAGGTTAACTGCTGTAGTATCCCCTTTGAAGGACCAGCAAATCAGCTTGTTAAGGCCAACCCATGCATCAATATCTCTTCTCTTGCATCAGCAGTTCAGCCAATTAGTCATTCTTCTCCTGCAGTAGCAGTCTGTCCTCTGTCAGGCAGACTTGTGAATGACTGAGGGAATGCCTTGTTCCATGGAAGTGTCTGGCATATTTTGAGTGAAAATGTCATCTTACCAAATTTGATAGATCCAGACGATGTGTAAAACAGAAACTTTTGGCCGTTAGGTGTATAGTTAGAGAATGAGCAAATTAAGAGAGATACCCACATGAAGGCAGTGCCATTAGTAATAAAGAGCCTCAGATTTGTAATGACTGAGCTACTGGGGCCAATTGCAATTTCCAGCCGCTTGGTAACTTACATGATTAATAAAGGTTCTATTCACATTGACACTGCACTCACATTCTTTCTCTTTTAAGCTTGACAGCCAGGTCAGTTAGCCCCAGTGTTCCTGACAGGACTTCAGTGTCGATGCGTGACTATGGATAGTCCACACCAGCTTAGTACATTTAAGTAGGTAATGATTAATTTATGGTACATATAATGTTACAGTAGCAGAGAGATAAGGACTGCTGTACATGATTTAATCTTTTTTACTGTGTAGCTGTAGTCTTACTTTATTGAGTAATGGGACTACATTCAAATTGAATGTATGTATTTAAGCTAATAAACCCCTGACTGTAGTTCCAGGCATAAGGAGATAGTAATGAGGATGTACTATTGATTCTCTCAGCATTACTCTTGGAATCTCTTAGCTACCTTGCTAATCGTTATCATCATTATTCATCATCCTTACTATATATTGAAGTGCACGCCAGGCAAGACATTTAACATTTAATATGATTTCTGAAGAAGGGTAAAGTTCCTGGTAGAATAATAGTACTGTATACTGTAGATTATGTACTCACTATTTACCAAGCTATATAATTGACTATAAAACTAACAAACTAACTATAAAACTCTTGTTTATGTCTCTAATGTCAGCTATCATATGAACCTTTAGAATGTTCACAGTGCATCCATTCATCTCTTTATTTTAATTCACTGCTGTTGTTTATTTTTTCCTCTCCATGTTTATTAACAGTCAGTCAATTAAATTGTGTGATGTTAGCTGACCCTAACCTTGTCTGCCCCTGTACTGTCTGTCCACTGAATGTATGATTTAAAAACATCTTTAGACGCTGCTGCTACACACTGATGTGAGCCTCTGTGCATGTTAATGTCAATATTGCATCAATGTTGGGTGAAAGGCATGAATGTGAGTGGTGATTAATTCTCTTTGTCATTCGGAGTAGCACACTGCTGCTTTTAAATGTGTGTGTTTTCAATATGTACACATATACATGTATATATGTAACACACTACATATTGAGTGTGTTTTTATGTATAGCATAATCTCATAATGTACACACACAAATGCACAGACACACATTTGGTGAATATACTGACATCAGGGGTCTTCATGTATCAACATATATCATATTACCTCCTCAGACTGCTGTATATATTGACTAGCAATAACATTCATGAGCTCTCATCTTATCACAGGCAGCACTGGTGTTTCAGGGCAACATTGGACAGTGCACCTCTTGCTTGTGACAGGAATAACTAGACACACTGTGTGAAACTACAGAAATTGTGGTTATTCATGGTAAAAATCAGTTCATTGCTAATGCATGTATGCTGAACCTTGATCAATGTTTAAAAGAAAAAAAATTCTCATTATACATTTGTATCAGATGTATAATAACTGAAAGGGTTTACACAGCTTGATGGGATTTATCTTCTGCTGGCTTGTAACTTTGCTAATCAGTTTAGTTGCTTTTAAGCCTCTGGATTCATTTCTTTGAGTAGGATACAATTTCAACATTATATATTCTGGTCAGTGATTTAAATCCCATCTGAAGCATTTGAAATGATCTATGTTTAAAACATTCAATCAAGATCATTTCTTTTTATGAATTTTCTTTCCAAATTACTTGCTTGACTGTGGCTCAGGAGGAAGTGCTCTACAGCAATCATTCAATTCCTAACCATCATGTCTGTTAGTGATAGTTGAGTGATGTGTAAATTTCAAATGTGACCAGTAGTGTAAAGTGTTATCAGTGGTCATGTTGACCTGGCAAATGCTGTAAAAATGCATGTATAATGTGTAAATTTGATTTGTGAAAGGAAAAACATTATCTGAAAAAAAGACAGGTGTTAGGAAAAGATATACAGTAATATAAGCACCAGTAGCTGTGACAAACAGCAAATTGTGAAAATGAGAGAGGTATGTGCTACATTATGGACACAACATGAGAAGAAACTGAAGTCAAAAATAGAAATAACAGTGTGCGAGTTAAGGCCTACAGTCAGTCTCTACAATTCAATGCTGTTTCTTTAGGTGCTTTTGTATAAAATACATTCTAACCACAGTTGGCAGTGTATCATAATGGCAAGGAAACTACCTGGCTCTTCCACTAAGAAACCTCAAAGAACCTTAAAATATACTGCATCTGATGTACAGATATGCAGCCAAGTGCAGTTGATATCTTGTTTTCACTTTTCTGATATTTGTGTCACAATTTTCTTGCAAAAATATTCAGTGACACATTTTAACAAACAGAGAGCCACAAATTACGTTGCAGATTGAATAATTTTTTTCTTATCTGTCACTGTCATTTGTTTTACATCTTTCAGAGGAACTTTAACCCTCTGAAACCCAAGTGCCGATATTTATCATTACTGTAATAACTACGTTTATTTAGTGTTATTCACATTTGTCTCAGATGATTAATAGCTCTTGGATTTTGATGGTGATAGGTTTATTATTATTGTTTTTTCCCTAAACAGTTTAGCTTGAATCACCACTTTAATATACCAATCCATGCAGAACTATCATCATTTGATGAATTTTATTTCTTTATGAAGGTAGATTTTTTGCTCACTTACAGATGTTTAGCTGTGGCTTTTTAAATGTCTCTACAACATAGTCTTGTTTTGTCCAAATATATAAAATAAGTATATTCAAAGTACAAGTCAGTAGCCAAATGCAATTATATCAAGCAGAGAGAAGAATAGGACCTGCTGTAATCTATGTGTTAATGTGATGACTGCTCTGGGAGAGGAGGGAATTACTTATTAGCCAGTGGTTGTGAGACATGAAGGAGTGCATGGATGTGAGAATCTGTGTCTTTTTATCTGTCTGCAGAGACTCATATTTTACAATGCAGTCACTTCCATTATTTTATAAAATATGTAAACAATACATGTTGGTTAATGTTGGTAAAACATATGACAAAATATGAATATTACTCTGTGCCATTGTTTTTAATTTTCATTACACGGCAGTATTTAGTTATCAAACCAGTCGTTGGATATTGTTGTAGCTGTAATAGTATTACGTAGTACCTAGTCAACGAGAAATGTACTGTATAAAGTGATACATTGCAAGATAAGGGGGTGCAGCAGCCTGCTGCTGAGGGAGCTGCAAAAGGTCCAAACAGTGTCAGATGAGGGATGAGAGGTTTTGCCTATGATGGATTTCAAATAAGCTAACATCCTCTTTTCCCCCCACTTCCTCCATGGAGTCTAGTGTGCGCTCCAGGATGGCCTTTCTGATCAGTCACTTCAGCACCTTCTGTACAAGACATCTGTGTTGAGGACCAGTCCAGATTGAGGTGAACACTTGGGTATTTGTTCTGCCATATGATCTAAATGTCCAAACCATGGATGTTCAATGATGTTGGCTCCCTTCAGAAATCCATCACTATCTCTTTTGTTCTGGATGCACTGATATGAAGGTGAACAAATTCACACAAGACAAAGTCAGTGATGGCAGTAAAAGCATTAATGTAAGAGATAATAAAAACACACAAACACAACCAAAGTGGAAAAAAAAAAAAAAACTTGTAGAAAAAAAGTCTATAAAGCAAGAGCTGTGAGAGCTGACTGCCACTTGAATGGCGCCATAGCAATGCAATGCTAAGAGGAAAGAAAATTAGTTGAGGTGGTGAGTTTTGTGAGAAGCTACATTTATTTGAAGAAAGCACCTCTAGACTGCATAATGTAGATGAACCAATGTTGCTGACACACTGATGAATAAGATGTAAGTTTTTTTTTTTTTTTTTTTTTTTTTCTGTAACACTGCATACAGTGTGACACCACAGGGCTTTATGTGTCTAAGTGCCAGTAAATCAATTTTATTAGTAACATCAACATAGACAACAAAATCATATGCTCAATGCTGTGTGATATTTATATTAAAACATTCCTGATCTTCGATGTGTCAGCAGCATTTCTCTGTTGCAGATGGTCAGTTTAGACATGTAGATGTAGAAGACATAAATGTGGTGGTAGACAAGGTCTGTTCAAAGCTGGATGAATTTGGATTGTTGGCTCCAGCTCCAGTAATATCCAAGTTCTCAGTGCAGATCCAGGGGAAGAACAAGTGGAGATGTGGACATGCTGTGAGGTGGACACACATATTTTTCTACGCTGTCATGACTTAACAGCACCCACACCTATTACCTGGCCAGTAGTACAGCTACACTTCATTTTTACATATTCTAGCCAGTTACATCTATCATGCCAATTCACTTGATTCATTTGACTCCGCAAGGTATCATTATGTGTCATATCCACAATGTTCTATACTAATGCACATGGCTACTTCCTCATAAAGGAATACGAGCAGTCAAATAAATATCAACTCCCCTTTTTATTCAATCATCTCTTGGAAATGGAAATGTTCTGTCCCCAAGAACAAAACCAAAGATTCTGCTTTCTAGCTTTTTAGTCTTATGCTTTAAGAAAACACACTGAAGCAGCAGACAACATGAGTCACATATGTTACAACTAGTGTTACTAGCAATAATTAGCATCAAATAGTATTTCATAGTATTTCATATAGTCAATATCTAATTTATACAATGTAAATACACTTGTAAGTAGCTACACTTCACAGGACAGAGTGAGGAGTAATCTTAACAAATAAAATAAAAGTTTTTTTTGTGTAACTTTGGTCTCATTTTAAGTAAAGCTATAATTTCTGGGGCTGTTATCAACCAAAGAAATTCTTGGTCGATGTGGGACCTGAAATTTCGACTAAAAATCAATTAATTGCGCGTGGGGGGGATTAATTACACATTTAAGTCTGTCAGTTCTGACAGTGTTTTGCATCACATGTACTAAAAACGAATGGAGCAACCTAACACAGACAAGTTATCTTACTGTTTTTTAGTTAATATGCTGTGTTCAGGGGCGGACTAGCAATCTGTGTGTTGTGGAAAAGTCCAGAACAGCCACGCAGTCTACGCCTGTGGCCATCCATAGTCCCGACAGTCCGGACACTTTTTTAATTTATATATTGGTCTGACCGGCCCATAAAACCTGTAGATCATTGGCCTGATTGACACTGGGCTGGTCCAATCAGCGCAAGAGTTTGTTTCCTGACCACCGACCCTTGACACACACTGGTCTGTAGCATATTCGTATTGAAATTATATGAAATTGACACGCCAAGAAATCTACCCATCAGAATTTCGGTCAAACCAGAGTGTAACCAATAAATCAACCATTCTGCTGGGGCATTACAGCCCTAATAATTTCACGACTAGATATTACTGTTAAAATATAAGTGTGTGGGGAAATAAGTTTTGAAATTAAATGATGCCTCTGCCTATTGCGCTCACACCATCACCTGGTAGATACATGTGGGATAATTTTCCAAGAAAATAAGTTCATTATATACTACAATATGTAATTCTTTAATGAATATAATTGCAATTATCTTTCCATTTCTTACACTTTTAAAGGCTGCCTTGTTGAAGGAACTCTCTCTGTCCTTCTAACTGTCTTGTATACTCACATTTAAAAAAAAAAAAATTAAATAATATATATATATATATACTTTGAACTCTAGCAGAGTTTTTTTTTTTTTTCTGTGGAATTTACTTGCTTCTGAATATGGACGTTTTGTACTTGGCCAAGTGTAGGTGATGACACCGGCTCTCTTGCATTGGTTTTCTTGTCTATGGCAAAAACTGCTCAGCTTTATTGTAGCTTTGGGAAACAGCATAGTACATGTGCATAATTAAATGGACCATCTGCAAATATGATGTCTGTGGCTGTGGGCCATAAATACCAGGGCTGGTTTTGGTCCCAGCCCAGCCCTGTTTGGCATAACAACATGATTAGACTTCCCTTTGGTACAGGTTACTTGGAAAATTATTCTTTATTATGATATTAGCAGCACCAATGCTTTTCTCATTATGATAAATCAAAATGCCTACTGTGAAAATGCCTGTTGGTGTTTATTCACAAGGCTACATATCAGACTTGGACAGTCTGAACTCTGATGCAGCCTAAAATTCCTCATCACTAATATGGATTGGTGATTTTATGAGTGCACTCATGATCTCTGCTTATTATCATTCATCTTCATCCAATAAACAGACAAAACTTAATGCAAATTGTCAGTAAATTGTACACAATGTATTTTAACAGCACATAGATAAATCAACAAAGTATAATATTATGTTGAGTGCTTTCTTTGACCTCCAGCATTTAAAATGAGGACTCTTATTTTAAAAGCACAAACATAGCACAATCAATCATAGACTAAAACTTGTGATCAACATCCAGACACTGATGTACAACCATCCATTATCATTCATTGAAGGCAAGAGGATGGCCATTATTATTGCTGTTTATATTTGGTTTACATTTGGTGGTGCAAACACCTTAATTAAACATCAACATGTTTGTACCAATGAATGTGTATTAGCACCTACCAACCAACAAAATACAGAGCCTGTATGTCGACTATGGAAATGGGGGATATGTCAGCATTTCCTACTTTTATGACCGATTTGTGTCAAGTTTTCTGAATTATGCAGTTAGGTGATGGTTTGCACAATATGTACGTAAGTGGTGAAAATGTGCACAAACATTTGGTAAAATCCAAAGTACTCCAAAACAACAGAAAAAACAAGAAAACGTATTTGTTTAGCATCTATGCTAAAAATAATAATAAAATAATAACTTTTCAGCGCTTTCAGAAATCTGCATTTTTCTGTATCTCATTCAGACTGGATTGAGACTTGGCAATCAACAATAAAATAAAACAAAATTAAATAAAATAAGGATAATATCCCCTAAAATTACACTGATTTGCAAGTGTTTTGACACCAAACCCACACCAGCATACAGTCATCATGCATTCAAACTCAGTCCTCTCAGGTTATAGTCTTAAAGTCCCATGGACACGTGCTGCAGAGCAATATACTTGTGTGTGCATAACGCACTCCAGTTGTGCACAGGCTTTCTGCACATGAACCAACAAAAAACTTGGTGGCTAACACGTAAACATAAAATAAAGTCTTTGAATAATCCAAATTAAAAAGAGCAAAACTTCTAATCTCAACTGAAGTGGCAAAATATAAGGTGTCTCCAGAGAAGGAAAAATAAATCCCAGGTTATAAATAGATAAATAAATAAACCATTTCACTTGTGTTCGTCTTGGAGGCTGTAGTCGGCCCAGTCACTTCCACAGATTTAAAAAAGTGGCGCGTCAGCTGACAGGTGACCCTCGGGTGAGACATGTTGGCTGATGGCTTTGAGAGACAGCTGACGTAACTGATTGTCAGCTGGTATTGCTCTCATCACACAGAAGCAAAATCACACAATTCACACGCACAATATATACATTGATGAAATAATAGTGAGGTGTACACTTTATTTATTGCGAACAACTTAATTTTTGTTTGCAATATGATTGATTGATTAAATGACTCCTTAGGACCATATATATGGTTGTGTTAAAGTGGACTGAATGTGATGAAAAAAATATATATAAAAGTGAGCATAAAGTAAAAGTATTTTTAGGTGGCAACAAGTGTGAAGTCCATTTGTGCACAAAGCCAAGTAAAACCAAACATTATGAAGCAAATTATGAACATAAAATACCAAAGTCTGTGTAATTTAGCCTAATAAGTCATAAATGTTGTTTATTGTGAACATGATCTGTCACCCCTGATTGTGTAAACTAGGTCTTTAATTAGTACTTCAGTTCAGATGAGGATTTGATTTAAATTGATTTTTAGTTAAACTTGTTTTCAGTATTATCAGGGGACCAATGGGTCAATGTGGGTTTACAAAATCATATTGCACAAAAGTGGTTTCATAACACTTCATAACACATATATAACATAATAACATATTGGTCTAACATAAAAATACACATAACATCATCATCATGGTGTTTGTTGAGAAACACATTTACAAACAGCACAAAAGCATCAACACTTGTTGCTATACTTGTACAATTCACACTCTGTCTTTCTTTTTGAGATAATGACAGTGCAGGTGATAAAAACGTCATTGCCCAATTGAGTGTCATTGCACAAAACATCATTAGTCAAGTCAGTTTCCCAAACTGTTGTTGTATCGATTCAAGACAACAACACCATTCTACACCACACAATGGCTTTGCATGACCCCTGTTTCTGAAGCAAAAGTGACTAAGCTCTGGTTACACACAGCTGTGAATAGCAGGGTGTGCTTATGTGTCACATGTGCAATGTGATCTCTGCTTGCCAAGCCAGAGTCAGTGGCATCAATAAACATGCTCCAAAGATCATAGAGCAAGAGTCACACAAACACGCCTGTGATGAAAGAGGGTGGTTAAGGGAATATGAGAGAGAGAGATCAATGTGTGTAGTATCAGGTTGCAGTGCATTTGAGCCTCAGAGTGTGTGTGTGTGTGTGTGTGTGCATGTGTTTGGAGCCCTGAATACACATGTGTTAAAGACCTATACAATGTCAGCAGTTAAAATCAACCACATTACAATGCATTCACTATGGATGGAGTCTTTTCTTCCACAACACTGATGAGTGGGGGTGGGTGTTTGGTCTGAAACATTGCTTAGGTCAGGTGTAGGTGTCAAACTAACATCCAGATGAGGTTTGTAACAACATGATCAATGTTGTTCACTTCACCTGTCAGTGGTTTCAGTGCTGTGGCTGATAAAGTGGGTGTACAGTGGCTGTTTATCAGCTGCTTAATTGACACATAACATGATACATTGATTGATTTATTTTATTTATCCATGGATTTATTTATATGTCAACTTTATGCCTCAAGAATTCTGGTATACATGATCCCTGAATCAAGTTAGCGTGTGTGTGTGTGTTTGTGCATGCATTATGTTAAGAGTGGCTGGCAGAAATAAGCATGGATTAACTGGTGAGATATCTGTGTATATATATATCCATGTATCCTGGGGTCTGTACAATGATGCAGGTTTAACAAACCCCCAGATAACGTTCCCTCACCTGGTTATAATAAACACCACAACCTTGCTAAGATTGCATACAAAGCAGGTTCAACTGGTTCAATGAACTCTGGGTTTTTCCTGCAGAAGTATGTTCATGCGAAAGAGGCAGAAGCAAAAGGATTCCGAAACCAGTGGTGACTGGTGCAACAAAAGTGTGTGTTTGTGTGTGTGGGTGTGGATTTGGGGCAGAGTTACTCTATTTTTTTTTAAATTTTCTTTCTTTCCAATGAGTGTTATAGTTTGTTTTTTTCATTCTGGTCTAGATTTAGGAGAGCATAAGTTATTTTAATTAGATTTTTGTGGAACTGTGAAGAACTTTTTTTTTTTTTTTTTTTTTTTTTTTGTGTTTAAAGATGTTTACATTATGAGGGAAAACCTTGATTTAAAGAAGCCAGGAAAGAAAGGCTGAAAGAATGCATAGCCAAAATTATGACTTTCAAAAATATACTTTATAGTTAATGTGTTAATTTTTTACACCCTCAGATAGCTCAACACACAAAAAGTGGCTAAAGGCACTGTAATACTAACACCACTGCCCAAAATAGCTAAAAAAAAAAAAACTGTCTAATTATGATACAAAACAATTCAGATTGTCTGCTAATAAAAAGAGCACCAGGAAATCTTGAAGCCACTAATTAAAACACAGCCTCAGGTCACATGCAGTGCAAAAGTTTTCAGAGTTTCATATGTACTTATTTTGCTGGCAGAAGTGTGTGAGAAGTATATGTATTCACATGAAGTTTACACAAATATTTTAAAATGGGTTTGAAATATTCCATTGATACAGAGTGAAGAAGGATGATCAAGCAACACTGACTTGATAAATATTTTCATCTTTCATCCATCATTCCAAACGTCTTTTGCTCTTTCTTATTTGGCAAATGTAAAATGATGACTTGGTCGATGATTTGGTTGCTTAGTACATAGGCCATTGGCAGGTTATAATTTGATCCTGTGTAGCGAACAACACTTAAGTATAAAAGTATTATCTTGCTAAGTACAAATGTTGTTTAATAATACTTGCCCTAAGTCTCTCCTACAAAGCATTTACAAATGAATCTCGGACATTGTCTCACCTGACTCTCCACTGCCTTTCTACAAAAGCACTAGACGATTGTCTGCACAGATGCATTCCAGCCTACTGGAGAGACTCCATTTGCTTTAAGTGGCGGGTGGTGGGTAGAACATACAGGGGTCAGTGGGATAAAAACATCAACACTCCCACTCACTGTGAATTCTCTAGTCAATGACCTGTACTGTTCATGTATCACTTCAATTGGACATCACACACACTTTGTACTAGAGCTGGCTGAGTAAAGTCTGACTGCTGAGAGCATTTGCTGCGAGCGTCTCACATATAGCTTCTTCTGATAATGTTTAGAAAATATCAGGCTTGCAGAGCTTGTGTATGATTTAATGAAATCCCACAATTTGAACATAGTTTATGATTATTAATATTTACGTATGTCACAGAAGTGACAAAAATAATTTATCATGTAATACATATATTATAATTTGATATTATATTGTATAGTGTATATTTTTCTGAGAATGGTCTATTAAAGTACTTAAAGTTTATTCTGTTCGCTTATTCTGTTCATGTTTCCAAGGTATATCACAGTCTTCCCATGTTTTGAGGTACTGTTTTATTTTGCTCACAATCTATACCAATGCTGTGAATCAGTGGTATTGAAAAAGTGAGGCTGTTCCCTAGGGGGTGCAGGAGCAATGCCAGATGATGCTCAAAGGAAGAGACAAGAGAAGCAGAGTTATTGAATGAGGTGAAAAGGATAGGTTGTTCTAAAAGCACCTAGAAGTTAGTTGCTGTAGTTTGACTCATTTTCAATTTTTCCAATTCACAAGATAAAAATCTACACTTTTCGAGTTAATAGTCTCAATATGTCCTGAAAGATTGAACATCTGTGATACTGTCATGAGCAATCCATTTGGTTTCAAATTGTATAAAATATACAAGACAAATAACTGTTTTGCTTAGTAAAGCTCAGTGGGGAAAAGACTGTTGTTGTTGTTGTTTTGTTCACAACAATCAGATGACGTTTTCTTTCTTTTAAAATGATATCCTAACTAATTCCTCTCTCACTGCAGATGTTTTAATGGGTAAAGTAACTGTATCTCTAAAATTAATATTAAATGAAAAAGGCAAATTTTCTGTCACAATAACAAAATAAAAATAATAACTGTGACAACTGTTGGAGAATCTTGATGACCCACACCATTATATTTTATGAGTTGATTTAGCATGGTAAACTGCCACCCTGCATAGTTATGCTTTGTTAGACTTTGTATGAGGAAACGTTAAGGGATCAATAAGGTTCAGTATAGGTGGAACAAAGTAATTCAACGAATAATGTAAATACATATGTTGCTGGTATTGCTGCAAACAGACAAACAAAAGTGACAAACAGACAAAAAGAGCTGCAGTGAATTTAATCTCATGTAGCTCAAAATACTTGTCAAACTAATTGAGGGAGTGTTCTTAAGATGGACAATAGGTTGCATATTTAACTGTCATAAAACATCAGTGCTCTTATGAATAGCTTTGTCAGTTAATATGACACACAGCGAAAATTGAAAGTCGACAGTCAAAAGAAGTGACAATCAATCAAAATATAAAGTCAGAGTGGGCAATGTCTTACAAGATATATTTTTATGCATTGTGAAGGAAAACTGTCATATAAAATCTGTTTTTTCTTCAAATTTTCCATAGCTGTTCTTATATCACCATTTAACTGTATCATTCTGATGTTTTACTGCAGTGATGTACTGACATAAAACAGCCTTTAATACCTTTCAAGACACACACACACACACACACACACACACACACACACACACAGAAACTGAAATTTGAGAAACATTACATTGAGTGGTGAAGTTTCTTGTCTATATGTTAAGGATACTGTGAAAACCTTTACAATCACCTAATGAATACAATTTATAAAAAATGGATATAGCAGTACCTTCAATTTTAATTCCTTTGAGCGTTTTGCCTTTGTAAGGAGTAAAACTGTTAGGTCTTGCAAATAGAAATGTGTTATCATCTGGGACGCCACACTCCCTTCTCCTACAATTCAATAGTAATTAAATCAGGTAAGAAACACAACCCTATAGACATTTACCTTCTCTGTTGCATCCTCTCCTGCACAGCTGACCAACACAGTTGTTCTGTCTCATTCTCGGAGTCATCTGTAAAACATGAAGTAAGCATTTGACAATCAATAACTTAATGCTTATTTGGCATAATATCAGACAATATTATTCATTACAATAAAAATGGTTATATGAGTTAACATAGATTAGTAAAAGCTGTGTGGTGCTATAAGAAAGAGGTGGGTAAACACAAATAAAATTATACTATTATTCTTGCTATCCAATACACATCCATCCTATAGGTCTGTTTGGATCAATAGTCTATTGTATCTATAGATTACAATGCGCGCGCGCACACACACACACACACACACACACACACACACACACACACAGAGAGAGAGAGAGAGAGAGAGAGAGAGAGAGAGAGAGAGAGAGAGAGAGAGTATAACACCACAGTAATCAAAGAAAAAGAAGCAGTTTCCCATGCTCGGTTAGACATTTTTAATGAGAAGGACATTGGTTTAGAGTTATATACAGCTTTGCATGTGGATTCATGTCCCATCCAAAATGTATTGAGAACTTATGCATGTATGTCATCTTCCAAAGACAGCATGAATAACATCATCCCCATTTCTGTCCACAATGTGTTAAAGGTAATTTTGTTCGAGGGATCTTCACTCTTTAAAAATGGCTTGCTTTGCTGTAGCCACACCACACATTCTCTGTATCAAATTCTGTTCACTTGACAGATTATGTCTGACATTTGGATAATGAAGTCTGGAATTCACTGCAAAGTTGTGCAGTGTATTCAGAACACAAGGTTAATGCCATAACAAGTCAACTCTGAAAATGATGTTTTTATGTAACAGGGTTTGATAATAAATATATATATATTTTTAAAATGTTGGTTATGAAAAGTTAAAATAAAAATAATGATACTCCACGACCAATGACTATTATGAAACCTGGGCTCAAAATAAAGAAGGATACATTCTAATGTTAATGAGACTTTGGACCCAAAAGCAAATTTATCAGGAGGCAGGCTGATGCAGTAACATCAAAGGGAAAAAAAACAACAACAGCAACAACTGGTTAACAGACAGACAGTGTGAACAAGTAGGTGGTAAACAGCCCAAGAGAGCAGACAAAAAATAAGGAACACTTCCAGTCTGAAGTAGACACAAGGAGATAACAAGGGTAAGGGTAAGATAATAAGGGTCAATAAAAGAAAAGGGAAACACAGGAAGTCAAATAACAACAGTAACATGAGAAGTAATTACCAAATAAAACTTGGAAATGAGTCCAAAGAGTCACTTTGGGGAAATACTGTCACAGTTAGTGTTTTTTTTTTTTTTTTTTTTAAAAAGTCAACTCTCACTAAGTGCTTGGAATCATGTTCAGTCAACTTTAAAATTGTATAGTAGTGTCACTAAGGGGAAACACATGATATAAAACTAAGCCATTGGAAAGTTGACCTAGATGTGGATGTAGTTGCTTAAGTTTTACTTTTTTATTTCAACTATACAATTGCAAGGACGAAATGAAAATATTTGATATAATTTTTAATTTTATGTAATTGATGTTTGAATTACATTAAAGTATAAGTATTTGCTACAATAAGATATTTATCCATGTGACCAGTTAAAATTGAAGGGATTTTAACTCACCATGAGATGCATTAATGTCCCCTGAGGATTAGAATCCAATACCCCCTCATTCTATCCAATATCCTGGCTGGATGCACACACACACACACACACACACACACACACACACACACACACACACACACACACACTTTACAAGGATGTCTGAATAACTTTATACAAACACAAATGACTCTGAAAAAAATATGATTGGTGGCCACAAATAAATATGGATACTGATGAATACTGCAGCATGTTGCAGTATGCAGCAGGTCTAATACAGAAAAGCCTGCTTAATTCAAACTATCATCATGGTTTAAAAACAATATGGCCTTGTATGGATAATTTCCTTAAAAATTTCATTTGCCAGTGGTCCATTATTCATACTAATCAGAAATATAGAATCTTTTTTAAAAATATTTTTACACCTGGGGCATATTATTCAATCTTTTGGCATCTAAATAATTGATTGAGATAAAAATGTTTGGAATTGGTCCAGTATTTAGCATGCTATAAACAGAAACCTTAAAAACTGGTGCAAAGTAATCCAGGTAGGCATCATTAGAGTACATCCACAGAAAATGCTTGTTTTTGCCACAGACAGACACTTATTGGCTTTATATGGCCTTACAGCAAGTGATCCAAAGTCAAACATCTCACCCCCCCAACCCCTCCCAAGATTATCCAGTAGTTTCTTTGATAAACCTGTCTGGTGAAGCAGCCCATCTGAATGCAACTTAAGGTACAATGGCAGAGACAGGGACAGAGTCGTGCATGGGGACAAGGACTAAGTGATAGCAGTGATGGAAGGACAGGTGAAAAATGTTGAGGGACTGAGTAAGCAAGAATGCAGATAGCAGAATGAGAAGAGGGAGATTACCTTTCAGGGGGTTGAACTTTCTGTCACATTTAATGGAGATAAATGATTAGCCCTGATAGGTGAAAATGAATGGATGGAAGAAAAAAAGAGACACACTGACAGAGAGAGTGAGAACAGGAGATAACTAAATGGATTGACAGGGGTTAAATGAATGATGGAATGGAAGTAAAAAAGCAGGGACTTCACCGGATACATTACCAGAAAAGGATAAGATGACTCGTTCTGCATGTAAATGAGCCAGGTGTCATAGATTTATACTGTGAGAGGATATTAGTATGTACCAGTGTAGCAGAGGGCATATCAGAATATTGTAAATATACTTAACTGTTTTCCCTGGAGGCTAATTCAGCTTTTACGATGATATGATCTTGGTTAGGAGATTGTCACATGCGCTTGTAAGTTTTATCATGGAGCTTTCCTCCACAGACATATGTATAGCCGCTGAAAAAGAAGACAGTGAATCAACAGTGGTATACAGTGGAGCTGCAACACCAAAAATCATGAATTGGTATAAATACTTCCATAAATTTTGGCACAGCATTACTATACAACACCTGTGGTGATAGAATTCTCAGAAGCTGTGTTGTCTCATTGTAAACTAAAATGTTGCCAAAATGGTTTAACAGAAGAAACTATTGGGGAAATAGTTAATCTTCCATTTCTATGTCATATCAGACTATACAGGTTATCACACTCTCAGGAACAGCATATGCAAGGCATTGTCAATCCTTGAATTCAAGAGGAGCAGTGCTGACTTAGTGCTGTTGTTGAACAGACTTACTCTTCATTTGCAAGATCATCAGGTGTCATGTGACTGGCTATTGTGGACGTAGAGAGGGCTTATAACCAGGTCACACAACGGATCTTGTATTCTGACAATATGGAGCTCCTGAGCTATTATTAGGAAGAAGTGTCACTGGTTCAAAGGCCTCAGAATCCCCTCTCCATTATTTGCAGACAATGTGGTTTTATTGGCTTCATCAGACCATGACCTTGAGCAGACACTGCAGCAGTTTGCCATTGGGAAGGAGAGGATTACTCCATACAAGCTGGGTAAGAGTTGATCTAAGTGAGGGAGTCTAAGTATCTAGGGGTCTCATTCATACGTGAAGATAGGATGAAGTGGGATGCTGATAGACAGACCAGTTTACCGTCAGGAGTAAGGAAAGCATTGTAGTGGACTGGTGTGTTGAAGAGGAAGATGACCTGAAAGGCAAAACTGTCAAACTGAAAGTGAATCATCAATCTAACCCTGACCAGTAGTCACAATTTTGGCTAGTGACCAAAAAATGGAGATTTCAGATACAAGAGGCCTACATGAGTTTCCTTCACAGGGTGGCTGAGGAGCTTTGGGTCACACCACTGCTCCTCTTTGCGGAAATATGTTAAGAGTCAGTTGAAATAGTTCAGGCATCTGATCAGAGACCTTGCAGTAGATTTAAACTATGCATTTCCTCAACCCTGGCAACACCTCAGGATCTGGAGCAGAAAGTTGACATGGGAGTGAAACTTCCTTGACCTGCTGCTACTGGTTGTCAGTATAAGATCATGGCATGGTTTACAGTGATAGGTCTTATTTATATGATGAGAAAAGCCAGCTAATTTGAATAATGAATAAAACCAAAAAAATAGAAATAAGAGCACTGGAATGCATATAATTAGTTAACTGGGGTGAAAAACTCCATAGACCTGTGCTTTAAAGAATATGTAAGGTAATATGAGTCCATTTATGATCCATTTATACTGACATTGTGCTGCAGCCCAATCATGTGCATGTCTGATCCCTGTTTGATGCCAGTGTTGTAGCAGTTGTATATTAGACTAGTCTCTAGAACAGCTTTTTCCACCTATGTAATATTGCAAAATTAGAAGCATCCTGTCTAAAAAGGATGCTGAAAAGTTAGTTCATGCATTTGTTACCTCTACACTGGACTACTGCAACTCTCTATTATCAGGGTGTTCCAGTAAGTTAATCAAAAACCTTCAGTTAATCCAGAATGCTGCAGCACGAGTACTGACAGGAAGTAGGACCAGAGATCATAGTTCTCCTGTACTGGCTGCTCTTCATTGGCTTCCTGTAAAATCTAGAATTGAATTCAAAATCCTCCTGCTTGCCTATAAATCCCTTAATGATCAGGCCCCATCATATCTTAAGGAGCTCATAGTTCCTTATTATACTAATAGATCACTTTAATCACAAACTGCTGGTTTACTTGTGGTTCCTAGATTCTCCAAGACCAGAATGGGAGGTAGAGCCTTCAGTTATCAGGCTCCTCTCTTATGGAACCAGCTCCCAGTTTGGGTCCGGGAGGCAGACACCCTTTCTACATTTAAGGTTAGACTAAAAACTTTCCTTTATGATAAAGCCTATAGTTAAGGATGGTCCAGGTAAGACATGGACCTGAACCATCCTTTAATTAAGCTGCTATAGTATTAGTCTGCTGGGGAACTCTGACAATACACTGCACCTCTTCTCTCTGTCCCTCACACCTATTGTCTCTGTCTCTCCCTCACACTTCATGTCTTTACATTAATATATGTAAATATATTATTATTATTGTTGATGTTGTTGTTGTTATTGTAATATTTATTGTAATGATAATTTTGCTTTAACAACTACTTGTAAACATCTAGTCTCTATTGTCTCTTCCTAGTCTCCCTCTTTTCTTTCTCCCCCGTCCTCCTCCCCTCCCTTTCCTCTGTCTCTTTTCTTTCTCTATTCTCTGTTTTCATTTCACCCCAGCCGGTCGAGGCAGATGACTGTCCACTCTAAGTCTGGTTCTGCTGGAGGTTTCTTCCTGTTAAAAGGGAGTTTTTCCTCTCCATTGTCGCCAAGCGCTTGCTCATTGTGGAAATGTTGGGTTTCTCTATGTAAAGTGCCTTGAGATAAATGTTTTTATCATCTGGCGCTATATAAATAAAACTGAATGAAATTGAATTGAAGTGAATAAACATTCAGCAAACATTTCAAGATAATTAAACGCATTAATAAATAAAAACCTATGATGACATAATTATGCAGTGTATTCATCATATGTTGCTTGCTGAACTAGTTCTACCAAGTGTTATGAATGAGTAAAGGAAGGGATGGACATGGCCCAATGTTTTTTTTTTTTAATAGTTAACATTTACATTTTCTCAAGAGAGAAGAGTCATGTTTTCAGCATAAATCTCAGCAAAATCACATAATTGTTTCATCCCAGGATCAAAATCATTGCTTTCTCTATTACTATTACTATTGGTGGGACACTGTTTGGACTCCCATCACCCGAGGATGGTCTCTTCTGTGCATTCAGAGGGCTGCTTGTTGCCACCATCTGTGTTTCTGGACTAAATGAAGATGGTCGTCCCCTCTTTGGAGTTTTGGAGATGTTGTGTTTCACCTCCACTCTGTAGTCAAAGGTTCCTCTCCCCTTCTTCTTCAAACTCTTATAATCTTCAAGGTTGAAGTTGGGTAGGCGCACCTGCCTAGCTGTTCCCACATCTGATTCCATGATCAAGGACCTATCAGTGGAACAGAGATGAAGTAGTTGTCTGAAATGGTTTTTGTAGTTCTAACCTTCTGGCAGTGTTGAAGCAAGCTTCATCACAACATCACCTGACAAACCAATTTCAGAATTGGCTCGTATTCCGTTGCTTCCTTGGTACACATCAAAGTCACACATCATGCCAGACGTTCCAGCTCTCACCCATATTTTGAAGCCCTATGGGTGTGGCTTGCCTCACAGGATTTAGGATGATCTTTAGGAGGATAATTTCACATTCCTGAACATTCTTACCTGTTCCACAATAATGCAACAGGCATCACCCAGCACAAATTTGCACTTTTTTGACTACAACACTTTCCCAGTGTTGTACAATTTCAGCAAATATACAACATGCTCTAATTTACATTTGAGGAATGTATTTTACAATAAAGACATATATACATGTTCTAGTCAGTGTAATGATCACCAAATTACAGGTATTTTACTTACTCTGATAAATCCAGTCCAATGAAACAAAGTGTTTTTTTGCAGCTTGTGAAAGTTCGGGATCTGTGGGCCGGACTTACATACAAATGTCCAATCCAATAGCATTGTGAGATTGAACTATAAGACTCAATGTTATGTTAATGTGAAAAAAACAAAACTTTAATACCTTTTTTTTGTTTTTTGTTTTTTTAGAAAAAATAGAAATGTTGTAATTCTGCAACATGGGGTCTTACAGGGTTAAAGTGCATTTCTTAAACGTTGTCAGAAGACCAAAGCGAGAAATGTTTTGGGTCCACAGAGCATCATTTCCAGGTTCCTCAGGTCAGATCCGCTGTGCAGGATTGTAGACTGCCTTTTCAATATTAGCCTTAAACTAGGGAGAATTCCACAGTTGACGAAAACATCCTGTGTATTACTAGTGGCAAAGACATCACACCTCGATACTATACCCACACACACCTCTGAGGGACAAGCTGTAGCACACAAAGTGGACCTCCACCACACAACCTGGATCTTGGACGAATTTGCCAACTGACCACAGTATATGAGGACATGGGACTGTACATTTGATATGGTGGTCTGTAGCACAGGACACCACTGCAAACTTCATGTAAAATTCTTGTCACTGCTGCATGCTAATGTCCTCTGACAAGGAGCCGTTTGGAGTGCAGAGGACAGCCTTTGACACAATTTCAGCACCAGCCATTTTCCATTGAGTGGTTTGATGTGGCAGCAGCATCTTGACTGCAGACAGGGGCAGACTTGACAAACTGATTAAGACCATCTTTGTGCTGGGATGTTCCACTGACCCTGGAGATAAGAGGCTGGGACTAATCCCATGCTTTCTTTAAAAAGTCACATTTAAATACAGGTGAGGATATAGTAATGCCTTATGTGATGTAATTAGGAGGGTCATTGTCACACATGTCACCTTTATTTGCCAGTTTATAATGAATGAGGCTTGTTTGTGAATATATCACTCAGGTAACACGCATTCCACAAGAGATACTGGATTTTATTGTATTACACATATATTAGAGCTATAAGTCAACCTCACTGAAGCTGACAGATATAGGCTACAACTTACAGAGTGTAACATTAATTTAATTGCAGGATTTCACAGGAATTTACATCCAGCCCAGGGAAGCAAGATGCAAAATACAATAATAAGAGGGAGGAGTGCACTGGAAAACGGACTAGTGTTCTCTTGACTTATTGATATAATAAAATTATTACATTGATTTTCTACCATCACTATAACGTATTGCTCAAAAAATTGATAAATGGTTAAGGAAAACATCTAACATCTTCAGGTAAAATGTGACAGGTGGGAAGTGAAGTAAAACTTTGATTATCTGATGACATTAGAATGTTCTGCTGGGAAACTGATAAGAAATTGCTCAGGGACCATAGCAAAACATCCAAGGTGTTGATCTGGCCTGTAAACTGCCCAGATCCTACCCAACAACCCATAGGACCTAGGGAATAGGCTGCCAAAATTGATGCCACTGCTATAATATGCCACTTCTATAACAATAGTCAATATGACTCTTAACACATCTTTTCAGACACCTTTCATGTGAAAAATAGGGACCACTATAAAAAAGAGGGAAGGTCCTTTATCCTGGGGCAGTCATGAAGAAAATATAAAAAGTTTATTTTTGTGTCAAAGTCAAAACTTATAAAATGTAAATTATACATAATGAATGTAAAATTGAGCTTTCCATTAAAGAAATGTTAAAAAAAAAATAAGTGTACTCTTTCAATTATAGTTCTTAGAAAGGAAAAAAAAATGCACTCAAGCACATCAATGTTTTCTTTCTCAGAAAATCCTTTTATAAGTAAGGTCTATTAAGATCTTCATTCCTGGAAATGAACTCTGTTTTTCAACAGGGATATAATAAAAGAGTCATCTATCGCACTTCCTCTGAGATTATTGGCAGACACTACACTTGTCTTTTTTTCAAGATTAGTGTGAACTTCAGTGACCTCACTGCTTTCAGTCATATATAACACAATGTTGTTTGCGAAACTTCCCTGAAGCTTTGCTATAATCAAAGTGCACGCATCTTTTGCTTGCTCTTTTGACATATGAGAGGTTGAAAATGGAATCATTACATCCACCTAGATTTGACTAATGTGGTGTTTTTTGAACTGCAATGAACATCCTTAAACACAAAAGGGCAACATATTTTTAAATACATATTTGAACTATAAAAAAAATAGCTGAACTGAATTACTGTATTCGGTGGATCAAGTAAGAATGTACAAATGTGACTTCCATATCTTGTTCCGGAAACTCTATGCAAAGCTCTCCCATTAACTAACCACAGACATAATATATCAGTTTCTGGCTGCACTGTAACAGCAGGGCCAGCCTTGCCATAAGTGGCTGAATGACTGAGTGTGTAATGATAATGATGTTGCTAGATTTACTGGCTTTTCAGATGTCTTTAGCAACTATTTTTCAAAAAGGCAAAGAGGGTCACCAGTTTTGCCCAACTAGTGTGAATTGAACTTAATGGTTCATTCAGTTGACTTGATATAAGATGACAGACGTGAATGAGTGACTAACTTTCTCTCTGTGTGATAATTTTACAAGTAAATGTAACAGCACAGCTGTTGTCTGTAACTTATATAGTCATTCTGTCAGACAAAGTCATGGTAAAATAAAATCAGGATTTTAGCAGAACAGAGCAGCAGCTTGGAAACGGTGATAGAGAGGTCTTTATAGATTTTATAGTCACTTCGGATTCTGTAGTTTGTGGTGTGGTGTGGTATTAGAATTGTATTGTGTTATACTGAAAGACACACCTAACCCATGGCCCTTTTATCAGTTTTATCAGTGTGGATGGGCAAAATATTAGAGACTCCTCTCACCACGGCATCTAAAATTACCAAAAAAAAAATAAATCTTTTGAATCTATCAAAGTATTATCTAGGTGAACCTGATGAACTGTTGAATACCCATGTTTCTGAACTATATGTACTGTGGAAGAACTATCTGCCTTCTGTCACTGTCAGCACACCAGTTACTTCATACTCTTTAAATAATGTTGTCCCTCCTGGTGTTGTCTGCAACATCTGCTTCATCATTAAACTAAACACATTATGACAAAACTGAATTAGGGCAATGATCATTACAGTGTTCTCCAATCAGCCACAATATTAAAACTACTGACAGGTGACGTGAATAACATTGATCATCTTGTCACAGTGTTCTGCTGTTAAACCTTGGGTTCTGACATCCATCTGTCCCTGTCAGATTTGACATGTTCAACCCACATAAACATCGTTCCAGACCAACATTACATGGTCCCATGGTCACTATGCCCCAATGGCAATGGCTGACTCGGTCAATATGACCCTCAACACTGCAAAAACAGCTAAAATAAAATTTGATAATTTTATTTTAGTTAAAATTTGATAAACATGACAAAGAGTAGTTGAACTGGACTCCATACTGCCCAGATGTCAATCTAATCAAGCACATGTGGGTTGCACCAGAACATGCTAAATCCTGGCTCACAAGCAATAGGACCCAAAGAATCTGCTCATCTCATTTCCACGCCCCAGTAAGTCACAGCTGTTTTGGGACCTCCACAGTATTAGACAGGTGCCTTTAATGTTGTTACTGATCAGTGTATACCTCCAACACGGCTGAACAGTCTGGCTTGGATTTTGCTATGCCAATCAATAACCACATGCAATGAGTCATTAATCAAGACAAACTCCTGGAGAATCATTAGAAACTAAGATTTTTGCAAACTTACACCTACAAACAGATTTCTGACATAATTATGATTGCAGGATAATGACGATAACAATGAAGTCTAGACAAGTTTGAAAGGAAGCATACTCACCAATCTCTTACTTATATCTTCAAAGCAAGAGAAACACAATGGTGGCTGTCAAATTCCTCAATATGTGTACCTGCCCAAAGGCCGAATATTTAAAGTACCACTCATAACCTCAAAACCCCAACACTTTTATTCTTAACTACAGTTCAGTTTTGACTCTAGTGAATTTCCTGTGGACCATCCTTCACTGTCTAACTACATCCTTCTCTCTATTTCTTTCTATCTCCCTGAGGTGTGAAAGTGATGCCTTTGAAAAGAAATATCCCATAGCTCCATTCAGTTCTTTTTTTTTCTGAAGGAAGAAAAAGAAAACTTCAATAATAATGCTGTCCGGTCTGCTGTGTCCAAAAAAAGAGAGTGATGAAAAGACAAAACAATGGAATTTATTGAGAGAGTAAGAAAGTGTGTGTGTGTGTGTGTGTGTGAGAGCAGAAAGTCAGATACTGTATGTAGCGTAAGAGATAAACACTGAGGCTTCTCAGCCATCTGTTTTATGAAACAAATTTACTTATATACTTTCCCTCGAGGGATGGTGCATCGAATGTGAATGTGCGCATACTAGCATAGAGCCACCAGCTGTGGGTGTGTATATATGTCCGTGTAGCTGGGAATATTCTTTGTGTCACACTATTGGGTCCTCCATTTCTGTTTTCAGCTGACATCAGCCAGGTCTTCCTCTAAGACCTAATGCAAAATAACATACCTGTTCTACCCAGGACAGTGGCAACCCAATGTGATATGTGAAAAGAGAAAAAGAGAAGAAGCATCTCACTAATTCACCCTCCTGAACCACTGCAGCAGATGCAGGCTGACCTCAGGAGCTGTTATAAAAGAGGTCAGATTCTGATACTAAGTTTAAAACATCACGCTGACATGGACCAGAAACACAACGGAACTCTCTTCTCTAAACAACATAGCCTTTAGTACAAAAGCAGATTTATGAGTGTGTCTAAGATTAGTCAGTGGAGTGTATTTATAAAAAATAAAATGAGGTAAGCACATCATCACCCTAAAAACAAACTCTTATGATAATAATACTCATATTGATATCCTGAGCTTTAACTGCATCATTAAAAACACATGAACAATCTGCAATTAAATTCTTTAACCTGTTCCCATCTCTGAGGGAAAGTTACTAAAATTACTCTACATTTTGTTGAAAGTTGGTGAATCGGCTCTACCAACTTTATCTGCTCTCTCCTGGTCAGTAATAACCATACATTTATAAATTGTTCAATATTTAATGGGGCATGGTGGATAGTGGATACACACAGTTCCAGACGCCAAAATATAGAGGTTATTAAATAATCTTCTTTTCCCTTCAAAAGGGAGGAGAACAGATTACAATGTCCCCAGCAGAGATACTTCATAGGTGGACAGATAACTTCATAATACATTTACTCTGCATATGCATGTGTCTCTCCATTTTCTCTTGCACCATGTACCTTTACATACATGTTAGACTATGTTATCCAGCTAAACTAGGAATATTTAAGCACTTCACATTTGTTTTGGTAATGACTATATACTGCACAAAGCATTTCTGGGTCTGAGGAAATTGGAAGTGACCTGCAGTCCTGACATCTGTTACTGGTCCTAAAACACAGCATGATACAATGATATCTCTTGGTTCTTAGGGCATTTCCTTATAGGCTAGCAGCCGGAGCATCATAGTGCTACGACAAGAATCACTTCAGAGTGTTACTCCTGCAGATGACATGTGGTGTATGTGGTGACACCTGTAGTGACTGGTCAAATGTGTTAATGCAGACCATGACATGAGGTGAAATAATGTAGTATCAACTCTGTGGGTGCAACAATAACATATATGTACACTCTGCGTGAAATACACTCATACAAAGAAATCAGTTAACACAGGGTGGCTGTGGATAGAAGGTGGTGTTGGTTGACTATTAATCATAGAGTTGAGAGTATGATCCTGAGCTCTTCATGTCCACATGTTAGCGCCCTTGGGCAAGATACTGAGCCTCTGGTCCCTCTTGATAGGCGGACCAGAGCCTCAGCAGTGTGTGAATGGGTGAATAAAGCAAATCATGAAATAATCTGTCTCCATTAGAAAAATGCTCTGTTGTTGTACAGGTTGTTTACCTCCACATTTAGTGTATCATCAAACAAACCAAGATATGAAGAATATATTTAAGAGACAGCTATTGTTTGAGGAAACATATGAGATGATTTGGTCCTTTCAAATGTCACATCCAAAATGCACATCAAATAGAATGTAGTATGAGTACAAAACTTCATCAAAAAATATTTTTTGACATAACAAAATAAGATTAACTTGGCCTCTGAATCTTGGTGCTCAGTGTTTGTTTGTATCTAACAAGTGAATCTGACATGCTTCAACATTTCTTAAACGTCTCCATGCTGCAACAAGTGATACAAATATAAGAATTTTGTATTATTTTACCTGCACAATAATAATAATATTAATATTAAATTTGATTTATGTTGCACTTTATATTACAAAGAATCTCAAAGTCCTACATTAAAATGGGATAAAAGAGTCAATAAATTGCTAATTAGCAAAAGGCTTTTTTTTTTTTTTAAAAAAGAAAGGTTTTCAAGTTTTGTTTAAAAACATCTAAAGACTGTGGGCCTCTCAGGTGGTCTGGTAGGGAGTTCCACAGTCTTGGGGCAGCAACTGAAAAGGCCTGATTACCCATACTGCAAAGCTTGGTCCTGGGAACTTGGAGGGTGTTTGTGGTTGCAGAACCGAGGGTGCGTGAGGAGGTGTGAAGGGAGACCTTGTATTCTATCCTGAGTGCGACGGTTTGCCAGTGAAGAGTTTTCATGATGGGGTGATGTGGTCATGCTTGCGCACCCTCATCAGGATCATGGCAGCGCTGTTCTGGATGTATTGCAGTCTTTCCTGATGAGGAGTGCATTACAGTAATCTAGCCTGGCAAAGACAAAGGCATGGACGAGCTTCTCTTCATCTGCCAGGGTGAGTATTGGATGGAGTTTTGCAATGTTTTTGGTAGTAGAATGAGATGTAGAGATGCAGAGATGTTTGATGTGGGTGTCAAAAGTGAGTTGAGGGTTAATTTTAACACCCAAGTTGGTGGCAGAAGTGGAAAGGTGGTGTTTGGGCCAGAAAAGATGATGCTGGCTATGGTGGAGGAGCAGAGCTGATGTGACATGCCAAAAAGAATGACTTCTGTTTTTGAGCTGTTCAGCTGAAGGAAATTTAGCTTCATCCATGCCTCTATCTCCTTCAGGCAGGTGGTCAGTGTGGATGTTGACAGGGGAGCAGAGGAGGTGGGGGTTGTCTTGAGGTAAAGCAGCATCAGCATAACAGTGGAAGGATATCCCATGTCTGCTGATGATATTGCAGAGTAGGAGCATGTAGATAGTGAAGAGGTTATACAGGTTGTTGTGTTTGAGGTGATCATGAAGTTGTTCATGAAGATCATGAACCGTTTTTTCCAGAACTTTTGATAGAAATCGGAGATTGGAGATGGGCCTGCAGTTGGAAATAACTTCTGGATCCAGGGTGGGTTTTTTTAGTAGAGGTCTGATGACAGCAGTTTTCAATGCAGGTGGGATATGGCCAGCCTGAAGGGAGTGGTTTATGATCTTGGTGATGCATGGAGATACTTACCTTCAGCAGGGCTGAGGGGAAAGGATCCAGGGTAGATGGCTTCATTTTCCTGATGATGTCCTTCATCTCAGTTGAATTGAATATCTATAGGTCTTGGCTGGAAACTTTTATTGGATATTATTTAGTGGATCAGGAATTACTAGATGCTAACATGCTTGTTGTTTGGTGGTGGACAGTGAGTCTCACCCCAGTTACTGACATAAAAGTAACTAATAGATTATATAATGGTTTTGGTATTTCTCTGCTGAGTTGTTTCTGGTAGCACTGTAACAAAACAATGCATCTCCAACCAGTATGTTGCATTCTACCGTGCAGAGAGATTTCACTGGAATGGTTTCAACTAAAGAGTTAATTTTTCCTTAAATAGCTTCAAGGTTAAGAAAACAATCCAATATGCATCACTGTCATGCTCATATTTCTGGATCTGTGATTTGAATGCTTTTTGAAACTTGTCATATCTAAGCTGAGAGACGGATGAAACATGAACTAGTATTTTGCTGCCATCTAAATCTACAAGGGCAGACTGAAATGTCTTCACTTATTCTCTACCTACAGCTTTTGGAGGTCATGGTACCTCTCTTCTTTTCTCTAGTCATGGTCACAGCAGCTTAATTTCAGTGTTTCCTCCAAGAGAACAGAACTTAAGGGATCACTAAGCCTTTTTTCCTCTGGAAAGTGGTCTCAGATATTTTAGACCGCAACATGCTCCAGTTCTGTTTTTAAATAATGATTTATAAATGGCAAAAAACTAGTTCCTTCTTGTCAGTGGCCTCAGCTTAATCTTCATCTTCAGAGCTGATGTCAGCAAATATCAAAGAAAATGCTGGTCTGCACTAAAGCTGACACCCAGGTGCTCAACATCATGTTGCTATGACAGATAGGTAAGAAAGACGAGCTTCCTCATCATGGTGTCTCTGTTTGTTCATAGGAACAGGGAGAGAACAGTGTCATCAGGTCAATATATACAGGTCAATTCTGTCTCCTCTGATATAAACTTTAGGAGCATCTACAGAATTGCTGCCTCACCAGTTGCAAGCATACTATACCTTGGTAGTCAGGGTTACACTAAGAAACAGAACACAGATACTTTTATGGAACTATCATGTTTTGAAGGTTTGGTTTAGGGGAACGTCTGACGATGATCAGGTTATATCAGTTTCTCTGTGGAAACAGTAGTTTCTTGTCAATACGTCCAGTGGTTTGTTGACCTTGTCACCTGACTTCTTCCCTTGCTTTTGTCATAATTGCTATGGGCAGTAGAGGTTGTTTAAGAATAACATAACTACATATCATAATAACATGCTCTATAGATAATCTATGGGATCATATCTTACAAGTGGACATTCTCTAAAAATTCAGTGTTTTGAATTCTATTAGAGAGATAAGTTATCGTTGAGGACATAAACATTAACTTTTTCATCATTCTATTACAATGCTATGTCAGTGTTAATTTATCCATCCCATAGATACAGTCTATCACTAGCACAAGTAGCTTACAGCCAGCCATTTATATACATTAGGTTTACATTGTTTATGACAGTTGGAGGATTGTTATTGAAAGGAATAAGTCAAGTGTTGGTCTGTTGTTTTATTAGATGGTTGGCTTTTTATTGTAGGAATTAATTTTCTACAGGGCCACAAAACAGTGTGAGTTAGGACGTGGCCTCTTTTTGTGGTGGTGTGACTGTGCTGCATCAGTGTCAACAGTATTTAGACAGAAACAGACATCTTTACATGCTCCACTCTCTCTATTTTCTTGTTATGGTCATACTTTCTCTCTGATGTTCATATTTCTATAAATTTGAGATGTCAAAATGTATGATTAATGTTTAAAAAGAAACTGAGGAAGGACCAGGCTGTGTCATTTAGGACTTTCATTATAAACAAATTTAGATTTTACTCAGTCATTACAACATTTTAAACAGTCAAACATTGTTATTTTTAGTTTGATATTCTTTTGCTTTTATAAATACATTAGCTTAGGCGCTAGCATTATAGAAGTAACAATTTCAAAGCATAGATTGTTCCAGTGTATTTCAGAATTTGCTGCGTTAACATGACCAGCAGCATTATGTTTTGCTTCTAGACACATACAGTGCTATCTAAAAGTTTGGTCACCCCTGATGAAAATAACTGTGTCAATTTGCAATCAACTTGCTTAACTTTTGAGGCAGCAATTTCATTTTAACATATTTTATACATTATAGACAGAAACAGAAGCATTTCAGCCATTGAATATGTTTATAGGACCAACAGAATCAGTATAATGCAGATTTAAAAAAAAAAAAAAAAAAATAATAGGCAGGTAAATTTGGGCATCCCAAAGAAATAACCCCATCAAGATTTAGTAGAGCCTCATTTTGCTGACAAGTCCCTTAATTCTGGCTGGTGGTATTTTGGACCATTCTTCCATATAAAATATCTCTAGTTCAGTAAGGTCTGGTAGCTTCCAAGCATGGACAACCTGCTTCAAATCAGTCCACACATTTTCACTGATGTTCAGGTCTGGGGACTGGGATGGGATTCTAGAATGTTGTACTTGTGCCTCTGCATGAATTCTTTGGTAGATTTTGAATGGTGCTTTGGATCATTGTTATGCTGAAACGTTCAACCCTAGTGGTAACTTTAATTTTGTGAATCTGCTGATACTGGAAGGAATTTATATGGCCCTCAACAAACAACATGTTTCCAGTACCTGTAACTAGATACACAGCCCTATAACATAATGGACCCTCCACCAAAATTCTTGCATTCTTGCATTGCATGGCACCTCTGGTTGTGATCAAATAGCTCTCATATAGTCTCATCTGTAACAGAATGCTTCTGGCTTGTCCAGGTACGCTTTTACATACCTCATGCGACTCTTCTTGGGGTGAATACTCAGAAAAGGCTTTTTTTGCATCACCCTTCCACAGAGATGTTTCCTGCGCAAAGAGTGCTGGACTGTGGAGCGATGTATAATGATACCATCAGCAGCCAGATGATATTTATCTTGGCCTTCCGTATCATTGCTTCACAAGGACTGTGCCTATGGTCTTCCATTTTCTAAAATTTCTGACTGTGGAGACATAGAGTCCAAACCTTTAATAATAATGTTTTGTACCCTTCTCCTAATTCATAATGAATTATTTTAGTTTCTAGGTCAGTAGAAAGTTCTTTAGAGGCTCCTATGTTGCCAGTCTCAAAGAGAGAACCAAATACAAGTATAACTAGCAGTTACTTATGTTAAATATGTCATGATTGATTGCATCTATCTTTGTAGTTCAAGGCCTGATGAGTTAATCAAAGCAATGTTGTGCTGCAATTTGTCTGCATTAAATAACTACAGGTGTTCAAATGAATGCAATTAAAAGGGTGTTCAAACTTTTGCACTTCACATTTTTTACATTTTATTTTATTTCATACAACACAATAATGCTGCACTGAGAATTTTGATTTGATAAACACCCCCTTGTCTACATTTCTCTAGAAAAAAATGTGGGATATTGCTTTTATCTTCTTTTATGATGTCACAACTCAACGGGTCACAACAAAAAGGGAAACAACACCATGTAACTGTTCAACTAAATGCTTCATTAAACCAAATTAGACTAAATTAAGTCAACAAGAAAAATGTCTACATTATGGAGTGTTGGGAATCAGTGGAATCAGTGATGTGAGGTGTGCATGAGTGAGGAGTGTATGTATGCAAGTGTTGAATGTGTAAAATGAGCAAAAGGAGAACTTAAAGCGCCATAATCAAACCAAACCAACACACGGACCAACACATCCTGTGGAGAGAAGCAGAGAGAGAGAGAGAGAAAGAAAGAGAGAGATTGACTGTAGGGGCTTAAATAAGCACACAGGGCCCAAGTGCTTTGAGTCACTCAAGCATCTGCAGACAAGAAGAAAAAGACACACCCAGACACACATGGACACAGCCAACAGCAAACACACAGGGTAGGACAAGCATGGGGCATCACAATGGAGACAGAGAAAATTATCATGCAACCTCACGAGGTGCCCAAACTTTTACATAGCACTGTACTCAAACAATAGGTCTTTGTGTTATAGGACTGTCTGTATGTGAACACAACTTCACAGAACTGCAAGCTGTCATTTATGCTATTGTTGAGTTATGCTATTATTGAGTGAGTACGCTACCTGTGCAGTAGCGTACTCACTCAATCCCTCAGATATTATTTACACAAGACACCAACAACATTGTGGGCAAAAAACAAACAAACAAAAAAACTTACATAAGTTCTGTTGAACATAAAAAAAGAATTGAATTAAGGCACTGTGTTCAAAACTATGTACCATTACCAGTGTCTGATTGCCCAGCTCAGCTGAGGCTGCTGAGCTGTAGCACTACTGTTTGTGGCATCAGTTTGGCTGGAGGACATACACTGATCAAAAACAATCTTAAAACCACCCACTTGATATTGTTAAGGTCACCGTTTTGCTGACAAAACAGCTCTGAGCAAGGAGGACATGTCCTGTGGTGTCTAACACCAGGATATTGGCAGCAGATTCTCTCATCTTACATCAACAATTTCTCATTTTACAGCTGGATTTGTCTTTTTTCCATCTCACCGACAATGTCTGTAATCTTGAAGAGTATTACTTCACCTCTAAGGACTCATGATCACAGTTAGACATAGAACAGCAGGCACAACTCACATTGTAAACAGTTTAAACAATACAGTTCCTATAATGCATATCTGTAACACACACATTTACAGCTACTGACCTACTAATGTGTAAAGTATCCACAAGCACTCATAAATGTACGTACATATTACATTGCATACATATTTTATTACAGTAAAAAGATAAGAGAATGAACTTACCTAAATTGCTTATCATACACTATGTACAACTTCTGTTGTAAACTCTGGTGCCAAGCTTCATTTCTTTTGCTGTTGCACAGTTTTGTGGGGCTCCTGATTATCATTATCATTAATTCAATTCAGGAAAGTAACTGTAACACAAATGCAACATAGGCAGTGTGTTGCAATCATTTATAGAAACAAAAGACAAGACGGTCGTAAGCAAAGAAACAAAATGAAGGTAATCTATTAAAAGTAAAAGTCCTGCTTTAAAAAATTTTTTTTTTTCCATTTTATATATTTTTTTTTTTAGAAAAATGTACTTAATTAATATAATAGTTCACTGACTCACTATATATGGGTCACTAGGAGAAGAATAGGTGTAAATATAAATCTTCATAATGGCTGAATCCCATTTAGTTGCTTTAATTTCAGGGGAAATTGAGAAATTAAACTAAACCGCTAAACATAAGCATGAAAAAGTGATAGAGACAGCAACAGAAAGGAGAGCTGTGTGTATACCTACTGTATATGGGACAAACAGATGGCACAGTGTGACAGCTCATTGCTTCCCTTTACATTCTGACCTTGAAGAGTCTGTGTGCATGACTGCATGTATGTGAAAGAGGAGAAAAGAGCGTCAGGTTGTGTGTCTAGAGAGATTGAATGCAAGTTTTTGAGATGAATTGAAGTAGAACGTTCCATCTCTCTCCATTGCCTCAATGGATGAAATTGGTTTATATTGTGAAAGATGATGACTTTCTCACAATGCACACTCATATGCATGAATGTTCACACACACACACACACACGCAAATCTGGATCAATCACCGTGGTTAAACCATTGAGTGTAGGAAAATTAAGGTTTGGAGAGCAAAATCATTATGGAAGTGCCTTAACTGTGCAATACAATTTACGTTCTGTAGGGCCTGGCTCAGAATAAAACATTCTCAGTTATGTGGTGAAAATTAGGGGTTGTGGTGGTTGTGCTCCATACCTGAAACTGCTTTGATTAGTTTCAGATATGAAGCACCATGCTGGACTTGGTGCAGGAAGATCGTTCACTGGATGAATATCAAGTTTCATTTTCACAATGAATATCTAAATACTTTGAAAATTATATAATTACTTATTACATTATTTATTTTGTGGAGTGCTATGTACCATCAGTTGTTTTACTGTCAGGTAGTGAGTTAGTTTTAGTGAGTTTGCAAGTTTTTTTCTACCAGCAGAGCCTGGGGGATCCTGATGTCAAGGTTTCATCGGTAGTTTATTTTCTTCATATTTTCCATTTTCATATAAATTCGCCCGATGGGTTGTGAAGCCAGGCTCAATTTTGTGGCTGATCCGTGTATTTTACATATAAAACTACAATATAGTCAGCTCCAAATTAATTCTTGAGCCTTATTAAGTCAAGCCATTGTCAGCATCACATCCATGAAAATACAAGCTACATTAAAGGGTTGAGACATCTTGTGTAGATGTGAAATTATTAGAATTGTTGAACTGGCAAAGTATAGACACATGCATATATAATTATAGATAAAATTTATCATGGCAAAAGGATATATATCAGCTCTCACTATGTGTCTTCACATTACTGAACTACTTGAGCTTTTACTGGAATTTTATAGAGAAGAATATATTACTGCACCATATTTGTAATCCCAGTCTTCTTACTGAGACTGGATGCTATAATACAAACCTACTGTCATCGCACCTAATTTACCATGGAATCCTAAGAAGTTAACCCCAAGGTCACTTTGGTCTCTTGAGTTAAATAAGTCTTAAGCCGTTTCCTGTCTTCTGTGTTCTTGCCCATTTTTCTGTAATTCTATTTCTGGTGCTAATCACTTAAGCAGTATTTCAAGTCACCTTTCATGTTGTTCTGGATTGTCACTTTTCTCAGATTTTTTGATTGGCTTTCTGTAGACAGCATCAACATCACAATTTACATTATTATATTAAATATGTTTTCGTTTTGTTTTATCACATGATACCGTTGGTGGAGACCTTGGGCAACAAGAAGGGAAAAATTAATGATGGGTGTTGAGTATGAGTTTGCATATTGCCAGAGGCAAGGACAGCATGAGGAGAGATTGTTCACATCAGCACTCTTGTTACTGTTTTACTGTATAGTAGTGTAGTGTAAAGGTGGTTCTCTGTGAGTGCGGTTCTTAAATTTACAATGTTATTGAACAAGCAAAAGCTCCAGGTCCAGGATATTTTGTTAAAATGAAAAAAGAAGGAGCAGAGGAATAGATAATTATTCAGGGGTTGAGTGCGACAAAGGAGTAGCATTGGAAGGGTGTCATTATGTAGGATGACACACTCATTAATTTTGAATTGCTATCCTTAAAGCCATCTTTAAGATGTACAATATGTATATCAGTGCTTCTGGATGGCAGAGAAGCATATTTATTTAAGTATGTATTTTTTGCTGCCTCTTTGTCTATAGAAATGTAAAAGAATTTGCCTTTTACTTTTAAGTTGAGGCATAGATAAATAGTTAATTGATGAAGGTTGTACTTTGATCTGGACTGTAAATATCTTCCTATCCTTCTACCACTACGACTATAAGATAAACAAATGGCAGTGTTATTTAATGATTGTAGTTGATTGTGTGTGCAAATAGCCTTTTTTGTGACTTGTTTTCAGCCAGGGTTTTTATGTACAAATGTGCACAAATGTTTGAGAAGGGTAGCTAATATGTTGGCTAAGATTAGCTAAGATGACTTAAACTTTTGATGCGTAATAGCAGTGAACCTGTGTGGATTCTCTAACCCATCATATTTTATATCTTTGGAGAATCAGAATTGTCGAGGCGTCTGCCAGTATTCTAAAGCAACAAAGTGATGAATACAGCAGAAAAGCAGTATGAGTGATAGGGGATTTGTTAGAATGAATGGTGGAGGCTGTTACTAAGTCCAGCATCGGACGAGTGCTGCAGTCCTGTTTGATTTGGTTATAGCCAGAAGGAGTTTAGAAACAGCTGGTCAATCCGGACTGTAAGCAGTTTTACATTGCAGCTAGAGTACTTAGCATACATCAATAATAAGCTCTATACATGAGGAGAATCACATCACTGTGTATTGTTCCATGATGATGCAATGCAGAGTTCATGGTTATACAAAGGGCTGTCATGACTCAGAAATGTCAGAAAAAAAACCTCAGAAAAAATGCTTTGATCTGTTGGAGAGAATTGTTTTTTCTGTTGTGGTGATTGGAGCCTCTGTTTTATTGCAGGGTTGATGTTAATGAGCATAAAAAAGCATTTGGTTTTAATTAATGCAGCATTTTATTTGGCTGTTATGTACTGAAACAAGCTTTGTAAAGTATACACTATTATATTTTGGCAGTATTTTATAGCATAAAAGATATAACAACTTCTCCCAATGCTTGTATACAGATACACACACATAAATACACACAGGTTGTTCTGGCATCCTAGACATGTAGCCAAGCAAAAAAAAAAAAGTGTAGCTTAGGTGGATGCAACAGAAATAAGGGGAAAAGAAAACAGTGGTGGGAATTGACAAAAAACAGAGAGAGAATGTGAGACAGAAGAAAAAGATTGTGTTGGCCATAAAAGGAGGCAATTATTTCTGGATGTTGTGAATATAAAACATGTGATATTATGGTGCTTCATTAGTGAAAGATCCTGGGAAAAAATGAGAAGAGAAAGGAGAATGTTTATAGATGTGAACTGGACATTGACTTCTTACACAAGAAATGCATTTTTCATGAGAGAAACATCAACCTTGCAGTAAAGCAGCAGCTGTTCCACAGATTGGAATCCATCTGTAAAAAAAAAATACTCTGTATCAATACTTTTTATTTATTTATTTAGGTAATAATTAAAGGGAAAATCCAGTTGCAGACATTCTAAGGCTACTTTCAGATGACATTGAGTTCATCCTTTATGTTGGAAGCATGATCGTATCAATTGGAGGAGTTTGTGTTTTGCAGTTTCAACTAAAAGAGCTACAACGGCACCATGAGAGTCATAGAGATGCATTGAGAGGATTTTTTTATTTTTTTTATATACCCCGGTAAGGCTCAAAATAACATTTCACTTATGCAGCAGTGAAGATAGGGTTCCTACTGACAAACCAAAGTCTTGTTAACTTTGCAAAAGTACAGACAGATTCTACAGAAGATTGTTTTATAAAGGCAGTACATTACTTGAAATCGTTTTCCCGTCAATGCCATCTTGAAAGTCTGTAAAAGTTGATTGCCCAGTGCAGATTGCGCAACCACTGGAGCCATCTCCGAACAGTTAGACTGTGCTGTTTTATGTAGCTCTCTTTCAATTTCATGTGTATATGTATGTCTGAATGTATCTAACTGTATCTGACTGTATTTGCCTGACTTTGATCATTAATTTTAAAAGTGAAATATGCTGAGATGTTGTTATTAATCTGGATTTATACTGATTTATAAGACAAGGACGCAGTTCTAAAGTGAGTATTTTATCAGCACAGTGCAGGAGCTATGATGAACCATTATCATAAATAAATGAACCAGACCATAAACATTACATATCTCTGTTTTGCTAACTATCTACAAAAACAACCGAATACATGCATTAGGACAAACTACATCATACAATTAGCTGCAAGAAAACATATTTATGTTGAATGCAAAGAGCCAAAGGACTGTGAAGGGAGGTTGAACAAGTAGCATTTCAAATGCTAATACAGCTTCTAATACTGTTGCCATTAATCTGTGTTCAAGTTTATTTAGTTAAGAGACAGCACATCTATAAGAGAAATGCTTTGGTTGGCTGGGCTGTCTTTCCCATTGGTTGTCACGTTCAGTTTTGTAATTTGGTATTCAAGATGATAAACAGGTGAAATTAAAGAGTCTGAGAACACAAGTCTCTACTTAAATGACCTAGAAACAACTGTTTTCACATCAGCAGCTTTAACACACACCAACTAACATGTTCTATCTCATTAGTGTAATCTCTACAAAAACATTAAGTGTGAAAACTATAAATTTATTATATTTGGATTCAGCCTGCCAAGCTGTTTTCCCTGTTTCCACTCTTGCTAATGCTAATGTGAGGTAACAAGTTGCTGGCTCTGAGTTAATGATAAACAGATGGTTATGCAAGTCATATTAAACTTCCCACCTAACTCTGAAATTAGCAATTAGCCTTTTTCCAAAACCAAGCTTTTTAATCGTGGTAGAAGTGTGGAAAAATCATGTTAAATCTGCACTCACTCAGATAATTCCAGTATTTATTGGACATTTTCACAATATGATTATAATCATATTGCAAAAATGTCCAAATAATAGTGTATTGTTTGTCTTTGTAGAGTCACTGACAGAAAAACAAAACAAAACAAAACAAAAAAAAAAAAAAAAAAAAAAACAAAAACAAAAAACAACAGTGCTAAAGCTGTATTCAAGAAACATGGGAATTCCAAAGCCCCTGGTGAAAATGTAGCAGAGGCAGAAAGTAACTCAGTGCTTTTACTCCAAGCAGAGTTTATATCCTGTATATGAACATTTTATGTACCTCATCTTCACTGCAGGCTTTTAGTTTAAAGATCCAGACATTTTTTTTTGAACATCTTAATGTACATTGGGAAAATTGGAGCATTAAATCCCCCCTGGCAGAAACAAGGAGGTTGGTGCCAGCAGAGCTCCAGTGAAGCAAAGTTCAATCTTTAGGATCTTTGCAACCTGATTCCTGGAAACCCATCGCTGCTTATGGTGGATAAAAGTCATTCGAGTCCATCATATCTTAAGAATTCCAAGATCTCTCCACCACAAATTCTGTCAAGATTTACATAAATGGTAAATAACATAGCATCTATACCTTGATTTGAAACAAGTCCCATGCACCAGAGTTTGGCACAGTCACAGCCTGTCAGACCAGGGACAAGAGAGAAAAAGTAGCTTGGGATGGACAGACCTGTTATGGAACTACTTCTCCAAAGTATCTGGTGTCATGACCCTGTGTGTAGGATCAGGATGCTGCGTGTATGATTGTGTTGTGTGTGTGGTCTCTCGTCTCCTCTGTTTTCTGTGCAATCCGTGTGTGTGTGGAGGTGTGTGTGTGTACAGGTGTGTGTGCTCTAGGTTGCAAGACCACATGACCAAGGAGGACGTGTGCTGATTGGTGGATGGAGGATATTTACCCAGACCGGTGCAGGTCTTTGCTCTCTCTCCCCCTCCCTCATCTCCAACCATGGCCTGCTGATGACGTGTGGACATGTGTGATCCTTTGTTAAATCTTATGATCATTATTCTATAGTAGTGATAGGAGTGAGAAGCCATAGGACATAACACTGGTAAATTATAGTCTCATCTGCCCTTAACTGCAATGATACTGGCAAACACTGGAGGTTAGAGTGTTTACTAGCTGCCTCACTGACAAGTTTTTCACCATCCCAAGACAGGGATGGTGCTTATTGGCAAAATGGGTCAAAATGCAGTCAAGTTGGAACAATGTATTTGTAGAACTACTGCTTAGTGCTTCATCATGTTAGTCAACACTGCCACTGTTGAGACCCTCTGATCTCTGGTATGGACAGCCTGAGTAAAATTGAAGAAAATACCAGTTAACACTTGTGTAACAATGTGAGGCCAATGGCAAAACTTTCATTCGGTCTGGGATCTAACAAATGGCCCATGGGAGCTCAGACCTGTGGCTTTGTATTTTAGAAAATACTACATTGCTCACGTTTGGCACATATCTTTAATCATTTTTCCCAAACTGGCCTTTAACACCTCTCTCAGCTTTGAAGTACATTCAATACCTCAATGACTATGATGCATTTATGTGTGCAGCTGCTGGAACACTTCTTCCTCTAGGCTTTATGGAAGCACTGACTGCTACACAGATCAGGCCACTGATACACCATGTACATATGACTTTTTCTCATGGTGAGGCAAGCCTAATGGTGTTGCAGTGCCAATGCTGCAGGATGGAGTTTGTCTCTCTACAAAGTCTTCCATCCACTGGTGCTGGCAAAAGAGAAGGCTAGAACGAATGGCTGGATCAGCCTCTTGCAGTACTTTCAGGTCCTGTTCTGCCCTGCAGAGTTTGCAAGCTGGAAACATATGCCTGCATTTGCAACAGCTTCCTGTCCAATCTTTGGCATAGAATTCAAAGGTAAGTTTGATTGGCTAACATGAATGCTGCTTTGGCAAGGCATCTGTATTCTCATTCTGTATGACCCAGCAACTTGGCCAAGAGTTCAAGTTTTAATGGAACTCTGCTTTCCATAGTTGGGGAGTCTGGTGTCACCATAGTCTATAATGCTAGAGTTTTTTTTTTTTTTAAATTGTAGTCTTCTGTGTAACTCTATATGTGTTTTTTTATTATTTTATTTTATTATTATTATTTTTTTATTTACTTTGGACTGTAAATTTAGTTTGCAATAGGATTGCTGACAATTAAAGACAAGAATGAATCATTATATTATATAATATCTAATTTGGGAATTAATAATAATTCCAAAATTGCAAATGTGACCTTGGGGAGGGTTTAATCATGTGACAGTTCAAGGGGAAGAAAGAAGTGGAAAACCATTCACAAGCCGCTCTCAAGCCGCTTGCCTCCCTCACAAAAAATAGACTTCATTTTTATTTTCTAGTTGCCTCGCATGTAAGATGCACATGTTAGGCTGCCAGTGTGCATCCCTACTATACCTTTTTTCACACATACAACAAGCTCAGTTTGCACTTTAATGTCACATGGTTAGGCATGAGAGTGACCATCAGTCAAAAGTGTTAATGCGAGTCAGAGTCATGTATAGAAATTGCACTGCAGGTAGTAATGGACTAGGATTGAGGTAAAATCATGAAGAAATTTGATATGGGCAATAATACTACTTTCACTGATTTACTGACAATGTGTTTTCATAATAGGTATTATAAACACCCAGAAAAGCGACAATTAGGCTTCTGACAAACCTAACGTATATGATCAGTAGCTCTGTAGCTAGACATTGTGCTGACTAACAGACTAACTAATAGACTAACAGGCTGGCTTTCATATGTTGGCAATAACCATGTTTGATTTTGCAGTGTTTGTTTTTTTGGCAGTTCAAAAAATTTGGCATATTTAAATATCACTCTTTTATACTTCCCTTGATAAATGTTTCGTCTACATAGCAGTATCTTAATATGTCTTTCATAGTGTAAAAAGTGTGAACAACACAGGTACTATTAAATTGTGTAGGACAGGCGCACATCACATCCAGCAAATAAATGTACTGCCTAGTTAAATTCTAATGATTGATGATTCTTAAAAATTGCAGCTTTTGGCATAAACCAACACGGTTTTCAATAGTTCCAGCAATATCATGTTTCTGACTTTGTGCCAACAATTTAGTGAAATTTCTTCCCTAGTTGGTCCATCAGCTGATGTCAGTACGGCTTGTATGTCTGAATGGGGACAAAGTCCTGCAGCTGTGTTGCACAGTCTGGTAGAAATTCTGAAACCAGAAAAATTGATTGTGTTGTATCAGCACATACATTCTTATGGTTGTGAAATTAGATTTGCATTTGCATTTGCATGTGGGAATAATGGTTTGCCTGTCCATATACTTTTGGTCATTTACATGTAAATGTTTTTTTTTTGTTTGTTTGTTTGTTTGTAATCTTCCTACTCTGTACTCCCTCTTTCCACTGTCTCTTCTGTCCTCTTCCCTGAGTTATAATGCAGGTCTTGAATAAAAATCTAGAAATTTCTGTGTTGTGCGAGTGTGCTGAAGATTCAGCTCTCACACCTCCAGGAAGCCAATTACTTTGACAACAGCAAGACCACACAAACATGCACACACACACACACACACACACACACACACATGCACGCACAAACGTGTTGTTTTCTTACAAATTCAAATGTGTGTCACAGAAGCTATAGTCGTGAGTGGTACCTTGTCTTTGATGAGATGAGAACAAGAAGAAAAGAGAGCGGTATGAAGTGTCTCTGTGGAAGGGGGGTGCGTGTTCTTTAAACTCTTTTTGAGTTTAAAGAACTTGTGATCATAACATGAGAATGCAGACAATAAATGAGAAGTCAACAGAGCAATAGAGATCCTTAAAAACAGAGAGTTGGTCTTGATGGATGACAGAGAGAGTGTGAGGAAAATGCTTGAAACAGGGAGAAACTTGTATCAGAGAAAGAAATCAGAGAAACATTTCAAGTCTATTTGTCAGAACAAATGCTGTATATTTCTATTTCATTCTCTGACTGCCCATCTTTGAAAACTGCAGAAGGTTAACATTCTTTACTGCTGTTGTTGCTGTTAAAGGTGTTTTCCAAATTTTGAAACTTTCCAAGCTATCTGGATTGAAAATGTTCATCATGTTCATTTGTATGTCCTGGAAATAGCACTCACAACATATGAGTGCATGTTTTATGGGAAAATATGTAACATAGATAAAATAATTTTATAGATTTTCTGTGATGTTGCTATGTGACTTGTGAATGTGAATTTCCCTCAGCTGTGTACCTAATCATTTGGAAGGTCCCATAACTAATTACACTAAGAAACATAATAATAACTCTGATTTAGTTTAGTTTTACAGTTTCATGCATACTTTATGTTCAAAAAAAAATTGTATTTTGCCTCAGTTTCAACAACAACAACAACAATAATAATATGATTTTTTTTTTTTTTTTTTTTTTTTTTAATGGATTAGCTAAATGTCTTAAAATATCTTAAAAGTGTCTACAGATGCTGCTTGTTTCATGAACATTGGCAGAGAGTTCCAAAAAATTATGTGCACAGATAAAAATAGTGCCACTTGACTGGTGGTGGAGAGATTTAGGCACGATCAGGCGATGAGCTTTAGTCAACCTTTAGTTGACCTTTAACTGGCTTGGTTTGTTTGATAGGCTGTTAAAAAATCAAAGATGAAAAATTGTGCCAAGCCATTTAGGGCTTTCTAAGTGATTAATAGGACTTTAAAATCAAATTTCAAAGAAACAGGTAATATGCTCACTTTTCTGGATCTTGGTTAAGAGTCTTGCTGCAGAGTATGACACCTCATGAAGTTATTATGGTGAATGTGGGAACAGACGGTTACCAAGCAGTTACTACCAGACATTGGGTGAGTCATGGTTCTTCAGTACTGAGAATACAGTGCTGTTATTGTTTCTCCTCTCTACTAACTTTGAAGGTAGGTTAAGAATAAAGTACTATAAAACCTGCATGGGTGTGTTTTAAAGCAACTAACTTGGCCTGTTTTGGTTGTGCAAAGACTGTGCATTGGATTGATCTGACAGATTGCTAGATTTACTACAGACTCTGCTTCTGTAGGAAATTAGGTGAGCAGACTTTGTAGTAAAAAGTTGAGTGCAGAAGAACAATCTGGAAACACATTATCATCCTTGAATATTGTAATGTTATATGTAATAGTAAAAAGTTGCCTACCCAACAGACACCGATAGCAATATCAACATTTACTTTAAGCTACATGTTTGAGCTGTATTCCATTTGTCCTTGTGCTGGTACTCCTGTTTTTACCTCCTGTCTCTACCTGCTAAAAATATCTCTACTGCTTTATTTCTTTTATCAGCTAATTGCATGGTTTATCTGCTTTCTCCTGAGCAGGTGGCATGCACTCAAAGTGCTGTCAGTGCTATTTTGCTGAAAACAGCTACAGTCAGAAACATTGTTAATTGAAATGGAATGGCCTAGAAAACAAAATCAGTTAAGGATAGGTGGAGATATGAGCCACTGTAGACCTGCTGATCTGTCAGTACGATATAATGAGTGTTTAGATTCATTGCTTCTATTGCAACAGCAGCTCATGGTCATCAGCTGAGTCTTCATACAGTTTCCCACCAACTTTATTCCAACTGTATTTCAAATGATAGACACTAAAAGCAATCAATAAGCCCATACCTAAACAATTAATCTGTGACCTTATGTTGAATACTTGTAGATTAACATCATACTTGTCTTTGTGTCAAAATGATCAGAAGAAAACTAGGCCAAAATTATAGAATTTTAATGTGTGATTAAATGACCCTTTGAGAAGGAACCATTGAACCAGACATTTCCTGCAGAGGGTTTTTTTTTTTTTTTGTCATTGTTGGCATTGTGACGATTGGTGGAGGCAGTAGCAGACACCAACCACAGTTGCATGACCCACAGCAAACACCCCCTCCCAGCAAAGTGCACTGTAGATTCCGTCAAAACAGCAGTGGAGCTGCAACCCCAGCTGAGTGCGTTAACTGGCCTCGTCCGAACAGCAAAAGACTGGCAGCTGAAGGTCAACTTAGATTGCACAAATTCCCAAAAATCATTAACAACTGCTTATAATTCAGATACAGTATTGTGCTGATGACAGACACATCACAAATGATGACCCTACTGACACTGATTATTCCCTGAGTCCACGAGGTGGACAAAAAGAGATGAAGACACAAACTACCAAGTGGTTATCATTATAGGATTCAAAATTAAATAGAAAAATAGAGCTAAAGAACATACAATATTCATAATTTCATTTTAAGTGATAAGTGATATTCAGTAGATGTATGAACGTTCTCTGTGAATCATAAGTGTGAGGACATTGTAGGGTTAACAGTCAGGTCTGATTAACAGTCAGGTCCTGATGTCAACATTTGCTTCCAGTCTTATTCATCTTACCATGTGAATAACTAATGTTTTTGTATGTGTTCTGTTGTGACACTGGACTGAGGCCATATACCTTTATGTTAACTACTTTATATCACTTTGCATTACTGCCAAAAAGCAAAATCAGGCAAGGGTGTGCAGAGTGAGGAACAACACTACTACCTTGAGACACACCTGTGCACAATGAAGAGCAGTTGTTGAACTGAAGAATGACTGTGTTGACGTGTTTATGTGCAGGCAGAGCCTCACATACATTATCAAAGGTCACCTGCCGTTAAAGAAGAGAACAAAGGTGTCTTCAGTCAGGTCACACAGGAGAGTTTTATCTCAGACTTCATGTACTGCACCGAGTGAATGGAAAGGAAGGCAACACATTATTTCTGCCTAATCCATTGATGAAGACAGTTCTTAATTGTATTGTGTTGTATTATTGATTAATTTATCTGTATTCCATGAAGCCCATTCTATGATTTACTTACTTTATTGTAGGCTGAATTAAGTGTGTATAGTGGAACAACAGGATCATTTCATTATCAGATTGGGAAATTCTATGTGCACATTCAAAAATCTGTTCTATATCATAACCACATTTTATTAATGTTTTAATTTCTGTTTTATTTAATGTGTTAATTCTAATTGTATTACATAATTTTATATCTGATGTATCTGATATACTTCATATCTGGTGACAGCATCACATCTACCAAAATACAAATGAGTAAAAAAGATATAAATAAATAAATAAGAGAGAGAGGTATGATTGTCTTATTGCATTGCTATACTGTATTTACCGGTATATCGCTTATTTTCAATAAACAATTCAGATATCTACCAATCAAGATCAGATGGAAATTTGGTTTCATTGACAGCTTCGCCAAGCACAATAGGATATATACAGAAAACTGTGCTGAAATACAAATACAAAATATAAATATTTTAAATAAGTCTATCAAAAACAGCCATTTGATATAGGAATTTGATATGAATTTTGATATATATATATTTGTGATAGAACATAGTGCTAGAGACTTCTAGGTGTTGAATAGCAATAGACATGTTAGGTTCTTCCTAGTAAAAGTATTAAGTCACAGTTAACATCATACTAGAATATATCCAATAACTATGACTTAAACCAGAATTGTCCTTAAATCCCAATGATATGTTTTAGTGTCTGTACAGAAATCTTCACAACCTCCCCATTGTTAGAATGTGCAAGTTGAACAGTTCCTCCAAGAAGAACTGGCTGGACAGAGTGAGTTGCAGAGGTGAAAATGCATCATATGGATATCCCCCAGATTAGTGCCATATCCATGTGCAGATTTATGTATTTTATAGAGACAAAACAAAAAGGTTTTAAATCAGCCCTGGTTTGTTTAAGGTCTTTTAACATACAAGACCATAAACAATCTTGGACCTCTTTATTTAAGCAAGCTCCTTAAGCCCTATGCACCAGCACATCCACATCATTCCACAAGTGTTGGTCTTCTGACCATCCCCCTGTAAGAAAGAAATCAGCAGGGTGCAGATCATTTGCTTTTCATGCACCCACACTTTGGAATACTCAATACTTGTCAGAGAAGCACACTCTGTGGACATTTTTAAATCCAGACTAAAATTATTCCATGTGTTATTAATGGTGTACTTGCTGTAAAAGTGTTTTTGAGTTGAAATTAATACACCAGAACATTTCCTCTATGCCAACATTTCATTACATACTGTGGTATGATGAAGAGGATTCGCTCTGTGCCAATACTAGAAAACATAACGAGATTATTTCTATGTGACTGTCACACATATCAACAGTGTTTCTGTCTCTTCTCTGACCCACATGGTTTCATGTCACCATGTTTTAATCCATTAGGTTAACTCTCCCAGCAAGCTTTCATGTAAGCTATTTTACATTACACCCACATGCAATGTCGCCTACATATTTTTTTCCTTGGAATTCAAATGAGCATATTCCCCACCCATGCATATGGTTTATTGTTACATGCTGAGAAAAACAAAAAAAAGCTTCACAATTTAATTGACCGTTTGAGTCTTATATGAAATTCCACATGGCTATCAATCATGTTACCCATGTTGGACATGTTTCACTTGCTAGAGAGAAGCCCCCCACACCCCCCAAAAAGGCAGAAAAGAAAATGTAATTTTCTGAGTAGTCTCTCTCAGGAGAGACTGATGCAGCATAATTAACCAGCGAGCCATCTGCAGCTGCAACCATGGTATATGTCCCACTTTTTGACTGCACACTGGTGAACTAATGCTGGTTAATTATGGCTGCGCTGATGCCTCGTCCCAAGAGGAATTATTTGGAAAATTCACAAAGAATTGTCGAGTAAGGAAATGCAGTAATTAAGGTGAGGGATGTGGAACTGAAGTAGATGAGGAAATAAATGGAAAGAAGTATGAAAGTGAAGGAGTGGACTGCAGACAACTATGGCAGCGTGAGCTTTTTTCTTGCATAGCTTACTACACTGAAACATTAAGTGTGCGTATTTCACCATGGACTATGCAATTTTAATATGTCCAGTAAAATAGCTCCTCCAGCACAACAGCAGATCACTTACAATGTTGTAAAAGATTGATGCGGCTCTTGTCAGGTTGGATTTAACATCCTGGGTTCTGTCCCAATGGCAGTCTGTGTGGTCAAGTGCTAAGGGTCTAATCTCAATCCTAATTTATTTATCTTAAACTAATGGTTTCTAGGCAAGAGCAGGCACTGCTCTGTTGTATCTGCACTGTGCACTGGCAAGCAGAGCCAGTTTTCAACATGTATTTCGAGTAGGCCATCAAATGTGGGAACAGGCACCAAAATAACCTAACAAGGGCTGCTTAACAATTAAAAAAAGTTTATTGTGATTTCTAATAGTTAATCATAATTAATCGCAAATTATTTTTGTTTTAAATCTGTTCCGATTTTATGCTAAGCAAGGATTTTTCAGTGAAATTAAACTATTAAATGGGTGAATATTTTCATTATTATCAAATAAAGAAATTAATTGGGAAGGCGTTTTGTTCACTAATAATTACTAAAGTGGCTAGAATAAAGCGTTATTGTAATCCGATTAGTTTTTCAAGTAGCAAGTAAAGTAAGGGATTACAATTGCAAAAAAGGAATTAGATTACTGTTACTTTCCCGTAAGCTGGCTGCATTACAGCGTTATTAAACTGTGACTTTATTTAGTGAGAATGTCTCGTGACAAAGACGTATGAGCAGTGCAACATCAGTGGTTGACAACGTCAACAAGCATTAACATGGAGCGTGGGAGAGACCAGACATATGCAGCGTTTAATGCTTGTAAGTGCCAACTTTATTTTGAGTTTACTCGTTGAAAGGTGAAAATAGACTGTAATTTGGAGTCTGAATCTGAAAATAAAGAAGAAGGTGATGAGGAACCGACTTTTACAGATGTCATAGAAGCTTCATCCGCATCTGGTGATGGACAGTGTAGCCAGTGTAGCCCAGTGTAGATTTTAACAAGCGATGCTGACAAACATCTAAATTCCTGTGCAGACACCAAGGCTGTATATAGGAGCAGTATTGCAAAATGCACTGCTTTTTGCACTAATACAAGTAGATTAACATTACCAACACTAACAAGCCTGATGTCAAAGACACCTGTCCTGAAAGATGACCTTTCCAGAATGACAGCCAACCTTCCAGATGCCATTGTAAAAGTAAGATTATTATTTGATAATTGATTTGGGTTTGTTGAAATTCTTATACCATTCATGGTGGGCAGATGTTACACTTTGTTTTAAGCAGTGAGTACTATTATTAAAATAATACATAGAATATAATAAAAGATCAATTATTCATCCCCTGTTCAGTATCAGGGATAGTGATCATCATTAATCATGAATATTATTTTGTATTTTGAATGCATTTTACAGGCCATCAAGATTTGTTTTGATGCTGTACTGGATAGCCAAGAAGGACTTCTTGCAGCGGCCACTTGTCCCAAGTTCAAACTTCGATGGCTGAGAGATGAGCATAGGGGCATCTGAAAACAGTGTGTCGTAAGGCTGCTCCTGCAGCTAACAATGCTAATATGTCCCAACTGCCAGCCCAGCTGAAATGGACTTTTTTGATTTTAAGAACCAGCCCACAGAAAGCTTCTCAGCAGAAAAACTTAGAAAAAGTAACTGACTATTTAAGGTCAGGGTGTGAGCTTGAGATTTTTAATCAGTTCCCAAATCTCAAAAAGATGTACATGAAATACAACAGTCCAAGTCCATCCAGTGCACCAGTGGAACAGCTGTTCAGTTTAGGTGGATTGGTGCCCCCCCCCAAAGTTTTGAAATGAATAACTTCCCATTCAAGAGGCATTTCTCCATCAGTCACTGATGTCAAATATGAGGCGAAGGCTAAGAGATGCCACGCAGTCAATTAAATCTCAGTATGAACTACAGATGAGTTGCAGAATCAAACACAATATGCATTAATGGCACTATTTTTTCTTTATCGCTTTAACGTGAGACTGCATTAACGCATTATTTTCACATTACCTTCGACAGCCCTAAACCTAACAAATGATCATCATAATGGTATTCCCTGAAAAGGTGTAAAAACTAGGTATAGATATGTATGAAATTCAGCAAGGGGCCTGGGTCAGACGTAACGAACTGGCCTAAATACATGACATGCACATTTAACCAGTGAGCTGAGTGTGCACCCCTATTTTATATTATTCTTGAGCCATGTATCTATACTCGAATAATGAGACAAAAATGATCCATTCCATGTGCTGGTTTCAGCCCACTAATTCACTGGGGAATAGAGGTGTGGATTTGACATCCTAATTAATAATTAATTTCACTACCATTACCATTACCAGTGGATCAAACAGCCATGTGTACAATGTGTACAATGGGAGAGGTGTTATTATTGGTAAATACACCCAGAGAATGACAGAGAGAAAGAACATTTTATTATCTTTCAGCTGTTTTCTAGCTGTGGTAGCACAGTATTTTTGGTGTTTAAGGTGTGTGTGGTACTTGTTGGACTTCTACCCAATATCCATTTGTCAGATCACCAGAAACATAAATGTAAATAATATTGCTTTGTAGCTATTGACTATGTGTAAAACACAGGAAAAGAGACACATAAGAAGGGGTAGAATCGAAAGCATCTGTTCCGTCAGTCATACATGAGATGAATAATAATGAAAAATATGGCTGCACAGTTTTTGGTTTCGATGTGTCATAAGAGGTAAATAAATATAACATGACATAATTCGTCAAATAATTATTTGACCCACAATAGCTTACTGTTTATTGACTGGACATGGAAAAAAAGAAAAAAACTAGACTAGGGGACGGCACAAGGTATTACTAGGCAGTACATTCTTAGACTCATGTTGATGTACATGTAGCTATACGGGGTATTGTCCTTGCAGATGACAAAGGTTGGCGCCATTCTGTTATCTCATTTTCTCACCCATGTTTTATTGAAAAAATACTATGCTCTAACATCCACATTCACATCCACTGCAAAGCCAGAGCTGACTATAGTGTTTACCAGACATGTTGCAGATTCAATATGTACTAATGCTCCATGCTAAAATGTGAGTCAGGTCTATTTTTGATGGAAGCTGCATCCTAGTGCACAGATCAGATTGAAATGGGCAGAAAGCCATATAAACTAATAACAAAGAGCATAGAGCAGTCATTTTTTTTTGTTTTTTTAAATTATGCATGTATATGTCCCGATTGTTCAGATTACATCACAACATTGATTTCATAACTATTTTCAGCCAGGAGCATTTTCAGCATTGACCAAACGTCAAAGAAGAAGAAATAAAGATCAAAATGGACAGAAAAAATGTTATAAAATAAATAAAACTGTGTTCCACAATATTATAGTCCAACTCCTAGAATTGGACTATAATGGCAGAGTCCAGGGTTAGATATAGACTACAGTGCAGCAAATGTATATTGCTCTCGTAACCCAGATAAACCCAACAGGACTATGCTGTTGACATCTATATCTACAATGAATGTCTCAATTGTGGGCTTTTTTTTATTCATGAACAATTTAAAAGAGCTGTGGCTGTAGCAGTATTTGTAAGTCATCTAATGAAGTCATCATATCTGTGAGCAGAAAAAGACAGACAGCTGTGTGTGGAAGTATGTTTTTAAGTTGGATAAAGGATATAGTTCATATGTTTGGGTGTTAATTTATGCATTTCTCTCTGTGTTTGCATGTGCACCGTGTGTTTTTTGTGGAGGTGTGTGTTTCCGAGTCAACATTTTCTGTACCTTTAAGCCAGTGTGTGGGTGTTAAGTGTTGTTTATCTCTGATATAACCCCTGTCTCTCTTGTCTGTTCCAGTTAAAACAGCTGCAGGTAGGATGGTACATTATGCTTTTTCAATCCTTCATTGTTTCCTCTCATTTGCCTTTCTCTTTGGTTTTGTCCTTTAAATGTAAATTCTATAAATTTCTTATTGTACCTTAGTCACTGTATTGTCATTTCACTAAGCCAACCTACAACTGTAAGAGCATATATGTGTCAGTATTTTTTGCACATACATTTATATAATTTTAGCAAATGAAAATCTAAAAAAAATGCATTTGCATGTATGCATTAGTTATTTAAAAACACAATAAAAACGTTTGTTTTCCCATTTTGAGCATCACAGCACCTCCATGTGCCTGCACACATACTCATTTTGAAAGAGTGCTAAAGAGTGGCTATTCTGTCTTATGTGTTCATCCCTTAACATAGCATCCATGTAAAATCCATATTACTTTAAGTGTCTTTGAGTGTAGGCTTTGACAACAGAACATGAACTGTTTCATAGTTTTCCATGCAGTCAGTAGAATTATCAAGTAAAAACTCCTAATAAAGCATGGTTTGTCACATGGTAAATGGTGGGATTTGTACCTATGACTCTGTAGATCCTGCAACCTTAGAGCAGCTCCTGTTTGGGTATTATGAGTTATCTATTAGTAAAATGCTATATTCACCCACCATTTGGATCCCTAACAAATAAAAAATGGCTCATAATAGGGCAGTGATCATAAATACTGAAATTTATGACTGACATTACCATAGAAACTAAAATCAGTAGAACTTGTATTTAGCTTCATCAGCTTCAGGCTTGTGGGAAGAGTATGCTTCCACTGTGCAACTTGGTTTATTAAACCAATAATTAATATGTCTCTAATCAATGGAAGAACACAATTTCAAATTAAGTCACTAAGTGGAGAACCAGGTTAGTAGTTGCTCTGCTGGGAAACACCGTAAACTTAAATTAGTTCTTAAATTACTATTTTAAGTCTTGCACCCACACCAAGAGGTTTACAAATTGACAATTTAGGGAAGGGCTGATGAAATGAATGCATTTTATTTCACAGAATAATAAATTACAAGGAGTAAGAAGTAACTTATACTGTTTCAGAAGGTAAAGTGGGTTGTCCACTAATTGGGCTGTTAGTGTTTTGATCCCTGAATCCTCTGCTCCAAGCATTGACGTGTCCTTTGGCTAGACACTAAGCCAGCCAGTAAATATGACTTGTACTTTCATACTTTGGTCGTTAACACTAGAAAAGTCCTATGCAGTCCATTTACCATTTATTTTGAAGTGCCTCTGAAAACTCCCAAGTGTTCAGTCACAATATTGAAATAAGTCCAATGGTACACGTGAACACAACTAAGGACAACAGTGGTGGGATTAATCTGTTATATTTATTGACCATCATATTTTATGGAGATCATGGATAGAAGGCGAGGCAATTAACAAAGATACCACTGGGATGCTTGGGCCTGTCTTTAGCATGGCTTAAGTGGGATCCCAGCATTGGTCAGCTTTTTCATCTGGTTAGTGACCTCTACAAGAGGGGAAGAATACCTGGGGAGGAGGGTGACATAGATTGGAATTGGAAGGGTGGCTGTAGATGGTGAGGCAATGTAGTATCCTCCTCATTTTAGCATCAGTGTCTCTAATGATTAAATTTTACTCCAGGCAGGGGCTGAGTTGGCATTCCTTCAGGGTTTCTGCCACGTCTTGTTGTATCTTCCTCTTGTGTCGTTTTCTCTTTTTTTCTTGTACTTGGCAGAGGGAATAGATGGGTGATGAAGGAAGAAAAATTGGTTAGAGGTGAACAATTTTCCCCTCACTTGTAAGTCCATCGATACTGAAAGGATGTCTATGATCCCAAAACATTCGAAATTCAAGCAGAGCCAACTCCAAGCATTCACCTACACTAGTTATTGTAAGACCATCATTGATTTTAAATGGGTCTGTCTTTGATTTTGATTACCTCTCACAGAAACAGGGTATTAAATTTAAAGTATTATGTTAAATATTGACATTATCATATTCCTGTTTTTAATAAAGTAAAACATAGTACATCACTCACTGACAAGTATGAGCTAAGAGCCTGCTGCTGTAGGATCTCCAAGTTTGTGGCAGTCACATTCATTTTCCATAAAGATGCACATTGTAGTCAGTCTTCATTTTGTCTTGCTGGTGTCAGCAGAGCAACAGAGCACCTCTGGTTATGCATTACCACACCCTTTTCATCATGAGTCACAAAGATACTAAACTAGGGCAGTTGAGAGAATAACTTCTGCATATGCCAGTTCACTGGTGCACCACTGGCTTCACTATGCTTGAACAAGTGAAGCCTGTTCAAAATCAAAAAATTACAAACTGGCTTTGGTGGTGCTTTAGCATTGTCACTTGACCTTTTTTGGTTTTTGGTAAAATAGTTAAACATATGCTGGATGGGTTGCTTATGACTGATGAATACTCATGGCTCTGATCTCCTCTTGCTTCAACAAGACCAAAACAGGCCAGCCAGTAAAATATCTCAACAAAATGGCATTCATTTCAACATATTTGAGTAGACTGGATTGCAATAGTGGACCATCTGACCAGTGCCATATGTAGATTCACTTGTCTAGTATGGCTAGATATGTACAAGCCTTACAAAAGGGACTGTAAACATGTTAGACATTTAGGTTGCCTGGGAGACATGAGTCCTTCACTCTTTTATATCTATTCACAACATCCAAGGCCAATATACATATGTATATATATTGAATCCCTTTGGTATAACCAGTGCCCAAGACATTAACTTCTACTATAGCAAACACTGTGTGGAGCATACACACAGTGAAGCATACACTGTGTGTATGCTCCACTGAACTCCACTGAACTAAACTAACATAAAACTGGTTACAAAGTCTGTAGAACTTTCAATTGGATTTGTTCAATAATTGTTAAGGTACCATGGATGTTACATGAATGGACTGAGAGAAAGTTGTTGATAAAACCTTGACACAACTGTGAATAACAAAGAACACTGATCTCAATATAATTGGTCAATCACTAGATAATTTATTTTATGTACCTTGGTGCAATTCCTCTCCCTGGCCTTGGCTCTGGTTGATTTTCTCAGTATTTGACCTGCTGGCATAAAGCTGATAGTGCCTGATGTTGAATGAACAGCTTCATTAGCACCAATGATGATAACTTATGCTGTGGTGTCACAAGTCATCAGCTTCATGTTGCTGCAGATAAACAGTGAAAGGGTACATCTCTATGCAATTTTCATCTATTCACTAAATAATTAACACAATGCTTCATTGTCGCAACCTGATAACACCAATCTTAATAGAAAGAAAAGAAATAATGATATGAGTTATATAGATTGCCACTGAAAACTCCACTCAACTGTGACCTTTAAGGGAGACATACGCAAGATTGGGAAGTCATGATTCCTTATAGAATAGACAATTTATGGCCAAGCAGGCTAAACAGCATGTTGTGTGATATGTTGGCACATCATAAGATTCCTCTCTGCCCTTCCTTTCAAACCAGTTTGGGTTGAAACTCTCTTTTTGTGACTTTTTGTTCAGTTATGTTCTGAAAAGCACTTTAGCAATTATTTTTTAATAATTTTAATAATAATAATAATAATTTGACATTTCTACTCAGTGTGAGTGTGCCTAAAGTTAGTGCAATATAATTTTATAAAGCATTGCATTGTGGAAAAACTTCTGATGACATTTTTTCATATGAAGTTCATTCATTCCATGTCAAGCCCTTGTTTATAATGACATCTGTGTGTAGACAGTCATCAGTATACATTTTAGTTATGATCACTCACGCATTCACATAATCATAAAATATTATTATAAAACAGTTCAGGTTTTGAAAAAGTGTTCACCATTACATACATGCAAATTCAGTGGAAAATCAATGTATCTATCTATTTTCCTGTAAAATGATGTGCCATCTTGCCAATATTTTGTACATTTTTAAGTTTCACTATGTCTGAATATACGTATAAAATATTCATTATTGTTTCTGATATATATGTATAGGCAAGTCAAACAGCATTCAGAACTTGTCCAGCTTGTGTATATGATACATAAGGCAACATATCATCATCAGCAAAGTATTTACATAAAAGTAATGAGTGACTTTAATTAAGACTGACACATCTGATACATTAATAGTGTTCCACATGTAGAGTACCTATTGTCCTTTTAAACAGTGTCTTTTTTGATCACAGTGATCATAGTGTTGTTAATACTGTTACACACAAGTACAGCACCCCTGTGCATTGGTAGATAGATGATTGAAGGGATAAAAAATTCATTATGGATGAACAAGACACATCATAGCACATGCCTACAAACAAACATCATCCATGATCACCCTTCAGCTCCTTCTACGAAACATTGATGGTTGTTTTATGGATGTTACTGATCCCAGTGTGGATTCAGTTCATGTGTGCTATGGAACAACAACAGAGGGATCTCACTGAAAGAAATAATATGTCTTTTTTAGATATTAAACACAGTATTATTAGCCTTACCGATTTGGTTGGTAAAATCTCAATATGTCATTGTGTTGATAGGAACAGATTGCGCCTTGGAGCTGTGGCGCACTCGAGCAACTAACTGTAACTCTTAAAGCTCCTGTCAAAGCAGCTAATTAACAAGACAACAGTGGCTGCTGCAAAGAGAAGAGGGAAAGAATACATTACAAAAAGACACATCCTGATCCTGCTTATGCTTATGACTGATTTAAATGATTGAATCATGAATTACAGATATCACTGGTCATCACATGTGCTTACTTATTCATGATTTAGTCTTGGGGAACATAAGATAGTTCATGACACAGATATTGAAACTACTACAGAAAAACAAAGGTATTTAGTTTAGTTTAGTTGACTTTGATGAGTATTTAGTACATTAAGCAACAAGTTTAATGATGTGTGAAAAAAAATGAAAATTACAATTTAAAGTCACTATTATAAGATTGTGAAAGCAGTAAATATACAGTTGCAAGAAAAAGTATGTGAACCCTTTGGGATTACTTGGATTTCTGCATAAATTGGTCATACAATGTGTTTTGATCTTCATCTAAGAAACAACAATGGACAAACCCAGTCTGCTTAACCTAATACCCCACAAAAAAAATGTTTTCATGTTTTTATTGGACACAACATGTAAATATTCACTGTGTATGGTGAATAAAGTTGAAGATGAAGTATGTGAACCTTTGGATTTAATAACTGGTTGACCCTCCTTTGGCAGCAGATCAGACCAGGACAACGGTCATGTAAGCAGTATTTCATGGAAGAGTGGAGCCCTGGTTATGCAAGTATTTAGTGAAAAATGAAATATAGACAACTTGTTTCAAGCTAAAGTTTGATGAGTTTTGGTGTTTACTTCTATGTCCTTGCCTTGAGGTAGATCTATCAGAGAAACTCCTGTCTCAAAAAGTAAGTAAGTTCTACAAAATATTACCCAAACACAAATAAATCCCTGTTATCTCTATGCAAAAACAGGGGAAGATAAAGTTTAAAGAGAACGGATCATATGTTTGGAGATGCTGTTATCATTTACAACAGAATACCAAAGTTGATACCGGGCTGGTTCATATGGGCAGGTGGGGCAGCGCCCCTCCAAAAAAAAATCATGCCCATCCGCCCCCAAAATAGTTCCTCCTAACAAATAATGTTCATTACTTAATGATTTATCTTGTAGTGTATTATTTTGTTCTGTATGTTTTTCAACTATTTTGACTCTTTTAAATTGTATCTAGAATTTTTTTGGTTATTGATTCTCAGTTTAATGTCTAATCGCAGTTGTGGGGCAGATCAGGTCAGCGACCACATTCGTCTGTAAATTTATCATATCACCCTGTCGGCAATGATCGGAACTGCAGGCAGCGCTGATAGAGTTGCATATGGGCAGGAATGAGTCTGCCCCAAGAACATTTTGCCGGCACTAGCTCACTGATTGGTCCACAACTCGTGTTAGACCTCACGTGACCATAACAACTGTGGCAATGGCGCACAGCTTTGAACCTGCCTTTGAACCCCGGCTGAAGAGTAAGCGCCAATTAATAATCAAGACAGTTCCTGTACTGTTAGACTTTTATGCTATATATATGAATGAATGAGGGAGATTTAGAGAAATTTAAGTATAAAATATAGAATATATAGATAATATCAATCACAAACAAATATATATTTATTATTGTTATTATTATTATTATTACTACTACTACTACTACTACTACTACTACTAATAATAATAATAATAATAATAATAATAATAATATTTTAGGCACGCCCAAAGGGGCATGGCTATCGATTAAGACATCGGACCCAGGGTCTGGCCCACTAATATGTATGCTCACAAGCCGCTACTGGTTGATACCAAAGTTCTGTAATAAATACCTGTGTTACTAACAAGTAGTTTTGGATTTCCACTCACTGGTCACTGAAAGAGAAACCATTAGCTTAGCCTTGATAGGAAGCATGTTGAACCTTGTTAAAAACTTACAAACCCACCTGTTTAAGAATTTCTGATGAAAAAAAATGTAAGTACTTGTTTTGTTCAAAGAGTTGAAGGACTTTTCCTTCTCAGAATATAACTGGGACTTGACATTTGGTGTATGTAAGAGTCTTTGTTGACTGGTGATCCCATAAAATAGTAAACATACAGACAGTGTGTTAGTGTTAAAGATAAAACATGGATTTTTGTTTGCGCATATCTACCATAACAGAAGTTTCGAGACTATTTTGAGGAAAATACAATATGTCACATTATGAAACCATCTGCCATCACTTCATACATGCCTGATGCTCTTTTGGCAAACTTTAGTAAATCATCAACACCTTATTATTCTCAATATTGTGGCTGCATAAGACAGATGGAAGACAGAAGATGCAATTTATTGTTGTTATTCTTACATTCATGCTGCAGACAAAGTTTTATTTTTCCCTCAAAGTGACAATTATGGAATCATTAACAGAGCAAAGATGCCTGTAGCTGTGGTTTTCCATTTTTAGCTTAGATTTCACACAGTGACGTACTGCTGCCATTTACTGTACTTCTGCTTAAATTGTATGCATTAATAAGCCGGAAAACTGTATTATTATAAATTATGATTATAATTATTATTATCAGTTCAGACTTTGGTTTAAGACAATGGACAGAAATTCTGAAGGCCTGTCCATGTTTCAGAAGATTGGATCTTGTAAGTAAAAGTTTGACGCTTGTAGCCAAAACATTGTCACATAATAAAATTGTTTTGGTTTGTTTTTTCAACATCAGGCACTGACAAATTTCGTCCAATTTGTGTCCATCATGGTTATCGTTGTTTTTGGAATTATGAAAAACAATCATGACTATATAACTTATGAATATAACATGCACTGAATATGTATAGCACGTGTTCATTTAGGAATAACTTATTCAAACTACAAAAGAGATTTGTCTCTGGAGAGTTTTCACTTTAAAATGATGCATGCTCTGAACCCTGCAATAATATTCTTTCTTTTCTTTATTTTGTTACTTTCGTGAAATTATAAATTGCAAGAATTTCAATTCCAATTACCATTTTCACACATACAAAGCAGCATAATCATTAATTTGTAGTCATGCTTCTGGTTTGCTGGCAAAAATAGGCTCAAAATTCACTCTTCCTTTAGCTCCCTTAAAGTTTCCATCTGGCTCTATAGCTGATAAAATCGCAAAGAGTTCATTTGCTCATTGCTATCTTTGCCAGATTTTTTGGTGCCCCACAGGTAGAATGTAATAGATTTCAAATGTTTTTTTTTTTTTTTTTCCTGAAAATAGCTTCCTGCTGCCAATGGAAATTGAAATTAGGTTTATGAGAGTGATGAGACTGAACCAGAACAATTAATTTGTGGGTTGTAAAACTAAAAACAATTAGATTTTGGAGTCAACATAATTTTCAGTTGCTTCTTTTCAGAATGTGACTAATTTCTGACTGAAGGAACATAAATAGGTGATATATTCATATAGAAAAGCTTTTACTAGTGATGGCAAAGAAGAAAACTCCTTAACTTCATAACACATAATTTTTCCACCAGTGATCAAGGCAAAAATAATTAAAACTAATTTATTTTGGTCTTAAAGGTAAATGTATACTGAAACAGAGTGGGCTATTGATTTATAGATGGATGTACTATCAACCACCAGTTGGCTCTGATACTTAAAAGTGGTGGTTTTTGTTTTTCAACTTGTACTTTTTTTTCTAGGACAAACTTAATTTGTCAGATTGTCCCTGTGGGAATAACACCACCACAGTGAACAAGTGCCCCACAGAAAAATCCAGTCATGTAACACATTGTAGACTTTACACCATGTAGTGTGAAGGGTGCAACTCTGTCCCTTTACTGCTGTTGTAGTGTGAGCTTGTCAGAGATGCCTCAGTGAGGGTGTCGGGTGTTCTTTCTTGTCTTCTTCTTTACCACTGATTTCACCCACACAACCTCTTGTGCCTTCTCACAATTTGACACACACGCACAGTTGGTCAGTTACGGAAATCAGAGTCTGGTTCTACGTCTGACAGACAACGTGTGCTGCTCTTCTTTTCCATTACTTATAGAGGTAGTGAGTCTATGTGGGGGACACTGGGGTGCTGTCCCCTTTCCAATTATCTAGATGCTTTAAAATATTTTTCCTCACAATTTTCCTCATAATTTGTGTAATTAGCCACTAGATGTCAGGTGTCCTAGTTTCATTCATTCCTCATGTGCCTTGGGAGAGGTATAAGGGTTAGTGGTGGCATCACATGCCTCTCTTTCGTAACATCTGCACACCAGAGAGAAATGAATGAAGTATGTTCAGTCATGATACCATTGTTTATGTATGCATGATTTTAAATTTGGCTTGTTTACTGTCAGAAGAGATATGAGTCAAAGCTGGTATATGTTGAAGTGCAGAGTTGCGCCCTTGGTAGGCGAAATGAGGAAAATGTTTGGTGTATTTTTATGTGAATGCAAGTGTGGTGGCTACAATGAATTGTTAAATTGAATGAATGTGGATGTTGATCGGGAGTGTAATTGAATTTGTTGTGCAGTATATTTTAGTATGTGCAATTTTGTAATGTAACCTTTCATGTTTGTTTTAGTTTCATGGTGCCAGAGGTTAAATAAAATGTTGTGCACCGGTCAAGCTCCAACTTATTCTTCTTGAATGCCAAAGGACCGCAATAGTGAAACTCACCACTTATGGAGTCAACGAGTCACAACGCTGCTTTGGAGCTTTGCAAGTTTATCGCACATTGGATAAAGTGAGGTCTAAATTGAGGCACGTAAGGCAGTGAATGAAAAAGGATTTCAGAGCATGTACTGTATATTGAGGTGTTTGGGCTGTTTTGGATGACAGGTATGGAAGTCCATTTATCGTTCAAAGAGCCTTTGGAGAGAGATCAATGAAATGGCCCAAAATAACTGCTAATGATCCCAAATCATTGAGAGAGTTTGCAGATTTTCTTCATGACTGGGCAGAAGCGATACCACATATAAAAAGTCTGTCAATTCGCAATGACTGTGAAGAAAATCACAAACTTCTGAAGTGGCCTGGTTGAGTGGGTGGTGCATAGATGGAGTTGAATTGTTGTTGAGGAACTAGATCAATCTGGTATTTATCCAAGTTTTCTGCTTTTCACTGAGATCATGCAAAGAGAAGCCAGAATTGTGTGCAGTCCCATTGCCTCTTCTTTTTTGATTAATATGAAACCAACAGATGAGACTTTTCTCAGGAAAGATAAAATGTAAAAAACAATAAAGAACGATAAAATATAAAATAAAAAACGAAGAACATGGAGGTGCTAAATGTCCAACCTTTGAAGCAAAAATAATGGATGAGAAACAAGCCTTAGTATTTGAACATCATCTGTGCTTTGGATGCCAAAGGAAAGGCCACACCAGCAAGGACTGTAGAAGGTGACACACTTGTAACACCTGTGGTCGGCGTCATCCCTACTGTTTGCACAAGGGAAACACAAGACCTGCTGTCTCAGGAGATCATGTTAATAATGAGGTCCATATAGCCATGTCCCATGTGTTGACTCCAAATGTATGTGCTACATCCAGCATTGTTTCAGTCTTGGTGTCCTCAGCAACAGAGCACCATAGAGAAATACTTACTTATGCTCTTCTTGATACACAAAGCGACTCCACCTTCATTCTGAAAAACTTAATACCAGAGTTAAATGTGAGCACTAACCCAGTCCAGCTGAAGTTAAGCACAATGGCATCTGTTGATACGAACATAACCAGCAAAATGGCCAGAAGTCAGAAGTTCGCAGACTTCAGGCTGAGAAATACATACAAATTCAATAGGCTTACAGATGTAACTTCACCCAGCTTCACATCCAAGTCCCAAACTTATCCAAATAAGTTTGTGTCTAAGGATGATGTTTGCTTTATACAGCTTCTGAGTGACATTATAAAGCACAAGGAATATAGGCATTATCAGATGCCATACCCTTTAGAAATAACACCCCCCTATTAGTGCCAAACAATAAAAAACTTACTACTGCTCAACTTCAGCAGAAGAAAAGAAAGTTAATGGCCAACAAACAATATCATAAGCAGTATACTGTCTTCATGGAAGAAATGTTAAGGAAAGGTGAAGCAGAGCCAGCCCCTGCAGCTGCTAAATGCACAACTGTCTGGTACATTCCTCACCACGGAGTGTTCCACCCAAAAAAGCCAAGCAAACTGAGAGTGGTTTCCAATTGTTCCGTGAAGTTTAATGGCATTTTTCTGGGCTCACTGGCCCAGATTTAATTAAGTCATTGGTGGGAGTTTGTAGCTTCAGAAGAGAAATGGTTGCTGTGGTCTATGATATTGAGAAAATGTTTCATCAGTTTCAGTCTCTGCTGCAGCCTCTGCTTTCATTGAAAAGGATTTCTATGTTGATGATGGGTTAACCAGTGTTCCAACTGTTCAAGAAGTCAATTGAATTAATTGTGGATGGGACAATCCAGTTACTGATCAGTTACGTGCATGGTGGGAGGAGTGGAAAAATGTCCTTCAAGCATTAAAGGATATCACTATTCCCAGATGTTACCAGCCTGAAAAATTTGAGAAGGCTTTAAGAATTGAATTGCATAATTTTTCTGATGTCAGTACCACTGGATATGGTTCTTGCTCTTCAGCAATCAGAATGAGTTCCATTGTAGTCTGGTCATGGCAAAGGCACAGGTTGCGAAGCTGTGAAGCTAAGTAGTGAAGCTAAGATAGGTGTAATGTGGCTGAAGCTCCTATTTTTCATTAAAACTCTAGCTGCAGTATTCTGGACAAACTGAAGGCTCCATGTTGTACTTGCTGGGAGGCCAGAAAATAGGGCATTACAGTAATCAAGTCTTGACGAGACAAAGGCATGAACCAGTGTTTCAGTGTCACGGATGGACAGTATAGGTCTAATCTCAAGTAATATCGCCTAGATGGGAAAAAAGCAGTTCTGGTGACAGCTTTGATGTGGGCCTGGTTCTAGTTCTCTTTTTAAGCTCAATCCATGTTTGGTGGGAGGACTTAAAGGTTCAACTCTTAGTGTGGAACAAAGGTACCCTGTAATCCTCTCAGAGGATGGCCATGTCAACAAGCTGATACTGTTCCACTTTAACAGTCATGTTTGTCATCAAGGGCAAAATCAAACTTTAATGGAGCTCAGTGCCCAGGAATTTTGGATAATAGGTAGGAGTAAAACCATTGGAAAGTTTGTTCATGAGTCTGTGCAGTGCAGTAGAGAAAGGAGCAAAAACTGGCTGACCTTCCTGAGGAGCGCTGTGAAATCTCTGCGGCATTCATGTTTTGTGGAATGGATTGGTTTGGTCCCTTTGCTGTCAAGAATGGTCGTAAGGAGATCAAGACATATGGGCTAATTATTACATGTCTATCCCTCAGAGCAATTCATATTGAAATGCTGGATGACCTGACCACAGATTCCTTCATGAATGCTTTGGAGCTGTTTCCCACCTACGCTGTAACCAAGGCACAAACTTTGTTGGTGCCAGCAATGAGCTCAAAGAAGCCCTCAAGCAATATGACAGCAAAGCACTCAAAGCCTTCCTGGCTAACAAGCAGTGTGAGTTTGTGTTCAGTGCTCCCTAAGCTAGTCATGCAGGAGGTGACTGTCAGCGGCAGATACAAAGCATTCGCAGTGTCCTTAATGTCACCATTGCACAGTGTCCTGGAAGACTCAATGACGTATTGCTCAGAACAGAACTGTTCTATGAGGTCCTCTCAGTGTGGAGGGTATCAACAATCCAAGGTTGCTGGAACCTATTACTCCAAATCTTCTTTTTTTTAATGAAGCCTAGGCTGCTCTACCACCTCCCGTAAACTTTGTAAAGGCAAAAAGTCATAAGTGAAAAGAGTCAGAGCCGGTACCCGAGTGCAGAGTTGTGCCCTTGGTAGGCAAAGTGAGGTAAATGTTTAGTGTATTTTTATATGCATATGCAAGTGTGGTGGCTACAATGAATTGCATTGTTAAATTGTATGAAAGTGGACGCTGATCGGGAGTGTGATTGAACTTGCTGTGAAGTATATCTTAGAATGTGCAACTTTGTAATGAAATCTGTGTGTGTTAGTTTCACAGTGCCAGAAGTTAAATAAAATGTTGCGTACCAGTCCAGCTCCAGCCTATTCTTCTCGAATGCCAAATGACTGCAATAATGTGAATATCTCTCCACAGATGCTAATAACAGAAGGAAATTTCAAAACTATAGTAACTCTAGTTAATATAGTTAGGACTTTAGCTACTCTTTATAGTAACCCAATACAATTCTTCCAAATCTTTTAGCACAATCTGCCACTGTTCACAAACACAAAACACATACTTTTATCAATGCATAGATACAGCAGATCACTCTATACGATCCTGTTAAAATGGCATGTTTTGTGATGTAAAAAAAATAGAACAAATTAGATAATTTTCCACATTTACTTTGACCAATCCCATGGGTCCACATATTTTTAGTCATTTAAAACCTGGATGATTAAGTAAAATGGATCAATGATAAGTGGAATAAGGAGACAATGTGAAACTTATTATTGTCCAAAAAAGAAGAATTGAAAGAATTGAAAAAATAAATTGTAAGACTTCATGTTCAATTATGATTAAATAAAACAAAATAAAACATACATAATTCTTACTTACTTTGGAACCTTTAAGTTGGTGCAGATGCCTCTGATGGCCCCCTCTTCCTTTTCTTTTATTATTCTCAACAGTTTTTCCGCTGCCAGGAACAAGGAGTTCCACCTTGTAACATTTGGGCGCAGCAGCTGGAAGGAGCAAGCATCTTCAATAGTTTCTGCTGCAAGGGTGGATCTTCCACATTTGTTCCAAGGTGCATTACACTTGCCAAATGTTGAACGGTACACTTTCTTGTACAGCTCATTTGATTTTGCTTTCATGGCATCAAATATAGTTATTAGGTTGAGTAGGTGACAAGCACAGCGCTGGTGCTGTGGGAGCTGGAACTCTAAACCATCAGCTTTTATGAAGTTGGAGCCGTTGGTTGTTGTTCACACAATCATCCCCCGAATTTCAAATTCACAGTAGATGTCATTCAGAGCACTTGCCAACACATCAAATGTGTGTGAACCTCTCAGTTGTTTACAGGCTATGGCTGCTGAGCATCTTTTGCGAATGTTGGGGTCAATCACCAGTGACACCAATGAAGCTCTGCCTTCTGATAGACCAGCAGTCAGTAGTTGTGGCAATATCGTTGACTCCCCTCATGATGTCGGTCACCGCCTTTTTCATTCCCATGGAGGCATTATCAATCAAAAAGCTGTGAGACACAGTCCTGGTGTTCACCAGTGTGGTCTGCCTAATGGTGGAGGTATTGGGAAGGTTCTCAAGAGCCCTTTTTGTCTTCATATTTTTTGAGGTGGCCTACATGCTTTCTCTGAAACACTGAGAGAAAGACATTTTATGAGCAAAACAATTTAAGCTACAGGGTTTAAAAATTACTCAACAATAACAGTCAAATGACCATTATTTGATATTATCTTTACCTAATTACAAGAATTATAAACACTCATGGAAGCCCACCCCTACCACCCAGTAACTAATGCTAACCTGGACTTGGATTCATTGCTGTTGTTGGTGTTGTGTAGCCTGTACTGTATTTGTGTTAACTGGTCGTTTGTCTCCTGTTTGTTACTAGTTGACCTACAAAAAAAAAAAAATCCACTAACTCATTTTGTAAAAGCACTTTTGACTTTGATTAATGGGCCTACATTCACAGTATATAACATTAGCCCAACAATAGCCAATAAGAACTGAGTTTTACAGTAATTAATTCAAAGCAAATCTAAAATTTAACAAACTGCATGGCACTTTTGAAGACGTGAGTAACCTGCCATTAATTAGCCTAATGTGTTCCAAAAAAAAAAAAAAAAAAAAAAATCCCTCCACTGGTGTAACGCTAACTTACCCTAGGAAATATTCAGCCGCTGCTTAGGCTATACCAGAAACAGTTATTAACTATTTCAGTATTATGGACATGTCTTCAAGAGTTTTGTGTTGAATTAATACAGAGGGAAAATCATTGGTGTTAAATATCTGCACATTGGCTAATCAGAAAAGTTAACTAGCACACATTAGCCTGGCCATCACGTTAGCCAGATCTGAACAGGCTTATGATAACTAATTCATGTTAAATAATGTTGACATTATGGCTTCATTGAATGAAAATTAATTTAACCTACCTCGATGTGCTTTATCAGGTTGGATGGGAAGTTCTTGAAGTAATAGTAGTAGAAGTAGTTGAGATGCTTGTCATCTGCTCCCAGAGTGTTAATTTTAGCAGCAGAGCCTGCAGCAGGTGTTTCCATGATGGCATCAATCATGTGACCTGCCCGGACAAGTGGGACTTCTTCTTCTTAGCACTTGGCGGTTGACATGACAACAAACAGGCATTACGTCATCAACTCAAATTTCTTCTGATTTTAATTTGTAGTAACGAGTAACCTAGATGGTTGGAAATTGGAAATGTATTGGAGTAAAAGTACACATTTTATTTAGGAAAGGTAGTGGAGTAAAAGTGAAAGTTGTCAGAAACATAAATAACGAAGTAAAGTACAGGTATGTGAAAATTCTACTTAAGTACAGTGACAAAGTATTTGTACTTTGTTACATTACAAAACTGGAAGACACTGGTTTGAAACAATGCTCAGAAGACTAGAATGTGTTCTTTGAGGTCATATTACAGCTCATACAGCAAGCTTTTATCACTGCCTGATCTGGGCTCGCTCTTTTTCTTCCTCTCTCACTCTCTGATGGTCTACATTAACAATGACAAATCAAAAATGAATAGAACTATGATGTAAGTAATGAAAATGAAAAGAACTTCTGATTTGCAACACAACATTAATTAAGTTAATAATAATTACCTCATAAAGGTGTCCATGACTGTCACTAAATGATTCATTTCAAGAATCCAGTTGCTTATTTCTCATTTTACACTGTGTGATTTTATACATGTATTAATTTTTGTTGTGATTTGTCTTAGTAATAATACATTTTATTTGAAGGCTCCTTTCTAGCACCCAAGAATACTTCTTTACTCTAGTACTAGACTTTACTAATGCAACAATGCTTCACTTGAAATTCCAGGATTGTTTGTGTTAGCAAAATGTTCCCATCATAGCACATAAGTAAGTCAATGAAAAAAGTTAGTTTTGCCTACTTTTCTTTTCTCAGAAACACAAGTTGATACAAGTTGATTTATACAGTGTCTCTTTTAGTAAGTGTAGTAAGTATACTTTGTTTCACTGTGATTATTTCAAATCCTGGCATGTGTTTTCCACATCTGACAAATGTCAAACATCCCACCACTGAGCTTGTTTAGTCTATAACAAGAATAATATGTTCTGTGGAAGATATATGGGTTTTGGTGGATATTAATTCAGTGTGTGATTTGCATTTTTATGGGTTTGATTCTTAATTTTGCTTCAATTGAAATCCTTAACATGTTTTGAGATTATTACTATGGAAGGTATGGGATTTTTTAGTAGTACTGAATATATAAACATATACATATACATATAAATTGAGTTACCAAAGGCGTTTCTCCAGGTATATTTGGAAATTGTTGTGTCTGATTTGCATGCATTTAGGTAAATCCAATCATTCAGATAAATACAGGAATCTACCAAAGATTAACTAATGCATAAGTCACCAATTATTTTGTGTTTACATAGATATTTAATAAAAATACATTTTTGACCTGTAATTATTTTTCCTGAGGTGTCATTGCTCTTCCACTGTCCATAGCTTTTACATTTTAAAATGTACAATGGCCAGTTAGGTGGAAGTTAAAATGAAAAACCCTCTATATAGGCGTGTTGTACAGTATATTGTGGGAACAAACATATTTCATTAAATGAACAATTAGCCACTACAGCTTAACATCAAGAAAATGCAAAGTGGTCTCAAGATTTCTTAATAAGTAATCTTCTGCATGTGTGTTTGTATTTATTCATGGCATGACTTTTATGCTTGCTTGTTTCCTGCAACATGAAGGGCTCATTTTCACAGACGTGCAAGTGTTGACCTTGCTCTCCATCGCTGACCCATGTAATATCCGGGCTGCTGCCTGGTAACGAGGCCACTCTGGGTGGAAATGATGACAGGAGTGTGTTTTACCAGTGCCAAAGAGTCACCCATGCATATGGCATGTTAATTAGAGATGCTGCAGATCTGCTACAGAAAGTATTAACACAGTAATAAAGAAGAAATGAATTGAACAAGTATGAGGGGAGATCACACATGCATGTTTTTTTTTTTTTTTTTCATTTGACAGAATGAAATAGTGTTTTTTGCATAGGAAAGTCTACGTTTGTTGACTTTCCACAGCATCACAGCACATCGTTACAATAATTCATCTAAATTCAATTTTATTCTGCAGTGCAATCTGAAAGAACTTTACAAAGAGAAATTGAACAGGTCCCACTTTGAGCAGACACTTTGATTTTTGAATTCAATAAATTTTATTGTATAGTAATGAGTAATTAAAATTTAAATTCAATATCTGTTCCTTTGAATATCAGAAGCCTGATTCATCCATTTCAGTCATACATAATTTCCTTTTTATATCTAATGAAGAAAAGTGTTGGATAAAGAACATGTGATGCCAATGTATGGCTATTTTTGAATAATGTAAAATTAAGCCACTGTATTTTTATCTTTTCTGTGTCTGTGTGGAATGGCATGTGAGGAATTTGTGAAGAATTTATCTCTCCCTAGAAGCCAATGACAGACAAAAGCAAGTGGCCTAGTAATAACTCTCACATGGACTATGGCTGGCTTGTCTAGTTATGTCTCAGGCAGATAAGGCCTTGTAAGGGCTTTCTGTCTCCGTTGACTGTCAAAATGAATGTTTCCAAGGTCATGGCTACAGCATGTCTAGTTTTAGTCCTTTAGAGGCAAGTTGTAAACAAAAGAAAAGTTGAGGTCACGAAATGTTGTTGCGGTTCAATGACTGTCTCCATCTCTGTCTCCATCACTTCCTTTCACAGTTTTTTCAACCAACTGCTTTCCTCCCAAACTCATTTTAACACCTGGACATCACCTCTTTTGGTTTTATCCTCCATTTTTTTTATTCTCAATTTCACTGAGTAAACATGTTTATTATTATTATTATTATTATTATTTTATTTCTGTATGCATGTGAGTCTCTAAGTACTTTTTTTTCTTTGAAATTTTTCAGCAAACAAGGGGATAGAAGAGCAAACAACATCTGCCTAGGCCTGTCAAAAGCCATCCTGATGACTGTGATGGAGAAGAGGTGAAAGACGTAGAGACGGGTTATACGTGGAAATAAAGGAAGAGGGAAAAGAAAAGTGAGTCACGAAACTAGAAAAAGGGTGCAGTTGGATTGTGCAGCAACAAGGTTTGACTGTCTCTGGCTTCAGAACTTCTCACAGATCAAATGACTTGCACCCTAGTTCAGTGTGTACTTATTAATACTATTGTCCACATGCATGAGATATACACTGTGAAAGTGCACAAACGTTGAGGTGTATACCACTGTCAGATTCAATACAGGAAATAAAGAAAAACCAAAAAAAAAAATAAATAAATAACATGGTGCAAACATGCGTTTCCTCACTGAATATCAGCTGCTATTTAGTCATTTACCGACATTAAAGCTGTTATATTGATTGGGCCTCAGAGTTGTCTCTGTTATTTGAAGATGATGTGATTCTGTTCATTTCTCTAGATGAAAGTGGTCACCATTATGTCAGAGGCCAATGTTCTCTGCTGAAAAGATGCGTATTGTCCTTGGTTTGGGAAGGAGTTGTTGTCCCAAGTGAAGGAGTTTACCGGTGAGGGTAGGATGGAATAGAACATTATTGGATTGTGGATCGTTATGGTGAAGCTGAGCCAAAAGGCACATCTTAGTTTACCAGTTGATCTACAGTATACCTGTGCTCAGTAACAAAAAGGATGAGCAGGTGAATACAAACTGCCAGGCTCAGCCTTGAAGATAGAGCTCCCTACATCATCCAAGCTCCTCCCACTGAGTAGTAGTTGTTGCTCCTTCATGTTGAAGGGAGTCAGTTGTGATGGTCCAGGTTACCTTCTGGGTTTTTCCTGTGGCGTGATTTCTAGGCACATCCAACTAGTAGAAGACTTCGGTATACACCCAGAACACACTGTGAATATTATATATTTCATCTAGTCTGGAAATGCCTGAGGAAATGTTGCTAGGGAGAGGGGACACTTGAATTAATGTACAGTCTTGAATATACAGTTGCTGCCTTCCTTTAAATATCTGCCAAAACTGCAGTTAGTCACACAGAATAGCTGTAAAATATTTGGATTACTAGCAACATGACAATACCCACATTTAGCTGTCTATTCAAAGGATCTTTTGTTTGAAATGATAAATTACAGATGCGCAAATGAATGCCATTTATTCTACTCAGATTTTATTCTACAGACCATATTAGAGTTAAATGTCTTTAAATTGTCAGCATAAACCTTCATCACATTACCACAGGCTGGTTACATTTGGAATCTTATAGGCTATAATTCCCAGTCTGGGATCAAATTATCAGATAAAACCAGATAAAAAGTTTATCTGACCTCCTCATTCAATGTTTCTGCTGTAATGTTTCTGCTTTACTCACTCAGCTTCCTGGTGCCTAAAACACTGGTAAAATATCTGTATTGTTCCAGTTACTGACTAGTGAAATGGCCCCAATAGAGGCTGATTACAGTCATAGATTTCTTAATGCTTCCTAAAAACTGAATTACTGACATCAAACAGTTCTCTATTACAGTATATAGGGATATATGTATTTCCACCCTTGGCGGATGTCAGCAAGGACACACTCCAACAGGAGAGCAGCTTTTTCATGCCACTGCCATTAGCAGAGTGAGAATCTGTTCTGTCAACCTCCTGCTGCCTCCAACCCTTGCAGCGGCACCTCCACACAAAGGACATTGATCAAGTGTCATGCATAGAAGAGGGTACGCCGGATCAAGAGCGGCTGGAGGAGGCCATAAAGTTGGAACCCATCCACCTTCCTGTCTTTAAATCCTCTAGGCTCTTGGGCACAGCCTTTCCCACCCTGTGCTGGCTGCTTGTCTGCTGAATACCAGTCATCTGCATGAGCCCTGTTCCTCCTCTGGCTGCAGTCCTGGTCGAAATGCCAGCTGAGGATTTTCCCCAACAGCATTTCCTGACTCAGACGCCAGCTGCTGACAGTGCTGAGGTGAGGTTGTCAAATGAAGTTTCACAGCAGTGTCATGTCTGGTCAGTGGGCATCATTTCTCTCATGCAGCTTTGCTGTTTTATTGCTGTTGCTCCTACCTGAGAGAAGCAGCAGGATTGGTATGTCTCATTTGCAGGAGGCATTGTGGGCCTGTCCAAGATAACAGGAAACTTAATTGATGCCTGTGGGGTAAATGAGTAAGATACTCATCAGACATCGAAAACAGTTTGCTTTGGTCCATCCTTTCACTTTCAGACACTGTGTCCTAATAAACATAAAATAGTTGCACCTTATAAAACTTTCTCCTCCTCTTTACTTTATAAAGGCAGTATTATCTCCGCCTGTGGTTCATTTAGGGTTATCAAACTCAGTTTGGATCACGGCCCACTTCATTGATGCACTGAAAAACAAATACTGCTAATTACTCCTGCCTCTGCTACTAACCACTAATCAGGGCTGAGGCTAATAACAAGGACACACACAAATTTGCAGTGCTGTGCTTAAGGCTAAAGACATGAGAGAGAAAAATCAGACACGCAATGTGTAGAAAGGCTATTATTAGTTACATTTGCAATTTGAAGAGGAAACATTCTTGCTCATTGAAAGCAATGGGGAATATGAAGATATAGAACTTACATGGGTCAATCTAAGTTTAATTTATTTCTATAGTGACAAATCACAAAACACTACATCTCAAGGCATTTTACAGTGCAAGGTCGAGACCTTACACTATGTGATAAGATACCCAGAATGTCAAGGATTGATAGACACATCAAATGTCCATCAAGTCAAACATACTGTAGTGTCTAAGAAAATATGCGAAGTGCAATCCTCATCCATATATGGGCACTTTGCCTTAGTGACCCCTGACACCTCTTCCTGCCCAAGAGATGCAGCATTGAACTGAGCAACAAATGAGAACATGAGATGAGAAAACTCACATGAGGATCCAGAGACGGAGTGGGTGATGCCATATAATCTGGAGTCAAAAGTGTTACACCTTGGATCAGACAACTTTAACTGACATCCAGCACCCACTGTAATAGAGGGGCAAGATATATAAGACTAGCAGAGGTATTATTCAATAAATTCATCAGTAAAATTAATCCCATGTAGGGACTGGAGATTATCACATGATGTTCTTTAAATGACTTAAAACACAGAACTGCTTTTGAAGGGAAACCCTATGAATATACAAACATGCATACACACATACATATATACATACTATGGGGGCTGTAAGATTACCAGAGGCAATATAAGTCATCATCAGGCTGTACTTTGAACATGCAGCCAACCAAACATGTCAGTGCTCTCTTAATGTACCACTATGAATATTTAGACTGGAACAGGCTTTGAAGGAACACTTTGATCTGGAAGGGCTGCTATCCAAGATTATTTAAACATGTTAAAGTGATTAAGGATTTACAGACTACTGAAACTTGCTAACCAGAAACACATCACTTAGTCTTTAGATTTACAGTAGTGATAGGTTCTTATCCATAACTGTACGCAGGGTGCATTTTAAGTCATTGGGCTTACAGAATGAAATAATACCAGCTTGAAAATCAGTGGGCAGGATAATTTCAATCAGTAATTTGTGATAGTTTAATTAAATGTTGACATGATTTTTGTTGCTATCTTACAATATGTAAATCTGCTGGGTTTATGTTGTTAAATTAAACCTTTAGATTCCAGTGTAATTTCAAAAAAGGAGGAAAAAAAAAAAAACATCACAGGGGAATATGTTGCATGAAAAGAGTTAGATCATTTGTACACTCATCTAATCTGGTGCCACACCACACTCACCACTCACAACTCACTGCCAAAAGACTAAAACAAACCAAACCAAAACAAAACAAACCAAAACAAAACAAAACAAAACAAAACAAAACAAAACAAAACAAAACAAAACAAAACAAAACAAAACAAAACAAAACAAAACAAAACAAAACAAAACAAAACAAAACAAAACAAAACAAAACAAAACAAAACAAAACAAAACAAAACAAAACAAAACAAAACAAAACAAAACAAAACAAACAAACAAAAAAACATGATTGGCAAGCAAAACAAAAAAGATTTTGGATTTTTTTTTTCGTATGAGAAAAAATTCAAATATGTTATTAAATTATTTATATTATTAAATTATAAAAGAGTTATATTACAATACACAATATATATTACAATATATACTGTATATTGTAAGATGTCATATGTTATAGTATTGTTTGCATGTTGGTATACTTCTAGTCAATGTCTAGTTTCACTCACCTTGTCTACCTTTGCTTCTCTCAGCAACAGCACAGCACTGCCTCTTCCTCCTCCCTCCATGTGTCCCTCCCAGTCCACACACCTAGTTGATCAGTCTGTGTATGTCAGTGTTTCACAGCTGTCTGGCAACCTGCCTGCCACTTCATCACTGACCTTCCTCCTTCATCTCTTCCTCCCACACTGTCTTTTTTCTTTCTGGTCTCTCTTTTCTCCACTTGCTCATTTTTTTCCTGTCTTACTTTTGTGCTTCTGTCTTCTCCCCTTTTGTTCCGAACTCTCTTACTATTTCTGCCTGACATTTTATTTCCTTTTGTCTTCTCTAATTTGTCGAAACTGACCTCTTGCTCTGCCCAGTGGTCTCAATCTCTCTCTCCCTTCCATCCCTATCCCTCTCTGCAAATGCAATATGTTGATAGCAGTGTGCTGGCCAGCAGAAGTTATTCAGACTTGTTAATTTTCATATAAATAGTTGCTTTGCAGTCAAAGTGTAGTGGGAGGAGGAAGGAAGGAACACAGAATGTTATAGGTAGATATTAGGTACATTACAGGAGCTCACTGCAGATAATGAGATGAAGGTAAAAGGTGAAAGATTACTCAATAAGAGAAGGCTAGAAGGTAATATAGTTATATGGAGAAGAGAGACAAATGAAAGAGGAATAGGATCTATGGATAGATGTATTTGTCTCAGTGTATCCTCAGGAGAATATCATGACTATGTTGATAGAATTTTAACACTAACTAAAAAAAGTTTCCACAGTGTCTGTCATAGCAACACATCAGCACATACATCACAACTGACTTGATTACTATCATATAATGATAGTAATGAAATATATGAAGAAATGATCAATTATGACAATTTCAATTACAATCACGTTAAAGAGTAAGAATAACAGAAACATCAACTCAGAAAACACTGTTAATTGGTTCCTGTTAGAAGTACAAATGTTACCTCTACTCAGTTTAGCCGCCATTCCTCATTTGTCTTGCTCCTGTCCTCTATTTATATTTTATACTTCCTCATCTGTTATCTTCCCAACCTCAAACCTTCCATGAAAAAAGAAGATGAAGGAAAAAGGACAGTGAAGCGACTCGCATTAAGGCATCTCTGTGCTGTTTTCTCTAAGTTTTGCTCAGAACTTTCTGTAAAGGAAAATCTCTTCTGTTTTCTAAGTTCTTCATGACCAACCATTTTTCAAATTTTCATATCTGACTTAATGAAGCTGCCCACATTAGGGAAGTATCTGTTGCTTCCACAGACTGTCTGCCATAAGTCTCAGGGAAATCATGTATCTCTTCTAATGAGTAAGACTGTGAATCATTTTTTGATACAATATTAGAAAACTGAAATGTAGCTACTGTTTCACAGTCTCTACTTGTCTACTGCCATACTGTGTCTCAATATCATCCACATAGTTATCATTTACAGTATTAATATTCAGGTGGCAGATTACGGATGATGCATGGTGTCTCCCACTACCTGCTCCAGTATTTGCAGGATGCCACTGTGAGCATCACCTAAAGGTTGTGGCTGAACCACTGCCATCTGTATATTCTCTCAGCTAGATGAACATGCACCATATATAAACCACTTTAATATTTGAATCCAGAGTTCATACGAGATGTTCAAATACCTGAATATCTGTCTCCTAACGTGTTGCAATTTGGCAACTGGTTTGGCAACTGGGTTGGCAACAACCCAAACAAATTGCTTTGAAATGCCTCACATTTTTTCCTGAACCAAGTCAATAACTCATTCATTGGCATTTGGGATATAGAATTGTCAATAAAAGGTAAAACAGACCTCAACAAATTGGTTTGGCAAATGTTTTAAAGATAAGTTGATGTAGAGAGTGTTAAAGTCAGCTCAGAATTAAGAAACATACAGAAAAATATGGCTATGATTGATTTTTTTTTTTTTAAATGTGAAATGCAGTCACCAGCAAAAATATACAGGGAAGTGACAAATTGATGGTCATATTGAAATCATGCCAAGAACATTATATAAATTTGACATCTTCCAGCATGGTGTCAATATCTAAAGTGAAGAGTAGTAGCTTCCTCATCATCAGACTGCTAATAAACTATGAATGATTATCAATATTAATCGTGCAGTAATGCAACCAGTGTGGACCAGGCATAAGGCCTTTGATGTAGTAGCTAAATATAAGTCTAGGGTTGACTAATGAGCTGTGGTAAACTGCATAATAATATTTAATAGTCCACATTACTTGGTTCTGTTAAAGTATCTGTGTTATGTTTTTATTATTATTATTATCATTAGGTTTTAACTCCTCTTCTGTTTACTATTGATTTAATCAATTTAGACATCTATGGGATCGTTGGTCAGTCACTGCTCTGGTAGAAGAGAAAGCTGCTCCATACCAGGTCAGATGGCTGCAGTGTCTCCTAATCAGACTCCCAAAAGAGACCCAGTGTTTTAAATAAAACACACTTACAGAGCCATCAGAGCCAAGTCTGGCTTTACAATTGTACAATTTTCTATAAATAATCTAAACTCTCTCATTGATCTGTCCCTGTTTTAATCTGCAATACATCTTTTTGCTATGAATGCAAACTGAAAACTTCACTCCAGAAAATACACATCAGACAGGGTTGGCAAATAGTTTATCACCATATGTATGTATTATTTGTCATTATATATCAAGATGAGAACAGTTTTTCAAGGGTCAGAAAAAAGATCATACCATCAGACAAACTCCTGGACAGAGTTCCTTCCAATTAGCTACATAAAGTAACAATCATTCCTGCCACTGCACAGTGACACTTACAGAGCATTTGTACACCAGGATGTTCACACTGGTTACACCTTTTATAAATTATTATAAAGGTGATCTGGTCATGAAAGTTGTTGGAAAATTTCACGATTGTTTAAAATTCATCAGTGAACACACACACACACACATACGATGAACTTATGATGAACTTTCAGTGTCCCTAATGTGAAACTGCTGGAGGAAGTGTGGTGTAGCTGGCCTTTGCTCATGATGGACATAGATCTAACCATGATTTATGTCTCAGCTATTATCTGAACACCAGTTTTTACTAGATCATTTACACTGGATCAATAAAAATGTCCTTTCAACCCACTGCAAATATATAATTCAATACCTCACAGTAAACAGGTTCATCTTACTATCATCATTTTATGGGCTAAAATAATGGGTTGTATGAACATGCTGAGGTTTCACTTTTGTTCTGTTGCAGGGGCTTTATAATTATTTTTATTTCAATGTAAATTTCTGCCTGCCCATTTTCTTTCCTTGTGTACTGACCCATCCTATCATAACAAGTTTTTATTTGATACTATTACAGACAAGAATGGTAAGTGAAAACACTAATTAAAAGAAATGTCTCTCACTGCCCTGTGGCCACCACAGATCCAGGCCTTTCACTGAACCTGCTTTGTCAGAGTCTGCAGAAACATTGCTGTTTAGTTTAAAGTAAAAGCAGCATGATGCATCTACACAGGAAAGAAAAATATTCTCCTTTACCTTGTACAAGTGAAAATTAAATTGAAAAGAAGAAAACACACATTTATTACAGACTCTAGATATTTTTCTTGGCAGTGTAACAGTCATCCTTCTACTGTTTAAACCTTGAAGAAGAAATACTTGTCCCTCAGCTTATTTAGTCTCTTTTCAGTCTATGAAACAGAAAACAAAAACAGTTCATAACATTACACAAGTAAATGTCTCTTATCTCGGATATCAACAATCCATCAAGTGTCACAGCAGCTGCTGTCCTTGGTCCTTGACGCCTTCACAGGCACTCTCCCTTCCTCAACAGCTAATTCCCACAAACTTACTTCTGCTGTAGCTGCATTTCATCCAGCCATCCTTCTCATTACACATTACATCTGGGTATTGTCTGCTCCAAAATTGCTATATCTCAGGGATGTCATAATACACAAACGCATTGCTTTGCATGAAAGTGATAGTAAAACAATGCAAGGTGATTAAATTAGGTCTGGATTAAAGATACAGAACACATTATCAGTCCTGCTGGAGAGCCCGTCTGATGGCAAATTGGAATTGATAAATCTATATCACTGTTGGTGGTGATTAGTTAGTGGTGGCAGTGTTGATGTCTGGTCTTTCTGGCCATCAAACTAAAGAATTTTCTCTAATCTTTTCCCATGGAGTCACCTGTTGGTGAACTCTAGAGAATTAATATGAGTTTTCTTCCACAGTACCTTTCTCTTTGCCACTCTCACTCTTTGACTGGTCAAAGAACAAGGAAACAGTTGCTTCTGAAACTTTTAGCAGTCAGAGTTGTTTTGGTGGCCTCCCTCACCAGTTTCCTCTTTGAATAGCCACTCAGTTTTTGAGGATGGATTGGTCTTGGCAGATTTACACATGCCATCTTCCCTCCATTTATTAATGATGGATTTAGCTGAACTCCAGGGGATGTTCAGTGTCTTAGATCTTTTTTTTTTTTGTATCTATCTCTTTTACTTTTGACAGACCTTGTCTGAGTTGCTTGGAGTGTCCATTTATAAAAAAGTAACAAAAAGAGAAAACACACACAGAGAATGAATATGCACTTTATATCAGTGTAGAAACTATCAGTGTACACAAAAGAAAGAATGAAGTGCGTTATTAGAGGCCTTACGACTGATAGCCATATAAGTGCATGATTTTTATGTGTAGGCTACTGTAAGGACTCATGCCTGAGGCACAAGGAATATATATATATATATATATATATATATATATATATATATATATATATATATATATGATATGATGGTAACTATCAAATAATATGTAGCACAAAGAAGTCATATTCTGTTGTGCAGAAATTCAACATCTTCCACATAGGAGCAACTAACCTTTAAAAATTAAATAAACTTTTCACCTACAGGGACATATATATGGTTTAGGAATAACTGTGCAAAAAAAAAAAAAAAAAAATTAATTGAATTGAAATCCATATAGATATCTGGTACAATATATGTTCTGTGAACAAAGACATATTGTGTGTTGAATTTTAGGACCCAAGGTTACTCAATAATAGATACAGACCTTCTATGAGGGTCAGTTTCTATATCCTCCCTGTAAGTACAGAATTGATAGAACCTGATTGGCCTATTAACCCAAATCGCAAGACAGCTCAAGTACATTGGCTTCTCCTCAAGGCTATGCTTGATTGACATGAACCCTACCTGTACTAACACTCTTCAGGCCAGTTCTTCAGTGAGATTTTACACTGTGTATTCTAATTAGTAATCTAGTTCATGTTTTTTTTTTTCTGGTGGCAGTGTCTCTAATCTCCAGCAGTGCAAGTCTCCGCTAGACTGCCGGGCCAATGCTTCTCTGTGCCACTCACCTCCAGCTGGAGCCCTGCTCGGCCAACACATCCTTGCTACATCACCATTACCAGCCACATCGCACACATCAGACACACTTTACCTCTCCGGCCAGTAGTTTAGCCACTAACTGGGGCTAAACCTTTTTAATATCTCAATGTCCATGATAAAGTCTTGCATATCAAGAACCTCAAATTTAGGCTGGATGTTATGTTTAAGGAAAATTTTGAGACAGTTATTAAAACTTCTTATAAATTCCTGAAATCCCACTGAAGAATGTGGCCATAAGCCAAAGCTGTCATTAAGGTTTCTTAAGTATAGATCGGGGATTTGTGGTCTCCATCTAAATATATGCATAATCAGGGGAGTACTAGAAGCCTATAGTGCAGCCTGACATTTGAAGGAAATATTTACTGTGTTGTGGAACAGTGGTGGCCTTCTCATGTGTGCGATGGGTTAAATGCAGAGGTCAAATTTCGTTGTGTGGTGTGCAGTGTGCTCAATGACAAAATGGAAATCACTCACACTCTCAAATTAAAAATTGTTCCTGGTGAGGGCACTTTCTAAAAGGTCAAATTGCACAGTCTGGAGGGGTCAAGATGGTTTTTAAAAATATAAGCAGGGGCTGTAAGGCCAAATGCAGTGTCAGTGTTACTATAGAGAGAATCAACATTAACAGAAAATTTATTTTAATTATTTTTTTAATTCATTTGTGTTTTTGGGCCCATGTATGTATTTCAGTTTGATAACAAAAAGTGTCACATAAAGTCACAGGCTGGATGACGCAGAATTACGTGTGACTCCATGACTTGGTGAGTTTGGGCTCATTATGGAGCTTCTCTGCTGTCTCTGTTCATTGTAGCAAATAACATTGTTTGTCCTTAGGTTGTCTATAAACCCTCTCCAAATAATGATTTTTATCCTGTGTTCATATTTATCTTCACTTTTAATGATTATGTTGGGGTTTTGTGCAAAATTAGAAAGAGCTGCTCTTTCCTCTTGACTGATGTTTCTTATTAGGGCACAGATTCAAATTATAAAATGCTTGAATATCCTCCTTGATTAAATTCTGATAAGGGAGAGGCATAACTTCTTTGTGCTCCCAATGTTAAGGTGTAATGACATGTTGGATTCTTTGAGTGCGTCACACTCAAAATAATGCAGTAATTTTTATCTGTAGTTGTACATGTGGAGGTCCCAGTGTAATTCACAGCAGTTTGAAACTATGAGGGTAGGGATGAAGATAAGTCCCTTTCCCCAGATTCAATCCTATTCAATTTAAAAATAAATTCTATGTTTTTCTTGAACCTTATTAAATTTTACACAAAATAATAACGTTCAAGAGCAGTGATGTGTATCAAGACCACATTCTCCTTCACATGTTTAATTGTGTCAGCCACTTTTTCAAAATGCATTTTGCAGTCCAATGTATGGGTCCTTACAGTTCACATGGAAATTTTGTCTGTCTACTCCGGTAAGTCTATTTATTACTCTATTTTTTATGGGTTTTCATTAATCAACTTCTGGTAGTAAACTGAGTTCCACAGCATATGTGGAAGAGGTTGAGAACAAGGCTGTTTCTATACTTTAGACTTTCAAGAATGTCCCTCATCATGAAATCCCCATCCTAAAAAAAAAAGTTGTGGTGTCACCGGTCACGTCCAATGGCCCTGCCCCTGCAATTTCTACATCACCTAACAGTTCACCTGCAAAAGAAATATTGTAATTATCAGGTATTGCAACATTTGAACATTTCCATGCCTCCAATAGGTAGGTAAAATGACTTTCCTCTAGAGTTCCTTAAAACAGCCTCTGATGTCCTGATGTGTGGAATTGCGTCACATAATGTATTTGCAGTCCGCCCATCTGTCCACATATTGTGTAGCTGATCAGTTAGTGGATCACTGACAGCTGGCTGATGGTCCACCACCTCCACAGTGTCTTCTTTCCTCCAACTACTTGTCGTCAGAGGGGTGAGTTAGTGTATGGGGTGTGGAGGTGGTGGACACTAGTCACACTAGTAGTGGGTTAACCGCTATTATCCATTTGGTCCTGTTTGGACCAGTTGAAGGACTGTCTAGAAAAGCCGCTGGAGGTGGAGGGAGTCTGATAGGTCAATGTCAGGTGATGGAGCAGAGCAGAGATGGAGAGCCTTCGTGTTTAAAATTGAAGCTCCTGCAGGTCAGTTTTTCTTGTATCTATTTTGGCTGGTAGTATTGCTTTCCTAAAGATATGTGGGTCAAAAGGTCCAATTCACATAACTCCTGGGCTAAAACTATGTTGTAATGTCTGATGTGGGTCAAAAGGTCCAACTCACATAACTCCTGAGCTAAAACTATGTTGTAATGTCTGCACAGTACACACATTTTATTGAACATCTACAGCATCGATTTGATTAGCTCCATCACTAAAGTGTCCTGAGATGATCCTACACCCAATACAGTATTCAAGCTACCCCATTTTTTAATTTAAAAAAAAAGAATAATAAAGATAATTAATATACTTAATGTTACTCTGAAAAGATGCCTGAACTGAACATAATGGAATCAAAGATACAATGAGAAATCCTTTTTTTATTAATGCAGAACCAATATAGCACATATACCAACCTCTGTCAACACTAAAACCATTGCTATTTTTCACACCATTAAACATGGTCAGTATCGTGCACACTGAATAACCCAAAGAAGCATATGAGGGAAGTTCTTTGTCTTGACTAAATCTACTCAGTAACAGGTTAGAAGAAAAGAAAAAAAGTTAATACCAGTGAGTTGTTCTTTTATTTGGCCAACAATGGCCCTCAGCCAGTTGGAGTCAGAGAATCTGGTGTGTAATCAATAGGTCTGCTATGCTAATTCAGCAGTTTGGACTTGACACAAAATTCAAAGGTGTTTATGTATGAGTGTGGAGATGCTGTTATCTCACTAGTCCTGTATATGTATATGATTTCGAGTATGTGTGTGTGTGTGTGTGTATGTATGTGTGTGTGTGTGATGTGAGCAACTGTTTGGTGATTGCCACCCATGGATTTCAGACAAGCTATCTTTTCTGACGGAAGAAAGGCCCAGCAGAGGAGGGGAGGTGTTCTAAATTCTAATCTCTCAACGGTTTGTTGATAACGCTGCTGACGGTTTCACAGCCTATTTTGCTTACAGCTCTGGCAATTGGGCAAATCCAGCACAAGCCAAGATATTGTGTTCTCTCTCATTCTCCTTCAGTCACATACTCAGCACTTCATTTGTTTTTTCCTATTTGTGATAAGGAAGAAAGGGCATGAAGAGTAGTCTGTTTTTCGTAAACAGGAACTGTGACTGAGATAATCTTGATGAGGTTCTGCTACACACATGCAGTGATGCATTCACTTCACCTCCCGAGTCTGTCCTCTGAGTGTCAAGTGTCTGTCCTAAGTTTTCAAAGCAAGTACAGGCTTTTATCACCTTTGGTCTCCCACAGGCTATAAACATAAGTTCATGTCTGTAATGAAACATGTATCTACACCTGGATGGGCAAAATCAGACATACTTTGTTGGATTGAATCTGGATTTTGTTACAGTTGTTCCAACCAAGAATAGAAATATGTACAGACTTAGGCACATATTAATGTTATTATAATTCTCTGACACTTCAAACCATGGAGTGGGTGGAAGACATTATCCGAGATAATATGTAGCTTAGACTGCATCCTTCTTACTGATACTGCTGTCGGAGAGTCCAGCTCTTACCCCACAATGTCACTGGCTACGCAAGTGAGTCAGCTGTGTATTTTGGCATCTAATGCCTCCAACCTTCTACCCCGGCATGCAACAACAAACAGGATTGCTCTATCAGCAACACACACATAGAAGATTCTTTGCATTGTTTGGCAGATAATGAAGAAATTCAGACCTGAAATTAGAGACAGCTCTGACCTTTTTTGTAGACTATGATGAACATTGTTTCTTCTGCCAAAGCAGAGACCAGGAAGTGAGAAAATTACTATGATGAGATCAAACTGACTGACACATGATCATAGGAAATATTTTAAAATGTGTGGGTTATTTTTTTCTAATTTATATTATAACAGCAAAATAAATAAGGATCCCAATTATGTATTTGAATATCTATTACTACATATCATTTACCACATTATTATAACTCATTTGTCCATGTGGGGATCCTGTAAAATTAACTACTGTTCAATGTGATGTTACACTTCAAACCTAATTTTTTTAATTAACTTTCTTTTTTTAATTTTGTATGCACTAAATGATTTCAGCTTAATATCATTTTACATCTTGTTTCTTGTTTGAGGCTTTTTATGTGTTCACTGTGGTTTTAATGAATAGCTTCTGACCACAGGAAGCAGAGCTTGTAATACTATATGAATACATATTAACTGTTACAGCTTCATTTGTATTAAACAAAGATTTTCTCAGTACTGACAGAAGAATTTAAAATCATTTTTCAGGAATCCTATCACTGCAACTCAGAACATGATGGTTGATAATTGAAAGACTAAATCCTCTCATGTCTTTTATTAGAAAAACTGTCCACACTGTTTAATATTCTTCATGATTATAAAGTCAGATTAATCTCATCAGACATTTACAATTTCTATTTCCTCCTCTTCCATGACATTTAAAACAACTTCATTGCATATTCAGTGTATCCTTAGTCTGGATTTAATAATTAGAAATGATTTCTGTTGTTTCTTTTTTGTTCTCACTTTGATGAATAACACTTTTTGCCATCAGTGTCACAACAATCTGTAACAGTCAATTTCATTCATGGTTCGGACTATGTTGCTTGTCATTTACAACTCTAGGTTTTCCCATTGGACAGATACAGAAACAGATATCACAATGACATCTTGGATATAATTAAATACATAGTAAATGGCAAAGGAGGCGTAATCAGAGGTCATTATTATTATTATTATCATTATTACTATTACACAAGTTTCCGGATAAAATGGCATCTCTCAATTTACCCCAGCCCCATAATTACATCTACACAAGTGCTAGATGACTTACAATTTGTTAATTTGTTAAAAACACATAATGTTTTCAAATGCTGTTTGTGTCTTTGGAAGTACAGTCATGAGCCACCCACACTGGTAAACAAGTCAAATTGAGCTTTTAGCCAGAATGCTGTGCGATATGATGGAAAAGAAGGGTTATGGTCCAGGTCAAAATATGCTTCAAGCTGCACTTGGCAACTTTAGTTTCAATTCCATGTGGCAGATAACTTAAATTTCAAAGGGCTTAAAAGTTGCACTGACATTATGTAGGAATAATTAAATCAGAACATTGTGCTCTAGGTCTGAAGTTTTACTTTCTAAATGGCAGCTGGCTGAGGGAGGTGTACAGGGTGAGTTTTTAACACTCTACTCAGTTTTTGAATTTCTGATTTTATGTGTCACAGTACATGAAACAAAGAAGCTTGTTCAGTTATAAAATTCTCTTCTTCAATCTGATGTCATAGTTTGGAGGCTGCAAATGGAATTTTAGTAACTTTCCTAAAATGAGTGACCTGATAAGCACAGTTACTTGATGGACTCTATTAAGTGAAAGTAAAAGTGAACACAACGAAATTACCCTCTGCACTTAACCCATCACCTAAGTGAGCAGGGGCAGCCTGGACAGAGCCCGAGGAGTGTGTGTGGGGATGGTACCTTGCTCGGGGGTACCTTAGTGCGACCTGGTAGCTGGTGGATTCAAACCTGAGTCCTTCCACACCCAAGTCCACTTCCTTAGCCACCAGGTCACGGACCTATATATCTTTTCAGTCTTCCAATATCCTGATTTTTAAACCTGCAAAGTTAAATCTCTAGCACTTTACTTGGTTGACTTTAAAAATCCCCTCCTACTCATACTCAGCATCACTGGTTCCCTAATGACTTCTTGTCACTGCTTCATGAACTTCCTCAACCATCCATTCATTGATCCTGATTTCTCTTTCTGATTTTCTTTCATTCACCCGATCACTTATTTAGCCTGATGCTACAGTCAGGATAGCAGCTTGTTTAATATTAGTTATGCTTACGGTGGGTACACATTCCATGCCTGCCCTTTCCACGATTGTTACAGAATCCCTGTCTGATAGGTAAGATGGCTGTTGTAAATGTCTGCAGTATTCATTGTAAAATAATTGGATTAGTGTAGTTTTTAAAATCACAATTGACAACACGTAACATATGTGTAAACCTGTGCTTTTAACATCCATGTGGAGAAAACATTTATTATCATGAGCTATGTGTGAATGAAATTGTCAGTTAGGTGGCTTTGATTTTCAGTGAAGTGGAGGACACTGCCATTCATGTTTTAGAGGAAAGGAAGGTAAGTTCATTTTTATAAAGACTTTCTGTTTACATAGCGAGAAAATCATGTAGTGATGAATATCAGTAACATGTAACACGTGCTTACTTTAAAAGTCTGGTTTTCTTTCTGGCCCTTTTTGCAGCATGTTATCACTGCATTATGTCCCCAGGACAGACAAAGGAAAAATAAAGGATCAATTACGGCAGGTGGGTTCTGACCTAACAAAAAAAATGCACTTTATTTCCAAATATAAGCAGTACAAACTTAAATCGCTGGCCTCTATACCAAAGGTCACAACAAAAGAGCCAGGTAATTGCAGACCAGAAAACACAAAGAAAAACCATACAACAACCAAAGAGGAGGAGGTAGGGGAAAAAACTCTTTCTTACAGAAAAAAAAAAAAAAAAAATTGCATCTAACTATAAGACACCCTCCTAGTAAAAGGAGTCACGGCACACAGACAATGTTGTCACACAGCTCCAGCAGGCTCACTGGGTCCAGGGGAGAGAAAGAGCGCCCTCACTCAAACTCCTGTTATAGCTCCCAGTAATCACCGAAAATGGAGACTTCTGGCAGGGGGCGGAGGGTCCACCTCAAAAGAGAGAGCAGAAACACACCCCCACAAACACATAGGAAAAAAGGAGGCACTAGCATGGAGGACACTGTGCATGATTCGCCAGAAACAGACACCAGAACCACCACCAGTGCCTGGAAACAGGCAAGTTGACATCATGGTCAACCAGCATCCATGACTTACCATGTTTGTTTACAACGGCTGAAAATCTCTTGCTACCAATCTGACTATCGAAGTATCATAATTCTGTAGAGCTCTAATTCCAATTCCAAGATTGCAGGTGCTTTTCTGTTATTTGCAAATTAGCAGTGGTTCTGTGGGCTCTATTAGACTGTGACTTCCAGCATGCACTGGGACAGTCAGTGTCAGAAACTTCAAGTTGAAGGACATAGTTCTCTACCAGAAAGGGGTGGATTGTCCAGGGATTTGCTGCCCAAAGTGAAGAAGTTCAAGTATATCTTAATATGAGGTTTGGATGGAGTAGGACACAGACAGACAGATTGTGGCATCAGTAGTACAGCAGGTGCTGAGTAGTGTTGCGTCTCCTTCAAATTGAAAATGTGACTTAGTTTAGGGGGTCTGAGTATCTGATTAGGATGCCTACCCTTCTGGGTACTAAAGGGGTTTTTCCAGGCATGTCAAAGTAGAAGGATACCAAGACCAAGAATGCACTGAAGAGATTACATATAGCATAATACTAAATGGGAGTCAATTGATAATCCCCAATTTCACTCCCCAAAACAATACACACCGCTTGAATTTTCAAAGAAAACCACACAAGTTGCAGTTTGAATCAATCTGTATTTCAAACAAGCACACCACAGGAAAAACAGCACTGGCTTTGCAATAACCACAAAACCGGTCAGACAATATGGCAATGTGGCACAATGTATGTTTTTTTCACACATCTCATTAGAAAACTGTGTCACAGTCTGTGATAAATCAACCCCTTAACTGTAAGAACAGAAAATGAATTTGCTCTCTCAATGATACAGTATGCACTGAAATGATCATCAACTCTGCAAGTCAAAATGAAAGCTTGCTCATCATGTATAATGATGTTGGTGACCTTTCTGAAAACAGGAACTTCTGTATTTGTTCCAGTACAAACAAACATACCAATCTGGTATTCTGTTCCATAGTGTTTCATCCAATTAGTGGTTGACACTTCACAGTATGTATTTACATTAAAAACAGAACTTAAAACCTCACCTCCCTCCAAGCTATCAATAATTATTTTCTTCACTGGACCAAACTCAAATCTTTGAAAATCAAAATTTTCCCAGTGGTACGCTAGCTGTCTCTAATGTTGTTTCACCAATGCTTTTGTGATATTTTTGAAAATTTTCACTAATCTTTTAAAACAATTATGTTTGTCTCAAACCTCATACACCACATGTGAAGGAGTGGACCTATTTTTGGACCTAACATGGATAATGTAGCATTAAATGATGCTTTGGAGTCAATCTTTTCTCTAAAAACAAGGATCTAAATAGCTTGCGGTGGTCCTTAATCAAGTGTTTCAAATAGTATGTCATACCGTTAGTTACAATGAAAGAAATAACTGTTACTGGAATCTGCAGTTACTGGAATCTACTGGAGGAGCAGAGGACAAGCAGATTCCAGTAAAAGTTATTTCTTTCCAATACATTAACAAAAATAAAGAGCATTTCTCACAAGACACCATAATTAAATTGCATTTAGTCCAAGACCCTTGGTAGCCTCATCCATTTTTAACCCACTTGGCCTATTTTTTCTTTCAAAATATCCATAGTTGAAACTTTGGATCCTCTGTGACAGTGATTCCAAAGACAGATACTTCTGGTTGACAGTGTACTTAAAGACAAGTTGGTACTGTACTACCTGTAATATCCTATGTTGATTCCAACATAGGATTTTCCTGTAGAGCTGCACAATGTTTTGCATGGATTTCTTTTGAATGACAAATCATGCCAGAATCATCTTTAGTAAAGACAGACTGTGATTCATCCTTATTTGTCAAACAATATCTACAGAAATATGTAGCACTGAAGGACTCAACAAAACCAAACAGTCCATGTAAACCTAGGTTGTGACTTGTATAACAGAACCAAGCAATGGTGAGTTTGAGAAAGGCACCTCAATTTCTTGTCTTTCAAGTATTTTAAGATCATCAACTAGAGGCTTTAA